>CM062817.1:1939726882-1941164466 GCA_031772625.1 Pinus tabuliformis | reverse complement strand
TTTTTATTTCATTTTGGGGTTCATATTTTTCACCTTTTTTTATCTTTTTTTCTTTATTTTTGTCCTTTGATTATTTTTAGGACATACCCTCTTTACATTTTTATAAATTTTTTGACATGGAAAACATTTTGCAGAAAGCAAAAGTATGTAAAATATTACAAGACTAACCATAGCAATTCAAAATTATGAATCCTATTATTATAGGACCCTAACACGGGAAACATGTTTTCTTAAAGTGAAAAAAAAAGAGCTCAATGAGATTGGGCAGTTGTGCCAACTTGGTAGTGAGATACTGCGGACCATTTGGGACCCTAACACGGGGAACATGTTTTCTTAAAAGTGAAAAAAAAAGAGCTCAATGAGATTGGGGCAGTTGTGCCAACTTGGTAGCGAGATACTGCGGACCATTTGAGACCCTTGAGAGGATTGACCCAATTTCATATAGGCTTGCATTTCCTACATCTATGCATGTTCATGATGTGTTTCATGTTTCTTTGCTTAAAAAGTATGTTCTTGGTACTAATTATGTAATTGATTGGCATATGATTTAGGTAGAGCCTGAGGGAGACTTCCAAGTTTAACCAGTGCATATTTTGGATAAGAAGGTCAAATTTATTTAGAATAAAGTTGGTAAAGGTGCAGTGGTCCATGCTTGGTCTTGGGATGCAACTTGAGAGCAAGAAGTGGGAATGAAGGAGGAATACCCTCATCTTTTTTACTGATATGTTGTATATACATGTATATACAACGCACTAGAGGACAATGCATAAAATGGGGGGGAGAGGGGAGGTGTGGTGGAGGCGCACAAATGTAATACCCCTTCCCATTTATGTTAATGTAAATGCATGTACAAAGATATTTAGTTTGTTAAATAATGAATCCATATAGGTGAGGATAGTTTTAAATAGAGGAGGAATGACTTGTTATAGAGTTTTATGAACCCAACGGTTCGGACTACCAAGTGAGTCCATCATCACGGGATGCGACAATAGATATTCTAGAGATATTCATGATGTGATGATGGACTCTCTAAAATATCTATTGACGCATCCCGTGATGATGGACTCACTTGGTAGTCTGAAATGTTGGGTTCATAAAACTCTATAACAGGTCAGTCCTCCTCTATTTAAAAATATTTAGTTTGGTTAGTCGAATGTATGTGACTATTATGCTTATGACTCAAGGTTATTTTGGGGCTGACATTTCCCATGTACATGAACATATACATTCCTAGGTCGAAGAGCCTAGAAATGTAATTGTGATGTAAATATTGTACATATACATATATTAATAAAATTAGTTGGTTGTGGAGCCCACTCCATGGTAAAGAGTATGGGGGGCGCAACTCCATGGATAAGGCAATAGTTGTGTGGTGTTTTGGTGAAATGGCACCCAGGGCCCACGTGGCTTTGGAAGATGCCACATGGCGAAATAAATCCATGCATACAAGAACTGTAGTTTTTCCTTTGAAGGCCATGGAGTCAGTGAATCTCAGGTTTGGAATCTAGAACGGGTCGAGGTGTGGTTATTTAGTTAATCAACCAAATTGGATGCATCCTGGCTTTGTGTGCCTTGGTGCCCCAGAGAGTTTGATGGCTCTGGTATGGCTTGGTGGTGATGGAGTTATGGCAGAAATTGGTTTGGATATAGTCACTGAGTCCTGGGCTTGGACTCTGGCACTAACTGGAGGTTATTCAGTTTGGTTGGTAAGGCACTTAGACACCCAGAATGCAACAAAGCTCCTAAAATTACAGGTTGAGACTGTTTCTGGCTAGCTGTAAGGCACCTTGGAAGGTGGGAACTACCGGGGGGCTTAGGTTGCACCACTTGGGTGCAGGTTAGAGAAACATGAGTGTTGGGATGGGATTTGGGATGCACGATGATGAGGATTTGGCTTATACGCATACACCAAGGGCTATAAGGGAAAAAATGCAAAGACATGGAAATTGAATTTGACAACATCAATTCACTACAAAACCCACACTTCACCTAGAAATCAAATTGGGATGTGTGTTTTCATAAGAAAATGGGGATGAAAAAAACTTAAATACCATCATAATCCAAAACTAAGCCTATATAAAAACATTGGACTAAAGGTCAATGCTATAAGCCAAATCCTCCAGGAAAGAAGACAGGCGCGTAACATATCATCACCGCGACCGAATATTTGACCAGATGGGCAGAGGCACAACCTGTGAAATACTGTACAGGGGAAACAACAACGAAATTTCTATTCGAATATGTGTTGACCAAGTTTGGTTGCTCGAAGGTTTTGATGAGTGACCGTGGTACACATTTTCTCAATGAAATGATCAACGTGCTAATAGAGGAGTTCTAGGTTTACCATCAGAAGAGTATGCCATACCATCTTCAGGCCAATGGAACGGTTGAGGCTTTTAATAAGATATTGGAGAATGCACTGATGAAGGTTTGTAACACACATTGGAATGATTGAGACATGTGCATACCAACAATGTTATGGGCCTACAAAACTACTTGTACAAGTCTTACTGGTCAAACACCTTTTCGGTTGGTCTATGGTGTAGAAGCTGTAATGCCTATGGAATACATTGTGCCTAGTCTATGCATAGCGGCTTTCATAGGAATGGCGGACCGCGGAGCCTTAGAAGAAAGGCTCATGCAGCTAATAGAGCTCGAAGAAGATAGGTTTTTGGTTGGATTCCATCAGCAGGTTCAGAAGGAACGTGAAAAATCTTGGCACGATCGACACATCAAACTGTGCACCTTCAAGGTAAATGATTTGGTTTTATTATATGACAGTAAGTTTGATAAGTTTCCAAGAAAATTTCAGATGCACTGGCTGGGGCCATATGTTATCAAAGAGATTACAGATGGTGGAGCAGTTCAGCTCGTGAAGTTGAATGGAGACCCATTTCCAGGAAGGGTAAATGGAAGCCAATTGAAGCCATACGGGGATCCGACCCAATGACTACATGACGGTAGCATAGTCTTAGCGCTCTAGGCAGCTACAAGGAGGCGTGGGACTATAAACTACACTGCCTGATTTATAGAGCTACGCAACAGGGGGTCTACGCGAAAACGAATGTTGTCATAGTACCGAAGGCACAAAGGGAGTTGCGCTATAGGGGGAGAGACCGCACAACGCAGCCAGAAAGTAACCATCACAGTCATTATTCATGATTTGTCTGCCAAGAGATAGTTAAGAGGAGCAGGGGCAGGGGGGGGGAGGTGGAATTTAAGGCAATTAAAGTTGAATTTAAGAGTGAAATATTTGGAAATTTACCGCCAATTCAACATTTATGAACGTATTTTGGGGGGAATGATCAAATTTGAATTCGAATTCACCTATAAATTATGCATGGCCATCCAGCGAAAGATATTTTGCATTCTTAGAGTTTCAGTGTTCAGTTGTCAATTGTTTATGAATCCTAAAGTTTATGATGATTTGGTCGCTAGTTCTGTATTTGACAAGTTACCCGAGGAATGTCTGGACCAAGAGAGACTGTCAGTACTGGAGGGGTTGTCGCCTTTGAAGGAGCTGCTCTAGAGGTGATGAGCATGGAGACTCCAGCTGCAGTGCCTACGATATTGAGGTCGCCTAGGCCGAAGTCGACACCGGTGAGGGAAGTCCCCAAACCTAATAAGGATAAGGAGAAGAAGCCCATGCCGTGGGCAAGTCATCGAGGAAGCATGCAGCCACCCAGGCTCAAAAGAAAGACAAATCGAGCGCGAAAGAGAAGGGGAAAAAGGTGGACTTGGAGGCTGAAGAGGGCACGAAGGACATAGACACCGAGGGAGTGTATCTAATATCCAAGTTGTTGGATTACATCCCTCCGCGCAAGGGGAAAGTGAAGGTCCAGTTGAAGGCTCGAAAATCGGGTCTACAACAAGGGGGATAACTACCCGGTCCGGACCTTAAAGCAGCTCCTTTTCTGTTTGGAATAGTGGCTCCGACTGGGGATGATGGGACAGTTTCCCAATCTGTTTATGATCGGTGCACTAACGGGATGATGTTTTATTTTTGGGTTCATGGAGTGAATGCTTATTCTAAATCTAGTCTATCTTTTAACTAACATATGCAATCTATTCTAATGAAAGAAAACGTCTAACTTTAAACTATCTCGGGAGTAATGTTTCACTTATGCGATCCAAAATAATTTCTAACAACAATTGATAATGAAAATCATTCAATCACTACGAGAAAAGAATCCATTAAAAATGATTGTTTCATATAAAAAGTTAGCCGAAACAATTATGAGAAACATATCGCATAAGAGTTATTCATATACTCAGCATAAAAAGTAAGTTATCACCATACAGAAGTGCAATAATGACAACTGAACATTCAGACATTCATATATCAATAACTGAAAATAATTTATCACTTGGCACATAAGTAAAAAGTATTAGGAGATAAAAATGCCACTAGTAATGAGTTCTACTCATGAGCTTCAACGATATAGATTTATCTTCAAATTACTCAGTACAAAAGTGCATTTCAGTAGCAGATATCAAACTCATATAAAAATAAATCTCGTTCCATTCATTTTATCAAAACCTCCATAGTGGGTGGCAAACTGCACGTTCTGAAGAATTGTTTTTGATAAAATTTTGGACCCCTCTCCAAATGCAATGAGAGGGGTTAAACACTACTCTATGAAATCTAAAAATAAATATTACACAAATAGATGAGGAGGTTTAAACGACCTGCCTCATTTAAGCAAAAATGAACATAAAAGTAAAACTAAACTGTATCTATGATAACTGTATCTGCTCTAAATTGCAAATATCCAACGTCGGTTCGACTTCAATGCTTTACGACTGTCCTGCAAATCCGGCGTTGGCAAGAGCTGGCACTATCTTCTCGGTAGAGGTTATGAGTCATTTCAGGGTCATCCATTGGCTATGCGAAATTTCCAGGTACTACCAGTATGTCTCCTAGTTTAACTTGTTTACCTGTTTAATCAACTCTGCCTTTTCTTCTGTTGTTTGTTTCCACTTTGTCTGAAGCTATTGTGCCTTTGGAAGGAAGCATGGAGTAGTCTCTGATATCAAATTGGCCTTGTGCAGGTTTTCGTTTATGCACTCAATGACATTGTTTTCTGTTGTCGCTGCCTCTTCCATCGCCTGTTCTGCTTCTTTAAGCTGGGAATCCCATTTCGCAAATAACATTTCTTTGTGCGATTCGTCGATTTTGGGCAATTCCGCTCTTTTCCTTCTTCTGATCTCTGCCAGTTTAAGAATTTTGAAATCTTCTTAAGAATTGAATCATAATCAAGTCGTAAATCTATGACTTGATTCGTAATATTATCACTTATTTCACAATGGGAATTCCATTGCGAGATCTTTTGACAAAGTAATTCTTCCTGCTGCAAGAGCTGGGAATTAAGAGCGAGTGCTTTTGTGATAAATTCTCCAATCTTAGGATCATCCTTATGTAGTTCTATCATAGCTTGTAAACTGTTCTTCTTTATTGGCCAATCTGCTTTGATGATCCAATTGCATCTGCTGGAACTCCTGCTGGAGTTTTGCCAATTGTACCTCTGCTTCTTGGCTGATGCTGAGCTATTGTAGTTGTTGTTCTAAAAACAAAATCTTATCCTCTTTCTCTTTTAGTAGCATCTAAACTTCTGTCGCTTTATCAATTGTTGCCGAAGCGTACGCTCCTGCGATCTAAGAGAGCCTAGTTAGATTTTCCGATGGGTCTATAGTTGGATCCTTCCAAAGAACATCCAGAGGTTCATCCTCTGGAGCGAGCACGACATCTATTTTTCGTTTCTTCCTTTGTCTCCTGACAACAACCTTATGTTGAGGGCTATAAAATACGTCTAGAGGAGGAATCTCCTCTATCTTTAGTACAATTTCAGATGACGGAGCAACAGGAATATGCTCTGTTTCCTGAGTATTAATAGTCCCTTCTACCACCATTTTGTGGCTCTCTCTTGGGTTTGTCAGTAGTTGTGCGTTGTGTTCCTAGTGTTGATTAACTTATTAAAATTGTCCCATTCACCTTCTAGGTCCACTACAAGTGGCTTTGTTGGCTTTGTAAGGGGAGTGGGAATTTCAGCTTGTTTCAGGGACAAAACCTGCTGGTCAGGCTTCTCTGTAGATTGAGCTGTATCTCTAATTGACCCCTCACTTCTGCTGTGTTCACTCTTGGACTGATCATCAGACTTTTCAGTTGATTCCTTTTCAAAATTTGATTTAGACTTCTCTTCTTTTGAACTACCACTTATGCTAACACTGGGAGTAGGCTCCCTTATTGGTTCAATGAGCAATTGGTCCAACAGGACCTTTGTTAACCTCTGCTTTCTATAATTGTCAAACTTTTGGAGTTTTTCTTGGTCAAACTGTATTCGTGCCATATGTAGAACCTCTCTGAAAGTGTTCTTCTACAGAAAGACATCGTCAAAGGGATCTTATTCATTGGTAAACACTTTTCTTTAACCGATGTAGTAAAATTACTTACAACACCAAAGGGATCATACTGCCTCCCCGGGAACTTTGGTAGTTGTAAACATAGCATATTATCAACCTCTTTAAAAGCATGACCTAAGTCAAATAATGAAAAAGCTCCGCATACTATAGGAAATTGAGGCCAAATGGCCTTCTTAGAATCTTTCAGTACTTTGCTCATTCCCCCAACACCATAGGTCTGGTAAGCTATTTCCCTGGCCATTAGTTTGTCGGGGACATAAAAATGAAGGACGTGGGGTGAAGTAATGTTTACACCCTAATGTATGTGAACAACTCCTCCCCAAACCACCTTCCCACAGGGAGAACGTCAACTTCAGCTTCTGGGGAAAATATTGGGGCGTCTTTGTTGTAGAGCATTCTATGGATAGGGAGCATAACTCCATGACAAATCTTGTAAAAATGTGGGATGAACTTGGATTCCCACAGTACTTTGTGGTAAACCTGAATGGGAATAGGATTCTGCACTGTTCCATCCCATGATAGGAAAATCGGAGACAAAACAAATGGCGTCCATGACATAGGCACTTTAAAGAATGGGGGGTAAACCCTTGAAGTAAAACTTCTTTTAGTTCGATATCCTAAAATAGCAAAGGCTAAATTATCTGATAAAATTTGGGCCCAATCCATTATGGTGGCATTGGTGGCCGCATCCAATAGAGGTAACCACTCTGATGAAAACTTATTGATGTCTAGTCTCCCAAACAATCTACACAACATTGCAGCGGTAAAACAATAAGGAGAAGAAAGAGATCCAATGGCGTACATACCATTTTTATCCTTCTTCAATATTTCCTCATTGTTCGACCAATGCTTTGTGCAATCTGCCAAGTCTTCGTTCTCCTTGACAAACTTTTCTACAAACTGCTTGTTGTAGGTAGCCTGGGGTTCTGGCAAGTGATACATGCGTCTCAAATTGCTTGGGGTAAATGACCCCATGACTTGTTGACTGGCCGTCTCGAACTCTCTATCAGATATATCTGTGTGATCTATGACCCATTTAACCATATCAGTGTAGGGGAGTATCTTCGGCCTTGCAGCAATACGGTGTAGAAACGAGCATGCAAGCTCAATTAGGGATGCTTCGGAAGAGCCGCGTCCATCTGTTGTAACTGTAACCTTCATAATCCTCGGGTTTTCCTCTTCTAACAATTGGTACATGGCTTCCCAGGTAGATATCCCTACGTCCCTAGTACAAGTGGTGTCTGTGAATAATGGAGTCATTTTTGTTTTCTCAGATGCGGGTGCCTTGCCTTTCTTCCCCATTCCGTCGTGTATTACGTTCTGCGTACTACTCCTGAAAATTGCAAGCAGAGAGCAAGGATATGATCAAGATGCTAGTGAATACAGGAAATATCAATAGAAAGACAAAAGAAGGTGATGGGAAAGCTTTAATTCTTAAATCATATCAAAGATATCACCTTGCGTCAGATGGTCCTTTACCTTGATCTGAATCGTTTTTTAATAAATGACCACTAATGGACCGTTAAGTTAAAATTTAATGTTCATAACTTTGCATCGAATGACAGAAAGTACTGTCATAGAACTTTGAGCCCTTAGATCTGCAATAAAGCGATTTGCTTCGCAATATTGCAAAACCTATTATCGCTAAAAACCTTTGTTTCGTCGGGCGACTGTGATATGCAATTTGCGAGAGGCTATCACATTTCGCGATATTTGGGTGTTTTATATAAAGTAGCGTCGCAGAATTTGGAATTTGCGATGTGATAAGGTTGTTAGACTTTGTGATCTCGCATTCTCGCGAATCGCATTTTCAAGGAGTTGCTTTTATAAGAGATGCCCACTGTGATCTTTTGCGATGCGATAATATCATTTTAAAAGTGGGTTTTTCAAAGCTTCTCTTAATATTCGAGACTTTCTGCTTATAAAGCTTTTCTTAGGTTTTGTGGTCATATAGCGCTTTTTATAAAGAAACACATAGTTTGTGATGTTTTAAGCTTGGAGTATGGAAAAGGTAAATTTACATGTTTTAGCAAGTTCCACTTTGATATCTTGTTTTATTCTAAACAAAAAGGCAACATTAAATGCTAAGTTTTGTTTTTTGGAAGGGTCCCCATTTATTAATGTTATTGCTAACACCAATAAAAAGGGGGGGTTGTTGATGGTCACAACAGGTCCCCAAGGACCTAGATGCAGGAAAATTCCTCCTTAATACACCCCTTCTACCAGAGAACATCACTTTTAAAGCTCCGCGCTTGGCGTGGATTCCCCATCTCAAGTTGGAAGACTGGGATCTCACAGACGACAAGAGGTTCCCCCACTTGGCAACAGAAAATTACATGAAGAGGGTGTTCTACAAAGAATCATGTGTCACTGCACTTGAGCCGGTGGAGTGGATTCGCTAAGTGAATCATCGAGGTTGCTGAACCAATTATGGGTGCCCCACTACCACTGCTCCAACATCAATCTGATTATGATCAAGTAGTTGCTAACCCTGGTGCATGAAAGATGTTTGTGGCTGAGCGTGCCAACTCCCATCACTGATATGCTGATCCATCAAATCACGTTGTTGCCGCACTCATGGTTGAATACAGCCAAGGAGTTTGGTGGAAAGACGAGCAAGTGCGACCTCGTAGCGAAAATGAAGGGTAAATTCAAGCTCAATAAGAAGCCGCGCGGGTACTCTATAACCTCAATAACCAACCCTGTGGTGAAGGTTGCCACACAAATCCTTGCGGGAAAAGTTTTGAGAAAATGCCACGTGGACGAGGTTCCGGCGCTAGTGATTTCTTTGGCTGCCCAGTGTGCGGAGGGTGTACAATTCAACTGGGCGCACTACTTTGTAAATAGTTCCTCATGAATTGTCGAGAGGCGCAGGACGAGAGCAAAACATTCCACTATTCGTGGTTATTTCTCTCGATTGTGCTCGTCACACGTGGGATCTGCTAGAGGACAGTCAGTTCCTCCTGTGGATAAGGATTTGTCAGAGGTTGCACAGTTTGCCTCCCTGTGGGAAACAAAGGACATTGCACGCATCACAAAGACCAAATTCTTATGGGTGCTGATGGAGGTGAGCATTCGCATGGCCATCAACCAGAAGCCACGGTTATCTCCAACCGTGTTGGATCAACTGTCAGGATAGGTGGAGTTTAAAGCCGACTTCCATTGCGTATACATCTGGGCGCGGAAGGATCAACAACAAAAAATGGTTTGACCTGCCTTACCTCGCTACAGATGACGCTATTGAGGAAGTCGTCAAGCGCTGGCCGAAAGGTGGAACTCTCCATCCACTCTGGCCGCAGGTACTAGCAAGTCCGCAGAGAAGAAAAATAAGGAAGTGACCAAGCAAAAGGTCCAGCAGTTGGTTGAGAAGCAGAAAAAAGAGGTCGAGGAGAAGGCCTAGGTAGAAGTGGAGCGTGCTGCGAAGCACAGGGTGAATAGGAAGAGCACGGCTCCGAGCGCAACGAAAAGTCTCCTTCACCCCAAATAGAGGAGGAGGAGCAGTCAGAGGAGGGCGACGATGGTCAGGAGGAGCAGAGCACTCCCTTCCGGGTCAAAAGGTACATAGAACAAGGAAAGGAATGATCGCAAAAGAAATCGAAAGTGACCAAGTCGTCGCTAGACCCAATTACTCTGACAGATGGTGACCTTGATGAGATAAGCAACAAGGTACAAAATACTACAACAGAACTGCTACAACAATTTGAGCAGTAGCAACAACAGGCATGTTACAGGTCTATTTGGGCACATCACTCCCAAAAATCAGATCAGTATAATTAGTCAAACCCTAATTTAGTTGCTACATGCCTTAGACAAGTCATCAAATTGAATGCTTTCATCCATGAAAGATTCCTAGCTTGAAACCCTATTGAAATGCCTCCTTGGGACACTAAAGCAGCCTTGGTCAGGGGTAACTGTGCTGCAGAGCAGGTAGGCCCATTCAGACTTGCACTACAGTGCACTTAGGCCCACTTTGACCTGCGCTGGGCGAGAATGAGCGAAATTAGCATAGGATTTTGGGAATATTCCTTGATTCTAGAGCATTATAGAAGGATGCCTAGCTCTTATCTCATCCTGTGAGCTCAACTTTGGATAGGCTATGGATCAATTACCCCTCTATCCTCTCATCCCTTTCTCCATGGAAACTAACTCCAATTTTGGAAAACCATTCAATGCACAATTTATAACAAAACCACTTGCATTTCCCTATAAATTGACCACTCATCATAGTGATCAGGGGCTAGAATTTGAAGATTGTAGAGAAATGCCATTGGTTTGAGACTTGAGATCATTGTCAAGTAATGTTATGTTGCTGGATTGATGTGTTATTGATCTAATGAGGGTTTGGACTAAGTTGGGTGAGTGACACGGGATTGAACCATAATGGGTGTAACTCAATAAAGTTGTTTATTCCTTTTACCATATTCTTGTTTATATCTATGATGAATATATGTTCAAATGTTGTCAATTCCATTTGTTTATAGTAGATAGATCATATGCTTTGATTGTTTTCCTCTTCTATTTATGTTGGCAGGTACCAATTGAGAGAATTCAATTTGAGCGGGAGCGACGGGAGCAATTCAAAGGACATCAAAGGAAGCGAAAGATCACAAGTAGGTTCCTTCATCTCATCTATCTATTGTATGAAAAGGTTAAACCACTTTCCTTCTATTTTTCGAAGTGTAACTACACACTTAGGGAAGATGTACTTATTTGTAGGTATAAATTCCATATAATAAGGCGCTGAGCACCATTCAAAAGGCTCTGTGCGGGCTGTAAATTCAGACAGATAGGTTCTAGGTAGAAGCAGGGCAGATCAGCGCTGCATCAACAAGTTTGGCACCGGGGACCACTCAGAGAATAGAGATGGTTCGATCGCTAGATCTTCAGGTAGTCGTGCTGCCAGATGGCTCTTTGAGCACAGAGGCGGACATTGACAAGGATATAGTGATTTCTTTGAAGAACATCAGCCTCAACCTAACCGCGCTCCCTAATGAGTACCTTCACATGCTACATGCATGGGTGCTAGCAGAGTTTAGAGCTTGGGAGCAGCGCGCACTCAGCCTCATCAATGAGTATATAGTGAACAACGAACAAATGTTCACTGAGAAGTTAGAGGCGCTGAAGGCACATAAGAAAACTTAGGAGCAACACGCCGAGCTTGCAACAGCGGTGGCAGAAGCCTGTCGAACAGTCCCTAAACTGCATATACCAGAGGAAGCCGCGTTTAAGGCAAAGATCAGAAAGTTGGCTATGGGTGTGCACGACACCAAGACGGAAGTGGCCAGAGTTCAGTTCGAGCTAAACCTGAAGATAACAAAGCTGGAGTTGAAGTCACAACCTTCAACTCCGCCAGAGGTAAGGGAACATCGTGAAGTCACTATGAAGGATGGAGTCGCGACAATGGATGTCGTGGTGGTAGACTGCACTACGCATTTTGAGCAGGCAATGGAGGTAGTCATGGATCCGCAAGAATATCCCACCCTGCAGCTCTTGAATACAGAAGTGTACGAGCTCCAAACACAATATGATGAAGTAAGGGCAACGACGCGCACCGTTGCTACCGCACAACACCTTGCTAAGCTGTAGGAGGCGAAGCAGCTGCTTACACAGGTGGCAGCATCGCAGAAGAAAGAGGCAGTCCTCAAGGCCAGATTGGGGCCTTGGTTTGATGAGTCATACATCGTCTCCCCAACATTCAGGAGAAATTAGCAAACTTGTAGAGTACGCAGCAAAAAATCCAGTAGGATAGTGTAAGACCAACCATAGAGCAGCTGGTGGAACAGATCAAGCAGGCAGCCATGCAGAGCGCGACTGAGGTAACAGTGGCACAAGTGGAGCTGGGGGATCTTCGCAGTAATATCTTCGCGCCAGCAGAGTGACTCAAGCGCGAGTCACACTCTTTGTGTTGGGGGGTTGTTGGGATGGGATCCCCTAGGGTCAATTTTGGGGCAAAAGCCCAAGTTTTGGGTAAAAAGCCCAAGTTTTGTTGTGTAAAGATGTAAAGTCTTCGCAAGTTGTGGTCACAGAGTGCGTAGATAATTAAAGAGTCATAAAGGGTTTTTCCCTTCTTCTATGTAAGTTGAGTTAGCTTTTGAAAATATAAATAGGTGTGTCTTAGGATGTCTGAAGGAAGAAAATGAAGTTTAGTCTATGGGAGAAGTCTAAAGAGTTAGCAGAGAAGACTAGGAAGAAAGGCTCTATAGCTGTGTGCGCAGAGGCTTAGAGTAGAGTCTGCAGCTGAGTGCGCGGACCCTTGTAGCTGAGTGCGTAGGGAAGTCTTGAATCTGTAAGCAGAACTGAGTATTAATAAAGAAGATTGTTGCATAAATACTTGTGTTTATCTCTTTACTTCTGTTTATATGAATGTGCCTTATGTTATAATGGGTTTCAGAAATAATGATGTATTGATGCGCAACTTTACACGACTTATACTGTTATATGAACGCAATTACTGTTAACTATTTACGCAGAGATTTCCTTGTTGTATGTTGAAGTTATCGAACACTTAAGCTGATCTGAGTAATCACTGGGTTATAAGTAATATTTGATGCGCATAAGTAGTGGATTCGCTGATTCAGGGTCTGTGAAACACAGTTGTAGACCTTCGCGGAGGTTTAGAAGTTGATTAAAGAAGTTACATCGATAAGCTTTAAAGGCTTATCAATCTGCGCGAAGGCAAATTCAGGGCATAAAACAACTACACTGATCTCTGGGTGCGGAAACTTGGTTCCAGGATCCCCCCATATTGCTTCGGGTGAGACTTCAGTTCGCGCTCCGCGGATTGATGCCGAAAGGGCCAGTAGTGTAGGGATTTGTTTGGCGCAACTAACTTTGAACTTGGGTCAGGACCCACTAAGCCAACAATGAGCTCATGGTTGGAGACTAAGGCTGTTGTGGTTGGTGCCTTGGCCAATATCTATTATTTGATGTTTGGTTTACAAATTGTTGCATGTGGAGTTATAGTCTTAGCTTGGGGTGACTCGTGGTTGAGATTTTTGAACTGCATGGTTTATGGCTAGGTGGAATGTGGAGAGACCACAACTAGTTAGCTTTCTTTTACAAGCTAAGTGCCTATGTTCATGTGTATTTACTTATAATTATGTGTTATGTTGTATATTGGAATTATGGTGAAACCGTAGTTTCAGGGTTTTGTGTTCCTTATCTTTAATTAACTTGTATTTTCGTTGTGAATTCATGTGTACACAAAATATATGTGAAAATGCTACATTTTTGGCTTTTAACATTGTATTCACACTAATTGGAAATTGCCATGTATAGGAGAAGCCATGGAAAAATGAGAGTAAATCTTTATTTTGCAACAAATTTATACAGATTTAAGTAGTGTGGGTGTGGTAGTGTTTCCCGACTAGGGGTCGGGGATGTTACATTAAAGGCAGCCATTTCTTCACCAAACTTGATATTCATTCAGGTTATCACCACATTTGGATGAAGGAGGTAGATATTACTAGAGCCAAATTTTGCACTCATGGATGCCACTAAGAGTTCTTGATTGATGCCCTTTGGCCTTTACAATGCACCTTCCACCTTTTAGAGTCTCATGAACAACACCTTTTACCCCTTTTTGCATCAATTTGTCCTCATATTTTTTGATAACATTCTATAACAAAAGTTGGCATGCCCATGTGGATTAGGTCTTACACTTGGTTGTTAATCATCAACTCTTTTTAAAAAGTTTCAAATCGGTGTCCCTGTAGAGGAATATTTGGGTCATATTGTTAGTCACAAATGTGTGTGTATTGATTCAAAAAATAATTCAGGCAATGTTGGATTAGCCACATCTCAAAACTCTTAAAACTTTACAAGTCTTTCATTGTTAGGTCCCTATAATACTACTGTAGCCCCTATATTGTTATTGTTGTGCCCATGTAGCCCCATATTGTTATTGTTGTGCCCTATAGATGCCCACAATTGTTATTGTCGTGCCCTTACATTATTATTATTATGTAGGTCCTGATTATATTGTAACCCTTTAGAGCCTTCTATATACCAAGGAAGTCTTGTCATTTTAATAATCCAAAAATTGTTCATTTATGTAATGTAGAAGGATGTTGCTTCATCGAAGAGGCTTATTTTCAAGTCGTTGATTTATCTTTTCTTCTGTTTTTATGATATAGTTACATAACATTTGGTTACTTACTCGCTGAAGATTCCACATGGGAGGACGAGAATTTCATACATAAGCATCTAGAACTACTCAAGTGTTGAGGATAACACTTTTGAAGGAGAGAGGCATATTAGGTCCCTATAATACTAGCGTAGCCCCTATATTGTTATTGTTGTGCCCCATAACAGCCCACTATTGTTATTGTTGTGCCCTTACATTATTAGTGTTATGTAGGCCCTGATTATATTATGACCCTCTAGACTCCTATATATACCAAGGAGGTCTTGTCATTTGAATCATCCAAGAATCGTTCATTTATGTAATTTAAAAGGAGTTTTCCCCCTCAAAGAGGCTTATTCTCAAGTCATTGATCTATCTTTTCTTCTATTTTTGTGATATGGTTACGTAACATTCATGGTCTCACTAGTTATCACACAAATTTAGTTAGGAACTATGGTAAGATTACATGTCCCCTCACATCCTTGCTTTTGAAAAAATGGTTTTAGTTGTAATGAAGCCACAAACCAACCTTTTAGGAATTGAATAATTCCATGTGAGTACTAGTACTCTCTATGCTAGACTTCACTTAGACCTTTGTCTTGGAATATGGTGCCTCTGATAAAGTAATCAAAGTGATACTCATGCAATAGGGAAGACCATTGGCTTTTAAAGAAAAACAACTCAATGAGAGGCACTATGGAAAATCCACTCACGAAAAAGAAATGATGGATATATTGCATGTTGTGGATATTTGGAGTCCATACCTGCTTAGGTAATGTTTCCAACTTAAAAACTGGTAATTGAAGCTTGAAATACTTCCTGTAGAAAAGGATTTCATCCCTCAAGCAATACAAATGTGTCACTAAAATATTGAGATATGATTATGAGATAATTCAGAAAATGGGAAAAGAGAATGTGGTAACAAATGCTCTCTCTAAAAAATACAAGGAGGGAGGGTCCATATTTTCACTCTCCTTCATAGTAGCAAAATAATTCACATATCTCAGGATTGGTTGTCTGATATGCTAACTTCAAATGGAACCCCAAGCATATCAAGGCTACACCAGGTGAAATTAAGAGCTTCTTTATAAAGGGCATCTACACTCGAATAAATTGTTTCCCTTTAAATTGACAATGTTATTTGAACTCCATACTTATCTAACAGTAGATCATTTTGACTTTCATAAAACACATGAATGGATTAAACACTCATTTTTTTGGGGAAGGCATGAAGAAGGATGTGTGCATTTTGTGGTTGAATCTAACCTTCATCAATGCCACGAGGGAGAAACATTGAAATGTGTAGGTGAACTATAACCTTTAGCCATTCTGTTGGCTATATGGTTGACATTTCTATGGACTTTAATGAGAGGTTACCCAAATATGGAACTTAATCCATCATTATGGTTATAGTTGATCACCTTTCCAAATATCGTCATTTTTGTGCTCTACAACACCCCTTTAAAGCCTCCACCATTCCTCGAGTCTTCATGGATAATATCTTTAAACTCCATGGTATGACACAATATATTATGGTGGACCATGATCCCACTTTCACTAGTAATTTCTAGCAAGAGTTGTTTTGACTCCATGACACTAAATTGAAACTTAGCACCACCTATCAACCCTAGAATGATGGTTGAATCGAAGTTAAGAACACGTGTTTGGAAGCATGTCTAAGGTGCTTTACTTTAGAACAACAATACCAAGTTTCCCCTAGTAGAATGGTGGTGGAACACAACTTACAATGATGCCACTCGAATGACTCCCCTTGAGGATGCATGCAGGAAAAAGCCCCATTAGTACTATCCTACTCACTTGAAGTCTCCAAGGTGTAAGAAGTTGACAAAACCCTCAAAGCTCAAGCCAACATATTTTGTAATCTCAAGGATAATCTTGTATTAGAAGTAAATGAAGTAGTAGGTTGATTCACATCATTCTAAATTCCACTTTGAAGAAGGGGATATTGTATTCCTTTCTCTACATCTTTATAAGCAAACCTCCCTTGACAATAACCACCACCATGAGTTTGCTCCAAAGTTTTATGGCTTGCTAAACTATAAAATTCATCCAATATTTCATGTCTCTTGCTTAAAGAAAGTGGTGAAATCTAATTGTAGTATTCAAACTAGCCTTCTCAAACTAGATGAATAAGGTTCCATTTTGTTGCAACTTGAGGCTCTCCTCGGAAAAAGAATGTGTTGTCTCTACTATGGCACCGTATAGGAGGTCCTAATACAGTGGAATAATACATTACTTTAAGATGCCACATGGGAACCAACATAAATCCTTCAAAAATTTCCTCATTATAGCTTTAAGGACAATTTGCCTTTTAAGGGGGAGGGCATGTAAGGTCCTAACCTAACCGCCCAAATAGATATTGGCTTCTATGTATAGATTTCATCTTTAGTAAATAAGGTCCATGTAGTAGCATGGAAGCAATAATTTTAAGAAGGTTTGCTAGAAGGTTCCCTTTACTAGAAAGTTATCATAAGGTAGATACAACTACAAAGAAGTAGAAGCAATGCAATGAGTTGTCTACTAAGCCATACTATAATCAAAGTTGTGGTCAATTGGAGATTACCCCTCTAGGCTCTAAGAGACAAGTGAAGATTGGTCTCGTAAATAAAGGTATAACATGTTGTGATATTTTGCTATTTATTTGACTATTGTGGTTGCAATTTGTCATTTCTATAGTGAATTTGGGTAAAACCAATAATTTTTGCTCAGTTTCTTCCATTTTACCAATGAAAAACACCACAAAACATTGATCAATGACCAAAAGCAAAACCAAAAACCACAAATAGGTATCAAAATCAATAGGAAAGCTCATTGCAAATCCCAAAAATCACCCAAAAATAGATTTGGCTTATATGCATACAGCTAAGAGCTAGAAGGGAAAAAATGCAAACACATGGAAATTGAAATTGACAACATCAATTCACTACAAAACCCACACTTCACCTAGAAATCAAATTGGGATGTGTGTTTTCATAAGAAAATGGGGATGACCAAACCTTAAATACCATCATAATCCAAAACTAAGCCTATATAAAAACACTGGACTAAAGGTTAATGCTAAAGGAAATTTGACCATAAGCATGGAGCTTAAAAAATTACAAGAAAACAAAGCCACAAAGAGGACTAGGGATCATTTTCTTCAACATGACATGTAATAGGGACCCTCCATTCCTGCACAACAAACATCCCAACTTCAAAAGAACATTCATGGCAGGAGGGTGAAACATTACAATGACTAACATTTGGAAAATGTGAACCAATACACACTTAAGAAAAGTTGAATGAAACATAAATAGAGAGTCTTAAAGCCCTAAACCAATCACAAAACCAAACACAATAATCCAAAATGAATTCAAAGTGTTGCATACCATTAAATTCAAAGCACGAGATACTAAGGTACCAACCACTGTGAATGTAAAGAAGGACAAGCCCCCTTCTTGAATGTACCAACCGCATGCCACCACCTCTAAAGGATCCAATCACATCGATGATGTCACCCTTAGTAGAGCCAATTAGGATAATAATAAGTATATTATAATCTAATATTTTTTTCCATGTAACCATGCAAGGGAAACCCCCTAAGATTTCACCGTTATCAACGAGTGCTAACTATGGCAAACCATTGGTGTAGACTATGGTATGCTAAGTACATTGAGTATTAACATATCATAGATAGCTAACCCATCGATTTGACCTCCACGATATCCTATTTATAATTCATATAACATGACATTGAGTATTAATATATCATAGATAGCCAACCCACAAAGTTGACCCCTAAGACCTCTTATTTACAATTCATAGAACAAGACATTGAGTACTAACATATCATAGATAGTAAACCCATGGATTTGACCACTAAGACCTCTACTTTACAATTTATAGCAGTCAACCACACTAGCTAACTCATTGAGCTACAAAACATCTAAACTATGGAAAAATCATATATCAATGCTAAAAATCACATGATAATCAAATACTTTGTATGGTAAAAAAATAACTATAATATGTTATTTGCACAATTAAGATGATTACTATAACTTATTATTGTGCCATCTACAACCCAGTATAACATGATATTGTCAAATTTTAAAAACAAAAATAAAATTAAAAAATAGTAATTATTAAAATTGAGTTAGTATTTTGATGACTTTACCAATAGTAGTTTACAAGCCCATGATACTGAATAGCCCATACTATTTATTAAAATAAATATTATTTAAAAACTTAAGTAAATCCATTATAAAATAACATAATATCAAATTAATTTTATATTAAATCCATTTAATCCTTTACAACATAATTAAAAATTAAATTAATATATAAATCTTTTTATAAAAAAAAAACAAATTAACAACACAACTTTCCCCAAAAGTAATTCATACACAAACACTTTAAATTTAAAAAAATAACCTTAAAATAAAAACACACCATACTTAAGAAAAACAAAGTCAATATTAAACCAATAAACTAAATTCGAAAAAATAACCTCAAAGTGAATATTAACCCAATAACCATATTAAACCAATAACCAAATTCATATGCAAACCCTTTAAATTTGAAGAAATAACCTTCAAATGAAAAGCACACCATATTTAAAAAACAAAGTCAATATTAAGCCAATAAATAAATTCGAAGAAATGACCTCAAAGTGAATATTAACCGAGTAACAATATTAAACCAATAACCAAATCCGAAGAAAATAACCTCGAAGGGAAAAACACACAACCTTTTGTTAAAAGCAAGGTCAAGATTAACCCAAGAACTAAATTCTTTGAAGAAACGATATTTGAAAAAACTCATAAGGAAATGGTATAAAAGAACAGTGAATGCGGGTATAAAATGAAATAGAGCAACATAAGAGATCATTGTGCTTAAAACAGAAAGTTGCGGAAGAGGAGACATGGGGTGCGTGTACATACCTGTACAAAATTCGGAGGAAGAGGTCAGGGTGGCACTCGATCAACTCCCCAGAGATGCTACCGATATTCTCGACATCCTCAAAGCAGAGCAAGCGCCCCTTAATATATGGCTAATTATAGCGGTATGTACCATCTCTTATTCTTTATCTCTTTTACTGCTTTTCATTTTCATGCAGAATTATCATCTCCCTTGTTCTGTGTGGAATTTAGGCTATGCAGTATCTTGGTTTGCAATGGCATGATATCTTTACAGGATAATGGGTCCCCTAGTTTTTGAGCAGTTCTTTAGTTATTTTCTTTTAATTGACTAGGGCATGTACTGGGAGTTGGGATCGCCCATGAAACGATTTTCCAAGGGTTGCATGTACCCACGTCCGTTCTCACTACGAAACTCTCGCAGAAGTCATCATATCATTAGTATTACATTATTACACAGAATCATTCTACAGCGCACGCGAGGGTGGGATGAACTCTCCGTACGCGCACAATGATGCATTGCTCGTATTTATTAAATATTGAAACCTCGAGGGGCATATCAGACTCGGATTTAGATAGGTATGTGCTAGTTTTAGCAGTCCGTTGCTATCCTTTCACCTTAAATTGCCTAAAAGTTAAATGTAACATCACATAAATCTGAACGAACTCTCCCCACTAATGAGAGATAAAATTTTCCCTGCGCCAATTTAATTCAATGAGATTGGAAACGAACACCACGCAGCATGGCAAAGCCTTATATTTTTTTGATGTTTTCCCTGAAGAGAAATATGGCTTCATATTACCATGGCTGGGGCTTTTTACATTCACTCTAAATATTTTGCACTTGCAAGATCGTTACCTGTTAATTTCTTTTTTTCTTGGGGTGTTGTGTAAACCCCTTTTGCTGGACAGAGAACAAAACTTTATCCAATATCTGCTTTACAACCAGAAGACCTTTGGCTATGAAGCCATGCCTGAGAGGTACCAAAATTACCAAGGACTTTCACTAGTCCTCATCTACAATGACAGCATTAGCATGGGGACCACCGTTAATGGCTTCTCCACATTGGCACAAAACTAGTGCTGTTGCATTTGCATACCCACAATGTGGAAAGGGACAGTCATTAGCAGAAAGAGCCTACCTGCTGGGTTATTATTGTGCCAAGCTCTCCAACTTGCCACTAGAAACAAGCTGAGATCAGACCATTTTGTAAATTTTCATCTTAAGATCTGACAGGCCAAGTTATTTTGAGGAATGAATAATATGCCTTAAACTTAATCAAAGAGATTTTCAAGAAGTCTTGCATCGTGTTTGATGTAAATTATTTCATTAAATCACCATCACGTTGTAGCAAAATTTTCTTGATCTGTTTATTTTAATGCAAGTGGTCAAATTTCAATTAAAAAAAGCCAAATGTGGTTTTTATGGGTTGGTTTTTAAAATTTATCTCTGCAAAACACTTCCGGGAAAACCTTCTCAGCAGTTCCTGTCATTCTGAGGGTTCCTGTCATTCTGAGGATGGTGCCCAAGGTAAACTGGATCCTTCAGAAGCTCAAGGCTTTGTCAACAATGTGCTGAATAAGTGCTCAACATATTGCTTGCAGGAATTGAACATGGGTGGGGACGATAAAGTTCCTTTTTGACAACTGTTCAGGCTAAACCCCATTGACATTTTTATTTCTTGATTGGTAAAAGGAAAAAATTATTTATATATTAAAACCCTCATTATTGAGAGTTACCGGTTCATCCTAGATTGTCTTTGCAGAATACACAACCAAAATCAAGGCTTATACAAAAAAACCTTTTTTCTACAATTTTCAGATACTGGACAAGATAGACCTAAATTTGAATGTTACCACAATCAGAGAATAAAACCATGTTGTCAAACTTATGGTTGTGGAGAGCTTCCATTTGTTGATGCATCAGGATTAGTGCTTGTCGCAGCTGGCTCTTTTTCTCAGACTATTGGGGCCTGTCGCTTTGCACAAACATAACCAGATATTCCAAACTATTGCAAATCCCTATTTGAAGGCTTTGTATTCTTGCTTATCGTTATAAATTTTATTGTATACAAACACTGATATCTCTAGTAAGATACCCACTTTTTCTTCAAACTTTGCCTGCTAAGATACCCACTTTTTCTTCAAACTATGCCTGCCTATCACAACTGTAGTCGATCCTATCCTGAAGCCTTTGCCCATATTCACATAGTTCTAATACAATTTTTGAAATATATTTGAGAATGAGGATTTTCCTAGTTCATCATAGTAGTAGTGAGTCTTTTGGAATATAAATCATGTTAAAACTCGGGAGTTTTGAAATTCTCCCAACATTTCTAGTGGACACGCCACCCATCATCAGGGGATCTGAAATTAGCTTTGAAAGATAGAGAAGAGTGAGCCATATATAGGTTCAAGAGTATGAGCTAGCCATTGTAATTTCAAAATAAAGTTATTAAAATATGGAATAGGGGAGACGGTCAAACTAAAATTAAAATTAGAAAAAAAAAATAGGGTTGACTTGGTCAAGTTCAAAATTAAATAAAAGAAAAAACTCCCTCGCTTATAAAATATTTTTTTGACTTTGTTTGCAAATCCATGACCTTCACCTTGATGGTTAGGATCAATTGGTGAGTTTTAATGTAGTTTCATTGTTTACCAAAATCCCTGTCCTCGACACTCTAAACATCATTTTCAAACTTGTTGAGTTTGAGGCCTTAATTCTTATCAAGATTTGCATCATTGATAAAGGTAAATTATATGAATAGAGGAAGACATTGCTATGGGATCTCCCTTTTCCCATATAGTGGCTAACAGCTACATGGAGCATTTTGAGCTCTATCCCTTGATAACAATCCTTTCAAAATGAAATGTTGGTTCTATTTTATGGATGGCACCTCTGTCACATGGAATCAAATTTATGTCAAATATCTATAAAGAAGTATGCTAAAACAAGGAGATAAGATAACTATATTAATGTTTGACATATGACCACAAAAGTAGGTCATGGGACTATTGAGTACAATGATGTTGACACAAACAGAGTACTAAAGGGTCTCCTATATAAAGAACAAGAAATAAAGTAGAAACATCTTGTCTATGTTCTAAAATGTGAAAATCTCTTGACTCTAATTGTTGGTGGCCGAATGATAGAAAACTCAACATAGGATGTTGCTACTAGGGAGAGCTAGGGGAGATCAGGAAGAAGTAACTCTCCGTTCAAAAAATTCTACTACTGTGGATTCTCCGGTCAAAAATTCAATAAGCTCAAACCACAGATCTCTGAAATCCAATATCTTATCCCTGTACGGAGGGGATACTTGGAGTGAAATCCTTGCACTCGAAAGCGTGAGAGTAAGGATAAAAAGAAGAGCTTCAGATCTTCATTTCTTATTTCTTCCATCTGGCTCTTCTTTTATCATCTTTCTCTTACCCTGATGATGGATCCCATTTGGGATTCGAAACGTTGGTGTAAAAATTCTACTACAAATTCTACTACTGTGGATTCTCCGGTCAAAAATTCAATAAGCTCAAACCACAGATCTCTGAAATCCAAGAAGTAACTCATCATTGGTGTCTAGGTGACGTTGGTTGCTTGCTGGTAAAAGGTTTTGTTTGTTGATGTCTTTGAGGTCTTTGTGAGGGGGGGATGGTCCCTTGGGTTTGCATTGATCTGGAATTTGGGGCAATATTGTTGTTAGTTTGTCTCTTGGTCCCCTAGTCGATGGGAGTCAGAATGAAGGACGTAATATGCTAAACAGGATTTGGTCAAGGATGATCCTATAGGATGTGGGCATGAAGTCTGAGGACCTCCTACAAGTAAATGGCTAGAATCTCTAGTTTGAGTATCAAAAGAAATTGGAGAGGGTTTGGATTGCCTTGAACATGCAATGAAGTCTTCCATGGATCTCATAGTAAATGGGGCAACGAAAGGCCAGTCTCAATCTCTCGGAGAAGGCACCATTGGTAGATCTTGTTTGATCTGCCAATTTGGTGGTCAGTCTTAATATGTAGTCCATGAGAGCCAATTGTGAACTATCCCAAGGGGATTTGAAGGGCGTGCATCTAATGGCAAAGCGTGTAATGGGGCTGAACAATGAGTCCATTCCTTATCACCATGAAGTGCTCAACATAGAAAGCTATCTTCAAATGTAACCCATCTTGAGGATTTATTTGACCCATACATATTTTCTATAGATATCCTCTTGGATGTTTTTATCCATTACTTGCGTAGTTGGTAAGAGGCGGCTGAGTACACATAGGGAGTAGGGAATATCTGAATGGAGGAAGATGGTCCATAATACCAATAGAAGTAAGAAGATGTGAGACTATGGTGTATCAACACCTAGGGCGTTCAACCAAAAGGGATGGACTTGATAGCAATTTTGAGTAAAGTTAAATTAAATTAATCTTAAAATTTTTTGGGTGGTTGAAATAACTAAATCATTTCACATTCCTAAGCTTGTATCTCACTATATAGATCATGAATTAGGAATTCACTAGATACTTAAATTGGTTTTTGGTGTGTTGAATGCAGAAACATAATTGAGTTAAGATGGCATGTACAATGTTATGATCCTTAACCCTTAAACATGATTTATAAACAATATATTAGTAATGCTAAATACTTCACTCATTATCAAAACGCTCGAGTTAGGGTAATTCCATACAGTGATCCTTTTATGGAAGGATCAATTCTTGGTCACTTTTCTCTTCGAAGGGGCAACCTCCCAATGTGCTAAGCGCCAATACAATAATATTCCCATGTATAATTTATAGGGAGCGCTCCATCCTTATTTATAGCTAGCTAGCAAACCCTAATCATTACCAAATGCTAACTATCTAGTGGGCCTTCATCAATAAAACTACATTACATTTGTTCAATGTTCATTACCTAATGGGCCTTATTTAATATTAACATTGTGAACCTACTTCAATTTACATTAAAGAACATCATAGTTATCTTATTTTGAACTCTAATGGGCCTATAGGGAGGATCCCACTATTTCATCCCCTTTAAGAGGTGTTGTCCTATATGGTTGCATTGATGATGTACAATTGTAAACTAGGGTCCCATGTATTGGTGTTCCATGAAGCTTGCCCCTAAGTTAGGGTTCCATGTGTGGGTGCTAGCATACATGTTGAAGTAGTCCAAGAGGCTAGCCATAAACTTTGGTATCATTTCTAGTTGGTCATGTTGACTCCCAATTGATGACACCTATGTTTGATGAATGGGTGAGTGTTGTGCTCTTGATGTCTTCCATAATCATGCGAATCCAAAAGAATAGAATCATCCATGGCAAAAATATCTTTTATATAATCGTAATAGTGTGGCTTTATTGGAACACTACCAACATACCATGTCTTGTAAGCCTCCTCTAAATGACACCAGTCAAATATGTCTCTTGTATATTCCTCGTCAATATGTCTCCAAAGTTCTAGCCTTTGGATTGCTTATCATGCTTCTTGTAGTTTTTCTACTTGGTTATCTTCATGTAGTAGTTGTGTAGGACTACTACAAGGTTTACATAATGTGTATTTGTCTTATAAATTTCTTCAACTACAAGTATCCACTAAATCTGATGTTCTTCATACTCCATAGCAAATTCAAGAAAATTATATAGGATAGGATTTTGCCACATAAGGATCATAGAAGCTTGGATATGCATCAATAATAGGGCCTACTATATCATGTTATGTGTAGTGTTCCAGTGTAAGTAGGAGAGTTGGGGTTTTAAAACAAAATTCAAAGAAGCTCCTTTGTGGGTTTTGAGGTTGCTATTTTAAAATGGCCATAACTTCCTTAATATTGACCCTAACCCAAAAATGGCATTGCCATTTTGCTTCTATTGGCATTACTTTTGCTACAATTTAGTTCATAAACAAAGAGTTAATTGTGTTGCAATAATTTCTTGTGAGAGTTTTGAGGCCCCAACTTGAAATGGGTGTAACTTTTGGGATACTTATCAAATTTGCTATTATCCCCCAATTTGGAAATGGCACAACCACTCCATGTCTAATGGTGTTGGTCATTTTGCAATTTGGTTCATGAACAAAGACATAATTGTGTTGCAAAAATTCTTGTGATGGGTTTGAGGTCCCAACTTTAAATGGGAGTAACTTTTGCAGTACTTCTTAGAATCATTATTATAACCTGAATCTGAAAATGGAATGGCCACTCTAATCAAATGGTAGATTTGGTTAATAGGGCAAGAAAAAACTTGGCCCAAGAAAATTTGCAAAAGAAAGTGCTTCTCATTGGCCCAAGAAAGTGCTATGATACCACTTGTTATGATACTTAACTTGTTGGGAATCATGATTACCGTTAGACCTAAACCTACAGGTGTTAATCAACAATCACATTGCCAGATATAAGGATCCACGAGAGGCAGTTAGTTCATGTCGCGAAACACACGGGGAGCATTGGTTTATCCAATGTCCAACAATCTCCCCCCAATGCAAGTCGAGTGTGTATCGAACTTGTGACGTATGCTCTGATACCACTTGTTGGGAATCACTATCGCTGTTAGACCAAAACCCGCAAGTGTTAATCAACGATCACATTGCTAGATATAAGGATCCACAAGAGGCGGTTAGTCCATGTCCAACATAACCCTTAAAATTGAATCACAAACAATATATTAGAAATGCTCAATACTTTACTCAATATCAAACCCTTGATGTAGGGTAACACCGTATAATGATCCATTTGTGGAGGGATCAACTCTTGTTGACTTGCTTCTTCAGGGGTGTGTTGCCACTAAATCTAGCAAGACTGTTGCAAGGTCTCTTTGGGCGAGGGGCCAAACCTTATGGCAACAATTAGGAAGGGGTGCCATTGTCACCTCAACAACCTTCCTATTGCTCCGTCGTGGGATTTCAACTGCAAGGGAGGCTTCCCTAAATCACTTATAATCTATTCTAATACTATGGCTCAAGGTGATTTTTTTTGAAGGTCCAAGGATGGATAGAGGGCTTGGTAAAGGCCAAAGATGACCAAGCTACTTAATGCTAGGGTTCAAAGCACTCTAAATCTAGACCAATAAGAGGGCCGCAAGTTAAGGTTTGAATGAATTTGAATAGTAGGGCATGCAATGGCACATAACAACCTAAGAAATGTCCTCCAAATGATCATCAAGAAGAAAGGAGCAAGGACTTCAAATAGAGACTACGATTGAACTATGGTAAATGACTTTAGGGCTGTTTGATATGCATAAGCAACAGAAAGAGAGGTTGATGTCAGCCCTTCTAGGGCATGTAAGGCAACCCACTATGCTAGATGTTGCTTGTGTATGATTTATAGAGATTGACCTCCAACTATAGGCTACTTTCATGCAATAAAACAAGTTTAAGCACAAATCAATTCCTAAACCTTAGCGGCTACCTTAGTTGTGTAGGAGAGAGGCAATAAGAATTTTATTGAGTTTAAAGGTGATCAACAAACTTTTGGACTAGTGCCTTATCCTACAAGGGCCAATGGAGTCTTTATGGCACATGATACTAAGGAAGGATAATGGAGTAAAAGGGGATGCTCTAGGGCATCCACTTCTAAAACCTTAATTATTATTGTGAGGGAAGAAATTAAGTATAAGGTCTGTGCATATAGAGTTTCCTTATAGGCTTTGGAAAAAACAATTTTACATGCAATTATGAAGCAAAATTTCAACATTGATCATGGAACAAGTGAAACCCTACTTTAAACATGAAAGCATGCAGAATATCATTGATAGACAATAAAATGATAATAAACTTCCACAAGAGCACTTCCTTCAATCCCAAAATAATGTCTCCAAGCAAAAGTCACTTCCAATAGCAAGTCACATCCATAAAGATCACATTATGCCCAATGTAGTGAAAAAGAATCAAGTTGCATGATCTTTTGGGAGGCCAAATTACAAGTGTGTGATGTTGAAAAGACTAATGAAGGGGATTATTTATTTATGAGTCTTCTCCCACTATTTTTTATAATAATTCACTAAAGAATCCCTATTGGCAAGTTTAAGTGTTCCACAAGAAAGAGGTTACAAGCCAACCTCATAGCTCAAAAACATATCACAAGTGCCATAAAAGCCCATACTTGTTGAAGAAAATGCTCCTAAAGCATGATGCCAACCTTTGAATGAGCTCAATAAGCCCCACCAAAAGGTGAGATGAGGGCTAATCAATTTTCTATACTCCAAGAGGCATCTCAAGGATCCTGTGCATGGTATCCAAAGTCACAACATGCCAACATGGTATGTCCAATGTGCCCTATGTCACCGTCAAAGGAGGAAAAGGGATGACGTGGCACTAAATAACTTAGGCGTTGGGGCTCCAAAGTGATGGACAAGCCCTCCCTTGTCATTTTAGGGATGACCATCATCATCTAGGCTCTAAAACAAGCATTGGGGCTCACAGGTGATGTACAAGCCTTCGTTTGTCATCTCAATGTTAACTGTCATCATCTAGGCTCTAGAACAAGCGATGCCTGCCAAATAGTGTCAAGGCAAGCTTGGGGACATCGTGGATCCATTAGGCACATCATTAATATCTCCAACAACAAGCTTCATGGGTTTAATGTTTCAACATGTAGGGGCCCCTTAGGGTGTCAAGCATCACGTGAAGTCATCAAATAGCTTAATGCTTTGCTTTGGGTAGGCAATGCTGCATCATCAAAGCTAATCTTTCTCTTGCAATGAATAAGATGACTTCTGTTGTTTTGCTAAGGAGGTGGGGTGATCACCTCAAGAAGGCTCTACTGCTGTGATGAGAACCACTTGACAAAACCTCCTTAAGATAAAACCATAGATGCATCATAGTGGACCATACTTAATGTTATAACTTTAGTAACATGGCATGGCCTCCCCCCCTCGTGTCATGTATTTCACGTGTTGGACACGACATGTGGGTGACACATGTCTGACACGAGTTTGAGTCATGTCTTGTTCATAGGACATTAGTTTGATTGGTGTCAAATAAGAGTCCTATTGGTGTCTTGAAATTTGGAAAGATGTCTAGTGAAAAAACATTTTAAAATTGATTTATTTCCTCATTCTCACGCAATTCAGTCACAAGTTTGGAGCTCTCAAAGGTTTTGGAGTGCAACTAAGGGTGATTAAGCAATGTTAGAAGGGATTCCAAGTGTTGGGAAGTGGATTTGTTCAGGCTTAACTAATGCTATGCAATTAATGGTAATGTTAAATTCTTAAAGTAAATTTTTAACATTACCATTAATTGACTTGGGATGTTTGAAAGTGGTTTCGACTTCATCAGGTTTCATATGGGGAAAGTAGAATTTTAGATCCCACTCAAAATCCAATAGACTTAACAATTTTCAAGATTAGGGGGATTGCAACGTTTCCATTGGAGTTTGTCATACATGAGAGTATGGAACTAGCATTTAATTAAGAGGACCAAGCCCTGTATGTACCTCGATGTTGGTGGTATTGATTGTTGAACTCCTTTGTCATGGCCCTAGTAAAAATAGACCTATCACTCAAACAAAATCTCGGTTTGACATGTTAAGCTTTTTCTATATTATTTTAATGCTCAGAGGGATCGATGATGAGTTTCCCAATATCAACAATGATTTTGATGATATGTAGTATTAGTTATTTGTTGTAGCATGATTTTTAATGGACTCTACAGGCCATTTAGGGCCACCTTGTTGATGTATTTTTGTTTCAAAAATGGATTGCACTCAATGCTATTTTGGTTATATGCATTAGTGGTATGATTGAATTTGTATCATCATCATGTAAATGTTTTATATATTTCAACTTTTGTGTAATTCACTATTTTGTATAAAATATAAAATATAATATATAACATGTCCTTTGTGTCATGTTTTTGGGAGTCACTTGTCACGTGTCAAATACTCGTACTTTCGTGCCCTTTGTGGCTTTTGTCCTTGTGTCATGTGACTTGGGGCATAACCAAGACTTCACACAAAGATTACCTTCAAATATCATACTAGACCAAGTCTCAGTGATTGTTCCCACTCTTATGTTAGGAATGGCTAAATGGATAACCCTATAAGGTGGTTCTAGTCCCCAAGGGGAAGTGTTAGGTTCTAGGTTAACCCATCAATTCATAGGTGCATGTGAAGATGGTGGCAATGGAGTGGTCATGACTTAAGGGCAAGGTGTTGTAGCCAAGTTACCAACTAATCGTGGTCCAACATCATAGGTGTATAGATGTAAGGAAGGAGCAATTGTGGAGGCATGAGTTACCCCTTTCCTCAACCTACTTCTTCAACACTTTTGGTGTGCCTTTTACTTCTTTATGATAATGCTTTGATTTGAGTGCATAGCTCAAGAGCCCAAGCTTGCATTTGAGAGATTTAACATTTATTACCCTTTAATGATGAGGTAGTTTATTGCTGATTAGGGTTGGGACAATACAAGGGTTCTTTTTTATAGATGGACTGATGAAGCATCAAGTGCTCTAGGCGTTGATTGATGGCTAATGAGGGGGGTAGAGCTCATGCTATGCCTTTTCCCACACGCTAATTTTTGTCTCAGTCATTTTTTGCATTTTATCTCTTTCTTTCATTATGACTTTTTTTGGCTTTTGTCTTTCTTTTAGCTGCATCAACCTCTAGGGTGAATTTTTTTGACCCAACTCAGGATGAGAAGGTGCCAATCCCCATGACTAATGGCCACAAGCTTAAAGAATGTATATGGAATAAAGGGAATGATGGCAAGTGGTAAGTATGGAATATCATGGGCATGCTACTTTAATAAGAGCCTCCCCGATAGTGTCCTTCCTATAACCCAATGGCCTTAGAGGAGGTCCCACTAAACTAGGGTCAAAGACTAACATACCATGAAAGTGAGGGAACAAGAATTGGTCAATCATTCGATAAACCTTTAATTCATATTAGTATGCCCCAAATCTTTAAGTAAAAGCACATGATTACAAAATGGTTAAAGTACCTGTTGATGGACGACCCACCTTCCTTCAAGAAGGTATGTTAGATGGGAGAAAGAAATTTGATTGGAGTAATATGTGGAGGATCTGTAGTATCATGTCATGTGCTAATCAATAGCGTTGTTGGTTGCTTGATTGTTTAAGGAGGAGGGAAGTTTCTTCTATAAGTTATTCACTTTTTGGTGGGTAACATCTGGCTCCAACTTGAGGACATGTGCTCATCGTAGAGCGCATGATCCACGTGGTTGAACAGGGAGTGCATGAGAACTCCAATCCTTGGGTCTTTGTAGACCTATTTCCTGTACACTCAAAGTAATTTGTTGATAACAAATGTGCATGGATAAGATAAAATCAAAATAAAACATTGGAAAATAATGCATCTAACAATTATGCAAATACGCCAACATGAATAATGACAAAAGTAGGATGCACACACAATAATGCAAAACACACGAATGCAATGCAACTATTGAATGCCTCACATTCCACTAAACAAGGTGAGGCTCTTGCCTTCTTCAGGAGAGCAAAACGGTTCACCATCAAGGTTGGCTATGTAAAAGTAACTCACCCCTACTTTGTTATGGACCTTAAAATGATAAGGGTTATCATTGACAAGTACCATATCCCCAACTTGGAAATGTTTTCCTTGTTTTTGAACCCATTGTTTCTTTTTCTTGTTTTGGTATGTCTGTTGTTTATTTTGGACAAGGCATTGTTTTGATTTGGCAAACATTTCCTTTCACTTCCTTAATTGGTTTAGGTCTTTCAAGGATTTTCGATTCAAAGTGTTTCCACTCCACTTGTAGGTTCAAGGGAGGTGTGCCATGCTGGGTCTTACCAAAATGTTTTAGAAATGGGAAAGGATCAATGTCGCATGTGTGGTTCTCTATATAAAATAAATGGTTTCCCATCAATGATGGACATTGTAGCATATGATAAACTCACTTGTAACTGCCCACCCATAGAAGCTGACCACTTTCTCAACAATAACATGCCTCATGCAACTAGAACATCAATGACTATGATTTCCATTAACATAGAAATATCTTTCTTAGTAGCCAAGGAGACATCGACATTTTTCATCATACCATGCAGGGGGAGACTTTGAATCAAAACCACACTCATGTATGGCCTAGTAATTTGCATCTCTAATTGGTTCATTGTAATGTTCCCTAATTTTGTTGAACCTTTTATAAATTTTGATTAAGGGATTTTGTCAAACAATTAGGGTATCAACTTTCCTCCAAAGTCCAAACTCTCTTGTGCAGAGAAACTAAAGAAATAAAACAATGGCACTTAATACAATAATTTGCAAGTGATACTTAGTAAAAAGAACGCAAGACAAAAAAATATCAGCCTCTTTGTTTAGGCAAGCTTAGGAATTACATATAAGTACTTGGGAGGACAACCTAGTCCATCAATCACCAAGAACTATGGCTCCTTGTTGTGTTTTTTGTCCCCAATTCAACTATCTTTGTTCGAGCTCTACTCACCCTTTATTTCGGAGCCACTGTGTTTCAGATCAATATTTATTCCACCATGTGTGTTTGACATCCCTTATGAAGTACAAGTTGCTCTCACTCAATTCAAATGCTATTGGAAATAACAACCTCTGTATGCTTGCACAACAATTATAATCTCTGCAAATTTGTCTTGTCTACACCCTGAATCATCCTAGGTTAGTGCCATATGACTTTAGCCTCTAGTGTTCAACTTTTGTTCATCAAGGGAACTTCCAACGACCATAGTGCAACAAGACTCCTAGTTTTGGCTCAGCTTGGCCTTAAAAAATACACACCTCAAACTCGACCCTTCACCTGAATACATTCTTGGCCCTGGCAAATAAGTAATTCAACTCTTTGTCCATATTTAGTTTGGCTTCCAACTCCAGTGCTATGCTTGGTAACGGGTTCATCTTGCACACAAATTTTATGCTATTTGTCTCACTATGTGTTTTTTGCTGCCATATAGCATTTAGTTTGGCCTAGCCTGAATAGGGGATGACCTCTCAACTCGACCCAGAGATTCGATGTCACAAGGGAGAACACCCCATTACATTACCATGGTGTTAATTAACTTGGTCTTGTCTATACAGAAGGATCCCATTTTCACTAGCAATGATCAATCTCTAGTTGAACCTCCAGGGGAACTCGTGGCCTACTTAAGGAATCATTACACGAGGGATTTGGATTTGACTTTCATTATTACTAGGATCACTCGGATAATTTGGCCCTAAATGATTTGCTACCTATAGGCGATGTGGCCCAACAGTTTGGCCTCCTTAATTTGATCTTTAGATATTGTCTTCTGCACCTGCACATTTCTGATGAGAAATTGTCCAATTTAGATGAGATGAGAAACCTCGCTGGTTCCTCCTTACACTTGCAATAAACTTCACAAATTAACACAATTAGGAATATGAGCGATTCCTCCATATGACTAGCTAGGGTGTATCTTGCAACATCGAAACTAGTTTTGATCCCTAAGGAGGATAGTTTTACCCCCGAAGAAGATCTACACTCAGGGTTACAAACCCTCGCTTAAATCTCCAAGAGCCCAAGAAAAAAAATTCAACAAATATCTAATCATATCCCCTAAACACACTCTTCCTTTCCTTTAATTGAGATAGCTATCTAAATACCATGGGTCCTTTTAATAAAGTGACTTTTTATTATTCTTTTTCCTAAGTCACCTTTTTAATTGATTCCTCCACAATCTATTTTAATTTGTAGCCCATCAGAATGGCTAGGCTACTGAGTTGGTCCCTTTTACCATCATCTAGAAAAAGGGACATTACATTTATGATTCTCAAAGGCATAACATTTGTTGACGCACTTGAGTCAAGCATACAATCATGTAATATGTGGTTATTGATAAGGACAATAAGAATGGTGCATGCCCTCCACTTCTTCGATCATTATATGTGTTTTGTAATATAACAGGAGGGTCCTCAGACCCCTTGTCAAGGTTTAGAATTCTTTTGACTTGATCTCTTTGGGGTTCTAGGAGTGGCATAGGCACATTTACTTTTTACAAGACACTTCCTAAGTCAACATCTAAAGATATTCTATTGGTGAGATTAGATGTTTTAGGCTTTGGGGTAGTCTTAGGGGATAAAGGGGGTCTGGCACAGTTTTGAGGAATGATGTTATGACCATTACTTGCTTGAGGGTGATTTGGTTCATTGTTCTTTCTAGTATAATGCAACCCCTTGAATAGGCTCATCACACTCTTCATTGGGTTCTTCAATGGACTCTTCACATTGTGGTTGGGAAAGGGACAAAATATAATTAAGTAGTGAAAGGAGCAGGATCATTGATTAAATTTAAGTGCTTTGGGCTATACTCTTCTTCAACTTGAGTCTTGATTGTAGGGACACTCCTCTTGACTATGGAATTCATTGCGGGTTTGACCCCAGGGAGATCCCTCTTGGCCAACAACATTTATTGAGGCAAGGGTGTTAGGTGCATTCTGCCGCGAAGGATTCTTGCCACTATAGGGATTTTTATTTGGAGCCCTATCATTGTTGAATTGGGTTTTAGGAGATAGTTTTAACGAGATTCTCTCTCCTTCATTAAGATTGATAACTTGTTCATCATAGCCATTTGCCTTTACATTGACTCACTTGTAACTTTATCAAAATTTTGAGCGAAAGCCTGCAAGGTGGGTTCAACTTGGGTACTTGGATTTGACTTGCCTTCAACCTTAGCCCTAGGGTATGAGAGCATATCAATCTTAGAGGTGCTTAGATTATGCTCAATAGTAACATCAAAGGTTTTAGCTTGATCTAGGGTTTGAGGGTTTTTTTTCTTCAATGCATAGGACATATGACTAGGGAAAGCCTCTACATATTGGTCAAGGATTGTTTGATCCATGGGTTTATATAGATGAAGAACTTCTTTAAGCAACTGATCAAATTGTTGTGTGAACTCCTTAAAACTCTCATTTTTAGTTTTCTTAGCTCCTTGGAACATAGCCAAGAGTTGCATACCTTCCTTAACAATGGCCCATCTCTTTTTGAATGCTTCTTGGAACTGGTCCAGTTCTTTAGGCTTCCTTAAGATAAATCTAGGTACTAGTCCCTAACACTACCTTCCAAGGACAAGGCAAACAACATGACGATGATATCCTCTTCTTCTATTAGTCTTCCACCTATGACCCAATAGAATTCATGCATGTGTTTTTCAATTTTGGTTATGCAACCTATATAACTAAGCTCATTGAAGTTGAACCATCCTCCTATGAAGATGCAACTAAACATCAAGAGTGGAGGAATGCAATCCAGAAAGAATACCAGTCAATTATGAAGAATTCCTAGACAAAGTGACAAATCTTTAGTCACTTCAAAATGGATATATAAGATAAAGCATGTTGTGGATGGGAGCATTGATAAGTACAAATCAAGATTTGTAGCTAGAGGCTTCTCACAGAAAGAAGGTATTGATTATGAAGAAACCTTTGCTCCTACAACTAGATATACAACAATTAGATCACTTGTCTCTTTGGTTGCTACTATGGGATGGAACATTCATCAAATGGATGTTAAAACAACTTTTCTGAATGGGACCATTGATGAAGAGGTTTACATCGAACAACCTCAAGGATTTGAAGTCAATCAGAGGGAGACACATGTTTGTAGATTGAAGAAGGCTCTATATGGCTTAAAGAAAGCACCTAGAGCATGGTATGCTAGGATGGATGCATACCTATTGAGACTTGGATTTGTCAAGAGTTTTGTAGATCCTAACCTCTACATCAAAGTGGTCAAGGATGAACCAATCATCATACTTTTATATGTGGATGATCTACTTGTTACATGTGTGGAACATCGAATTCAAGAATGAAAGAAGCAGTTACCAACTGAATTTGACATGAAAGATATTGGGATCATGCATTACTATTGGGGACTAGAAGTTTGACAGAAACCAACTGAAATATATCTTGGTCAAGGAAAGTATGTGATCAAGATTCCACAAAAATTTGGCATGATGGATAACAAGCCAATGACAACTCCTATGATCACTAATCTAAAGAAGTTGAGGAGTTTAGATTCTAGTCCTATGGATCCTACCTACTACAGACAATTGATTGGCTCGTTAATGTATCTTGTAAATACTTGACTTGACATTTGTTTTGCAGTGAATGTCCTCAGTCAGTTTCAGATGGAGCCAAAGCATGACCATTGGATAGTAGCCAAAAACATCCTAAAATATCTACGTGGGACCATACATCACTGCCTTCAATATGTTGGTAATGAAATTTAGCTCATGGGATATACGGATTTTGATTTGGGTAGCAGTGAGACAAATGGAAGAAGCACTACAGGTGGATGTACGTGGGACCATGCATCACTGTCTTCAATATGTTGGTAATGAAATTTAGCTCGTGGGATATACAGATTCTGATTGGGGTGGCAGTGAGACAGATGGAAGAAGCACTACAGGTGGATGTATGTGGGACCATGCATCACTGCCTTCAATATGTTGGTAATGAAATTTAGCTTGTGGGATATACAAATTTTGATTGGGGTGGCAGTGAGACAAATGGAAGAAGCACTACAGGTGGATGCTTTAGTTTGGGATCTTCCATGATCTCATGGATGAGAAAGAAGCAGGATATTGTTGCTTTGAGTAGTGTTGAAGTTGAGTATGTAGCTGTAAGTGAAGTTTGCAGAGAATCTCTTTGTCTCAGAAAGTTGCTATTAGATTTATTTGAAGGACCACTAAGCACTACATGTATATATTGTGACAATGAAAGTTGTGAAAGATTGATAGAGGACCTTGTGTTTCATGCTAGGACAAACCATATAAATAATAAGCGCCACTACATCAGAAACTTGGCACGAGATGGGGTCGTGGAGCTACATTATATACCTGCAGATGAACAAGTAGTTGATATTCTAACAAAGGGTTACCAAACAAGAAGCTTGAGTACTTAAGAAGCAAGCATGGTTTGGCAGATATCTCTTCCTTGATTGAGAGGGCTTGATGAAGGACGATATATTCTTTTCTTCATGTGTCATGCAGTAGACCAGGACTAACAACTATAAGTCTTAGTGAAGGCCATGAAGAAAGAATGGGGTTTGGAGGATTGGATAAGCATTTAACATTGAAACCTCTTGAAGATTAGAAAATCCAAGATAGAAGTGGACTTGTAGACCGATACTCTTTGAGGATGAAGTAGGGCATCCAAGATAAGAGTACTCAAAGAGGACTGATCTCTTTTGAGGATTGGGAATCCAAGATAAGAATAGTCCTAAAGGGACATACCTAGTGAACATCCAGATGGGGTATGTGCCTATAGAGGTAGTGTGGTATCTCACGTACTCCCAGCTTGATGCTCTCATAAAAGTTGAGCTTGTCAAGTAAAGGCCTTGTTGACAATGCTGGTTATGCTATTGATGATTAATAAATGGCTTATCAATCAGACTCTTCTTATGAGAATACTCCAATTTGAGATTCCTTGTACCATATGATGGGATTATGAATACCTCCCTAGTTAAGAGGGAGTGTTGGAGAATGTATCTAGATTCGGTCTTCATAATGATCTTTGTAAATCACGACATTGTATATTTTGTATATAAAAATAGAAAAATAATTTTTTATTTGACAAAGCGTGGGTTTCATGCTCAAGTCTAGGTCAAAGCATGTTCTTCATGCTTCTAGGACTTTCTAGGTCAAAGAAGAATTTTTGTCATGTGTTATAGTCCCATTTGGACTTATTGTAATAAAAGAAAATAATTGTTTTTAAGTCAAGAAAGCTAATTTTCCCTCCAAGTCGGCCCTAGCAAAGAAAAGTTGGCCTAAAGAGGCCTATTTGACTCATTTGGCACACTCACTCAATCAAGTTCGATCTGCAATAGCAAAGAAGGAAGAAGAGCGAGAAAGACAAGAAGAGGAAGAAGACGAAGGAAGGAAGATCTCTTGGGAAAACACTCTTTTTTTCCCACACGTGCGAAGCTGTCTAGGGTTTTTGTGTGAGTTGTAGGGGTTGAAATTGTAGACCTAAGTTGCAGGGCTAAGATTTTGAATTGAAGCTACTTTGACTAAGTTTGATCTTCGCAGTCTTTGGAAGAATTGGATTCGTTTGGAAGAGATCTTATTTTTGGGTTGGCTTGGTGCTTGGAGGAACTTTGGCTTTGGTCTTGGGTCTTGGAAGTCTCATTTTGAACTGATTCTATAAGAAGAGAAGTATTCTTTCTGGGTTTTCCCCTTGGAGGGGTTTTGCCCTAACTTGGAGCCTATATCTTGTGTACTTTGTCTCTTTGTGATTTTCATTGTTTTGGTAATTGCTTGATGAACAAGAAATAAAAAGTAATAAAAGGCCAACTAACATCATAAGTAATTATCAAGTAAGGAAAGTCAAACATAATATACAAGAACCTTGATTTTCCAACACAACCATCAATGACAATAGTAGCTGGTAACCTTGTAGGGTTCTGTGGAACTAAAACTGGAGTCCTCATGGTGAACTCTACATTGAAACAATTTGTATTAATTAATTGAGCTAACCAATTGGATTGGTTAAAGACATATACACATGATCAAAGACATAGCATGAATCATGTCTTTGAGCATTAATCATGATAAAGATAGAGCATTAGTCATGCCATTTAACAATATCATACTATGTCATGCATACATTCTTTTTCCTATCATAACTCAGTTGACAAACCAACAGTGGGCACAACCCTGTGTTGTTTGAAAGTGGGAGCGGGGAGCGACAATTTTTAAGCTTTTGGGTCAGGAGCAATTTTGGGAGTGGTTTTTACATAATATATATTTTGATGCATATATGTCAACAAAAGCATGTAGAATGATGACTTAGTTATAAAAAGCATTAGAACATGGATTAGACCATATAGCATCAATGAACTAGTAGTTATAATCTTCATCAACCATAGGTCCACAAGTTACAACATCTTGATTGTCATCAATCTTAAAGTTTCAAGGTTTCAAAATTCAATATATAACATTTGTCATCAAAGTTGTACTTGTAACCATTATCGAACTATAACAAAGAATGTCAAACATGAAATGAAACGTTTCAACTTTCCCGCAACATCATGTTCATAATTGATTACCAATGAGTTATAATTGCCAACTTCAAACTTCAAACTTAAATTGTCATATATTGGTTACAAAAAATACCATAATAAATATGAAAGAGTCAATAGTTATAAAAAGTACTAGAAACTAGAAAAGACAAGTAAATCTATTATCTACCAAAATTTCTTCTTGCCACAAGAAATTTCTAAATTCTTTTCTTGTGGTCTATGAGCAATGGGAGTCTCCTCATGCATAGTTGGACGACCATATCCAGAACCAGAAGGCACATGAATTCACTTGAGGCTATAGATGGAGGTGGTGGCAAAGATGGTCCAAATTGAGCACTGTTAGTGGATGATGTGGGTGGCATGGTTGTTGATGCTATTGCTATTGCTTCATCCTCATCGTTCAAAAGTTTTGCTTCCAGTTGTTCTAAATGTAAGGCCCCATTCTCCAAATTGCCCTCCTCCGGGTTGTTGTTCCAAGTGATATTTGCTCTATCAAATTGAGCCCGCTCACAATAATGTGTCAACAACCTCAAGTTATAATGTACATAAACCAAGATTTCTGTCAGGTTTTCATTGAGGCAACTTCTTTTGACATTGTGAATGAAGCTATAGTTGTTTCAACACCTCATTGCAGAAGAAGTATTAACCATCTGTGAAAGCACTTTAATTGCCAGTTTTGCCAAAGGTCCCCAGAGCCATGGGTATTGTTGTGATTGGTAATAAATCTTATCATTTTGTTGCCTTTCTTGTACAATGAACCAATCCATTTGTATTGAGGTTCCTTTATCTTAATAATGCCATGCATCAAAAGGTTCATTGTGTGAACCAAACACTCGGACCAAAATATCCTCAATGTTGCCTTACAATTAGAAGCATTATCAACAATGACTTGGATGACATTGTATGGCCCAATACTTTCAATTGCTTGAATTAATGGTTTTTTAATGTTGATGCCGATCTTGAACTTATTTGAGAAGTCATGAGATGAAACGGAGACTGCACTAGTAGTAGACACACCAAGAACACTTATCTATGGCTTGCCTTTCACATTTGTCCAACCATCAGATACAATGGATTCCCCATATTCAATCCAAGCATTTGTGAATTTACTGAAAACATTGTTTATTTTGGCTTTTTCCCAATCAAGTCCCACGATTCTAGCTCTGTCATACCTAGGGCTCTTGTATCCTTTAGAGCATCATTGATGGTGGCAACCATTTCATGCCAATAAGGTGAGCGAAGAACATTGAATGGTATGCCACATGCAAAGAGAAACATGAATTTTTTCGCGTCCACGTCATCCTACATCCTTGGTCAAGAAGTTCTGATATTTTTCTATGCCTTAATGGGATGTTTGTGCCTGTGGCTGCAAATCCACTACCATTGGTGGATGCCGATGGAGTTCTTGCAGGTGCCCTATGTGTGCTAGTGGTGTCATGTTCACCCTTTGATCTTTTTGATTGGGTATTGTGCTTCCTCCTCTTCTCTTATATGTTTGGCTCTTTGTTGTGCACTATTGACACATTTGCACAAGTTTTGATGCCTTCGTATTTATTTCCATCCCATGCCATTTTCCCACAGATGCTTTCTGGCACGGGTATATGAACATGTTTAAGTAGATTTCCAATGGGGGCATACAAATTTAGTGGTTCCACCCCCTTTGCCTCCTTCGAGCCCTGTAACATATTTATACAAGAGTGTTTGGTCTACCCTGGTTTTCTTTCCATCATAATCACTCCCAATATCCTCCTCTTCTTCTTGGTGCTCCTTTTCTCCAGGGTATCCACTAACACTACCCACTTCTTCATCATCTTCATCACTTCTTCTACTCACCAACACCATTTATCATAGCAAAAAATGGAACCAACAAGATAAGGCTAAGCCATATACCCATCATGTTTATTGAAGCTTGAGATTATTGGCTGCAATAAAGTGAGGGAGGAATGTGAAAGAGTAGGAGAAGAGAAGAAGAACATCTAAATTCTAGATTCATTTAACATATAAAAAACGAATGTTACGTTAAAAAAAAAATGGGATTAGACCCTACCTTTTTGGTTCTCCCACAATTTTCCTTCTATCTCCCTTCAATCTCCCAAGCTCGCAAGCTCCAGCAATCTCCCTTCAATCTCCGACAAGCTCCTCAAGCTCAAACCCTCTCAATCTCTCTCTCAGACATGAAATCCTCTCAGTCTCTCTCTCACACATGAAAATGATGGTTACGAGGGAGGGGAGAGGCCTTTTATTCTTTTTGGCCCCTCCCATTTCCCTCAAAAAACCCCCTTTCTCTCCTTGGCCGTGCACATGCTTCTTGGGCAGGGAGCGAAAATTTATTCTCAACTTTCGTGAATCTCTTTACCATACAGATGTGATTTTTTTTTGGTTCCTATCTGTTGTCTCACTATATGTTGTTTTTACCTGCTGCTTCATTTCTGTTTTCTTTCACTGTTTTTGTACTTGAAAGTTGAAACATACATTGACTCTAATAAAACAATGCTGCCGCTGCTGTTCAGTGAGTTAATACATATAAAAATGAGCCTGAAACTGGCGTTTCAGAACCCCAAAAATTTAAAAAAGCTACATATGTGCTGAGAATTTTTCACAGTAACATATAACTGAAGAGCCTACTACTATAGATCCTAATATACTGTCATGACAACAAAACAACCTTCCATAGATTAAAGAACCTGGGCTTTTAGAAGAAGATATGCCCACTGAGGGCTTCCTGCTTTATGTCTGTCTGAAGATTGAGGTCCAAACCTGCATTTTTCATATGCCATGTCTCATAGAATTTACTTAACTGTTTCATCTTTAACTGCTACTCTGACAGACCTATAGACACCCTTGTGTAGGATGCCAGGGAGTGAGATAAGATAAGATAATTTTGTTAATGTTTAACAAATGACCACAAAAGCAGGTCAAAATACTGACAGAGATTATAATCAGTTTGAATACAATGTGGGAGTGCAAGTGCAGCTCTTAGAAAATGCTGAAAATACATAAAGAAAGAATTAATAAGTGGTAGTGCTGCTGTGACATGCATATAAAAGAGCATGGGACAGAACAAGATAATCAATAGCCTGCCAAAAAAAGAGCTAGTGGGATAGGAAGATCTGGCGATGGGGCTAAAAAGATGTCAAGGGCTCCTTAGTCCAATGATCGATGTTGAGGGAGGCAAACTGGGCACTGGCTTGCTGTCGAACTCCCCTGGAACCAGCGGTGGGTCTTGTCATATGATCCTCACAGGGGATGTAGGAGCGAGGAATAGTCCTAACGTCTAAGGTCGAAAGAAAGAAACTCTGGATAGATCTCTGGCCACTCCTGTCGAAAATGGGAGGTAATTGGACCGGTTCGGGTTTGTGCCCAAGAATCAACTGATAAAGCATGTTGTGATCTGCTACCAGCTATTCTATCTGCTTACCTTGGTTATCCACTTTTTAATCAAGTGATTATCCCATTGTTAAGGATGTCAAATGCAGCCTGAAGGTCTGCAATTTGACAAACAGTTCATCCCTGTACCCTTTGAGGTCAGAGATTTCACGTGGTATGCACATGCTGGAATGCCTGTGACATTTCATAGTAAGCATAGATGAGATATCTGGTCAGAAGTATCAAACACAAGCCAAACAAAAATATTCTGAAGTAGAAGTTTGCCTTTGAGCCGATGATACACCTGGAAGGGGCCGCAACACCCAAAGCATGACGTCATATCCAAACGGAGAGACGAAGCAAGCGGAAACCATACCAGAGAAGACTCCAAAAGAGACCACGAGAAATTATTGGAATTATCCCACCTGTACTGAATGCTAATGTCCCTCCAAACTTAAGAGTTGTCCCACTGCCTTGCTTAGAGTAATGAGAAAGGGGCATGATGGGAGAGGCCTGAATTAATTCCCATTGCATTGGCGTTAGAGCCCAATGCCAATTCTCCATCAGCTTTTACTGCATGCCTCTTCCAAAGTTAGAGAATTATTTCTAAGGTGGTAAACCACAGAGGGGACCACCCAAATTTGAGGCAACATGCTACAATTGAATGAGGTTATGATCTTTGCCAGAGTCTACCTGTCTATTATGGGATTGGAGCACCTAAAAAATGTCAATAGAATCGAAAGTGTTCATCATACCTTGTATTCTAAGGATCAGTCAGGATAGATTGGAGCTTTGTGAAGCTGAGAGATTTTGCATTTGCAAGCTGTGATAGTGGAGCCCCGATTGCAATAAGATTTTGATCCCCTTTGCTTAAAGGATAAACAAACCTTGATAGAGGGCCAGTGCTTCAGCTTGTTTTTTTGTGTGTATATGCCTAACCCTTGAGCATAATTAAGTTCACAATTCCCTTGGGGTTTAAGACAACCCGCTCCCCCTGCCTCCAGTACCTGTCACCCCATTTTTTCTGTTTGCTATATGCCAACTCTGATTTCCTTTTTTACATTGTTATTGTCATCAAGAATGTGTCGTTGTTCTCCATCACTATTGAAAAAGAAAAATAATGAAACTGAATAAATGGGAAAGACGTGTATACATTATCATTTCTCACATTTCAAATTAGTTTCAGTTATTAACATTGCTCACCTCGTGCATTTGCCTGTCCCGTTTTATGACACTGTTTTTCATCCTTTTTTAATTGTTACAAAGAAGCAATTTGTTTCACCCTTGCCCCTAACTGTTACAAAATCTTCCACATAGTTGCTTGAATCAGTATTCTTCATTTGTAAGACCTCACATTAGTTAGGTTTGTAACAAGGTGAATGGGAGAATGCATCTTTTCATAAAGAGTAAAAGTACAATCAGATTCTAAAAGCAACACCAGAAGAAGATTCCTTTTGGAGGTAGTACTTGTATCTTTTCCATTCCAACTATTTTTTGGAGAGAATGTTTTAAATATGCAGAAAAAATTATTTTCAAATCTTGACCATTTGCTGTCTTCTGACGATCACCTATCAATTTCTTGCTATGTAGCCAATGTGCATGGGTGTTGTTGCAGCATTTTTCTTGATTGGGAGAAATGCTTTTGTTAGTTACAAGGAGATAAGAGCCTTTGTTCACTTCGACACGGCCTATACAAATGTGGAGATCCCTGTCAAACTCAAGGCAATTCATCTCGAATAGGGCTTTAAGCCTGCTGAGGTTTGAACCTAGATCTTTTGCATGGTGGCACCTGGTCTCAACCACTGTACCAAAGCTCTGGCAGATGTGTCACTACTTAGAATTATAAAATTTAAAACTAAAATGTGAATCATATGATAAAGAATTTAATTCAATTGAACTTTTATTTTTGGGGGATGGTCTCTGACTTCTTGTCGAATTGCTGGGCCCATGACACCCCTGGCACATGCAGATCCCTATTACAGTGGTCAATGATCCCCACAACAGCTGGCATGATGCACACTGTAATGGCTAATGCCCTCATGATAAGTAACACACCCAAAATCCTGTCAAGGTGGAACAACCCTAATCTGGTTGAGGGATTCTGCATGTGTGGCCCTCAGACTAGGTGTGTTGTCCCACACCTGGGGGCACCACAGATGCACCCAGGTCTGGACCTAGTGTGAGTATGTGTACCCCTGGTGTGGGTATGCATTGTGCATGCTCTGGCCACATTACACTATTGTTACATAAATCTATAGGGTCATATTCCTGACACACTAGTCTCTGATAGCCAAACCTTCTGTTATAATTGCATTTGTTTTCTCTTATATGCTACAAATAGAATTATTTAGAGTAGGCTTCTTAATGTCATGATTGGTTTTGCAGAGGGAATATTTTAAGCAAGGAAAAATAGATGAGTTCCTACAAATTCTCGAGGAAGGATCTAGTCGAGGTACCTTATTCTGCTTGAACTTTATGTTTACAAACTTGCTTTGTATCAAAACTAACATAGAATTACCTGAAAAGCATTGCTACATTGACATATGAAATGGGAAGCTACTTGATTATTTTTTAAATGCCTATCAAGGAACCTTCTGTGCTTTGGTTCAAAAGAGAACCTGAATTAAAATAAATGTTCAATTTCTGGTCTGTGAAGTGACAGTTAAGTTTTGTGTGACTGGTTCTTCTGGGAAGTTATCCATTTGTGAGAATTCTGTTACATTTGACACAAATTGATTACTTATACAGATTGAAAATACTTTTAAATGATTCGTTTCAAAGTATTATGTTTCAATTTAAGTAGAATTATTTTTGTTTCGTGTATTTTCTGTCAAACAAATCTACAACCCCAAGTTTTTAGTTCAGGCAAATATCTGGTTTATAGATAGTTTGCATTTTCAGATTATTCTCCACCGAAATATGTATGTAGGTGTTCCCTCCTAGGGGTTGCTATTAAAATTCCCTTTTATGATATATAACCTGTAATATTTTTTCCAGTTGGTCTGGCACGTTTTCTGTCTCTGAAACACCTCTGAGTGTCAGAAGTCTGTCCTATGTATGTATTGAAGAAGAGCTTTTAGAAATTAACTAGTGTTGAATTTTTCAACTCATTATAATCTAATCTGCATTCAAAGATTTAATTCCTACGGTTAACAATTGAAGATTGGGAACACCTATTAAAACAACAGATCTGCATAAACGAAGCACTGTATGAAAACTCAGTATAGACACTGTCTATCATGATATAAGATTGAACCAGTTGAAAACTAGTATTTAGACTTCCATAAATGATAATCTGGAGATTCAGGACAGCTTACTATTAATTTGCAGTAGCTATCACATTCTTTGGTTTTATCTATGAAAAAAAGGAACTACACATCTTGGTAATATGGTATACACACAAGCGTCTCACAAAAACTATATTATCAGATAGTAGCAGAATCACTACTTCTCTAGCTCACTCTTTAGTTGAATCCCTTGTAAGATACCCCCCTTGGAATATCTCAAAGTTTCCCTTAAAATTTCTTTGTTTCTTTGAGTTGGTCACTTTGGGGTTTTGTCAAACAGTTTGAACTTTGTGTCCATGTGGCTGTGTTGGGTTGTGTTATATTCTTTCCACGTAGTTAATAGGGGGTTTGAAGGGCACCCGTAACTCCACTTTATGGGGTCTGGGGCAGCGCCCCGGGAAATTTTGGTTTTGGACCATATGTTAGGTTGGGCGGACCCACCTATGGTTTTGTGCATGATTTTCGCACATGTTTTTTGGACGCGATGGTTTTCGGTCCATGGTATTGGACGCGATGGTTTTCGGTCCATGGTATTGGATGCTTCGGCATGTATAAATATGTATTGTAACATTGAAAGGAACATAATGAAAAATCAAGCTGGTAGTCCCGGTTTTGGGATCCAGGGAAAATCTTTGTGCATATGTGTTTTATGGGTTATGCTCTCGCATTGTTTATTTTCTTTGTTTAAGAATTCGTATGCAGGTAATTTCTGTACAGGGTTAAAACCTACAGGCTGTAGGTGCATTTTCATGTATTTTATTGAATATATGCTTATGGGAACACTTCAAATCAGCAATACATTATTCATACAATACTCAGAAATTGTACAGACCTCTGTTATGATCATACACAGTAATATAACTTCAGATTTATGAGCTGGTATGAAGACTATTACAATGCAAAAAGTATAAAGAACCTGGGTACTCTCTGATAGAGTAATCTGTTAAGTGACAAGATTCCTTTAAACAGTGACAGCAACAAATATTGATCTTCATATCTGGTATGCAGAACTCAGAGGATATCTTCACATACCCAGCAATCAACGCACTCTGAAAGAACACAGAACTCAGCCTCCACAAAGAGTATGCAGAGCCTAGAATGTATAGTCACTAGCAGCAGCATGAATAACTCAAAATTATGGGCTCGGTCCTCTTCAAACAGCAACGCAGCCTCTAAATAATGACAACAACTTGACCTCTGTATAATGACAGTGATTTGACCAGTGAGAGAATGGGTTCTGTCTCGTTAGCCTAGTACCCATGTACCCTTTTCCCCCTTTAGCTTTTTAAAGGTTTTCTTCTAGGAAAATTGTGTTCCCTTTATTAATTTTTCCGTCCTAACCTTTGGGAACTTAATTAGGTTAGCAGAATCATCTCCTTATGTCTCCTAAGTGGATGGGGACTTTACAGTCCTCCCTGCTCAAGATTGTTTGTCCTCAAGCAACTTCAATCCGAGATGTTGGAGCACCTGTTCTCCTTCCCAAGTGGCATCTTTGACAGACAAATCTATCCATTTGACCAGGTATTCTTTAATGGTCCTGTTTCTTAGCTTTCGCTTCCTTAACTCCAAAATTTCCAAGGGACCAGAATCAACTCCCCTTCTTCATCCAATGGTGGAAGCTCAGTAGAAGTGACAATGTGTTGACCCAGGGCCTTCTTGAGGCATGAAACATGGAAGACATTGTGTATCTTACACCCCTTTGGAAGCCCTAGTTCATAGGCCACCTCGTCTATGCGCCTCACAATCCTGTAGGGTCCATAAAATTTGGGTTTCAATTTCTCCTCCCTTCCTCTTAAGTGATGATTGCTAGTGGGCTTGTATATGAAGATATACCAAGTCCCCAAGTTTGAACCTATGCTCCACCTAATGCCTATCTGTATAAAGATCTTGAGCCATCTGCAAATTATCTTTGAGGAGTTGCAGCGTGTCCTGGCTCTCCTGAATCTAGTCCTTAGCTATAGGTGCCCTACTATATCCAAACACCCTATCTACAAATGTTGGTTCATTTTACCCATACTGGGCTTTGAAGGGAGTCATCCCAATCAACATGTGATCAGTGATGTTATAACAATGCTCACCCAAGTGCAACCACTTTATCCAAGCTTTCTGATGGCTTAACACAGTTTCTCAAATAGCCATTTGTTTACTATCTTGGTTTGCCCATCAATCCACAACTGGCAATTAGTACTCGACTTTAACTCTGTCCCAACCAACCTGAACAACTCTTGCCAAAATCCCCCCATGAATGTATTGTCCTTGTCACTGACATGTTGAATTTTCCATGGCATTTGAGAATCTAGCTTAAGGTCTTAGAATCTCTGACACAATTAACTGAAATTTCATAACAAACTACTTTGCACAATGGAATAAATACAACAATAAGTCAACTAGTGCACAAATAGACAACTTTTTAAAATTTTTCAACAACCCAACTTTTTTATATTATCAGACTATAATAAAATTGTCTAGGGCTCTCGTACTAGGGATCATGACCGTCATACAATCACTGATACAAGAATACAAACTAGGGTTTGGTGTCAACAACTATGACAACCAATCTACCCTAAACAAGATACCACTGACAAACTAGTTGATATAGTGCGCTTCACAACTCCACTTGGTCGTACTTTGAAAACATTTAATGGTCCTTTGCTCCCAATTTGCAACTCTGCCTCTATTAATGGATCCTGCTCCTTTAGGTCACTGAACACGAGTCTCCAATATGCCCTTTAGCTGATCATTAGTCCATCAACGATTCAACACATAGGGTCTTCTTGTGAGTTGTTCACAACTTTGTTTGTGAACAACTCTTAGACTGCCTATTGCTGCTCCTCAGCTCTTAGGGACTTTTTCCCTCTATTGCCTTCGTATGCTGCTCCAATGAGGCAAACTTAGGGCATGGAGGCCTGCTCACTATGACTGTTAAATGTCCTCCTCTCACTGTCAACCTAGGGTTGATTCACTAGCCCACTTGCACTGCCACTTCTTCCTTCAAGGGATCAATTGCTAGGCCACTTTACTTTTTCCCTTCTTACAACTGTCAATGTCCTTCTCAACAAGTTGATCTAGGGCATTAAAGATACCTTACTGTTGCCCTCCAAACAAACCTTTAAATGTCCTTCAAATCTGTCTTAACTAAGACAACTCATCCACTAACAACATCAACCAAGGAGAAATACAACCATACCTTAGTAGACTTCTCCTTCATGGCCTGGAGCAATTTCTTCTATGGATTTTGGCCTTGGTTAGGGCTTGTTAACAAACCATGTCAGCGCACCAATGCCGGCCTAAATCACCTCAAAAAACTTTGCTCTCTCCTCTTATAGACTCCTCCCTTCCTGCATTGCTTTCTAGCCTTCTTGAATTGTTGTCCCAACAAGTTTTTGAGCGTAGACTAGCCCTAAATTGAAGAAGCATAGAACCTTGGATGGCTTTCCAACAAAGAATAGCAACATGAATCAGGCACCAAACTAGCCCAAACTTCTCCTCCTAGACCTCGACTTGCACTCCCAAACAAACTCACACTAAACCAATCACAAGAAGATGCAAAACCACTCCATGTTAGCTTTGGTTAGGGTCCTACTAATTTGCGGCCAATTCAGAGATAGTCTTCCTTTGATGTGTTGCTCATTGGATGGTGAAATGATCCTCCAAGTCCCTCCTTTTTATATGTCTCTATGGGTGTAATGAACAACCCTTGAAAGGACACCTCTAAGTTTAGGTTGAATTGATTCATTTGCCACAAACCCATTCTTTGCCACACAAAAATTATTCTCTAAATATACAAGGCCTCTCTTGGTTCTTCAAGCAACCCCTTGCTCCTCTATCATCTTCAAGTGCCAAGTGTCCAAAACTCCTCATGGATTCACACCCACAACTTTGGGTGCAATGCCCACAACTTGGGTACTCTTGCCCACAAAGCCCATGTGGGTCAAATTCCTCCACAACCCTGTACCCTAGGTTTTGGAGTACCTCCCAAGCTACCAATTTCAATAGGACATTGGTCTTTTGTAGTTCATGCAATCAAAATATCTTTCTTAATTTTTTTTTTGTTGCGCTCCCCGTTAATGGCGGTGTTGATCCAACACTCCCGTGTGTTTCGTGGCATGTGCTTAACACTAGCGATGTGTTTGTTTACTAACACCTGCGGGTTTTGGTGTAACGACAATCGTGACTCCAACAAGTGGTATCGGAGCCAAAGGTCTCGAGTTCGAAACACACTTGGCTCGCGTTGAGGGGGGAGATTGTTGCGCTCCCCGTTAATGGCGGTGTTGATCCAACGCTCCTGTGTGTTTCATGGCATGTGCTTAACACTAGCGATGTGTCTGTTTACTAACACCTGTGGGTTTTGGTGTAACGGCAATCGTGACTCCAACAAAATTGCCACCTGTGAAGCCGAATATTGGGAGTGTATGACGAAGAAGTGTGCAAACTTTGTGAGGTAATCAACCACCACAAAAATGCACTCCTTCTCCTTCACCTAAGGTGACTCGGTAATGAAATCCGTAGAAATGCATTCCCATTTTTGCTCCATTATGGGAAGTGGTTGAAATAATCTTGCCATATGAGTGTGCTTTGCTTTATTCTGTTCGCAGATGTTGCACTCCCTCATGAATCTCAATACATCTGTCTTAAGGCCCTTCCACCTGAATTTTTCCTGATCTACCTGTAAGTTTTCAAGTACCTTGGGTGCCTTGCCATTGGTGAGTTGTGTGTTGCCCACATGATCTTTTTTTTTAAGTTGAGACTTTGGTACCAGGTATATCCTGCTTTGTAATAAATAATGTCATCTATGACATAGTACCTGTCATCTTGAATCAACCCATCAAGGATCTCACAAGTAAATTTGTTCTTGGAGTACTCAACCAACAAAAGAGATTTTTAGTCAGTTGAAATCTCCATCATAGAGAGAGAGTGGGTTGCATTCTAGAAAGGGCATCGATTACCACATTGTTTTTGTTCGTAATGCACCCAATTTTGAAATCATAAGCTTGAAGCTTAATGATCCACTTTTACAATCACTCAAATTTTTCTGCTCCATGAGGAACCTTAAACTGTTGTGACATGTTTTCACCTTGAATTTGTTCCCCACCAAGTGTTGTTTGAATTTGGCCAGTGCATGTATGATGACCAATATCTCCTTATCATATATCGAATAATGCTGCTCATATTCCTAGAGTTTGCGGCTCTCAAAAGTAATTTGATTGTTATTCAACATCAACATGACTCCTATCCCTATCCTTGATGCATCACACTCAAGCACAAATCGCTGAGTGAAGTCTGGTAATGCTAGCACATGACATGAACTCATCACTTGTTTCATTTTTCCAAGGTTTCCTATGCTCCCTATGTCTAACAAAAAGCTCCCTTCTTAGTGAGGTTCGTGTTAGAAAATTATAAATTACAGAGCAATGGAACACATAGAATATAGCAGAAATATAAACACAGAAAACGCATAAAACCAGAGAGACACAAATATACGTGGTTCACCCAGTTTGGGCTACGTTCACCCCGAACAGCCAGTCTTTCCTTTTTATTATCCAGCAAAATGAAGAGACACAACCTACAACAGATCTGCTGTAATATCCTCTATTTTCTCTCACAGTCTTGCCTCTGTTTCTCGCTCGGAGAATACACATCTATATCACAGCCTCAATACAATGCCCTCATGCAAAGAGAGGGGTTGCCTTCTAGGGCAAAAGACCCTAAACTAAACATAAGTTCTACTGTTAGATCATTCGCCTAATGAATGGCCCAAATTGACTAGAAATTACTATACTTTTACAAGGCAATTTTACATTTGTTTTTAGCTTCGAGGGCGTTGCCCCCGAAACCCCTGCCGGGGACCGCTGGCCCCCGGACCCCCCAGCCGGGGGGGATCGGCCCCCCCCCCCTCCCCCCCACACTCCCCCGCATGGAGGGGTGTACAAATTTCTTAGGGTATACATCCGGTTGAAACAAAGACCTCTTAAAAATCATGCTCCACACCTAACAATCTCCCACTTGGAGAATGATTGTAGCAACTCCACCGTTGCTTCATTTGCTGGACAATGATTCCTCTTTGGACCTGAATGTTTCTCATCTTCATCTTCATCCTTGAAGACCAATTGAAACTGAGCATATTCTCAGTTTCTCCCTGGTTACAACTTTTGTTAGCATATCTACAAGATTCTAGCTAGTGTGTATCTTTTCCAACTTCAACTCTCCATTTTCCAACACTGATCGTATGAAATGGTACTTGAGTTGTATGTGTTACGTCCTGGAATGAAATGCTGAGTTGTTTGCAAGATGAATGGCACTTTGGCTATCACTGTATAACGTGCCCATATCATGCTTCTTACCCAATTCACCCATAAACCTTTTTAACCAAATCATTTCTTTACTAGCCTCTGTAATAGCAACATACTCTGCTTCTGTTGTTGAAAGTGCAACAACACTTTGGATTTTTGAAACCCAACTGACAGCGATTCCACCTACAGTAAATACATATCCTGTAGTTCTCCTCCTGTTATCTCTGTCACCTACTATATCTGCATCAACATATCCCTGTAGAGAAATGTTTGAACCACCAAAGCATAATGCTTGATTTGTGGTACCTTTCAAATATCTGAGAATCCATTTCACTGCCATCCAATGTTCCTTTCTTGGATTGTTCATGTACCTGCTTACAACTCCCATTGCATGTGCAATATCAGGCCTTGTGTATACCATTGCATACATTAAGCTTCCAACTGCTGATGCATATGGAACTTAGACATATAATCCATGTCTTCTTGGGTTTTTGGGCACATTTTCTTACTAAGTTTGAAATGGCTAGCAGAAGGTGTACTCATTGGTTTTGCATTGTGCATATTAAATATTTTCAACACCTTTTGTATGTACTCATTCTGAGACAATGTTAATTTGCGATTTTTCCTGTTTCTATTTATTCTCATGCCAAGGATTTGTTTTGCAGCTCCCAAATCCTTCATTGCAAATGAAGTTGCTAATTTTCTTTTGAGCACATTTATTTCCTGCATGTTAGACCCTGCAACAAGCATGTCATCCACATACAATAACAATATAATATAGCTGCCATCATTTTGTTTTTTCAGATAAACACAATGATCAGAGTGACATCTAGTATAACTTTGTTAAGACATAAACTTGTCAAATTTTAGATACCATTGCCTTGGAGCCTGTTTTAAGCCATACAAGCTCTTCTTCAACCTGCACACTAGTTTCTCCTCCCATTTCACTTCATATCCTTGTGGCTGCTGCATATATATTTCTTCCTCCAAATCCCCATGGAGAAACGCTGTCTTTACATCTAACTGCTCAAGATGCAAATCTTCAACTGCTACTAGACTAAAAATAGTTATGATTGAAGTCATTTTAACAACAGGAGAAAATATTTCATCAAAATCAATCCTTTCTTCTGTGCAAACCCCTTCACCACAAATCTAGCGTTGTACCTTTGTTTTCCTCAATCTTCTTCCTTTAGCCTGTAAACCCATTAGTTTTTCAATGTAGTTTTTCCTGCAGGCAACCTGACTAAGTCCCAAGTCTGGTTATGCGTTAAGGATTCCATCTCTTCTTCCATGGCTAGCTCCCACTTCTTCCTGCTTTCAACTTGCATTGCTTCTTCATAACATTTGGGTTCACCAGAATCAGTGAACAATAAATAATATAATGAAGGAGAGTATCGTTCAAGGGGTATACTTATCCTGGTAGATCTTCTAACACCACTTTCAGGTGTTTGGGGTGCATGTTGCTGTTGTGGTGGTTGCTGTTGTTGTGGTTGTTTATTATTATTTTCAGGCACCTTTACTTTTCAGTGATCTCATCAAGAACTGTGTATTTCTTGTTTTCTTTTTCCTGTTGCTTTTATTGCAACTGATTTTTATATAAGACCTTTTCATTGAATATTACATCTCTGCTCCTAATGATTTTGTGATTTTCATAATCATATAAGCGATAACCAAAATCATTAACACCATATTCAATAAAGGTACACTTCTTTGATTTTGCCTCAAGCTTTGTTCTATTTTCTTTATTAATATGGACAAATGCCTCACAACCAAAAGGCTTTAAAAAAGAGTAGTTTACCTTTTTACCTGTCCAAGCTTCCTCTGGAACACCACCATCCAAGGAACTTGAAGGCCCTCTGTTTATTAGATAAACAACAGTATCTACATCATCTGCCCAAAATCGTAAAGGCAATCCTGCATGCAATCTCATGCACCTTGCACGCTCCATGATTGTTCCGTACATCCTTTCTGACACACCATTTTCTTGTGGTGTTCTTGGAACTGTCTTCTCTCTGCGAATTCTATGCTCTGAACAGTACTTATCAAACTCTTTATTGCAATATTCACCTCCATTGTCTGATCTGAGACACTTCAAGTTCTTTCCTGTTTCAATTTCAACCAAAGCTTTCCATTTCTTGGAAGTATCAAATACATCAGATTTATTCTTAATACAATAAATCCAAGTTTTTCTAGTTGCATCATCAATAAAAGTAACATAATAACGAGAGCCACTGAGAGATGATACCTAAGCAGGTCCCCATATATCTGTATGCACAAGCTCTAATTTTTTGCTCTTCTTTTCTTTCCCAACTAAGAAATCTGACTCTCTTCTGTTTTACATAAATGCAATTCTCACAGAAGTCCAAATCAACATTCTTCAAACCTGGCAACAAATTCCTTGAGTGAAGAATCTTCATCCCGTTCTCACTCATGTGTCCGAGCCTATGATGCCATAATGCTGCATCTGCTCCTTTGGAAGTTAAAGCATTAACTGAGTTAGAAATACCATTGCATAAATACAATGTACCAACCTTTTCGCCTTTTGCTATTACCAGGGCTCCTTTGGTGACCTTCCAAGCTTTATCTGTGAAAGTTGTCACACAACCTTCACCGCCTAACAACCCTGTTGAAATCAGATTTTCTTCAGATCTGGAACATGCCTTACCTCCTTTAGTAGCCATTGGTTTCCATTTTGCTATTTTACAAGAACCTTACCCATTCCAACAATTTTACAGGGTTTATCATCACTCAAACGGACTTGTCCAAAATCTCCTTGAACATAGTCATGAAAGTATTTCTTATCAGGTGTGGCATGGAATGAGGCCCCTGAATCTACCACCCAGGAATCAATAATATTTTCGAAAGAAATAATCAAAGCATCTTGTAACACCTCACTTGTCACATTTGCTTCATGATTGTTTTCTTGCTGTGCATCTCTTTCTTTTCCCTTTCGAGATCTACAGTCTTTTTTTAGGTGTCCTTTCTTTCTACATTTCCAGCACACTATCCCCGATCTGGACTTGGATCTGCCTTTCTTTGATTTACTGCGATATCCTGAGCTCTTTTCCCTTTCCATTTTTCTTCCCCTAGACTCTGCACTCAAAGCATTACCCAATGTCTCACCGGAGCTTTTCTGTCGCATTTCCTCGCTAAGGATAGCACCGGCAATATCATCAAACTTTAAAGTACTGGATCCAGAAACAGAGTTACTAATGGCCAATTACTAAACCATTCCAACTTTCTGGCAATGAGCACAAGAATAACAGAGCTCTAACTTCATCATCAAAGTTTACCCCTACAGAACTTAACTGACTTGTAACAGTATTAAAATCATTTAAATGGTCTACAATAGATCCACCTTCCGACATCTTCATATTAAATAACTGTTTCATAAGGAATACCTTGTTTGAGGCTGAGGGTTTTTCATATAGTTTCGCCAACGCCTTAATCAAACCCTCTGTCGTTCTTTCCTTCGAAATGTTGAAGGCGGCCGACACTGCGAGGCACAACTGTACTGTTCCGAGTGCCTTTCTATCGAAAATGTTCCATTCTTCATCTGTCATACCTGTCGACATCTTTGTTTTTCCACCCAATGGTAGGTACAGATCTTTCTGATACAGATAATCTTCCATCTGCATCTTCCACAGCGAGAAGTTTTGGCCATTAAATTTCTTGACCCTAAACTTACCATCTTCTGCCATTGCTCCCACTCGAACGAGGAACCCTTCTTTCTTGCGAGTTTATCAGCCAAATAGACCTTTGGCTTTGATACCAGTTGTTAGAAAATTATAAATTACAGAGCAATGGAACACATAGAATATAGCGGAAAGATAAACACAGAAAATGCATAAAACCAGAGAGACAGATATACGTGGTTCACCCAGTTTTGGCTACGTCCACCCCGAACAGCCAGTCCTTCCTTTTTATTATCCAACAAAATGAAGAGACACAACCTACAACAGATTTGCTGTAATATCCTCTATTTTTCTCTCACAATCTCGCCTCTCTGTTTCTCGCTCGGAGAATACACATCTATATCACAGCCTCAATACAATGCCCTCATACAAAGAGAGGGGTTGCCTTCTAGGGTAAAAACGCTAAACTAAACATAAATTCTACCGTTAGATCATCTGCCTAATGAACGGCCCAGATTGACTAGAAATTACCATACTTTTACAAGGCAATTTTACATCTGTTTTTAGCTTCGAGGGCGCTGCCCCTGAAACCCCTGCCTGGGGACTGCTGGCCCCTGGACCCCCCAGCCGGGGGGGATCGGCTGCCCCGAACCCCCACGGGGGGGACAAATCCCCCCCACACCCCCCTGCATGGAGGGGTGTACAAACTTCCTGGGGTATACATCCAGTTGAGACAAAGACCTCTAAAAAATCATGCTCCACACCCAACAGTCCGTGAGAGGTGCTGTCAGCTATGAGTACCCCTTAACAAACTTCTTGTTGAAATATGTAACTAGGTTCAATTACACACAAGCACGAATAACTTAGTGAAGTCTGGTAATGCTAGTATAAGACATGAACTCATCACTTGTTTCATCTTCTTAAAGGTTCCCTATGCTCCCTGTGTCCAACAAAAAGCTCCCTTCTTAGTGAGGTTTGTAAGAGGTGTTGTCCCCTTAACAAACTTCTTGTTGAAATATGTAATATGTAACTAGGTTCGGTCTTTATAATGTCTTATGTAATCTTAATTTTACGTATTTGATGTAAAGATAAAAGAAAATTTATTAATATTATTTTATAGCATGGGTTTCATGCTCCAGGTCAATTTATTTATAGGTCAAGCACCCATTGTGTGCTTCTAGGGCTTTGTCATAAAGTCTAGGAGTCAGAGTCATTGTCATATGTAAAATATCCTACTGGGCATCTTATATCATGGAAGAAGAATTTATGTAAGTCCAATTTGTGTCATAAAGTCCCTCCAAGACCAAGTCGGCTTGCAAGAATCAAGTCGGCCTACAATGATGAAGTCAGCCTAATTAGGGCTCCCTAGAAGCCTATATATAAGAGGTACTCGACCTCATTTGGAACACATCCAAGAAGCTCATTGAAGGACATGAAGGAGATCTAAAAAGTGAAAAAAGAAGAGGAAAAATAAAGGACAAGAAAGAGAAATTTTTGAAGACTATTTTGGGCTACTTCCTCTCACACGTGCAAAATTAGGTCATCGATTTTGTTTCAGAAAGAACCTAATTACAACCGCCTTAAGAAGCCGAAATTCTAAAGAGAAAGAAGCACCTTGAGCGAAGGAAGGAGACCCATCTTACCATATTCCATCCACACATGCGTACTAGGGTTTTTACAGTTAGGCCGAAAATTGCAGTCATAAGTTGCAAGTCCGAAATTGAGGCCGAAAGAGAAGTTGTAGCAGTTGTGAAGTGAGTTTGACTTAGGTTGAATTTGTAAGAAACAATTTCATCAAGGTGAAGTTTGACTTGGTCTTGGGTCTTAGGTCTTGGAATTCATCATTTGAAGATTCTATAAGAAGAGAAGAATTCTTGTGGGTTTTCCTCTCAAAGGGAGAGGTTTTTGCCTTGGCTAGCAACCTATATCTTGTGTCCTCTTGTTCGATTGATCTTCATAGTTTGGTAGTTGTTTGATGATAAGAACACAATAATAATCAAGTAAAGAGGAAACTAATTACAAGTACATTAAGTTAAGTAAAAGAACATCACAAGCAGTTATCAAAGTAAGAGAAATCATCCCAATCTAGCTGCCCTATATTTCTCAACATGGTTTTAGAGCTAAGGTGACAAGAAGAGGCAGTTTGAAGATCACTCAATTGAAGAAGGATACATAAGGGCCAAACATAAGAAGAGCATCGAGGAAATCAAGTCATCAAGGAGAGCTAAAGAGCACTGAGGAGGACTAGTCTACACATCATCTTGAAGGAAGGAGCTCTTGGAAGAAGAAGAAAACCTCAAGGACCTCACCTTCACTCGAAGACTCTACACACGAAGTATTCTTGGAAGCCTTCACATTCTACACTATATCCAAAGGAAGCAAGAAGAGCACTCCATCACTAAAAGAATCAAGGCAATCTCCCTCTCTTGGAAGAAGAGATCACATTTAAACATCCTTGAAGAAGATCATCTCTCCCCATCTTGAAGAAGAAGCATTGTCTTTTGAAGAAAGAAGATCATCAAGGAAGCAATCATCATCAAGGAGGCATCTTCAATTGTCAGCAACAAAGGAGTAGTGGAAGTCAACATCATCAAGAAGGCATCTAGTGGAAGACATCTCATCAAGGAAGCATCTAGTCACGGAGGCATCTTTATTCATCAAGGAAGTACTTTACATTTATATCTTAATCTACAACTCATGACTTCTTTCTGCAAGGAGAACAATAAACTTGTTGGGACAACGAACTACCTTGCGTGGAAGAAGATAATAAATTTGATCTTCTTAGAAAATGTAGTGAATATGTCTCAGGTCCAATCACCAAACCTCCACAAGAGCAATCTCAAGCACTATCAAAGTATATGAAGGGAGAAATAAGAGCTCAAAGAATATTCATTGAATCAATCAAGGATTTCCTCATTCCCTATGTAGCAAAGTTGAAGACATCAAAAGAGACCTATGACAAATTGGTCGAATTGTTCTGTAAACACTGTAGGAGAAATAACATCACTAAGAATTGAACTATACAAGATGAAAGTATAAAGGGAAGGAGTAGCCTCATACCTTATGAAGGTATCTCAAATAAGAGATCAACTACAAGAGCTAGGAGAAACAATGTTTGATCGAGAAATGACCACCTTTGTACTCAATGCAATACTAGATGAATGGGGCAACTTTGTATCTACTATCAATGGAAATAAGGAAACTACTCCATTCAATGATCTATGGTCACTATGTAAAATTGAAGAAACAAGATTAAAAGCAAAGAATGATTTTGGTTCAAGTGAACAAACTCAAGCATATGCAACTATGGCAGGGAGGAAAGGGAAGTTTGGAAAGTTTGAAACTCGGAAGAATTTTCAAAAGAAAATCGACATGTCTGAGATTCAATGTTATGAATGTAATGAATATGGGCACTTCAAAAGGAATTGTCCTAAACTCAAGAAGGACAACAAGAAAAGAAAGGAAAGAAATGAAACCCATGTCACCAAAGAAGAAGAACCGAAAAAGAAGTCAAAGGAGGAGGAAGTGAAAGACCTTTACTATGACTAAGATAATAGTCATGACAATTATGATAAAGATGCATTATAGCAGTGATTCAGATGGCATTGTATTTAGATGGTTGAAACAGTCATAGTACATGATCGAAAGGAAGTAGCTCATGACATCATCATTAGAATCATAGAAGGATAACCAAAGTAAGCAGTTTATATGGTTGGAGAGTCATCTAGCAAAATGGGAAGACAAGAGTTTGTCACACCTCATCATCAAGAAAGAAGCATTTGCAGAATGAGGATCATTAAGATCCTCCATTGGAATCTCTGTTAAAAGGTTCACCTTTACTTAGAAGAAGCAAGTGTCTCATAGATAGTCTATAGTCCACCTAGTGTGGAATCTATTGGTTAGAAGGATGAAGGTATGGTGATAGAGAAGTGCAGCATGTCAAATTGGTTGAAGCATTTTTCAAGCAAGGAAAGGAAGCTGCTGAAGGAACCCTAGATGAACACATGAAGAAAAGGGTATGCATATATTTGTTAACTTTGATAGATGGATAAAGTCATGTCATCATATGGTTGCAGATAGAATGGTTAACATGCTCTATCTCATGAGCATGATGAAAGAAGGAACTCTTCCTTATGTATGATGTATGAAGGCATGAATGCACTATGAATCAATATGAATATGACGTCATGGAAAATATGAGGTGGTTGGTAGCCATTGTTTCTATGATGAAGGAACTATGTATTGAGATCCCAAGAAAGTAGTATATGAAGACACTGGAAGAAGAGTTCAAAAGGATGTACCTATATCCACTTGAGATGAGATGAGTGATCAACATCTGAGAACAATTAGAACGATTAGCTATGACATCTCCATGAAAACCTTGATGAGTATGAAGAAAGGAGAAAAACTTTGGTAATGAATGTCTTAGAGACGGATTCATACAGTATGCAAAAGGATGTTGATGTTGCAAGTAGCAGATGTTATGACAAAGGGCCATCATAAAAGAGGTAATTTTGATTTGATGTGCATTTTTTATTTTTGAAAGAAAGCATTTGGTTGGGTTGGAATAGGGATACTAAGAGAAGGTTGTAGAAATTTATCTACAACTAGTAAGATTGGATAGAAGATCCTGAAAGAAACATGACTTGGAAGAGGTACCGGTATGAAAGATAGCAAGATGATGGCAAATGAAGGTCACTTTCCGATAAAGAGAAGGATGACGTGACTATTGGTTCAACACTATGTTTTATTGAAGCAAAGTGATGTAGAAGATGGTTGAAACCCTATGAAGAAGTTATGAAAGAAGATGGCTCCATGATGAAGAAGTTAAAGTTCATCCATGACATGATGATGCAGAAAGGAGAACCCCTACAAGCCGTTGATAGTACCATGATACCCACTAAAGAACAGATAACTGTTGTTGGAAACAAGTCCCTAGTTAAGAGGGAGCTTGGGTATATTCCTTTCATGTAAAGGAATGAGTAGATCCTCCCTGGTTATGAGGGAGAGATAGACACATCATTCTTGTCTTCATTATGAAGAAAGAATGGAGGATTGGGTAAGCATGTGAGGCATATACCGATACTCTTTGAGGATGAGGTAGGGCATCCAATAGGTATGAGTAGTCGAAGAGAAAATTCCTTGAGGATGTGAAAATCCAAGACAGGAATGGTCCTAGAAGCACATACCTTGTGAACATGTGAACATTGGATGGGCTATATGCCTTGAGAGACAATGATGAAGGTGTCTGTTAGTCATTGTCTCCCTAACATTGTGCTTTAATCTAGTGGAAAGATAGAGCTGTTAGTCAAGGCCTTGCTATATGACAATGTTGGTTGATATGATGAGATGCAATGATATAAGCAAATAAGATAGCTTAACAATCCGACTCTTCTTATGAGAATTCTTTAGTATGAGAATGTCCACGCACAATTATGATTACCTCCCTAGTTAAGAGGGAGTGTTGAAATATGTAACTAGGTTCGATCTTTAGAATGTCTGATGTAATCTTAATTTTATGTATTTGATGTAAAGAGAATAAAATTTATTATTATTTTTTATAGTATGGGTTTCATGCTCTAGGTCAATTTATTTATAGGTCAAGCATCCATTGTGTGCTTCTAGGGCTTTGTCATAAAGTCTAGGAGTCAAAGAGTCATTGTCATGTGTAAAAGACCCTATTCGACATCTTGTAACATGTAAGAAGAATTTATGTAAGTCAAATTTGTGTCATAAAGTCCCTCCAAGAACAAGTCTGCCTGCAAGAAGTCAAGTCGGCCTACAATAATGAAGTCGGCCTAATTAGGGCTCCCTAGAAGCCTATATATAAGAGTCACTCAAACTGATTTGGAACACATCCAAGAAGCTCATTGATGGACAAGAAGTAGACCTAAAAAGTGGAAAAAGAAGAGGAGAAATAAAGGACAAGAAAGAAAAGTTTTTGAAGATTGTTTTGGGTTACTTCCTCTCACACGTGTGAAATTAGGGCATTGATTTTGTTGCAACAAGAACCTAATTACAATCACTTAAAGAAGCCGAGTTTTTGTCTTAAAAGGAGTCAAGCTTGTAAGTCGAAATTCCAAGGAGAAAGAAGCACCTTGAGTGAAGGAAGAATGAGACCCATCTTACCATATTCCATCCACATGTTCGAGCTAGGGCTTTTGTACTTAGGCTGAAAATTGCAGTCATAAATTGCAGGTCCAAAATTGAGGTCAAAGGAGAAGTTGCAGGAGTTGTGATGCAAGTTTGACTTGGGTTGAGTTTATGAGAAACAATTTCATCAAGGAGAAGTTTGACTTGGTCTTGGAAGGGTCTTTGTCTTGGGTCTTAGGTCTTGGAATTCATCATTTGAAGATTCTATAAGAAGAGAAGAATTCTTGTGGGTTTTCCTCTCAAAGGGAGAGGTTTTGGCCCTGGCTAGCAACCTATATCTTGTGTTCTCTTGTTTTATTGATCTTCATAGATTGGTAGTTGTTTGATGGTAAGAACACAATAATAATCAAGTAAAGAAGAAACTAATTACAAATACATCGAGTTAAGTAAAAGAGCATCAGAAGCAGTTATCAAAGTAAGAGAAATCATCCTAATCTAGCTGCCCTAGATTTCTCAACACTTCTTGTAATAGGTGTAGAGACCTAGGAAGCTTTTTTAGTTCTATCACTTTCTTTGGGGTAGGCCACTCGATGATTGCCTTGATTTTCTCCTAATGTACCTAGACCTCATTTTGCCCAATCACGTGCCCCAAATAAAGCATCTTAGTCATACCAAACTCACATTTGGACTCTTTTGCATAGAGCTTTTGTTCTTCCAAAATTCCCAACACCTTGTCCAAATGCTTGAGATGATCCTCTCAAGTCTTGTTATAAATAAGTATGTCATCAAAGAAAACGAACAAATACCTCTGCAATTATTTATTGAACATGCATGTCATGCAAGACTGAAATGTAGCAGGGGCATTGGTTAGCCCAAATGGCATAACCAAAAACTCATAGTCCCCATAATGGCACCAGAAAGTAGTGTTCGAGATACCCTGTTCGTAAACTTTGATTTGATGGTAGCCAAAGCGAAGATCAATCTTCGAGAAGTATTTGGCTTCCTTCAATTCATCCATCAGCTCATCAATCCTCGGGTTGGATACTAGTTCTTGATTGTTTTCTTATCAAGCCCCCAATAATTGATGCACATACTCTAGGTGTCGTCTTTCTTCTTGGCCAACATAACTGAAGTAGCAAATAGACTAGAACTAGGATGAATGTGGCCCAACCACAACAACTCTTTGATTGTCCTCTCGATCTTGTCTTTTTATACCTTAGGATGACGGTAGGGGCTAGCTATGGATGCTTGAACCTCATCTAACTCGATGACATGCCCAAATCATTTATTTGGTGGTCTACTTGGAGGAATATCACCAAATACCTTTTGATGTTTTTGGAGCAATGCCTAGATATCCTCTGGATACTGTTGAGGTTGATCTGGTGGCTTCTTGTCAGAAATGTAACATTCAACTGCCCATTCTATGTCTCCATGCCACAACACTGCCTCCATGATGTGGGATGACACTATCTTGGGTGGCTATTGATGCATGGCCCATAAGTCTACCTTTTTTTGCCATCTTGGTTTGTGAACTCCATTTCCATCCTCCTTTGATCTATAGTGTACCTCCCATTTGAATATAACCACTAAACTCTGAGTATCACATTTGTATCCGATACATCCACCACAAAAAGTCACCTGTCATTGTGTAATTTCCCCATTGATATTTTTAGTGTAGTGTTCTTGAGAAATTAGTTGTCCGAGAGACAAAGTAGCCTATCGATCCTTGTAGGCTATAGTCATTGATAAATGGGGAAAACCAAAAATACCTAATGGTTGGGAAAGTTTTGGGGTAAATGGGCGTTGAAATCCAAAGTTGGGGTTTTGAGTGAACCTCATCCAATTAAGGAGAACGATCCCATTAAGGAAATCTATAAATTCAAGAGGGTTGATTCCGTTTGGATCATCATTGGATTGGATCAATTATGTTTGCTTTCTTTGAGCTTGAGGCTTTGAAGGTTTTAAGTCCCCCTTTTTCCCTATCAATTTCGGCGGTGAAAGATTCCACCCTTGTTGTTAAACCCATTTTTATTTTTCTATCTTTTTACCTTGTTCTGGCATAGGAATTTCTGTGGGAAGTTTTGGTCTGAAGGGCTTCATTAAGACCGGCAAATTGTCCTAAGGTAAGCTTATTTATGGCAAGCAAGTTCGAATCTATTTCTGATTATACGAGTTGACTTAAAGAGGAATCAAAGTCCTGGACATAATAACTTTGAAACAAATGCATTGCCCGAGGGTTCTGAATTAGTTAGAATTTGCATAAACTTTTGCAGCCATATCCATATGGTCAAATCTGAACTTGTGATCAGTAGCTTATAACGATTAACAAAGGTGGTTTGGATTATGTGTGCTTGCTTATTGTTGGATGATTCACTATTGAATTATTGGGCTAGTTTTATGGTTGAAAAGGTATTGCTTTGACGAGATTATTTGTTTAATGGGTTGTTGGATTGTTGAATATGACTTTGTTTGGTTAAGGCTACTTTATTATTGGGGAATAAATTGTTTAATCATTGTATTAACTGAAATTGTCATATTAGGAAAGGAAAGTTGTGCTATAGGAATCTCTAGGGAAAATTACCCTAGTTTATTACAATGGTATCAGAGCTGGCTCGCTTGCCAACCTAGAGGGTGTTTAAATATGGGAACCCTCGGGAAACAATACTCGGTGAAGAGTATGCAAGGCCTTGGCGACAGTTGGAAAGGCAAAGTGCGAAAACCATGGAAGAATCACAATATTGGAACAAAAGGGCTTTTGAGGAATTGAAGAAGTTGGAGGCAAAGAATAAAATAGATCAATCTTTCGAATCTAATGACAGGAGCTCAACCCTTAAAAGTACTCAACCGTTTGGAATAATTCAATTTTCAACACCAAATTTTGGCCTAAGTACTCTTGCTTTTGACAATAACTTGTTTCCTAATACCACATCAACAATGATGTCATAGAGCAAGCTAGCAAGCCTCGTACAATCAACTCCTTCCTTGTTCAACGAGCTTCCATCACCAAATCATGCCCAGACATAGGGTGCATTTTCTTTTGGTAATTTTGGTTAGGCACAACCAATTGTTTCTGGTGGTTTTGGTAGCACATCAACTCCAGTTTTTGGGCAAGGCACGTTTGGGCAATCCACTCAACAGAATATAATAACTGCCACACTTGTGTGACCTCCAAGTTTGATCAAACACTTGCATTGAAGAGTAAGGGAACACAACAGAAGGCAAGTAAATGGAACAAATTTTGGGCTAGCTGCAAGAAAAGCAAATCAAGCGACACTGATAATAAGCCCAAGCTAGTAAAGCAAGCACAAGAGAAATTGAAGCAAAGGCACAATCCAATGTTCGGCCGTGGCTATACAAGAAGTGCCAGTGAAGATCAAGCAAAGGAAGAAAGGAAGCATAAAAATGATTTGCAAATATTTGCTTCAAACACTGGGTATGGAGTAGGAACAAAACATGGTCAAGAAACATTGTTATTATACAGAATCTACGATTGCAGACAGTAGTGTCTTCCCTAGACCTAGTAGCCTGGTCTAGAACAACAAAAATCAAAGACTATAAAGTTTTCCTTAGAAGAATTGGAGAATGGAAATATTCTTACTTGTGATTTGTCGCAAGCTCCTCTCTTGTTAACTTGTAAGCTCCAATCGTAGCTCCGATCGCTATAATTAGGACCTGTACAAACAAACAACACAAGCCGAAGATCTACGACATTTATGTAGCATTATCCAATCATTCTATTCAATGGATTAACATAGCATTCAAACAGATTGACATAAGTATAGCATAACACATGTAGGAAAATTGTATACTCTTTGTATTAATATGAAAGGGAGAGGGTTTACAACCAAAAGTGGAAGTTGATCTTGTAGAGATCCCTTCCAAGTTGACTTGTGCTTCCTTGCCACAATGTACACCTCAAAGTCACCCTAATGCATGGGAATGATAACTATCTTATGATCAAAGCAACAACAGAAGGGTATGATTAGTCCCCAAAATCCAACCTCTAGCTTGTGGATGGCAGTAAATATATAGGAGAGTATGGTAGTTTAGGAATTCTTATTTGGCATTGAGATCCACTCTTGATGGGAGGATGATCTCAAGGTATAAGAGGTGAAATATCCAAGGTAGGGAAGATAAGATTCAAAGTTCTTATCCAAGGTAAATGGTTGTAACAATTGTTGGAAGCTTCAGGATTCTTCTTATTTCTAATGAATTTCTAGAATTAGCGCACCCCCAACAAGGGTCAACCTGCTTTGATAAGAGCAGGTGCAGAATTGAGCAACTTGTTGCTAAACGTAGGTCTCTAAAGGGCTAGGGTGTGCTGGGCCTTAAAAACACTAGAATGAAGCAATGAAGGTAAAAAACTCAGGGGTTTGAGAGAGTCATGCTTAGGGATTTGTGTTTGATTGATCTGGTTTGTAGGCCTATGGACGAGATGTGACAAAATGACCTATAACAGATTGCCCCCTAAAGCTCAAAGTCAAAAACAGTTGCTGATGATTGAAGTGCTTTACCTTGTGACAAGTCAGGACCAAGAACAACTAGTTGGATCATCATCTGTTACAATATATTTACATCATGATATCTTTGCTGAGGCAGGCATACCCATACTCAACACATAAGCTAACATTACATGTGCAATGACCAAGAAGACATGTCCACTGATGACAAAGTGTGGATCCATGATTGAATGACTATTTGTATGATCATAGTGATCATACATTATGATCTTGTATTAATCTTGAAATCACAGCCTGGATGGATGGAACTAGATCCGGGGTCTTCTATTTCGTTCACTCGATCATCCAATGTATTAGTCTAACCATGTGAATAAGGATGCTGAAGTCGAACATGGTGTAAGCCGTTAACAAACGCGAGATAAACCACCGATGATGTTAATGGCTCTCAAGGTACTGCAGTACAATCTGTATGTTGTGAACGAATGAGTTGAAGTCAAACACCACACAAAATTTGTCGGTCGAAGGCCATCAATGTAAACCTGTCGTCGAGAGTGAGGAAACTTGCCATTGATGTATGCAAGCCCCAAGGTACCTAGAGGAAGAGTTTCTAAGTCAACTTCTTGGATAATGAGTTGATGTCGACAAGAAGTGACCCGTCGCAGGAGGGCCTTGATGTATCCCCCATTAATGACACAAAATGGGTATCATGATTCAAGATAATGACTTTGATGTGGAACTGGTTCAGGAACGATAGACATGGAATGAAGGCTTAAGAGTATCGTAGCATATATCAACTGAATGACTTATCTTGAACACATTGACGACACTGAATGGAGTTGGCAGCGTTAACTCAAAACTGAAATCTCTGAAATGGTGTGATGAACCAAAAGACAAGCAGATTTCCCAACCCAACAGCCACGAAAATGAAGTGGAAGAGTGTCGTGTTCAAGAGGGACTCGTTGCCATAATAGGTGGAGTATCCCATTTTCCTAATTTCCCCAATCATTGCTGGTCAGTACCTCTTTATTTTTTAACAAGTTTTAGGAGGATAACTTATGCTTGATCAGTAAGTTCATCCTTCAGATGAATCCCTCCAAGTATGTTTAACGAACGCTGTGAAGGAGTGGTTCGGTCCTGTCATGTTCGATGAGTCCATCGCTATTTGATGTTTTTACGAGTCCAGCGGAGGTGAAACTCGACATCTTTTTCATGTCTAGAGAGTTTGAAAAAGAGGCGAAAAAGAAAACTCCAAAGGTTCCTTTTTGTAGATAGTCTCTTGAGTCCGAAAATGTAGAAAACAATACTCAGTAGAACCTCTTAGCCATGTTTGACTAAGGTATTCCTTTTGTGTAGATAGTCTAGCTCAATTTGGAAAAGGGTTAAACTTATATTGAGTAGATGTCTTTTCATTTACTTTAACGAGTTCGAAAAGACAAGCGCTCGACAATCTTTTCATGTTTAAGGAGTCTGAAAAGAGCTAAAAGAGGACTCTAGGGGATTCCTTTTTCGTAGGTTTACAGACCCTGAAAAAGTGATAAAGTTTGCTCCTTGGTCAAAATGGTCTGTTTCAATCCAGACATTGTCAAATCCGTTAAAACAGTTGTCATCCTGCTCAAAACTCCACAAAAGATTAAAAATACCCGTTTCATGATAAATATGAGTCATATTTAGATCAAAACATTAATAAATTAATGATGAAAATGATGAAAATGACCATAAAATAGGCAAAAGGTAACTCATTTTTTCCATTTCACATTTACCTCTTGGAGGGTGAGTTTTGAGTGTTTTTCCCCCAATCCACTGCAGATGATTATGACCAATCCAGTGGATCATTTCAAGCGCTGTCACTTCTAGGGGCCAAACAATAATATGTACATGTTGCGAGGCCCTCCAAAAGCCTAATAATGTCCTGAAGTGCCATATTGAGGAATAAATTCCTCAGAATATGATGGATAAGGGGGTGGCCCCTTGTTTTCCAAGTAGTAGACATGTGGTGCTCCCAGTGGGTCTGAGGGCACATAAATGACCCCATGGGTCTCCATATGAATCAGAGATGCCTGTAGATCCTCTGCAAGGGTCCGAGTGGTGGAATGAATGCTGCAATGATGTCGTACAAGTCTCGGGACACCTGCCAAGAGTGTGGGGCTCTTGTGGGGGTCTGCTGGGCATAATGTACCAAGCATATCACCATCAAGTCGATTGCTAGTAGTCTTTGAGCATTGATGAAGATTTGTGGAATGCTGTCTGTTGCTGTGGAGGCCAATGGCTCTCTATGCACACCCTATACGTGCCAATGTAGACTTCTGGTGGTTAGGATCTTGTATAGGGAGACCAAACCCAATTGGAAACCAGTTGTAATCCTGCATAAGATCCAATGTGTCCCCTAGGCTTCCAATACAACCAATCATTAAAATAATCGTGTAAAAGAGTTTACAAACCATGGATAACAAAGTGGGCACTTCATAAGGACATGCCCTTCCGTAGTGGGCTTTGGCATGTGCTAGTGTCTCCAAGCTCCAAAGGTGGTTAACCAAGTACCTTATTAGGTGGTTTCATCTAGCATGTCCAAGGTACATCCCTCTAATGGGGGTGGCAAGTGATAAATAAGTGGAATGGAGTAGGGAATGAGAGGGGCAATCCTGGCCCATATATTGGGGCATAGAAGTAGCTAGATAAGGGGAAGCCCACACCTGGTATGTAATGTGTAGGAGGGAGAAATCGTGGTACATTAGGTGCCTCAACGTTGATTTTTCTACCCTTCTTTATATGCCTTTTGCCTTTTATGAATTTTCTTTAATTAATTCCTTGCGGCTCAAAGGACAAGAGCATGATGTGTAAGATATAACATTGATTACCCCCTTTTAGGTAGGGCGGTTCTCCAGGGGACAATCATGGGTTCTTGAATGATAAAGGAGGCTCATCTAGGGCCTATGGAAGTAGGGTGATGACCATGGATTGGGGTAGAGCTCATGTATTGGCTTTTTCCCATGTGGCCAATTATGCTTTTTTCTTTTTCTTTTAGTTACTTTAACCTTCGGGGCATCATTCTAGGCTTGACCCAAGGTGGAGGCGAGGGGATAGGGAGGCTGGCCCTATGTGGACCCAAAATGGAAATGTGGACCCAAGTGGGAGAAGTGATGAATGGGGTATAGTGAGTGGAAAGGGAGTAATATATGCGGATAAAGGAGTGGGACCACGCACCCAAAGTCGGGGTTTCCCAAGTAGTACCACCCTAGAACCAAATGGTCGATAAATGAGATCCCATGGGACTAAGATCCAAGGGTAACAACCAAAAGAGGTCAAGGGGACAAGAGCACAAACTAAGCCCACTCTTTTATGCCAAATCCCCCCATCAATCCATACCTAGAAGTATCCATGATAAGTAAACCCAATACTCAATTACCAAATGACAAGACATACCTTTAGATTCAGGAGGCCCACCTTTAAACATACGATCAATATAGGTGGGTGAGGGACCACATGGAGTGGTAGAGAAATGGCACAATGAGCTAGTAGGAGGCGGCAAGGGGTTCTTGGCTGTCGGTTGAGGTTCATCATGGAGAAAAATTTCTCCTGGGGATATTACCCACGAATGGGTGGGTAACGGGCCATAAAAGAAATCTTGGCATATTTGCCAAGTGTGCACTCCTTGCACGCATCATGCTAATCAAAACTGCATGCTGGTAATCATGTGGCTATCGGCTGAAGAATCTTCAGCAAACCATGATGCAAGTGTTTCCATGCACTTGTGGCAAAGTTCTCCATCATCTCTACTCTAGTCACCACCTGCCTTGCTGCTAAAGGCTGCACATGTCTCAACCTGCAACCTGTAAAGGTTCTTCACCCTCACACTATAGGCTTCATTGATCTAGAAGCTAAGTGCTCGAGGTAAGACATACCTCTGCTGAAGATGACATCATTTCCCTTGTCCTCAAGGGTAGCTACTGAAACAAGGTTCTTCATCAAGCCTGGAACATAGAGAACATCATTGAAATGGAGTGGCTCTCAGACTCCCTCTCAAAGCTGATAGTTTGAACTCCCCTAGATGCATACTTGCCATCATCTCTTGGCTCAATATGAAATTACACGTCCTTCTCCTTTAACTGGCTGATATACTCCTTTTTCTTGGTCATATGAAAGGATGCTTCAGAATCAATATACCATGTGCTCCCACCTATTGAGCTTGCCAAGCAAGCTATCAATGATAAATCTTTCTCAAATTGAGAAGCAAATCCATCTACCTCAGTTGATGCAGCCACATGATCCTTGCTGGATCTCTTCTTCCAATTAGGACACTTAGTAGCATAGTGCCCAAACTCGTGGCAATGGAATCACTTGATCTTGCTCAGATCCTTCTTTCCCTTCTGACTGGACTTGGCCTTCCCTTTGCCTTTCTTGCCTTTGGATTTTCCTGCCAAGGCAAAGTTCTCATCCTCTGTCTTTGTTGATCTACCATCTTTGGTCCCTCTCTGGATTTCTTCTTGAATGCAATCACTCCATAACCTTTCCCAACTAGGAAAATTTTCTCTTCCACTTACTGCATCTTGGATGCTACACCAAGACGAATGAAGTCCTAGTAGTGCAAGACTCTACTGTACACACCCGCACCCCTAGCTCATCTCGAACTTGAGTGAATTTTGAAAGATATGTGATGATGGGCTCTCCTTTGCTCATCCAAATACCCTTTAGCTTCTCCTTGAGAGCAAGCCTCCTGGCATCACTGGACCCCTGATGCAGATCTAGGATAGCTTTGAACATCACAAATGCTGTCTTCTTTTCATGGAGATGAGGAATAATATGATCTTTGACCCCCTCTAGAATAATCCTCTTTGCTTTGGTGTCATTCTTAGTATGTTGGGCCAACTGTCGGGGATCTTGAGGTGGCGCTAGAGCCTGTTTGATAAATTCTCCCCCACCATTATCTTTCAACACTATTGTGATCCTCTCCTTCCATGAGCAGAAGTTAGAGGTTCCTTCTAAACAGTGGTCTGATCTTAGTCCTTGGAATGTTACCCTCCTTGTCCAAAGAACTGCTCTTCAAAAACTCACAAACTGATTTCTGTGTGCTGGTCTTTATGTGGATCTCTGCTCTGATACCATGTAAATTCTCCACGAAATTATGCAACTGCTTAGCTGAATAATCTGAAACTAAGGCAATTGCAAACTGAAACCAAAATTTCTTTCACCAAGACATAATTTCTTAACACTTACAAGCAACACAGTCACACAAATCAACACAATAATTTTTGTTGGGAAACCCAACTAGGAAAACCCTCTTCTTTGCTGTAGAATTTATTGATAGAGTTTGAGCAATTAGATCTCTTACAAGGGTATACATAGTGATTGGATGAACCTGAAGTGGTGTGTCCAGACTCCAAAGGGTCAAGCCAACTTGATCTTTTGGAGGGCTGACTTGACATTCTTGGAGCCAAAAATTCAATTTTAGAAATTCAAAATTCCCTCTTTTGAAGCTGACATGAAGAACATGTCTTGTATTTATTATTACATATATTTGAAGGGCTAAAACATTAATTATGAAGACCGACCATAGCTACAAAATTCAACAAAGTGCCATTCTAAAATGATGAAGCCTATGTTGTGCGATTGCTAGTTTGGTAGGCTCTGTTGGGATCATGTGCAGACTCGGCATTTGACTCTTCTTCAGGGTGGAGTTCACTAGCTTGTAGTTTTGTTTGGTGCCTCCAAGTCTTTGGACGCTCTTGTTTTAGTGGTTGGCAGTGGGCATTGTATGAGGATTTCTGCATTTTTTTTACTTGTAGTTATACATGATGAAAGTGTTAAACTTGCATTGAGTTCTTGAATGGGTCTGTTTTGCATTATTTTGCCTGTTCTTAAATATTTTGCAGTGAAATGGATATGATTCATCTTATTGTGCAACTGTTTATGTCACTTCTTAGAAATTTGGAAGCACTCAAGTATTTATGTTGCATATTGATAGATTGTTCTGTGTGATGCAGAAATTGATGAATACTATTCTGATGTAAGGTATGACAGAATTGCTATTTTAAATGCGCTTGGTGCATATTACAGCAACATTGGTAAAATTGAGACAAAGCAGAGAGAAAAGGAAGAGTTTTTCATCCGTGCAACCCATTATTATAATAAGGCTTCCAGAATTGATAAACATGAACCTTCTACTTGGGTTGGAAAAGGTCTGAAATCTATGTTTTCTTTTCAATTTCTTATTCATGGTTCCTAAAATTTCATTCTAACAGTTCTCTTGATGGGTTTTGAGAGGTTTGTTGGTCATGTATTCTACTGTTTGTGGCAAGGCCTATTTAATGTACTTGATATGTGGTTGTCTTGCAAACTGCCTTAATTCATTACATCTGCAAGTAATGGTGCCCTTTGATTTGTGGGAATACTATTATTCCATGGCTTTTATGTCACCTATAATAATACACCATTTGTGTTAATGTACTTGATAATACCTTGATTGACATTTAGTCCTTTAGTCACATGGCAGTGTTTTCTTAGGACATCGGACTGGTCAAGTATGCAGATCTGCAAATCACATTTACTTACAGTGAAAACATAATGGGATGTTTCAGATCCAAAGTTTCATCTAAATGTCATCTAACATTCCATACTTGCTTTCCAATAAATCAGCATATCAAAACAGCCATGAAACTTAAAATATGAGACAATGTCTGAAAATTCAGATCTGCAACAATATTATTTGTGACAGAAATGATACTGTTTCTTACTAGTACAATATAAAGCCAAGTACAATACCTTAGCCTTTACAAAGTGTTGTTCCCTGGGTTGAACCTATTAAAGGTTGATGCCAAGGCACCCAATGGAAGTTTAGAAAACTTCCCTGCTTTTGGTCCTAAGCTGGGTCTTGGACTAGAGGGGGTAACCCTCTATATGTCAGAAATGATAATTGCCCCAAACGACCTCAGAACAATTGTTTAAAATGTATTGCCAGGTTAATGATGGCGTGTTTGATAAATGATAAAGGGTGGAGTGGAGACGACAAACAGTCGAATTAACACATACTCACCGAAGTACCTCCAAATGGCACCATCATTTCCGTAACATAGGTACCTCAAGTTAAATAAGCGATAGATTAAGAAGAAGGATATGCCTAATGGATAATTCTGGTATTCATCAGCTTAGAGAAGGACATATATTCATATATTAAACATTGATGGACATCATGTTAGTATTTCCACATCCGTTTAATAGTAGAAAGCGTACTAAATTTATATCAAACAATTCATTGTATGGATAAAAACAATGAATCCACCATGTAAATTAAATAACTTACAAAATCCAATCCTTGACAGATGTATCCACCGTGACAAATTAGTGATAATGATTACTGAACCAATCTAGAAGTTCCGGAAGATACATTAATTAAACCCTAACACAAACACCAAAAAATATTCAAGAAATATTATGTATCTTTTTGTAATAAATTAGTGATAGGTTAATGATTTTAAGGAAAAAAGTCTAAACATGATCATAGTTTACGAATAATTATTTCAATGACTAAATTGTGATCCTTTACAGAGCTGTATAATTGCATGGAAAGAAAGAAAATGTTTGGAATTCACATAAGAAAATTCCTTACATTCACAATAGGAAAAACTGGATTGAAACCGCACCCTGGGAGATAAATCCACAATGGATGGTTAGACTCATAGGCTTGTGGAGGAGGGTTGTGGGTGTACAGAATAGTGTTGACAACTTCACGGTTGTGTAGAGTCCAGACTCGCGGAGAATTGAATGCAGAGTCTAGAGTTGCAGAGTAGCTTGGGAAAGCTGCTATTACAATTGCCACATGACCTTGGGAGAGAAGAAAATCGTGGAGGTGTGTTGAGTTTTGTAGATGTTCTATGCTAAGAGCAATTTCACTTTTCTCACAGCAATCATACAAGTAGATAAGCAAAATGCAGATAGAACATATAAGCAGATCTTACAGAAGACAAATCAGAAACAAGAAAAATGAATGTGTTCGTTTCGGCGGTCAACAGGATGCTTCAACCAGCAAAGTCTCCTTTGGTCAGCCAGCCCAGCATGTGTCACAACAACCCTCCTGGTAGCTCGTACTTTAGGATGAGAGAGGAAGATGTGAGTTAAGTTGTGTTCAAATTCTCTCCAACTTTTCCTGTATATATATCCATCAATGAGGTTGTGTGACACATCTGTTGGGCATGTGAGCCTACATTACAAAACTGGCTGACCTTGCACATATAATTTATTAAGAATAATAAATTCAAAATATAAGGTCTGCTCATCGGATTAAGACTATTTTTATATGGATTTTACACCTCTCAGAAACAGGAATCCAACAAAAATATTAGCCTTTTAATCTGAGCATCAGAACATGGAGTTTGGACCTAGTTGTCCAATTTTAACACTCCCTCTCAACTAGGGAGAACTCCATCTATTAGTGCAATTAACATCGTGAGTCATCCCGCCGAAGCTTGCTTTGCTGGCTTCTTTATTTCAGAACAGAAGTGGGTCAGTCACAAAGACATCATTCCCCGACTGACATAATCAGTCCAGAGGTCCCAGACCTCACAAATCTTGATCCCAGATCAAGTGGTTGGACCATGCCATCCTAGATAGAGAGTACGGCAATCTCTGATGCGTCCATCAGTCTTTGCTAATAGTCTCTAGCTTTTCCACACCTCATTGGCCAAATGAGAGGTACTTCCCATGAGCCCTGAACTCAATGGGTAGGATGCATACGGGGCACAGATTAAATGAGTGGCGAACCAGCTCAATAATCACAAGGGTGGGGCAGAAGCATTATGAGTGCTTATAGCTCCGAGAAGCTATCCCCAAAGCCCCCCAGAGCTCCCAGAGCTCATCGTCCAACAGGACCCACATCATAGGGTCTTTCCACGACACCAAGACTCTCACGGAAGGTTAGGAACTTGACCTTCCCTAGGGGCTTAGTGAGAATATCCGCGACCTGCTCATCAGTTCCTATATGATCGAGCCTTACGGTGCTTCGCTGTACCATATCCCGGATAAAGTGGTACCTGATATCAATATGCTTGGATCGGTCGTGGAACACAGGATTCTCAGTCATACGAATCCCACTCTGATTATCACAGAGTATTACAGTGGTATCTAGCACATGTTGGAACAGCTCACTAAAGAGCTTCCTCAACCAAACTGCTTCACAACAGGCCATACTAGCAGCAATGTATTCGGCCTCCGCGGTGCTCAAAGCCACCGACTTCTGCTTCCTGCTCATCCATGAGATCGAAGCAGAACCAAGATTGAAACAGCATCCAGATGTGCTCTTACGATCCACCACACTGCCAGCCCAATCGGCATCAGTATATCCCCGGAGTATCACACTCCCGGTAGTGTATCTCAGCCCATGGTTTATCGTGCCCCGAAGATATCTCAAAAGATTCTTGGCACCAACCCAGTGAAAATGATGAGGCTCAACCATCTATTGACTCAAAGTATTCACTGCAAAACATATGTCCGGACGGGTGTTCACTAAGAACATCAAAGCTCCTATGAGTTGACGATACTCAGTAGGATTGGCCAAGATAGGCCCTGCAGCGCTGCCACTCAACTTCTTAAAGTTGAGTTCCATTGGTGTCGACACGGACTTACTGTCCACCATCCCAAATCTTTCCAGAAGCTTCACAATATACTTTCCTTGAGAAAGGAGAATCTCTCCAGGTCTCTGCCAGACCTCCAGGCCTAGGAAATAGTGCATCAGTCCTAGGTCTTACATCTCGAACTCAGCAGCAAGCTCCCTCTTACATTGATGAATGAGAGGGTCATCACCTGTCAGGAAGAAATCGTCCACATACAGCACTAGAATGAGAGGCTTTCCTTCCTCAACCTTAAAGTAAAGGTTTGGATCAACATTGCTTCGAGTGAAGCCCAGCTTCATCAAGTAACTATCCATCCTCTCATACCAAGCTCTGGGTGCTTGCTTTAACCCATAGAGGGCTTTCTTCAACCTGCAGACATAAGTGTCTCGATCTTGAACTTCAAATCCCAGAGGTTGTTCTACATACACCTCTTCCTTTATTGTACCATGCAGAAAAGCGGTCTTGACATCCATCTGATGAAGACTCCATCCTTGCGTAGCAGCAAGGGCTATGATGGATCGGATGGTGGTATATCGAGCCACAGGTGCAAATATATCGTCATAGTCAATTCCTTCCTTTTGAGAGAAGACGGGCAACAAATCTTGCCTTAAACTTTTCAGCACTCCCATCAGATCCATGTTTAATCTTGTAGAGCCATTTAGCGGTGACAACAGATTTGTACTTCGGTCTCGGGACCACATCCCAGACATCATTCTTCATGGTTTTCTTCAGATCTAGGAAGATCTACTACTTTCTTCAGGGAAGCATCTTCGTCAAAAGTGACATCATGGCTTATCTCTACTTCCCTTTGACCAGGTACATAGACTCTATATGCCTTAGAAGTCTCACTGTAGCCCACAAACATTCCTTTCTTCCCAGTAGCATTCAGCTTACTTCTCTTCTCTTTCGGCACATGAAAATAGACAGGACATCTAAAATGTGAGACATCAGGTTTCTTACCAGAGAAAACCTCTTCGGGAGTTTTGGAGTCCAAAGCGGAATGAGGGCATCGGTTTTGAATGTACACAGCAGTATTTGCAGCTTCTCCCCACAGAAACTTTGGAAGACCCTGGTCACATAGCATGGCACGGGCAGCTTCCACAATAGTCCTATTCTTGCGTTCAGCAACACCATTCTGCTCAGGAGTATATGCAGTGGTAGTCTCCCTCTTAATGCCAGCTTCTCTGACTTGTCTATGAGCATAGATCATTTCGTATAGCGATGAGATCAGTTGAAGACATTCTGCTTCAACTGATTCTCCAAGGTGACGACTTCACCTATCGTAGTCCATTTGCTGCACACAACTATGTGACACCATGTTGTATTGTCACATGTATAGAACCTTGATGACTGAGCTGCTCCTGCTCTCATCATCATGCTGCCCTCTGTTTCATTCAGCATCATGCTGCCCTTGCTTAGCATGCCCATTTACACTGCATCTTTCCTCATCATGAACTGAGACTGTTCATCTTTATCATTCTCATTATGTTGAGACTATAACCATCAGAAGCATTACGGCTTATGATCCTTGTCATGGCGACTGCATATTAATATGCTGAGCAAATGTGCGGTACTGATATTTAGATTGAGATCATAGATCTGAATATTGTGCATCATGGAAACTTATTTCATCAACACGATTCTGCAGAAATAGTTTGCCGAGAGTTCTATCACTGTTGTTAATTGTGTTGGAGTTGTTACACATGTGCCACCGTCTCACTGCTGTTCCATTGTGTTAGGGCTGCTACATGTATGCCACCGTATAATTGAAAACCTTTTCCTCACTGTGATTGCGAATGCACTATTGTGAGAGCACCGAGATATGTTCATCTACTTATATTCTGAGGCTACTGTCTCCCGAGTTGATGACTGTTCTTATAGCGAGGTGCAGTCAAACCCTTGTCCTCAGCTTCATGTGGAGATGACTGCGGCTCCATATATAACTGCGGTTAACTACGTTTCCATATATAACTGCGGCTCACTGCGGCTTCATATATGACTGCGGCTCTTCATAGCTCCGTTGCTTTTGATTGCGTATGCATTCTTCATTGACTGTGAGGGATCTCGACGATGGTTTCATTACTGCGGCTGACTGTATCACTGCGGCTATCATGTTATGCATGCGGCTCTACCTGCGGTTCTTCCGTGCTTGTTATCACTGCGGCTACATGCTTGGAATGCTTGTTGGCTAATCTCTCACTGGACGCTTCTTCTAGTGAACTCCAATTTGTAAAGTATACAAGAAGATAGCCCAAGTTTGTTGTTCCCTTTTATAGATTAGCAACGTGCTACTCTCCTTTGTCCAAGGTATTGGCAATGCTTCTAGATATTCCGCTTCTTTCAGCTTCTCCTTTATTTGTTTTGTGTAGTCTTCCACCTCAGGGGACTGTGTAACTGCAGATACAGATATTGCTGTTGCAGCCTTAGCATCGTCATCCTCTAGGCGTCTTAGGGCTCTTGTAATTTTTCTGTCACACTCACCAATATGCCTTTCAAGAACATCTTCTAGCTCCCTGTCATAATTATCTTTACCTTTTGCCTTTGCACTTTCATATTCTTTTCGTAGTTGTAAGGAGTGAACTTTGAGCAAGCACCTAAATCCATTTTAGTTAATTGAAAGAGGTCGTGAGGGCAAAGTCCGGCTAAATAGAGATGGCAAACATCCCGATCATAATAGTTGCGTTTGATTTCTGTTACGTCCCCGTTGCGATTGGTTCCCATTAAAGCATCTAATTGCTTGCGAAGCAAATCCATTTTTTTTTCTATTTAATCCTTCCTTCTATATTACACAGCGGCTATGAGAACTTGTCACTCGATCAATACCAATAGGCAGAAAATCAGCTTCATCTGAGCTTTAAACGCGAATCCGCGACATATACATCTACATTCGCATTCGCATTCAGGGTCGCGATTTGAACCCTAGACTGCGTATAGAAGTCCCTTAAGTGCTTCGTATAGAAGCTTCCTTTTACTGCGATTATCATATGGCCAGCGTAATGCTAGGCGTAAGGTCAGCGTAATGCCATGCGTATATGTATGAAGTGTTTCCATGAACAGCGTAGGGTTTCACTTCGTGATATAAAAGACTGCATACAACCGTGCTGCACATGCGTCCTCCACCGTGAACAACCTGATAGATATACCCTGCTGCGCTGCTGCCCGAGCGACTCACGCACTCGCCATGATCTGTGCAACTCAGATAATAAACCTGCTGTCAACCGTGGTTTTAAACCGAGGCAACGTTCTGTTTATAATCTCCTACGCTGCTGCCCACGTGCTCCAAACTTTCACGAGGACTGCGTAACCATATAACCCAATCCGCTGCCTCAACCGTGAACAACCTATTGTGTTTACAGTCCTCTAAGCTACTGTCCAAGTGTTTCCCGAACACTTACGTAGTTCTGCGTATTTTATGTAAACAAACCGCTGTCCAATACTTCCTCAACCGAGTCTCTATTTCGCATAACAGATCTCCCAAAATATGCGAAGTTCTTTCTGACTTAATGCGCATTCTCCAAGCCTTATTCGCACTCCTTATCCTTATGCGAAGGAGAGATATTGAGGTTTGCATACTGACTGTAATTTAGGGCATCATCTGCCTGAGAGCTAGGGCATCATCTAGGCCAGCGTATTCTATGATCTCTCCTTCTCCAAAAACCCAAGACGTGGAGAGGAGGAGATCACTCAAGAATCCATTTTCTTCGATGATGATTGCTATAGATAGAGTTTGTCTTCACCGGAGCTCTGATACCATGTTGAGTTTTGTAGATGTTCTATGCTAAGAGCAATTTCACTTTTCTCACAGCAATCATACAAGTAGATAAGCAAAATGCAGATAGAACATATAAGCAGATCTTACAGAAGACAAATCAGAAACAAGAAAAATGAATGTGTTCGTTTCGGCGGTCAACAGGATGCTTCAACCAACAAAGTCTCCTTTGGTCAGCCAGCCCAGCATGTGTCACAACAACCCTCCTTGTAGCTCGTACTTTAGGATGAGAGAGGAAGATGTGAGTTAAGTTGTGTTCAAATTCTCTCCAACTTTTCCTGTATATATATCCATCAATGAGGTTGTGTGACACATCTGTTGGGCATGTGAGCCTACATTACAAAACTGGCTGACCTTGCACATATAATTTATTAAGAATAATAAATTCAAAATATAAGGTCTGCTCATCGGATTAAGACTATTTTTATATGGATTTTACACCTCTCAGAAACAGGAATCCAACAAAAATATTAGCCTTTTAATCTGAGCATCAGAACATGGAGTTTGGACCTAGTTGTCCAATTTTAACAAGGTGGGAAAAACCACACAAAATGAGCCAAAAACCATGTGAAAAGAGCCTAGGGTTTTTTTTCATTTTTTTAATCTTAAATTTTGAGCATTGAATTTGATTCAGTTGAATTTATTCGCTTGAATTTTGGGCTCAAATTTTGAATTGAATTCTGTTTGGAATTGCTAAATCTGAGCCAAATTAATTTGATTTGCCTTAAAATTTGGTGAATTTCAAATTGCAAGCTTGAAATTCGTTGAACGCCTTGACCTAGGTTGCAGGGTGGTTGGACTTCACTGATGCGCTTGTCAAGCCAAGTTTCCACATGTCAAGTGTACCTCATATCAATATTGCACACTATTCAAGTAAGGCTCCTAAGCTCTAACTCCTCCAAATGTGTATTTGGTACAAAGAAACTTCCTGTGGTGTGCACTCCAAACAAGATTCCCTTAAGGCAAGCTCTCAACCTGCTAGAGTTTGTCACATGGTCTTGGTGCTCCTACAATGAAACCATTTTCCTCTTAGTGCCTGGCACTCCTTCACGAGATAGCTTCACATCTTATGCCAAGGCCCCATCCGCAACATGGATTGATGTAGAAGATGTCAACTGCCAAATAAGATAACTAATTCCACAAGTGCCTCGTCTAGCACATATCCTAAGGTTAAAGCATCTATCTATAGTAAGCTACTCAAATTTTAATCAACCAATTTTTTTAAGATATAAGGGGCCTGGGTTTCACTATGCACCCCACATCACATGAACCATACTCGTGTGGTTTAAACAATTATCAAGCAACTTGGAACATAACAATAAATAGCTCTCAGTGGTTTGGAATTCATTATTGTTAAGTAGTTACATATGTGTGCAATTGTGTGAGCATTTAAAGAAACTAGATTGCTTGAGAGACCTTAAGGAAAACCAAAACCTAGATGCTTTCTATATTCATGTAGTGTGCATATCATGGTGTGAAAAGGTTATGAGTTTGTGTCATGTAACTTCAAAGGCTAAGGCCTTTGAGTTTTTAAGAAAAACCATATTGGAGAGAAATTTCAACTTTTAATGGTCCATGTTTCTACAATTCAGTTATTTATTATAGAAATTACATCATGGGGGACTATAGACTAAGATGTTTGGGTTAATGCGTATTTTATTTTCCTTGACACAGATCTTTATGGAAATTATATAGGTAGAGAAATAGGCCACATATTTGTGTCAAGATAAGAATATAACATAATTATATTGATGTTCATGAATGACCACAAAGTCGGTAGAAAAGGTTCAATCTAGCAATGGCACATTGTTGGAGTTGGAAGCAACTCCTAGATGCTAAAGGATAAATTAAACTAGACTAAGCTATTAAATAAGAAAAATAGCCAAATGTAAAAGCATATACAACATGATAAACGACAACTCATCATCATCAATGGGAGTAGAAAGAGAGAGGGGGAAGAGGAAGTTCCCAAGATCATAGTATAAACAATATTGGAAGTGAATTAGGAAGATGAAGGCATCCTAAATGAATTTCCAAAGACATAAAAGTTGATACATTGCTTGGCAATGTTGTTAGGGGGAGAATCTTGGTATGAAAGGACTTGGTTGTGTAACTCTAGGATGAAATTGGGAATATTTGTTGATACTCTCCTATCACTTGATGCTGTTAGAAAAGCGTTGGTGATGACACGGTCGATCCTAAAGTAGGGTGGGTGGGACATTGTATTGCATGAGAATAGGATCTTTGAAATAGCATGTTGGTGGCGGGTCACTAGTTAAGGGTCAAGAGGAGGTGTGTGATATAGATGTGTCATGGGTCTTTGGATTTGCATGTTGCTTTCTACCACCAATTGTTTGTGTAGAGGAAAAGAAGGAAGTGATTAGCCTGATATGTTTGTTTTAAGTGGTCCTTGTTGTTGAAAAGTGTAACTAGGTTCGGTCTCCTAATGACATGTAATTATGACTTTATGTAATGTGATGTAAAGAAAAAAAAGATAAAATTATTGTATTGACTTGCTTCGTGGGTTTCATGAGCAAGAGATTGTGTTTTTGAGTCAAGACTCCCATTGAAAGTCTCTAGGAATTATTTGTCATCTAGTCATAAAATGATAAAGTGATTATCATGTAATGAAGTCATGTTACACTTTGTAAAAGGTCAAAATTGTCTATGTAAAGTATCCTCCAAGACCTTGTCACTTATCCTCTTCAAGTCAACCTACAACGATGGAAGAACATGCTAGAAGAAGTCGGCCTAACTCTTGAGATCATGTCGGCCTAAAGGACATGAGAAGAAATGTATATATAGCCTAACTTGACCTCACTTGATGGCAAGCAATTCGACAAGCAACTCGACATACACTTGGTGAAGAAGTGCGAAGAAGAAGGGCTACAAAGAGAAGTGCGAAGAAGAAGGGCTACAAAGAGAAGTACGAAGAAATGATAAGAAGGTTTCTTCTGGGGCAGCAAAGGAGGATTCTTTTGGGGCAGCGAAGGAGGATTCTTCTGGGGCAGCTAAGACGATTTATTCTGGGGCAGCGAAGGAGGATTCTTCTAGGGCAGCAAAGACGATTTCTTCTGGGCAGCGAAGGAGGATTCTTCTGGGCAGCGAAGAAGGCTTCTTTTGGGGCAGCGAAGGAGGATTCTTTTGGGCAACAAAGAAGGTTTCTCTTGGGTAGGGAAGGAGGTTTCTTCTGGGTAATCGAGATAGAGATCTAGAGACCAATATTCCCTAGAGGAAGCTAGTGAGATCATAGAGACTGAGTTTCTCTAAAGGAAGTCGAGAAGAAGCAGTGTGAAGGACAGAGACCGAGTTTCTTTAGAAGGAGTCGAGGAGAGCAGTTTGAGATCAAGAAAGGGAGGAGGCATAGCATTAAGGTTAGTGACTAGGTTCTTGGGAGGATACTGAAGTCAAGGGTTTGTGTCATGGTCTTGGTACTCATCAATTGAAGATCTAGAAGAAGAATTTTGATCGGGTTTTCCTCTCAAGAGGTGAGAGGTTTTGGCCATGGCTGACAAGCCTACATGCTGTGTCACTTGTCATTGATTGTGCATATTGGTGATTGCCTTGATGAAAAGAACACAATAATAACATAACAAAGAAAAGACTATATAGTATAAGCCAAGAAGTAAAAGTATATCACAAGTAATTATCAAGCAAATAACTCTTTTAACTATTCATGCCCTATATTTCTCAACACTTGTAAGATATATCTCCTATGTCCTAACACTTCCTTCAAAAGAGAATTAAGAGAAACTAGGTACTTCATAACTCCGATTACTTTGTTTGCATGTGTGCGCCTTCATGTAACACTTGGTGTGTTAGTTTTTGGTAGCAGCAAACATGTGTTCTAGTCTCTATGGTGCCTATGAGGATAAGGAACACATTTTCTCCAATACCCAAAAAAGGTTTCTCAAGAAACACCTCAATTAGATTAATTAGCTAATTATCAATTATTTCCCTAAGTCTAACTTGGAAAAACTGGTTAATTAAATCAGATTTATTGAGGAAAATCGATTTTTCTCTTGATACTTCTAGAAAAGTCACTTGATGGGGTCAAGCTGATCTTAGTCATTGATTATGATTAGATTGTGGTCATTGGTTGCTCAACGAGAGATTATAAGAGCAAGTTAATGTGGCCTTGGAGAAGACACAACAGAGACTCAGTGGTGTGATTTGTAGTGAGAGAAAGGGCATAGAGGGAGACACCAACAATGGGGTTTCAACAAAGACACTAGAGAAAAAATTTTCAGAGAAATTTTCCACATAATTTCCAGCATTCCAGTGACATAAAAGGAGGCAAAATTTATTTGCAGAGAGGCCGTATGAGGAGGTGCACATTGCGAGTTACCTAGTGCGAGTTACAGAGGCTATAGATTGATTTCCAGTGCTGGGATTAACATCCGGATGAGGTGTGAGTGACTTCTGTGAGTAGCAGGAGGTTGTATGGTTTCAAAACAAATTTCCGGAGGTTGATTGAATTTTCTAGAGCCCATGGTACACATATCTAGTCACTAGTGCAAGCAACAAGAGGAGGTGCGAATAGGTTGGGAGGAGGCCGACTTGATTTGTAGAGGAGTCTTTGTGTTTCTAGATTACTTGGAGAAATTATATGCTAGAGGTTTGCTAGTGAGAGGCAAGCAATTGTATTTTTCAATTTCACTGAAGAATTAATAATAATACCCTCATTGGCAGATCGGTTTTCCCCATGTTGGTGTTTTTCTAGGGAGTATTGTCCAAAAATAGTAGTGTTAAATTTGTTGTGTGTGCATTATTTTGAATATTTTCTCAGTTCCTATATTTGTGAAAGTTGCAGTAGTGAATTAATCGTTATTTGTTGTAATAATTTCTGAAGACAAATAAACTGCATAAGTTAGAAGGTTAATTTTCGTTTGCTCTAATATAGGAAATTTCACATGGTGTAATCTCTCTCTCTCTCTATATATATATATAACTAGCATATCTGTTAATTTTGTTATCTAATGGGTTTGAGTTTTGGGGTCATTGTCTTGATCTTGAAGCCTTTAGGTTTGTCATCTCTACCTACATAGAATATGAGTCACAACATTTGTAAACTCCCTTTTAGGATAAATGAGATTTTTGAACCTAGCATCCTCTCCTTTGAATGGTTGCTCTCCTTAGCTTAGACTACTGAAAACCTAGTCATTTCTTGTTGAATTGGGTATACTTTATCTTGTGAAAATTTCTGAATCTAACACATCAGAAACCCCTACTGCGATTACTGGTTTAACATCTCCTACCTGTTCTTTGCATTAACAAGTTCTTTAATTACATAATCATCGATGTAAACACTATTGCAGCCTACACATACATACAGATCATGAACTGTATGGACAATCGTCCCCGGGAAAACCCAATTCAGGAAAACCGGTGCAGCTTATAGAGTGTTTGTATTATTAAGTAGATTCTTGAATACACAACTAGGGTGCCAGATATGGCTCACCCAACAGAGAATATCCTTGGCAAAAGTACCTCTGTTCGGAGACAGATATTCCGGCAAAGTCAACAACTGGATGATCAAACCCCAAAGTGACCCGACTGTTCCCAGTGCTGGACAACGATGGCTACTCTAAGCTTTGCGCTGGAACTACGTCACTCCTCTAAGAGTTGCATCACTGCAACAGTGAGCCTCCCTTGCTCAGAAAGTTGATTTTGCTGATTTGCTCCTTCGTTGCCCCATAGAATCTCCCCAGCACTGCCTTTAAGGGCTTGCATCACCTGCGTCAGCCCCTACAGCCTCTGTGTCACCCTCTCTAGGACTGCGTTGTCTCTCCTGGTGCTTCTTTGCTCTCTGCTATGTAATCTTCGGTCTCGGACTGAAGTTCCCTTGCCAAATTGCCCCTCACTGCAACTCAGATCACTAGTTCGATTTTCTTTGTAAACCTCGCCCCAAAAAAATCGAACTCTTTGATCTCTTCGATGTATCTCCATCTGATCCTCAAGCCTCCTCTTATACTTTTCCTATTGCCAAATCAACGCCCGAGATTAAGTCCCTATTCAACAACTAAGATTAGAACTGGCTTGACCCTCGTGACTTAGAACTTTCTCACCCATATTCTTACTAATACACATTAATATTTTTATTTTCCTAAGTTTAGACTTAGGAACCCATAAAAAATAATACTTATTTTAATAACTTCTTAGCCGGTTGGAATTTCTCCAAACAATTTATGGGTCTTGGAGATCTCATGTGTTCTAGCCCCTCCGCCAAATTTCGGAGCTAGAGCACATCTGATGCTACCCAATATCAACAGATCTCTCTTGACGCCTTTGTCATTGATGAAATTTCTTAAATTTGGAATTCAAACATTTTACCTTTTAATTAGAGGTTTCTTTGATCTTAACTCTGTGAATTCAGCCTTAGGGATGTTATGTAATATCAACAAAACAACGAATATGGATAATATTTCAATCCTTAAAAACTCGAACCTATAGTCAATCATATCATGCACAAACCATATCGGAAAACCCTTACAACAATAAAACAAACCTTACCTACGTCAATTGCTATGTTAAATCACTCAACATAATTTCTATTATGTCAAATTAGTAAGACATATATAGTTGTAAATTACAAATCATGAAGAACATAGATGGCTAAAAATCAAATATGCAATTTATTCAAGTATTGTACAACTAGAATTGTTATTAATATACATAAAATGAAGTGGTTGTACATACCATAGCCTTATCACAAGGTTAGTAAAATCCACTAGTTTCCCAAAACCCTAGATACGGAAAACAATGAGAACCCTAGCTTAACCAAGGATCTCCAACACACGAGTCACTTAAAGAATTCCTCCAATGCAAGATATCTCTCTTTCACCAAATACACACTAGGGTTTCATCTCAAAACCCCAATCTACATTCTCCAAGGGATGGAACCCTAACCCTAGACATCAACTAAAAGATTATTGTTAAAAATTTGGTTTTGAGGTAGGTGCACTTTTACATCATGCAAAATTTATGACAACAAATGAAAAATAGCCTATTAATGATGTTATCAAGAAAATATCCAAGGCTACTGAAAAGGTAAACAAGGGATAGGTTAACACAAAGCTTCTAATGGCTAAAAAGGCACAAAAAATCTAGGAAACCCTAGACATCATGGGTGGAAAATGCTCGAAATGATAAATTTTACCTTCCAAAATTAATAGATACAATCCTTAATTCTGTGACTAACATATAGGTTAATTTGAACTAGTAAATGCAGATTTTTCCAAACCCTAATTGTAGTGTACAATAAAATAATAAAGGGAGAATAAATTTATTATGATCGTTGCGCATAGACTAGTGCCTCCAATCAGTTGGGTATATGGAGTCAAAGGGACGAAGTCAAAGGTAGAAGATGTTGGATGAAGTCAAGGAATGCAATCTAGTTTCCTTGATGGATACCTAGTGACATGTTTTGCATATAAAAGAATTAGAGTTGACAAAAGGCATAACAAGTTTTTAAGAAGGTTTAATAAAATCCTAATCCAATAATTATAGCAAAATGGAAGAAAATAACAATAAACTTACTCCATTCATCCAAGCATCATCTCATCAATCCAAGAAAGTCTCTTGATGTAATAAATATCCTCCCCAAGACAAATTTGCTACCCTAGTGATCCATTGTGCCCAAGAGAAAGAGAGAGAGAGCTATTACACACTCTTTGCAAGAGAAAGATATTGCCAGGCCAGGGTAACTCCAGAATGAGCAGAAGAAAAACTGATATGTAATTTCATTAGAGAACTATTGATTATATACAAAAAGGAGACGGAACAGTTCATCTTCTTGATCACTGTTCACGTTCCAGTTCACCCATCTGTTGAGGATTAGGTGTCAACATTCCCCCCCTTAATCTGAAGGGATGTTGGTGAGTCCAAGCATCATTCTGAATCTTTCAAGCTTTTCTCTTCCAAGCGCTTTGGTGAAGATGTCTGCAATTTGCTCGTTTGTGGAACAATGACGGAGATGGATTGTTTTGGCCTCAACATGATGTCGGATCAGATGATATTTAGTATTGATGTGTTTAGTATTGATGATGTCGGTTCTTGGCCAACTTTATTGCAGAGGTGTTATCAATCATGAGTGGAGTTGATTGTATTTGTTTTACCTGCAAATCTTCAAGAATTTTCCTGAGCCACACAATTTCTTTCGTTGCTTCAGCTGCTGCCATGTATTCTGCTTCTGTTGTGGAATCTGCTGGTACTGATTGTTTGCGTGATCTCTAGGAGACAGCTCCTGATCCAAGACTCATAGCATATCCTGAAGTAGATACCCCAGTTTCTTTGTCTCCATCGAAGTCTGAATCAGAGTATCCAATCAAGTTGAAGTCGTCCACCTGTGTATACTTGATTCCAAGGTCTTGAGTTCCCTTCAAGTACCTTAGAACTCTTTTTGCAGCAGACCAATGTCCCTCACAAGGCTTTTGCATAAACCTGGAGAGGATTCCAACAGCAAATGAAATGTCTGGTCTAGTAGTAGTGAGGTAGATGAGACTTCCTACAAGCTGTCTATACTTTGTTGCATCCTCAAATTCCTTTCTTTCAATAGATGTGAGCTTCAAGTTTTGTTCCATTGGAGTAGAAAGAGGATTGCACTCTGTCATGCCAAATCTGTTTAACAAATCTCCAATGTATTTCTTTTGAGAAAGAAATATGGATTTTGGATGTTGGGTTACTTCAATGCCAAGATAGTAATGAACATAGCCCAAATCAGTCATTTCAAAACTTTTTCCTAATTCTTTCTTTATGGATGCAATATAGCTTTCATTGTTCCCTGTCATTAAAAGATCATCTACATATACCACAAGATATACAACTGTTTTGCCAACTTTCTTGACAAATAAAGTTGCATCATCAAGATCAAAATGTTTGAAGTTGAGTTTCAGAAGATGCTCAGTTAGTTTTTCATACCAGGCTCATGGTGCTTGTTTGAGGCCATACAAGGACTTCACAAGTTTGCATACTTTGTGTTCATGTCTTTTCACAGCAAATCCTTCAGGCTGGGACATAAAAACATTCTATTTTAGATCTTCATTCAAGAATGCAGTTTTTACATCCATTTGATGGACTTTCCAACCGTTCTGAGCAGCTAGTGCAAAGAGTGTCCGGATGGTGGCCCATTTTGCTGTGGGGGCAAAAGTTTCCTCATAATCGACCCCTTCCTTCTGTGCAAAACCTTTTGCCACAAGCCTAGCTTTGTGCTTGTCAAGTGAGCCATCAGCTTTGTACTTGTTCTTGTAGACCCACTTGCAGCGAATTGGTTTGGTTCCAAATGGAGGATCAACCAGCTTCCAAGTGCCATTCTTTATGAGGGCATCATATTCCTTCTGCATCGCTTCTTTCCATTCATCATGAGAAGCAGCTTCTTTGAAGGAAGTTGGTTCAAAATCTGTAGACAAGTTCAATTCACAATCATAAGTAACATCCATATCAACAGGTGAATTAGAGTTATCTACATCACCTCCATCTTGTCGGTTTGTATTTCTGGTTCCTATTTTTCCAATTTCATCAGGATGAACACTTTCAAGTGTCTTTGTCAGCCACTTTGGGGGACCTTTCTGAGATGGTCCAGGCTGCTCTGTTGATTGAGTTGGGACTGAATCAAGATTGAGTCTCCCAATTCTATTAATTACATCACTTAAAGGATCATCCGGTGTTGGAGTTTCATGCAAGGGAGATTGTTCATTAGAAGAAGATTCCACATGTTGATCTAGTATAGGAATCCCCCCTTCAAGATGTGGAATCTGATTATCAAACTCTTGAAATGATTTCGTTTTTGTGAATCTATCCAAGCGATCAAGTTGCCGCTCAACAACATTGTCAGATTTGGATGATTCAAGAAAAATGACATCTCTAGATACAACAAACTTTTTATTTATTTCATCATAGAGACAGTATGCTTTAGAGGTGTTTGAATACACCAGGAAGATACACTTACGACTTCTAGCACCAAGTTTGTTTCTATGTACCTTTGGTATTAAAGCATAACAGGTGGAACCAAAAATCCTGAGATGTTTTACCGAAGGAACATGTCCATACCACAATTCATAAGGAGTCTTGTTTCTTATAGCACTAGATGGACATCTATTCTTTATATATGCAGCACATAGAACAGCATCAAACCCAAAACATTATCTTTACATTTTTGAAGAAAAGCATGGATCGTACCATATTCAAGATTGTTCTATTCATTCTTTCTCTACACCATTATGTTGGGGATTATAAGGTACAGTTGTTTGATGTTTGATCCCATGTTGGCGAAGATAGTTTTCAAATTCATTTGATGTATATTCTTTTCCATTATCAGTGCGAATAGACCCAATATGAGATTGTGCATCATTTTCAATCCATTTATGAAAATTCTTGAATGTTTGAAAAGCATCAGATTTGTTCTTCAATAAATAAACCCAACACATTCTGGTGTAATCATCAATAAATGTCATGATATATTTATTTCCATTTGCAGAAGGAACAGGCATTGGACCACATAAATTTGAATGAATGAGTTCAAGCTTCCTATGTGCTCTTGAATGTGAATCATGAAAAGATTGTTTGCTATGCTTTCCTAGAATGCAAGCATCACATTGCTTATGTTTTCTAGGAATTGTAGGCAAACCAGCAACACCATTTTTCTTCAACAAGCGGAGACTATCATAGTTTAAATGTCCAAATCTAGCATGCCATAATAAACTTGACGAAAGTGTACCTTCTTCATGATGAGAAATATATGAGAAATGTTGTGTATGAGCAGAGGTTCCTTGCAGTTTAAGAAGTCTTTCTTCTTCTATACCCCTCATGACAAGTGAGTGGTCAGATGCCTTTCTTACCTCAAGCTTTCCATCAAACATATGAATGGAGTGACCTTGCTGGCGGATGTGGACCAGGGACAACAAGTTTCTCTTGAGCTGTGGGAGATATAGAACATGATCTAGAAGAAAGTTTGGAAGACCAGGCAGTTTAAGCCTGATTGTGCCAAGCCCTGATGGCTTGATTTTTGACTCATCTGCAAAGTATACTGCTCCATCAACATTGTCAGTGAAATCTTCAAAAAAATCTTTCCTATGAGTCATATGACAGGTTGCTCCTGAATCAAGCAACCAATCATTTTTCGAAGAAGCAAGTGAAGCATTAAACAAATCTTCATTTACTCCAATGTTACATTGTGCCTCAATATAGTGAGCGGATTCAGGTGCTTTACCTTTGTCTGTGTCATCAGTTTTACCTTTCTGCTGATTTCTTCTATGCTCAATTTTGTCCCATTGTAGCTTGCATGTAGAAGCATCATGTGATCCATTTCGTTTGCAGCGAATGCAATGCAGATCTGCCTTTTCTGCTTGAGAATGTCTGCCCCCCTGACTCTGAAGTATCTTCCTCTTCCTCTTCGTCCACCTCTTCCTCTTGTAGAATCTTGAGCAGGATGCTTTTCTTTATGAGCAAGGCAAACAGTCTCTTCAGAAGATTTAGGGACTGTTTTCTTTCCAAAGGCTTTCTCTCTTTCAGCAAACTTTTTCACAAGAGACTCAAAGGTTATGTCTTTAAGATTTCCATTTGCTTGTAAAGACTCAAGATAATTGGAGTAGGTAGGATAGAGTGCTTTGAGAAAGGCAATAAGAGAGATATCCAGCTCAACCTTAGTGGATTTAATATCATGCATTATAGACTTTATTTCAGATGCAAGAGCAAGGGGATCATTATTTTTCAGTTCAAGAGTGAAGAGTTTAATCATGAGCTGAACAACTTCAAGTGCAGAATGTGAATCATAGAGTTCTTTCAGCTTTTGTAAAGCTTCAAAGGCAGTGGAATAGGATGAAATATGACGACTTACTTCTTCATTTACAGATGCTGCGATCAATGCATAGGCTTTGCTGTTGTTGTTTTCCCAAATGACAAGTTCTTTATCTGATGTAGGCTGCACAGGTTCTTTGTCTTCTTCTCCGACACACACTCCTTTCCACAACTCATTGTAGATGAGGGTGTGTTTTACCATCCGAGACCATTCAGAATAGTTCTCCTTGCCAGTGAGAACTATTCCGACCATAGAGATGATTGAATGCATAATGTAAAAAATTACTTCTGCTAAAAAAATCCTTACGTTACAGCCTTTAAATCCCTCTAATATTTGCTAAAAGCATCAGCATTGAAATGATAACTTTTCAATGCAGCATTATCATTCAAAAGAAAACTGTGTAATAAATTGCGTAATATCAAACACTTTGATTGATATATATAAATACTTTGAAGAACAATGCAATACTCAGAATGATAAATAAACCCTTTGAAAACTGCTTACATAAGCCCTTTGAAAACTGCTTACAACGCAACACTCAGAATGATAAATAAACCCTTTGAAAACTGCTTACAACGCAATACTCAAAACTGCCATCATAAATATATATTGAAAAATCAACAGCACAACATTATACCAGAACCGCCATTAAAATCATCTCTCTTGTCATATATCGGCATTCTCAAACTTAAGGGACACGTTATACCTCCTCGCAGAAGACAAATGCAAAGCCTTTTCATGCGGAGTCTCTGCCTTGTCGAGTGCTACAGTCCAGGCGAAATTGGTATGGCATCGGTCTCACATCTCAGTCTTGGGATACCACAGTTCAGCAACGCACCACGGTCTTGCATCTCAGTCGTATGCCAGCGTTCTTGGGATACCATGTCAGCAACGCACCACGGTCTCACATCTCAGTCGTATGCCAGCGTTTAAAGTCATTGTTCAGAGAGGATCGCAAAGCCACACGATCAGCGAAGAACGGTTCGTGTGAGGGAGAGAACCCGGAGGGGGCGTACTGGAGTGCATTGGCACCGAAAGTGGAAGACTATAACAGTGTGGTGGCCAAGGCCATTACTTCGGCGTCAGGGCAGATTATCAAGGGTATATTTTTCTGCATCAACGCATATGCTTCTCAGGTGCAGAAAGGCGGAGAATTTGTCAGAAGCCGAGTAACCAAATCCGAGAGCAAAACGTCCGTAGCCTCTGATCATGAAAAGAAAAAGAATACAGATATCAAGATCAAAACATATATTTATTCAGGGGTTGGATCAAAACATTTTCTTAGCAACCAAACTGGTGACCAAGTATGCAATGTGCTGCCGTTTGGAGGTGGAGGCGGAGAGGACAACAAAGCCCTCAGTTGTTGGCGCTTCTTCGCCCTTCATAGACAAAACTCCAAAGAAACAGCAGCTAGCTCGGACGAAGACTGGTAGGCTATAGCGGATCAGACTATTGTGCCTCAATGAGCGTTGGGTCCAACGCATCTCTGGGCAGCGACAGAGGTGGTGCAGTGCACCATCATTTCTGGGCAGGCAAACGTTCAGGCAGAGGCGCCAGGCAAACGTTCAGGCAGAGGCATTATTAGAGGAGTTACAAGGAATCTGGGACCTGCGCTCTGATACCATGTCAGGCCAGGGTAACTCCAGAATGAGCAGAAGAAAAACTGATATGTAATTTCATTAGAGAACTATTGATTATATACAAAAAGGAGACGGAACAGTTCATCTTCTTGATGACTGTTCACGTTCCAGTTCACCCATCCGTTGAGGATTAGGTGTCAACAGATATGAGTGTGTGTGACAATGATTCAAGGAATCCGACTCACCTCCATTTATAGGAGAGGGTAACCAAGTCAAATTTCCGTTATTTTACAATAGAAGCTCTAAAAACACGACTTTAAGTGTTCGTAAGTTTAATAGGTCACATGTTGACCTAGAAGCTAGGTCTCAAAATGATAAAACATAAGAAAAATTCTCCTTTTACTCCAAACGTGTCAGAGAAAAGGCTCTCCAAGCATGTCATGATCTACCAAGGTGAGTTATTCAATCAAGTTATGTGCTAGAAGTGGTCCAAAAGTGCTTCTCACTCAAAGTCACCTCATCAACATGAAAAGACACATCCCCAAGTGACAACTCCTCAACCACACATCATCATCAATAAGTCCATGTTATCACCCTAGGGCATTCAAGGGCGACGTTCCAAACTTAGGGCATGAAGTCATCATCAAGGAGTGTTCCATACCTATAGAAGGAACAAAAGTCATCATCATCCTTAATAGGGTCCAAGAAAAAGACAAAGTCCATCAAGAAGTTGCAAGGCTAGCATGGGGATGTCCTGGGTCCTTTGTAGTGCTGCATCAATCCTAGCAATGCTCTAGCTTCTTTGTTCAACATTTCAACTTTCATTGCTTGTAAGTGCTCTCATTTTAGGCTAGACGCCCTCATCAAGGTGTTGAGGAACTACCAAGATATGTGTTGAGGAACATCAAATGTACTTGGGAAGAAACATCTAAGACATACTCTCAAAATCAAGTGAGATCATCATCATTAAGTAAAGAAACCATAAAAGTATCATAGTGGACCATACCTATTGCTAAAGGCCCACAAGTACTTCACACAAGCATTGCCTTCAAATGCCTTTCTAGCTGATTATTTGTAAACAAGTTGCCACACTTAGTTTTGAGAGGGCTATCCCAAGGCCACTTTAGGCGGTTCCAAGCCTAAGGAGAGGAACAATTCCTAGGTTGACCCATCAATCAATAGGTGCATGTGAGTAAAGTGGACAATACTGCAAAACTGCCAAGTATTTAGCTTTAGAACTTCAAGTTAGTGTTCTGGGTCAATTTTGGGGCAAAAGAGGCCATGAATTGGAGAGCAAGGCTAAGGGAAGCAAAATTGTTGGGATAAAAAGGCCAAGATGATAGATCTGGGGCTGAAATGGAAAGAGGCCAAAAATTGAAAACCCGTGTCTCGATTTTTTTTTCCTCTTCTAGATTTGAATTTTTCTGTCAAATCTTCAGTAAATGTCCCTGCAAAATTGTCTAGAGACTAGATCTTACCCTCAAGGGCCTAGATCTAGCTCTTCTCTCACTTGATTCCTTGATCCAACTTGCAAAAATGAAAATAAAAACACCCAAACCCCAAATATATACAAAATACTAAAAATCCCCAAAACCCAAGTTAGAAAAAATAATTTACAAGTTAGATCTACAAAATTATTCACAAGATCTACAAATATACAAGGGTTTTAAAAATTTTAAATTTTTGAGAAAAATATTTTTATGGAGTTTTTTCCTTTGAAGAATGGCTAAAAATACTTTAGAAACCTCAATGTATACTATAGCCTTAGCGAAGATTTAATCTACCATATAAATATTTGGAATCCAAGCAAAATAGTGATTCTTGCCCAAGTTTGTGAACTTGGAGGCCAAGGACTGAAGTACCTGCAAACACCATGAATTTATCTCAAAATAATTTGTTAGTTCACATGGGGAATCAAACCATGTAAGATTAGCCCAAAACTATCAATAGTACGGTTCTATCTCCATCTAATGAAAAAATAAATCTTACCAATATTCAACACAACATAGAGATGCCCGTAGTCAGCACATACCACAAATCAATAAGCAAGAACATGTTGAATTACACCCAAAGGCTTTATTATGATTGAAAAAATAGTTCCCAACAAGACAATAGTTACAAAGCTGCTTCAGCATAAATTTTCTAGCCAGAGATCAAGATGCCTAGAGACTCAAATGACTCTCTAATTTATAGATAAATTCTCCAAATGGAAAAATAACGGTTAGGTTTTTTGTTCCTTGTCAAAAATAATTTTGGCCGTTGATAAATACTTCAAGATCTTTTAATATTGGCCCTTGATTTCTTATTTTCGAGGAATTTTTGAATTTATCATTTAGTTCTATTTTAATTAGCTCAAAATTAATTATTTAGAGTTAATTTCCTCAAAAATTTGACTTTGACTTAGCCACCAACGTCCAAGGGTCCAAAATTTTCTTGGAAAAGACAATATTCCCTTTGTGGAAGACCTCTAAAAATTGATTCTTTCAAGACCCACGAATTTTTCCATTTGAAGAATTTATTTTCCTAGATAATTTAATGCTGACTCTAATTAATTAATTTTCTGGCTTAGGATTTAATTTTATTTTGCCAGAAAAATTAATTAATTTACACACAAGGGGATTAATTATTTTTCCAACCCTCTAATACATATAATTTTTCATTTACAAGACTCAAAGAGGGAATACACATTCGCCTTAGACCCTCAAGACACATGAGCCATTTGCGACTCAATATGATCTAGTAAACCAAGTTATTTGTAATAAAATAATTAAGCCACTTAGCCTAAATTATTCCCAAACCACTTTTACATCCGACTCGAGTAAAACACTAGGACTCACCAAATAATCCAGCAATAAATTTCACTTTAGCTTTGGGGGTTTAAGCTGGAGGGAAAAAACTCTTCTGATTAGTCGTGCCGAAAAACACAGGTAATCAGTGAGGTTAAAAAACCTCCTAGGATGGAATTCGTGATCAAATTATAGGCTTACCTAGTTTGTTACATAGACTCAAGGTTTTAATAAGATCATTTACAATATATAACTTGTAGAATGGGATGACCATGACACATGGACTGCTGATATGTGATCTGATCCTTGTTGAAAAAAGTTGGTACTTCCGCTTTCCTGAAACTTTAACAATTTGAGTGCAACAGGGCCTCTCATCACTTTGGATATAAGGAGGTTCTCTCTAATTTGGTAGAGAGGGAGACCAATATGAAGATTATTCTTGGAGACAACACCGCTCATCCCATTAAGGGCTTTGGTTTGTCAAATTTCATTTGGACTCTGGGGAATCTATTTTGCTTCATGATGTGATGTATGTGCCGGGATTGAAGAAGAATTTGGTATCGATATCTGCTTTGGAAGATAAAGGAATGAGGGTTGCATTCATCAAAGGAAAAGTACTTACTTGCCCTGTTGGATCCTATATAAAAAATGCCTTTACATTGGGATCTAGGTTTGAAGGACTCTATAGAGTCACTGGCAGACCTCTTCTAGCTGCAATCTAGTTGACAATGTTGGACCTACCAACATTCAAGGGGTTTCCCTGATATGTGGTCCCAATTAGACCTCACATTGTTTGGGATAGGAGCCCCATTCAGAATACGACTTGGTTATGGTTTTCTTAAAGATTTGCCGTGGCTCTAACTATCAGTAAGAGAGAGGAACACATGTGTGCCTTCGAAAAGCAAGTGTGCCTGGTGATTGTTTGGTTGTAGGTGTGTCAAGGTTCTTCTATTGCAGAGGGAAGAGAAGGTGAGCTTCTAGGAGAGAGGTAATAGTACCACACTGATAAAAACAAACACAAACGAGAGATATTCGTCTAACATCCAGCGGAATAGTCCACAAATATGCGACGGACATTGCAACCATTACAACACATTATCAATATGATAAACACTGAAATTACCAAAATAGTTCAACTACTTTAGTATAGGTGAAAGCAAACATGAATCATAAACATTCATAGAACAGTCTTACAAACATTAATAATCCATGCATGGAGAACATGCTGGCCATCAGGCTTCATATATTAAGTAAAAGTCCCCAGACACATGTATACAACTACTTGCTCTCCAGAAGAATTAGCTTGCCTCTCTGATGCCTTGCGGGAGGTGCCAAGGTGAAAAAGTCTTTTGCTCATACAATAAGGGTGTATATGTAACCAATGGGGTGATGCTTCACCTCCCTTGTGACTCTTTGGCTACCCACATGATTGTTTGACTTCTTATGGCTTTTCGACTCATCATATTCTGTACATGTCCTTTGGAATTCCACTTTACAATACATTTTGAATAGGAATTTACATAATCCACAAAAGTGATGTGGCACATGGTGACCCATGACATGGCATGACATGACATTGATGACATGGATTGCATGATGATGTGGAAAAGTCAAGTCATTCTTGTTCCTTCTTGCTATATGTCTTCTTGAGAATGCTCTGCTGTCCAGCTGCATATGGCTTAGAGATGAGGAGTCTTTAGTGATCCGATCTTGAGCAGCGGTTGCAAACTGATGTCCCTTTGCTTTCTTCTGATTGATCTGCTTGCTTATTTAGCTACAAATGTGTCTTCCTGCATGTTCCCCTTCTCCTTCTTCATCATCCTATCATGGTATGATAGGCGCCTTGCATTCGCAATTCACTCATGACAAGACGACATCAGTCCGAGAAGGCTCTAGTCTAACATGCTGCATAACAATCCACTCACTGAGCCAGAACCAGGTGGCAGGCTAAGGGATAGGCTCAGTACTGTGAAATTGCGCAGCTCAGGCAATCAGGGGTTAGGCTTGAGCCTTGACATTGTGCAATGCACAGTTCAGGCTGGATTGAGTAAGAAAATTGCGCAGTTGGGGAGCTCAGGGAGCCATGCTTAGGGCTTGAGCACTGATTTTTCCCATTGCGCAGTTCCAAAAGGCTGAGGAGGCCAGATGATTACGCATTGTGCTAGGGCTTGAGCCTTGTGATTGCGCAGTGCGTAGTATTGACTGGGCAAGAGGGAGAAATTGCACAGTTTTTGGGATCATTGGCTGAGCTTGAGTATTAGAGTATTCCTATTTTAGTATTTAATGCTCATTCTTTTAGCTGTTGCTATATTTATTCTTTTAGCAGTTTCTTAGATGAAACTGATTGTTTCCATATCCTACATAGAAACTTGATGTTTCTATTATTATAAATACCTCTGTATTATTATCGAGCTTCAGATTGCTCATTAATTAATTAATTCATTGGAAATCCACATGCGTGTTTCGCACTGTTTTATGGTATCAGAGCACAGGAATTTTTTTTTCCGAAACAATTTTTCATAGTTTGAAAAATTCAGTATTTCATTTCGAAACTGCTCTCAGGCTCTGCATCTGAGTTTTTTTTGTTTTCAAGCTGGTTAACGCTATTCGAACTTGAGTCAACAACGAGCTCTGCTTGGGGTTTCACCATTACCCTGCTCGTTCCTTAGTCATATTTGGACTCAATTCGCAGTCCCTGCTATATCAATCAAGGAGATAGCCGCTCGAACGCATTTCAAAGCTCCCGGCTGCTGCTACATCTACCACAGAACGACTAATTTTTTTTTCACGCCCCGCACTTGCACCGATGAATATATCGCACGATCGATTCTTATAAATCAATGCAGGCGTAGCACTGGGCTCGTTGTTCAGGACATTTGAAACTCATTTCTCGCAGGGAAGCATCACCACTCCGTTCACAAGGTTCACAATGAAGACACGGTTGCCCACGAGCGTCAGGAGCGGAGTGTTATTTGGCCCTCGACGTATCTTCAAAAGTATTGCGTTTTTTTTTGACTCATCCTGAGAGACAAGGCGCGGGCGTCATTTGCCTGTTTTCATTTGCGGGCTGAGAATTTGTCAGCAATAACAGCGATAACACGTCGTAGAAATTGCTTGGGCTTCGACTGCAATGGCTTCCTATACGAGCTCCGCTTCCTATATTGACGGCTTCCGTGTAGCAACAAAAATCTCTGAGCCGAGGGCACGTAAGTACGCAACAGTTCTTTGTGTTTTACAGCCATCAATTTTTTCAAGGAATACGTTAATTTGTCCAGCAGAGAGAAAATCAAGGGTATTTTACGCACAGAACTCAAAGCATGTATTAGTTTGGGTGCTTGATTTTCTACGTAATCTGTCAGTGATTTCTACAAGCAGGAAAGGGAGATGAGTTGATTTTTTTATCAAACAGTTTTACCGTTCCAGAAATTTCGTGCCACTGTTTCTTCATATCTGTCTTGCGTTTCCTGCCTGTGGGCCCAATTTGTTGATGTGTTTAAAAGTTGTTCCTATCTAGTGTTTGTTTAAGAAAATTGTGCTTCTTACGGTAAATCAGTTTCGTTTGGGCATCACTTCATATTTACATCAACATCTGTCAAATTTTGTCCGGATCAGCCGGCATCCGCATTGAAATCCGTGCAGGATTTTTTGTATTTTCTTTGTCTTGGGAAACGTGCAGATGGCTTCGTTAACCAATCTGATGTTGGAAGGCAGTCAGCGCTTTAATGGCACAAATTATAACATCTGGAAACAAAGAATGTTGACCATTTTTGAATATAGGCATCTTGACCAGCTTGTTTTGGCCAAAGAACTCCGTCCTGGTACAGCTGGTACCGATCAAGATAAGTTTGATGATCGAAATCGAGAGGCTGTTATGCTTCTCAAACTTTCTGTAACCGATGATCAGTTACCGCAGATTCCTTCCGGCAAAACTGCTGCTGAAATTTGGCAACATCTTAAGGAATTGCACGAGACATCCGACAAGAGCAGAGCCTTCTTTCTCAAGAATCAGCTGTTCTCCATCATGATGGACGAACATATGTCATTACAGGAACATCTTAACAGGATTAAAGACATTCGAGATCAGCTCGAAGCCATTGGTCGGACCATGGAGGAAGAAGATATGGTAGTCATTACTCTGAAAAGTCTACCGAAATCTTATGAACACTTCATAGAAACACTCAACATTACCACCACAAATGTTGATCTGAAGTTTCCAGAGTTATGCACCAAACTCCTGCAGCAGGATCGGTGGAAACAACAGTTTGGTAGTGGTGCTTCATCAGTGTCCTCGGAAAATGCGTTTGTTGCCAAATATCAGTCCTCTCAGTCCTTTTAGCAGAAAGGCTCTTCTCAGCCTTTTGATCCTGCTAGGAAGAAAAGTGTGCAGTGTAATTACTGTCACAGGTTCGGTCACATGAAGAAAGATTGCCGACAGAGGATTGCTTCTGAACAGAAGAAACAGGGAGGGCCCCATCAGACAGCGAATGTGGCAGGACATTCCGAGCAGACAGAATCTGCCTTTTACGCCTTTTTGGCTAAAAGGTCGTCAGATCATGTCCCGTCTTCCACTTGGTACATTGACTCTGGTGCATCACGCCATTTCTCTCACAGGCGTGACTGGTTTATTGACTTCTCACCTTTCAGTGATTCCGTGGTATTTGGTGGAGGTGAAAAGTACACAGTGGTTGGCAGAGGTACTGTTCAGATCCAGTATGGTGGGCGCACACTCATCTTCTTGAATGTATACTATGTTCCTGGTATGGAAACTAATCTGCTGTCTGTCAGCCAGATTATGAGGAACTCTCCTCATCTTGATGTAGTGTTCAATGCGCACAAGTGCTCCATTATCGACAGAGAGACTAGTCTTACAGTTGCTGTTGGCCTAGAAGATCATGGTCTATACAGGCTTCTTGACACTGGTGATTCTCCAGAAGTGGCTCTAGCAGCGCATGTTTCTCCCATCAGCACTCTGTGGCATCAGCGATATGGGCATCTAAACATGCAGTATCTCTCTCAGCTCTCTTGGGAGGGACTTGTGTCAGGGTTACCTGATATTCAGACTCAACAGTTGGGCGTATGCAGTGCCTGTCAAGCAACATCGGTCTTCATTCAAGGATGGAGAATCTTGGCGCGCTTCTAAGGTACTCTAGTTAATTCATGCTGATATTTGTGGCCCTATGAATACATCTTCTATCACTGCTTGCAAATATTTTTTGCTTATTGTAGATGATTTCAGTAGAAAAATGTGGGTGTATTTTCTAAAATATAAATCTGATGCATTTAGTACCTTTCAGAAGTTTAAAACCTTAGTTGAAAAAGAGTCTGACTGTAATATCATGACTCTTAGGATAGATAACGGGGGGGAATTTTGTTCTTCCGCTTTTTCCAACTTCTGTGATACTCATGGCATCAAACGCCAGTTAACTACACCCTACACTCCTCAGCAAAACAGTGTTGTCGAACGCCGTAACCGCACGGTTGTTGAAATGGCTCATTCCTTGTTACAACACAGGAGTGTTCCGAACAAATTCTGGGCTGAAGCAGTATTTACTGCTGTTTATCTTCTTAACCGATCACCCACTCAGGCTGTTAAGGGGAAGACTCCCGAAGAGGTTTGGTCTGGCCGTAAGCCTAAGATCAGTCACCTCAAAGTATTTGGCTCAGTTGCATATGTTTGGATTCCAGCTGCTAAGCGCTCTAAGTTGGATTCCAAAAGCCAGAAACTCATGATGACAGGGTACAATGATCATCACAAGGCCTATAGGCTGATAGATATAGCCACTGGTCGTCTTAGCTTCAGTCGGGATGTAGTATTTGATGAAGACAGAGGATTCTTTCAGTGTTCTGAGGATCAGTCTCACAGTGTTCTTCTTCTGGTTGGTCCACCTGATGGGAGGGATGATGTAGCATCAGTGTTTGATAATACTCTATCTGAGCTTCCTCCAGAAAATAACCCTCCTCTTGCTGCTCCTATTGTTCTTGAGCCTTCCCCACCTCCTCTTGATATTGGTTCCTCTACTCTTCGGCCTAAATGGTGGGCTAAAACCATTGGTGATCTCAGGGATGATGAGCTCGTTGAAGGTAGAACTTCTAGACATAAGAGCAAACAACAGTCTACAGTCAATTTTGTTCTTATGGCTAACCTACACAGTATTTTTGAGCCTCAAACCTATTCAGAGGCTAAGGGTACATCTGAGTGGGAACAGGCTATGGAAGCTGAATTCCAGAGTCTTCAGAAGAATCACACATGGATCCTTTCTGATCTTCCTGCAGGGAAAAAGCCCATCAGCTGCAAATGGGTGTATAAAGTGAAATACAAAGCTGACGGAACCATAGACAAGTATAAAGCTCGTCTTGTGGCTCGAGGGTTCTCACAGAAGGAAGGCATCGACTATGAAGAAACTTTTGCTCCTACAGCCAAGATGAGTACCATACGGCTTGTCCTTGCCCTAGCAGCTCAGTTCAATTGGAAAGTTCATCAGATGGATGTAAAGAGTGCTTTCCTAAATGGTGACCTACAAGAAGTCTACATGACGCAGCCTCCAGGATTCAAGGTTGCTGGTCAAGAACAGAAAGTGTGTAGATTAGCTAAAGCACTCTATGGATTGAAACAAGCTCCTCGGGCTTGGTACATGAAAATTGATCAGTACCTGACAGATCATGGCTTTCAGCGGAGCCCATCTGATGCAAACCTGTATATCAAGCATACTAGTGATGATATCTTATTTGTGGTTGTCTATGTGGATGACCTTATCATCACTGGCAGCTCTGCACATTTGATCCATGGGATCAAACAAGACCTATGCAGAACCTTTGATATGACAGACTTGGGACTTCTTCCTTACTGTCTGGGGGTTGAAGTTTGGCAGACTGAAAACCACATCTTTCTCTCTCAGTCCAAGTATGCCAAAAATCTTGTGGACAGGTTCAGAATGCAGGATTGCAAACCGGCCACGACTCCTATGGAACCAAGACTCAAACTTTCAGCTCAGTCATCCTCTCCCCTTGTGGATGAAACTTTATTCAGGCAATTAGTGGGCAGTCTCATCTACCTTACTGCCACCAGACCTGACATCAGTTTTGCAGTGAGCTACATTTCCCGCTTCATGACAGCTCCTAAAGCTGATCATTGGATAGCAGCAAAGCGTGTGCTACGATATGTGCGTGGCACTTTTGATTATGGACTCCTATACACTCAAATTTCCAATCCTATACTCAGTGGTTACACAGATTCTGACTGGGCCGGTTCGGTTGATGATCGTAAATCTACAGCTGGGTATGTGTTTAGCCTAGGATCTGGTGCTGTTACCTGGACTAGTAAGAAGCAGCAGGCAGTGGCTCTCTCCTCAACAGAAGCAGAGTATCGGGGAGCAGTTAAGGCCTCCTGTGAGGCAGTTTGGCTTCGACGTATGCTTGCAGATATGCATGTTTCCCAGACAGGTCCTACTTCCTTGTTTTGTGATAATCAGGGAGTGCTCAAACTTGCCAAGAATCCAGTCTTTCATGAACGAACAAAGCATGTGGAAACTCATTGCCATTACATTCGCCAGCTTGTTGAAGACGGATCCATTCAGCTGCAATATGTTCCCACAACAGAGCAACCTGCAGACATCTTCACCAAGCCTCTTGGGCCTGATAAGTTTGTAAAATTCAGAGGGTCTATTGGTGTCGTAAATAGATTGAGCATTAAGGGAGGGTATTAGAGTATTCCTATTTTAGTATTTAATGCTCATTCTTTTAGTTGTTGCTATATTTATTCTTTTAGCAGTTTCTTAGATGAAACTGATTGTTTCCATATCCTACATAGAAACTTGATGTTTATATTATTGTAAATACCTCTGTATTATTATCGAGCTTCAGATTGCTCATCAATTAATTAATTCATTGGAAATCCACATGCGTGTTTCGCACTGTTTTATTGAGCACCGTGATTGTGTAGTGCACAAACCTGGGAGGCAAGAATTATGCATTGCGCAGTGCCAAGAAGCAGGGTTGCAACTTGAGGGCTGAGACTGCACAATGTGCAATTCAAGAGGACCGAATGAGGCTAAGTTGCTTGGTCAAAAGTTTTTTTGAATTTGGCTAAGTGTGGGATTGATGACGCTGATGTGAATAGTGATAAGACTTCACTTTGATCACACACTTAGAACACTTGATGACACAACATAGATAATCTAGAACACATGAACAACAAGCTTCCCTTAGTGCGACAACTTTGCAACGACAAGTGTGACACCAAAGATGCACTTTGCGACAACCGTGACGACACTTGTGTGACAGTGCTTATAATTTTGGAAATGAGTGCGATGGATATTTACATAGTAAGAACAACTCATTTACGCAATGATAACCTCTTGAAACCACCAAAAAAAGCTTATATACATCGTGTGACACTTAACATGTGAAAAGACGACACTTGGATTTTCTTGCAAATGGGAGCAAAGCACTTAGAGAAAAAACACATGCAATGAGTCTCAATGTTTGCAATGACAATATGCAAGATCAAGGTAGGCTTCGAATTTTGGGTGCAGGCCAAAATTTTGGAGGCTGTTGTAGCTGTGACAACGAGCCCATAATACAAATCATCAAAGTGAGCTGTGGCATCGAAGGTTGGCCCATCTTCATTATGATGCTCTTCCAAAATTGAAGAAGTTGGTCTCTAGGATCACCGATGTTCAAGCTCAACATGATGGAGTATGCCCCGGATGTGCTAGTGGAAAGAAGACAAGGGGACCATTCCCCTTTAGCGAGAACAAGACGAAAAACATCCTTCATCTCATTCATTTTGATATATGTGGTCTGATGCCTGTACATTCACTTGGTGGTCATCTCTATTACATCACCTTCATCGACGATTTCTCAAGAAAGACATGGATATATTATTTGAAGCACAAGGATGAGGCCTTCAAAATGTTCAAGGAGTTCAAGGCTTTGGTTGAAAATCATACAGGGAAGAAAATAAAAATCTTCTGTTTCGACAACGGTGGGGAATACATCTCAAATGAATTTATTGACTTTTGCAAGAAGGAATTAAGAAAGAGGGTATTATGCCCTACAATCCCGAACAAAATGGAGTTGCTGAGAGAAGGAACAAGTCCATTGTGGAAGCTTCCCGAGCCATGCTCCATGATCAAAAGCCACCAAAGTTACTTTGGGTTGAAGCAACAAACATAGTGGTATATGTTCAAAATAGGGTGCCTCATCAAGCTTTTTGGACAACAAGGCCCCCGAAGAAGTATTAATAGGTGTCAAGCCTGATATTGGTTATCTCTGGATTTTTGGCTGCCCGTATACCTCTATGTGCCAAAGGACAAAAGAAACAAGTTGGAAGCCATAGGAAGAAAAGGTACATTTGTTGGATATAGTGAAGATTCTAAAGCATTTAGAATATATATTTCTAGTCAAAGGAAGGTTGAAATTAGTAACATTCGATGAAGATGCTGCCCTTGGAAAAGCAAGGGACCTCCCTCTGCCTCCTCCTCCTCTTGAAGAAAAGAATGATGATATGGATATTCTAGAAGGTCCTTTTGTGCCTGAATCTGAGAATGATATCATTGATGATCCCATGGAGCCTATGGACCCTTGGATCCTCCTCCAAGTGATCCTCCAACTAGGAAAATACCATTTTGGCTCAAGGACACACTACAAGATACTGAGAAACATGCTGCTACTCACAAAACATTCAGAGAAAACAAGAAGCCATGCAGGTACCAAGCATATGTTGTAGCTATGAGCAATATGATTCAAGTTGAGAATCATACCTTTGAAGAAGACGTGAAGGAACAAGTATGGAATGCTATTGCCGAAGAATATGAATCTATTATGAAAAATGACGTTTGGGATGTTGTGCTGAGACCGAAGGATAGATCAATGGTGACCTCCAAATGACTCTATGAGATCAAGCATGGCGCTGATGGAAGCATTGAAAAATACAAGCCAAGGTTTGTAGCTCGTGGATTGTACCAAAAAGAGGGAGAAGATTATGATGACATATTTGCTCCTGTGGCCTGATATACAACCATCCATTCGATAGTTGCCCTTGCTACTAGTTAAGGATGGACTCTTCATCAAATGGATGTGAAGACTGCTTTCTTACATGGTTTGCTTCAAGAAGAAGTGTATGTTGAACAACCTTCAGGATTTGAAGTTCATGACAGGAAGACCCATGTATGTCAATTAAAGAAAGCTCTCTATGGATTGAAGTAAGCCCCTCGTGCTTGGTATGCTTGCATTGATAGTTACTTGATGAAGCTAGGATTTACAAGACGCAATGCTGATCCAAACTTGTACTTCAAAACGATCCAAGGTATGCCTCTCATTTTGGTATTATATGTTGATGGCTTATTCTTAATAGGTGTAGACCCTCTCATTCTAGAATGTAAGAGGGAGTTGGCTTCCAAAGTCGAGATGAAATACCTTGGTTTGATGCACTATTTCTTGGGACTAGAAGTATGGCAAAAGCCAGGCGAGATTTTCCTTTCACAAGGAAAAGATGTTTTGAAATTGCTAGAGAGATTTGGCATGGTTGAGTGCAAGTCCTTGCCTACACCTATGGAGATGATTTTCAAGAAGCTCTGTGGAGAGGTTGGTGGATTGGACTTAGCAAACTCCTCTGAGTATAAACAATTGGTTGGTGTTTTGATGTTTCTCGTGAACACTTGCCTTGACATATGCTTCACTATTAACACTTTGTGCCATTTTTTGATTGAGACTCAACACGTAGTTTGGGTCCCTGCCAAACATGTATTGAGATATCTACATGGGACTTTTAACCTTGTATTGAGATATGTCGCCAGAGATGTTAGACCAGGTGGATATACATATGCAGATTGGGCTGGTAATGTTATCAATAGGAAGAGTACCTCAGGATGCCGTTTTAGATTGGGATTTGCCATGATATCTTGGATGAGCTGAAAATAGGAGTCCGTAGTCCTTAGCACCACTGGGGCCGAATATATTGCAGGGTAGCGTGGCAAGTTGTGAAGCAGTTTGGTTGAGGAGGCTCTTTGGAGAGCTATTTGAGCAGGTTTTGGACAAACAATTATCTATTATGACAACAAGAGCAAGATTCGTTTGTCAGAGAATCCTGTGTTCCACGACAAGTCTAAGCATATAGAGATCAAATATCATTACATCTGAGATATGGTGCAAAGAGGAGCTTTGAGACTTCACATTTCGACAGATGAGCAAATAGCTAATATCCTCACCAAGGCTTTGTCGAAAGGGAAGTTCTTGGTCTTTAGGGAGCAACTTGGACTGGTTGAGATGATCCTTTCAAATAAGAGTCTTGGTTGATCAAGAACACTGAGCATTGCTGTTCCCCCTGGATGAGTTCCCAGGGTGAGGAATGGAGTTATAGGGCTCCTGGGGATGAGAGACCTCTGACTAATAGGATGTTGAGACCTGGGATCTCCCCTAGTCAAAGTAAGCCCTAGTTAGTGTCCTGCCCACTCTGTGGGATAAGCTCTCCCGTCTGGCCAATGGGTTGAACGACTTGGGATAGAGTGCGATGATGTGATCCCTACCCCTTGCAGTAGGTGGATCTCACCCAAGTTGGTGGATGCAAGTGTTCAACCATATGACTCTTTAGGGTTAAGATGGATGATCAGGGACAATTAGGTAGAGTGTGATCCTTACCTTCAGTAAGTTGATCTCACCTATTGTGAGGGACTTTGGGATAGAGTGTGATCCTTAACATTGGGGTAGGTTGATCTCGCCCATTGTCTTTGGTTTTGGGTGGTAGCCATGGCTCCCTAATGATGATGACCACGATGATGACGACGACGACGACGATGATGATGATTTTGGGTGTAAACAAAATCTCCCCGATGATGATAGAGATAGGGTGGTAGCTGGAGCTCCCCTGTAGCGATTCTTCTCCTTTAGATTCGAGAATGATCAACATGAGATGAGCAGAGACAAGCAAACATGACTAAGGATGTACATAACATGATGACAACATGCATGTGATGATCACATGATTCGATTGGAATTTCTCCCAAGTTGAGAGGGAGTGTTAATTTGGCAGCTTAGTGACAAATTCCAACCATTGAATTAAATTCCTCTTTTCTAGAGGACCAAAATTGACTTTTGAAGCACTCAATTCAGATTAAGGGAAAGTGGATTTTTGAGGTCAAGCCCATAGTTGCATAATTTATCAAGGTCGACTTGGGGTCAATTAGATCAAATTAGCCCTCCTCCATCTCATATAAATACAAGACAAGTCCTCATTTGGCACCTTATCAATTCAACATGTCTCTCTCCTCATGTAATTGGCCCGTACCAATGTTTCACGAAGCGGGGGCGCAGAAGTGTCATTTCCCAAAAATCTAGGAAGCAAAGTGTATCAAAAGCGTCTACTATATATATATATTTTATTTTTTATTTTTTTGCATTCATATTAAAGAAAACACCCAAAATATCAAATTAGTTGTAGAAGACATGAAAACATGCATATTTTTACATAAATCAAGATAGATACGGCATCCATTGTATATCAATGATTAATTATTCCAGTATCAACCATCTAGAATCTAGATTCCTCTTCTCTTGTCTAGCCTTTGCCTCTACTTCAATTCTATAGGGATATTAGTCAACATTGCCTAATTTTGATCAAACAACTTAATCAAGGCCTTATAATATGGTAGAGAAAGCTTAACATGCTTGATCAATGATTTTGACAAGAGTGAAGGGTGCATAATTGTTAGGGCCATGACAAAGGAGTTCAACAATCAACAACACCAACATTGGTGCTCTTTATTAAATGCCAATCACATGCCCTCATACATGATATAATCCAATGAAATGCCGCAATCCCATTGATCCTAAAAACTGTTAAGTCCGTTGAATTTTGAATGGGATATGAAATGCTATTTTCTCCATATGAAGTCTAATGAGGTTGGAACCACTCTCAAACATCTTGAGTCATTTCATGGTAATGTTAAAAATTTAAGGAAAATGATGGAAATGAAAGATAAATGAGAATGTCACTTTTACTTTAAACATTACCACTAGGGAGCATCTAGGAAGCGTCTAGGGAGCATCAAGGTGCACCTTGGGAGTATTCGGAAAGTGTAGAGTTCCTCACATAATAGTTCGAAATAAAAAAAAAAAAAAACATAAAAATCCGCATGGAACTGTATGAACCGTCCACTTTCTCTCGGATCTGCTTGCAATCCGTGGTGGATACACACTCGAACCTCCACAGATCCGCACTTGATCCTTTCCGGATCCGCAGATCGGGTAGCAGGAACCACAGATTGGGCCCCCACTGATCCAATTTTCCAGGAATCGTCAAAAAAAGGCGGAACCGTGGATCAGCCGAAGGATCGGTGGCGGATCTGTACGGGACGCGGTTCTGCCTTCAGATCATTGGGGGGGGGGAGGGGCGGTTCCTGCAACAGTGGTCCATACAGCTCAGAATTGCAGGGTGTCTCTCACACATGCGAAGGACAGAAGTCATTTTCTGATTGGGCCAAATTGCAGGACTGTTTCTGGGTGTTGACCAGCGTTGTCCAAGGACTGTTTGACCATCTTTGATTGCGTTTTTGGTTGGAATATCTCTGTCTCTCTAGCCCACATTGGAGGGCACAAAGATCAAGGAAATCTGGGCAGGTTCGTTAGCATTGACTTCAAGGCTGTCCATAGAAACAAGTGCAGACCTTGATCAAGTTTGACTGGCTGTTTTGGGCTGACTTTGACCAGCATTCTAGACTGCATTTAATGCTGTCTTGACAAAGCTCTTTTGGAGGGTTGACTGTTGACTTTGCTGCTGTTGACTTGGTCAGATCTGCAGTTGTTCAAGAGTTGATTTTTGTCTCTATTCTCTAATTTGACAAATAGCTTGACATTTTTGACTTGACTAGATATTGGATATTGGCTTGTGAAAGTTTGACTTTGACTGTTAGATGATGTACTCTCTCTGCTGAACATTTGAAGACAATCTAATAGAAGAATTGCAAAGGGTTTTCCCCCTTGTGGGGTTTTTCCCTGGTCATTGACCAAATATTGTGTCTCTTGTCTCTTGACTGTCTTTCATTGGGCATTTGTATAATTGTTCTTGGTTAATTGAAGAAGTGGAAATTGTTAAATTGGATGCTATTCAATATTGTTGAAGTAATAGTTGCAGCATAAAACAATTGATGAAAAATTAACATGTATGGGGGTTGGTAACCCTAGTGTAGATATTCTTTGGGGGTGAGACTATCCTCCCTACAGATATTACAGTAAAACTAGTTTTAGTGCTGAAAGACCCTCTCTAGCTAGTCAAGTGAGAACCACTTCAGGTTCTCCATTGGTACTTAACAAAGCGAGGAAGATCAAATTGCACCAGTGTCCAGGAGTCCGAATTTGCAGCAGCTCGCATCGCCATCTGCCAGGTTTCCAGTAAATAAATTTTGGCATTTAGAAAAAGTTGTCATCATGTACCTTCTTGATATGATTAATAAAATAACTGGCTTAGTTTGTTGCTGCATATTTTTGCCTCTGGTTTATCTATTTCGATTACCACAAATATTTTTTGTGGCATTTTTTTTCTGTGGAATTTTTCTGAAGAAATCTGAAGTATCAAAATTTATAAAATAATTAAAAAGAGATTACACCCGTGTTTTAAAGGATTTATTGATGTTTATACATTGCTATACAGGCCAGCTGCTTCTAGCAAAAGGTGATCTTGAACAAGCATATGGTGCATTCAAAATTGTACTAGATGGACAGGCTGATAATATTCCTGCTCTTCTTGGACAGGTATGATTTGCATCTATGTGAAATACAAGAATGAAAATTTTAGTATGGTTACTGGCTATACTGTTTATGTGGTTCATATGCACATGGTTTCAACCTGTCAGCTTATAAGTTTTAAATTTCTATAGTAATCTTTCTTATTGGCCCCTTTGTATTTAACATGATGACATCATAACAATATGATTAGCTTAAAATATCTGGATGGATTAGCGACCCAGAATGTTTATCTAGTAGAGCCAAGCGGTAATTACCATAGTATTTGCTCTCTTTTGCTTGTTTATTATAGCTGGTTGTAGTCACTTCTTTGACCTATACGATCTTTAGTGGACATAAATACAAATTTCAATGTCATTTTTTTTTCTTTGATATATTCATACTTAGCTTGCTGTGAATTTCTCTTTCTGTGCGGTTGCTTGCTAAATCAATCCCATGTTCTTTTATTTGTGATTTTTTTGACAGAAAGCCTTGATGGTACTGATGATTAGTTAACTGTTGCAATCATAAATGATTTCATCTGGAAATGTTCAAAATCAATTAGCGGGTTAAATCTTATTGGCAGTGAAATTCTAATAGAGTGGAGATCTGCTCTGTGTAGGCATGTGTACAATTCAACCGTGGACGATATACCGAGTCATTGGAGCTGTATAAGGTTTGTATCTAACTGAAATTTAAAATATTTTAATTGCCGTTGATTAAAATTTACATTTGATAACTTTTATTTTCTATGACTTCTTTATTCTAAATTTTTTGGAATTTTCATATGGCAATAATGAAGAAAGCTTTGCAAGTTTATCCCGGGTGCCCCGCAGCGGTGAGACTTGGTTTAGGTCTGTGTCGGTATAAACTGGGTCAGTTCAGGAAAGCCAGACAAGCTTTTGAGCGTGTTTTACAGGCATGTGATACTTCCTTGCACCCTCTTCTTTCTTTTTCTAGTGTTTTCTACTGTCATAATCTGTTTTCATTTTATGGTTATTAAGGCTATTGTTTTAATCTTGTAGCAGCCAGAATCATTATTTTCTGAGGTGATGAAGTATTTCAACTTTCAAAACACATGGCAGTTTTAATATTGAATATTCTGACATCTTAGGTCAAATTGCATTTTTTAGTCACTTCGAAAATTTCAATTTATCATGTGCAGTTAGACCCTGAAAATGTGGAAGCTTTGGTGGCACTTGGAATAATGGATTTGCAAATGAATGAATGTGAGTATAACTAATGTGTACTAGTTTTGGTGAGGAAGTTTATATCCATTTCAAGATTCAGTGGTCATTTATCAATTATAAATTTATAATCCTTATGTTACAGTCTCAAATTGCTTTTGCTTTACATGTTAATATGTACTTTCAGGCAGTGTTTGACTGCAAATGCCTCAGAAAGTTATCTTCAAATGATGTGGCAAATATTATAGTTATTTACTTCTCAACACTTGGAGATCATGTTTGTTTGATGAACATATGGAATTTGGTTGCAGCGGAAGGCATTCACGAAGGAATGGAAAAAATGCGGAGGGCCTTTGAGTTATATCCATACTGTGCAATGGCTTTAAATCATTTAGCCAACCATTTTTTCTTCACGGGGCAACATTTTCTTGTAGAGCAGTTAACTGAGACTGCTCTTGCTTCAACGGATCATGCTTTGATGAAATCTCATTCTTATTATAATCTTGCACGGTCTTATCATAGCAAGGTTTAGCCTCTTGTATTTTATGCTTTCATTGTTAAGCATTTTGATACTTTGTGTGCTCATTCAGGTGATCAAGATTAAATCATGTGAGAGAAATCCCCTGATAATAGTCCTTGCTGTCTTGTATGATCTGTTGTAACTACTATCTAGCATTTCTAATCGGAAGATTCAGGTGGTGCTTTTATGATTACTTGTGCAGGGTGATTATGAGACTGCAGGACGCTACTACATGGCATCAGTTAAGGAAAGCCAGAGGCCTCAGGATTTTGTGTTGCCTTACTATGGTGAGTTTCAAAATCTTATATTCTTTTCATAACAGTTGTGAGAAAACCATTGTAAGTGTAAACATAAGTAAGGTTATGAATTTACACAGTCAAGACATATAGAAGTTTAGCTATAACTGCAATAATCACCATATTCAAAATAAATTCTTCAACAAACCATTCAAATAGTGTGTTGCAGCATTCACGCGAGAATTCAAGGGTCATGAAACTTGCAACAATGATCACTTCATGTCAATTACTTAATGCCCTGTTGAAAGCTACGACTTTTGGCAGCATCAGCACAAAGAAAAGACACAAATGGGAAAACTGATTAAACATCAAAGTATTAGCCATCATATTCCTTTCTCATGAATCTTTATACATACATGGAGGTTAAGGATCATTAGCCTTTACATAATTACAACAATGTGACATTATTGACACTTTGATTGTGATGAGGGTACTTAGGAGCGTATAAAGATATACAACACTAAAGATCGCAAATATATCCTCTTTCCTGAAGTGGTACTTTGCAATATGTAGGTAAAAACTTAGGTATCCAACATCAGTGACTGTTATTCTGAGGATTTGAAGTGTCCTCATGTTACAACTGCTGTTTGTTTGGGCAATCAGCAGCGTTACCTTCCAGTTCATTAGATCAGTGCACTATGTACAAGGCTTATTCATCAACTTCACAGAGAAACATGATAGTGCTTAAGATACTTGGTGCATTGTTGATCCAAATGAGCGATACACTTATCTGCTTCGTCACAATCTGCCAGCATGTGATTCATAACAATGTGGTCTTACCTAACAGAAGCATAAGGTGTAGTTGCCTCTTGTCCACCGCCTTCTATCTATTATATTTTACCATAGGGTTCCTTGTTGGTTTTGGTTTGGTTGATCCCCAATCTAATAAAATTGATCAATCCTTGCTACTTATATTAATTATTATTGGATTGTGATTAGGTTGGCTATATCACATTAGAAGAATACTAAAGGCTTGGATGGAATTTTTTCCAGTACATTCATCAAATGAGATCCCTTATTACTTTCTCCTTGATTGTGCACGGGTCGGGGTTCAATTTGCAAAATAAGTCTCATAGGCTCACAAGTTCTTCATTATCCTTAACAACTACTTCAGTGACGAGATGCAATTTGTGCAGAATGTAGTAACCTCTTCTACTGAGCCATTCTCCTTGTCATTATATCAAGAAAACAACCAACAATTCAAAATGAACAATAAAAAGATCAACACAATAAGCTTGAGTGATACCAGTGCTTTCCAACCATGTCTAGGGTCACTTCTTTACTTCAGCCACGTGCACATAGTCTTGTCTGAGGTTATTGGATGTTTTTTTCCTCTTATTGTTTGCCTCTTAAAACATTTTTTTATTTTCACATTCACACACTATGCCTAGCCTGGGCTTCTGTAACCAACCAAATCAAGTCCCTCATTCACCAATATATTGATTCTTGGGTGGTTTAATTTATGGATGGCTATCTTCCATCCTTAGTCAACTCATATGATATAAAATTCCAAAGTTGGTAGACCTAAGTGTTGATGCCATAACTTGCTGGTGTTATTAGCATTGGCAACCATCACAGTAAATCTAAACTTATATGTATAGATAGATTTATCACAATAGCTGGAAGCAAGGACTCTAAAACCATTATTCATGTCCTTGATAACCCATCAATTCAGCAAAAACTCCACTTTTTTGTTGGTGTGAGTAATAGGATATATAGCAATTAGATTCGTGGAACATTGAGAGCTTCTCCTAAGGTGTTACCTACTAGAATATTGCAGATTTCGAAACTGGTAAAGGTGAGTCATCACAAATAACAGCTTCCTCTATTATATTTTTGTTGATATTTGGAGAGTAGGTGGTGGTGTTTTGATATGCCTAGCGGCTGCAGATTCGTCAACCGATTCCTGTGGAGAAGTGGAGGACCAGTATGCATCGTGATGGACCATTAGGCTCTGCTGCCTTTATGGACTTGGATAGCAAGTCATGATACTGGCATCACCTTGAAAAAAAAATCTACTACTTTTGGTTAAAAAGAGAGAAAAGGGAGTGCACTTTCCTAATGGAACAAATCTGCAACAAAACCCCTTAAATTCACTGAGAAGACTAAAAACTACCCAATAAAGGAGGATGCTGGTGAGAGAAAGGGTGAACACCCTAGAAACCTGTTTTCTGTCCAAAAAGGGTGCCGAAACCCTAGTTTCAGCTCTGAAAGTGCCCTAAGTGTTGGAAACCTGAGTTTCCGACCTAAAACAGCACTGAAACAATGCTGGAGAGGGAAAGAAGACTGCAGACTAACTCTGACGCCACGTTGAGATCATAAGAAGCAAGGCTGTTGGGGGCGGGAATTGCAATTTTCAAAAAGCTTTCGAGAGCAAAGATTTTTGGGAGTGTATTTTATATAATAAATATTTTTATATATTTTGTATCTATATTAAAGAAAATATGTATAATGCTGAATTCTCTGCAGAAACCTTGCAAACATAGATTTAACTACCGGAATAATGATGATCTTTAAAGCGTCAAACATTTTTTACTCATATAGCATCACATCTAGCACTTACAATATTGTCATCAAATAATCAATTGTCAACCACAAGATCAACCTTCAAGTTTCAACATCAACCACAAAATGAAATAGAGCATTCACTACCAAAGAGTGGTAAGATGTAGTAAAAATTCAAACCTAAAAAGGTAGGTACAAAGTACAAATTTCATACTTGAACTGTCATAACATTTACAAAATGGGCCATAACAAAGACAATAGATCTTGTATCTATCAAGCTTTCCTATTGTCGCGAGAAATTTTTAGTTTCATTTTCCATGATCTATGAACAAGAGGAATAGAAGTGGAAGCATTCATTGTACATGATTTGCAGTTACATTGTGCTTACACAACTTTGGATCTTGTGAAGCTAAAGGCAAAACTCGTGTGTTTGGAAACTTGCTAGTGGTTGGGGGTGCTGAAAATGTAACTATGGCCGGTCTTCATAATTGCTATTGTACTTTATCATTATGTATTTACTGCAAAATTGAAAAAAAAGGAAAAATAAAATTATTTTGAAGCATGGGTTTCATGCTCCTTTTACTTATGAAGTTATTTATTAGGTCAAAGCCTCCATTGTGGGCTTCTAGGGTTTTCTTGAGTCACAAGGGTCATTGTCATATTTATTAGACCCTTCTTGGGCTTTGTATGGTGTAAAGAAAATTATTTTTGAGTCAAAATAGTTATTTTTCACCTCCTCACCAAGTTGGCCCTACCTTGATGAAGTTAACCCAGTTTGGGGCTATTCGACCTTGTGGAAGCAGTATAAATAGAAGGAAAATTCGACCTATTTGGCATCCATCCAAGAACAAGTTTGATTTGTAGTGATTGAAGAGAAAAAGAAGTGCGGAGTCCAAGATAAGAAGGTCAAATCAAAGGAAGAAGAAGAATCAAAGTTTTGGGGCAGCTTATCTTTCACACATGCGGGTTTTATAGGGTTTTTTGACAAGTTGTAGGGGCCGAAGTTTTTGCAGTGACTGCAAGTTCAAAATTATAAGTTGTAGGGGGCCGAAATTTCAGATTGACGCAATTTTGAAGGAGTTGACTATTGTTGATTGATACAAAATTTATCTACTTGGAATGAGCGCTAACTTGGTGATTGGAGGAGGTCTTTGTCTTGGTCAGAAGGTCTTGGATTGTCTCATTTTTACTTGGTTCTATTATAGAAAAAAGTTTGACTAGGTTTTCCCTTAGAGAGGGGTTTTTCCCTGGTTGAGTGCCTACATCTTGTGTCTCTTGTTCTTGTGATCTTCATACATTTTTGATTTGGTAATTGCTTAATGAAAGATATCATAATAAAGAAGTAAAGAAGCCAACACATATCACAAGTAATTATCAAGAAAATAGGAATCATAACCCTAATAACTACATGCATTGATTTCTCAACATGTTATCTGAGCTAAGGTGAAGGAAACATTACTTGAAGATAACTTTGTTGGCTATAATTTCAAGGAAGGAAGAACATTCTTGTAAGGAAGATCTCTCTCATCAATGGCAAACTATTTGAAGATGGGACTCAAGACCCCTAAAAATATCATGAAAGTTGCAAGAAGTTTTGGTGCCAAGATCATCTACAATCTATCTAAGAGGGTCAAAATTAGAGGATTTGCCGCTGCACTTATATGTACATTTCATGATGACAATGCGTGGATCATTGATAGTGGAGCCTTAAGACATATGACAAGAGAAAGTGGACATCTACAAACTTTATCAAAAGGATAATCATCTCATTCAGTGGAGCTTGGAGATAACAATAGCTATGTAGTCAATATTAGAATATATCTCTATTTAGTAATGCTCAGTCTTTTAGCTGTTTCTATTTTTATTCTTTTAGCAGTTTCTTAGATGAAATTGTTTGTTCTATATTCTACATAGAAACCTGATGTTTCTATTATTGTAAATATCTTTGTATTATCATTGAGCTGTTTGCTCCAGTTGAATCAATTCATTCAATATTCTTTTACATGCGTGTTTCGCACTGTTTTATGGTATCAGAGCATAGGTGTCTTTCGAAATAATTTTTCACTGTTTGAAAAATTTTGTTTCATTTCGAAATTGCTCTTTAGGGATCTGGATTTTTTTTATCGTGGCCACATTCGAAATTTTTTTTCTCTCCAAGGGTTAGCGTCTCCATTTACAAAGAACGCTTGTTCATGGTCTGATTGGTCTGAGATCTGAAAGCTATTGTTCGGCCCATGCTAGACGGTTTATCATTAGGTTTTCATCGCTGTTCTTGTATAGCATCGAATTGCAGGTTTCTTTCACAAGCGTGGAATCTCAAATTCAACCGCAGTAAATCAATTTGCGGGCTTCTGCGTCATTTTTTTTATCTGATAAGTGGAGCGGAATTTTCGACTGTGATATCGACTGTGACTGGAGCGGAAACCGAAGTTGAAGAATCTGCGTCCAAAGCCGAAGCGTTTAAAGTCGAAGCTACAGTTAAACATTTTTTTACGCATTTTCAGTGACGGCATTTCCACGTATTTTTGGCTCACGCATTTTCCAAGTGACGGCATTCTCCAGTGACGAACCTTTGTGGCACCCTTCTGCATAAAATCGTGACCAATTTTTGCCGGGACGTGACGTAGGGTCTCCACGGGACGTGATTCGGAGGTCAGCCGTAACTATAATTTGATTCCGGCACTTGATTCAGATCCGCTGTTGAGCTCTTTTGCCGCGATCCGACCGCCAAATTCGTGAGCTGCTCCTGCTGAATCGTGAAGGACGTGCAACACGGGATTAGAGCCTCCATATATTTGCTGAGAAATCAAATTGTTTTTTACAGACAGAGATTCTTCATATAACGTGCCGGCAGTGTCACTGGGACCAGAATAAGAATCACAGTAATACGGCATTGAAAATATTTGGCATTTTCACGTAAAAGTGATTTTCACGAGTTCAGTCCACAGCTTAGGTTGTGGGGTCATTCTGCTGTGCTAATTGATCACGCAGAGCCTCTACAATTTATTCTTCTTCCTAACACTTGAGGTATAGAGGTTGCAGTCGTGGGCATCATTTTAAGAGTTGAAAGTGGAAAGCTGGCCGCTGGCTTGGTGCTGTGAGTACAAGGAAGTTTAGTACTTCTTAATTTTCTGAGTAATTTTCTGTGTGCAAGCCTCTTTCTTTCACAACAGAATTTGTTAAGATTTGATACAGTCATCTTGAAAGAAGTTTTTTAAGCAGGCAGCATTGTCGGCTTACTATCAGTAGCTTTTCTAAGAACTGATATTTGAATTTCCGGCTTTTCTAAAAACTGATATTTGATTTCGAAATAATTTTTCATAGTTTGAAAAATTCAGTAGTTCATTTCGAAACTGCGCTCAGGGAGTGTTCTTGATCAGCTAGCTTCTTTGCATCCTAATCTCTTGAGTTCTTTCATTCCTTTCTAAGGTCGAGCCCTCTGTAAGCCAGGTAGCCTTCACTGAGTCTTAGCCCCGGCTTTGCTCACTGTGATAAAAGCTTACAGTCGTCTATCTCGATACAGAAATGAATCCTTCTCTGTCTTGTGAGATCTCCACAATTTATTGATTCTTCCTATCTAGTGTTTGTTTAAGAAAATTTGTGTTTCTTACAGTAAATCAGTCTTCTTTGGGAATCTTTTCATACTTATATCAGCATCTGTCAATTTCTGTCTGGATCAGCCTGCATCCTCGTTGAAATCCGTGCAGGATTTTTTGTATTTTTCCATATCTTGGGAAACGTGCAGATGGCTTCGCTAACCAATCTCATGTTGGAAGGCAGTCAGGAATATTCCGAGCAGACAGAATCTGTTTTTTATGCCTTTATGGCTAAAAGGTCGTCAGATCATGTACCGTCTTCTGCTTGGTATATTGACTCTGGTGCATCACGCCATTTCTCTCACAGGCGTGACTGGTTTATTGACTTCTCACCTTTCAGTGATTCCATGGTATTTGGCGGAGGTGAAAAGTACACAGTAGCTGGCAGAGGTACAGTTCAAATTCAGTCTGGTGGGCGCACACTCATATTTCTGAATGTATACTATGTTCTTGGTATGGAAATTAATCTGCTGTCTGTCAGCCAGATTATGAGGAATTCTCCTCAGCTTGATGTTGTGTTTAGTGCACACAAGTGCTCTATTATTGACAGGGAGACTAGTCTAACAGTTGCTGTTGGCCTAGAGGACCATGGTCTATATAGGCTACTTGACACCGGTGACTCTCCAGAAGTGGCTCTAGCAGCACGTGTCTCTCCCATCAGTACTCTTTGGCATCAGCGATATGGGCATCTAAATATGCAGTATCTCTCTCAGCTCTCCCGGGAGGGACTTGTGTCAGGATTACCTGATATTCAGACTCAACAGTTGGGGGTATGCGGCGCCTGTCAAACGGGAAAGCAACATCGGTCTTCATTCAAGAATGGAGAATCTTGGCGTGCATCTAAGGTACTCCAGTTACTTCACGCTGATATTTGTGGTCCTATGAATACAGCTTCTATCACTGCTTGCAAATATTTTTTACTTATTGTAGATGATTTCAGTAGAAAGATGTGGGTGTATTTTCTAAAAAATAAATCTGATGCACTTAGTACCTTTCAGAAGTTTAAAACCTTAGTTGAAAAAGAATCTGGCTGTAACATCATGACTCTTAGGACCGACAATGGGGGGGAATTTTGTTCTTCAGCTTTTGCCAATTTCTGTGATATTCATGGCATCAAACATCAGTTAACCGCACCCTACACTCCTCAGCAGAACAGTGTTGTCGAGCGCCGCAACCGCACGGTTGTTGAAATGGCTCGTTCCATGTTACAACACAGGGGTGTTCCAAACAGATTCTGGGCTGAAGCAGTATTTACTGTTGTTTACCTTCTTAACAGATCACCCACTCAGGCTGTTACAGGGAAGACTCCTGAAGAGGTTTGGTCTGGCCGTAAGCCTAAGATCAGTCATCTCAAAGTATTTGGCTCAGTTGCATATGTTTGGATTCCAGCTGCTAAGCGCTCTAAGTTGGATTCCAAAAGCCAGAAACTCATGATGACAGGGTACAGTGATCATCACAAAGCCTATAGGCTGATAGATATAGCCACTGGTCGTCTTAGCTTCAGTTGGGATGTAGTCTTTGATGAGGACAGAGGATTCTTTCAGCAATGTTCTGAGGATCAGCCTCACAGTGTTCTTCTTCCAGTCGGTCCACCTGATGGGAGGGATGATGTAGCATCAGTATTTGATAATACTCTATCTGAGCTTCCTCCAGAAGCTAACCCTCCTCTTGCTGTCCCTATTGCTCTTGAGCCTTCTCCACCTCCTTCTGATATTGGTTCCTCTGCTCCTGATATTGGTTCTTCTTCTCTTCGGCCTAAATGGTGGGCTAAAACCATAGGTGATCTCCGGGATGATGAGCTCCTTGAAGGTAGAACTTCTAGACATAAGAACAGACAACAGTCTACAGTCAATTTTGCTCTTATGGCTAACATACACAGTATTTTTGAGCCTCAAACCTATTCAGAGGCTAAGGGTACATCTGAGTGGGAACAGGCTATGGAAGCCGAATTCCAAAGTCTTCAGAAGAATCATACATGGACACTTTCTGATCTTCCTGCAGAAAAAAAACCCATAGGCTGCAAATGGGTGTATAAAGTGAAATACAAAGCTGATGGAACCATAGACAAGTATAAAGCTCGTCTTGTGGCTCGAGGGTTCTCACAGAAGGAAGGCATTGACTATGAGGAGACTTTTGCTCCTACAGCCAAGATGAGTACCATAAGGCTTGTGCTTGCCCTAGCAGCTCAGTTCAATTGGAAAGTTCATCAGATGGATGTAAAGAGTGCTTTCCTAAATGGTGATCTCCAAGAAGAAGTCTACATGACGCAGCCTCCAAGATTCAAGGTTGCTGGTCAAGAACATAAAGTGTGTCGGTTAGTTAAAGCAATCTATGGATTGAAACAAGCTCCTCGGGCTTGGTACATGAAAATTGATCAGTACCTGACAGATCAGGGTTTTCAGCGGAGTCCATCTGATGCAAACCTGTATATCAAGCATACTGGTGATGATATCTTGTTTGTAGTTGTCTATGTGGATGATCTTATCATTACTGGCAGCTCTGCACATTTGATCCATGGGATCAAACAAGATCTATGCAAAACTTTTGAGATGACAGACTTGGGACTTCTTCATTACTGTCTGGGGGTTGAAGTGTGGCAGACTGAAAATCAGATCTTTCTTTCTCAGTCCAAGTATGCCAAAAATCTTGTGGAAAGGTTCAGAATGCAGGATTGCAAACCGGCCACGACTCCTATGGAACCAGGGCTCAAACTTTCAGCACAGTCATCCTCTCCTCTTGTGGATGAAACTTTATTCAGGCAATTAGTGGGCAGTCTCATCTATCTTACTGCTACCAGACCTGACATCAGTTTTGCAGTAAGCTACATTTCTCGCTTTATGTCAGCTCCTAAAGCTGATCATTGGATAGCAGCAAAGCGGGTACTACGATATGTGCGTGGTACTTCTGATTATGGCCTCTTATATACTCGCAGCTCCAATCCTATTCTCAGTGGCTACACTGACTCTGATTGGGCCGGTTCGGTTGATGACCGTAAATCTACAGCTGGGTATGTGTTTAGTCTAGGATCTGGTGCTGTTACTTGGACTAGTAAGAAGCAACAGGCAGTGGCTCTCTCCTCAACAGAAGCGGAGTATCGGGGAGCAGTTAAGGCAGCCTGTGAGGCAGTTTGGCTTCGTCGTATGCTTGCAGATATGCATGTTTTTCAGACAGGGCCTACTTCTTTGTTTTGTGATAATCAGGGAGTGCTCAAACTTGCCAAGAATCCAGTCTTTCATGAACGAACAAAGCATGTGGAAACTCACTGCCACTACATTCGACAACTGGTTGAAGACGGCTCAGTTCAGTTGCACTATGTTCCCACAACAGAGCAGCCCGCCGATATTTTCACCAAGCCTCTTGGTCCTGATAAATTTGTAAAATTTCGCGGGTCTATTGGTGTTGTAAATAGATTGAGCATTAAGGGAGGGTATTAGAATATATCTCTATTTAGTAATGCTCAGTCTTTTAGCTGTTTCTATTTTTATTCTTTTAGCAGTTTCTTAGATGAAACTGTTTGTTCTATATTCTACATAGAAACCTGATGTTTCTATTATTGTAAATATCTTTGTATTATCATTGAGCTGTTTGCTCCAGTTGAATCAATTCATTCAATATTCTTTTACATGCGTGTTTCGCACTGTTTTAGTCAAAGGTCCTGGATCTACCTCGTTGAAACTAGAAGATGGCGGAAAGCTTCATCTCAACGACATCCTCTATGCCCCAGGTTCTAAAAAGAATTTACTTTCTATTTCTTGTCTAGAAGATAAAGGAGATAGGATTTCCTTTGTAGATGGAAAAGTTATTGTTTGGGGAAAGGACTCTAGTATTGAAAAAACAAGGGTTATGGAGATTCGTGGAGGAAGGTTGTATTTCTATACACACTATCCTCAAGCTCTTGTTCACAAGGATATTAGTCCGTTTGAGCTTTGGCATAGATGATACGTGCGTCTTCATTATAAAATATTGCACTCTCTAAGTCAAAAGGTAAAAGGCATTCCCAACTTGAAGGAGGATCATGAAGTAGTATGTAAGGGATGTGCTTTAGAGAAGGATAAAAGGAAACAATTTTCAAGTAGTGATACTAGGTCCAAAGAAATATTAGACCTCATTCATTCTAATGTGTGTGGACCAATGACAAATAAATCTTTTGGAGGCCATCTATATTATGTAAGCTTCATTGATGATCACTCCAGAAAGACTTCTCAAATCTAAGGATGAAGTCTTTGAAAAGTTCAAAGATTTCAAACCAAAAGTGGAGAACTTGACAGAAGGGAAGATAAAGAACCTTAGATCCGACAATGGTGGTGAATATACATCTAAGGAACTTATAGCCTTTTGCAAGGAAGCAGGTATTAAGAGGGAGCTCATAGTTCCCTATAATCCTGAACAAGATGGACTAGCAGAAATGAAGAATAGGACCATTGAAGGATGCATGAGAACCATGGTATTTGATCAAGACCTTCCAAAATTCTTATGGGGAGAAGTAGTAATGATGATAATATACATACAAAATAGAAGTCCTCATAGAATTCTTGAGAATGACACAGGAAGAAGCATGTTGGGAATCACGATTGCCATTAGACCAAAACCCACAGGTGTTAGTCAACAATCACATCGCCAGAGATAAGGATCCATGAGAGGCGGTTAGTTCATGTTGCGAAACACACAGGGAGCGTTAATTTATCCAACGTACAACAATCTCCCCCCCAATGCGAGTATAGTGTGTATCGAAATTGTGACCTACGCTTTGGTACTACTTGTTGGGAATCACGATTTCCATTAGACCAAAACCTGCAGGTGTTAGTCAACAGTCACATTGCCAGAGATAAGGGTCCATGAAAGGTGGTTAGTCCATGTCGCAAAACACACGAGGAGCGTTAATTTATCCAACGTAAAAGAAAGCATTCTCAAGAAAGAAGCCATATGTAGATCATCTTTTTATCTTTGGATGCCTTGCCTACATTGAAATTCCTAAGTGTTAGAGTCAGTGTTTGCATACTGCCATCAGTGATCAAAATTCCTCTTTTATATCATATTAGTGTCCCATGTTGAGATTTTTATCATTCCACCCAGGTCATCATGTAAAAATTTACTCACTGATGGTAACCCAAGTTCAAACTCCAAGCTCCTCTCAAAAAATCAATATTTGCTGGCCTACTTTCATGTGTCTTGCTGAGCATACATTCATTTTAAAGGCTTATGTCATCATGTCTTATGTCAGTCAAGTCCACTTGGAGCCTGCATTCAAGGTCCCATTAGGTCATTAGGGTTTCCAAGGTTCCAATAAAACTCCATTCCATTGCATAAGACCGACAAGTAAAGGGTGATCAAATAACATCTCTTCACCATGTGAAGATGATTTGTAAAGAGAAATGCTTATTTCTTCATGTAATTTTATGTTCATTATATGTAATAAGTACTGTTCCTAAACTGCTAACTCAATCTCTATATGCCAACTTCATTAAAGAAAAGTCAAATTCAAAGAGTTCTCAAAGACCATCAAAAGATCAATTTGTCAAAGGAAATAGTCGAGTGAAAGGGTGATGTTTCAATAAGTTAAGTGAATGCCAAAGGGAGTTGTCTTTTCCTAAGGGTGCCCAAATCATCATTTTCCACAAGCACTAAACCCTAATTTCCTCTCCCACTAAGCTAGGGTTGGCAATGGAATCAGAGATATTTGAGCAAAGGAGGCCTAAGGGAGGTCATTTCAGCAAGTATGAGGCCATTCCAACTCATAAACATCATGCCTCCATCATTTTTCAAGAAGTCATTCCAAGGGACAAATCATTTGCCACACATAGGGCCAGTTTTGCTTCAAATTACAACCAAACAGAGATGAATTTTACGAAAGTGAGAGAGGTTTTTGTCTATCATAGGCAAAGCATGAAAAACCTCCTTCAATTTTTACATGGGTGTCATGGTTTTGGAGAAATGTCAAAAATACAGTTGCTACAAGAGAGTTGTTGCACTTCTGGAGTGACTTTGGGAAAATAAATTTTTCTCCTAGTTGGAGTGTCCAAATGACTTGCTTGATGAGTCAAATGATAACTAGAGAGAAAGAGCTTTCCAATAAGCTATCATGAGCTCAATTTGGAGTTGAGTAAGACCTCCAAAAGTTTCTTGCAAGAGAACACTTCATTTTTGCACCCTCATTCTGCACTTTTTGACTAGTCTTGGGAGAATCAACTTTTGGAGGGTCAAATCAAGTCCATTTTGAAAACTGAAGGTAGATTTGGAAACTAGACAAGACAAGCTTTCCAATGAGCTATTCTGGGCTCAATTTGGACACCGGGAAGGCAGTCAAAATCAACCTACAAGTTGGAGGGCACGTTTGACCAGAGTGCTGCGCATTTGCGTGAAAACTCAGTGCATTTCCTAAGGGTGCTGTGCACCTGTAAAGAGAGGGCGCGTTTGCCCAGAAACTTCTAGAGGTTTCCCACAGAGCACAACATCCTCTCCAAACTTCAAAATGTGTCACCAACATGCTCCAGCACTACAAGTAGGTTGAAATCACATCACTCCTCTCCTCCATAGTTGATTTATATGGTGTTTCATTGTGTTTTGGTGTCTTACTAAATTCAAAACCCTAGTAACATAATCCCATCCCTAAATTCCATTTCCTAGCTTCCCACTACCATTCCTACATTTCAAAACTACCCCTTGCCACCTCCCTCATATCACACATCCCCATTTCCATCTCCTCAATTTCCTCACACCTTTCCATACTCTCTACACCTACATTCCATTTCATCATCTCCCTAGGGTTTGACTCCAATAACTCATGGCAGAAGAAGAGAACAGAAGTCATAGTGAGGAAGAAAGACAGGAGAGGAGGGTATCTAAGAGAGGAGGAAGAATCATTAGACATGAGCCAACCAATACCAGAGAACTCATGGCATCTCCCATCACTGTGACATGCTTTAACTAGGGAAAAACTCAAAAGAGCCCATGCAAAGATTGAAGCCTTGACCAAGCAAGAGGAGAAAAGGAGGCTAGACATTCTTGCTGAGGCATCACTCCATGCCTCAAACACATGATCAACCATCAGCCCACCAATTTTGACAATTTTTGAGCAAATTTTGCAAGTTATGATTTTCTGTGTTTTTTAAAGCATTTTTAACACAATCAAAGGGTCAAACGCGCAGCACCTAGGGTGCTGCGCTCTTTTTTGAGGCATCTGATGAACAAAAGGCCAACATATTTGGATTCAGAGTGATGAGGACATGCACCCTGTGCATTTGCTAAGCATTTGGAGGCAAACAGGTCAGCCAAAAAGGTCAAAAACCACCAAAAAACCACCTTTTTGCCTCATTTCTGGCTTGGGCGCTGCACATTTACCAGTCTTGGGAGATTGAGTTTTTGACAGGGCAAATGAGCTCCAAATTGAAAACTGAAGACATATCTGGAAAGTAGACTTGAAGGGCTTTCCAACGAGCTATCTTGGAGCAAATTTGGACACTGGGAAGGCACCCAAAAGCAGCCCTGAACTTGGAGGGCGCGTTTGACACTGAAAGGGTGCGTTTGACACTGAAAGGGTGCGTTTGACAAAGAGAGGGCGCGTTTGACAATCTTCTCCAATTTTCACTGTTTCTCTCCAAATTGATTTTCACCTATGGGAAATTGATGTTTTACTGATGTAATTGATAAGGATGATGTAATTATTATGTTTTTTTACTGTTATATGGTTAAATGGCCTACATGACTTGTAATGAATCAATTTGCTTAAGTTAGGGATGAGTCAATTTGACCACCCTATACTCTAGCTATCAGTTCAACCTTTCTTGCAACTGCTTCTCCTCTCATGGATTTGACCCTTGAGGCTAGGATGAGTTGGTTTGAGGCCTATATTATGTATTTTCTTAGTCATTTTATAGGTTGGACTCTCTTGGATATTGTAATAACTTTCAGACTTTGGCATGGAATATATTAGATGAAGTTGTAGCTATTTTGGTGGGATTCCTGTGGCATGGTATTTTGATCTTGTTTCTTTTTCTGTTTCATATATATGAATGTTTTGTACCTCTCATGATCCTTTTCACTCTATGATATGTTGATTTTCAAGGTGTGATAAGCAAAATTCATTTTTGTATGCTCTGTTTTGGGAAAATCATCATAGATTGTTTCATTTCTTCAGTTTAAAAAGAATTCATGACCCTTATGCTCTTTTTAGTATCTCACTAGTCTAAACCATCTCATCACTATACAACGAAGTTTAAAGTACCTTGCCTACCTTGCCCCATCAGATGTCCGCAATTTAGATTTACTTTGCCCTGACCTAGTTCATCCTCTGACCTAATTCATTCATCCTTGTGAATACCCAACCAAATCAAATCAAACAACCCTCTACACTTTACATCTAGCCTAAAACCCTAATCTATCCAGCCCTCTTGGCTGTGATCCTTTGGAGAGAGCCCTCTCCGGCTTGGTAGGGCTAGCTACCAAGTCAAAAGATTGGTCTGTGGTTACCTCAGTTGGACTCTTCGTCAGCCTTGGAGATGCGAAGGAGTGATAACACTAAGGATAAGAGAAAGAAGTTGGACTTTACTAGTATAAAAGGTATCTTTGTGTTGGGTGTGTGTTATATTCTTTCCACGACTAGTTGCACGCGTAGCGCCCCCTTGTACGGGGTCTGGGGTAGCGTCTCGAGATTTTTTTTTTGGACCCTATATTAGGTGGGCGGACCTACCTATGGTTTTGTGCATGGGTTTTTCACATGGCTTTGGGCATGATGGTTTTCTGCCCATGGTATTTTGTAGATCTGGTCAAGGGAATTACGATTATGTTCTTATCCAGGGTTAATGGATTGTGGTTTATGAATGCTTCATCATGTATATATATGTATTGTAACATTGAAAGGAACAGAGTGAAAAATCAATCTGGTAGTCCCGGTTTTGAGATCTAGGGGAAAATATCTGTGTATTTGTTTTGTGTTTCTTACCATTGTATATTTTCTGTTTTTAAGAATTCGTTTGTAGGTAATTTTTGTACAGGGTTAAACCTACATTTGGTATCAAAGCTGTTTCGGCTTCAAGGGGATGCCTTTGCTGCTGAGGGGTTTTGCTCGGGCCTGTGGTAGATGTGAAAATTTCTGAATCTAGAAACATAAATCCTACTGCAGTCACTGGTTTAACATATCCTACTTGTTATTTCATTCAACGAGTTATTTAAATATATAAACAATGTTGTAAACACTACTGCAAACTACATTGACATACAGATCATAAACTGAAATAATAAACGAGACAAACACACAAGGGACATCGTTATTTTTGGACAACAGGTCCCTGAAAAAAGCCAATGTGGGAAAACTGGTGCAGTAGATATAGGGTTTGTATTATTAAACAAGCAGAATATGAGTACAACAGGTTGCTTCTCACACCGGCTAACCTTACAGAGAAATCACGACAACAAGAAATACATGAGGGTTTGCCTCGTTCCCCAAGTCAATTGATCCAGTGAGTGATTTGACACCCTCCCGACAAACACTATGAAGTCCCTACGCAATCACTGCGTGGGCCATCGTCTTGCCTCTAGAAGACTGCGTCACCCCTTCTATTGGATCGATTTGTTGGAGGAAGACTGTTGTTCAGCCATCTTGGCTTAGAACCTCGCTTCTCCAGCAAAATCTCGGACTTATGACGAATACTCTGCACTGCCATTGCAGGAGCCCCTCCTTTCCTGCGTCAGCTCTGCGTGAGCCTCTCCTGGGTTGTGTAGGGGTCTGTGCTGCCTTCCTAATACTTAGGCCGTCTTTCTTCCATGTACTCTTTGGCTCAGAACTTCCACTCTGATCCAAATCTCTGCTTCTGCCCCTTTCACTGCAACTTAGATCACTTGTTCGATTTTCTCAGCAAACCTAGCCCCAGAAAAAATCGAACTGACTGATCAACTTGGTGTCTCTCCAACTGACCCTCAAGCCTCCTCTTATACTTTTCCTGTCGATGAATCAATGACCGAGATTAAGTCTCTAATCAACGACTAAGATTAAAACAGAGTTGATCCTCGTCTCTTAGAAGCTTCTGACCCATATTTTCATTAATACCCATTAATATTTTTATTTTCCTAAGTCTAGACTTAGGAACCCCATTAAAAATATTAATTATTTTAATAAAATACAATTCGGGTGGAATTTCACCAAACAATTTCTGGATCTTGGAGATCTCATGTATTTTAGCCCCTCCACAAAATTTCGAAGCTAGAGCACATTCGATGCTACCCAAAATCAACACTCCCTCCTAGCGAGGAATGTGCTCTAGCAATACTTCCCAATAGAAGTATCACACTGATCCACGACATCGGTCCTTTGTGTTGCTGATGTTTGACTTGCTGCCCATCATTCACTGCACTGCTGCAACCTGTACAACTTCCCATGACACTGCCACCGTCACTGCTACATCTGTACTGTATCTTCCTCTCAATATGTTGCAACATGCTACCCATAGCACCGCCATTGCTAACTGCTGCACTGCAAATCAGTGGTTGAGAAGTAAGCAATTGAAAAGCCACCCAAAAACTGACATGCTTGTCAGTTTGGATACCTTCTGATGCTGAAGCTACCTCTGCTGCTAATCTGCGCTGACCCTCTGATGCTACTGTGCTGTTGCAATCTGCTCTGTACCGCCTGCGCTGCTGCAACTTCCACTGGGCTACTTCAGACTTTGGCTCTCTAGCTCTGCCATTGTTGCTCCATCATCATCCCTTGCACCAACTGACTCTCGCCATTCTACTACTGTCATTAAGGGCTCATGTAGCCGTATGTGATCCAAGAGTTTGGGCACCTCAAGGATCTTGCCCCTTCTGTAGTCCTCCCGACTACAACTCAATGTTGCCCCACCTCTTCTCTAAAGGTGCATGAGCACTTATGGCGCAACCGTCATCCTCTTCCTCTCCGTCAGCTTTCGCTGGAGTAGCCTTTGTGTCAGACTTCTCTTCCTTGCCCTTCTTTCGAGGGCACTGAGTGGCAAAATGTCCCGGTTCCCCATATATGAAGCATCTGACCTTGGATATGTCTTTCTTTTTCCTCTTCTGGTGCCCTTGCTGTCCTGCTGATGCGAGCGTTGCATCCTCCTCTTCCTCCTTCTTGGCTTTGACTCCTTTGTCGCTACTTCCCACCTTGGTTAACCATCTGATCTCTTCCAGTCGAAGAGCTGCCCACATCTCCTCCCAACTGGGGAGAGAAGCCTTGCCCAATATGCTCTGGACAAAGGTCTCCCAGTCTTCAGTGACTGCATTTAGGGTAGTCCTAACCATGAATTCAGGATCTGGTGTAGACCCCATAGAAGTCAACTGGTCTTGAATCCCTTGCAATCTAAGAAGGAAGGGATCGATTTCTCCTCCCTTCTGCATCTAGTACTGTCTCAACTGATTCTCAAGCAACAACTTCTGTTGAACGAAATTTCCCTCGTATAAGGTGGTCAAGGCTTCCCACATTTCCCTTGCTGTGTCCTTTTCAGCAATATGTGGGACCACATGATCCTTGAGCCCATCCAAGATCATGCACTTCGCTCTTGCCTGAGCCTCCTCATACTTCTTGAGAGTATCAACATCGACCGAAACAACAACCGTCTTCAAGGCATAATCCTTGATGCGATTCTTGTCTAAGACTGTCAGGATCCTGGCCTTCTAGATGATAAAGTTGGATGTTCCATCCAATCTGTCCTAATCCCTTAGTCCATTAACTGCCATCTCTGCTCAAATGGGTATCGAACAGGTTATCTTCTCCCTCTCTCGCTGCTGCCCCAACAAGACCTGGATCTGCATTTCTTTGGCGCTAGAAATCTTCTAAGGAACAAGTTCCCTCTAGACTCCCTCTGAGTCCTAATTTCCTTCACGGAAATCCTTCCGCCAAACAATGTCGAATCACTCCTCTCCAATCCTCCTTTGCTGCTGCTCAACAACCTGGACCTAGATTTCTTTGGCAAGAAATCTGTTAAGGCAGTGACTCCCTCTACCTTGGTTCCATCTCCTCAGACACTGTTCTGCAACAACAACAACAACAACAACATCCCATCAACACCACAAATCTAATCTACACTGCTCCTACTGCCTTGACAACTGATTGATTTGTGCCCCTTGGGCTCTGCGCTGGCCCAGAGAGCTGACGCAGCCACTATGTGGGCTCCTCTCGGCTACTGCGTCACCTCCTGTTGGCTCAGAAAGTTGATGTAGGCACTGTGTGAGCTTCTGCATTACTCCTCCTGCACTGCGTCACCCCTTCAGTGGCTTCTTTGGCTTGAAGCAACGCTGTCACTCAGGACAACTGCCTCTCTGCAACAGATTTGCTGGATCTCCTGGTTGATGGCTTCAGTGTCCTATGATCTGCAATGCTTTGATACCATGTGAAAATTTCTGAATCTAGAAACATAAATCCTACTACAGTTACTGGTTTAACATCTCCTACTTGTTATTTCATTCAACAAGTTATTTAAATATGTAAACAGTGATGTAAACACTACTGCAGACTACATTGACATACAAATCATAAACTGAAATAATAAACGAGACAAAGACACAAGGGACAACGTTATTTTTGGACAAAACGTCCTCGGAAAATCCCAATGCGAGAAAACCGGTGCAGCAGATAGAGGGTTTGTATTATTAAGCAAGCAGAATTTGAGTACAATAGGTTGCCTCTCACACTGGCTAACCTTACAGAGAAATCACGGCAACAAGAAATACACAAGGGTTTACCTCGTTCCCCAAGTCACAACTGATCCAATGAGTGATCTAACACCCTCCCGACAAACACTATGAAGTCCCTACGCAATCACTGCATGGACCAACAACTTCCCTCTAGAAGACTGTGTCACCCCTTTTGTTGGAGGAAGACTGTTGTTCAGCCCTTCTGTCTCAGAACCTTGCTTCTCCAGCAAAATCTCGGACTTCTGAAAAATACTCTGCACTGCGACTGCAAGAGCCCCTCTTGGCTCGTGTCAGCTCTGTGTAATCCCCTCTTGGGCTGCGTAGGCCTCTGCGTTGCCTTCCTGATGCTCAGGCTGCCTCTCTGCCACGTACTCTTTGGCTTGGAACTTCTGCTCTGATCCAAATCTCTGCTTCTGCCCCTCTCACTGCAAGTCAGATCACTTGTTCGATTTTCTTAGCAAACGTCGCCTCAAAAAAAATTGAACTAATTGATCAACTTGGTATCTCTCCAACTAACCCTCAAGCCTGCTCTACTTTTCTTGTTGATGAATCAACAATCGAGATTAAGTCCCTAATCAACAACTAAGATTAAAATAGACTTGTTCTTCGTCTCTTAGAAGCTTCTCACCCATATTTTCATTAATACCCATTAAAATTTTATTTTCTTAAGTTTAGACTTAAGAACCCCATTAAAAATATTAATTATTTTTATAAAATACAATCCGGGTGGAATTTCACCAAACGATTTCTGGGTCTTGGAGATCTCATGTATTCTAGCCCCTCCACAAAATTTTAGAGCTAGAGCACATCCGATGCTACCCAAAATCAACAGTAAACCCTGTTCAGTGGGAGATTTGCAAGATCGATTCTTGCAGATAGAGATTGAGAAATTTAATGGTCAGAGTTTTGAGTTGTGGAAGCTCAAGATGGAGGATCTGCTGGTGGATAAAGATCAGTGGATCGCGGTAGATCCAGTTACTAAACCAACGACAATGTCAGCAAAAGACTAGCCGAAGTTGGATCGAAAGGCAAAGAGCACGATACGATTATGTATCACAGTTTCAATATTGTAGAATGTATTAGGGGAAGCTACGACGAAGGATTTGTGGGTCAAGTTAGGGATTTTGTACAAATCTAAGTCTCTGGTGAACAAATTGTTCTTGCGGTAAAAATTGTGTAACCTGAGGATGAAGGATGGAGACTCGGTGATAGAGCATCTGAATGCCTTTAATACTATGTTAAGCCAATTGTTATTTGTTGATATTAGAATTTCACATGAAGATAAGTGCACCAGTTTGTTGTTCTCTACTAGATTTGTGGGATAGTCTAGTTGTTGTAATAGGTACTAATACAACTACAATGAAGTTTGATGAAATAGTCTCATCTTTGCTGTTGGAGGATATGAGACAGAAAAATATGGAGAACTAGAATGGAGATGCCTTGTCTCTACAAGGACAGTCGCTATAGAAACAAAAATAAGTCCTCGAGTGGGAGATCTAAATCTCCAGGAAAAGCTATAAAAGTATGTTGGAAATGCGGAAAGGAAGGCATTTCAAAAAGGCTGTAGATCTAAAGCTCCCGAGAAAGGAAAGAGATATGAGGATGCTCCTTCTGCAGAGGCTAAAACCACCTCAGATGATGGTGGGGATGTGTACTTGACTTCTAGTACTTGACTCATGTGCATCCTTTCACTTCACTCCCCATAGGGAGCGGTTCCGCAAGTATGAGAAATATGATAGTGGTGATGTCTTCTTAGTGGATGACAGGAAGGCTAGAATCATTGGTCGTGGAAAAGTCAAGTTGACGTGGCAAGGTGGAAGGATTAAAACACTTGCGGGTGTTATGCATATTCCTGCATTGGCCATAAATTTGATTTCTGTGAGCAAGATGGATGATGTAGGTATAAAAATAGTGTTCGAGAAAGATACCTGCAAGATGGTTTGGGGAGCACTGCTATTGATGCGGAGAGTTCGGATTGGAACTTTGTACAAGCTTCTGGGTAGTACTGTTATTGATGGGTGCAACAACTCTGTGGTTCTTGAAAGTGGAGTAGAAAATCTAATGGTCTCTGGAGAAAAGACCATGCTATGGCATCAGAGGCTTGGACATATTGGAGAGAAGGGCCTTCGAATACTTCATGGTAATGGTATGGTAGAAGGTATCTTTAATTGCTCTTTCGATTTCGATTTCTGTGAGCATTGTGTATATGGGAAGCAGAATCGAGTGAGTTTTCCCTCTAGTGCTAAGAGGGAAAAAAGGATATTAGAGCTTGTGCACAATGATGTGTTTAGACATGTGTCGGTTCCATCACTGGGTAAGTAAGTGTATTATGTATCATTTATAGAAGACTTCTCAAGGAATACATGGATATATTTCCTCAAGAAGAAATTTGAAGTCTTTGACAACTTTATAGAATTTAAGGCTCTGGTGGAAAACCAAACAGAGAAGAAGATAAAGGTGCTGAGAACAGATAATGGTGGAGAGTTTTGCAAGAAGGAATTTGAGGAGTTCTGTAAGAAGTGTGGTATAGCATGACAAAAGACTGCTCCATACACACCTAAGAAAAACGAAGTTGCAGAAAGAATGAATAGGACGTTGATGGAAAATGCAAGAAGCATGCTCAGTGGTGTCAGATTAGGACATGAATTTTGGGTAGAGGCGGTAGATATTGCATGTTACTTGGTTAATAGATCACCTTCATCAGCGTTGGAGGATAAGTCTCCACATGAGGTATGGATTGGTAAGAAACCTTCTCTTTCACATCTGAGGGTATTTGACTGTGATGCATATGTACATGTTCTAAAGGAGAAAAGAACCAAGTTGGATAATAAATCTGAAAGGTGTATATTTATTGGGTATAAGGATGGTTTAAGATGTTATAAGTTTTGGAACTCAAAAACAAGGAAGGTTGTGTACAACCAAAATGTGGTGTTTATAGAGGTGAAAGATGTTATTAAACATGAAGTCCTACCAAAAGAACCTGAGAAGATAGAGTTTGAGTTAAAGGAGGAAGAATCAAGCTCTAAAGCAGAACAAGAATCAAATGATGAAGAACCACAAACTCCAGTTGTGAGAAGATCAGTTCGAGAAAGAAGGCAGCTAGAAAGGTATATTCCATCTGCTTTCTGTTCAAATTTTGCTTTATCTACTATTGATTATGATCCCAGAACTGTGAGGGAGGCAGTAGATTTAGAGGATGGAAAACTCGGGAAAGAGGCCATGATTGATGAAATGGAATCTTTGGACAAAAATGAGGCTTGGGATCTGGTGTAGTTGCCGGCTGGAAGGAAACCCATTGGAAGCAAATGGGTGTTTAAGAAGAAGATGAATGCAAAAGGCAGGGTGGAGAAATACGAAGCTCAGTTGGTAGCAAAAGGTTATTCCTAGGTGTCGAGAATTGATTTTGGTGATAGTTTTTCTTCTATTGCCAAGATAGTTTCTATTAGATTACTTTTATTTGCTGTTGCTGCTTTTGATTTTGAGGTAGAACAGATGGATGTGAAGACAACATTTCTTCACGGGGATCTAGAAGAAGAGATCACCTAAAGGCTTTGTGGTGAAGGGAAAGAAAGAACTTGTATGCAAATTAAAAAGTCTATATGAGTTAAGACAATAACCAAGGATGTGGTATCAGGAATTTGATACATTTATACGGGTACTTGGCTTCACTAGAAGCAAAGCGGACCACTGTGTGTATTTTAAATTAATTGGCGATCGTGTTATTTATCTGGTCTTGTATGTGGATGATATGTTGCTGATTCAAAATGACAAAGAAATTATCCATGATTTGAAGACCCAATTGTCCTCCAAATTCGTCATGAAGGATCTTGGTGCTGCAAACTATATTTTGGGCATGAAATTTAAGCGAGATCGGGTGAAGAGGAAGCTCTTGTTAAACCAGAGAAAGTATGTGGAGACAATACTGCAGAGGTTTAATATGCAGGATTGTAAACTATTGAAGGTTCCTATTCTTGTAGGTGTAAAGTTATTTGCTGAACAGTGTCCCAAGACAAAAGAAGAGGAAGACGACAAGTCCCGTGTTCCATACGCAAGTTTAGTTGGTAGCTTGATGTATGCAATGGTTTGTACTAGACCAGACATTGCATATGTAGTGGGAGTATTGAGCAAGTTTATGTCAAAACTAGGGAAGGAGCATTGGACAACAGTGAAGTGAGTGTTCAGTTATTTGTGTGGCACTAGTGATTATGGTTTGTGCTACCAAGGAAGACCAGGATTGGATAGAGTTTTGGACATCCGTGGCTTTGTTGATGTAGAATAGGTTGAAAATCTGGATCAAAGAAGATCTATAAGTGGGTATGTGTTTAACCTATTTGGAGGTGCAGTCAGTTGGATGAGCAAGAGACAGTTTGTAGTGGCACTTTCAACTACAGAGGCAAAATACATGGCAGCCACTCATGTAAGCAAGGAAGCAGTTTGGTTGCAGAGATTGTGTTCAAGTATGGGGTTAGTACAACGAGTTACAAGGATAGATTGTGACAACCAAAGTGCAATTTTCTTGGCAAATAACCCTGCTTATCATTCAAAGACAAAACACATTGATGTTCAGTATCACTTTGTGAGGGATATGGTCGAGGAAAAAAATGTGTTACTGATAAAGGTGGACACTTTGAAGAATGCCGCTGATGAATTGACAAAGTTTGTGAGCACTGAGAAGTTTTCTTGGTGTAGAGAAACAATGGGCATTGTAGGGATAGACCAATGACTAATTTCTTTTGTGATCCCTGTGTGGAAAAGAAAGCAACAAGTGGGAGAATGTTGGGTGTGTTATATTCTTTCCACGACTAGTCGCATGTGCGGGGGGGTCATAGGGGGTGGTAGCCCCCTTGTACGGGGTCTGGGGCAACACCCCGGGATTTTTTTTGGACCCTATAATAGGTGTGCAGACCTACCTATGGTTTTGTGCATGGGTTTTGCACATGGTTTTGGGCATGATGGTTTTTTGCCCATGGTATTTTTGTCGATTTGGTAAAGGGAACTACGGTTTATGTTCTAATCCAGGGTTAATGGATTGGGGTTTATGAATGCTTCGACATGTATATATATGCATTGTAACATTGAGAGGAATATAATGAAAAATCACTCGGGTAGTTCTAGTTTTGGGATCCAGGGAAAAATCTCTGTGTATTTGTTTTGTGTTTCACGCCATTGTATATTTTCTATTTTTAAGAATTCGTTTGCAGGTAATTTCTGTACAGGGTTAAAACCTACACTTTGTTGGTTAGAGCCTTTCAGAAAAGGCTTATAGAATCTACATAAAAGAAGATCGTAGAATTGAAGTTAGAAGAGATGTTATTTGATGGAAACTTTGCTTATAAGAAGTCCAAAGATATTGTTGTTAAATCTGATGAGGAAGATATAAAGGCCAAATTGGTTGAAAGTTACACTTGAAGATGCCGAAGGACATGGAGCAACAAATGGTACTTTCAGAGAAAGCAAGAAACCAAAGAGGTACTCCGAATACACAACATATATGGCAAAATTAATTGAAGCAAAACCGAAGTTGCATGATATGGGGAAACAAGTACGAGTTTCTAAAATCGGTATGGGTACGAAATGTGACCCCCCAAAATTTTGGAAATGGGGAAACATGATATATATATATATATATATATATATATATATATTAGGACATTTAAGAAATATGTGCAATCATAAATCATGCATGATACATTATAATTTATTATGTTATGATTAAATTGTCCAATGTCAATGCATAAACTATAAGTTTCTAAATTTACATCACATTTACTCATGAACGATCTAATAATGAAAATAACAATATCCAACATCAACCTTTATTATATATCCAAATTTCAAAATCAACCTTTATTATATATATGAGGTTGCAAGTACAATAAAGGCAATGAGGCTGCAAGTACTATAAAGACTAAAGACTAATAGGCTTCAACCTTCATCCTCATCATCATAATCCTTGTCAAAATTAGAAGTAGAAGCATGCTAAACAGTGGATGGTGGAGCTAAAGAAGATGATTTGGCTAATTCCACTTCTAGGCTCCCGGTCCTCATTATACAGGGCAACAAGAGAGAGCTCCAAATTGGGACTTTCTGGATCCACATCCCGTTCTTTAGAGGGATCACTGCTATATTTTGGACCCCAACGAGATCTAAGGCGAAGGTTGGTATTGTTTACAAAAAATATGATAATAAATATAAAAGAGTCAATAGTTATAAAAAGTACTAGAAACTAGAAAAGGCAAGTAAATCTATTATCTACTGCTTGATCCTCTTGCCACAAGAAATTTCTAATTTCTTGTCTCATGCTTGATTGGGAGTCTCCTCCTGCATAGCAAACGGCCTTGGTGCTCTTGATTAAATACAAGTTCCATACCCTAGTAGCTTAGGTGCTCTTGATTATTGGGAGTCTCCCCCGCATAGAGGGCTTGGTGTTCTTGACTAAATACAAGTTCCTTACCCTAGTACATGACAAAATCCAATGGAAACATTGCAATCCCCGCAATCTTGAAATCCTGAAAAAATGACAAGTCTGCTGGATTTTGAGTGAGATCTAAAACTCTACTTTCTTTATATGAAATTGAATGAGGTCGAAACCACTCTCAAACATCCCGAGTTATTTCATGGCTATGTTGCCAGGAAACGTGGGTGTGGGAACGGGGAAGGGGACGGGGACGGGGACGACATTTTTGGAAACAGGGTGCGTGGGTTCGTCGGGTAATATAATAATATTAAATTTTAATAATTATATTTTATAAATTATAAATTTATAATTAATAATATATATGAAATTTGAATTTGTATATTTTTTCAACTTTAAACAAGAAAACTTTAATGATAATCATTTAAACATGCACATCATTGAACATTCAACATTAACATTGAAATTTCAAAATTTATCACCAAAAAACTGTTCTTTTGAATCTTTTCCGTGTAACCATGACACTGTGACAGCTATGTGAAAGAGCTCAAGGCCACTACTAAAACTGAAAATTCAAAATACATACTAGGATAAATGCTAGACTCAGCTATTTTGGTGAAACTTGGGACAGATTTTGTCACACACAGGCTTTAAAATAACTATGTAGCTTAGGTTCATTTGCAAGGATGCCTATCAATGAATCAGGTTGTAGTCGTACAGACCCTTCCTCCTAGACAGCCAAGGAGTGTTAGCATTTTTGCCTCCTGCTCTAATTTCAAGACAGCTTCTCTCCTTATTGAAATTGCTCATTCTGGTTGGAGCTTGAGCTTGTAACTTTGCTTTGAATGTTTAGTCTCTCCCATATAAAAACGCAATTTTTTCATAGGAGATTCTTCTCAACCTGATAGTGGTCTAGAATTTTCTTGATGTCTAATCATCCACCTGCCCCATGCATGGTGTGCTCTGTGGTAAAGCAATCCCAAAAACAGTGGCAGCGTTACCCTTCCACAAAACACGCTTATCAGTCTTTGTTTCCCAATAAAATGCACAACAGCCATCTGATGGCTTGAGGGATAGTTTGTCTTTGAGTGCGAAGCTCTGCCTGAATATTAATTATCTAAACATAAAACATCTTCGCAGTTTTTAGAGATTACTTGGTGTACAAGTATGTAGAGACCATATATGATTTAGGCATATTTTCCTAGTTTTAATCTTAATATAATGTTATCAGAATGCTGTGAGAAATTGGCAGATTTTGATACTTAATTTAGCCATTGTCCAAAATATCCCTTCTCCATTTAACAGCATCAGCTGATTACAGCTTATGGCTGGTCTCAATCCTACTTTCTATTTGACCGAAAATGTCTGAACCTGTATGTGTGCATTTACAGTTTATAATTTGATGGTTATTTGGCTCGGGAATGAATGTTTCTTTCCAAATTGGTTTACAAGAATTCTTAAAAAACAAGACTTGTAAAAAACTTAAAAAACCGGGTGTGGGTACTCGTGCAACATAGGTTTTGATGGTAAGGACCGTGGAAGAATGTTTCATTCCAAATTGATTTACAAGAATTGATTTAGGGTTTTTTAGGTTTTGTTATAAGTTTTACCTTTGTTATAAGTTATTTTTTAAATTTCAATAAAAAAAAATTATTTGAAAATTTAATTTTTAAAATAGTTTTTTTTATGAAGAACCCAAAGAACCCAAAGAACCCAACCCGAAGAACCTGAAGAACCCAAGCACCCGAAGAACCAAAGAACCCAAGAACCTGTTATGGAAAAGAACCCAATTTTTTTTTTGAAGAACTCGGTTCTTCATGGAAGAACCCGGTTCTTCTGGGTTCGTCTGGGAAGAACCCGTACCTGAATCCGGTACTTGGGTGCGAGAACCCGGGACGGGTTCGAGAACCCCACCCCCGGGTGCGGGTACCCATGCAACACAGTTTCATGGTAATGTTAGAAATTTAAGTAAAATGATGAAAATGAAAGATAAAGGAGTGTCACTTTTACTTTAAGAATTTAACATTACTACGCGCTGCATATCAACACTAGGGCCATAGGCTTGAAAATTAGGATGCCCCAATCAATTTTTTTTTTGCTTGGTGTTCTTGATTAAATACAAGTTCCTTACCTTAGTACATGACAAAATCCAATGGAAATATTGCAATCCCCACAATCTTGAAATCCTGAAAAAATGACAAGTTTGCTGGATTTTGAGTGAGATCTAAAATTCTACTTTCTCTATATGAAATCGAATGAGGTCGAAACCACTCTCAAACATCTCGAGTCATTTCATGGTAATGTTAGAAATTTAAGTAAAATGATGAAAATGAAAGATAAAGGAGTGTCACTTTTACTTTAAGAATTTAACATTACTACGAGCTGCATATCAACACTAGGGCCATAGGCTTGAAAATTAGGCTGCCCCAATCAATTTTTTTTGCTTCCAATCTTCAATAGCTCCTTTTATCACTCCTTAATTGGCAAGAAGCAAAAAAAAAACGAAAAAGTCACTTTATCGCTGAAACGTGGTTGTACGACCTGGAAATGCGTTTTAGGTCATACTGGGCGACTTTTCACCTCACGAAACATGTTTCTGGGCCATAATAAACGCGTTTCAACATTTACGTATCGTTTCTGGCTAGTAATGCTTGTCGTCTGGATTGTACAGGCACTGTGAAAATGCTCAAGACGGGCACTGTCACTCTGATACCCGCCCACTCTATTCTAGCTGTCTCCCAACAATAGGCTATGGGGGGTAGTCCTTATGGAATGAGATGAAGGGAAACAAGTTAGAAACCAATTTGTTTGGGAGACACGAACGAGTGGCCTAACCAATTTGGTTAAATTCGAGAAAGATTATTGATTAGATCAAATTTTAAAGTATGAGACTAGTGCCTTAATAGAGTCACAAATTCTTGCTTATAGTAAAATGGAACCAAATGACCAGATGGACACTAGCTGCTTAAGATGATTGACTAACTTGAATCATATGCAAACCTATGACCTATGTGCGCTGCAAACCTTCTTTTAACTATCTTGAAGTTGGGCTCCCAGTTAGGTTGTGGGAAGGAGGCCAGCAAAATCAATGTCAGATTTTGAGTGCAAAGATGAAATAAGCCAATTCCAAATCTATGACAAATTTATATCAGCAGCAGATATTCAAGAAATTCAGATTTAATCAATGTTATAACAGCAGTGAGAAAATCACTTTAAATCATGAAATTTCTCTTAAATATAAAACACAAAAATTCTCAGTGACCAATGAATGTAAATTAACTTATTTAGCCGACTTTATAATGATGTATTCAGTGAAATTTCAGGTTTGATTTGTTAGTTTAGAGCAGTAAACAACCACAAATCAACAAGCTAAAGATGCCAAAAATAGAGGGTTAATATGCCCAAAATAGTAAAAATGCACTAGAGCTCAAAATTTTAAATTTTTAGGGCTTTTACGATGTGTGATTCAAAAATTTGAGAACTGATAAATTTATTACAATAGTAAATTAGTCATAGATCAACAAGCTAAAAATACTGAATATGCTGCCAAAAATGTCTAAAAATAGTAAGTTTTTGCCAGAAAATGAAAGGTCAGATTTTCTGATTCTTATCAAGTATATATGCTTCAAAAATATTTCATACTTGAATTTCACAGTTATGCAGTAAATTCCAGCAAGCTAAAATGTTAGATCTAGGTCAAATTAGAGATGTCCGAGTGGCCAAACTTGTGAAAATTTAGACTTTGCAATTTTAATCGATTTTGACCAATTAAAATGTGATTTTAGGGCTTATAGATATTAGTGATTTGACTGTTGTAACAAAACTGAAGCAAAACAAGGGTTTAGAGGTCAAACCCTAGGCCCAAGGACTTGAAGATCCCATTGTTGAAATCAATGTTGTGAAAATCGTGATCGGGATTAAATCGGCGCGGGGAACAAATCGGAATTATCGGGAAAAAATCTTTTGGTACAAAAATATTCATTTTTTTCAATATTTTTAATATCTAAACCATCTACAACATAAAATAAATACATTGACGCATAAATATGATAAAAAACTAATCTATAAGATGTTTAATATTATTTCTAGCCCTAAAATCACACATAACATTGAATCATGTCCTGAATAGTAAGTCCTGACTCCTGAGTCCCAACTCAACCTCAAAATATCAACAAAAAATATGATAATGTATCTCATCATGTCATAATGTCATATACAATAAAATGAAAGTCTAATCCTATTGATTTCCTCTGCCCCTCTTGCGAGAAAATGCCACAGCTTTCCCTTTCCCTCTAGATGTAGACGCTGGTGCCCGTGCTGGTGGAAATGGCAGTGGAGTCTGATGTGATCTAGAAGCTGAAGAACTAGAAGTAGGAGCTATAGGAGGTAGACCACGTCCTCTACTGGTGGCAGTGGTAGCCCGGGCAGGCGGTGTCACCTCCTCCTGTGCCTTCTCCTCCTCCTCCTCCTCCTGCTCCTGCTCCTCCTCCCCCTCCACTACATCCTGCACTAACCAATCATCAGCAGAATCCATGAGAGGCCTCTCGGCCTCAACCCTCCATGCAATAGTGGTGTCAATCCCATCCAATGAGATGGCATCCACATCAGGTGTCCTCTCAAGTTGCCTTACCCACAATCGAAGATTGTAGTAGACGTAGACCATGTCATTAAGTCACTGGGACTCCAACCTGTACAAAGATCATGAAATAATAATTAATAATTATAAAAAAAATAGTGTGTAATGAATTAAAAAATTTATTTGGAAATTTGCAATATTTTAAATGTTTAAGTGTTAACCTGTTGCATTTCTTGTTGTGTATTTTTCAAATACACTCCAGTTGCGCTCACATCCTGGGGAACTGCATGTTTGGCTGAGGATGCGAATGGCAAGCTTTTGCAGAAGGGGTACCTTGCCACCATACATTTTCCACCATGCATCTACAACAAAATTACAAATAAAATTTTAAATAAACATAAGAAAAAAATGGGATTTGAAGAGACAATGAAATTTGAAACAAAGTTACAAACTAAAAAATACCTGGCATTTTAATCGTCCTATCAGTGATAACCATCTCAAAGCCAAATGTGCCACCTGCCATCCTATATGTCTCAATTTGTTTAGAGATCTCTATACGTTGTTCTGGAGATAACACCATCTTCTGGACACAGGATAAGAATCCATCCATGATCTCAGCATCAAAATCAAACTCACATGCATAAGAAAATGTAGGGTTCAGGAAAAGCCTAGCAGCATGAATGGGACGATGGAGTGTGTTGTTCCATTGCTCATCAATCACTCCCCATAGGAGTTGTTTTTGAAACCCATCATCTCCCTTATCATCATAGTAGGCCCGAATGGCTTCTTTGGCCCTGTCCATGGCTTCATACAAATAGCCCATTGCGAGCTTCTCACCATCAACCAACCGAAGAACCTTTACCAAAGGTTCAGTAACGACGCACACCTCCTGCACTCCTGCCTAGAAGTCTTCCTGGTATGAAACTAGTCTGCATACGGCCTCTCCTTCTGGTTTGTAGCTCATTGGCAAGGCACGCCACTCCTCTGAAAGAAACATTCTCTTCACATCCCACATAGAAATCAAGAGGGATTGAAGAGATATGAAACTGGTGGCAAACCGTGTAATGGTTGTTGGTGAATCTTCTCATCAAGCTAAGCGCAGATGTATGATTATATATAAATTTTGTAATGATTTTTGATGAGTCAACAATATCTTTAACAAAGGGAATTTTACCTGTGTCCTCTAACATCAAATCAATACAATGGGTAGCACAAGGTGTCCAAAATAAAGTAGGATGCCTGTCCATAAGCATCCTCCCAACAGCAACATAATTTACATCATTGTCCGTGATGACTTGGACAACATGTTGTTCACCCACCTCCAAAATAAACACATCCAGCAAATCACATAAAGTTCTTGCATCTTTGATTTGTGCAGATGCATCAATAGATTTGATAAACATAGTCCCCTTGGGACAACTAACCAAGAAGTTTATAAGGGTTTTCCCCTTTTGGTCAGTCCAACCATCTGACATAATAGTGCATCCTGTTTGTGCCCATGATGCCCTAAAATCCTCCAATCTTTGGGTGCAGTCACGCTTTTCATTTTGAAGAATCCGGCCTCTGAAATCATGATAAGAAGGGATTTTGTACTCCGGGCCAACACTGGCAATAACATCAACAGTAGGTTGGAAAAATGGATTATTCCTTACAATGCTGAAAGGAATATCACTCCAGAGGAGAAATTTTGCCATCAACTTGTCAGCTTGTTCTTTCTCAGTTCTTTTTAGCATTGAACCGATAGATGTCTGTGAACCAGGTGTGGTTCGAGGAACAAAAAATGATGATGCAGTTACCGGATTGGTTGATGCTGCAGTAGAACCAATGCCACTTGGCCCACTTCCTTCAGCTGACCTTTTTAGTTGCCTTGTGAGTTCTTTTTTGGCCTCTCTATTCTGCTCTAAAGTTTCCAATGCTCTCATGGCTCTTTGGATAAGTTCAGCAGTTGTATTTGTACAAGGCTCCACATCATGTCCAGGGATTTGTGCAAAGTGAAACTTCAACTTGTACACCCCCCCGGACATCTCCTTTCCACACAACTTGCAACTCAAGTTTTGTCTATCATTCAGAGCATCAGGTACATCATATTCTCAGAAAGGATCCAATTTCCTTGGCATGTTTGTTTTTGAACTTTGAAGTTGCAAACTTGAAGTCTTGAATGGTGTTTTGGTGCAGTTGTGAACCTATGGGAAAATAAGGATTAGGATTACAATTTAGCATTTACAAAATTACAAGTTACAAATTTACAAATTACAATTTAGTATTTTAATTTTTAATTTTTACATTGATGATTGTACAATGAAAATCCAAGTTACCCGTAACCCAACCTAAAACAACCATTCCAAAGTTCAAAGTTTCAAACACAAATTACCCAACCATTCCAAACCCAAGTTACCCAACCAAATGGAAAAAACAATGAAAAAAACATAAACAATGTAAAAAAAATGAAAACAAAAAAAAATTGGTTCCCATAGTCATACCGAGTTACCCAACCCAAAACAATGAAGAAATACAAAAAATTCTTTAAAAACAATGAAAACAAAAGAAAAATGGTGCCCATACCAAGTTTCCCAACCAAAAACAATGAAAAACATACAAAAACAATGTTTTTAAACAATAAAAGCAAAAAAAAATTACTCACACTGTTTCTATGGAGAAATCGGTGGTCTCCTCTTGATTTTCTCCTCTAAGCACTTAGATTTGGCTAAAAACCCTCTTCAGCTTGGTCTCCAAGAGCTCCTCCTCCCTCCGCGTGCCACTGTCCAAATGAGCGCATGAAAAACCCAAAAAAATGTTATAAAACCACGCTGCCGCGACCCCCGACAATTTTTTAAGAAAAAATCACGATTTTTTTTCAGTAAAAATCGGCAAAAAAATACCGGCGATTTTTTTGTATATTTATCGCGATTTGATCGGCAGAAGGAAAAAATTGCGATTTTCACAACACTGGTTGAAATTCGTTGAAATTTTGGGATCACGTCGACATTTGAAAAAATGAATTTTGAGACCTTAAACCTGCAAAATAGTCAATTATTTAGCCTTAAATCTTCAAATTAGGGTTTCAGGTCAGTTTAGGGTAAAAGAGACCAAGAAAATGGAGAACCAGGCTAAGGGGGGTGAATTTGTGGGGATAAAAGCGCTAGGATCATATATTGGGGCCCAAGGATGGAGGATAAGGCCTCAAAGAGGCAACACTATGCCCGATGAGGCTAGCGTTAGGGGTATGGAGGGTGTAGGGGCCTAGGACAAGGCCTAAGGCCTAAAGGCCAAGGAAAGGGAGCTGCAATCCCTTAGAGGGTTGCGACCTAGGGAGAGAGGGAGAAGAGGTTCGAGGAGGAAGGTCGAGGGAGGAGGGTTGAGAGAGGGGAGGTTGAGAGGAAAAGAGGACGCTGCAAGGCCTTTTGGGCCCTGTGGCTATGGCAAAGAAGGGAAGTCGCAATCCCTAAGGGTCACGGCTAGCCCTATGAGGGCTAGAAACCAAGACACTGGAGGGAGAAAAGCTGACACTGAGGCTTAGGAAGGCAAAACTGGGGCTAGAAGGACTGAAAAGCTTGAAACCCTTGTTCCAAAATTTTTTATGCTTCAACTCTTTGATTTTTTGAAAATTCTTCCATGAAAACCCTGCAAAAAAAATTCCAAGAGACTAGATTTTACCCTCAAGGGCCTAGATTTGGCTCTTCTTCCACTTGACTTCTTGATCTAACCTGTAAAAATAAAATTTACAACATCCAAACCCCAAATATATACAAAATAAATTTAAAATATCCCAACCCAAGTTATAAAAATAATTTACAATTTAATTTACAAAATATACATCGGTTTTTAAAATAGATTTTGAGAAATTAATTTTTATGATATTTTTCCCTTGAAAGAATGGCTAAAATGCTTCAGAAAAATTAATGCTCACTATGGCCCAAGCGAAGATTCAATCCACCATATAAAAACTAGAGATCCAAGCAAAGTAACCCCTGCCCACAATCTGTGAACTTGGAGACCAAGGATTGAGTACTTGCACACACTATGTATTATCTCAAAATAATAATATAAAGCACCACATAAGAAGCCTATAGTCAATACATACCACAGATCAACGAACAAGAACAGTTCGAATTGCACCCCAAAGTCTTATTATAGTAGAAAAAATAGTTCCTAGCAGGACAATAGTTTACAAAATGCTCTTAACAACAATTCTAGCCAGAGATCAAGATGACTAGAGACTCAATTGACTCTCTAATTTATAGATAGTTCCTCCAATTGGAAAAATAACGGCTAGTTTCTTTGATCCTTGTCAAAATAACCTTGGTCGTTGATGAACACTTCAAGATCTTTTAATCTTGGCCCTTGATATTTTATTTTTGAGGAATTTTCGAATTTATCATTTGTCTCCATTTTATTTAGCTCAAAATTAATTATTTTGAGCTAATTTCCTAAAAAATTTGACATTGAATTAACCACTAAGGTGTAAGGGTCCAAATTTTCCTGAAATATACAATATTCAGTGTTCCGTTGGTGGAGGACCTTTAAAAATTTAGTCTTTTAAAACCCACGGATTTTTCCATTTGGAGAATTTATTTTCGTAAGATAAATTAATTTGACTCTAATTAATTAATTTTTTGACGATTTAATTTTATTTTGCCAGAAAAATTAATTAATTTACACATGACGGATTTAATTATTTTTCCAACCCTTTAATACATAAGATTTTTCATTTACAAGACTCAAAGAGGGAATACACATTTGGCTTAGACCCTTAAGACACATAACCTATCCGCGACACAATATGATTTAGTAAACCAAGTGATTTGTAATAAAATGATTTAGCCAATTAGCTTAAATTATTCGCATATCACTTTTACATCAGACTCGAAAAAACACTAGGACTCATTTAATAACTCGACAATAAATTTCACCCTAGCTTTAAGGTTTAAGCTGGAGGGAAAAAACTCCTTTGATTGGTCGTGTATAGAAACACAGGTAATCAACGAGGTTAAAAAACCTCCTAGGATGGAATTTGTCATCAAATTATAGGCTTACCTAGGTTGTTACATAGACTCAAGGTTTTACTAAGATCATTTACAATATATAACTTGTAGAATGAGATGACCATGACACACTTAACTGTCGATCTGTGATACAATCCTTGTTGAAAAAGTTGGAACCTCTGCTTCCCTGGAACTTTGTCAATTTGAGTGCAACAACACCCTCTGATCCAATGTTTCCTGCAACATAGAGAAAAACCAACCATATTCGAACAAGCCGCTAATCATGATGAATGGAAGAAAGCCATGCAAGAAGAATATCAATTGATCATGAAGAATTGGGTTTGGGAAATCGTCCCTAGACCTAGTGACAAATCTGTTGTCACCTCTAAATGGATCTACAAAATCAAACATGTTGTTGTTGGAAGCATAGATAAATAGAAGGCAATATTTGTAGCAAGGGGTTTCTCTCAAAAGGAAGGAGTGGACTACGAAGAAACATTTGCTCCTACAGCCAGGTATACTACCATTAGATCCTTGATTTTTTTAGCAACCACTATGGGATGGAACATCCACCAAATCGATGTCATAACAACTTTCTTGAATGGAACCATAGATGAAGAAGTGTACATTGAACAACCAAAAGGTTTTGAGATACATAACAAGGAATCTCATGTTTGCAGGTTGAAGAGAGCTCTATATGGCTTGAAACAAACACCCATAGCTTGGTATGCAAGAATTGATGCCTATCTTTTAAGAATTGGATTTGTCAAAAGCTCTGTAGACTGAAACCTCTACATCAAAGTAGTAAAGAATGAACCAATCATTATTCTATTATATGTGGATGATTCACTCCTTATAGATGTGGAGCATATAATTCAAGATTGTAAAAATAATTTGGCAACAAAATTTGATGAAAGCTCTAGGACTCCTGCATTATTATTTGGGCTTGGAAGTTTGATGGAAACCTGGAGAGATATACCTTTGTCAAGGAAAATATATAATCAAGGTTCTACAAAAGTTTGGTATGGACTCCAAGCCCATGACAGCTCCAATGATCACTAATTAAAAGAAATTAAGAAGTTCAGATTCTAGCCTTGTTGGTCCCACATTTTATCTTATCGTCAGTTGGCTGGTTCATTGATGTATTTGGTGAATACTAGACCCGATATATGTTATGCAGGAAATTTTCTAAGTCAATTTCAATTAGAGCCACGTCATGATCATTGGATAACTGCCAAGCATATCTTAAGGTATTTATGTGGGACTATTCATCACTGCTTAAAGTATGATGGAAAGGAGATCAAATTAACAGGTTTCACTATTCTTATTGGGGTGGCAGTGAGACAGATGGAAGAAGCACTACTGGTGGTTGTTTTAGTCTAGGATCCGCGATGATTTCTTGGATGAGTTGTAAACAAGATTCAATTGCTTTGAGTAGTGTTGAGGCTGAATATGTTGCTGCTTGTGAAGTTGGAAAAGAAACAGTTTGGCTAAGGAATCTTTTGTCAGATTTGTTTGGAGGACTCTTAGATCCCACAATTATAAATTGTGATAACCAAAGCAACATCAAAATCACTGAAGACACTGTGTTCCATGCAAGGACTAAGCATATTAATAATAAGTACTAGCAAATAGACTAGGAAACTCGTTCTTCTTGATGGGAACTCTTCCAACGAGATAAATCTCAAGTTTTGTCTATGGCTGTCACCTGTGAGAGAAAATATATAAAAAACACAATATTAGAAGATAAAATCAACTGGTAAGACCTCTTTACCTCAATATCTCTTCCAACGAAATAAATCTCAAGATTTGTCTATGGCTGTCACCCGTGAGAGAAAATATATAGAAAACACAGTATCTGATAAGACCTCTTTACCTCAATATTTTCTAGAAATCCTTTACTCCATTGAATCACAATGTTGAAATCCGAGTAATCTCACTCTCTTGAGCCAGCTAGGGTGTCTAGTTTCAACGCCAAAGCTAGCTATGGTGGCTACAGTTTCTCGAACCCTAAGCTTTTTCTCCAAAACTCTAAAAGATCCTTTTCTGAAAATGCAAGTGACGGAATGAGGAGTTTTTTCACTTTTCGACTTTTATAAACTTGTGATCACTTTTGTCACTATTTTACCTTTTTAATTTTTTTATAAAATCACTTCATAATCTTTTTACTTTATAAAATTAAAGTGACTTTTCACTTGCTTAGGAAATGCCCTCTTTTTCACTAAGACTTTTACAATGTTTTCCTAGGTGAATCAAGTTTTCTTATTGAAGTTACCCTGCCTTAGCCTATGGGAACCATGTTAGGCTAGCGGATTCCATCATATACTTCCTAAGTGGCTGGGGACATTACACATCTTCTAGGGTTAGGGCACTAGCCCTAAGATGGTGAATAGGTTGACCTAGTAAAATATAGAAAATACTATTATTGGGATTGTTAGGTACTTGTGTTTAAGCTCCATAGATCTATTAATCAATCCAAGGGATTAGCACGTGGTGTCAAGTGAAGATTAACCACATGATCTCAACAATCCCTAACAATTAATATTATTGGAGACTGGAGTACCAATTTTGTGTAGGGGATTTGTTGTATGGCTAGTGGATTTGTTGGGTAGCAAAAGAGTGGCAGTTGTATGGTTCACATGATATGTGATTGATTGACGACAAGTATGGATGTAAATATAGCATCACAAACAACAATAGTTGGCCATACAATGGACAAAATGGTGGTCTATAAAATTGAAGATTACGACATTGGATGAAAAATGATTTATGGCGTATTGAAAGTAGTATGGAAAGATTGGTATGAATTACGACGAATTGGAAGTTATATGGAATGATTGGTATGAATTAATTAAATAATAGATAGTATAAGTTCAGTTTACAATGGTGGTTGTACAGTGGGTGACTCATATGGCAATTATATTTGATGGTGTGGCTGCTATATCTAGCAATTGTTGTGTTCAAACAACTGTGAATTACAAATGTAAATTCTACAAACTATAAACTTGTAGTAGATCTTTCTCGTCTTTTCTATAATTTTTTCTCGCCCTATTTTAAAAAATTTTCACCTTCTTTTTTGTAGCAGAATAATTTCAACAAACATATTTTCTGAACTTAGTGTGGCTAAAGGTCTGATTGTGGTCAATGAATAGAATTAGAGAACTATGGAAAACAGGGTTTGGCCAAAGGCTAGATAAATCAGAGCACGGGCAAAGGCTGAATCAGAAATGAATCTTTGATACCAAATGAGATGAATAATGTTCGTTCACACACAAAATATTTAGAATATCTAAAATATAAAAACATCCATAAGGATGATATAATATATATACAAGTCCCAATTATACTTTCAAAACATATCATATTCATCTCTCTCTCTCTCTCTATACATATATATATATATGTATATATATATATATATATATCTCTCTCTCTCTCTCTATGTATATATATGTATATATATATATATATATCTATATATATATACATATGTATATATATATACATATGTATATATAGATATGTATATATATATATACATATGTATATATATATGTATATATATAGATATATATATATATATACATATGTATAGATATATGTATATATATATCTATCTATACATATGTATATATATATATATATATCTATATATATACATATATATATACATATGTATATATATATATACATATCTATATATACATATGTATATGTATATATATATACATATACATATATATACATATATATATATAGAGAGAGAGAGAGAGAGATGAATATGATATGTTTTGAAAGTATAATGGGGACTTGTATATATACTATATGAGATGACTTGTCATGAACAATCATGTCCTTTCGTAATTATTAATTATACTTCATACTCACTGTTATTATTTATATTTTATATATATCTATGTTCATAACATTACATAGCTTTAATAGGGCCCTAGGGTTGAATATTAGGCACTAGAATTTATTGTTTTTAGGAAAAATGAAGTGGGGACGCCCACATGCACCCCTTTTGGGGAATGCGCCCCCCACATTGGAGAAACATTTTCCTTTTCATTTCTCTAGGCATCCCCTAATCCCCGAAGCGTGGGAAACATGGGGAGCACACATCCCACCTTGGGGGACACATCCCTATAGAACATTGATAAATACTTGATTAAAATGTGACTAATATATCTTTAGGTATGTGATTAATTTCACTGTTAGTGATAATAGAATGTGTAGGAATTTACAGGGTAAGTTTCTCAGAAAGAATACCAAAAGGACACCGCTCACAACCAGATCACAGATCAATACACCAGTATTTTTGACGTGGTTAAAACCCTCAAAGAGGGAAACAGTCCACGGCCTGTCCCAACGTGGGTACTACAGGCAATTTATTAATCAAAGAATGAAAATTTACATAAGCTTCTCTCATGCACGGATTATCCGAACAATGACCCTCCATGCGCTTTAAATAGAACTCATGGACCAATCGGGTGTCAAGCCATAGATCAAGTGTCGGTAATACCGAGGAGAGAATGAACCGTCGGATCACTACATATCGTGACCGTCGGATTGTAAGTTACAAAATGTACAACGGTAAAGAAACACACTTTACCTAACTCTATACCTAACTCTACACTAGACCAAGTTGAACTTAACTATATCCTATGTGTCGGAATATCCTAACATCCCCCCTTAAGAACAACTTGGGATAGGATTGAAGGATTTACAAATATGACACAATAGGAGAAGGAAGGAGGCACTAGAGCCTATCCCCCCTTAGTGACAACTTCCTGAACTCCAAGCATATATCGAAGTTTAGTGAACTTCGCCTCTGTGAGAGCCTTTGTGAAGATGTCTGCAACCTGATCATCTGTTGGACAATATTGCACTTCAAGAACATGGTCATGAATGAGCTTTCTGATGAAGTGCATGTGTAGTTCAATGTGTTTGCTGCGCTGATGCTGGACTGGATCTTTGCATAGCTGAATGGCACTTTGATTATCACACCAAAGTGTGGTTGGATGCTGCTGCTCAAAGCCAAACTCTGATAGGATCTGACGAAGCCACAAGGCTTCCTTACTAGCTTCCACGGCACCACGATACTCTGCTTCTGCTGACGAAAGAGAAATGGCAGCCTGTTTCTTACAAGCCCATGTAATAGGTCCTGAACCAAGAGTGAAGACATAACCGGCAGTAGACTTCCGATCATCAGGGTCACCAGCCCAATCAGAATCAGTGAAACCAACTAACAGAGGAGCTGCTTTGGCACTGTAATGAATCCCAAACTGTACTGTACCTCGAACATAACGAAGTATTCTTTTAGCTGCTTTCCAATGACTTTCACGGGGGTTTTGCATAAAACGAGCAACAAGGCCAACAACAAAGGAAAGATCAGGACGAGTATGGGTTAAATACAAGAGTTTTCCTACAAGTTGACGGTATAAGGTAGCATCAACTTCAGGAGAAGTACAAGAGACTGAAAGTTTGACTCCAGACTGAAAGGGAGAAGGGGCTGGCTTACAGTCTTCCATGTGAAAATGACGAAGAATATCACAAGCATACTTGGACTGGGAAAGGAAAATACCCTCCTTGGATTGCAAGACTTGAAGACCGAGAAAATAGTGTAAGTGTCCTAAGTCTGTCATTTCAAATTTCTTTTTAAGGCTGGACTTCACATGGTTTATAAGGTTGGGATCACTACCAGTAAGAATAAGATCATCAACATAAAGAACAAGGATGATAAGAGAGTTGCCCACTTTCTTGGTGTAGACAGTATTGTCAGAATGACACCTAGAAAAGCCAGATTCTAAAAGAAAGCTATCCATTTTGGCATACCAAGCCCGAGGAGCTTGCTTGAGGCCATAAAGGGATTTCTTAAGTCGACAAACAAGGCTGGAGTCTGTTTGTATGAAGCCAATGGGTTGTTCCATATAGATTTCTTCCTGCAAGTCCCCATGCAAGAAGGCAGATTTAACATCCATCTGATGGACTTCCCATTTTAAAGAGGCAGCAAGGGAAAGAACAAGGCGGATAGAGTTCATTTTGGCAACAGGGGAGAAGGTTTCAGTGTAGTCAATGCCTTCAACCTGTGAAAAGCCCTTAGCAACGAGACGAGCTTTATGTTTATCAACTTTCCCATCTGGTCCATACTTGGTTCTGTAAACCCATTTACATCTAACAAGTTTGCGTCCCTTTGGTAGAGGAACAAGATCCCATGTATCATTTGTCATCAATGAATGATATTCTTCATTCATAGCTGCTTCCCAATGTGGATGGCCTGAAGCTTCTGCAAAAGTGTCAGGATCATGATTTACTGGAGCTTGAGCCAGTAAAGAAGAGGCTCTTTCAAACTGAGAACGTGTACGTCGCTGATCTGTAGGATCACCGGCAAGATCACCTGCTGCATCCCGAGTAGCACGGACCCATCTTGGAAGTTGAGGATCCTGAGAAGGTGGGGGAGGATTATCATCCTCGCTTTCATCATCTGAAGAAGAAATGTTTTCAAAAGTAGAAGAGATAGGAAGAGGTGGCACATCCGCCGGACTAGGCTCGCAGGCCGATTTATTTTCATCAAATTTTACATCTCTTCTAATGATAACATTTTTGGACTTAAATGGAATAAGTCTATAACCTTTTACATCTTCAGAATATCCAACAAAAGTACATTTCTCACTCTTAGGTTCTAAAGCTTTATGCTTTTCATCTGGAATATGGGCCCATGCTTCACTTCCAAACACACGAAAGTGACTTACATCTGGTTTAATGGAACTCCAAGCTTCTTCTGGAGTGATATTCTCTAGAACCTTAGTAGGAGTGCGATTGATTATATAATTTGCACAATTAATTGCTTCGGCCCAAAAACTAAGACTGAGTCCTTTAGATTGCAGCATACAATTAGCCATTTCCTTTAAGGTGCGATTTTTCCTTTCAGCTACACCATTTTGTTGTGGAGTGTATGGAACAGTATGTTGCATTTGAATTCCATTTTCGGTGCAAAAGTTGATGAATGTGTTTTTAACATATTCTCCACCATTATCAGTTCTTAGCTTAAGAATTTGATGTCCAGATTGTTTTTCAACAAAGGCTTTGAAGGCCAAAAATGTGTTAAATACTTCGCTCTTGAGTTTTAAGAAGTATACCCAAGTGCGTCTGGAGAAATCATCAATGAAAGTTAAGAAGTACTTGCAGCCAGAGAATGAAGCAACAGGAAGAGGACCACATAAATCACTGTGCACAAGCTGTAAAGGGGCTGAGGCGTGCCAAGAGGCACGTTTGTCAAAACTGTCCCGATGATGTTTTCCGAGTACACATCCGGAACAAACACCATCTCTGCAAGATACCATAGGAAGACCTGTCACCATATTTTCTTTACATAGATGCTGAAGGGAGCGATAGTTTAAGTGACCAAATCGCTCATGCCAAAGTTTGCTCACTTCATCATTATGAGCAACAAATACTGAGGGAAGATTTGATGACCCAAAGTTGTGAAACTTATACAACCTTGTGGAATCATCAGCAAGACCAGTAGCTAGAATCTGTTTAGGATCTTTTAGATCCTTGATTACAACATCATGAGGTGAAAATTCAACAATTTTACCTTCACCTGAATGAGTTATCTGATAGACAGATAGAAGGTTGCAGGATAAGGTTGGAACACATAATACATCATTAAACTGACCATTGTCTAGATGAACAGTTCCAGTCCCTACAACATTAAGAGATCTATCATCACCAACATATATATTTTTGGTGTTACAATCATTTAAAGAAGAAAACATGGCTTGGTTTTTGGCCATGTGATAAGAGGCTCCAGAATCAATGAGCCACTCATGAGAATGAGAAGAAGAAGAAGATACATTTAATGCATAACCAGACTGAGATGATTGACAACGACATGCAGAAAGTGCCATTCCGGAAGTTGAAGTTGAAGTAGGCTCCACATGGATGTTATGTTTCTTCATTGCGGCTTCCAAGGCTTCCATCTTCTTAAAGCATTTAGATTCTAAGTGGCCATCTCGATTACAAAAGTTACAATGTCTATCAGTCTTCTTCCATTTGTTTTTATTGGTCTTATCATTTTGCTGAAATGATCTTTCATTTTGAGGCTGAGTTGGTTTAGGACCATTCTTTTGAGGATATGACTTCTTAGGATTCTTTGAATTTGGTTGCTGCTGGGCGGCTAACGCTTTCGTGGAAGAGTTTTCAAGATTAAGAAGACCAAGGTGTAAGAGTTTTTCTTGTTCTCTTATTAAGGAATCACAAAAGGAGTCAAAGGAAGGGGCCTTGTAGTCTTTTCCTTGACAAATGAAAGCTTCCCTTGTAGAATGGAAAGTGGAAACAAATACAGAGTAGGCTGGTCCCAACTTAGTAAGGATGGAATAAATAAGGTTACCATCTTCTTTCTTAACTTTAACACCTTCCAAGAGATATCTAAGGGTCTTGAATTTGGACAAGAAATCTTCAATGCAAGAAAAATTATTAGGATCCAAAGTAAGCAACTCATTTTCAAGTTGATGGGCTCTAATTTCATTTTTAATCCCAAAAACTTTAGCGAGTTTTTCTAATGCTTCATGAGGAGTCTCAAGTTCTGCAATGTGGAATCTAAGATCAGGAGAAATAGACATCCCTATCAAACCACGTGCTTGATCTTGTCTATTTTCCCATTTTGCAGCCTTGTCTTCATCTTTTGGTTTCTTCTCTTGGTCTGTGGCTATTCTGAAGAGACCTTTACTTCTAAGTAAATCTTCCATGTAGGCTACCCATTGGAAGTAGTTAGTGCTGTCAAGAATGACTTGGCATGGACTTTCCATTTTTAAAAAAAACTGAAGCTGAAGATGCTGAAAGTAAGTGTTCCAATGGATAGATCTCGAAAAAATAGGCGGTTTTAAAAAAAACGGCTCTGAAAAAGGCTTCCGGATGAAGAAGTTATGGCTTTTTGAAAAAAAATTGTTGACGTTGCCAGCAAAGTGCGCGAATGAAAAAATCCGCCCCCACAAAATGGAGACTTGAACCCAAGACCTCTACTCTCTTAAAATAGCTTTGAACCAATTGATCTATACAAAAAATTTGAGAGAGAGAGAGGGGGGGGGGCCTTGGTTTGCGTGCTTGCCTTGAGAAAGCTCTTTTTCCCTACAAAACACAAAACACAAAACCCAACACGAATATGCAAAGAAAAACGAACCTTGCGGCTCGAAGTTAGCTTTAGCCAAAAAACTAGAAATTAAAAAAAAAAATCTCAAAGTTAGCTTTAGCCGAAAAACTAAATATTTTTCTCAATGTTTCTGATTTTCCGAGATCACACTAAGGTGCAGGGAAAAGAACATACGCATGAGAAAAATCCTTCCTTTCTGTTTCTGATTTGCCCAGATCGCACAGAGTCGCAGGGCAAAGAGCATACGCAGAAATGAAAGGTATAGATCCGGTTAAAAAAAAGGCTAAATAAACCGAAACCGAAATAAGCAGAGAGAAAATAACAGTAAACTGCAAAAAACACTGTATACCTCCCGATCTGAAAAATGACGCAGCTAGGGCTACCGGAAACCTTTTCGCGTGAAACGAAAGGGGTTCCTCACTGGAACAGATGCTCCGAACGCAACAGAGCAGTCCTCTCGGCCCGAAAGCAGTCAGAAACAGCAGATCTAGGAAACGACAGCCGCATGCAGTTCTACCGGCTTCAGATTTGGATCACCAACGGACGCGGCCCTCAAATAGCTCTGATACCATGTAGGAATTTACAGGGTAAGTTCCTCAGAAAGAATACCAAAAGGACACCGCTCACAACCAGATTTTAGATCAATACACCAGTATTTTTGACGTGGTTAAAACCCTCAAAGAGGGAAACAGTCCACGGCCTGTCCCAACGTGGGTACTACAGGCAATTTATTAATCAAAGAATGAAAATTTACATAAGCTTCTCTCATGCACGGATTACCCGAACAATGACCCTCCATGCGCTTTAAATAGAACTCATGGACCAATCGGGTGTCAAGCCACGGATCAAGTGTCGGTAATACCGAGGAGAGAATGAACCGTCGGATCACTACATATCGTGACCGTCGGATTGTAAGTTACAAAATGTACAACGGTAAAGAAACACACTTTACCTAACTCTATACCTAACTCTACACTAGACCAAGTTGAACTTAACTATATCCTATGTGTCGGAATATCCTAACAGAATGATCATGCATAAATGCCTCATATTACATTTGAATCCTCAGTCTGCAAAGGACTTCTTCTAGGGTGGCAGTTTTACGTTATTTGTTAGAATATGATCATAGATTTGTTGATCTTTGTGGCATTAGTTAGTCTTCTGCAGAAGCTAAGTGTCTAACATGCATGAGAGAGTCCTCTTTAGCTGCTTCAAGAGGAGCAATTATTATGATTTCTTTCCTAAGTTCTTCCTAAGTATTATGTACCAAGAGGGGAATTTACTCTTAATATCAACTATCGAGGAGAAGGGTTTTGAGGTTAACTTTACAAGTGGATGGGTGCTTGTTAGGCCAGAGGAATCTTACCTTAGATTGTGGAGAGTGATTGGAGGCAGAGAGTGTAACTTGTACTTGTCGAGAGGGCGACTAGTACAAGCCTTAGTGCATGACAATGACAACTTGTATGAGTGTCACTTAGGTATAGGTCACTTGCACTATAGAGCTTTACCATGGTTAGAGGAGATGGTCACTGGTCTTTTGGAGTTCAGTGTAGACCAAGATTTAGTTTGCAAGGAATGTTCCCTTGGCAAGTATGCCAAGGTTGTTTTTGCAAATAGTGAGACTAGGTCCAATGTTGTGTTGGATTTGATACATTCAGATGTGTGTGGTCCCATGTTAGTGGAGTCTATGATGGAGTATTGCTATTATGTGATATGTATAGACAATTTCTCCAAGAGTACTTGGATATAATTCTTGAAGACCAAGGATGAGGTCTTTAGTCAATTTCAAGAGTTTAAGGCTCTTTTGGAAAACTAGACAGGGAGGAAGATGAATATCTTGAGGTTGGATAATGGGGGTGAGTATGCCTCCAATGACTTCTGCAACGAGGCAAGGGTTAAGAAGGCACTGACAATGCCATATAATCTATAGCAGAATGGAGAGGAACAAAGGAAAAAACAACCCCTTCATTAGGGTAGCCAAGGCTATGATCCATGATTATGACCTGCCTATGTTTTTGTGGGAAAAAGTGTGCAACATGACTGTCTATTTGCAAAATAGGTGTCCTCACAAGATTTTGTAGGACAATATTGCTCAGGAGGCTTTCATAGGTGTGAAACCGAATGTGAGCCACTTTTGCATCTTTTGTAGTCCAATTTATGTTCGCATACCTCCAGAGAAGAGGACTAAGCTAGAGCCCTCGGTAGAGAAGTGCATATTTGTTGGATACAACAAGACTTCAAAGGCCTACAGGGTGTGCATTCTAGTAGAGAGTAAGACTATTGTTAGTAGGTATATCAGATTTGATGAGGGTAGGACCTTTAGGAGGTCATATGGTACAGATCCATTAGTAGTAGATGATTAGGAGCAAAAGGCTCCAAAGGTTGAGGAAGGGATAGCAACAATAGTAGCTAGGACATAGTCTTTTGATTAGGATGAAGAGCATGAGGTTTCTTCAAGCTTTGTTAGGAGGAGGCTAAGATGGGTAGAGCAAGCCTTGAGAGATGTTGAGGAGCACGTGGGGCTCCTTGTAGCATCTTCAGGGAGAGTAGGCCACTGAGGAGATTTTCCAACTAAATGGCCTTGATGAGCAACATTAGTGAGTTTGAGCCTTCCATTTTTGAGGAGTAAACATTCTAGGAGGTTTGGAGGGATGCCACGGTGGAGGAGTAGAACTCTATCATGATGCCTTTATTGTGTTGAGGCTTGAAGGAAAATCAACTGTCACTTCTTGATGGATATATAAGATCAAACATGTCACTGATGGCAGTGTTGAAAAGTATAAGGCGAGGCTTGTCACGAGAGGGTTCTCGCAAGAGGAGGGAGTAGATTATGAGAAGACATTTGCTCCTTTTGCTATATATGCATTTATCATGGTTGTTATTTCCATCGCTTCAGAGATGGAGTGGAGGATATGTCAAATGGATGTGAAGATAACATTCCTTAATGGGGTCATTGAGAAAGTGTATATTGAGCAGCTCTAGGATTTTGAGGTGCACGGGAGAGAGGTTCATGTCTGTAGGTTAAAGAAGGCGTTGTACGAACCTAAGTAGGCACCTAGAGCATGGTACTCGAGGATTGATGGATATTTGTTAGGCTTGGTCTGAACCAAGAGTGAGGTGGATTACAACTTGTACTATGTACTTGTTGGTGATGATTCACTTGTCTTAGTGCTCTATGTGGATGATCACTTTCTGCAAAGATTTGAGAGGCTCACCAGAGATTTGGGATGGAGGATTGCAGTCTTATGTTGACACCAATGATTGCCAACTTGAGGAAGCTTAATGCTTCTGAGATTGAGTTGGTGGATTCCACATTGTATAGGTAGTTGATAGGTTCCTTGATGTATCTGGACAACACCGGGTTGGATATTTGTTATGCTGTCAACACCTTGAGCTAATTTATGGTGGAGCCTAGCAGTGGGTGGCAGTGAAACATGTGCTTGGGTACTTGAGAGGTAAAATGGAGTATGGACTCAGGTATGTCAGGATTGGCGGAGTGTAGTTGGAGAGCTACACAAACTCAGATTGGAATGGGAGTGTAATGGATAGGAAGAGTACTTCAGATTGCTGTTTCAGTTTGGTGTCAGTTATGATGTCATGGTATAGCAGGAAGCAACATTTTGTAGGACTTAGCTGAGTAGAGGGTGAGTACATAACAATGAGTCTGGCTAGTTGTGAGGGCATATGGCTTCGCAAAATGCTTACAGGTTTATTTGATCTTGAGATGGGGCCCACCATGATTCATTGTGAAAATCATAACTGCTTTAAATTCTCGGAGAATCCAATGTTTCATGACAGGTCCAAACACGTAGAGTTTAGGTACCACCTCATGAGAGACAGGGTCTATAGAGGTGTTGTGAATTTGTTTTACATATTCACAAATGAGCAGGTGGAAAACATTCTCACCAAGCCCCTGGTGAAGGGGAAGTTTGTGTCCTACAGGGACAAGCTGGGTTGCCCTTGGTAGGAGGGAGTGTTCATGTTTGTAGCATCAAAAGGTCCTCCGCATAGGCTAAGTGTCCGGCATGCAGGAGATGGTCCTTTTTAACTGCTTGTTGGAGAGGAGCAACCATTACGATTTCTTTCCTAAGTTTTAAATTAGGAAAAGAACATTAATTCATTTGTTGTTTAATGTTGGCTATTGGACTAAAGTTTCTAAGGATAAATAATTTAATTATTTAAGTGACTTAGATCTAATTTCCACAGTCGATCCTTGTGGATTAGGATTTAATCCTAGTCCTCTATCACTTTGGAAATTAAGAATTTGGCTCGATGAAGACACAACACAAGTGTGATTGAGAGAGATTTTCTCTAGGAGTGAGAGGCTCATTCACTGAAGAGAAGAAGAAAGTGTGCAGCAAGGATTTAGGAAAAGAGAATTTGTGAGGGCCAGGTTAAGGGGAGAGAGGCCAAGACTTGAGGAGAGGGGGGCCAAGATTTGTGCAGGCTGAAACTTAGGAAGGAGGCCGAGAATACTGCAGGGTACGTGGAACAAAGGAGAGGCTGAAACTTCAGCTAAGGGAGGCTGAAATTCTTCTGGGGTGCAGCTGTACAGGGAGGATGAATAAGTACAGGTGGAGGTTGAGATTTGCCAGGGCCATGTCATCTTCCAACATCTGATTTCAGGGGCTGTATTTTCCCTTAGGCCAAAAATCCAGTGGGGCCATTTCTAGGTCCAATTATTTTCCTGTAATTTCTGTGCAGGGTCAAGGCCCTAAAGTTTCCAGATAAATTAATGTGAAGGAAGATTTAATTGGGCAGATTTATGTGCTGTTTGTGCTGATTTATCTGAGAGTTTTCAGCGGCAAATTTGTTGTGAAAAGTTAAAAATACCAGTGTTTATTTTCAGCATTTGAGAAAATTAATTTACTGGATTAAATAAATTTCTGGGTATGAAATAATTTGTGTGAAATAGATCCGATCTGGTATTTAGAAATTAACAAGATTTGTTCTAACTTCTTTTGTTTTAGTGATGTTTTGATTTACTTTATCATAATCAATTAATATTATTTTCTAATCAGCTATACTTTGTACCAGCAGTGCAAGTTTATCTTAGTCATGAGTCTCACTGACCAACTTTTATCTTAGTCCTACTGACCTACATTTATTTGATGGACATTAATAAAATGATCTTATCTTCTTAATATGGTTTAGTTGCAAGTCCGTTGTTGGGATTAATCATGAAGCTCCCCAAATTTCGTATACTTAATTTCCTATCGTTTAAATTCAGCTAAATTGAATTCTTTACCTTTTTGTTTAGCAAATATGGTGATGTAGCTACTAGCTACCCACCTTAAGGCCAAGCTTGTTTTGTTACTGGTGTCTCAGTCCTGAGCATTGCTCATACATTAACAGCATAGTGTTCTAATATTTTCTTATTTTGTTTGTTCTATAAAGCACTCAGGACTTGCATTTTCAGATATCACCATCATCTTCTCAAAACATGCTAATTTAGTGCCAATTTTGAAATAGGGCTGGGGCAGGTTCAAATGAAGTTGGGAGATCTTAAGAGTTCTCTATCAAATTTTGAAAAAGTTTTGGAAGTACACCCTGAGAATTGCGAGAGCTTGAAGGTTAGACATGTGTTCTTGTTTATCAATGCTTCAGAGTTCAGTTTAATTATTCAAATATATATAATTCGCTGATGCATGTCTCTTGCATATTCTTTTTACAAGGCTGTAGGATATATATATGTTCAACAAGGACAGGCTGAGAAGGCTTTGGAAATGTTTAAAAAGGCAACTCGCATAGATCCCCGTGATGCGCATGTAAGTTGGAGCTGTTGCTTTAGCTGCATTCTGGAACTAAACTTCTTTCTTGTTAAGGCATTGATAAGGATGCACTGTTCTCCCTCTTTCAAGAACTCTTTGCAAGTATTTATTTGTTTATTTCCAGTGTACAAACAGTTGTGAGGATAGTAGTTTTAACTGTTGTCGTTAAATGGAATTGAATTTTATCACTTCATGAAATTGCATTGGAGGTCTTTCTGTAGCTGCTTATGCAATATGCTTTTATGTGCGACATGGATCTGTTTTCTTTCTGACTTATGCAAAGGAGAATGATTTATAGTTATTTTGGAGATGAAATCTGTATAGAAATTCAGAGTTGTGAAATGGTTGTTTTGAGTACAGAATTGAGATAATGATTTTAGACTAACAGCTAAACATGTAACATGGCATCATTATTGGCTGAATAGTTGTTTCTAAGTGCAAGTGTTGGTCAATCCAAGAAAAATAATTATGCCTCTTTGTCAGGGATCTGAGTTTTTAAAGTTTCAGATAAACTTTTCTGATTGCATTACCTATATTCGCATGGCATTAAATATCAAAGAGATATATGCAAGCAAATAAGCCGATATAATGTACTGGTGGATACATGCAAGCGAATTTTTCACTTAGGAAAACCACCTAGCAAATAAGCAAGTGGAAGTGCAAATGTTCATAAGGGCAAATTGGTGATTTAAGGAAATTTCCCCATATGTGCTAAATAAGATAGTAATGGATTGTTAAGCATATGGATATGCATATGCTAATTATATCTCATACATATGTATGTCTGTCTCTTTTATGAACATTTTTTTTTGCAATGTAATAAAGCATTCCACCCTCCATAGTCCAGCCTGTAAGCAAGGATAAGATATCTTCAGGGCTCAAGGCCATTTAACAAGAATGCTCAAAGCCTTTACAACAACATACTCGATATGAGTTCTGTTGAGAAACCAAGTGTAGTGGAATTAGGCTTGATTTCTGTATTTGATAATTACTTGTGAATGTTTAGATTTCTTCTCTATTGTTTTTTATGTCTTCTTCATCAAGCAATTATACAAATATTCAATCTTCCAGGAAAATAAAGAGACGAGACACAAAAATTAGGCTCCAAGCAAAGGGAAAAACCCCACAAGGGGGAAAACCCAGCAATCCTTCTCTTATAAAATCAGATCAAAATGGGAAATCCAAGACCAAGACAAGGACCAAATTCCACCAAGTCACCAAGCCCAGCCCTCCTCCAAGTCACTTCCCAAATCAAGGTCAATGATAGTCAAACTACCCCAAACTGATCAAATTTTCTGAATTTTGGATTTGCAACCAAGGAGGCCGAAAGTAGGTCTGCAACTGCCTCAGAAGTCTCAGCCTCTTTCACAGAAAATATCCTCCACATGTGTGTGGGATTTTTACTTATGTAGTCTTGCCTTTCAACTTGGAATATTTCTCTCCTTCGCTAGTTCAGGAGGTTTTACTATTTACTTGAATGATCCTCCAAATAGGTCGAACTGCCTTCTATATATATCTGTCAAGAGGTCAAATAGGTAGATTTTGGAGGCTCAGGGCGACTTGTACTTTTGGTGGACTTAACCTCAATAAAAATTCAAATTTATTTTTCTTGTAAATGTCCAAAAAGGGACATGACTCAAGTAATGTTCTTTTCACTCTTTTTGACTCTATAAGCATGAAGAACATGCTTTAACCAAAATAAAATATAATAATGAATATAATAAATACATCATTGATAGTTTTACATTACATTATGAAGACCGACACTAGTTACAACTTTAACACTCCTTCTTAATTAGGGAGCTATTTATAATGACTCAATAGGATATTTTCAAGTTGAAATATTCATATAAGAAAAGATCTGGATTGATAAGCATCAATTATGAATACATCATCATAACTAGCATTGTCAAATCACCAAGGTATTATTAAGTAAGCTCTATCTCTCCACTAGATTAGAGCACAATGCTGGGAGGCATAAATTTGGACACCATCGCATCTCAATGCACATACCCGACCTGGGTGTTCACCAAGGTATGTCTTTATAGGACCATTTTCTAATCCATTGTCACAATGCTTGACACTAGGAAACGTTGGTCCTCAAGACCATTCTTATCTTAGATCAATGTACTTAACTTATGGCTGTTAGTCTTAGTCATAGTACATATCTTCAAAGAATGTCAGTCACTGTTGCTTATCCAATCCACCATTCTCCCTTCCTGTGTTCATGCACTAGGCTTACCACTGTTAGTCCTAGCAATAGTACGTGACACATGGAGAACACAGTGTCCACCCTCACTCTCTCTTATCCAGGGAGGAGATCCTCATTCCCTCTCAACCAAGAAGGAGATATCTGTTGAAGAATGTATAACTAGGTTCGGTCTTCATAAATGTATTTGAGTCATTATGTAATGTACTTATCAAAAGAATGAAAAAGTTTTTTTTTTTAATTATTGCTACAATGACTTATTAAAGCATGGGTTTCATGCTTGGGTCATATTTTATTAATCAAAGTCCCCATTGTGGACTCCTAGGATTTATATTGAGTCATTAGAGTCATTGTACATTTTATGAGACCCTTCTTGGGCTTTTGAATCATGTAAAAAGGTTTATTATTGAGTCAGATAAGGTATTTGATACCTAAAGCCTATATATACAAGCAATTCGAATTCATTTGGAGGCATCTCTCTCACAAGTTCGATATCCAAGTGAAGGAGGTAGAAAAAGTGTGAAATTCCAAGAAGAGAAGAAGAAGTGCTGGAAGGATCAAGGTCGAAGGTTTTGGGCTATCTCTTTCTCTCTCTTATGCAAAGTTACTGGGCTAGTTGCTAGATCGAAGTTTTACTGTTGGAAGGGTTGAAATTCTGAAAGTGCTGGGTCGAAGATTCTGCTGCTGGAAGGTCGAAATTCTGGATTTTGCTGGGTCAAAGTGCTGTTGCTACAAGGTAGAAGATCTGGGTTGAAGTTGTTGGAAGGAGACGCTGACTTGGTGGTTGGAGGAGGTCTGTGTCTAGGTTGAAGTGTCTTGGATTATCTTAAGAAAACTATCGAAGGAAGAGATTTTGACTAGGATTTCCCCTAGATAGGGATTTTTCCCGGGCATAATGCCTACATCTTGTGTCTTGTGTTTTTGTGATCTTTATACACACATAATTTGGTAATTGTTTGATGAAAGATAATATAACAAAGAAGTAAAAGAAGCCAACCTAGTTCACAGGTAACTATCAAGAAAGAGAAATTTAACCTTAACTCTACTAGTATTGATTTCTCTACAATATCCACATGCCTAAGCTTGTCTAAAAAATACTCATCCTTTTCCATGAAAATGAACTTCATCAATGCATTGACTACTTGTTCGTTCTGTGGAGATCCATTGTAGTTTCTTGACTTTTATCTGCATCAAATCATAATGAGATTCAACCTTCTTAGTTCTCTGACAATCTTCATATTGAATCCAATGTGTCATCAAATAGTCCATCACAACATTTTACGAAGCCTAACTGCTTCATAGCTAATTGTACAAACTTCCATGTTTTCTTCCTTCACCATGCAATAAAATTTTGCTTCATGCTATTTCAAAAATTTATACTAGCTTCCAAGTAGATTCATCCATTGGTAGTATCTATATTCATAATCAACACTGCCAACTCAATTGACGTGTCCTTGAATTGAATTCAGTTAGCTCAAGTAATGTTGTATCCATCCAAGATCTTGCAACTCCCTCTTGCCAATTGAGGTAAGTGAACTTCTTCTTTTACTAAGTCTTGCTTTCATGCTGCCATCAAATTGACTTCTTTGATGCATACTTCAAACTGCTTTCTTTGTCTATTAAGATTCAGAAAAATCTTCGTGCTTTACTACGTTCTTCCAATTCTTCCATTTGTTAATAAAGCTTAGTTCTTGTTTTGACCTTGTTCCCAAATTAGCATGATGTCATTTCTGTCATCTTCAAGAGTTAGATCTTCTTCTTACAATAGAAATGATTAGTTAGGGTTTTGTTCCTAGGGTTTCTAATTCAAATCTTTGCTAGGGTTTATGAACCCTAGATTCTCCAAAGTCTTCAAGATCTGTCATTTAAGAATTGCAAATTCTACAAGCATACTAAAGAGTTAGTTGCAAAAACCCTAGAGATGCTATTAACAAGCCTTTTATGAGATGGAGTTCATTTCATTCATTGATCACAAAAACCTATATGCAAGGAAATACTTTGAATGCTAACATATTGTTGATCTTATCTATGCAGACTATAAAGAAGCATGACCTAGAAGACTTAGTATTTATATGTAAAATAATTGACATAGGTAATTACAAGAAAAAAAATTAGATGTACCTAATACCTATTTAACCTTACTTGTCCAACCTTTATTGTTCTCCATTTTTACCTTTGAGTATGGTATCATAATATAACTTTCTTGGGCTCCAGAAGGAGATATGCTTACAGTGAATTTAGTCTTCAACTCAAGTTGATTCTTCAATTTTGTCCATGAGAATTCTTTTCAATTTTGTTCAAAAGAGGTTTGCAACTATGGCTTCATATGATCTTCAAAAGGTCTGCACATTGACCTTCAACTATATTGTTCTTTGCTTCTGAGATGCAAACTTCAAGCTTTTAGCAAGGTAAATATAATGGTCTAAACACTTCAGACTATGGTCTATTTTACTTCGTCCTTCAATCCTTCCCTTGAGTATGAGATAGTGGATCAACTCTTTGTAGTCTCTATCATTGTATAGTGAACTTCAAATATCAATTAATGGTTTTCCTTAGGGGCTCAACACTTTTCGTTGATATAAGTCGACTTACTGTAGAGTGTTACCTACATGGATTTGTGCCATAGAGGAGAGTATGATCACAAACTTTTAGGTCTTAACTTATAGAGATCAATGTTGCACGAAGCGGGAGCGAAGCGGAAGCGGAAGCGGAAGCGTCATTTTCCAAAAATCTAAAGCGAAGCGTCCGCGGAAGCGTCTGCTATATATATATATATTTTTATATTTTTTTGCATTTATACTCAAAACAAACATCCCAAATACCAAATTAATTATAGAAGACATGAAAACATGCATATTTTTGCATAAATCAAGATAGATATGGCATCCATGATTCCATTGTAGTTACTAGTATGTACAACAATCATCTATATTCTAGCTATTACAAACATACATTAAATTTTTAAGCATATTATAAAACATAAAACATTTAAGCATATTATAAAACATAAAACATAGAGCATATTATGATTTATCTAGCAAGTGAGCAACTATCAACATTTGTGATGTCCAAAATTCAAATAATAATGTTTACAAAATATGTCACTTGGTCACCGCCAAGCCAAAAAGGTTCAAAATTCAAATTCACAAGTCTACAAGTCTAATGAGTAATCTATGACAAAAAGTAGTAGATTGTGAATATATCTACTAATCGCTCCTCCTTCCACCACGAATAGAACGTGGTGGCAATGAAGAAGATGGTGCCTGTGTAAGTCGTGGCACTGAAACTGATGAAGAAGAACCCCTTGCTGTTGGTGTTGAACCATGGAACCTAGGAACCAAGGGACCAGATGGGGGTGGGGGTGGTGGCATATCAACACGGTCATCATCATCCTAGAATCGCTCAAAAAATTCATGCAAAAAAAAAAACACTAGTTAACAAAAAAATTAAAAACATGAATTAGAGAAATGCTTTATAAGGCAAAATTGGAAAATTCATACCACAATGGACATACCTGGATAAGAGCATCCTCTAATTGCTCTAGTCGCAACACTCCATCCTCCAAATTGGGCTCCTCTGGATTCTTGTCCCAAATCAACAAGTCTTTATTAGACTTTGCATCTTCACAGTAATGGGACAACAATCGCAAGTTGTAATGAACATAAACCAAGCTCTCTGCCCGGTCTAAACTCAACCTGTTCCTTTTAACACTGTGGATGAAAGAATAAGAGCTCCAACACCTCTCTGCAGAAGAAGTGTTTACCACCTGTGATAGCACCCGCAATGCCAAACTCTGTAGAAGTGGAGTACCCCCTCCATGCATGTTCCACCACTCAAGAGCAGAAAAAGTCTCTCGATCTTTAATTGCATGCATGCTCCCAAATGGACCAGTGTTGAGCGTATAGTTGCTCACCTGTCTCCGTACCAATGCAGCGTCCTCCTCATCAGGGATTAATTTACTCAATGCAGCCATATATTTTTCGTGAACCTCTTTATCTTGGTGTGGTTTTCTCTTGCTTCCCCCCCTAGGTGCTGGTGTTGAAAGCCATGATGGATGATAGTATTTAGGTGTCAAAACATATGCTAATGCATGCAATGGAATATTTAGCATTTCCCATCGGTTTTGCACCTCTACACGAATATAATTGTACAAGGTGGTATCTCTAGGCTCAACAATGTCTTTAATCTGCCCCAACATGCTATCCATTTGCTCATACACCTCCCCAATTACTGGTCGATCTGAATCTGCAAACTTGATCATGTAATAAATTGGTTTGGTGAATTGCAAAACATATTTAACCTGTGACCAAAAGTAACTGTCAAGAACAGTGTCCTTGACTGCATTAGCACCATCTGTGTCAGTGTTAATTTCATCCCATGTTTCAGCACACACCAGATTAGTTAAAGCTTGTCTCACCTTCACTAGCCGCCTAAAGGTGAGGTAATAACTAGCAAATCTTGTCTTTGCAATTTTAAGCAATTGCAACTTGGAGTAAGTGCCATAGAAGTAGTTTACCCTTGTATGCCCTGTGATGAATTTAATGAGCTGCTTCCCTTTCCTGTAAACCTCAGCAATCCACCCACAATCTTTGTGTTTCACAATATCATGCATCAAAAGGTTCAATGTGTGAACCAGGCACCCAGACCAAAAGATGTGTGGATGAGTACGCTCAATAATTTTTCCTGCTGCCTTACAATTTGCTGCATTATCTGTGATCACTTGAACCACATTATTCGGACCAACATCTTTGATTGATTTCAATAGGAGCTCTGCAATGTTTTGTGCAGATGCAGTGATGGAGGAGGAGTCATGACATGCAATAAATACTGCACCACTAGAAGAAACACCAAGAACATTTATCAAATGTTGGTTTCTAATATTTGTCCACCCATCTGATACAATGGATACCCCAGAATCTACCCACTCATTTGTAAAACGTGTCAAAGCTCTTTGAACCTTAGCTTTTTCTCTTTCTAATAACACTGTTCTAGCTTTCTCATAGTTGGGGGCCTTGTATCCTTTTGGGGCTTCATTGATGGCCTTTACCATTTCATGCCAATAGGGAGAGCGAAGCACATTGAATGGTACACCGCAAGCACAAAGAAAACGGACTATCTTTCCATCCACATCATCCCTCCCAGCAACATTAAGGAAATCCCCTATTGTTCTTCTACCTCCAGAGCTTGCAGAAGTACCATTAGGAGATGAGCAACTACCAAATTTAGAGGTTGCACTTGATTCAGAATGAGTTTTTTGTTTCTTGTTTTTTTGTTGTGCAGCCATCTCTATTTGGATGTATTTTCTTCCTTCTTCAGTTGAAATGTTTGGGCAAATTTGTACCCCCACAGAACCCTTTTTTTCATCACTGTCCAGCACCCCACAAAGATGCCTCCTCAGACGGGTATATGAACCACAATATGGTTTTCCTCCATGACAACCATGAGGGCACACAAATTTGTAAGATCCACCATCAAGTTTGGTCACATAGTTCCACAAGGGTGTTGATGTAGCTTTCCCATCTTGTGTTTCAGTGTCCCCTTCAAGTTCATCCCCTTCCTCTTCAAACCCTTCCTCCTCATCATACATTGGGTCACTACTATTAGGACCATCACCAATGTCCTCTTCTGTTTCTTCCCTTCTATTCCTCACCCTTGCCATCATTAAAACCAAGAGTGGAATGATACATAGAAGCCAAAAGAACACCATCTTGGAATATGGATATAGGTGGTGGACAACGGCAACCTGTAAATAAAGGAGCAAGTAGAAACAATGGGAAAGAGTAGGAGAGGGAGGAGAAAAATACAATTTTTTTTTCAAAAAAACAAGGGAGTTTGGGGTTTGAACTTACCTCTTTAGCTCTTGTAGATGAAGTCCTCCAAGCTCTTGCTCCAAGCTCCTCCTCCTTCTCCTAGCTCATCCTTCTTCACTCCTCCAAGCTCTCCTCTCTTCTCCTCTCCTTTCCTCTCTTCTCTTCTCCTCTCCTCTCTTCTCTTCTCCAACTCTCATAAACTCAAAGTGAGAAAATGAGGAATGAATGGGGGCTTTATTCTTTTCATTCCTCACCTTAACCTCACCCTAACCTCACCCTAACCCACCCCCTTAAGGTTGAGTTAACTTAACTTTAAAAAAAAATTTGTTTTTCTCCCTTGGGCGCGCCCCTTTCCGCCGAAGCGTACGGAAGCGTGCGTGAAGCGCACGCTTCCTGCTCCGAAGCGCCACGCTTCGGCAGCCCGAAGCGCCACGCTTCGGCGGCCCGAAGCGCCGTACGAAGCGCGCTTCGGAGCCGGCGCTTCGGAAATTCCAGGAAGCGCAAATTTTTTTACGAATCGCGCTTCCTAATTTCCGAAGCGCGCTTCGGAAGGCGCTTCGTACTGCGCTTCCGTACGGGGCGCGCTTCGGAGCGGGGGGGGGGGGCGCTTCATGCAACACTGATAGAGATACCATCTTGAACTAATTACAATATTAACCTTGTCATATTCAGAGATTTCACAAAGATGTTGCTTTAGATTTCGTTGTCTTTCTCCATCTATAGAGTTCATACCCTTTTACTTTTGATTAGCCTCCCAAATACCTTGAGTGAATAACCCAATCTTTCTCCAAAGGTAGTCTTATTTTAGATTAGAAGTATGTGAGTTGATGAGTTCTAATTGAGAGATGTGATTGTACTATATATAATTTCTTTCACAAGCGAATGGATGCTCTTCCACAAAATTCAAAGAGATGAAACTTGCTTTAGTAGTCAAGAGGTTTTGGATTTGTCACAAAGTTGACAAGCTTCTGACCTTCACATACAAACTCTTTAGTTTGCATATGTTACAAAGTAACATCCCTCAGAGCTCGCATATGATTACAGAGGATTGTGCCATGCATAAGATGCCACAAAACTCAAATTCTTTCCACAAAGAAATTCATCATTTGACTGCTCAGAAAAATTTCAGATTCCTTGTAGAGTTTGGTGTCATCATACATGTCTTTATATTAAGAGATGTGTTGCTATAGTAAGCTTGGATGTCATATAGAAATGTTGTCACAAAACATTTGCATTGATCATATGAATAATGCCTCGCATTTCCAAAATCTTCAAAAACATCTTTTTTATATATATATATATATATATATATGAAGACATGCATATTTGTACATAAATCAAGATAGATATGGCATCCATTATACACCAATGATTAATTATTCGAGCATCAACCATCTAGATTCTAGCAATTACAAACATCCATCAAATTTTTAAGCATATCATAGATAATAGAAGGCAGATACTAGAAAATACCAAAATGTTAAGCATATAATAGAAAGTAGACATTGAGAAGATAAAATCATAAAAGATTTAAATAACTTATCTAGCAAGTGAGCAACTGTCAACGTGAGTCATGACCAAAATCCAAATAATAGTGTTTACGAAATAGGCCACCATGCCACCACCAACTACACACAAAACTAGGAAGACTGAAAAGTTCAAATTCACAACACTAAAGTATAACGCTCTAATCTATCATCTAAAGAGCCTAAACTATGACAAAAGTAGTGAAATGCGAATATATCTACTAATCTCTCCACCTTACACCACGACCACTACGTGAGCCTCCATATGGTGGCGACATTGAAGAAGATGGTGGTCGTGGAAGTTGTGGAATGGAAGATAAAGCCCCTGCTGTTGTTGTTGAAGAATGGAACCTAGGGAATATGGCACTGGATGGGGGTACTATTTCATATCGATCATCATCATCTTGGATAAGAGCATCCTCCAATTGTTCTAATTGCAACACTCCATCCTTCGAATTGGCCTCCTCTAGATTTTTGTCTTAAAGCTTAAGGTCTCTATTATTCTTTACATCCTCACAGTAATGGGACAACAATCTCAAGTTGTAATGAACATAAACCAAGCTCTTTGCCCGATTACATTTAACTTGTTTCTTTTAACATTGTGGATGAAACTATAGGTGTTCCAACACCTCTTTGTAGAAGTGCTTACCACCTGTGATAACACTTGTATTTTGAAAGATTGTAGAAGTGGAGTAACACCTCCATGCATGTTCCACCACTCAAGAGAAGACACATTCCCCCGATCTCTAATTGCATGATTGGTCCCAAATGCACCTTTGCCAAGGATATAGTTGCTCAATTGTTTATGTATCATGTCACACGCCTCATTAGGGACTAATTTATCCAATGCTTTCGTATAACCAACTTTAACCTCTGGACCATGGTGTGGTTTTCTCTTGCCTCCCCCATTAGGTGTTGGTGTTCAAAGCCATGATGGATGATAATATTTAGGTGTAAAAACATATGTTGAGGCATGTAATGGAATGTTTAGCATTTCCCATCATTTTTCCACCTCAACATGAATATAATTGTACAATGTGATATCTCTAGGCTCAACAATATCTTTAATCTACCCCAACTTGCTATGCATCTGCTCATACACCTCCCCAATTATTGGGTGATTTGAATTTGCAAACTTGATCATGTAATAAATTGGTTTACTGCAAAGCATATTTAACCTGTGACCAAAAGTAACTGTCAAGAACAATGTCCTTGACTATATTAGCACCATCTCTATAAGTGCTCATCTCATCCCATGAATCACATGTCACCATAGTAGCTAAATCTTGTCTCACCTTCACTAGCCTCCTAAAGGTGAGGTAATAGCTTCCAAATTTAGTTTTGAAAGTTTAAGCAACAACAACTTGGAGTAAGTGCCATAAAAGTAGTTGGCCCTTGTATGCCTTGTGACATATTTAATGAATTGCTTCCTGTTGAAGAGTGTAATTAGTGTTGGTCTTCGTAATTGTATTTGAGTCACGATATACTGTATTTGTCAAAAGAAAGGAAAAGAAATTTTATTATAAAAGAAATTGGCTTATTAAAGCATGGGTTTCATGCTTGGGTCAATGGTTCTTAGGTCAAAGCCTCCATTGTAGGCTTCTAGGGTTTATGTCAAGTGTCCTTGTCCATGTCATAATGTAAAAGACCCTTCTTGGGCTTCATTTATCAAGAAAGAAATTTATTTTAATGTAAAATAGGTATTTTAGGTCTCCTCCACCAAGTCGACCTCAAGAAGGACAAGTCGGCCTCATCAAGGGAATTCAACCTCACACAAACACTATATAAAGGCAACAATTCGACTCATTTGGAGCACACTCACTCAACAAGTTCGATTTGTAGTTGTTGGAGGCAAAAAAAGATAGCGAAGTTGTTGGAGAAGGATTGAAGAAGCTGGAAGACCAAAATTGAGTTCTTGGGTAATCTATCTCTCACACATGTGAAGTTCTGGATTATAACTGGGCCGAAATTTTGAAGTTGCTAGGGTCAAAGTTCTAGATTATAGTTGTGCCGAAATTCTAAAGTCGCTGGGGTCGAAGTTTTGGATTGTAGCTGGGCCGAAATTTGGAAGTTGTTGGGGGGTCGAAATTCAGGGTTGTTGTTGCGCTGTAGTTGTTGGACAAGAAGAGATTATTGCAGTTTGCTGAATCATATTGGAAGGTTGACTTGGTGGAGGAGGAAGGTCTTTTACGTCTAAGGTCTTGGTTTATCTCAATTTGATTTACTAGTGGAAGTGTTGATTGGGTTTTCCCCTATAGAGGGGTGTTAGCCCTAGCTGTGTGCCTACATTTGGTGTCATTGACCATCATGCTTTGTTTTTGATGATTGCTTGATGAAGCTAAGATAAAAGAACATACGAAAAGATAATAAAACTACAAGAACATCACAAGTAATTATCAACATAAGAAAATATTTCTTCCTTTCCGATTTTCTAACACTTCTCTCTCTTGTAAAATTGATCAATCCATCCACATTCTTTATGCTTCACAATATCATGCATCAAATCGTTCAATGTGTGCACCAAACACTTGGACCAAAAGATGTGTGGATGAGTCCGCTCAATGATTTTTCCTGGTCCCTTACGATTTACTACATTATTAATGATCACTTGAACCACATTAATACGACAACCATCATTGATTGTTTTCAATAGATTTGTAATGTGTTGAGAAGACGCAGTGATGGAGGAGGAGTCATGACTTGCAAGAAACACTGTATCGCTAGCAAAAACACCAAGAACATTTATCAAATGTTGGTTTATCACTTTTTCCATAAGGGTGTTAATGCAACTTTTCCTCTTTGCATTCTAATGCCCTCTTCATTCCCTTCATCTTCAAACCCTTCCTCCTCATCATAAATTGGGTCACTCATATTGTATGTTGAAGTTTCTAAGTCTACTTAGTTAGAAACCCTCCATCCACTTTATCTGATTTATTCCTACCTACTTGTTATGTTACTTAACAAGTTATTTACAATGTAAATATTGAAAATAAACACTAGTGCATGCTCAACATAATATAGATCAACAACTAAAGGAAACAGAAACAATCACACCATGTGACACCATTATTTTTGGACCAATGTCCCCGGAAAAACCCAATGTGGGAAAACCGGTGCAGCTATCTGAGGGTTTTCTTATTAAGCAATATCAGAGTACAATTTGGGTGCCGAAACTGGCCTACCCAAGAGAGAAGTTCCTTGGCAGTAATACCTCTCAGTGTTTGACAAATCTCTTCGCTGAAACCCCAAATATTCCTTCTGGCAGCTCAGCACCAATCTGCCCCAGAAACCCCAACGTCTGCCCTTTCTGGACTGCGTCAGCCCCTCTCTGCCTAGCGCTGGCCCTGCGTCACCCTGAATGGGTCTGTGTCAGCCTTAGGAGGCCCTGCATCAGCAACGCTGGCCTCTTTGAGACTCTGCGCAGCTCCCGACTGCCTCTGCATGGCCCTTCGTGAGCCCTGGCGGCTATTGTATCACTCCCTTTGGCTACTTGTTGCTCTTCCGGCACTATCTCTACCTCTCTGTCTCTTTGTACTCAATGCCCCTCAGCTACAACTTCGGATCACTAATTCTATCTCTCTTAGCAGACCCCGCTCTAGAGAATAGAATGATTGATCACTCTGGTGTGCTCTCCAAGTGACCCTCAAGCCTCCTCTTATACTTTTCCTGTTGACATATCAACGACCAAGATTAAGTCCTTAATCAACGGCTAAGATTAGATCTGGTTTGATCCATGTCTTCTGGACCATTCTAACACAGTTTCATATTAATACACATTAATATTTTATTTTCCCTAAGTTTAGACTTAGGGACTCCATTAAAAGTATTAATTATTTTAATATCTCCTGAACTGTTTAGAATCTGCCCAAACCCTTTCTGGGTTTTGGAGATCTCATGTGCCCCAACCTCTCCACCAGTTTTCGTGGCTAGAGCACATCTGATGCTACCCCAAATCAACATTTTAGCCACTATTCTCTTCTTCCACTTCTTCCCTTCTATGCCTATTCCCCACCAACACCATGAAAACCAAAAGTGGAATGATAATCCAAAATAACACCATTTTAGAATCTAGATGGACAACTTGCAATAAAATGAGCAAGAAGAAAGAATGGGAAAGAGTAGGAGAGGGAGGAGAAAAAATACAAACAAGAATGACAAGAAAATGAGGGAGTTAATTGGGGTTTGCACTTATCTCATTAGATCTTGTCGATGGCAACCCTTCTTTACTCCTCCAAGCACCTCCTTCTTCACTCCTCCAAGCTCTCCACTAACCTCTCACAACTCTGATATCTCCTCTTTCTCCAAGCTATCCAAAGATGCAAGAATGAGGAAAAAAGAAGGGGAAAATGCCTTCTAATCTCATCCTCTCTTTTCCCTAACTCACCTATAACTCACTTGAAGCCCCACTCTAACGTTAGTTTAAAAAAAATAAAAAGTAATTAAGTCTGTGGAATTGTCTGGCCGTTTCCCAGAATTGGTCGCAAATTGTGGTGGATCTATGGTTCGGGTTGTCAGGACTGTGCATGGAACTGTTGCGGTTTCGTTTTTCCAAGAAGCGACATAAAAGGGCGGAAATGCAGTATCCCCGAGGTTTTTTTGCGGGTCCACACGAGACGTGAATCCTTCTTCTAAACCAGGGGGGAATGGTTCTAGCAACCCTGAGGGTAACCAAGTCTCACTTCACTAATTTTACAAGCAAAATCCCTAAAACAAGTTTACTTGAGCGTTCAACTAGGTCAAATGTCACAAGATGACCTTGAAATAACTCTAAAACATAATAGTATGCCAAAAATAACCCAAGGGTGTGGGAGAAAAATGATCCCCACCATAGTGTCATCCTCCAAAATAGGCAATAATGCATTAGGTGGGGCAATGGTCCAAGAGTGCTCTGTTTATTTGGGCTAGCATTGGATGTGCTCTAGGCATCAAATTTTGCAGGGAGGCTTGGGCACATGCATTCCAAAGAACCCAGAAACCGTTTTGGGAAATTCTACCCAGAGATGATTTTATTAAAATAATTAATATTTTTAATGGAGTTCTTAAGTCTAAACTTAGGGAAAATTAAAATATTAATGGGTATTAATCTAATCGTGGGTGTAACTTCTAGAAGAAGACGGAGATCAAGCCAAAACAATATGAGCCTTTGATTAGGAGTTAATCTAGGCTGTTGGTTGTCCAACAGAAAGATATAAGAAGGGGCTTGAGGGTCATTTGGACAACACACCAAGAGAGATCAAGAAATCGATTTTCTGAAGTGAGAAGTTCTCAGGAGGAAAATTCGATTGAGGAGATCTCTTATAGTTGAGGGGCAGGGATAACTTCCGGAGAGAGAGAGATTTTCTCAGTCGAAGAATCATCAACAGAGAGAGGCAGAGGGTGATCCAGTAGCCCAAACGTAAAGGTTGACGCAGGGCCAACAGGGCCACGTAGAGGCAACGCAGAGGGTGAGAGAGAAAGTCGAAAATCTAGCAGTAGAGTCAATTTCAGTAGCTAGAAGCCGGTGTGTGAGATCGGGAGGCTGAGAGCAGTGACTCTGGGCTGTAGATCGATTCCCCAGCTGGGTGATGCAGTGCCTAGGAGAGTTGACGTTGGGACAACTTAGAGACAACGCAGGGCCTACCAGGGGCACCTCAGCCAGGGACCGGATTAGCTCAGACTTTTTCTCAGTGATTGATACCCATTAATATTTTAATTTCCCTAAGTCTAAACTTAGGGAAATTAAAATATTAATGGGTATTAATCTAATCGTGGGTGTAACTTCTAGAAGAAGACGAAGATCAAGCCAAAACAATATGAGCCTTTGATTAGGAGTTAATCTAGGCCACTGGCTGTCCAACAGAAAGATATAAGAAGGGGCTTGAGGGTCATTTGGACAACACACCAAGAGAGATCAAGAAATCGATTTTCTGAAGTGAGAAGTTCTCAGGAGGAAAATTCGATTAAGGAGATCTTTTGTAGTTGAGGGGCAAGGATAGCTTCCGGAGAGAGAGAGAGATTTTCTCAGCCGGAGAATCATCAACAGAGAGAGGTAGAGGGTGATCGAGTAGCCCAGACGCAAAGGCTGACACAGGGCCAACAGGGCCATGTACAGGCAGCGCAGAGGGTGAGAGAGAGTCGAAAATCTAGCAGCAGAGTCAATTTCAGTAGCCAGAAGCCGGGGTGTGAGATCAAGAGGTTGAGAGCAGTGACTCTGGGCTGTAGATCGATTCCCCAGTTGGGTGATGCAGTGCTTGGGAGAGTTGACGTTGGGACAACTTAGAGACAACGCAGGGCCTACCAGGGGCACCTCAGTCAGGGACCGGATCAGCTGGGACTTTTTCTCCGTGATTGTGTGAGGTAATCTCACAAAGCTTCTGCTAGTATTTCTCTCTCTGTAACTGGATAACCTTGTGAGGTATTCAACGATGTATTTAGATTTTGCTACTGCTTAATAATAATAAACCCTTAGAATTGCTGCATCGGTTTTCCCACATTGGGTTTTTCCGGGGACTTTTGTCCAAAAAGAACGGTGTCCTATGTGTTTGTATTTCCTTGCTCAATTTCTATCTTTCAGAATCATATTTAATTTGGTGTAGGCTGCTTCAGTAATGTGCTTCAATATTTCAAGAAGAAATCTGAAATAAGTTTGTAATGTAATTTACAATCTAGGTGAAGTATATTCAACTGGTTGCAATAGGATTCTTGAGATTGTTAGCTCTAGGAATTTTCACATGCTTCTCACTCCAAGAAAACTCAAATTGCATTTGTAAATCTGCAAACACACCTCCTCCACCATGATGTCATCTAAAAGGAGGCCTACATCACCCTTCCCATGCATTGTAGGAGTGACGTGACACCATCTAGGGCAAGTGTTGGCATCAAAGAGGGATGTGCTAGCCCTCTGAAATCATCTCAGTAACAACCATCCTCATCTAGGCTCCAGAACAAGGCACTGTCCATCAAACAGGGTCAATGCCAACTTGTGGGCCTCCCAGGTCGATATAGGCACATCATCCAACAATCCAACACCCAAGCTTTCAAGCTCAACATTAAGAGGTGTAGAAGCATGGTGGATGTTGCTCAATCCCAACGTGCATCTCTAGAGTGGTAACATGGAAGGTGTTGGGAAGAAGTCAAGCCATCCATCAAGGGATCTTCACTGCATGTGTGATACCACCTGAACAAAACCTCTCAAAATCAAGTGAGATCAACTTCATTAGGGACATAAAACCATGAAAGCATCATAATGGACCATATTTAATGCTAGGTGCACATAAATATTTCACACAGAACTCATCTTCTAATGTCTTACTAGATCAAGACAAGTAAGATCACTTATATTAAGGATGATTAGGTAAACAACCCTATTAGGTGTTTCCAACCCCCAAGGGGAATATGACATGTCCCAGGTTGACCCATCAATCCACAGGTGTTTGTCATATGGTGGTCATGGAGGGGGAGAGGCTTCATTGAAGATGCAACATCCATGAGACAAGCTAATGTGGGTCTAACATCTAGAGTGTAATGACGTAAGGAGGGAGAAAATGTGGTGGCATGAGTTACCCCTTTCTTAAGCATGCTTTTTCCACCCCTCTGATGCACCTCTTAATTTAATGATTTATCTTTATTTGGTGCATAACTTAGGAGCCCAAGCTGTTATTATTTTCCAATACCCTTTTAAGATGTAGCAATTTCTCACTCATGGGCGCTGGGTGCTATGAATAAAATAATTAATAAATTTTTTTAAACAATAAGTAATAATAATAAATAAATAAATAAAAAATTAATAAACATTAATGAAAAATTATTAGTTATGAAGGGATAAGTCATTAGACATGACCGTTCAACCTTTGACCAATCATTGCCTATTTAGGCACACTGTCATGAAGGCATCTAATCACCAATTCAATTCATTCAATAATACTTAAAATTTATATATTTATATATGTTCTACACAGTTGCATATTGTCTTCTGCAATAGTGGTATCAGAGAAGTCGTTCCTCTGCTTGCATCTACATAGTCATTGATTCACCGCAACATCAAGTCAATCTGTGCTGCACGCTGGTCTACCACTGCAAAAGTTTGTGTCGTTCATTGCTTGTGTGTTTCCTGCCAACACAGTGCCTTTGTTCAATCTTGTACTTTGCTTGTTCTACATGCCCTCTACGTGATACCCTGTTCCATCGTATTCGTTTCCATCTTATTCTTTTGCAAAAAACTCTGTCTGTCATGTTCTTTTGTTCCCTAGCCAACAGGACCACATATATTCCCCTTCCACTAGAGATCACCCAACCATGTCCCATCACTCGTCGTTCCTTTACACAACGACCCACATCCTGTCTCCCCCATTGACCATCACGTCCTGTGGCCCAAGCGTGGTCCTTCCATTGTTGACCATCACATTCTGTGGCCCAAGCCTTGCCCCATGCTTATATAGTTAATTATATACTTAATTGTATAGCCATAACTATATAAAGTTATATAATTAATTAATTGATTACATAATTAATTATATAGTTATATAATTAATTAAGTACATAGTGATATAATTAATTAATTATGTATGTTATATAAATTAATTAATTTTATAGTTCTTACTTATAATTAATTAATAATTATATAAGTAATAATTAATTATATAGTTTAATTAATATCACTAAAAAAAGAGTGGGTTCGAGAAGAAAAAAACTAGACCCAAAATGGGAAATAACGATGAAACTATCATAAATAAGTATTGAGAGGAGCTTGGTAGAGTATGCCATCATCTCGACAATGTTGAAAAGTGACAAACAGAGTTGGGAGAAGGACAGAAGGAGATAATTGAAACTCAAAAACAATTAGTGGCAGTGATCCATAAAATAAATAATATTGAAAAAATGTTGCAAGGAATGTAGGGCCAAGAAAGCAAAGATTTTGATTATCATTGGCGAGCCTTCTCAAAATTGAGAGAGGAAGACAAACAAGAAGCAACTCTTAGGCTTAAGGAACAAGATGAAAAAAGTGGAGTAGCTAGTAGGAAGAGTGAATTCATTTTTTTGTAAATCTTTTAAACGCTTAAGAGCCAGTACAAATTCCCAAATCTTAAAAATCGTGAAGACCCCCCAAATCATGAGATTCTGCTAGTACACTTCACAAGCAATTAGTACCATACAAAAACTCTAGGGAAGGATTGTCAACAAATTAAAAAGGAGCTACCCAAGTACGATGGTAAAAACCATAAGGGAGTTGTTGTTTGGATCAATAAAATGGAAGGCATCTTCGAATCAAACCCACCATTAGGTGAACGTGAGAAAATCATGACAACATCTAACAATTTGGAAGCAAAAAGATATGACTGGTTCCCATGGTGGTCTGGCAAATGTGATGCCCGTTCTTTAAATTAGAAAAAAATCGTGAATGGTTTGCTAAAAAGATTCTATGATGAATAAGAAGATGATGTCTGCAACAAAGTTGTACATCTCAAGCAGAAGGGCACTGTATTACCCACAAATGGGAAATACATGACAATGAAGATTCATTGAAGAACAATTACTTAAAATGTATCTATGTGGACTAAAAGATTATATCCGTGCAAAGATGATGAAAGCCCTAAGTCACTAAAAGCAAAATCAAGGTAAAATTTGAGAGCCATATCCTTTAGAGCTCTAGCTCCAGTGAAAGCAAGAAAGGAAATCAAGATGAGTTTGGAAGAAGAATTTCACTAAGATGCTATGTAGATGATTTCAAGAGATTCATACCCAATGCAAGCAACAATAAGGATTGACAAAGGTATGAGGTTCCTCCAAGGTAAAACAACTTCAAAAGATCGTCAAGAGAATATTAGTCATCCAAGTACATAAGTATTTTCTCTGGTTATTGTAAGTCTTAACCATCTTTTTCCTTTTACATTTCTTTCCATTGTGGCTTTATATGCTTTTATCATTCTTTCAGCTGCGTCAACCTCTAGGGCCAAGTTTTTGGGCCTGACTCAAGGATGTGGATGTACGATGCCAATCACAATGAGCAATGACTATCAACCCAAAGAACGAAGATGGCTAATTGGTAGAGATGGAAAGTGGAATGGATTTGTAATGCCCTTACAGTTGGGTGGAGAGTCATCCCCAAAAATTTGTTGTGGTCAGTGTGATTCAAGTAGCGCCATTGTTCTATAATTGGCAGTAAGACACATCTTCAGTCTACAGGTAAGTATTCACTGCTCATGGTTTTTCAAAATTCTATGCTAAAATCAGTTGAATATTTTGTGTCGATTATTAATAGCACTGTTACTGCTCATGGTTTTTGAAAATTCTATGCTAAAATCAGTTGAATATTTTGTGTCGATTATTAATAACACTGTTGATGTAATTATTTCGTATCTTTTAGTTGTGGGTTGTTATAGGATTACCTTGGACACGCTATATCAATTAGTCCCTCCCCATTAGTGCCCTTCCTAATCCCTAAGGCTTCAGAGGAGGTCCCATTGGACTAGAGTAAAAAAACTAGCCTCCAAGTAAGTGTGGAAACAAGGATACAATTGAAATTGATCAATCATTTAGATTGCCCTATGATCCATATCAATATGCCCACGACATTAAATGAGGCCATGTGATTGATGGCAGTAGAGGAAATTTCAGCCTAAAAGTGCCCATGAAATTTTCATGTAATTTTTATGGCATAATATCTAAATCAATCAAAATCCTTTAAATTTAAAAAGAGGTACATGTAATTAGTTTGGAGGGAAAAGAAGAAAACTATTTTGTTTTAATTGTATTTTTGGCTTATCTCTTTATAGGTTTACTCAAATTTCAATTGTAGACACTCGTTGGATGCGGAATTAAATTCCACATCCAACATGTATCCATTATGCATACTTCTGAGAAGACACACATTCATAACTATTGACAAACCCCATAGTTATAGAGTCTACTATGAACCATTAAATCTGCTATCACCCAATGGAAAATTGTTGAATTGCAATCTTGGAAGCAGATCTATTTTAGATAACATTTTTTGTAATAAAATTAGGATTATGTCTCAACTGCTAAGGAGTTTCTGTTTGATTGATTGCAAATCAATATATATATATATATATATATATATATATTACTGATTTTGCACTAAGTAATAAGTGTGAAGTGTTCATGATTAAAGGTGTTAACCTTTAGAGTTAGTTTGTGATTTTTTGTTGTGAATCACCTTGTTACGCCAATAGGTGTGCTTATTTTGGAATGTGGCTTTCGGAATTTCAATTTAATTAACAATAATTATTAGGTGGATGGGAGAGATTTAACTTAACCTCCACTAAATGTTCTAGAATATTCTTAGTAGTAGTTATAGATAAACTGCTGAAATTGATCTCAAAAGGAGTTATGCCCTTCTGACCTTTTTAATTAAATTGATTAATTTAAAAAAAATGCCATATGAATATGTTTCATATCAATATAAGTTAAGTTTTTTTTGGCATGTGGTATTAGTAAGCCATGGTATTGGCCCATAGTATTGTAACCATGCCTATGTATAGGTTAATAATCAAATGGTAAAGTGGGGGTGAATCTCCATGTCTAAGAAAATTATTATATGTTTTTTAAATATATGCATGTTTAATTCATATATTAATTCTTTTTGTAATTAATGATAATAATAATCTAAAATAAAATTAAATTTAGTTCATTTTTATGATTTGTTTGAATTTTGGCAATGTGAGATGTATCATGAGGTAAGTTTTTTGATGCCTTTTGTTTACCAACCATTTAATTTCTATGGCTGCGCTAGTATATGTTGTTTGTTGAATTTGCATTGGAGGTCTGAAATGTTTGCTTGTTTTGAAACCTTCTACAGGCATTTATTGAGATGGGAGAGTTATTGATTTCATCAGACACCAGTGCAGCATTAGATGCTTTCAAGACGGTAATGTTTAATCCAGATACCCACTTTTTTTTCGTGCCTCTTATTATTCATATCAGATGTCACATATCAGGCAAGTGGTCCTTTAGTTCCTGATAGCGATAATATTGTAGGAGAGTCCTTTGCTGCTTGGGTTTGAAGATTCAATTCAATTATTTGTCAAGTAATTTATGTCAAATCTGAACGTTTGATGCATCTTTTGAACAAATTTGCAGGCAAATTCTCTCCTAAAGAAAAGCAGAGAAGAAGTACCCATTGAATTACTTAATAACATTGGAGTTCTTCATTTTGAGCGTGGTGAATTTGAGGCAAGGAGCTTTTCAGTTGTTTCACTAAATTTGTGCGTTCTAATTTACTTAGGGTTGCCAACAATTCTACTTATTTTTTTATGTATAGTAATTGATTCTCCACCATTGAGCAAGGCAAATTTCTCCGGCCACTTGCGCAGCTTAACGAGTTTATATGCTATTTAATAAACTTATTCTATGAATGAGTCAACTAAATCTTATTAATGGAATCAACTGATTCTGTGCTGTGGGGCAAAGGAACTTCTTTTAATTATCGGTTGAAAGTTTAGAGGAATAAAAGTGCTAACGTCATTGTTAGCCCTAGTTTTGTCACTGTAATTTGCCTTGAAGTGACTAGTACATATCACTTAATGAGTTATATTTAGTGTTCCTAAGGTATATCACGATGTCCTCTTAATGAAGCCCTAATTAGTTGAGTGAATGGATGTTTATCAAATTGAAAACTTGCAATCTCTGGAAATAAATATTCAACAACAAATCTTAAAATCTCATTATAAATTTGCATGGTTTAATGTTAAAAGGAATTCTAACAAATTATATATTACTGGTATTTTGTATTAGGCAAGTAGCATTAGTTCAAGATTAATGAAATAGAAGCTGTGTTCATGCAGTCTTGCATAAAGGTGCATTCTAAATGTATCTTCAGCATCTTACATACTTAAAATGACATTTGGTAATATGTTCTTGTAGTTGGCTCAAAAAACTTTCACAGATGCATTGGGAGATGGTGTTTGGCTTGACTTCATCAATGGAAGAATACATTGCCCCAATGTTGATTCTGCAGCTTTTCCTGCACAGTTCAAAGATACAGATTTCTTCCATCAACTGGAAGAAGATGGAATTTCACTTGAGTTACCTTGGGAGAAAGTTACTACACTTTTCAATCAGGCTAGACTGTTTGAAGAACTCCACGAGTCAGAAAAAGCAAGTATTTTATACAGGCTGATCTTATTCAAGGTATTGTTCCTTTCTTGGCTATGCTCACATCTTGAAGTCTGATTGTAAAGTGTTGAGCTCATCTTAAGACTGCTGATTGAAGTAAATTCTAAATTTGTTTTGTACGATATCTTATTAATTCAAGTTTCTTTAGTTTTCACAAAATTTCATATGAAATATTTGAATGTTTCTTCTTCTGAAAATATTGAAGATGCATTCTTTGAGTGCCAATCATTTAATGCCCTACAGTTAGTGATCGTTGAACATGTTTATATTTATATTTCTTGTGTCACATTCATTTATTTGCATATCAACCAGTAGTCAATAAACATGCTTATTGTACCTGTGGATCTTTGTTGTTGATGTGCTTTGAATATTGATTACAAGGATAGGAATTTCTATGGTGAAGTTTCTTTCTCAAAAACAAGTTCCAATGCTTATACACTACATAGAAAATTTTGGAGTTGCACAGCAAATTCAGTAGACTCTGCAATGAATTCATTGAAAATACAAAAATGTTCTTAAAATGTCTTGCAAGTTAGTCCTATGCCTATTTTCCAATAACTTGGCAATTCTTATGGCATACACCTTTTAGGTCTGAAGACAAATGAATTATGGTCATCATCTTTACATGTGGTCATGGCCCACTCATATTTACTATTAATGCATTTGTAATTCATAGCTAAGCTCATCCCATGATCATTTATTATCATTTATTGTAATACTAGGGAGTCGTTAAGGTGTCTATTCAAACTTGTACATATAGACTCACTAACCCCTATTGGGGTTAGTGCCCTACTTGACAAGTTTATTATGTCCAACAAATGATCACATATAGGTTAAAGTTGCGAATTACATTACTGCCAATGCAAAGTGGGAGTGTAAGGACCATTGAAAATAAATTCTTGATAGATGATTGGCTGAAAGAGCTGCTTTGGGATGCATCTTGTTATCTAAAAGATATAACCTACTTTTGAGGACTGGAGGAAGTTGTAGGCGAAGTTGAATTTGACTTAAATTTTTTTCACTATATATACCAAGAAATATAAATAATGAATGTATAAAATTATAAATGAATGATGCCTTTCACATTTGAGTGGCCTATGTGTAGATACAACTTGAAGTGGCCTTTGTGCCTTTTTAAAGAAAGGCATGTCTTTTAATAATTATTTATTATATTTATCACTTACCTTCCATTTCACTATTTTTATATTATCTATCATTTATGCTTATTTATGTATATAACAGAAATTGGCTGTTCTTTGGTGTGGTGTGTGTTGTCTAGGGATCTAAGATGATATATTCATAGGGGACTTGAAGAGGTATGGTGGCTCGTTGTTGGAGGTTGAATTATCCCTTGAGATCTTAGGGATCTAGATGATGAAACAATGACTCTTTGCCTATGTCTTGGTGATGTTGTCTGCTAGGGACACTATAAAGAAATATATGATTAATGTTGAATTTATAGCATCAACAGGTCTTTTGCATAGGGCTAAGTGTCTAGCATGCAAGAGAGAAGTCCCTTTAGGTGCTTGTTTAAGAGGATCAAGTAATATGATTTCTTTCTTAAGTTTTAATTGAGGAAAAACATATTAATTAATTTAATTGATTAATATTGGCTAATTGAGCAAATTTCCAAGGATAAATAATTTAATTATTTAAGTGACCATATCAGTAAAGAAGACTACTTATGAGTGTTGAAAATTGTAACTAGGTTTGGTCTTCATAGTGACCTATTTGTAATCATGACATTGTATACTTTGTATAAAGAAAGAAAAAGGAAGAAAAGAAAAAAAGTATTTTATGTGAAGCATGGGTTTCATGCTCAAGTCTAGGTCAAAAGCATGTTCTTTGTGCTTCTAGGTCTTTCTAGGACAAAGAGGAATATATGTCATGTATTATAGTTCCATTTGGACTCATTGTAACAAAGAAAAATATTTATTTTGTCAAGAAAAAATCCATTTATTTCTCCAAGACCAAGTCGGCCCTAGTCAAGGACAAGTCGGCCCAAGGAAAAGTTATTCGGTCCCTCATGATGGCTATAAATACAAGAAACTTGACCTCATTTGTCATTCTCACTAATCTCAAGTTCGATCTGTAGTAGCGAAGGAGAAGAGCTAGAAGGAACAAGAAAAGGAAGGAAGAATCAAAGTTTCCTGGGCTAAACCTCTCTTTGTCCACACATCTGAAGTTAGGGTTTCTGTGTAGCTGCGGTTGCAGAAGGCTGAAATTCTGAGGAGCAGTTGCAGTGCCGAAATTTTGGGACGAAGTTGTAGTACGTCAAAGTTTGGAAGTTGCTTTGAAGAAGACTTTGTTAGGGGGGCAGACTTGGTGCTTGGGAGAATTTTGGGCTTTGGTCGTTGGGTCTTGGAAGTCTTTGTAAGCAAATTCTATAAGAAGAAAAGAATTTTTTTTGGGTTTTCCCCTTGAACGGGTTTTGCCTTGACTTGGAGCCTATATCTTGTGTACTGTCTTGTTGTGATCTTCATTGTTTTGGTAATTGCTTGATGAACAAAGAAAGTAATAAAAGGCCAACACACATCACAAGTAATTATTGAGTTAAGGAAAATCTATATAATCTCTAAGTCTCTTGATTTTCAAACATTCTACCCTTGTCAGTAGCTCTGTCCCCCGCTCATGCCTTTTGAAACTATATAGTTATATAACTTTATTATATATGATATAGTTATTATATAATTATATATATAGATCCATTATGTAGTTTATAATTATATAATTGATTAGTAATTAAATAACTAATAGCTATATATATATATATATATATATATATATATATATATATATATATATATACTTAAGTTATAATCCTATTATTATTATTGGAAGCTTTATTATTAAATAATATATATGTATGTATTAAAAAAAAGTGGTTCTCTCATACAAAGAATATATAATCTTTGGTCAAGTATCATTGACGAAATTATTGACAAATACAAAAGGATTCAATCATTAAAGAGAAAAAAATGGAGACTAGCAATCGAAGATTTTTAGGAACCTCATGCAACGCTGCTCCAGTGCTATTTAGAATTAAGAGGACTCTTGCAGGAAAAAATGTTACTATTTCTATTTCTCCCACCGAATGAAAAAATTATATAAAACCTAGCCTTCCTAACCAATTGTTGATTTCTGAGTCAAATGTAATTGAAAGATTAGATGTTGAGAGAAACCCATGTGCAAGAGATATTTTGTGTGTAGACTGTATATGTAAATAAGTAATTGTTTTATTGATAAAATTTGAATAGTGTGCAATACCTTCATGGTGGTTTGCCTATAGAGGCATTGACTGGCCACAAAGGATGTATAGTCATGTCTTTTGACTATTTATCCCTTCATAATAATAATGTTTATTATTTAAAAACTATATATGTAATTAATATTTCTATGAATATTTTATTGACAACATTGCCACCCCCTTTAGAGATGCTTTGTCCTCAAAATATAACATAAGGGTTTCCCTAGGAATGACATCTTTTATTTTGACTTTGTTTGTGCTTGTGAGTTGGTGAAATCCTCATGTGTATTTGCACCTTCCTTGAAGTTGGAAGCCTTAACACCATATAATTTTTAATGTTTGTATCTTGTGAGAAATGTGATGCCCTAGGTCCCCTATGAAGGCTAGGCCTAGAAGAAAGAGGGAGAGGTGATACAGATAATGTTTTTTTTTTTTGGTGATCACTAATGGAGGACCAGTGCCTAATCCTTTGGGAGAAATGGAGTCAAGATGATTCCAATGGTTGGTACAATTTCACTTAGTCAAGGAGGCCTCTACCACAATTTCACATGGCAATTAGGGCATCAGAGAATTGCTTCAAGGTCTTTATACTTTGATATGCAATATGTAATGACTTATCTAGATAAAATTTCAACGAAATATCTCTAGGAACATTCACTTATTCAAACAATGCTCATGACATGATGCAATGCTAATAAAAGACAAATTTCCACCATTTCATACAAGAAAAGCAACAAATTTTAGCCTAGTATAGTGAAATTCCCCAACAACATGCATGTGGCATAAGAAATAGACAAAATCACATTAAAAGAGCACTTACATCTGAGAACAAGTATATCCAATCATCATCATATGCCAATATAGAAGCTCCAAGACAAAAATGAAGAGATTCAAACATCAAAATTCATCCATTCATCCATCCAATTTCGTCCTCCAAAAAGAATAGCGAAAATCTCACAGGAGAGAATGATCCATTCCAAGTGATGATGAGAGAATGAATCAACTCATTATCTAGTTTTACAATGTCTAATGAATTCGATTTAGCTTATTTTGGCCTAATTTAGCCCTTAGAATAAAATAATGTGCAAAATAACAAGTACTTTTGGTGACAAGCCCACCAAACTAGCTCAATAACAAAGGAGTAAGCCTCTCAAGAGGGTCGAATGATCAATAACATGTGTCGTTGGGCCTTAGAGGAGGCCTAATGAAGTCCATAGGTGCCATAATGTGAAATAAGACTCCAAAAATAGTGGACAAGGGGTTGGCCCCTTGTTCTCCAAGTAATAAACTTGTGGTGCTCCCAAATGGATGTGGGGGCACACAAATGTCCTCATGGGCCTTCAAACATATCGAAGATGCTTGTAGACAATCTACAAGGGCTAGGATGATGATACAAGTGATGTCACATCATCATATAGATCTTGGACCATCTGCCAAGTGTATGGTGCAACTGTGGAGCTCACTGGGCATGGTGTACTAGGTGCATCTTCCTTGTCCAATAGGTGAACCATGAGCAATCTGTGAATGACTCTAGGGATCCATGGAGTGTTTTTTGCTACTGAGGAGGCCCATGGCTCTCTATGCACACCCTACATGTGCCCATGTAGCCCTCTGGAGGGTTAGGACCCCGTATAGGGAGACCAAACCCAGAATGGAGACTATTTGTAATCCTGCATAAGATCCAATGCATCCCCTTGCCCTCCAGTACACCAAGTCATTAAAGAAATCAAGTAAGAGAGTTTACAAACCATGGAAAACAGGTGCGCACTTCATAATGGCATGCCCTTCCATAGTCGGCTTTGGCATGTGTAAATGTCTCCAAGCTCAAAGGGAGGTTAAGAAAGCGCCACATTAGGTTTTTTTTGCTCCTAAAGGGGGTGGTATGCCTATGGTACATCCTTCAAATGGTGGTGACATGTCATAAAGTGATGGAATAGAGTATGGGATGAAGGGGAAAGCCTGGGTTACATGCCATGGTCCAAAGGTAGCTAATGAAACGGAAGCCCATACTAGGGTAAATGATGTGTAGGAGGGAGAAATCGTGGTACATGAGTTACTCCGCCTTGATTTTTCCACCCTTTATCATATGCCGTTTGCCTTTTATGATTTTTCATTGGTTAATTGCTTGGGGCTCAAGGGAATGAGAGCATGATGTGTAAAGTATAACAGTGGATACACCCTTTAAGGCGGGGCAGTTCATCGCCCACTAGGGGTTGGGACAATCATGGGTTCCTGAATGATAGAGGAGGCCCATCTAGGGCTTAGATGAACCAGGGTGATGGACATGGAAGGGGGTAGAGCTCATGTATTGGCTTTTGCCCACGTGCTAAATGTGTTTGTCTAGGCCATCTTTTGCATTTTTTGGTACAATTTCCTGTTGAATGTGGTCAATTATGCTTTTTCTTTTCTTTTCTTTTGCATCAACCTTCGGGCATCATTCTAGGCCTGACCTAAGGTGTGGGCAAAGGGGAGGGGGTGGCTGACCCTTTGTGGACCTAGTGGAGGAATGTGGACCCAAGTGGGAGGAGTGATGAATGGGATTATAATAAGTGGAAGGGGGGATGATATATGTGGATTGGGGAGCGGGACCACGCAACCAAAATCAGGGTTTCCCATGTAGTACCATCTTTAAAGCCCAAAGGTCAGTAAAAGAGATCCCACGGGACTAGGGTCCAAGGTTAACATCCAAAAGAGACCTAAGAGACAAGAGCACAAACCTAGTCCACTCTTTCTGCCAAATACCCCCATTAATCCATGCCCAAGAGTTTCCATGATAAGTAAACTAAAATACTCAATCACCAAATGAAAAGGCATACCTGTAGGTTTGGGAGGGACCACATGGGTGGCTTAGGTGGCGGAGAAATGGCACAATGAACTAGTTGGTGGCTGCAAGGGGCTGCTGATTGAGGACCATCATGGAGAAATTTTTTCTCCTAGGGGTATCACCCACAAAATGGTGCGTAACATGTACTTTGCCATTTATTCTTATGGTGAATATTGTCTCTTGAATATCGTTCATAAGTACTTGTCGATATAACCTGAGATTAACCATAATTAAAGTACTTAAAACATTAACAATCTCATCTTAAGAATTATTCACTAATTTCACCTTGCATATCATTTTATGCTAGTCTTGCATCTTAAAACTTACCTCCAAGCATAAGCTTGGTTGATAGATTTTTAGGACATCCCTTCTCATTTAGCTTGAGGGGTTTTGGCAACTCTTTGAGGGTTAACACGGTGACCTTGCAATCGTCAGAGCCACACTCTCTGTAGCGTCGGAGGCATTAGGTGATATGAGCCTAACAAAAGGTATTATTAATCAAGCCCTTGCTTGCTTCTGGTTGGCCTCCTTCCCACAACCTACCTTGGAGGCTAACTTCAAAATCGTTAAGGGAAGGTCATATTTAGATTACGCATTTAATCAAAATTAACCAAGATCTTTGCATTTCACGTAGGTCTTTAGGATTTGCATTTCATATATGTTAATTTTAGATAACAATGGTATGTTCTATGCTTAGCACAATTTACTTCAATGTTCCTTTTTGCAACCCAATCACAATTTCCAATTATTTCCAGTAGCAATCACATTAACTTAATCACATTGATAGTAAATGCAGCTAGAACATAAAAACATATGCAAAAAACAAGCCAAGACAAGGGGACACCAGATTTGGCGGATGCCAGGAAAAAAACTCCAATTTGGGGAAAACCCTTTGATCAAATCTTCTTATTATTATTCAATAGTTCAGCAGAGAGAGAGAGTACATAGATCAAATTCACTTGCCCAATACACAGTGAAAACAACCCTGTCAAAATCAACAGTCAAAAGCAGTGAATTGCAACCCTAACCAAAAAGTCGACGCTGGTCAAATCGAGAACAAAAATTCTCCTTTGCAGCTCGGTCAAAGGTAGTCAACTTGGCCTCCAAGAAGGGTCAAATTCAACCCAAAACAGTCCACCCAGCCTCAATCAAACTCTAACAAACTTCAGTCAATGCTAAGATTAAACAGGCCTACGATCAACACAATTTAAATTTGCTACAAATGCCTCGATTTCTATGACAACAAGTACGAATGCAGTCAAAACAGGTTAAACTATCCTTGGTCAACACTGGTCAACATTGGTCTATAATCTGGAATTTCGGCCTGCTCTTTATCTCTGAAATTTTTGGCCTCCTTGCCACACGTGTGAGGGAGAGAGAAGATCTTGAGCTGTACGAACCAATCTGATGTGGAGAGAGAGAAGGATGTGTGAGTGAGTGATGTCCAAATGAGGATAGAGGTCACTCCTATTTATACAATTCGTTGTGGGTGAGGAGACACATCCATTGGGCTTCTTGAGCCTACATTTGACTGAGGATGACCTTGATGATTTGTGCATGAGAGAGAATAAATTCAAAATTCAAATTTTGCTTGCCCGAATGAGATGATCTTTATGTCAAACTTGGACCTCTCGAAAAGAGGAATCCAATGTAATAATCAGCTCCATCATATGAGTTGTCCCAAGGTGGAATTTGGCCCTAGTTGCCAATTTTAACACTCCTTCTCAACTATGGAGTTTGACTTTGACTCGAGGGGAATGGTCCCCTTGTATGTTTTCCAACTGCACAACCCTGGCACACTCCTTCATGATCTAAGTTGAATTCGGGCATACCTGTGACCATCTTCTTTACATCAGGTAAGGCTTTGTAATGAAGGTGAGCAAATATTTGGTGCCACAATTCGGATTGAAGAGAAGTATCGCAAGTTATTTCTCCCAATGGACTTCCTTCAACCTGATAGAGACCTTCAACCTTGAATCCAAGAGTGAATGCATCTCTCAGGTTCCTTTTCCAAACACGAACCTTCCTATCAATGAATGTCACCTTGAAACCTTTATCTTCCATTGCCAAAATATAGACCAGGTTCTTTTTCAGATCAAGTACATACAATACTTCTTGTAGATGAAGGGTTTGACCTTGATTTAAGTGAAGAGTAACAGTCCCAATTCCTTTCATGGGATAAGTGGCATTATCCCCAAGTATAATCTCCATATTAGTTTTATTTTCAATCAAGTTTGAGAGGGCCTCCTTGTACCCAGTGAAGTGCCTTGAGGCACCATTGTTAATCAACCAATGATCCAATGTATTTGGAGGAGAGGCGGTGGTGAGGGCAAAAATATGATGGAATTCTTTTTGCTTTTCTACAACATTAACTTCTTCATACCTGGAGTTTCTCGACTTCTTGGGAGGACGACCATTTTCATTTCGAGCAGCGGGAGCATTCTCCTTTCCTTTATTGTTGAACTTGTTGTTCCTTTGATTTCCATTGCCTTTGTAGTTGTTGTTAGTGTTGTCGTCATCTCTTGGAGTATCCTTCTTGTGAGGACTCTCTCTAGCAAAGTGGCCAAACCTGTTACAATTGAAGCATCTTCTAGTGAAGTGCCTTGAGGCACAACTGTCAATCAACTAATGATCCAATGTATCTGGAGGAGAGGCAGTGGTGAGGGCAGAAATAAGATAGAATTCTTTTTGCTTCTCTACAACATTAACTTCTTCATACTTGGAGTTTCTCGACTTCTTGGGAGGACGACCATTTCCATTTCGAGCAGCGGGAGCATTCCTCTTTCCTTTGTTGTTGAACCTATTGTTCCTTTGATTGCCATTGCCTTTGTAGTTGTTGTTATTGTTGTCATCATATCTTGGAGTATCCTTCTTGTGAGGACACTCTCTAGCGAAGTGGCCAAACCTGTTGCATTTGAAGCATCTTCCTTTTCTTCCTTCTTTGAATTCCGGCTTGAACCCTTGACCTTGTCTTCTTGGACCAACATTGTTCTTCCTTTTAGCATGAGTGGAGAAGGCAATAGGATTGTTTCCATTTGAGGGTTTGTCTCTTTCCATCATCCTAATTTCTTCTTGAGTGCATCTAGCCAATAATTCATCAAATTCCATGATATTGTCATTGTTGAGGATGGTAGTGTTAAACACATCCCATTCTCTTGTAAGGCCTCCAAGTGCAATAAGAGTGAGCTTCCTATCACCAATAACTTCTCCAATAGATAGTAGATCATTCTTGATTTTGGTAATCCTCATGAAGTAGGATTGAATGGATTCTCCTCTATCCATCTTGATGTCTTTCAAGTTGTTCTTGAGAAAGAGAGCTTGATTTTCATTATTTACTTTGAACATCCCAACTAACTTGTCATACATCTCCTTAGATGTTTCCAAATCAGAAATATAAGCAACCAAAGGCTTGTGAATAGAATCAACAATACTTTTCTTAGCTTTAACCTCACCTTTCTTGTATTTGGTTTGTGCAACAACGGATGCATGAGCTCTGAAACCATGTTAATTTTAGATAGCAATGGTATGTTCTTAGCACAATTTACTTCAATGTTCCTTTTTGTAGCCCAATGACAATTTCCAATTATTTCCAATATCTATCACGTTAACTTAATCACATTGATAGTAAATGTAGATAGAACATAAAAACATATGTAGAAAACAAGCCAAGACAAGAGGACACCATAGATGCCAGGGAAAAAAACGTCGATGTGGGGAAACCCTTGATCAAATCTTCTTATTATTATTCAATAGTTCAGTAGAGAGAGAGAGAGAGAGTACATAGATCAAATTCACTTGCCCAATACACAGTCAAAACAACCCTGTCAAAATCAAATGTAGATAGAACATAAAAACATATGTAGAAAACAAGCCAAGACAAGAGGACACCATAGATGCCAGGGAAAAAAACGTCGATGTGGGGAAACCCTTGATCAAATCTTCTTATTATTATTCAATAGTTCAGTAGAGAGAGAGAGAGAGAGAGTACATAGATCAAATTCACTTGCCCAATACACAGTCAAAACAACCCTGTCAAAATCAACAGTCAAAAGTAGTCAGTTGCATCCCTAGCCAGAAAGTCAATGCTAGTCAATTCAGCAACAAAACTTCTCCTTTGCAGCTCGGTCAAAGGTAGTCAACTTGACCTCCAAGAAGGGTCAAATTCAACCCAAAACAATCCACCCAACCTTAGTCAAACTCGGTCAAACTTCAGTCAATGTCGCGGTCAAACAGGCCTGCAGTCAACGCAGGTCAAACTGCCCCAAATGCCTCGATTTTTGTGCCAACAAGTACGGCCTCAAGAAATCAAAATTTTGCCCAAGAAAACGCAATCAAAACATGTCAAACTATCCTTGGTCAACGCTGGTCTGCAATCTGGAATTTCGGCTTGCTCTTTATCTCTGAAATTTTTGGCCTCCTTGCCACACGTGTGTGAGAGAGAGAAGATCCCAAGCTGTATGAACCAATTTGATGTGGAGAGAGAGAAGGATGTGTGAGTGAGTGATGTCCAAATGAGGAGAGAGGTCACTCCTATTTATACAATTCGTTGTGGGTGAGGAGACACATCCATTGGGCTTCTTGAGCCTACATTTAACTGAGGCCGACCTTGACAATTTGTGCATGAGAGAGAATAAATTCAAAATTCCACTTCTGCTTGTCCAAATGAGATGATCTTTATATCAAACTTGGACCTCTCGAAAAGAGGAATCCAATGCAATAATCATCTCCATCATATGAGCTGTCCCAAGGTGGAATTTGGCCCTAGTTGCCAAGTTTAACAATATAGGATAGAAAAGCATCAAAGCAACAATTGTCCATCCGGTACTTGGTCTTTATTTTATAAAGGAAGAGTATTGACTCCTTAAGGCACTAGTCTCAAATATATAAATTCAATCCAATCCTTAAAATCTTGCTAGATTTAACCAATTCCTAGGCCATTCAACTGTGTCTCTCGGACTAGTTAGTTCCCAACTTGTCCTTCATCATTTCATTTCCATAGGGTCTACCTCCTATAGCCTGTTGTTGGGAGACAACTAAAGCGAAGAGGTTGGGGATTGGTGTGACAACCCTCGACTTGAGTCGTTGTCACAGTGCCTGTACATTTTGAGTGACAACAGGTACCAAGGAGGTGTTTCCTTGTACTTTGTGCCTAGCCTAGGAAAAGTAGCAAAGTGAATCCCTTGAGAAAAAATGACTTTATGAGTTTATTAAAGTCGTTTGATTTATTAGTTACTTTATGAGATTACAAAGTACATTTTACTTTTTATTATTAAAGTGACTTTATGAGAAAAGTTGTGTTATGAGGTAGATGGTTCACTTTTAAGTTATTAAAGGGACTACGAGGGTCAATTAATGAAAATAGGGACTTGAGGGGGTCAATGTGAGATTAGATCTCAATCCTTGATCATGAGAGGCCAAGATCTAATCTCAACCCTTGATCTTAGGGATAGGTCTTTCTCTTCATCAAGAGAATGAAAAGGGGGAAAAGGCACTTTGCATGCGTTCATTTTTCATGTGTGAGATTGGAGAAGAGAAGGAGAGAAGAAGACACCAGGTCAACTTGCAGAGGAGGCTGAAGGCAAACTGAGTGGTTGAGAGGGCAAATTGTATAGCCTGTGGAGAGCATGAATTCCCAGGCAGATCGTATAGCTGAGAGTGCACTATTTCCCAGGCAGATTGTACAGCTGAGAGGGCACTATTTCCCCAGGCAGATTGTACAGCTGAGAGGGAATGAATTATTCCTGAGTAACATGATTTTCAAGGAACAACAATGCTGAAATCGAAGTCTGTTAGAGTAGCTGTCTTGGACACAAAAATTGAGGATAGTGTACAACATTTAATCCTGTTAATTAGCATTGATTTCTGAGTTGAGTGGCATGTAAAGTGGGGCTATTAAGGCACATGTTTCGAGGCAGTGATAGCACAAAATCAAGGACAGCTACAACACTGTTTTCAAGGCAGATGGGTAGATTTGAGATAAGTCTGTGTTGTATTAATTGCTGATTGTACTGCTGTACCAAATTCACAGGGAACAATAAATCTTCCTTCTTCACTGGTTTTTCCTTCAGGGATTTTCTAGGGTCAGTTTGACTAAAAGTCTTGTGTTCAAATTTCATGCATGCTTGTGTGACTTTTCAGCAAAAAGGTGAAAATTAGAGTAGATCTCAAGTGTTTCTTGTTTTTAGATTTAATATAAGTTTATATCAATTTCTAATAATGATGGGAAGGAAATTAAACTTATGTGAAAAACAAACTTGAACCCTGATTGGGATTTACAGGCAAATTTCAAATGGAGTAGATCGATTTTTAAATGAAATTAATGTCTTGTCTGCTATAACCAGGTAACGAGCAAGGTTCGTTATAGCAGGTTAAACACTCCAAAAGACTTGGAATACAAAGATCTCCATTGAAGATACAAGAATATATATTAAAATGTATGAATGAGAATGATGATACAAATGAGAGTGAGAGCCTGCTTATATACCCTAGGCAGGTACCTCTTCATGGAAGGTCATGCCCCATTTAGACATGCCTCTTTAGTACTAATTACTAATAAACTAATCATTATTACAATTATCATTATTTATATTTATATTATTTTTATATATATTTTATTCATAACATTTCTTTCTTCCTCAAAAAGCTTTGTCCTCAAAGCTTGCTGATGAAAAGGTTTGATCTCTTTTTCTGTTTCGAATACAAGTTGATATGATCTTTGGAGTGATATATAAAATTGTCGCATAGAGAAAGGATCTGACCATCCTAAATTAATTTTTTGTGGAATTTTTTGATTACCGGAAACATCTCTTTTTTTGTTTTGAATACAAGTTGATATGATCTTTGGAGTGATATATAAAATTATTGCACCGAGAAAGGATCTTACCATCCAAAATTAATCTTTTGTGGAATCTTTCGATTACTAGAAACTTGTGATTAATCGTTATCACTGAATTGAATTGTGTGCACTTCAGTATCCTTCTTAACATAAGTTTGTTGTTTATGTTCTGAGTGATACAGATTCATAGATTGATTGAGTTGTCTTCTCTCGTGATTCAGATGTCGATAGGAAATTCTTTTGGTTTGACTTTCCCTTATTAGGTGTGGCAATTTTTTGATTTTCTTTTGGTACTACGGTTGTTGAGTTAGGTACAAAATCTTTGTTTGGAATTTTCATCATCTGAATTGCAACATGTGAGTGTGTTTTTCCTTCAATTGATTTATCCTCTTCTTGAGTTGTGGTATTGACTGGTTTGGTATTCATTCCTTTATCTTCAACTGGAGCTGTTACGACTGGCGACTTCGATACTTCCTCTTGAATACAATGTTCTAACTTGTCTTTTAATGACTTCTTGTCCTTCTTAAGCTTCTTAATTTGTGTTAATAATTTTTCGCTATGGTCCTTAAGTCGAAAGACTTCTTCATTTCTATCGTGATTTTGTCAATTTCATTTTGCATATTTTGTAGTGCTTTTTTACCTTCTTGAAAAATTACTTTTGAAATATCTTGTATGTCTTCTGGTGTTACTGAATTTGGCTTTAATGTAATGTTTTGTAGTGTTATTTTTCTCTTTTTGTATGAAAATGTCAAAAACTTCTTTTTCGTATTCAGGATGAAGGAACCTAGGGTTTCCATCCAGGTTGAACCTAAAATAATGTCACCTTGATCGCTCCATAGGGTTTGAATTGAGAATTGTGATATGAATGTATAATCTCCAATGTTTAATTGTAAATTGGCTATGTCATACTTTTTGTTGTCATAACAGTCTAATTTTTTGATTATATTTGATAATCACTAATTGGTTTGTTATTTTAGGTTTTATATAATTTTTATCTTCAGCTAACCAGATTGCAATAGCAACATCTTTTCCTGCAATAGACCCTTTAATTCTAAATAACACTGAGGCATAGTTATATGAAGTTTTTGGGAATCCTTTGGTCTTCATTTCAAAATTAGACTCCATTCCTTTCGACCTTAGGGATTTTAAAAGTAACTCCTAATTTTTATAATAAAATTTTACTCTTCCTTCTTTGAAGATATTCACTTTGAAATTATTTACCCTTCCTTTTTTTTTCCTTTTTTATAGTTAATTTTCATTTAACTTTTATAATATATTATATATTTTAAAATTATATATTGTTAAATATTAAATTAATAATGAAACTACATAACTATTAATTAAAATAGATATATAATTTTTTATTAAAATAAGTATAGTATTTACCCAATGATGTCAGCTGCAACAGGGTCATAGCTGCGTTGATTGGCGGAGTCGCAGAGGTTGGTCAGAAAAAAGGTCGCGACTTTTGGAAGTGTTTTTTGAACCGAGCACAAAAAAAATGGCAGTTGGAAAGCTATGTTGGGGGCAACGGAAAAGAGTCAGCGAATAGTGAGTAGGGAGACTGCAATGGATAATGCTTGATGCATGTGGCTTCAGACGCGACAGAGCTATTGGTCGAAGTTGTCATTGATATCAATATGGCATTGTTGGAGATGGAAAATGTCCTAACCTTTGTGATGCATGAATAACCCTTTTGTGATGTTGCCCTAACCTCATTGAAGCCTCTCTTTATGCAAACCCTAGGAGAGAACCTTAAGCATGAAGATTGAAATCTAATGACAAACCCTTGAACTAAAATCCTAATGTGCATGATGCCCTAGACTTGTTAAAGATGCCCATGATGCCTTGTTGAAGATGCCCTAATCCTAATAAATGAAGAACACATGTGAAGGAGCCTTGATCTTGCATGACATAAACTTGAAGGCCTAAGTCTATGAAGAAGGAGCCCTAGCATTGTCCAAGACATAATGAAAAATTCCTAAAGGTTGCCATGGATGAAATAATGATGGCAGTTCACAAATATAATTTTATTGATGGTAAAATGACCTTATTTAAGGATGGAATTGGCATAGGATTTTAGAAGACATTGAGCTCTTTACAACGAGCACTTACGCGCCTTTTAACTCCTCATAGGCTAAGAGAATGATTTTACAAGTTGAAATAATATATTTTTGATGCTGGCTGACATGAGCCTACATGTGCAAGTCGACTCTTGAAAGGGACGTGTCATTTCGCTATAGGTCAAAAACATGTATAAATATAAGGTTGATCTCATCGTTCTAGCCATCAATTTGGTGAAGACAACTACATGAACGTAGAAGAAGAAGGGTTCACATCTCGTGAACCAAGGAGGCCAAGGAGGACATTACTGTTTGGGCAAATTCTTACACCTTTGACCTGTGGAAGAAGTGCAGACCTCGGATTTGAAGGACAGATTTGTGAGAAACTCAGAATTGCAGACCTGTAAGAGCTTAAACCTAACCTGACTTCGATCTGAGGACAACAATCTGTGGAGAGTTGGATTCATGAACCTATGATAGCTTAAAGGCTCGAAGTTACAATCACCTGTGGAGCTCAGACTTCATAGTAGATCTGTGATTACTTACACCTCAGACCTGTGACAAGTGTGTGGACAGTCATTTGTGGGAGCTCAGACTATATTACAAACTTGTGGATAGTCATTTGGACCTGTTCTAACTCGACATTTGGAGCTCGGACAATCTACCTGTGAAAGCTCAAATTGCAGACCTGTGGTGGTGCCTCAAGATTGCAAACTTGTGGAGGCGAGGACTTAGTGTTGAAGGCTCAAAATTGTTGATGAACTTTAGACCTGTTTGGACCTGTAAATTACCAGAGGCTTATCTTCGGACCTGTGGACAATTTACTACTATATTTTAGATTTGTAGAGTCTCAAACTTGTTCTCAACGTAGTATTGAAGGATCATTGAAGTCTTGTTGAAGACATTGTAAAGCATAGTATGCAGACCTATTGGAGTCACTCTTGGAGAAGCCTATTCAAGACACCCTGAAACATTGTGAAGCAGATCTTAGGAACTCATGATGCATTATTGATGGGCCTCATGAAGTAAACAATCGGAGAAGTTTTTTTGGCTATCATGAAGAGTTGTGGAGACACGTACTGAGAATCACAAAGTTGTCATTGATGAATGAAGGGTTACTGAAGATTGATTGAGAGCATCGTTGGAGATATTGTCAGGGCTTGTTGCAGAAGACATTGAAAGCCTTGAAGAACCGTTGACCTTATCTTGAAGATTTGAAGCATAGGGTTGGAGCCCCAGAGGATAGGAGTTTTCAAGAAGATCAGGTTGGAGCCTGTGCTAGTGGAGAGGGTTGGAGCCTTAGAGATTGGTGCCTCATAAAGACAAGGTTGGAGCCTCGTGAAGTCCTAGTCGGTGCTCAACAAAGTACAAGTTGGAGCTTGGTGGATTGGAGTTTGGTGTCTTCATCTAGGGTTAGAGACCTAAAAATTATTGTTCGTGATTTATTATAAAGAAGACGATTGAAGTCCTCATTATTTCATATTAATAAAATCATTTTTTCTATATTATTCATTTTGTGTTATGGTTATAAGTGATCTAAAAACTAGTAAAATGACAATTGTACACGAAATACTGATTCACCCCCCTGTTAGTATTTCCAACAGGAGCAGGGTGCGATTATGATAACAATGGCGTTGGAGGTAGCGGTTGGTGGAGTGATTAAGAGGGACTTGATGGTATCAGTGGAATCTTGTGGATTTGGGCACGACGAGTCTGTCAACAACAGATAGAGGTTTAACATCGATGTTGGGACAATGGAATTGGACAGGCAGAAGGTGTCGGGTACCAGACAGAACCGTGAGTCGAGAGGGAGATGAACAAGCTTTAGTGTGGAATGTCAGTAGCAACAATGAATGTGGCTGGTGTAATGGCTTGCAGAGGCAACGACAACAGTGCAAGGCTGAATTGTGGCGGTCTCTTGGTGGCGTCGACAAATCCATATATAATTTTTTTGTAATACAATTTTTTTTAATTATATCTTTGACTCTCTGTTGTTTCTTTTTTATAATTCTCTTTTAAAATATATATATCTTTGATTTTTTTGTTTTGTTATAATTTTTTTCTTTCTTTTAATATTATTTCATTGAATGTTTCTTTTTTCCTATATTTTTTTTCCAATATATAGACATTTTTTTTGTTTTTTGTTTTCTAAATTTATATATATATTTAATGAATATCTATATATATATATAATGAATATATATAATTTTTTTTTTCATTTTTTGTTTTCAATGGTCAAAAGTCTGAATGAAAATATGAAAAATGGAGAAACTTCAAACTATGTATAGCGAAATGCTTTGATTATGTCTACAACAAAGTCGACGAAAATTGATGGTCAAAGACCTGGATCGGAGAACAAGGCTCTTGTGCAGTGGTTGAGCAACCAGAGGATTGAACAACTCCGATACCAATGTAATGAACAAAGTTCATCTACTTAGAGGAATGCTGTGATACCAATGTAACGAACAAGGTTCGTTATAGCAAGTTAAACATTCTAAAAGGCTTGGAATATAAAGATCTCCATTGAAGATACGATAATATATTTTAAAATGTATGAATGAGAATGATGATACAAATGACTGAGCCGACAAGTTGTTTAACCTCCTACATATCAACGGTTGGGTTGTTGTTTATTTCATATTTATAGCCCTAAAGTAATCTATCACTGTGAGAAAGTTTTGAATATTACAAGGCCGAAGTATGGTTATCCTAGTGGCATGAATTAGAAAACTGAAACAATGCATTGAGCCATACAATGTTTTTAAAAAGGAAAACGTTCTGGCAATGGAATAATAGATACATATTTACCTCTGATGGTTTTGGAGCTTGACCAGAATTAAATCAAGGGTTTTGAGACTTCATTAGGGGCAAATTTCTTGCAATCATCTCCAGCAGTCTAGGTAGAACCATGAGACAGACCGTCCTGTAGCAAAGGCACAAATTTGAAGACATCTGCTGATCAGTTCATTGGCTTATCATTTGGGAAGCTATGATTGGTTGCAGAGAACTGGTATTATTGTTGTTGTAGTCTAGTGATTGTCCTTGGGCTGAGGCATAAAAGAATCCTGGCATTGGTGGCTAAGTATGAACTTCGCATTGGATAGTGCACTAGGTGCCATTTTGATATAATGGATATATTCATGAGCCTACTTTGATCATATGTTGTCTTCTGCCTATATTCTAAAGCTTTGTGTTTGCAAACATGAATGAAAAACTTTAAAATTATGTTTTTTATTAAAAAAACAAATATTTAATGTATTTTTTAAAATGACCTAGTCATTGAAATCAAACCGGCCGAGTTGATACCGATTCGGAGTCGGTGCGGGAGCCGTCCCTTGGCCGTTCCCGAACCGGAGTCGGAGTTTTAAAACATTGGCTTATATGCCCTAGGCAGGTACCTCTTCATGGAAGGTCATGTCCCATTTAGACATTCCTCTTCAGTACTAATTACTAATAAACTAATCATTATTGCAATTATCATCATTATTTATATTAATATTATTTTTTATATATATTTTATTCATAACAGGATCCTATTTTGATTTATGAATTTGTTCATAGTGGCACGTTGGTTGAACACTTGAAGAAAGAGGGGGGAGAGAGGGAGGCTTGAGTTGATTATCTAGTATTACCATACTTACAGATTGCATCTGAAGCTCTGTCCTACTAGCACTCAACTCTCAATCCACCAATATATCACTTCATGTAAAGTCCTACAATATTCTTCTAGACATGGACATTAATTGTAAGATTGCTTACTTTGGATATTTGAGATTGGTACTTTTAGATGGATCTCGCATATCTACAATTCCTAGGGCACTCATGGCTATCTTGATCTAGAATATCATCAAAATTCCATCTTACAGGTAAAAATGATGTTTACAGTTTTGGTGTAGTATTGATTGAAATAATTACAGCTATGAAACCTGTGGATTTTTCATTGTATAAAATGGAAGTGAATCTTATTTTTCTTGCACTCAAAAAGTTATAGGTGGATGCCTCCATGACATCATAGACCCATTTCTACAAGTTGATCAATAGTGTTCTGTTTGAGCATTAGTGCAGAGACTTGCAGAGCTTGCATTGAGATGTTTATAATGCGAAAAAGGTGCAAGGCCAACAATGATATAAGTTGCACATGTAGTTTCATTAATCAAGACAAGCGGCAATGTCTACAGGACTGGATATGCAACAATATCTAGACTAGGATGGTATAATTTACCCATCAAACTACCACAGAAAGACATTTCCTCTAGCAGACTCAATAAGGAAAGGGAAGTATGAGGAGAAAGGGATAATAAAGGGACTTTGACAAGAGATAACCTTGCCAAATTTGGGAGAGAGTAAAACACTGATTTTGTGCTTTGTGGAAATAACGGTAAAAGCCATTTTTTGGAAGAAAAGGACATAAAGCAACAGTTCTATTTCTTATCCAAAAGCTTAAGATCCAGTGAATTAGGCAGGGTAAAAGCCAACAATGGAATGAGTTATATGCTACAGTTTTTGTGAGAGTCCAGCCTTGATTAAACCAACTACTTGGTTGAGGTGGCAGCCATGTAGACCTGTATTAGTTTTTGTCTGAACTTTGGTGAGTTTCATGAAGAGGCTTTTGAACTTTATATATTCTATTTTCCCTCCATCAACCAAGTTGACTAGGTTTTGAGAGGAGGACGATTATATACATAACTTGGAGAGAGTGCGGGGGATAAATAGTTATTATTGATACTGGCAATGGAAAACCTTTTGCTCTTTCATCCATAGAACTTTGACCACCACCTCCACTGCAAGGAAGGAGTTCAATGGTAACTTCTCACATATTTCCCATCATGATGTAGACAATCTTTTGGGTAATTATTAATATGCGATTTGATATAGCTATGCTTCATTCCAGCTCTTGAAATCTCATGGTTGTATCAAATTAATTGCTTTACTGGTACTATGGTTATATGCATTTACTTTGAAATTATTTCACTTAAAGTGCATTTCTTTCATATACTTGCAATTTGCTTTTGTAGTTATAGATGTCTTTGTAATATAATCTCAACCATTGAAATTTGTCTATTGAGTTTACCCTCTTAATTGTTTTTGGACAGCCCAAGAGTGGGTTTTAGTCTGCTGATTGTTATTGAAATATGTAAAAATCTTATTTTAGACAACAATATACACCTACGAGGGACACCCCCCTGACATTGCGATATTACTAGTCTAAACGCAGAGGCTTCCAACTATAGACAGGGTTGTCTGTCTAGAATTATCAAGTAGATTTATATGTGTTGGCAAGTAGATTTGCCAACACATTTCCAGCATGTATACACCTCAATCGCCAATTTATTAGTTGAAACTTTTTAGAAAGATGCCTAGTTATCAATTACAAAAATGGCAGTCTGTAGGGTTGGCCAAAATCCAAATTTGGTGAATGCTTGGACACATAATAAATGAAAGCATGCATGGATAGAGTATTGGTGGAGATAAGGCAAGTTTCAATGAATCCTTTTTAGACTAGGAATTTTGGCAAGCCTAATTTCTAGCATTCACAAAAATCAATAGCGTTTTATTTTTCTGTTCTCATGCTTTTGCAGTTGGTATCACTATGTTCCATGTTTTCTGGTTTTAAGCCGTGTCTTAGTTTTTTTGTCAACCTTTTGAGCCAAGTCAAACTGGTTCATATTCCAGATTGTCTAGGTTTGAAACAGTTGTTGAAGGAACTTGGACCCGGTAATAGCTTTTTATGTTCTGCTTATTTGCTTTCTTTTTGTTATCTTAGCTAACTCATGTCTTCTTTCTGCATTTATTGTCTTAGTTTCCTGATTATGTTGATGGGTACCTACGACTGGCAGCCATGGCTTGGGCTCGAAATAATGTTCAACTAAGTTTAGAACTGGTATATTTTCTTAATTAATTTTCTTTGCTGTTAGTTGCTAGCACATTGAGCAGGCTACTAAACAATTTAGTTACATATACAGGGCACTTTTCTCTTAACAATTGAATGGTGTGTTTGCATCAGATTGGGGATGCGCTCAAGGTGGATGAAAAATCATCCAATGCTTTATCTATGCTTGGCAACATGGAGCTAAAAGCAGATGCTTGGCTTAAAGCAAAGGAAACATTTAGAATTGCGCAGGATGTGACAGGGGGCAAAGATTCTTATGCCAATCTTTCACTTGTGAGTAACTTCTCCTTTGCCATGAAACTTTGAGGAGTTGGTATTTTGTTTGTCAATGTTTTGGAAATAGTTTATTGCCAATTTTGACTGAAAAGTTATGTGGTATCTATGGATTTATTCTAAATCATATGGAATATTTTCATTTTGTTGCTTTCCATGTGTTGGAATTTTCATCCCATTGATGTATTTCCATATTCTATTTTCTATGTCTTTCTGCACTTGACAAGTGCTACATTATGGTTCATTATATTTGATATATCAGTGCAGTTGTAGAACATTGCATATTAAAGGTCTATATTGTTTTGGAACAGGGGAATTGGAATTATTTTGCAGCAGTTCGTAATGAGAAGAAGGATTCAAAGCTGGAGGCCACACATCTTGAAAAAGCTAGAGAACTTTATTGTAAAGTATGTTGCATATCTTTTTTCCAAGGAAAAATCACTATTATTTGATATTTCCTAGTTTGAAATCAGAGCATACATATAACTGACTGTAAAGGCACTTTAATCATAGAACCTGTACTGTCAATGGAAAAAAAACAACCCGTCCTAGAAATATATAGTTGCAGTCATCCTAGGATCCAATAGGAAGATTTAACAAAAAAAATAACTCAAGAAACATAAAGGAATTTAAATTATTATGTGTTTAGTTTATAACAAAACCTAAAACCATGGCAAAGGTAGTTTTGGAGGTATTTTCATTTACAAGAAAATGTGGTTAATAGCTATGATCTCAAATTTTAATCAACAATGCTCCTTTACGCATATGCAAATATGATGTGGAAAACTAAATGTCTAATAGATAGTTTTTGATGGATATGGTAGCATAGGACAGGTGTTCTTGTCTCTAAGGTGTCAGAGTTGTTAAGGAACACAAGGACCCCAAAACCCAGAAAAGGTTTCTAGAGAAAGAGAGACCCATCAATCCATTGATACATATGATAAAGGTGCTCATGGGATGGGTAAGACTTCAAGGAAGATGGCCATAGCCATGGTACCACTTGAAGGAGGTCCAACATCTATAAGTACAATGATGAGAAGAGGGAGCAATCATGGAGGCATTAGTCTGTGCTTTTTCCACCCCTCTAGTGTGCCTATTAATTTAATGATTTGTCTATCTTTATTGCATAGCTTAGGTGACCCAACTTGCTTTATGCTTTTCCAATACCCCTTAAAGATCAGGGGTGTGCCATTCATATGTTTGTTTATTTAAACAGAGCATGGAATGCATAGGAACTAGGTGATGGCTAATGTGGGGCAGGGGGGGGAGGGGGAGGGAGAAGGGTAGAGCTCATGCTAGGCTTTTGCACACATGCTTATTATGACCCAGCCATCTTTTTCATTTTTCATTTTCTTTACCTGCGGCTTCATATGCTTTTATCTTTCTTTCAGCTGCATCAACCTCTTAGGTAAAATCTTTGGCCCATAACTCAAAGATGAGGATATAGGGTGCCAATCCCAATGACCAATGAAAATCAACCCGGTGAATGGAGGTGGATAATAAGGGAAACATGGAAGGTGGCAAGTATGGATTACCTTGGGCATGCTATGTCAATCAATGCCTCCTATTAGTGACCCTCCTAAAGGAAGGACCTTAGGGGAGGTCATAGTAGGGGCAAAGGATAATTTCCCAGGGGAAGCATGGGAACAAGGGTACAACTAAGAGCAGTCAATAATCCAGTTTGGCCTGTGATTCATATTAATATCCCCCAAACATTAAATGAAAGCAAATGATTACAAAAATGGTTAGATAGATGATCACACCTTCCTTCAATAAGTACACCAGATGGGAGAGAGCACGGACCAGATGGCTAATGGGAGGGGGGTGGGGGTTAGAGCTCATGCTAGACTTTTTCACACATGCTTATTATGACCCAGCCATCTTTTTCATTTTTCATTTTCTTTACCTGTGGCTTCATATGCTTTTATCTTTCTTTCAGCTGCATCAACCTCTTAGGTAAAATTTTTGGGCCATAACTCAAAGATGAGGATATAGGGTGCCAATCCCAATGACCAATGAAAATCAACCCGGTGAATGGAGGTGGAGAGCTCTGACCAGACCACGGACCAGAGCATAGGTGGAGAGCTCTGAGGTAAAGTTCTTTGTGGACCATCATAGGGCTGCTAGCTGGCTGGCTGAACATCGGGAAGAAAAATTCTCCTATGGTTTACAACTTCACCCACTTTTGGTGGGTAACAGGACTATCATGTACAAGATAAAATGGTGATTGCTAGAGAACTAAAGTACAATATTACTAAAGAAACAAACTAGAAGCACACATGACTAAAACATGAGACCAAGTTGGTTGTAAGTATCTATATCCTAACAAAATGTGCTGGAAATGCTGGGGACAATTTTCATTTGTGTAAGATAGGAATCAAAGAATTGTCAGCGACAGAAATATATGTCTTGTACTGCACTAATTTAAATTTCTTATTTTATTCTAATCATGTCTGCACATTCTAGCATCATTCAACTTCATATTTCCTCTGATATTAGTTTCTATGTTCTTTCTAATATCTGTCTAGTCCTCTCTTATCATAACCGATAGAAGCATACTAGAGGGAATGAGCTCGCATTTACTAGGTGTTGCTCTATATGTTGATGGTAAAAATTGACTTTTTTTGGTGTATAAACTAATTACACATTTCCGTTTTCTAATATTGAAGAACTTATATTTGCTGTACAGGTATTGGCACAAAGGCCAGGCAATGTGTATGCTGCGAATGGTGCAGCTGTTGTGCTGGCTGAAAAGGGTCTATTTGATGTTTCAAAGGACATTTTTACACAGGTTAATATGTCATATTTTCTTCTTAAATATTTACAATCATTCTATTCTGCCTTACAGATAAATCTAAGCTGGCTAGTTCATTTTTTCAGGTGCAAGAAGCTGCAGCAGGAAACATCTTTGTTCAGATGCCAGATGTGTGGGTAAATCTGGCACATGTTTACTTTGCTCAAGGCCAGTTTGCACTGGCTGTGAAAATGGTAGGATTTCTGAAATTCTTTTATGATACTTTTGCATATGTAATGCTTTTTCGATCAACTTATTGGGATATAAGTTTATGCATTTTCTTCCTTTGTAAATCCAGTACCAAAACTGTTTGAGGAAATTCTATTATGGTACCGATACCCAAGTTTTATTATATTTGGCTCGAACACATTATGAGGCAGAACAGTGGCAAGATTGCAAAAAAACTTTACTAAGAGCAATACATCTGGCACCCTCAAACTACATGTTACGGTTTGATGCTGGTATTGCAATGCAAAAATTCTCAACTTCAACACTTCAAAAGCAAAAACGAACTGCTGATGAGGTTTGCAACTATCATGCTTATGTCTTTATGGTATATCGTTTATGATCGTTGTATTATATTTCATTGTTGGAATATCTCAATGTGCCTTTTGTCTAGTGATTTATAGAACATTCCTTAATTTGATTTCATTTATTGTACACCTCGTCTGTATCTGAGCTGGCATGTACTTGGATTGTTGGCCCACACTATTGAATTTTTTGTTATGAAGATTCCTGCTTTCTGATATTCTTCCCGTTACTTGGAATTAGCATCACCACTTTCTGCATATTCACCTTGAGACTAGTTTTCACAAGCAAGGCAAACGCAGTCCAATGTGAAAATACAATTCAGACTTTTTATATATTATAAATGGGGCTTGGAATGTATATAGTAAGCATCTCTACAGACAAAAACTTGGGCCTGAAATATAATTAGTTAACAGTCAGTCAAAATATGCATTTCCAAAGAGGACCTTGAAATGGGTGTATTTTCTAGATGGATGAAACATCATTTTCTCCTGTCCATAAAATTAATGTTTTGCCAATATATATTTTTATTTCAAGGAAACCTTGTGGGATTCCCCAGAAATTTGAGATGAGGGGCAGCATGACTGCTAGCCATGATAGCTGTTGGCAACCCATGGGACTCAACTACACTCAAAAATAAATTCAGGCTTTTCTATAAACTATAAATGGGGCTGGGAATGTACATACTGAGCATTTCTACATACAAAACTTGGGTTTGAAATATAATAAGTTAGCAGTTAGTAGAAATATGCATTTCCAAATAGGGCTTTGAAATGAGTGTATTTCTAGATGGCCGAATCATCATTTTCTCCTTTGTCCTCCATAAAATTAATGCTTTGGCCATATATATATATATATAATTTTTTTTCCCAGGGAAAACCTTGTGGGATTCTTCCTTCCTCCCAGAATATTGAGATGGAGGGCTGTTCAACCACCAGCCATAATAGCTGCTAGTGGAACTCAGCTAGATTCGAACCTCAGGTGGACCAAAATGAGAGACCTCATGCAAACTCTACATTTGACAGTCTGTTCAAACTGGTAGAGCTAAACCACTGATAGTAGCATTCCAGTAGTATTAAATATTACTTAGTTGTATAAGGAAAAGCATTAAATCTTCTATACGTCCTGAAACATTCTATTTCAGGGGCAATAACTGAGATATTGCAATTCAAGATTTGGTTTATTTAAAGGTTATATTATCAAGTTCGTTTTACTGGTTTTGCCTGTTACAACTCAGTTATCTTTGTAAGATTTTATCTTGTCATCCTATTCACTTTTGATGCAAACTTACTTCTCTGACTCTGTGACCCTATCTTGAGGCTTATATGTTTAGCTATCTTTTGGTGGTACTTCGATTTCATGGATTCTTAAAAGATGCTGGATGTACCTGTCAGGCCAAATTAATGGGGTTGTAAATGTGTTTCTATCCATGTGTGTACCTTACATGATGGAACTTTGTACAGGTTCGCCAGGCAGTATCAGAATTAAAAAATGCACTTCGTGTATTCAGCCAGCTGTCCGCAGTGACCAATCATCACTCACATGGATTTGATGAGAAGAAAATAGAAATGCATGTTGACTACTGTAAGCATTTACTTGATGCTGCCAAAGTTCATAGAGAGGCAGCAGAACGTGAAGAGCAACAGAACCGTCAAAAACTTGAAGTTGCACGTCAACTTATCTTGGCTGAGGAAGCCCGTCGTAAAGCTGAAGAAGAACGTAAACTGCAGGTGCAGTTTAATATAAATGGGGATGTATTTGGCGTAGTTAATTTGCATGATAGCTCTATATTCTGCATGTTGTTATCTATTAAGATTGTACCGATATTCATAGTCTTCCACTGTTGAAACAGATGGAAAGGAGACAGCACGAAGAAATGCTACGACGGGTTAGGCAACAAGAAGAACACTTTGAACGTGTGAAGGTATGTGTTTTTAGCCTTTTAGGCTCTCCTGGCGCTGTGGTTTATTTTGTCATGCTGTGAGAAATCCTCCAAAAATGGGTTCAGCATTTCATTTTTATTTTTTGCAAAATGCCCAACTTTCAACAGAAACATAGATGATTGAGGAATGGAAAGAAAGATTGGTATCCTTCACAAATATAGTATGAGCCTTCTACTTTTACAGTTGGTCCAAATGTGAATCCTCCCAAAGTTACAGGTTTGGAATGACTACGAGACAGTTGATCAATAAATAGTTGTGCACATGAATTTAATGGTGAATGTGAATACACACAAGTCACTAGTTTGGAATGAGAATGAGACAATCGAGAAATAAATGTGTGCTGCATGACTTAAATAAATCAGAGAACGGAAGAACAATCACATCATTCAAAATAACACAGGAAATACCTAGAAGTTCTTATTCAATTAACTATTATATATAATTATTTTTCCCAAGGAAAATGCTGTGGGGAAGCCCAAGGGACACTTCTCACATTCATGGATGGCATCTCTGGTGAACTTGTTGGGTTGGACTACTGTGTGTGCCTCACCCAGGGGATTTGAACTGGTGTTTGATGGCATGGAACTAGCCAAATTCCCATCAACATTGTTAACTTTGGGGCTTAATTAACCATTTATATACACCCAAATATGCAAACCTAAATGTGTACTACATGACTTAAATCAAAGAACAGAACAATCACATCATTCAAAATAACACAGGAATTGCCCTGAAGATCTTTCAATTAACTATGTATATACTTTTCTTTTTCCAAGGAAAATATTGCGGTGAAGCACAAGGGATACTTTCTCATACTAGTAAACCTGTTGGGTTGGACTAGAGTATGTGCCTCACCTGTGGGGCATCTGCTGGCATGGAACTAACCAAATGCCCAACAACATTGGTAAACTTTGGGCTTAAGTAATCATTTATATACACCCAAATATGCAAACCTAATCAATAGAGATAGGTATGATGTACATCATACAAGGGTAATGCTTTCATTGGCTATGAAACTCAGTTCATAATTGGAGTCCTTTGATACACATAGAGGTTCGTGTACACAGTATGATGCACAATATACAAGGGTAATGCCTTCACTGGCTCTGATAATACAGTTCACAATTGGGGCCCCTTGATACATATAGAGGTCCATGCACATGACGGTTGGGGAACACAACCATTCATCCAACTAGCCCGGTCTTTGTAGCTAGGACTTTCTAATGATATTTTCATAATGTCCTTGTGAGTCTGACACACTTCATAATTTATTAATATACAGCATATTTCCATTGGGGCTGTGATATAGTGCTTGAGATGGGGTGTCGCCGTAATGATCCAGGGTCAAACTCTGGATGGCATTGAGCCGTGAATTATCAGTTGGCCAAGTTTGACAATATGTTTATGTTTTTGAAGTCATTATAAAACAACATATAAAGTGGCCAAATTGGGAATAACAAGAAGTTGAAACAACCCATTGGCTGGGAAAAGACTACTTTTGGTCAGTAACATTATGAGCATGACTTTGGGCGGTATCACTAAAACTCTTATAGCTGGTAAAACCTACGTCCGTAGCAATACTTTCTTGTATATGGTTTGTTCACAATGACCTAAAGATACTCACCCCAACGGAAACTTGGTTAGTTAAGATGGTCTTGCTGAAAGGTTTACAAGTGAGGATGCCTTCCACATGTTGCTTCCATTGTTCGGTCTTTAAGGACATGAAATTGGTACTGTTCAGTATCCATTTTTCTGGGAATTATCTACAACATATGCAATCCTCAAGTATGAATGTAATTATATGTAACTTGTAAAACCATTGTTAATAGCTGTCTCAGTGAGACTGGAGACGAACTCAGGGAAAACAAAGTACTACCATTTCACTTGGGAGAAACTCAAACTTGGAAAGAGTCGTCTGTGAGCTTGATTCACATGTCAAATTTGCAGCTGATAGTCAAACTGGCTAGCAGCAATTTTGACCTTCCGCCAGATTAGCTTGTCTTAATTGTGGTTCTTTCTAGGTTTGAACTGCAGGTCCAACTCAAACCTGGTGAGTTTTGTGATATTGTGTGATACTTTGATTACAGAATATTATTCTTTCTTCTTTATGATCTTCTAGATTGGTACAAAAAATGTTAACTAAAATCAACATGAGCTTTTGAACAGCCATTTAATTTATGGTTCATTCTACAGCCTAGCATGAGGGAGATGTGTAACATTTGTGCCTAATGCTGATGTGATGTGGTATAAGTTGACCCAATATAATATCTAAAATAAATTAAAAAATAACAGCCTGGTATGGACAAGATATTTTAAAAAAGAGCGCAGTATGTATGAGATCTGTAATATCTGTGCTTATAAATCAAAATATAACAACTAAAGTTCATAATATAATTTTTTTTTTTTAAGAAAACGAGTACACATCCTATAGGCTTTTCCCTGCTTTCAAAATAACACACACCCCAGTGTAAGTTCATTTAATTTGGATCTTTTAAGCATTGAGAGATTTACATCTTAATTTCTTTCTGATTCCTTTGTATGTGGGGTTATGATGGATCTAGGTTTGAACTAAGCATAGATTCCTTAGGTAGGATTAGTGTGTCAAAGTGTTGAAGCACATTCAAAAAATGAGTTATATTGGAGTATTTTTAGTGGCATAACTTCCATTTTTCTGGAGATTTTGCAATTCAAATAATTTGTGAAGCATTTGAAAATATTCTAACTGGGTTGCGCCCTTTGAAGGGCAATGTGGAGAAATGAATATCATGCTGCGAGTGTTAAAGTTTAATACAATAAGCTACCAATAGTGTTCTTCGAAAATGGGAGCAAACATTGCGGTTTCATTTTAAGGATAATTGTATTGGTTGAAAATATTCCATAGGTTGACTTCAATTATTTTTACAAAGTGAGTCACACTTTTTATTTTTCTCATTGTAGGAATTGTGGAAGGGTAAGAATAAAGACAAGGGTGATGATGATGATGAGTCTGGGCAAGCTGAGAAAAAGAAAAAGAAGGAAAAGAAGAAAAGAAAGAAGGATAAGCATAACAAGGATCAGGATTCTCATATGGAGGAACCTGACAATTTTATGGAGGAAGAGCCGAATTTTATGAGTGATAAGGCAGAAGATGGTGCAGAAAATGCCCAAGACCTTCTTGCTGCTGCAGGTCTGGAAGATTCTGATGATGGAGAGATGGTAAGTCTTGAAGGATAGGATGAATGAATTTCAGTGCTGCAGGTGGAATTGTTACATCTGTGGAAATGGTTTCCTATGAAATGCTAAATGTCTATGTAATTATCTTTGCAGAATGCTCCACCAGCAAAGAAATCACGAAGGAAACAGGCTTACTCTGATTCCGAGGATGAGCCTTTGCAGAAACAGAGTCCAGAAGAAGAGGTTGACGGATATGAACCAGAGTTCCGTGAAGAAGGAGCAACATATGAACCACAATTCCGTGAAAGCGATGGAGAAAATGGAGACAACCGGCTTCTTGAGGATTCAAGTGAAGAAGCTGTCAATAAAGAAATTGATGCAGAAAGCGATTAGTGGAGACATAGCAGTTCGTTATTTTGAGTACATTGGCAAAATTTCCTCTTTTCAAAGGGGGTGTAAATTATAGTAGTTCGTCCCTGTATCGTTGATGCAAATATATCAATTTCCAACGTTGAAAATCTGAGCTGCTTTTCTTTCCATTGTGGATTTACAAAGAAAATGCAATTTCCTTGTATTACTGTGATGATGAATAAAATGAATGCAGAAAACAAAGCTTTTTCTCTCGGATTTGAGTTTTTGAATGGCTCATTCTATATTTGCCGAAATTAATGGTTAGATATCAAACTTTTGTGCAATAATGCAAAACCTAAGCTTTCATAGATCATCTGTGTACATAAATCTGTCATGTTTAATTAGAGGTAAATGCTTTCATCATATGTTTCCACGAGTTCTGTTTTAATCCCGATGGTAGAGTTCCTTTGGGCGCTGTGAAGTGCAATTCAGAATCTTCGATATTGGAATTGCTATGGACCAGCAGAGGATTGAGTTGACTTCACTATTGTAAATGTGTACGGACAAAATATAACGATAGTAAGGTAGTATATCCTGTAACGTTGAACTTAGTGCATATTTCATATTTATAACTCTATTGATACTATACAAATGGATTTGTAAAATAGAGAATTATTAGATGAAGAATTCAAAATGGGGCTTTGGGTCATGGATGAGGAGAATGGGGCATTAATATTTTTAACAAGTTTGTTGTTGTGTATCTTATCTAAATGCCATATATAGAAAGGAATGAGACTCTCTCCAAGTTTTGGTTATTTTTGGATTAATTATGTCGTGAACCTCAAGCTAAAGGAAACTTGTATTATAAAAACAACACTATTAGGTGTAAAAATTGGGTGATTTGCGGAAACATGTATCCCTTAGACTTTGTATTTATAAGGAAATCTGTAGTATGCAACACAATGCATAATTTCATAGAATGTTTCTCTTATTAACTTGTATAAAAAAACTTGAATTTATTATGGAAATAGTTTCATAATAAGTCAGCAATGTTACTATTTAATCAATAATCCCTTGTTTTTATGTTCTTGCTAAAGATTGTGCAAATGAAATTTTCTTATAGATCTGTTACAATTATTAGGGTTATTTGTGGATCAATTACGTCTTGAACCTCACATTTAAGCAAAAATGAAACTCGTATTATGGAACACAACACTAGATTAGGTGTAAATCTTGGGGGATTTGTGGAAAAAAGGTACCCCTTAGACTTCATATCTATGCTAAAGGTAATTTATATTATGCTTGACACAATGCATGATCTCATAAAATGTTTTACCTAGCCGCTTCTATAAAAAATATTCATTCCATTATGGAAATAATTTCATGACAAGTCAAGGCTAGCAATATTACAATTTAATTAATAGTCCCTTGTGTTTATGTTCTTGTTAAAGATTGGACAAATTGGAATTTCATATAGATCTATAATTGTTGAAGAATGTAATTAGTTTCGGTCTTCATAATTGTTGTACTCATTTCAATATGTATCCTAAGTAACAAACAAGAAAAGGTAAAAAGGAAAGTTATTATTAGTAAAGCATGAGTTTCATGCTCATTATTGATGATATTTCAAGTAAAAGCATGTTCTTTGTGCTTTTGGGGTTTGTTAGGTCTTAGGGTTTATTGTCGAGTCAAAGGAGTCAATGCCATGTTTACAAGACCTTTTTAGACAATTCGTAATTGCAAAAAGAATTATTTTTGAGTCTACAAAGTCCTAGAATCTCCAAGAGTGCAAGTTGGCCCTAGGATCCTCAAGTCAGCCTAAAGGAGGGAATTCGACCCCTTGAGAAGGTTATAAAAGGAAGCAATTCAATCTCATTTAGGGACATTCACTTACAAGTTCGATCTATCAAGGAAAGAGTTCAATTTGAGGCTAAGAAGTTGCAAGAAGGAGAGCAAAGGTCAAGGAAGAGGAAGAAGGACGTATCTCTTGTTTCTGGGCTCTATCTCTCTCACATGTGCGAAGTTCTAGGGTTTTTGGGCTTCAGTCGGAGGCCAAAATTACAGGAGGACAAAGTGTAGAATTTGTAGTTGGAAGAGGGAAAACCCTTGTCTAGACCTAGTTGACCTTAGGAGAGTTGTCTTGCTCTAAGTACGTCTCAAAAGGAGGTTATATTAGGATTTCTAAGAAGCTGTGGGAACAAAGTAGTAGGGTCGAGGTTGCAGGCTGAGTAACAATCGCTGAGAAGTCAAAGTTGTAGGTCAAGTAGCAGTGTAGTCATTGGTAGGTCGAAGTTACAAGGAAAAATCAGTTTTGTGCAGATTCAACGAAGGACTTGAGGAAGGGCTGACTTGGAACTGGGAGAAGGACTTGGTCTAGGGATTGGGTCATTAATCTAATTTGAAACAGATTCTAAGAAGAAAAAAGCTTTTGGGTTTTCTCGCTGGAGGGGTTTTGTCCTCGCTGAGAGCCTACATCTGTGTCCTCTTTTGTTGTTGTTGTTTCTTCATATTGTTTGATGAAAAAATATAATTAAAGAACATAAAGGAGAAAACTAAAGATTCATAAGAAAGTATCTAGGTTAAAAAAAATAAGATTAATAAGTTGTCAATTTACATTTTCTAACAATTACAAGTAGACCTCATGATAACAAACATGCACTTCCTTCTTGGAGGTCACAAGTTCAAATTTAATGGGGCTAGGATATGTACACCTCGTAATCAAGTGGTCAAATTTATGTGAGGGGGTCATTTGTATCACAAAGAAAGTGATATAATATGTTAATCTGGTTTCTAACTAAGTTATGACTTAAATAGTTTGTTATTATTATTATTATTATGAAATACAAAAACTAATCTATTATTCTTGACTTTGATATGAGTGTTTATTTTGTGTTTTTTGAATTTGCTTGATTTTCACAAAAGTTGTTTAATGATGTATTAAGATTCCGATTTACTTTTTTAAAGTTCTTGTTAGTTTTTTTGATCCATTTTTTAAAGCACATTTTTCAAGATCTTATTTGTAGATGCTTATTGAAAATGTTTTGGTAGTTCATACAGTTATACTTTAGCGCTCTAGACTTGCCTACCATGATTGTCTGTCATTTTATATTTTTAAATCAATTATATAAAGTGGTTGAATAGTTTTCCTATTCAAATTCATAGGTGCATAGGTGATGTCTAAAGCCTTCACAACAGGAGTTGGGAGCATGTCTATTATGTGTACATCTACAACTAGTTTGCTAAGTATAAGAATGTTTTTATTTTGTTTTTATCTTTGTGGATATCAGTTGTGATAGTGGGATATCCGAAAAAACAATATTTATTAGACTCTGTTTTTATTTTGTTTTTATCTTTGTGGATATCAATTATGATAGTGGGCTATCTGATAAAACAATATTTATTAGACTCACACGTACATAGAAGGGGTGGGGGGAATTTTTTTATAAAGGATATTTGTAGGGACTGACTCACTAGTACAAAATTTGTAGGCACTAATATGATGACACTAACCTACATGAGACACCAACCCCCACTGTTGCAAGATTGTAGGCTCTAGCCTATAGGAGACACTAATTCTCTTTGCCACGAGATTTATATGTCCTTCCCCTTTGCTGCAAACTTCGCCAAGTTTGTTAGTAGTTTTTGCCTTCACCGAGTTTGTTCATTGCTTTTGTCTTCACAAGGTATGCTTCTCTCAAAATTTTTTGTTTTTGGCATCTTATCAAGAACAAATTTGTACAAACATGCCACAACCAATTTTGCAAATCTGATTTTGAAAATTTTACTTGAGGCACATCTACGTCTCCTTGGATCTTTGAAAATTTCATAGTTTGAAAAGTCTTGGACGTTATAGCAAAACCCTAGTTTGACTTGTTTAAAGCTGATTTTAGGACTATTTCGTGAGCCTAAATTCCTCAGAGCATATCTCCAAAGTTACAAGGAACCAACATTTTCTACCACAAGTCCTCCAGGTTTCATGGTTTGAAACATCCCAAAAGAAAATATACAATGAAAATTCCAAACTAAATTGTTAGAAGTATATTTTAGGAGCATTCAAGAACCTTACCTTTCTCAAAGCATGTCTTTGAAATTGAAATGACCCATTGTTTGAAATTTCTACCATACATATAGAAAGGTCTCCCCTTATCTTCTCCAAAGTTTCATGATTTGAAACATCTAAGAAAACTTATATAAAAAATGCCAAGTTGACTTGTTGAAAGAAGATTTAAGGAGAATTCAAGAACCATACCTTTCTCAAAGCATATCTTTGAAATTACAATGATCCAAAGTTTGAAATTTCTAGCATAGGTACACAAAGATCTCTTTCTATCTCCAAAATTTCATGGTTTGAAACATCCCAAAAGAAAAGTTACAGCAAAATGCCAAGTTGACTTGTTTGAACTAAACTTTAGGAGCATTCATGAATCCTAAATTCCTCAAAGAATATCTATGAAACTATAGAGAGCCAAAATTTGAAATTTCTACCATAGGTACACAAAGATCTCCCCTTTATCTCCTTCAAGTTTTGCAGTTCAACATTACAATAGAAAAGTTATAGTGAAAATGCCAAGTTGACTTGTTTCAAGCAAATTTTAAGAGTCTCAACTTCCTCAGAGCATATCTCTGAAATTTCGTTGAGCCAAAATCTGAAATTTCTTCCACAAGTGCATGAAGGTCTCCTGTCTATTTTCTCAAGTTTCTTGGTGTGAAACATCTCAAAAAATAATATAGAAAAAATGTTAAGATGGCTCATTCGCTCCATAAATCCCATTTTTGCTTTGCTTTAAGGCTCCAAGGGTATTCCCAACTTTTATTGTAGACCCCAAACACTTCTTTCTTGGATGGTTTTCAAATGCACTCATCCATCCTTTGTTTATATTTTTTTTACATTTGCTTATATGGCTGATTTGTAAAACTAGATGGGTGAACCTAATATAACCTTTCATATCTCCTCATTCCTACGGAGTTGGATGGAGCACCATATATTGTTCAAAAGGTATCATAATAATATTTTCATCCATGTGCCTTATGCTCCCATTTGAACAAGGTATTTAGAGTAAAAATTCCTTGAAAGATAGGGTATCCAAACTAGGCATTAAGAAAAAACTAGGTATCCAAACAATATTTCAAACAATCTCCCCCTACCTTTAACATTCTCAATCACCCCCTATCTTTGACATATATGACAACATAATATTCGATGATCTTTCCCTTTATCATTCATGACAAATTCAAACATTTGTCCACAATTGCACAAGTCCCCCTATTTGTAACTTTCGCCCTTGTCTGTGATCTCTCTCCCTTTGACATCAATGGTAAAGGGTTACTCCCCTTGAGTTTGCGCTTTCCTTTATTGATGATTTGGAAGAGTTATATACAACTTGATCATTGGTAGCAATGTGTTACATTTTAACACTTTGTTCAACTACCTAACCTCTTAGAAAGTGATATATGATGGGAATGTGTTTTATCTTTGAATGTATCACAAGGTTATTTGAAATGTTGATTGCACTTGTATTATCATAGATGATTGACATTGGTTGATCATATTCTACCTTGATATCCTTCATAGTTTGCTTCTTCCAGAGAACTTGAGTACATGTTATTGCTGCAATTATACAACTTCAGTTGCGGATGGAGAGTTTGAGGTTTGTTTCTTGCTTAACCATGATTTTAAACAATTGCTCAAAAAATGCACTTCCACTTGTACTTTTCTTGTCATCTACACTTCATTTGCAATTTTCATCCATATATATTGTTAAAGTGAAGTCTTTGCTTCTTGAATACCATAGGCCAAAGTCTAGAGTGTCCTTTTATTTTAACTACTTGCACACGTGTCTCCTTTGGTGTAGATTGAAATCTTGCAACCAACCCTATTGTTTGCATAATTTCTGGTCTTGATGGTGTCAAATATAGTAAACTTCTAGTGATTGACCTGTACATAAATTGATTTGCTTAAGGGGATTCATCATCTTTGCTCAACCTACATCTTGTGACCATGGGTGTGTTAATAGGTGCACAATTTTCCACCCCAATTTTTTTTCAACATTTTCCCTCAGTTAACTGATGCCTATGGAGTGTGAGTTGTCTAAAGAGATCTGAGTGTGAGTGCACTGCAAGGAAGAGGTCATGTGTGCATTAGCATAATGAGAGGGCTGAGGGAAGAGAGCTCGTGTGAGTATGTTTTTGTAGAGTGGGTAGAGTGTAGAGAATGTTGTGTGTTATTGAATGTTCTTGAGTAGAATAATGAGTTGCAATAGAGTGTGCATATGCTAGAGTGTTATGTGGGAAAAAAATGCATGAGAACAAAGATGATATCAGTCAGTAGTTGCCATCTACAATGAACATTAGTTCCTTATTGAGTGTGGTTTGCAGCGTGCATACAAGAAGTTGGTGCTCGCAACAAATCTGTGAAGTTGGTTCTTCACATGGATCTTCTAGTAAGTTGATCAGGTGTCAACAATAGGGCAAGTTGGTGCTTCCTGCTAGTGGTGGCTAGCAAACAATCAAAGGGAGTTGGTTCTTCGTGTGAGTGGTGGCTAACAAAAAAATTGATGTTATAGACTAGGTGCTCTTATTTTTACATTAATAACAAGAAAAATCTTAGGTGGTTTTTTATTGGAAGGGTTTCCACGTTGTTGTTGGGAAAAGTATCCAATACGGAATGACCCTATCCCACTCTAAGGGTGATAGTACCTCAGCAACAATCAAAGCAAAGCTATTCGAGATTACTTCTTTATGAGATGTAAGAGAGGGGAGAAAAAGATCCACTAACCGTTATCTTCCGCTAATGATTGATCCAATCTTCTCTCTTTGCTGTTTGCTCCCAGCTCCTTGCTCTTTCACTGGCCCAGCAACACCAAGATCTTGCAAAATAACAAGAGAGGGAAACTACAAGAAGCATACATTGATAATTGATTCAAGGATTAGAATAAATCAAATATACAAGTATCAATACGCCATTAAGACACATGCATATAGAAGAACCTCAAATGCTTTATTAATGGAAGAAGTAAAGTTCAGGAAGTGATACAACCATAAAAGGCCCAATCCAGCATCACCTCCCAGCAGAAAGAAATCTCCTCTTCACTTCCTTCAAGCAAATCACCCAATAGTTCTATACTCAAACCAACAACACTTCCTTACATTCACAAGATTCCAGCCCCCCTAGACCTCATGAGAGAGCTCTATATATAGGAGTTTTGGAGAAAGGATGAGTCAGCTTGAGCTTGACATGAAGCTGACTAGTGTCCTCTCCCACTTCAGTTATTCTTCAGTTCTTGAGTCCACTTGGAGGTTCTTGCTTCCACTTGGAGATCTAGACCCTCTTACTCATCACCAGTCGAATTCTCTGATCCAAGTGTCATTTTGGAAGCTTCCTGGGCATTGACACCTTGAGGAATGACTGTGCCACTTGGCCAAACTCGCCCAGCGCAGGTAGCCTTCTTTGCAGTTGACATTCAGCGCAGGGACACAGTGGAGCACTTGACATTCAGCGCAGATGCTCAGTGGAGCAGTTGACATGATCCAGAATTAGCTTGTTTTTGAGTGTTTTCAGGTGGAGAACTGATACTCAGTGCTGTGGTTTGCTGACCTTGTTCCTCTAGGGGTAGGAACATGTTTAGGGACTTTGGATCCCTTAGATTATCGACATTTCATGCTTCATGCTGTAAGACACAAAAATGTCTATAACAGTTGCCCCCTAAAGTATGAGGTCGTTTATCGGGTGAAATGCTTTATCAGGAGGATCCAAAGTTCATTCAATCGCTGAGAGGTGACCTGTAATAAAATACAATACAATACATTATTTTTCATTCTGCTTTCATGATCTAGCTAAGGGGGGCATTCCCATGCTCAACTTTATAAATTCATTTTGGTACATAGAACAGACGATCGTCTGATGGTAGACTGATAATTCTCTGCTGAAATTATCATCCTTTGAGTAGGATGATCATCTGCTGCAATGATGTACATGTCAAATGTTTTTATATTTCCTGAATATATATCGCAGCCCGGATGGATGAAACTAGATCCGGGGTCTTCAAACTCGTTCGATCTTCACTCTAAGTACAAGTCGATCCATGTGAGAATTGCGCTGAAGTCGAACATGGAAAGACATCGCTTGATTACCGGTCAATGATGTAAACCGTTAACAAGCGCGAGAGGAATCACCGATAATGATAATGACCCTCAAGGTACTGCAGTACAATTCACGTGGTGTGAATAAAGGACTTGGTGTCGAACACCACGCAAAATCTTCTGGTCGAAGGTCATTGATGTATACCTGTCGCCGGAAGTGAGAAACTTGCCATTGAGGCATGCAAGCTTCAAAGTACTGAGGGGGGTGTTCCTAGATCAACTTCTTGGATAATGAGCTGAAGTCGACAAGAAGCGATCCGTCAAAGGAGGGCCTTAATGAATCCCACATCAGTGACACGGAACGGAGCTAATGATTTTAGTGGAGGTGAAAAAAATTTGTGACATATGATTCAGGGTGGCGATCATGGGTGGATGAAGGATAATGTATGGTAGTGGATGGGACACGGCTGACTCTTTCTGAACAAAATCTCTTGAACATATAACGACACTGATGCGATGGATCGGTAGCATTACCCCAAATGTGGATGGTTTGGCGAAGACCATGGTGATGAGACCGGTGAATGAAACAACCCAACCCGATGTGATACGGAGGAAAAGTGTCATGTTCAAGAGCGACTTGCTACCATTAAAGCTTTGAGGTTCTCCCAATTTTTCCCCAGTCATTTCTGACCAGTACCTCTTTATTTTTGTCAAGATTGAGGAGGATAACATATGCTTGTTCTATAACCTGCCCTTCGGGCAAGCCCATCGCTATGTTTTAACGAGCCTAGCGATAGGGAAACTCGTTCTTGTCTAAAGACAAGTTTGTCACTATTTAATCATTTTAACGAGTCTAACGACAAGGAAAACTCGGTCCTTTTCATTTTTAGAGAGTCTGAAAAGGTACAGAAAGTTAACTCCAAAATTCCTTTTTCGTCATCTAATCCCTTAAGTCCGAAAAAGTATAAAACAATACAGAAGGGATGAGTTTTTGATAATTTTAACGAGCTGAATAAAACAAGTGCTCGACCTTTTTGTGCAATAGTCCCTCAGGTCCAAAAAGATTAAAATCTAGAGGAGGGATAGCTCTTCCGGTCATTTTAACGAGCTGGAAGGCCAAAACTCGGCAAACTTTTCATATTTTACGAGTCAGATGAAAAGAGCTCAAAGAAGACTCGTCTTTTGAGGAACGAGTGATAAACAGGGATAGCAGCGGATTCCAGGTACAGGTTGGAATTTTCCAATCACGGCAGTGTCACAAGGATGGCTAGGTGAAATCACTCTTCGCAGCTGTTCCTCAAAATGGGTAAACAATCATATGGAGGTGAACGATCGGCCAAACGGAATGGAGGTGGCAGGTGCAAACACGACCAAGGCTTTTTATGGCTAATAAATTTACGATCACAATGGTTATTTACCGGGGTGTGTTCATTTTTTAATGAGCTTGAATGCTCAACCTTATGTTTATTTTTTAACGAGCATGAACTATGTGCTAAAACTGCTCGGATCTCGCTTTTCTATTTTTTAACGAGCATAAATTCCGCGGTAAAACTGCTCGATATTACCAGTCATAAGATAAGAATGTCTCCTATGAGATAGCTATTTTTTATGGAGCTTTATCTCACGAAGCTATGCTCCTAATTTGGCAAATTTTGACCTTTGCCCCACATCCTTTCTTTATGCAAGTTAGGAAACGACTAATCCAAAAAACAGATAAATAACTGCTCTTTGCTTGCACTCCAAAAGGTTTGCATGCCCTCGGGTATAAAGTACAATTTCAAGGCTGCCCCTACTTATCCGAAAAAACATTTGTTTTAAAGGGTGAGGCTTGCCTCTTTCTGGTTACCCAAAGATTGTTTTGTTAACTTCTTCAAATGAAAACATTTCCTCGGCACTGTCTACCGAAGTAGACAATGGTGAATGACCTTTGTCAAACAAGTAACCTTGACAAAAGAATCCTGTTCTAGAACAACCCCTCTTCCATTCACGGACGGGGTACGGACTAGTCATATTCTCTCGCAGAAATTCTACCTTATACCCAAGGTTTCCTCTGCCCAAAGCAGACCAGGATGCATGCCCCCTGGGTTCCAGTCCCATCTTTCCGAATCACTCGCACTCATCGGGAAGGAGGACTGGGGGTGGAGACATTTCTTGATTGAATAGACCATTCAGGGTTGGTATTTGACTATTTGCGATGCGTGATCCCGGAAATGAAAGTTGGTCTATGAGCTTGACCATTCTTCCTTCGTGTGGAAAACACATTACTCTAAAGAGTGAGGAGACTATCGCTCCCATGCAATATATATAGTCTCGTCCAAGGAGTAGGTTATAATCCAAGGGTCCTTGAACGACCATCACGTTCATTTGAACGTTCTTCCCTTTCAATGTAACAGGCACATTGGGGAGGATCCCTAATGGTCGACTGGTTCCTTTATCAAAACCCGAGAGATTTCTTATCTCAGGTAAAAGCGCTGGGGAACCCAGCGCTTTCCAAGAAATAGAGGAAAGGATACTCACAGATGCCCCTTCATCAATGATAGTGCCGGCCATTACCATTCTATAAATTTGTACTATGATTCTGAATGGTATACTGGCTGGCAACCGGGGTCTGCCTAGTTGGTTCCAATCAAAGGACACAACCAGGTTGCTTGGTGGTGGGACCGAATATACGGCCGGATATGACCCTGACGATGTTCCTTCCTGCGATAAAGGAATGGGCGCATTGCCCTGATGCTCATCAGAGTCGGTGTTGATGAAAAGAATCTGGATGGTGTCATCCTTATTCTCTTCAGTGAGGGTGTCATTTGAAGATGAATCTTCAGTGACAGTGTCATTTGAAGATGAAACCTCTGAAGGCGGAACCGGGTCAACTGCCGTTTCGACCTTTAGACTTTCGTCTGGTCTGGATTCAGTAGGTTCATTTTCACTGACTGACGCTTCAGCTGACCACTTGAGCGGGCCAACTGTATTTTCAACCAACGAAGGACTTGGCACGAGTTTTTTGTATCCAGGAGGAAGTCTCAACGGTGAAACCGGGCGATCTTCCAAAACTCTCTTCGCTTCGTCTAAGAAGGGACAACGGTGGATGGCGTGATCGCCTTCACACAGTCTGCAGGGGGATCTCGTCCCCCCTCTTTGTCTTGAACCTTCACTTTCGCTGGTTGACAGTAAGCATTCAACATGGCTACCAGAGGTTGATGCTTCCAAATTGTGCAAATGAGGGGACTAGTCCCTTAGTATCCGGGGAATACAGGGACAATCTTTATGGAAGTGGTCTCCTCTACATATGACACATGGCGATTTAGGCCCGGTCTGTGCTGTGTGTGGATTTTTGTCAGATGTCTTTTGCTTGCCCCCAGTCGCCTTAGGCTCCTTCTTCTTCTTCTCCTTCTTCTCCATGGGAGCTTGGCTTTTGCCGGCTCTACCTTGCGAAGATGAAGGATTGGAGGAAGAGTTATAGGAAGTAGAAGGCTGGTGGGCAGCTCTAGACTGATCTAACTGTTGACTCGACTGTTCAGGAACCATGGTGTTCTGAACTACATTAGTTGAGAATAGCCAAATTGGCAGGCCAATTGTCAGTCCTGGAAGCGACAATGTGGCCATGTGGGGCGCACCAACTTCTCCCCAAGAGGAGAAAGGACTAGGATTTCCATCATGTGGAATTCCTTGGTTGGGGCGTTCCATGTTATCAACCTAAAGATCAACGTAGGAATAGGAGGTGATTATGTTCCGTTTAAAATAAATTTTATAACGACGCTTTAGACACAACTTGCTTTTTCACTTTTTAAGAGTCGAGAAAAAGCTAAAGATGACTCTAGTCTCCTTCGATGTTTTAACGAGCCCGAAGTGACAAATGCTCGGATGGACTTTTTCAGTTATAGAGTTTGAAAAAGGCCAAAAGAAACTACTCTGGAGTTCTAGGCAGAGGGTGTGCCAAACTTTTCGCAAAACCACAGAATACGTTTTACGGTACGAGTGGTCGATCTTCGTGAATGCTGTGTTCATTGCATTGCGATCAGTAGGGCGGCCGACACGGATTCCTATGGATAAAGGCTTTGTTCCTATAGGGGTCTCCCAATATATACGCGACGGTACGTGGGAGCACAAGTCCGTATTGATACTTATCGCTTCACCGTGGAGGAATCACCCAACCACTCAACGCTAAGGTTTCACGTTTAACGACGCCGGAACACGTCTCTAGCTTAGACCTCTATGTGTTTGCGTTATGTTTCAATGCGTTGTTATGTAAATTCAATTTATTTTAATGTTGATCTTGTTTAGCAGTTTGCCTTTATGGATCACCACGAGATGTATAGTAACACTCCTAAATGCAGTCTAAGATGATAAGCAAGCTTTTCAATCTTTCAACTTTAAAAAATCTTAACTACTGAGGGAAAAGAAAGACATCATCTTTTCACACAGATCATAGAGCACACACTAATGCACTTTTCCCTAAATCAACATGCAAGCTGTCAGAATGCACGTCCACAATGCAGGTATTTCTTTTCTCTTTCTTAATGTTGATGTAATACAAAAAGAAAGCTGTTGTATAATTTCGAATTCAATTCAAAGTGAAAGCAAACAAGCTTGTCCAAAATCAAAAGACACCTTAAGATTTACTTGTTTCGACACTAGAAATATATAAATTCAAACCATATGACGAAAGCAAAAGCTCAACCAGCTATGAACAACAAACAAACTAACTCTTAAGATCAAAACGACACTTTATCACAGGTCTAGATCTAAGAGGCCACAGCAAGACTAGTTCACTTTCGTTATGGGAAACTGCAAATGATATAAGAAATACACAAAGAACAAATACAGTTTCTTTATACAATCGAGGCGGAATAGTGGCAAGGAAAGTTGGTTTCAGATAGGTACATTGACTGATAACAGGCTGCAAAAACAAAGGTGAAAACAGGGCAATAAACAGGAGGGAACCCCAGTAGCACTAGGCAAAACTGGTTCAGCGCAGGTAGTACACTGGCAGTTTGACCTTCAGCGCAGGTAGCCCCTTCGGGAACTGCGCTGAAATGCAGACTGCCTTCACAGTGCCTGCATTGAAGAGATAAACTTTCGTTTTTCTCAGTTTCCGGGTCACAGATTGCTCAAAAATTCACAGTTTTTGGCCAAATCAGAAGATATCAATCAAGTACACACTAAGGGATGAAAAGGAGGATGAAAAGCTATCACTAAGAGCTGTTCAGAGTCCTTGTGGATCAGCTCTTCAAATCATAAACATGCCCAGAAACTGAGTCAGAGTAGCTGCCCTCTACTTTGCACTTGAAAGATTCAAATGCAGTTCGATTCGGTACTCCCTGTGTTTATGAAATGAATAGCAAAAAACACAAACAACCAACAAGATACGATCCCCAGTGGAGTCGCCAATTTGTTGTTGGGAAAAGTATCCAATACGGAATGACCCTATCCCACTCTAAGGGTGATAGTACCTCAGCAACAATCAAAGCAAAGCTATTCGAGATTACTTCTTTATGAGATGTAAGAGAGGGGAGAAAAAGATCCACTAACCGTTATCTTCCGCTAATGATTGATCCAATCTTCTCTCTTTGCTGTTTGCTCCCAGCTCCTTGCTCTTTCACTGGCCTAGCAACACCAAGATCCTGCAAAATAACAAGAGAGGGAAACTACAAGAAGCATACATTGATAATTGATTCAAGGATTAGAATAAATCAAATATACAAGTATCAATACGCCATTGAGACACATGCATATAGAAGAACCTCAAATGCTTTATTAATGGAAGAAGTAAAATTCAGGAAGTGATACAACCATAAAAGTCCCAATCCAGCATCACCTCCCAGCAGAAAGAAATCTCCTCTTCACCTCCTTCAAGCAAATCACCCAATAGTTCTATACTCAAACCAACAACACTTCCTTACATTCACAAGATTCTAGCCCCCCTAGACCTCATGAGAGAGCTCTATATATAGGAGTTTTGGAGAAAGGATGAGTCAGCTTGAGCTTGACATGAAGCTGACTAGTGTCCTCTCCCACTTCAGTTATTCTTCAGTTCTTGAGTCCACTTGGAGGTTCTTGCTTCCACTTGGAGATCTAGACCCTCTTACTCATCACCAGTCGAATTCTCTGATCCAAGTGTCATTTTGGAAGCTTCCTGGGCATTGACACCTTGAGGAATGACTGTGCCACTTGGCCAAACTCGCCCAGCGCAGGTAGCCTTCTTTGCAGTTGACATTCAGCGCAGGTACACAGTGGAGCACTTGACATTCAGCGCAGATGCTCAGTGGAGCAGTTGACATGATCCATAATTAGCTTGTTTTTGAGTGTTTTCAGGTGGAGAAATGATACTCAGTACTGTGGTTTGCTGACCTTGTTCCTCTAGGGATAGGAACAACATGTTTAGGGACTTTGGATCCCTTAGATTATCGACATTTCATGCTTCATGCTGTAAGGCACAAAAATGTCTATAACACACGTTAAACCTCCTTGTATCATGTGTTTGTTACTCATGATGTGTAGGCTTGTATCGGTTGATATGGATGTTGTTATGGGTTGTTAATGGTTTCTCTCATATAATGGATAACAAATTTTAAAGAGTAAAGATAAATTGACACAAAATTTAAAATTAACCTTAATATTGATTCACCGCCTCTCTCACTATTAACATTGCTTCCAACAATTGCTATCATATCCATTTTCCTTCAAGAATAACTTAATCAATGGAAGTTATATCAAAGCGAAACAATGGTTAATAAAGTTTACTTGACAACAGAAGGAGTTCCATTTTTAAATAGATCAAACTATGATCTTTGGAAGATCAGAATGGAAGCCTACTTGATGGTAGTCAATGAAGACATTTGGTTGTCTGTGACTCTCTGGAGTAGAGGAATACAAGTTTGTCTTAATTTCTTAATATCTAAAGAGAAAGATGAAAAGAGGAGGAATAAATCAGAAGAAACCCAAGAAGAATGATCCTCTTACTTTTCTAGTAGAGTCACCCCTCTATAAGGAAAAAATGCAGCATGAATACATGGGTTAAGAAAGAGGAATTGAAGAATAAGTTTCCTCTAGCTATGTGCAACGAAGAGAAAGCCCAAACATGGGAAAAGAAGAAGTAGTAGAGTAATTCTCTTGTCAGGACTCATCCATTGAAGGTCTAGAAGAAGGAAGATGATCTTCTGTTATGAAACCAACTCACAAAAAGATAGAAAAGATAGATCAACCCCTTAGAATTCAGCCTCTTCGAAGGGGCAACCTCCTTTACATTATACAAATGAACAATTCTTGGAAGATACAAATGACAAAACCTCCTTTCTATATATAGGAGTCTAAGTGGTCACAATATAACCAAGTCGACCTAACAATAATAATATAAAGGCACAAAATTAAAAATAGTGGGATTCTATGGGGTGCAATAATAACAATAAGGGATACAATGACAATAGTAATGGGGGAATCACTAGTATTATAGGGAACTAACATGCCCCTATCCTTCAAAAAAGTGTTGTCCTCAACCCTTGAATAGTTCTGGATGCTTTTGTATAAAATTTTCATCTTCCGATGTGGAATCTTCAACAGGTAAGTTCTTCCACTTGATGAGATAATTTGAAATTGATCGATTTCATAGTTGTTGAGTTCTTGTTTCTTTGACTGATTCAAGTTCCAATATGATTTTTCCTTCCTCATCAAGTTCTGGCAATATTGTTTGAACTAGAATCTTGTCACCTATAACCTTGTCTAAGAATGAAACATGGAAAACGGGGTGCGCTCGGGAAGCTCCAATTTGTATGGCATAGTACCTATCTTTTGCAGCACCTTGTACGGACCATAATACTTTGGTGATAATTTAGTATCCTTATTAGCTTGCTTGAGGGGAATTTGTTTATATGGTTGTAGCCATAGGAATACCCAATCACCTACAACAAAACTTCTGATATGCCCGCTGTTTCATTCTTTTCTCTGCAAAGGTGTGGTTACCTTTTAAGAGTTGGAGAACTTGTTGTTGATGATTGATGTGATCTTCCACTACTTGAACCTTAGAATTTTCTCTTAAATATGATGTGATGGATGGTGGATGATATCCATAAAGTGCTATAAATGGGGTCATTTTTTTTCCAGTATGGAAGGAAGTGTTATACCACCATTCAGCCAGAGGCAACCATTAGACCCGTTGTGTATGTTTATCAGATACAAAGAAACTAAGATACCCTTCCAGAAATTTGTTTACTATATTAGTTTTCCCATCAGATTGAGGCTGATAAGATGAGCTATGAGCTAACTGAGTACCAAGACAAGAAAATAATTCTGTCCAAAAATTTCCAAGTGAAAATGGGATCTCTGTTGCTTACAATAATCTTTGGGTTTCCATGTAACTTTTGTATTGTTTCCAAAAATGCAGTAGAAACTGTATTGGCCTTAAATGGATGAGATAATGCACAAAAGTGTGCATACTTGGTAAGTCTGTCAACTACCACCATGATAGCACTCTTTCCTTCGGACTTCGGTAAAATTGTGATAAAATCCATGGAAACCTCCTCCCAACATTGGCTTGGAATTGATAAAGGTTGTAATAGTCTTGGGGTCTTAATTGTTTCAACTTTATTTTGTTAAAAAACCAAACATTCCACCACAAACTTTTGAATATCCAATTTAATGCCATCCCAAACAAAATCCTTCTTAACCTTGTGGTAGGTTTTAAGAAATCCTGAGTGCCATCCTATGGGAGAGGTGTGCAATTACCTAATAATCTTTTGTTTGAGTTGGGAATTCTTTCATAGGTATAACTGATCCTTGTACCATAACGAATCATTTTTACAGCTATGAGAGTGAAATTCATAGCCCAACATCTTTGTGACCCATTTTTGCTACTCTTCTAAAGATAATCTTTGTTATAAAAAGTATTTAAGACTATCATGATCTGTTTTTACCTTGAAGTGTCTTCCCATTAGGTAGGGTCACCATTTCTTAAGCACATGTAGTATTGCCATCATTTTGCTTCTCATAAATAGCTTTGTGTAAATACTTTCCTTTGATTGGACAACTTTCAAAAGCAATGGATCTTTCTTCTTGCATTAAAACATCACCAATTCCATTTCCTGAGGCATCACATTCATAAATAAAGGTTTTTGTGAAGTCAGGTGCAGCTAACACTGGTCTTGGCACATTGCCTCATTAAGATGTTCAAAGGACTTTGTTTCTTCTGGAGTCCATGAGAATGCATCTTCTTTCTGGAGCCCATAATTCTTAATAAACTTGTGATAATACCCTGTCGACCCAAGAAATCCTCGTAGATGCTTTATGGATGTGGGGATTTTCCATTCCTTAATGGTTTCAGATTTTCTAGGGTCTACCTTAACACATTCATGAGATACAATATGACCCAGATATTCCACCTCCTCCACTCCAAAGAAATATTTGGAGATTTTTGCATGTAATTGTTTCTCCTCCAATAGTTTGAGCACCATGTCAACATGTTGGACATAATCCTTTCAAGACTTGATGTAGATTAGTATATCATCAAAAAATACTAACACAAATTTTCTAAGGAAGGGTTTGAAAATGGAATTCATCAAACCTTGAAATGTAGAAGGTGCATTAGTAAGGCCAAAAGGCATGACCAAAAATTCATAATGACCCTAATGAGTTCTAAATGTTTTTTTTGGAATGTCTTTAGTCTTTAATTGGATTTGACTATATCCTAAATGAAGCTCCAACTTGGTGAAGTAAATTGATCCATGCAATTCATCCAATAATTCATCAATGATAGGAATGGGAATTTTTTTTTTAATAATGAGCTTGTTGAGCTCCCTATAATGTAGAAACATGCACCATGATCCATCCTTCTTGTGAACCAATACTACTGGAGTAGAGAAATAACTTTGAATAGGTTGAATTATACCAACCTCTAACATTTTTGCAACCATACGTTCAATTTCACTCTTTTGGACATAGGGATATCTGTAAGGCCTAATGTTTGGAGGAACACTTCTTGGAATCAAATTGATAGCATGATCATGATCACGAATAGGTGGGAGGCCTTTGGGAGTCTTAAATACCTTGGAATGATTGTCCAAGACTTTTTGGAGATCTAGAGAAATGGATGATTTTGATGTGGGAACCTCTAGTGAACGTAATTGTGAAATTATGCCTCGTTGTTATTTCTTTAGAAGTTTTTCATTCCATTAGAGTTGATTATCTTTCCTGGTTTCCCTGCGATACCCCTTAATTCAACTTCCTTTCCTTCTACAGAGAATTTCATGAAAAGTTCTTGATAATTAAAAGCTATTGTACAAATGGATTGTAGCCATTGGACTCCTAGTACAACATCAACACCACCCATTGGAATAGAAAGCATTGGGCTATTCTATACATATTCTCCCATTAATAGCTTGATATTATGGCACTTTCCTGAGCAATTTATGGTTCCTCCACTTGCAACCGTCACTTGACACTCCTGTGCTAGATATAGGAAGCAATTCAATTCCTTGGCTATCTTATAATGAATAAAATTATGGGTACTTCCCAAATCAATCAACACTATTACCTTTTTCTTCTTGATATGCCCTTCTATCTTGATAGTTTGAGGAGTGGTAATTCCGGTCAATGCATTACAGGATATGGTTGGATTCATTTCTTATTTTTCTAGGGTTTGTTCCTATTGTATATCCTCTTATTTTGACATTTCTTGTTCCGTTTCTTCCTCCTCTTCACAATATATGTAAAATAATTTCTTCTTGGCACACTTATGACCTTTAGTGTATTTTCTATCACAACTGTAACAAATCCCCTTTCCTTTTTTTCTTCCCATTGTTTTGGTGTCAACCTTGTAGGTTGTGGATGGCTAAGGGCATCAACACTTCCATATTTATGATTGTGAGTGGTAGGCTTCCTTATTTCCATAATTTTGTTTTTGATTTTTCTTACCAACTTGAATTGCTTCTCCAATGAATCTGGTTCCGAAAGGTGAACCTCATGTTGGATGTTATCTTTTAAAGTCCCTATGAACACATCAATCCTATGCTCCTCTGGAATAAGTTTTACCCTTATATTCAATTTCTGGAAGTCCTCAATGTGCTCCATCATTGAACCCTTTTGTTTGAGATATATCAATTGGCTAAAAAAAGTGTTCCTTTTTGTATCCTCATAATATGCTATCATTTCATCCGTAAAAATAGCCCAAGTGACAATTTATTTACAAGAGCAAAGCCATCGATAGCATACAAACTGATTTGGTTCCAAATACTAAGTTTCAATGTGTACCTTTTGTGTGTTTTCCACATTATGGAGATTGAAAAATTGCACCATCTGTAGTATCCATGTTCCGGGATCATTGTCATCAAACTTCCTCATATCAATCTTTGGAACATGGTGGTTATTTGATCCAATTTTAGAGTCTATGAAATCATGATTAACATTTATTTTGTTCTCATCATGAGTTTCCTTCACTACCCTATCACCATTAGTAAGCGTTTCTTGTAGAAACTTTGTCAAATTTGTCTTCAAACCTGCTTTCAAATCTTCCATTCTTGTCTTCAAATCTGTCTTCAAATTGTCCATCTTAGCTTCCACACCGTCCATCTTAGCTTCGACGTCATTCATCTTAGCTTCTATGCCTTTCTTTAAACCACCCATATTAGCTTCCACGCCTTTCTTTAAACAATCCAAGTTAGCTTCCATGCCATACATCTTAGCTTCTATGTCTTTCTTTAAACCATCCATCTTAGATTCTGTTATTTTTTGTGTGAGTGACATTTGTTGCACCTGGTCTCGTAATTTTGATATATCATGTTGCATTTCTTCCTCTTCTTCATGAGTCATGGTAGAGCTTTCAGGTTGCTTACTAGGTGTTTCCATTTTCTTTGTTCTTGACATCAATTACCGATAATAATGCTTCACTATGCCCTTTGAATTCCTTCAAACTAATTTTTAAAACCAATCTTATGCAAAATTAAAAAAAAAAAACTACACACTTTTTTTTCACTTTGTAGGAGCTTGATATTGAATCTGATGTATTTCTGTAATTTTGGATCTTCAAGGTTTGAAATTTCTTCCTGCAGTAACCCTATGAGTAGTATTTCTAACTCTGCAAGTGTGATGGCGATTGGATACTCCAATGAAGAGTTATGCCAAATCTTCCACGATGCCCTGAGCATAGGCTTGTTCAGTAGAGCGAACTTGTATGACGTGCTACAGGTCACTATTTCAACCTTAGGTTCTGAAAATCGTACCGAAAAAGACATAGTCCGTTCTCTTTCTGCAACTTCTTACGAAAAATCAATATGATCCTCAGAGACAAATTTATGACGATTGTTCCAAGGTGACCTGTTCTGAATGTAATTCGTGGGTGTTCACAAACCATAACTTAATCAAATTATATCTCTACAAAATATAGCAAGCCAGGATCTAAAATTAGGAGTCGGGGTTTAGACCGATTTATTCTCAAATGGGTTTTTTTAGCTTCTAAAACTTCGTAGAGAAAGAGTTATAGCAAACATTCCAAATGACTTATTTTAGATGAAATTCTCGTGCTTGCAAAAACCATAACTTCCTTAAATCATATCTCCGAAAATGTAGTGAGAAAAGATACGAAATTCAGACCCTAGTTTCAACAAGAGTTCATATCAAATGGGTTTTTTTTGTTCGCTTCTGAAACGTAGCAAAAAAAAAGTTAGACAAAAAATTCCATGATGACCTATTTGGAGCAGCAAAACCCTAGAACCCAAAGCTCTGATACCAAATGTTATGAAAACAGCTTACAAAAAGATAGAAAAGATAAATCAACGCCTTAGAATTTAGCTTCTTCGAGGGGGAAACCTCCTTTACATTATACAAATAAAACATTCTTGGATAATACAAATGACAAAACCTCCTTTCTATATATAGGAGTCTAAGGGGTCACAATATAACCAATCCGACCTAACAATAATAATATAAAGGCACACAAATAATAGTATTGGGATTATATAGGGCACAATAATAACAATAAGGGATACAATGGCGATAGTAATGGGGGAATCACTAGTATTATAGGGACCTAACATCTTCTCAGGGGGAGTAGAACATATGTGTCTCTTTAGTAAAAGAAGAGAATGGCCTCAAGGGATGCCACATAAGTGAGATGTAGGAAGCTAGAAAGAATAGACAGAAAGGTGCATTTGATTGTTGAAGTTATGGTCGAGTTGCCTAGGTGACTACAATAATGTAGTTGTTTATTTCAAATGTATCAACATTGAAAGAAAGATGAGTGTAGCCATCCAGGTTTTAGGTGGAGTATACAAAAACGTTTTATGTTGTGAATAGAAGATGTGACGCAACAAAGGTGTGGAATGAAGATGCCCACAGTCAAGTCAGGTCCAAAGGATGAGTTGCCATGCAAGAATGAGGAAACGGATGCAAGAGATCAGAGGGAAATGGCTTAAGGGGACCTGCTTTATTAATAAGTTGTAGGCAACAATTTTGAGTGTCAGGAATAAATATTGCACAAGAAATTAAAGGTTTTCATCCTCGATAAAATACCCTTATTTCATTTAAGTTGTGAGTCTGATTCTTCCTAGTAGTCTTGTGTTCATAAATCACAGTGGTTGTAAGCTTTCAATTTCCATTAATATTCAATTGATATCACTATGTCAATTGGTGGTCATAGTTCGTATGGAACAACCTTTTGTGAAAATGAGCATTTCTTTCTGAAAGGAAGTATTATAGTTTTCTTGGTACACCATCCAATTTGTATCATCCTTTTTGGTGCAATTGGTATTACTTAAGCAACAACCCATATTTTGAGTGGCATGATCTAAAGAGGAGCATAGAAGTAAGCACAATCTAGAAAACAACAACAACAATGGAGGGAAATCTCAATGAATCACTAACGATTGGTATTTGTAGCAACAATAATACCATGATAAATTTTTTATTGGTATCAATTTATTTTTAATTGGTACAAAAGATGTATTGCCATAAATAGTATTTAGACAAAAGCCATAAGGTGTAAAAAATTGGAGGTTTATACGCATGGAGGAAGTATATGCTCATGAGGAGAATATCACATATGTCCATTTTATAGAAAAACAAATATTTACCCTTCAGGAGAAGTCTGGATATAAAAATGCACAACATTAGCTAGATCTTCATCACCGAAAGTCAATGATTGCATGGGGAGAAGAAGAATCTTGTAGCCCTTTTCCATCGATGTCAAAGGAGAAGAGAATCTTTTTGGGGACTAATTTGCTATGGCCCAAGAAAGGGAAGGAAAACCATTGGTGTCTCATTTAAGGAGGTGTAGAAGAGCATTAGGATTGGCCATCAATGTGGAGAAGTGAAGAGGTGTTGTCATCAATGCCAAAGGGGGGGATTGTTGGATAATTGGCATTGTCTATGGCTAGTGGCAGTAAGTGTGTTGGAATTGATGTAAGTTATAAATCTCCATGGGTAGTATGTTTTTATTTTTAGTGTCCTTGGTCATTTTAGGTGTCATCGAACACCGAGGATGGTGTTCCCCTAAGGGGAATGGGTCTATAATAGCCCTGGGTTAAAAGTTGATGTGATAAAGTTAATAAAGGAAAAATAAGACCAAGGTCATGGGTCATGTATCCCAAGTTGAATGTTGGGAAAAACATCCTAGTGGGTGTTCATTTGGTTTATTATGTATAAGGGAAAATGACAAAGGCAATGGAAAAGTATTTAGAAAGGAAAGAGAAATTATTTGTCATTTTATTTGTGAAAGTAAAGGAAATTAGGAGAAAATGAAGGTAAATGGTCACACATTGGATGTGAGAAGGAGATTGAAGGAAAGTAATGGAAATTGAAGAAAATATAGGCCTCAATGGTAAAGAGACTTGTGAGGATCAATTCATGTATTTTTTCAGTTATATTTTGGAGCTCTCTCTCTATTTATTCTCTCTCATACTCTTGCACACTTAGAGTATTCTTGGAGAATGCTTGGAGCATTGTAGAATTCACTTGGATTGGAAAAGGAAGCAAACGAAAGAAAATATCAAGCAAGGAAGAGTTGGATCAAGCAGCTACAACGTGATTACTTTTAGGTATCAAGTTGCATGTATGATTTCCTTGCTAGTTTTGGCATGCATGTTACATGCATATTTATATTTGGTTCTCTTATTGTAATTGGAATGGGGTTTTCTAGTTGTGACAGTGGTTTGAGCCTTGCCTTTCCATTTCTAGATAGCCATGGTTTGATGATGTTCTCTTAATTCATTGAGGTGGATTGCTGGATGGTTTTGAAACTGAGTGGGGTGGTCTTAGCAAAATTTCCAAAGGCCTATAAATCCCTAGACTCATAAAGGTGGGATATGTTGTAAATCATAAGGCTGGAGATAAGAAAATTCCTCACATTTTAGTTGGAGATATCTAAAGGAAACCTTGCTTGTATAGGCCTAGTGATCCCAACTGGATTGGTATATGGTGGGATTGCGGCAAAGTCTGGTGGTGTATGTTTCTTGTTTGGGCCTAGGAATCTCTTGGGAGGATATATGGTAAAGCCAGTTGTATAGGCGCTTATTTAGTGCTTGAAAATCCTTCACCAATTTTGGCAAGCTATAAAATAAATATTGGGAGGCATGGTCAATTTTGTTCTAAGTCCAACATTCATCCTTATAATATGACAGGCGAGTGATTGACTTAAAGAAACATTTGGTTCAACGAAACTATGGTTAGGTGGTATGTAGAAGTCTCTAATTGGGTTGGATTTTGCATATGAATAGTAATGACGTAGGAGGTTGAGTAAATAAGGCTAAAGTCTGAAAATAAACTAATGGTTAACTTTATAACCAATCATATATGTTTAAACAGATTCTGTACATGGCTTACTTTTCACTGAGGGTCCCGCTTTTCAACTAAATACCGTCGGTCCCACTTTGACTTTACCTTTTAACCAGCGCTTCACTCTGCACCATTGATATCCCCTCTCAAGATCTAACGGCTATCGCTTTCCCCAATTGCTAAATAGCCCATTGATTTTCCATTGTTGATCTGATCTGTCGAATCCAATGGTCATCGCACGATATCACATGGACTCTAACATGATTATTATCACTTCGGAGGAATGCCAGAAAATTTGTTTTCTCTCCCCTTCATTTGCTACGTGTTGAGCGTTAAGGCTAATCGCTCGGACTTGGAATATTACCACTTACCACCTTTTGAGCATGCGATATACCACTTCCCGCTCATCAGATACAACCCACGTGTTTTAAATAAAAACTTTAATAAAGCACTTAAACAGAGGTTTAGCATTTAATCCCAACATTTACCTTTAATAGTAAATGACTGTGATTAACGATAAAACACATAAACGTTGAGATTTATAATTAAAGCATTAAAACATAGGAAATACACGTTTAGGGTCCAGATCTCCTATACACAGATGTAAATGAGATGTTGCACCAAGATTAACACACAACTACATAGTTAATCAATTTATTCAATAAAATAGAAGTTACAGAGTCTTGTCCCTCTTGGCTCAATTACAACAGTTTATTTGACCTCTGTCTCAATCCCAAAACCCTATCTATCACTCAACTCTCGCTTACTCACTCAATTCCCTATTGTCTCAGCTAGTCCTTCTCCATTACATTCTTTTCTCTTTTATGAATCAAATCCTAGCCTAACTACGTTGACAACTTGATCCCTATTTTAATCAATCTAACAATTAAATCTCTATTCTCAAGCTTTGTTACACACCTACACTAACAACTTATCATTTAGCCACAACATGTGAACAAAAAATCACATTGCTGGCTAAGTCTAGATGCTCCTGCATTAGACTCCCAGGGAAGAAAATAATCATCCCTCATACTTTTAGGGTTTACTCCATACTTCTACAACTCTGCTGCTGTCAACCGACTAGCATCCTCCACTGGTTGTCCTTTCCATTTGACTAGATACTGAAAATAAACCTGTCCTCTGGTTCTTTTGGATACTCTTTTCTCCATAACTACTTCTACCTCTTTCTTGGTTGTCTTTGGCATTTGTTCTTCCCAATTCAAATTTGCAACATTGAAGATATTCCAATCCCTTTTGGAAATTCAATTTCATAAGCATTAGTTGAAAACTTCCTCACAATTCTGCATGGTCCTATGCTTTTCATCTTTAGTTTATTATAAGTCCCAACAAGAAATCTTTCTTTTCTTAAGTATACCATCACTAAATCTCCCACGTGGAATTTTTTTTCTTCCTTGTCATATCAACTCTCTGTTTGTATTTTCCACTGCTTTCCTGCAATGTTTCTTTGACATCTTCTTGTAGCCTCTACATCTACTCTAAAAACTCCTCAGATTTTGCACTTCTTGTCTCCTATTTACCCAAAGCTCATACACACCTCTTGGATTCATCCCAAAAACAATCTGAAATGGACACATTCCAGTACTTCGGTTTGGAGTGTCATTATAAGCAAACTTAGCTAGAGCAAGTGCTAAACCCACTGCTTAGGATTTTGATACATTAAACTTCTCAATATGTTCCCCAAGCTTTTGTTTAGCACTTTGGTCTGTTCATTTATTTGAGGATGGTATGCTGAACTGAAACTAAGGTTAGCACCTATTTTCTTTAAAATAATTCTCTAGAAATGCCCAACAAACTTTGTATCCCTATCAGACACAATACTTACAAGCAATCCATGTAACCTTACAACTTCTGAAAAAAACAGATTAGCAAATGTCTTGCATCACTAGTCTTTTTACATGTAATGAAATGTGAATTTTGGAAAATCTATCTACCACAACATAAATTGAATGATTCCCTCTTTGGGTTCTAGGTAATCCCAAAACAAAGTTCATACTAACTGCATCCCATGGTCGGTCTGGTATTGGCAATGGCTGGCACAATCTTGTATTTTGGCTTCCCCCTTTAGCATGCTAACATAGCCTGCACTTATAAACAAATCTCTTAACATCATTTTAGATCTTTGGCCAATAGTAAAAAGCATTTACCTGAGCAAAGGTTTTGTCTTCTCCAAAGTGCCCAGATAATCCTCCACTGTCTTTCTCCTTGATTATGTTTTCCCTCGTAAAACATTTGGGAATGCACAATTTGTTACCTTTGAATAGTAAACCTCCTCAGATAAGATAATCCAACCACTTGCTTCTATTATAAACTATTAGATTTTGTAGAACTGCATAAATATCCTTGAAATTTGCGTCACCTTTATACATATCAAACCATTTCTTGAAATCCTACAACACCAAATATCAATTCTTGTACAATGAAACTTACCCTGCTTAAAGCATCATCAAATTTTTTCAACCTATTACTTGTATGTTTTATCACAAAAGTAAAGCTCTATGAAAACTCTACCCACTTGGCATGTTTCTGGTTCAATTTTGGCTAGTTCTTTATGAACTCTAATGCATGATTGTTAGAATACAATATAAACTCCTTTGGTAGAAAATAATGTCTAAATTTCTTTAAAGCTTGCATAATAGCATAAAATTATTTATCTTAAGAAGAATAATTTGTCTTAGCTTCATTTGGATTGTCACTAAAGTATTCTATTGGTCTCTGTTTTGACTCAAAACTGCTCCAATTACAACTCCACTAGCATTTGCTTCAACTTGAAATACTTTTTCAAAATAAAGTAAAGCTAAAACTGGTTTCTCTGTAATTTTCTTCTTCAGCAACTTAAAATTTATGTGGGTTGCATCTGTCCACATTAATGGCTGATTATTCTCCTTGATTGTTTCAAGAATTGGCGCACAAATCTGACTAAAACCTCTGATAAATTTCCTATAAAATCTTGCAACACCATGAAAGCTTACCTCAAATATGTTTCTTGGAATAGGCCAGTTCCAAATTGCTTGGACATTCTCTGGATCCATTTTCAAACCTTCTTTAAAAACTACAAATCCCGGATAGATTAGTTCCTCTTTCATGAAACCACATTTCCTCAGATTTATCAGTAGTTTCTCCTTTTGCAGAGTTCTTAAAACCAACTTAAGATGCTCCAGATTCTCTTCTTTGCTTCTACTGAAAACTAGAATATGATCAAGATAAACAATAACAAACTTGCTTGCATATTCCTTCAAGACTTCATTCATCAATCTCATGAATGTGCTAGGTGCATTGATGAGTTCAAAAAGCATCACTAACCACTCATACAACCCACTATTTGTTATAAATATAGTCTTCCACTCATCTCCTTCTCTAATTCTTATTTGATGATATCCACTATTCATATATATTTTATTAAAATACTTTTACCCACTCAAGAAATCCATTAAATCATCCATACATGGTAAAGGAAATCTATACTTGATTGTGATCTTGAATATAGCTCTGGAATCAGTACACGTACGCCATTCACCTCCTTTCTTTGGACTGAGTACTGTTGGTACAACACATGGACTAAGCCTCCCTCTGATTAGTCCCTTATCCACCAGTTCTTTTACTTGTCCTCCAACTTCTGCATTCCCTTGAGCAATTAATCTGTATGCTGCTTTGTTTGGAAAACTTGCTTCTAGTCTTAGGTCAATATGATGACTAATATTCCTGATTGGTGGCAATGCATTTGGAAACTCATCCACAATAATATCAACAAAATCATTCAACAAAGTTTTGATTTATTCAGATAAATCATTTAAGTTTGTAGAAGTTAAAATTACCTTAGGTCTCCCTATGACAACAAAATTCATTTCTTCACCTTTTCCAACCTCTTGGAACAACTCCTTTCAACTCATCAGCATAACATTGTTTCCAGTTGTTCCTTTTTCAACTTCATCCTTCAATGGCAGCATTGTATCTTTATTTCCATCCTTCTCCAGAGTGTAAGTATCTCTTCTCCCATCATGAATAACTTTCCTATCAAACTGCCAAGGTCGTTCTAGCAACACATGGCATACATCCATTGGCATCACATCACACAATATCACATCCTTTTAAGTACCAATCTGTATCTCTACCTTGCTTTATTCTGTCACAATAATTTGATGTTCTTTTTGCAACAATGAAACTTTGTAAGGAGTAGGGTGTACTGTCTTCACTAATCCTAGCTTGTCCACCGTTTCTATAGAAACAAGGTTATTAGTGCTTCCACTGTAAATTATCACCTTACAAAATTTTCCTTTGGATTTGTAGGTAGTTCTGAATAAAATCTTTCTCTGAGCTGGTTCTCCGTCTCTTTATCTACCTTCAGCAATACCCTTTTCAACAACAGGGATTCTCCTACTTCAGGGGGTTCTTCCTTGTCTGCAATTTGAGGTTTTTCAACCTTTGTCTCAGCCACATTCACATTCCTCTGACTTATAGCTTTATTATGAGGAGAGTCCCATGATCCATGTCCCCATTCTCGAAATGTATAACACCGAATATCTCTTCCTTGGCTTATTCCTTCGGGTGCAAATATTCCTCTATTGAAGTTTCCTCTCTGTGGTGGTCTACTACGTGAACTTTTGGCTTCAGCTTGAGGGTGCTGAAATATTGGTCTCGTAGTTCCTCTACCCCTTACTGAACTTTTTCCTCTATTCTTCTGATTATGTTTCGTCAACATCTTCTCCTCTGCCTTCAAACCTACTTGATAGGCATTTTCAATTGAATTCAGATTGAGCAAGATGATCTCATCCTATATGTCATATCTCAAGCCATTGATATATTTGGCTACCTTCTCCATGTCATCCTCTACATGTCCTTCTCTAATAGTCAGCCTATAGAATTATTCTATATATTCTTTGACAGACATTCCTTTTTGCCTTAAATTCTCTAACTATTTGAAAAGATTTATCTGGTAATCCTTTGGCATAAATTTAGCTTTCATTTTACTCACCATTTTGTCCCATTGTTTGATCTTGGACTTTCCTTTTCTTGCTCTGGATGTTTGTAGTTCATCCCACCAGATAGTTGCATGACCCTTCAGTCTGGTAACTGCAATTCACCTTCTTCTTATCATCAACCTCCACATAGTCAAAATATTTGTCCAATGAACTGATCCAGTCCATCAACTCTTCTGCATTGAGACTTCCTTCATAGAAAGGAATTTCCACCTTTGGTTTTCCTCATACTTTAGCCAACATTTTGATAACTTTGGTAGTTTCATTTTCCTCCTTTTCTTCTTCCTCAGAAGATTCTTCTGTAGCACTGGCAACTCCTTCATCAGGTGCTCTCCTCGGAGCAGTCTCCATTGTGTCCATCCTTGTACGCAGACTTCGGATCTCATCCTGCAGAACTGCATTTGCTTCAACTCTTCATTGACCTATGCCAGCTCCTATCCTCGGTGGCATGTTAACTGCAGCAAAATTCAATATCTGTGCTCTGATACCAAAAATGACACAGGAGGTTGACTAAATAAGGCTAAAGTCTGAAAACAGACTAATGGTTAACTTTATAACCAATCATATATGTTTAAATAGATTCTGTACATGGCTTACTTTTCTGTGACAGTCCCTCTTTTGCCCTAAACACTGCTGGTCCCACTTTGACTTTACCTTTCAACTAGCGCTTCACTCTGCACCATTGATCTCCTCTCTCCAAATCTCATGGCTATCGGTTTTATGGATCACAAACTAGCACGTTGATTTTCCATCGTTGATCTGCTCTGTCCAATGCAATGGTCGTCGCGCAATATCGCACGGACTCTACCATGATCGTTATCACTTCAGAGGCATGCAAGAAAAATTATTTTCTCTCTCCTCCATTTGCTATGTCTCGAGCGCTAAGGCTAATCACGCATACTTGAAATATTTCCACTCACCACCTTTTGAGCACGTGATATACCGCTTCCCGCTCATCAGATACAAACCACGTGTTTTAAACAAAAACATTAATAAATCTCTTAAACAGAGGTTTAATGTTTAATCCAAATATTTACCCTTAACACTAAATGACCGTGATTAACGATAAAAAACATAAATGCTGAGATTTATAATTAAAGCGTTAAAACAAAGGAAATACTTGTTTAGGGTCCAGAACACCGATACAGAGATGTAAATGAGATTTTGCACTAGGATTAACACACAACTACACACTTAATCAATTTATTCAATAAAATAGAAGTTACAGAGTCTTGGCCCTCTAGGCTTAATTACAATAGTTTATTTGATCTTTGTCTCAATCTCAAAACCCTATCTATCACTCAAATATCACTTACTCGCTCAATTCCCTATCATCTCAGCTAATCCTTCTCCATTACATTCTTTTCTCTTTTATGAGTCAAATCCTAGCCTAACTGCATTGACAACTTGATCCCTATTTTAATCAATCTAACAATTAAATCTCTATTCTCAAGCTCTGTTACACACCTACACTAACAACTTATCTCTTAGCCTAAAAATAATACAATATTCTAATTATTACAATAACTTAATATAAAGACAAATGCGAGAGACCGAACTCTCTCTATTAAAACTGATTTTTAACACTTCAGGCCAATGAAATTCATCTCATTTAGCCACAACATGTGAACAAACAATCATATTGTTGGCTAAGTCCAGATGCTCCTGCATCAAATAAGAATATTTATCTTGAGTTTTATGAACAAATGTGCTTTATATTATGTGATTTGGATGGTTTTTTTTATCATTGTTACTATGTTGGTTATATGCTTGTTATAAGCATGGTTTTATGACACTCTTGAGTTATGGCTCTCATCATGTTATGATTAGTAAATGAAATGTAAATGAATGTATGACCTAATAGATGATAATGTATATATTTTGAGAGGGAATCAAACCTTCTTAATGAATCTTAGATAATCATGAGCCCCTTATGTTCATATGTGTATTTATGACCTATAGATTACATCTTTATGATGTGTCTGACAAAATGCCTGTCATGACTAGGATGGGTCAGGTTGAGTCCTTGCTCAAGATTTTAATTATAGGCTTTGTATTCTTGTCATTTATCATTCCCGCGAGTTTAATAATGTTTTGGGTAGAGGCCTAGGTCCTAGCCTAAAAAAGTGGCTTAAGTCTCGTGGTTGCTCGCAGAGAACTAGTTGAAAAAGACTACAGTCGCTAGGAAGCAAGACTGTGGGAGTGACTGGAGGGTTTCAATCACATGGAGGGATTGTTATGGGAGAGAATAAAGGTTATCTCAGTTAAAAATAAAGTTAACTCAGGGGTTGGGAACCTGGAGGGGTTAGTTATCCCCTCAGGTTCTTGTAGCTCCCGAGGAAGGTCAGTTTGGTTTTGGTTTGTTGATTCCACTTCCTTAATTGTACTTGGCGATTTGAATCATATCATAGAAACTCTTCGTCACATATTTACCCAAATGGATTTGTTAGCTTGAAAAATTGTGGGAGGAAGGTGTTACATATTTGTGTTGATTATAGGGAGCTTAACATATCCACTTTAAAATATTGCATCCCTCTTCCATCTATTGATTAGGTTTTGGACACATTAGTTATTAAAAAGTACTTATGTTTCCTTGGTAGTTTTAGTGGATACAACTAGATATATATTGCACCCAAATATTAGGACAAGGCCACCTTCACATGCCCCCGCGGTACATTATCCTATAGAGTGCAACCCCTTGGGATATTCAATGCTCCCACCACCTTGAAGTATTAGCAATATTTTCTAAATGGATCCACGATTGTTTGTAAATTTATATAGATGATTTCTTTGTGTATGGTTATTTTTGTTCATCTTATATATTGTGCATGAATTCAAGTTGATCCAGCAAAGATTGAAGTCATAAAAAAGATACATCTTCCAATATCCTCAAAAGATGTAAAAATCCTTTTTGGAAATGATAGTTTTTACAACATTCACAGAAACATTTATGAGAATAACCACACCTTTATTCAAATTTCATACTACCAATAATAACTTTTTCGGGATGAAAATTTCCAATCTAAGAAAGGGCTAATATTGTATCATTATCTTGTCAACCAAGAGGAATTCATTAAACATGTTCTACAACAATTCGAGATGGAGATAGTGGGTAGGGAGGATCCTAGACCTGCTGCAACCTCACTTTGATTCATCATCATCTTATAATTTTATATATATGAGGAATATTTAAAAAAAGAGAGAAAAAAATGTGATAAAAAGAAAAGAGTAAAGATAAGAATAAAATTCAATTGTGAAAATCAATCCTTTAGCAAAATTGAATAAGGTTTCTACTTAAAAAGTAGGTAAGTAGGAGGCTAAATATTCACAAATTTTTGAATAAAAGGGAGATTGTTAACTATAAGAAAAAAAAGTTGGCTTGTTTCCTAACAGTTTATCTAGTAGTATATTGATCTGGATTTAAACAGGAATGCAATAAAATACTAAGATAACCATAAAGACAAAAATGTAGCAGAAATAATACTTCATTTCATTACTGTAAAATACTGAAATATGCTTACAAACAAAAATGGAAATAAACCAGCTAGGGCGATGGTAGCTTATCTCTGAGAAGAGATGTGGCGGCTACATGCCTTTGAATTGTGTTACAATGAGGCTCGAAGGTCTATTTATTGTTGAGAAACAATGGAAAACCCTAAACATCCAAAAACCTAACCCTAGAAGATGAAATGCCAAACTGTGGGCCCCGTTTGGGTAAATTAGTACATCAACTTCCCGAGGTCGTAACTTTGGCATATGATCTCCATTTGACGCACACAATATCTTGTTAGAAAGATCTATCCAAGAACTACAACTTTGGGAAGACCAACATCGGTCCATGGACCCAAGTTGCTCCCTGGTTTCCCAAAAAACGTCGTTTAGGGCCTCAAAATGGCTCCGGAAGTTTAGGACCCAAAAAAATGCTAAAAATAGTAAGTTGTGCTACAATTAAGGAAATTGAAAAAGCTGAGAGAAACAATGGTGGGGGTCCAAGTGGACTTGCAGGTTGCCACCAATATCCACCTGGATCATTCCTCCCCCCTTAGGAAGCAATGGTCCCCATTGCATTGAGCTCGTCCATGAGATGAGGAAAATTCTGCTAAACTTGGTCCCTGGTGAGCCACTTGCCTTGGTGAAGGAGTTGTCATGCTTTGACAACTCGATATAGTTGGATATTCTGTTGGCAAGTGTGTTTGATCTATGTGTGCATGATTCAGTCACTTGCAGCTTGTTCCATGCAATCTGGATTTAATTCTGTGGGTGTGAGTTGTTCTACAATGTCGGATGTGTCTAGTAATGGGGGAAACTATGGCCGAAGGTGGTCCACATTGAACATTGGGTGTAGGCCAAGGAAAGGGGGAATGCTAAGCTCAAATGCATTATCTCCCACAACCTTGGTAATGGTGTAAGGATCATATCAGAGTGGTCTTAGTTTCCGATAGGCTTCAGTAACATGTTCCTTTTGCAAATGCAACCAAACTTTGTCGCCCACCTGAAACTTGTGTGGCACCCAATGTTAATCATGCCGTTGTTTATAATTGGAATTTGATTTCTCCATAATGTCATGGACCTGTTGGTGAATATGTTGGATGTCCTCAATGAATCTGGTTTCCTTATCTGTTTCGGATTCGACATGAGCCGAATCTATGTGAGTAGCGGCAAATGGCATGGCCACATCAATGGGACATAGTGGTTGGAGTCCCAAGCCCACCTCAAAAGGGTTGTGGTCAGTCAAGCTGTGAAGAGCTCGGTTGTAGTTGTGTTGAACATAGGGGAGGCTCTCATCCCATGTGTGTGGATGCTTTGATTTGTACATGCACAAAATGTGTACAATCATCCCATTGACAACCTCTGTCTGGCCATCAGTTTGAGGATGGAAGGTTGTGGACTTAGTGAGTTTGGTGTCCAGCATCGACCAGAGACCGGACCAAAATGTATTGAGGAACCGACTGTCTCGATCTGAGATGATAGACTGTGGGATCCCAAAGTGCACCCACACTCATTCAAAGAAGAGTTTAGAGTGTCTTCTATTGTGATATTATTCTTGCAGGTTGCCATAATGGCAATCTTCGAGAATCTATCGATGACCACATAAACAGAGTCATTTCCATGCTTAGTGGAAGGAAGGCCTGACATGTAATCCATGGAGATGGATTCCCAAGGTCGACTAGGGGTAGGCAGCGGGGTATAGAGGCCTTGCTTCTTAATGGTTGGTTTGGCAATGGGGTAGACAGTGCATGATCTGATGTACTTCCCGTCATCCTGTTGAAGATTCGGCCAATAGAAATACTTTTGTAGTACTGCCACCATTTTCTCAACCCCAAAATGCCCAACAACCCGACTGTAGTGTACTTCCCAAATCATCTTGGCAAGCTCGCTTGAAGGAACGCAAAGGTGACCTAGGTGGTATAACAAGGCATCCTGGAGGTGAAAACCTGGAACATGCCGACCATCCAAGAGTGTCTAGTATGTGCGGCCAAATTCTGGGTCGCTTTTATAGAGAAGTGGCCAATCAGAAGTCTCATGCCCATAAGAGTTGAGCACGGTGGTTAACGCCATGATTGGTGGTCGACTGAGGCAATCTGCAACATTATTGGTGTTACCCTTCTTATACTTTATATTCAAATGGAAATCTTACAGGTATGTAGACCACTTCTGATGACGATCATTCTGCAATTTCCCTTGGGTCTGTATGAACTGCAGGGGTCGGCAGTTTGTGTGGATGACTGTTTCCTTCCCCAAAATGTAATGCTTCCATTGTCGGCAGGCCTGCACAATGGAATACATCTCTTTGTCATAAGTGGGATACTTTCGATTTGTGTCTGAAAGTGTCTCACAGTAATATGCCACTGGATGACCATGTTGCGTAAGAACTACCCTAATAGCATAGTCAGAGGCTTCTGTCTCAACCTCAAATGGTTGTTGCAAATCTAGTAATGTGAGCACTAGTGCCATGTAGAGGTGATCTTTAAACTCTTTGGATGCCTTCTGTTGAGATTCAGACCAAAATAATTTTTCTTTCACTCCTCGCTTGGCGACTTGACTCAAGGGCCAAGTGATATGAGAAAACCCAAACATGAACCTGCGGTAGAAGTTGGCAAGACCTAGAAAGCTACGGAGCTCTGTCAAAGTGGTTGGAGATGGCCAATCCCGAATGAATTGGATCTTGGCTGCATCCACATGCACCCCCTGTTCATCAATATTGTATCCTAGATAGTGAACCTAGGTCATGCCAAAAATGCATTTCTCCAAATTGGCACATAGCTTGTGTTGCCGTAGTGTTTGGAGAACCTGTCAGATGTGGTGGAGGTGCTCTTACCAACTTTGGCTGAAGATCAAGATGTCATCGAAGTATACCACTACAAATGAGTTGGTGAATGGCCACGAGATGTCATCCATTATCCTCATGAAGGTTGCAGGAGCGTTCGTCAATCCGAAATGCATAACCAACCATTCGAAAAGGCCCTGCTTGGCTTTGAAGGCAGTCTTCCACACATTAGAGGGTTCAATTGGTACCTGGTGATATCTTGACTTCAGATCAATCTTGCTGAAATATTTTCCCCCCTTCAATTGGTCCAGGAGGTCATCAATCCATGGGATCGGGTACCTATTATGGACAATTATCTTGTTCAATGCCCTATAGTCAATACAGAGTCTCCAAGTCCCATCCTTCTTTTGTACCAACATGATCGGGCTCCCACAGGGCGATGAACTGGGACGGATGTGACCTTTCTGCAACAACTCTTGAATCTACCACTTGATTTCATCATTCTCCACAACAGAGCACTGATAGATTGGTCCATTGAGCACGGTGCACCTGGGGTTAGATCGATGGAGTGCTTGGCCTGACAGTGCAGAGGAACCCCTGCGGGGGAGGTGAAGATGTCCTCGTACTCCTCCACGACCTTGTCCATTTGTAGTTGTCGTGGGGAGGGGCCCTGTCTGGAGGTCATGGCCACCGTCTTTTTATTTCCTTGTGGGTGTATCATCAAGAAAACAAATTTCCTGGTTTTGGAAATGAGCTTACTGCATTGTTTTGCAGTAACCAAAGAGATGGTGGTAGGTGGTGCTACCTTCGGTATCCTGTACAACTTATTTCCCAATGTAACAATAATAGCACGGGGCCTTGATTCATACATAGCATGTCGCTTCCACGAGTATGGTTGTCTTAATAATACATCACAAACTTCAAGGGGAGAAATGTCACATAATACCTCATCCATGAAGGGCTTGATGTTGTATGGAAGGCGACACTATTGGCTCACATGAAGATCCCGTCCTTGGTGAAGCCACCCAATGGTGTACCGTTGTGGATGTGCTATGGTCAGTAAGCCCAACTGCTTCATGACCTCTACCGAAATGAGGTTCTTTTAGCTCCTACTGTCAATAATGAATTGTACTGGGGAGCCCTTTACCCACATCTGGGAGTAGAAGAGACGCTCCTCCTCCTCTGGATCTTCGGGTTCCTCCTTCTGCGTCTTTGTGGTGGCAATGGTGGTGCTGGGCTCTGCATCGATAATCTTATTCCCTTTGTTATTCCCCTTAATGGGTTTTGACTTAGAGTCGGAACATGCATCTGATTCTGAAACCTTTAACTAGGCGACCAGCGATTGCTTGGCCCGACACTCACTTGTGCTGTGAGTGGAGCTCTTATGGAACTCACACGACTTTCCCATGTACTTTTTCAACTTCACAGCGCTGTTATTTGCTTGCAGCTTTGGCGGGTTGTCTTCGGCCGTCTCGCCTTGGCTTTGTCCTTTATTCTATGGTTTGGGGGAACCTTTCCCTTGCTTTAAATTCGAAGATCCAAAGTCTCTCTTCTTTTGTTTAAACTTTTGCTCGACCTTGACGACATATCGGTATGCCGTGCCGAGCGAGGGGATGTTTAGGAATTCTATTTCTTCCTAGATGTACTTGTGCAAGCAACCATGGTATTTGAGTACCAAATGCTGCTCTGAGTCTTTGATACCCAACTTTGTTTGAAAGGTATGGAAAATATTGGTAAACTCTGGCACATCTTGGTCCCTTCCTTGCTGCAGCATTGTCCACTTTATGTATTGATCCTCATAGCTTCCGACAGGGTAGTACTGCTCCTTGATGGCATCCCAAAATGAATCCCAAGTGGGTGCAGCTGAAAATAGTGAGCCTGTACTTTCATCCTTCAGCTCACAGTAGGTTTCCCACGAGTCCTTGATGTGGGGGGCTACTTTGAGAAGAGTGAAAATAACCTTTTCCTGACTGGAAAAATCATGAATAGAAAAGTAATCCTCTAGCAGATTTAACCATTTATCTATAGCTTCTGCATCTATTTGACCCTTGAAGATGGGTATTTCTAAATTAAATTGTACCTTAAAGGGCGTGGCATTTCCAGAGGAGATGCTGGAAGCCGAGGTGTCACCTCTTGGTAGCCGCTGAAGGATCTGGGCAAAGTTGTCCATCATCGTGTTCCTTTGTTGCTCGAGGGCTTCTTCGAGCAATATTTTGATAGGATCTCCTGCCCCCTCATCTTTCTTTTCATCCGCCATAGGAGGCTGTCGGGATTTGCGAGACTGGTCTTGCAAAGGTTTGACCAGTTCAAGCCCTAACTCCTTATATCTCGACCTCGTTGGGGACATGCAAAGAAAAACAGAGAAGAAAAGTGGACCCCTTTGATACCACTGATCCAAATTTAAATAAGGACACAATAAAATACAGAGATAACCATAAAGGCGGATATGCAGTGGAAATAATACTTCATTTCATTACTGTAAAATACTGAAATATGCTTACTAACAGAAATGGAAATAAACTAGCTAGGGTGAAGGTAGCTTATCTCTAAGAAGAGATGTGGCAGATACATGCCTTTGAACTGTGTTACAATGAGGCTCGAAGGCCTATTTGTTGTTGAGAAATAATGGAAAATCCTAAACATCCAAAAACCTAACCCTAGAAGATGAAACGACAAACTATGGGCCCCGTTTGGGTAAATTGGTACATCAACTTCTCGGGTCGTAACTTTGGCATATGATCTTCGTTTTACGCACAAAATATCTCGTTAGAAAGTTATATACAAGAACTACAACTTTGGGAAGAGCAACATCGGTCCATAGACCCATGTTGCTCCCAGTTTTCCCAAAAAAAGGTCGTTTAGGACCTCAAAATGGTTCTGAAAGTTCACGATCCAAAAAACTGCTAAAACTAGTAAGTTGTGCTACAATTAAGGAAACTGAAAAACCTGAGAGAAAGAATGGTGGGGCTCCAAGTGGACTTGGTAGGTGGCCACCAAAATCCACCTGGATCATATATGAGTTTGTTTCCTAACAATTTTATCAAGTAGGATATGAATCAGATCTATGAAAAACCTTCTCATTATAGAGATTGAGATGAGCACTCAATTTATTCTTTCCACCACAATTAGAATCCATCTCCACTACAATGAATTTCCTCACATTAACATCTTTGGAATGAACACTTATTCCACACCCCTATCAATATAGAAAATAAAATTTATATTTTCCCAAAACATCAATATCGTTATTAGCATTTGTATTTGGTTTAATTATGCTACTAAGAAAAAATCAAAATTATAGATCCTTTATTCCTTAGCATGAGAACTTCAGTATGATTTCTCTCAAAATCCATTATTTTAGCTCTCCCTTCTCTTAACAATTCTTCATTTTTCCAAGGATGATGATTTTGTAGATGACCAACCTCAACATCAACATTTGGTCAAACCTCAACATTTTTAGTTTAGCTTAGTAATACAAAGGTTTCATGTTCATTTTTAGCTCATTAACATTCCTAGCAACTTCAACATGCATTAATCTGTTGAGGTAAGGAATTAAATTTGACATTTTCTAGTTTTATTAAAAACATGGAAAGATACGAGATAATAGCCATTTAAGCATATTGTAATATAACTATATGGTTTTTCTTATACCCCTACTCCACCCCTTACATTTATCACCTCATGTTTACACCCTTATTCTACAACTATTATACATCCACTCATGCTTATCATTTTATTTTAGTATCCATTCTCCACCCTACAAAACATGCCATTGAAAGGAATGAAAAATCATGACCACCCTCGTGATTTTCACGCATGCATGTCTTTTGACCACCCATCATCATGATTCCTTTCATGTGAAATGGCCCATATACTTGAAATGAGTCTCTAACTTGTATATTTCTCAGAAAACCCTAATGTCATCGTATGGGGAAAATTACCACAATCAGAAAGGAAACATGGCTTCTAGAAGCTATGGAATCATGACCTGAGTTTGATGCCACTAAACTTATACTCAGAGCTACAAAGTGGCTTCCGTTCCTTCAAAAAATTCATGGGCATGATAACTTTATTACTAGAGCATTTTCAGAAGGGTTTGATGGTCGAATTGATTAGGAAGGAAACTTTGTGATGGTAGTGATGGAGAATTCCATGGAATGCCTCAAACATGGGAGTTTTGGCTTAAGAACAAACAGGTTGACCAAGGAGTATGACTTAACGTTTTTGCTCAACATAACATAGCTCAAATTCAGGAAGAAGAGTAGCATAATTCTAGATTATAGATAGGTGTAGAAATCTATTGTTTTTGTTGCAAAAGTATATAATGTGTAAGGGGAGGTATGCAATCACTTTCCTTTGCCATATTTGTATCCCTCTCTGCTTTGAAGCAAATTATAACTTTAAATTCCCATTTTATTTATGTAAAAACTTTGGCAAAATGGAAAAATGCAGATGACAGAGCCTAGTAATGTTAGTCATAGATTGTATCGTCATGGTCTAATTAAAATAATTATCTTGGAGGAAGTATAAAAAAAGGTGATAATTGGAATTCCTTCTTGGTCCATAATAGATTCATTGATGTGTGCATTGCACATGAGGAGATACCCAAGTAAGTAAATCATGTCTATGAACACAATGATAAGATTGATAGTGAATAGCCTAGTCTTCATGAGATTGAAGATTTTCTTACCTATCGAGAAAGTTATATAAGAACCAAAAATGGACATGGACAACTTGTTTTAGATGTCCATAGGAGAATTTCTAGGAGCATGACTAAAAGCAACTTCCAAACAAACTATTGAGCCTCCATCACTAGCTACCACATGTCCTCCTAAAGATGTTACCTCTTTTCATATTGAGCCAATACCAACTGGGCATAGTCACATTCGATAGAAGGAGTTTTCAACCCTTTTCTAAGGAAGTATAAAACCAAATTTCCTAATACTAATAATTTGTTACTTCACTTCATCTCTGATTAATATAAAGTGTTTCATGCTAGTGTTTATAGACCACCTATGCCTAATTTGATCATAGTTTGTTAACTTTCCAATAAGTGTGACATTGGTTGAGAGGGCCCTCAATTCAATCAAATGTTTCTATGTTTTCTTTAGTTTGTAGTGTAGCATTGGTAGTTAGAGTGAGATTGTAGTTCATTTTATTATATTTTCATTATTGGTGTGTTACATTCACTAGTTCATTTACTTTATTTTGATTGCTTATGATCTATTGTGTGTCTCTCTTACGTAGAGATGAGATCTCTCATTAAATGACTAAGAAACACTTTGTAATTGTGTGTTTTTTTGCATGAAAAATTTACGAAACTTTGTGATGTCAACCAAGTGATTGGATATCGCTCAGGAATTTTATGTGGTGATTTGATTTAATTTTAACTTTTACATGTGTTGTTTATTTTGACACTAGCTACAAAAGAACAAGTCTTATTGATGTTGGGAACAATACTTGTTTTGTAAATTAGATAGGAACACTTAGGGTCTTGCTTGAATGAAATATTGTCCTCTATGCCTAAAAAAACCCTTCTATGAGTTTATCATCCAAAGAACAAGATCTTTGTAACATTTGTTTTGAGTTATTTATATTTCAAAGTATTACTCTTATTCAAAAGTATTATATTATAAGTTTAATGAGTATTTTACATAGGTTTTATGGTCTATTAATATCCTAAACTTTACACGTACAACATTAGTGTATTTCAAGTTTATGCCCCGAAATTAATGATTTAATGTGCAAGATTTAAGTTAATTAATTGATTGACATGATTTTCATAGTTTAAGGCAAGAAGATGAGTGAGTTTATAAGCGGGCATGAACTCCCACTGATATGGTACTAAAATGATCATTGAAACAAGAGAGAAAGTGAGGAGGTATATAGGAGTTTGATCTAGATTTTATCAAATGGAGGGTATTATGATCTATGGAGGTATATCCAAAAGTTTCTAGCATGATGAAATTTTAGTGAGGAAGGGAAAAATACAACTAAAAATTATGGGTATTCTCATAAGATTGGTGGCATGACTATTTAAAAATGGAATCACTTACTCAAATGGTTCAATAAATCATGCGAAGTAATAAAGGCCTCCTTGGAGTAATAATACTACAATAACATTGGAAACTCAATGTCTCAATGTCTCAAGTAATTATCTTGTCTTAGCTTGGTTTTTTTCTTTGGTTTCTAGGTTGGAGTGAGGACGGTTGGTATTTCTCTACTCCACAAGGGATTACTCTTATTATTTGGGATGTTATCTGAGTTTAAGGCTCTAATATATGGTGACCTAGTTGGTGATATGCACTTTTGAGTCAATTAATTTTGATGTTATAGGGATGGGAGGTTTGATTTTTCTAGTAAGATACCAACCATTTATAAGATAAAATCAAATGAGGTAGCTCCAAAACTTGGAACTCGGAGAAAAACATAGATTTCACCTTGAGGGCCTTGGGATCTAAGAATATAAATCATGTGCCTAGAGCTAAGAAGCAGGTCATAGAGGTAGAAAAGAACTTCCATAAAAGGTTCCTTGAGCTAGCTAAAGTGGAAATTGGATGGGCGAATTAAAGACTTGGTATATTCTTAGCCCTTGGAAACAATTTTTTTTAGAATAGAAAACACTGAGAAGATTTTCGAAGCTCTTATTTCTCAAGCTCTAAAAAACAAGGAGGAATAGTAGTGGGACATTCTCCATGCGATCAAGATCTTTGAGGGAAATTTTGAAGCATGGATATGTAAAGAAATCTTTATAATAGGTACAATGGTTTCTCAAATGAGAGATGAAGATGAAATCAAGTTTGAGAGAGAGAATCTGTGTATCTTGTAGGGAACAAAAGTGAATACCATCATCCTTGAGGAAAACCTAAAACCTTTTAGGTCTAAATAAACCAAGAAGTATGACTATAAGGAGCTAGTTGATCAACATATTGAAGACAATGCACCATGAGTCATAGCTTGATTTCTATTTTGTTGTGTTATAATATTTTTCATGCACAAATATAAGATATTATCTTAATATGCTATTTTCTTATGTATAATGGCCTGTAAAAAAATATACATGAATTATTTGGTCCAATAGTATGATGTCCAAATGGAAAAGGACATTTTCCGCTTAGATAAGCCTCTAAGAAAGAATGGTTTAATATTGTTTATATATAATGTAAATTAATATTTATGTTTTAGATTTATATAATTCTTATAACTTAGTTATTAATTAATAAAGAAGGTAGTTTTTATTAATTGATAATAAATTGTTATGACTTAATTATTAATTAAGGAAGATCACTATTATTAGTTGTTATCTATGAATGTGGATTGACTATGGTCATTGGCTACTCGTTCATTTGACTCATGTTTCATAAGAGAGAGGCTTCCATAAGGGAAAAAGACATATGCTCTTACTAGATACATTTAACCACTCATAAGAAATTTGGTGCTCTACAGTTCTACAACTTAGTATATGGTAGATGTTTAGGCGATAGATGTTATAAGTTAGACAATAAAGGTTAAATGTAAACATTATATAATTTTTTTTTATATTGTAATTTTATTTTTATTAATCATAATATACATATCACATTAAAATAACTGCATTGTTAAGACAATCATTGTGAGGTCACCAATTCAAATACCTTGGGTCTAGCATATATATGTGTGTCTATGTTATGTATAAATTAATATCATTTTTACCATATAAATTAAAATAATTATTTTGTATGCATGTTTAAATTTAATGAATAAGTACATAAAAATTCCATACTTACAATATAACTAGATTCCTAACTATGGATAATATTAACTTTCAAATAGGATTTGTTACAATACCATGGGCCAATACCATGGCTTATCAATACCACATTCCCAAAAACCATAACTCATTTTAAAATCAAAATATTTTATAAGTATTTTATTTTAATTTAATTTTGTAATATTTAATTAAATCAAAACTTAATACTTAAAATAAACTTAAAATATAACAAGATTCTTAACCAAAGATATTCATCCCCATTTTACCATAAATATTATTAAATTGTAAATAGGCTTTGTTAGAATAGGAAGGGCCAATATCATTTAACATTTTTAATCTAATGTCGACACTATTTAAAAATCAATCTAATTATTATTTTGTATAAACACAATATAAATTTAAAGAGGTTTATGGACATTAAAAAAAATACATATGGTAAGTAAATAAAAATATAAATACTCTGGAGGTATGGTAAATAAATAGAAATAAAAATAAACTAGAGGTATGGTAAATAAATAAAATCTCTTTTTATATTTACTCCATAAACCTATTTAAACTCAAAAAAAAAAAGAGTTAAATCTATGGGCCAAATACCATAGTAAATAAAAGAAATATGTTAAGTAAACAAAAATAGGTATGGTAAATAAATAAAACCTTTTCAAATTTACTCCATAACCATGAACACTAAAAAAATGATGTTTTATCTAGGTGAAGCTCATGGTACAAATATTAGATGGCCCATGGTATTGAGACACAATGTTATCTACAAAATGGTAAAATAGCCCATGGTATCAACTCATAATATTTTTATTAATATTAATATTAATAAAAATAAAAATGACCCATGGTATATATAAATAGCCCATGGTATTGAGACACAATGTTATCTACAAATGGTAAAATGGCCCATAGTATTGAGACACAATGTTATCAACTAAATGGTAAAATAACTCATGGTATCCCCTCATAATATTTTTATTAATATTAATATTAATAAAAATAAAAATAAAAATAACACAGAGTATATATAAATCAAATACCTATTAGAAAAAACAATACAGATCCTATCGTCCTATGCTTGACCTGCCCAGATCTTGTTATTGTTCAACTGCGAAAAACTTCATATCTCTTGATCAGATCTATTGTTCACAGAATGGAACAAGGGAACAGAAGCCCTAACAATAATGAGGGAGAAGTGCTTCTCCGTATTCTGAGAGACGTGGAAGCCGCACTAAACGCCAACGCAGCAGAGGCAATTACAACCACTGAAAGGCCCCAAAGCGAAGATCATATAGATGCAGAGCATTTGGTGTCCAGCATAACTGTTAATATAACTGTTAATATGATCGAACTTGAGAATGTTGGTATACGTGAGTTTCGGGAGGGGTGGCCGGGAGAGAGGATAGATCGCACGAGAATCAGAGTTAACATAGCCGATGAAATTGGTCAAAATGAGGAGAGTGATGAAGACCATCTCCTGACATCTACGTTGGCGGAGAATGTAATCGTTATCAGATTTATAGATGATATCCGCCCACAGAGCGTTGGAATCGTTAAAACTCAAATTATTTGGAATTCCATATTCTCGTGGCGTGATATCAAACGACATCTAGAGAATGATACATATAAATTCTATTTCAAATATGTAATTATATTTGAAATAGAAGAAGAAGAGGAGGAGGAAACAGAAGGAGAAGAAATAATTACTAGTGATGGAGAAGAAGTGTGGGCAAATAGCAGTGTTCGTGCAGCAATTGATGCGTTGCCAGCAGTTATAAGTTCCCAAGAAAAGGAAAGCGGGGATGTGGTAATGTGCAGTATCTGTCACGAAACGTTTTCCACTAGAGATCCTGCAAAACAATTACCGTGCACACATAGTTTTCATGCAAACTGCATTCTGTTATGGTTTGATCGTAAGCATTCGTGTCCAGTATGCAGACGTAAGGTGGTGTTGCAGCAAGACAACCTTGTTGTTCTCAACTTGAGTTCTGGGTAACTTAATTTTTTTTCTCGGTGGCCGTCTAGTTTGAAGCTTTTCCCATTACTTTGTTTCTTGACCCCGCCAAACAAGATTAAGTAGTATTTTCCATGTTGCATTAGTAGTAGATCGTTTGACATTACCATCATCAATAGCTTAAATGGGTTGGTTTTATATTCTACAAATCTATTATATTATTGTTTGAAAACCGCTGCAGCGCCGAAGTGTTAGTTCATTGCTCTTTATCTTCAGTATATTTCAGTATATGTAACCTATGCAACATGAGCTTATGGGTTTATTATACGTTCTAGATTTGGAATTGGACCGCATTTTGTTTAGGGCATAATATTTAAATATATGCTTGATTGAAGGCCTGAATGTGTGTTCTATCGATCGTAAAATGTGACAGAATTTTTAATTATTTGAGTATGTTTAGTGTGGGTAACATGATGCTATTGGATTTTATTGTGTAGGTTAGAATTGGAAAAATGCTATGGATATTTTTTTACAAATTTCTCTTTTATGTATCATAAATAATTTTTTGGTTAGGTTAACATTTCACTATAATGAAAATGGTGTCATTTGAGTAGACAATGGTGTCACTGAATTATTCAAAACATAAAATGTATCTGTGCATTTGAATGTCATGCATTGAGGCTCAATCAAGAGTTGAGCCACCATGTTTTAGAATGCCTAATTATCCAGGTTAGCTAAAAGAAATTGTAAGTGCATTCAGACTTCCATATATATTTAAACTTCACAATAAAGAAGTTTATAATTGTTTACTCTGTAATTTTATTGAATGAAAGAGTACAAGGGATTTTACCATAAATGAATGATGTCATGAATTTCAGGGTCTATTTCAAAGGGAATATGATGTTGTTATCTGATTAAGCAGGTTTTATTATTTTATGTTTTGAACACAATAGACTAGTGCAATTGTGGACAAATGTTTGAATTTGTCATGAATGATAAAGGGAAAGATCGTTGAATATTATGTTGTCATATATGTCAAAGATAGGGGGTGATTGAGAATGTTAAAGGTAGGGGGAGATTGTTTGAAATATTGTTTGGATACCTAGTTTTTTCTTAATGCCTAGTTTGGATACCCTATCTTTCAAGGAATTTTTACTCTAAATACCTTGTTCAAATGGGAGCAGAAGGCAATCTATTGTGCACTACTAAATGGGATTCATTTCTTAGATGGTCGGATTCATTTCTTGTTAACTGAAATAGATTGCTGTAAATTAGCAACCAGTCATACTAAATTGAACTCAAGCTTCCCGAAATCGAATTAACTAAGTTAACCCAGTGACAAGTTCCATGTCACCTCGGTTAACTACCTCCAATATTTCTGGAAATCAGATTTTTCTCTAGTTTGACCAAGGCAAGGTTTCCTGTTGAATTTTCAACACTAGTATGCTCCAAACACTGACATGGATTGCAAATAATGTCATTCAGTTTTGATATTTTTGACATGTTTCTCACTGCTTGTGATTCATTGAGCTTCTTAAGATTGTCAAAACTAATATGACCCATCCTTCTATGTGATAACCAACATTCATCCAATTTCCCTGTACAACATTTTTCTCCCTTAACTTCATCTAGGACATATACATTACCTAAGGGCCTACAACTGATAGTTGAACTTACCAAAGGAGGAGATTGGAACCTTTTTATTGACATGGTATGGAAGCTTGTTGAATAGTAAAGTAGTTTGAGAACACCCTTGATCAGTGCCATATCTATGGATTGATGATCAATACTTTATCCACTAAACATTCTCTTATATTTTGTCTAGAACTAATTCATGGCTATTAGGACTATGATACTTACTATGTTACTGATACCTAAAGATGAACTAACCCAACCTCAAACAAACTCAGTTGAAAACTTGATGAATCACAACATAGGAGAACTAACATATACCTTAACCATCCTATCAACTAGTGTATGGAGGAACAAAAATCCTTGCAAGCTTGGCTGACTTACGAGGACTAGCCACTAATATTCTTGATCTTTCTTTCCTTATCTCACATCCTTTTGAACTAAATGTAAGATTATATCCTTGATCACATAATGGACTAACAGTTAGAATATTGTACTTTAATCCTTCAAATTAAGACATTTTTGAGTCTTGGTCTTTCCATTATCACGACTAATTGTGCCCTTTCCAACTATCGTTACTGATGCATTGTCTCCAAAAGTAGCATTGTCTCTTTCATTTTTTAGATAAAGGAATTTACTCTCATTTGTTATGTGTTTTTGGAATACACCATAATATACCATTGACTCCCTTTACTTTGAGTACATAGTGTAAGTCCAGATTTTTCTTGTTTTTCTTGATACCTTTTCCATAATTTTGTGTATTCTTCTCTATGCTTAGCAATATCTTCTTCCTTCCTTTCCTTTGGAAACCTTATTGTGTTTCTTCTATAATCACATGCTTTATGCCCATAGTTATTGCACTTATAGCATTCAATATGATCCAATAGGGGAGCAAATGAATTGAATTTTCTAGTGACAACCTTATAAATTCTTCTAGATTTACTGCTTACATAGCCATTCATTGAGGCCTTACAATATCCTTTGTTTCTATTTCTCACATAATAATTTATTACATAAGCTTTACAATTTATTTCTTTATGGCCAATTTTATTACAAACAATGTGATAACCAAAGAAGAGATTTTGATACTTGGACGTGAAGGGACTTCTTGGAGAAATGGCCCCTATGAACCCATTTTTGTTGTCTTTGTGAGAAACTCAAGTCTTTCACTGGTCCTCAACTCCATTATAGGTGATGCTTACATTGTTTATAGAGCCTTTTGAAGTCATGTTTATGTTGGTTTTTGTTGTAGCGGCTACAACACCCTCCCAAATTTTGGCATGCACCCAATTTCGGAGCTCCCTTGAGAATTTCACTTGATGACTACACACCCTCAGGTTCACTTCGTGAGCCCGTGTGAGTCTTTGCATCCGCCTTGCTTGTTCATTTCATCCAAGTTTTTTAATGTTGGTATCTAAGTCATGATTTTAACCATGTTTAGGTTATGCTCAAAGTCTTCACTTGGTGTGTACTTGCTATGTTCGCTATGAAAGCATCTGTCACACTCACACACAGAGTCACATTCACTTCCAAACAAGTGTTGTCACGGTCAATGAATGATCAATCATGAGTGTCATGTTTGTCACTTGCATTGTCTATCAGTCATGTTGAAAATGTGTGTCTCGATGGTTTGAGTCGTCTTGTCATCGAGTCATGTGAGTCTTGTCATCAAGTCATGTGAGTGTGTGTTCACATGATCACCTATGCATCTTTCGATCATTCACACACTTAGTCATTTTGTTGAAGTTTTAACGACCGGACTCCCCTCTGACTGCCAGACCATCACCCTGCCATCGACTCGATTGACTATCACCTAGAACAACGCAGAAGCACTAAGCAAGTCTTTCAAAGCTGCGCTGATCGCAAGCGATCCAATCAACTTTCATGCTAGCCACTCGGAGAGTCAGACCTGACAGCCAACTCGGGACTGAATCCCATCAAAAATTGCACAGAGGCTGCTGACCTTGCCTGCTCTGCTAACTGAGGAAATTGAGCAGACTGGTTGGACAGACACCAAGTGCCCACCCCTGTCTCCCTCAGAAAATTGCGTAGTTTTCCTAATCAGTCCTCCCGACAGTCGACCAGTCGACCAACTGCTCATCTAGGAAATTGTGTAGTTTTCTTGAGTGGGCCTTCTACTTCACACTAGTCCGCTCAGCTCAGAAATTGCACAGAGATGATTAGTTGGCCGACCTCCCAGACTCAGTGTAGTTTCCGTCACCAGCAGCTCCTAGTAGCAAACTGCCAAGTCCCTCCAGGAATTGCGCAGTTTCTGCTGCTAAGCTCCCAGCAGCTGACTTCCTATTCCCCTTGGGAATTGCGCAGTTTCTACTGCCAGTGATCCAACAGCCAACTGCCAGTTCCCTTTCAGAATTGCGCATTTTTGGATGCCAGGCTCCCAACTAGTTCCTCCAAAAAATTGCCCAATTCCTGCCTGCTGATCCTCCATGCAACCCGGCTTGTTCCTCCAGAAAATTGCACAAATTTCTCCTTCCAGCCCCTACTGCCCACTCCTTCTAGAAAATGTACAAATTATCTCTGCCTTGCCTTCCTGTAGCTTGGACTGTCTCTCCCAAAATTTGCGCAGTTTTTCCTTCTAGCAAAGCCAAACCTCGCAGACAGTCACTGTCGACTTGGATTGCCCATCTTCATCACATAGTGACTCTTCTGAAATTTTCATCAGTAGTGCTCAGAGCCATCATCCCGCCTCGCAACCTTGCTGCCTCTCCCGGTCACTTGCATCTGAAATGATCATGTGTCATGGTAGACTAGGAGGTTTTTGGATTTGATGTCGTCTCGTCACGAGTGACTACAGGCACATGTACACCAACAAAGATGGGGCGACGATGAATGGGATAAACAAAGGGAGCACATGCAAAAGGACAGGTTCACCAACAGACAAATGAACGATGCATGTGAAGAGATGTGCTCGCGAACGAATGATCATGAAAATATGTGTTCACGGACAGATGGACGAGAAAACATGCAAGATGTGCTCATGGATGGACGAATGGACGAAGATGCACCTTTCACGAAAATATGAGCATGTCAAGCCTTCCAACATACAAGCAAGGGGAAACATGCCAAAGCAACATCAAGCGAACCAATGACCATCGAACACTCTGCGCACTTTTTCATGCGGAGGTGAAGCTGTGACACACCATGAAGTCATCCATCACCCAACAACACTACAACTCGACATGCACCCCAACAGCAGCATGAATGTACTAGCATTGTCATGTTGAGTCATGTCATAAGTCATGTTGTCCACATCTCTACTATGGGTGATGTGGTCAATCAATTTAATGTAACGTGGAAGTCCAAGAGACCCACTTGTTGTACAAAGAGTCATGTAACATCAAAAAGTCATGGAAGTCAAATAGTCATCAGGGTAGTCAAACAACCACAAGGGTTAGTTTCACCCTTGGCTATAAATACCCCCTCATTTGTACCTAGAAGGGAATTTTCACCTCAACTCCTCCCACATATCCAAGAGAGTCTATAATGTTTTCTTTGAGGAGTAAGAAGTGGCTCCAACGCCCCTCACACGGTGTTAGTGATGTGTTGTTGAATTGAGGCTTCCGTGATCCATAATATTTATAAGTAGAACTTCGGCGTAAATCACATAAAGAGAGACATTTGTCGACGCGTTTCGAACCAACCAGTGTGGCTCATCGTCAGGACAAGTTGAAGAAACAGATCCAACATTGCATGCTAAATAGTTTGAGCAGAGCCTCCAACGGCTATCTTCATTAACGACTAATTTTGACTTAGGGACAGTAGTCAAAAAGTCAAAAAGATCATTTCGTGATGTGTGGTGTAACGATGTGTCTTGGGACTTTCACTTAATTCAGAAGCCTGCTAATAGGCCAACATGTTTTCACACATGTATTGTAACTATTTTAAGACTAATCTTTAACACTTGTGATGCATATTGCTTCAAACTATGTTCTACATTTGAACTATTTCACTTGTTGTAATACATAATCTATTAATGAAAATGTGTTGTTTATGCTGTTAATGTTGTCTTGCCTGTGTAGACTACTCACTCGGACATCAAACAAACCTTTCACATAAAACTTGCTTTAAACAACCGTTGCACTTGTGTGGATTGATCAGCTGAGTGTTATACATGTTATCTTCCCTTGTGTGTTGTGACTACTGCATCCGTGTGGACTGCTCCACCGGAAGCTATGCACGTCCTATGTTGTGTGTTCCTAGCAGCGTTGGGACTACTCCTAATCGACTTGGGACTGACTCTCACCCTCTCCCTCGACAGTGAAAGAACCATTGACACAAGTGGCACTTATACTCACCAAGCACGTGAACATTTCTGGCGCTAAAAGGAGGGCATAGTTGTATATGGTTGAACGTCCTCTGACACTCATTCATCAACCATTTGGTCGAGGCAGTAGCTCGCACTCCCTCTCACCTACGCGCAACTCTATAGTTGGTTACTTCTCACGTCCCAGGACTAGAAAAAAAATTCCATATCACCACCTTTTCTCCGTCTATCCCATCACTCGCCAGTTCGCAAAAGAAGTCGAACTGATCCCAGACATACAACATCTTCCATACGCATCAAGAAAGCCAAAAGCCACTCTTACTGGGGTTTTTATATCATCAGTGGAAGAAGCAGTCCTTGCCACACTTGAAGGTCTAGAAGAATCTATTTAAGACAGAGAGGACCTCCAGTCTTCTGGCAAGGTGAACGAGACACCCTTGTGATCTTAGGATCAAACTTCGGTACAGGAGTAAGAGGGGGAGGCAACAGAGGAGGCGGAGGTGGAGACAAACCAATGGAATCAAAGCTGGAACGGGAAGATTTTGAAAGAGAGGAGAAGGACGAAGAAGAAGAAGAAGAGACAATCGACCCAAATCTGTAATGGATGACTCAAGGACCATTGGCTCTCCTAATTGTTTTTCATAAGATTCCGAAGCGAATGAAGAGAATGAACATCAAGTTCAACCCTAACAGCACAGTGAAGGTAGAAGATCATTTGGATAACTTCTACCTACAACTACAGACCCTTGAGGTATGACATGATGCTGTAGCTTGTAGATTGTTCCGATGTACCTTGGATAGTTGCGCAGCTACATGGTATCACAACCTTCCAACAAACTCCATACATAATTGGGGTGCATTCAAATGCATGTTCCTTGAAAAATTTGTTGATGACAAGACCCCAACTATGTTACTGAAAGAATTGGGTAGCTTGAAGATGGAGGGGAAAGAAAAGGTAAAAGACTTCAACCAGAGGTTTACACACATATTGAAAAAAATTGTGGCGGACACCAAACCTCATGACTCCATCACTGTTGATTACTACACATTCACACTGCTGACCAACATTGTGCAGTTCGTTAAGCGAGCTGCGAAACCAACACTCTTGGAAAATTGCGAAGAGCCTATTGTTGTCAAAAAAGCCCTGTGTGCGATCAGAGTCATTAAGGATGATGAACCAACAAAGGACTTCAAAGATGTGAGCAGGAAGTCCCAAGTGATGACGAGCAAGGGTAGAGACAAAGAAGAAAATGATATTGAAACCCTCACTTGCCTCGTCAAGAACTTAACAACAGAAGTGTCCGAGATTAAACAACAGAAAACAAAGACATTTGCAAGGAGCTATCCTCCTAGACAGAGACAGGGAAGCAACTCATCAGGAAACAACTGGTCCACTCAAGAAACTATGCAGAGCTCTGTGTTCAATGTTGATCAGTGCCCAGATCCCAGGTTCTATTCATTCCACGAAGAACATCACCCTGAGAACTTTTGTTCGGACTGGAAGCGAGTCACAAAATCATTATACAATCATACACTCGATGCAAAGAGCAATATGCATGAGAAACCAGATGACAAAGATAATGATGAAGGTATTGCACCTGATGAAGCATCAAGTTATGGGGATGTGGTGAATGCATATCATTTCTCGTAAGCAATGCCGAAGACAAACGCCGAGAAGTAGCCCCCAAGACAAAATGACCGTTACGATATTAGGAGTAAAGGGGCTCCCTTACGCTTGGGGAAGTACAAGAAAATATGAGGTTGCTAATGAGGAAGGCTGATCCACTGACCACCCCAAAGAAGAAAACACAAAACAAGTCCAAGAAGGCAGTGGCAGGCAAGAGTACCTCCATGACCAACAAACTATACGACACTCTATTGGACAACGCGAACATCAATCTAGCCCTGGACACCTCGGTGAGTATTCCACCTCTGGACTACAACATTGTAGATGACATGAAGAAAACTTGAGCGAACATCAATTTGTTCGAGTTAGCTAATATCCAGAGTCAGTGAGACATCCTGCTATGTGCATTGGGACAGAAAGCAATGGAAAACGAAACCTCTACTAGCAAGGGAGTAAGCACACCTCCTGAACCGTTTTCTACTATGCTCAACACACTCTGGATGGAAGAAGCAAACTTAGGTTTCCCTCCATTCTTGCTATCATTTGAAATTTTTAACTGCAATGTTCATAATTGCTTGGTTGATTTTGGCGCGACAGCCAACGTCATGCCACTCTCCATTGCAAAAAATATCAAAGCACAATGGAGTGAGACATTCGCACGGATCATCCAACTTGATCGAACATCGGTGCCAACCATTGGTGAACTACGAGATGTGATCATTCGACTATCTCATGAAGGTCGAGTCCAACAATGCATCGACATAGTTGTTGTCAACATACCAGAAGCATACAATTTACTACTTAGCAGAGACTGGTCCACCAAGCTGGACAAATATTTTGCTATAGACTAGTCGCACATGTGGCTTCCATACAAGGGAAAATGCAAGCAAATCTGGGTAGTGTTTGAGAGGTATATGAAAAACAATGTCACTTCCCTTAATGTCGAGAATGAACCGTTGGCCTTCGCAGAACTCATGTTTGGCAACTGCCTCCTGGAAACAACATTGGAGTGTTATCCTACATGGCCAACTCCAACCCCATTAGACACGCAGTTGGGACTCCTTCCTTGCCCATCTGATGGCAATGAAACATGTATAGTGCATTGTGCCAGTAGTAGCAGTAGCAATAGAAACAATAGTAGCAACAGTACTAGCATGCCAAACGGCCTGTGTACAGACAAGTCGTGGGCCATGGATTTTGACGAATCAAAGACACATGATAGCTCAAGGACTGGTGTATCTCAGTCACCCAAAACAACAGAAAATGCATGAGTTTAAGCTGCTTAAAGTTCGAGTGCACAAAAAATGTTGTTGAGTATGAAAGGGAACCTCATTCCTGAGGGCAGGGTTTCCCTCAACAATCTCTATGGTTTGCAGAATTTTTGTCGAGGGCCAAGAAACAATGAAACCCAGAGGACCACCACTACGAACGAAAAGAGAAACTTGGGAACCTATCATGATCTGAAGATAGCCAATCTTGGTACAAGCTATACACTGTAGCAGCGACTAATCTTTGACCGCTTGACCAAACAGTACTACGATGGGTCTACATGAGCAGATGATGACTTGAGTACACATACACGCAAGAAATTCAACACAGTATTCCAGGTAAAGGAGGAGACAAGCCATTGCAACAAATACCAGGTAAAACACATATGTTGTTTGAACTCCTTATACAAAAAAAATTGACTAACACTTTGGATGATTGGATTACTTGCAAAGTTCGTCATCATATTTGGTTTTCTAATTTAAATTCCGCATGTAAGAAATCTAGAAAAATCTGCTTATGCATTGATTTTAGAAACTTGAACCGTTCTCGGAATAGAAACAACTACCCGTGCCATCATCCGAGCCTATGTTGCACACAATACCTGAAGCAATGGTGTTGTATTCACTTAAAGGTCTTTTCAAATGCCACCAGGTTCTGGTAGTGGAGCCCGATGGACTTACACTAGTCCACGAGAAGCTTGTCCCATATCATTTGTAATCAGTTGACGGGAGGATTGACAACCTTCCTGTCAACGACCAAGATCTCAAGACTTACCTTCAGTAGGTCGGGCTGCGCCCATGCCATGTACATAGTCTGCTTACTGCTTGTTGTTTTCATCTTGTTTGCTTTTTTTATTATCTTTGTTTTTACTTTGTTTGATTCTACTTATTGTTTTTGTTTATGTTTGTTTTGTTTGCTTGGTATATTATTATTTTTGTTTTTGGAAATAAGTGCTTCCAACTACTACGTTATGGGTTTTGAATAGAGTATGTGGATGAAATTTAAAGAGATATGTGACACTGTAGCACTTGTCTAGTCTCGTGTCCATCTTATTTGTGCTTGTTTATAACCTTCGGCCAATGAAGTCTTTGTTATAGCCTAAATCCACCTCTGGCTGAGAAAGGCAGGTCTAGGGTAACATCAAACCACACTTAACGTGGTAGCTAGCCCTACCAAGTCGGGAGAGGGCTCTCTCCTTGTCAATCTCAAATAGGATTTAGCAATTAGGGCTTGAGATGATTGATATGAATACTAATTTTAGGCTAGGTATGTTTTCTTAGAGGAATTTGTTTAATTTTGATGGTTGGTCGCTGGATCAGATGGGGAAGGCAGCTTTGGGTTCGGGAAATCAACACAGATTTGCAGAGGTTTCTGTGGGGTGAGGTAGGCAACTGTTTTAGCACTTTGAAATAAGTGTAATGGTGAGTCTAAAGACTTGTGAGGAGCTAGAGAGGGCATGCAAATGTCACGAGTCCTCTTCAGATAGTAGAAAACATGTAAAACTAAATAAAACCTAAGGCAGAGCACTGAAATACCAATGGATTCTACCTTTTACACTTGATTCATTTAGTTTATGCAGAATAAGAGAGATGATGGTACACATAAACATAAGATCAACTGAATTATAAAGAAGAAAACAATGCTAATTCACATTACCACAAGAATCCCACAAAATGCTACAAAACCCTGGTTTATTTCCTTGCCAAACTGCAGAAGTGATGTACAATAGTGCTCAATGAATCCACAAGAGTCCAACCTTGACAAATGACTAAGAAAGTACAAGATATAGGCCTCAAACCACCTATGCTAGCCATTAGGGGTCGAATCCATGAGTCAAGGAGCTGTTTCAACAAGATCTAAACTATCTACCTCCTCAAGTCATATTTCATCATTTTTACATCATAGTACATCAAGTTACATCATATTACATCATCAATTTACCAAAGAGAGAAGAAAAAGTCAAGCTGACAACAAACTGGCGAAATTCTGAACAAACAGGCAAAACTGGCAATTTTTTCTCCTATGCGTAGTGCAACTGATCCTATGCATAGTGCTTTTTCCAGGCCAGTTTTGAAAGGCTTCCTGAGGTCCAAATCAGGTGCAAAATAGCTCATTGGAAAGCTTGGTGAGTCTACTTTCTCGGAAAACTTTAATTTTTTGATTTTGAGTCCATTTTCCCCTCCAAAAATGAAATCTCCCAATACCGCTTCCTGTGTCACAAAAAAGTGGCAGAGAGGGCATTCGTTTGGGTGTTTTTTGCCCTTTTGGGGACCTAAAACTTGTCCAAAATTTTCAGCCATTTCTGAGCATGCATATTTTTTGATGTTGATTCCAAATATGTAAGCCATTTTTCAAGAAGATGCCTCCATTAAAAGCGTAGCGCTAGTGGTGCTACAAAGCTGTTGGAAAAGCCTGTGTTAAAAATTTCTATGCGTAGCACCACTGATTTTGTGCGTACGCCGTTTTCAGATTAATTTTTTGAAGACTGCCTGATGTCCAAATTGGGTGCAAGATAGCTTGTTGGAAATATTATTGAGTCTAATTTCCAACACAGCTTGAATTTTTCAATTTGGAGTTCATTTTCCCTATCAAAAGTGAAATCTCCCAAGAGTGGTCAAAATGTGCAAAATGAGGCTGCCTAAAGGTAGAGTGTTGTTGCAGTCAACTTTTAAAGGTATTTCTCAACTACAAATTGAGCTCATTATAGCTCATTGGAAATCTATTTGTGTCTAGTTATCATTTAACTCATAAAGTAAGTCATTTTGCCAACCAAGCTAGGAGAAATATTGATTTTCCTAAGGTCACTCTAGAGGTGCAACAACTCTCGTGAGGCAACTATATTTTTTACATTTCTCTAAAACCATGACACCTGTGTAAAAAGTGAAGGAGGTTTTTCTTCCTTGGCATATTATTGACAAAAACCTCTCTCACGTTTTACAAATTCTTTTTGCTCAGAAACATCATTTGAGTAAAACCTATCCCGATGTGTGGAACAGGGGATTTGTCGAAATGAAGTGAAATAAGGGGGATAAGGGGCTTCTAAATTCTTGAGAAAATTTTGGGAGGTAGGGAGGGATGTTAGGAAATAGGGGAAAGTGGAATTTCAAATATTGAGTGTGGGGAGGGGTCCAAAAGGGAAAAACACAGGCTTAGCCTAGAAAATTGTCAAATTGTAGCAAGAAACTAGGGTTTGTCGGAAAATGAGGAATTTGAGGGATATCAGTGATGGGAAGTGTTTAATAAGGTACATTAAGGATAGAGGAAGGTGTATGAACATTAGGACACAAATTTTTATGATGATTTGACCATCCAAGAGAAATTACCTTCAAAACCCTAGGAGATGGAAATGAGCCTTACCCAAGTACAACTGAAGCAAGAACAAGGTGTAAAATGACCTATTAGAACCTGAAATGATGGTGACAACTCTTTGAATGATGGTGCAATAAGATCTGAAATGGACCGAAATTTGGACAACTTTGAAAGGAGTGAAAACAAATCCTAGACCTAGTACCTAGTGACCAAATTTTACTTGAAGATTCTTTGAAATGAAAAAATTTGACTTTGACACCTTAAAATCACTTTGTAAGAGCATGTTTGATCACTGGAGGAAGGCTTCAAAGACTGACACTAACACTGGCTCCAGTGGAGATGGTAGCTCCTTGTTGGTGCCAAGAACCGCAGATCTTTGGGAGAGCATACCAGTGCCTTATTCATTGGGTAATATGGAATCGATAACTTTGAAACACCAAACAAATACCTCGACTCAAAATTGAACTGACTAAAACAAAAAATGACTCAAGACTGACTTAACTAAAGCAAGTACTTACAAAGCTTTTAAATGGTAGTAGACCATCGAGATTTGAAGGCTTCAAATCATGATGACAACCACCTGCCTATTGATGAAATATGTACAATCATGTGAAGTGGGCCTTCCAATGTAACCAATCCAGCAGATGGCTACTCACTGAAATTCTGCTCTCACTTTCGCCGAGTGGGTAGAACGATGTACATGTAGGAAACTCACAATAACAAATGAAACCAAGGCTTATTCTAATGAACCAGGAAACATCCATCTTCTCTAGTGCTTGCAAAAGAATGCCGAAAGGATCTTGAAAGTCCTAAAGCACTAGCTTGTCTTGAGATCTAGCAGCAAAAATACAAGTACTCCCTTCATTATGACTTGAAAAAACAATTGGTTGCTGTTTGATAGGAAGGCTTTGAGAAATATAAGCTTCTACTATCTGAGTGTTGGCTATGAATTCCGCGAGCGTGAGAAATTCTGACTCGAATTCTGATACACTGTCTCTCTCAGGCTCATACTCCTCAATTTCATATTCTAAGCCTTTCTTAAACATAAAACAATCTTCAAGATTATCAAACATGACAGCCATATCATCTTCATGAAGGAAAACATTATCTGTTCGTTGATCTATAAAGCTAATTTCAAGACTGTCCTCACTTTCAAAAGTGGAAGAAGCTTCACTTACACCTTCTTGACGATGCGAACACTACAAACCTGCATTAGCTTGGGCTGTAACCTGACCTTTCAGGAGTTGATCTATCTCATCTTCAGACATAGGAGATAATACTTTTTGTTTTCTTTTTCTCAAGCAATTATTGTTTTCTTGAAATAACATTTCAAAACATGAAAAACCTGAATGAAAATCCTTAATTCCATGATCTTTTGAAATTTGAAAACATCGTTGATCATCTTCATATGACATGGCAATCAAATTATCATTTACCACTGAGTTATCGAAAGAATATTTTTCACTTACTTGAACAAAGATCTCATCTTGTTTTTCATAAAATGACTGGATTACCTCCTCATGAAGGCTTTGTTCTAATGAAATGAGAACACTTGGGTCAATAACTCTGTCTTCTTCATTCCAGATGATCTCAACAACAGAGCTCTCCTTCATGGGATTCAGAACAAGGTACTCTTGATCATCACGATCTAACTCTAGATCTGAAAGAGCCAACTTGACTTTATCACATTATGAAATTGAAACTTGACTTCCCTGCATACTGTCTTCTTCTATGGACAGATCTGAAATAAAACCTTCTCTTTCATCATTTTCCATTGTGCTAAGATCTTGATCCAGCTACAAATTTTCCTGCGCATCTTGATAAGTATCCTCTTTATGCTGTTGAAATGGATTTTCATACAGGGCTTCCATGATCTCATTATCCATGAAGTCATCATCTTCATAAAATTTCTTAAGACTTGAACGATAAAACAATAAGTATGTTTGCAACAGTTCTAAACTAATTTAAGGATTGCTAATATTCTTTATACCTTTCAAAGAACATGGTATGAAAGTACTTCAAACAATAAATACAAACAGGCGGCAAACTTTCATACCAAGATTGGGCTTCACCTTCTAGAGTGGCCATGAATATCTTCATCAAGTAGTCTTCAGGAAAATCAACCTTCAATTTGCGAATATGCTTGTGAAATCTAACCAGATGTAAAGCAACATCATTCTTATCATCATCTTTAAACATAGGCAAATTCCTTTGCCAATCTACCTTAGGAATTTTATTTGGGAAACCTGGAATGTGATCTCAGCTCATGGGAGCATACCTTCGATCCAAAGAATCCATTTTTATAACAATGAATTCACCAAGAAATTCTTCAGGCTACTGATTCTTGAAGAGTAGAGTCGCCATAAAAATTCTGAACCTTGGGATTCTTTGACACTGGAGTCGCCAGGTGAATGATTTCAGCCTTCTGGTGTCTGATTGTTCCACCTTCAACAATCATATCTAACTTGATACATTTTTCCGAGGAACATAAAACTATGTTCCCCAGTATGGTCGCCACTATGTTAGGGCCTAAATCTACCTCAGGCTGAGAAAGGAAGGTCTAGGGTAACATCAAACCACGCTTAACCTGGTAGCTAGCCCTACCAGGTCTGGAGAGGGCTCTCTCCTTGTCAATCTCAAATAGGATATTGGCAATTAGGGCTTGAGATGACTGATATGAATACTAATTTTAGGCTAGGTATGTTTTCTTAGAGGAATTTGTTAAATTTTGATGGTTGGTTGCTGGATCAGATGGGGAAGGTGGCTTTGGGTCTAGGAAATCAACACACATTTGCAGAGGTTTCTGTGGGGTGAGGTAGGAAAGTCTTTTAGCACTTTGAAATAAGTGTAATGGTGAGTCTAAAAGCTGGTGAGGAGCTATAGAGGGCATGAAAATGTCATGAGTCCTCTTCAGATAGTAGAAAACATGCAAAACTAAAAAAACCCTAAGGCAAAGCACTGAAATAACAATGGATTCTACCTTTTACACTTGATTCATTTAGTTTATGCAGAATAAGAGAGATGATGGTACACATAAACATAATATCAATTGAATTACAAAGAAGAAAACAATGCTAATTCACATTACCACAAGAATCCCACAAAATGTTGCAAAACCCTAGTTTATTTCCTTGCCAAACTGCAGAAGTGATGTACAATAGTGCTTAATGCATCCACAAGAGTCCAACCTTGACAAATGACTAAGAAATTACAAGATATAGGCATAAAACCACCTATTCTAGCCATTAGGGATTGAATCCATGAGTCAAGGAGATGTTTCAACAAGATCTAAACTAGGAACTGAAAAATAGGCAGTGGAACAACTTGCCTCTAAAACCATGGAAACTGATTCATTCATCCTTAAACCAACTATAAACTGATGTATCTACCTCCTCAAGTCATATTTCATCATTTTTACATCATAGTACATCAAGTTACATCATATTACATCATCAATTTACCAAAGAGAGAAGAAAAAGTCAAACTGACAACAAACTGGGTGAAATTATGAACAAACAGGCAAAACTGGCAAATTTTTCTTCTATGCATAGCGCCACTGATCTGATGCATAATGCTTTTTCCAGGCTAGTTTTGGAAGGCTTCCTGAGGTCCAAATCAGGTTTCGAATAGCTCATTGGAAAGCTTGGTGAGTGTAATTTTTGGGAAAACTTGAATTTTTTGATTTGGAGTCCATTTGCCCCTCCAAAAATGCAATCTCCCAAGACTGCTTCTTGTGTGGCAAAAAAGTGGCAGAGAGGGCATTTTTTGGGTGGTTTTTTCCCTTTTGGGGACCTAAAACTTGTCCAAAATTCTTAGCCATTTTTGAGCATGCATATTTTTTCATGCTGATTCCAAATATGTAAGCCAATTTTCAAGAAGATTCCTCCCTCAAAAGTGTAGTGCCAGTGGCACTATGCACCTGTTGGAAAAGCCTGTGTTAAAAATTTCTATGTGTAGCACCACTGATTCTGTGTGTAGTGCCGTTTTTAGATCAAGTTTTTGAGGCATTACCGGTGTCCAAATTGAGTGTACAATATCTCGTTGGAAAGCTTATTGAGTCTAATTTCCAACACAGCTTTAATTTTTCAATTTGGAGTTCATTTGCCCTGTAAAATGTGAAATCTCCCAAGACTGGTCAAAATGTGCAAAATGAGGCTGCCTAAAGGCGAAGTGTTGTTGAAGTCAACTTTTGAAGGTCTTTCTCAACCCCAAATTGAACTCATGATAGCTCATTGGAAATATATTTGTGTCTAGTCATCACTTAAATCATCAAAAAAAGTCATTTGGCTAACCACTCTAGGAGAAATCTTGATTTTCCTAAGGTCACTCCAGAGGTGCAACAACTCTCCTGAGGCAACTATATTTTTGACATTTCTCTAAAACCATGACACCTGTGTAAAAAGTGAAGGAGGGTTTTCTTCCTTGGCCTATTATGGATAAAAACCTCTCTCATGTTTTACAAATTCATTTTTTTTTGGCTCAAAAACATCATTTGAGTAAAACCTACCCCGATGTGTAGAACAAGGGATTTGTTGAAATGAAGTGAAATAAAGGGGATAAGGGGCTTCTAAATTCTTGAGAAAATTTTGGGAAGTAGGAAGGGATGTTGGGAAATATGGGAAAGTTTAATTTCTAAGATTGAGTGAGGGGAAGGGGTCCAAAATGGAAAAACACAGGCTCAGCCTAGAAAATTGTCAAATTGTAGCAAGAAACTAAGGTTTGTGGGAAAATGAGGGATTTGAGGGATATCGGTGATGGGAAGTGTTTAATAAGGTAAATTAAGAATAGGGGAAGGTGTATGAACATCAGGACACAAGTTTTTTTGATGATTTGACCATCCAAGAGAAATTACCTTCAAAACCCTAGGAGAGGGAAATGAGCCTTACCCAAGTACAACTGAAGCACGAACAAGGTGTAAAATGACCTATTGGAACCTGAAATGATGGTGACAACTATATGAATGATGGTGCACTCAGACGAATGGTGAAATGGATTGACATTGGACAAATTTGAAAGGAGTGAAAACAAATCCTAGACCTAATACCTAGTGACCAAATTTTACTTGAAGATTCTTTGAAATGACAAAATTTGACTTTGACACCTTAAAATCACTTTGTAAGAGCATGCTTGATCATTGGAGGAAGGCTTCAAAGACTGACACTAATAGTCTTGATAGAAAATATGAATCGTCTGCAAGGGAACTTTTGGTCCAACCATGAACGCATGTCCACACTGGGAAGCTCCATGCATGTACTTAGCCTTCTGCTCTGTGTGTTCAAGCTCATCCAACTAGTAGAAACGAAGAAGGGGAAAATCTAAACGAGAAAATCTATGTTAGAGGTCTTACAAACTTCTCTAAAGGAACAACATCTTCTGCTCTCAATTAGTTAGGAGCCCTCTTCTGCCCCAAAAATAAATAAGTGCCTATGCATTGTCCTCTTGAAAAATACAAAGGCGAAAGAAGAGAAAGGCTTCCAGTGCAGAGAGGTGAATCATACAACTCCACCGGGGCACTAACGAAGCTCGTTGGTAGTGGAGCGATGTGTGTGTTCCTGCATGACTCCACTGGGGTACTGTCCAAGCCTGCTAGCAACAAAGCAACACCAAAGATTAAAACTCATAATCTAAAAATATTTAACTCGTGACCTAAACTACCCTTCCCCAATTCAAAACACTGTGATCAAGCTGCAATTTTGATTATGTTTGACTGAGTTGGAAAAAGGGTGAACCATGTATGTCCATGGGGTAAGTGGGGAAGCTGAAGTAATCCACACAATGGTTCAATACTCCCCAAAATACCAAGGCCCTGTGCTAGCAATGAACCAAAACAAAGAAGCTGGAGTTCTACCAATGTGTCGCCAAGTGTTGTAGTGGCTACAACACCCTCCAAAATTTTGGCCTGCACCCAATTTCAGAGCCTCCCTTGAGAGTTTCACTTGATGACTACATACTCTCAGGTTCACTCTGTGAGCTTGTGTGAGTCTTTGCATTCGCCTTGCTTGTTCATTTCATCCAATTTTTTGCATGTTGGTATCTAAGTCATGCTTGTGACCATGTTCTAGTTATGCTCAAAGTATTCACTTCATGTGTACTTGTTATGTTCGTTATGAAAGCATTTGTTGCACTCACACACATAGGCACATTCACTGTCGCATAAGCGTTGTCATGGTCGATCAACGATCAATCACGAGTGTCGCATTTGTCACTTTCACCGTCAATCAGTCATGTTGAACACATGTGTTTGGATGGTTTGAGTCGTCTCATCATCGAGTCACGTGAGTGTATGTTTGCATGATCACTTATGCATCTTTTGATCGTTCACACACTTAGTCATTTTACTGAAGTTCTGACGACTAGACTCCTGTTTGACCGCCAAACCATCACCCAACATCAACTCAATTGACTGTCACCCAGAAAAGTGCAGAAGCACCAAGCAAGTCTTTTAAAGCTACGCTGATTGCAAGCGATCCAATCAACTTTCATGCTAGCCACTTGGAGAATCAGACCTAGAAACCACCCCAGGACTGACTCCCCTCAAAAATTGCACAGAGGCTACTAACCTTTCCTGCTCTGCTAAGTGAGGAAATTATGCAGACAGGCTAGATAGACACCAAGTGCCCATCTCTACCTTCCTCAGAAAATTGCGTAGTTTTTTTAGACAGTCCTCCCAACAGTCGACTAACTGCTCTCCAGGAAATTGGGCAGTTTTCATGAGTGGGCCTTCTGCTTCCCAATAGTTCACTCAGCTCAGAAATTGCACAGAGATGATCAGCAAGCCGACCTCCTAGCCTTAGTGCAGTCTTCATCGCTAATAGCTCCTAGCAGCAGACTGCCAGTTCCCTCTAGGAACAACACAGTTTATGCTACCAAACTCCCACCAGCTGACTGCCTGTTCCCCTTGGGAATTGTGCGGTTTCTGCTACTAGTGATCTAGTAGCCAATTGTCAGTTCCCTATGGGAATTGCTCAGTTTTGAATGCAAGGTTCTCAGCCAGTTCCTCCAAAAAAATTCCCAACTCCTGTCTGTTGATCCTCCATGCAGCCCGACTTGTTCCTCAAGAAAATTACTCAAATTTTGCCTTCCAGCCCCTACTGCTTGCTCGTTCCAGAAAATGTGTAGAATCTGTCTACCTTGCCTTCTTGTAGCTCAGAATGGCTCTCCCAAAATTTGAGCATTTTTTGCCTTCCAACCGAGCCAGACCTCGCTGACAGTCATTGTCGACTTGTATTGCCCATCTTCATCACGTAATGATCCTTGCGTAATTTTCATCAGTAGTGCTTGGAGCCATCATCTCGCTTCGCAACCTTGTTGCCTCTCTCAGTCACCTACATGCGAAATGATCATGTGTCATGGTAGACTAGGAGGTTTTTGGATTTGATGTCGTCCCGTCATGAGTGACTGCAGACACAGGTACACCAATAAACATGGCGCGACGACAGAGGGGATGAACGAAGGGAGCACATGCAAAAGGACAGGTTCACTAATGGACAAATGAATGATGCATGTGAAGAGATGTGCTCGCAAATGGATGATCATGCAAAGATGCGTTCATAGAGAAACGAACAAGAAAACATGTAAGATGTTCTCACGGATGGACGAATGGACGAACATGCATCTTTCACAAACATATGAGCATGTCAAGCCTTCCAACATACAAGCAAGGGGAAACGTGCCAAAGAAACATCAAGCGAACCAATGACCATCGAAGACTCCACGCACTTTGCCATGCAGAGGTGAAGATGTGATACACCATGAAGACATCCATCACCGGCAGCACTGCAGCTCAACATGCACCCCAGCAGCAGCATGAATGTACCAACACTGTCATGTCGAGTCGTGTCATGTGTCATGTTGTACACATCTCTACTGCAGGCCATGTGGTCAATCAATGTAATGTAACATGGAAGTCCAGGAGACCCACTTGTTGTACAAAGAGTCATGTAAAGTCGAAAAGTCATGGAAGTCAAACAATCATGAGGGTAGTCGAACAACCACAAGGGTCAGTTTCACCCTTGGCTATAAATACTCCCTCATTTGTAAATATAAGGGAGTTTTCACCTCAACTCCTCCCACATAACTAAGAGAGTCTGTAATATTTTCTTTGAGGAGTAAGAAGTGGCTCCAACGCCCCTCACATGGGGTTAGTGATGTATGGTGTAGCGTTGTGTCTTGGAACTTTCGCTTAATTCAGAAGCCTGCTAATAGGCTGACACATTTTCATACATGTATTGTAACTGTTGTAAGACTAGTCTTTAACATTTTTGATGCATGTTACTTCAACTTGTGTTCTACATTTGAACTATTTCACTTGCTGTAATACATAATCTATTAATGAAAATGTGTTGTATATGCTATTAATGTTGTCTTGCCCATGTAGACTACTCTCCTGGACATCAGACAAACCTTTCACATAAAACTTTCTGTAAAAAACCATTGCACTCATGTGGACTGATCTGTTGGGTGTTATATATGTTATCTTCCCTTGTGTGTTGTGACTACTGCATCTGTGTGGACTACTCCGCCGGAAGCTATGCACATCCTATTGTGTTGTGTGTTCCTAGCAGCGTTGGGACTACTCCCAATCGACTTGGGACTCACTCTTATGCTCTCCCTCGATAATGAAAGAATCATTGACACAAGTGACACTTACTCTCACCAGGCATGTGAACCTCACTTCTCGAAGACAAAGCAGACTACTCTCATGTACTGAGAAGAAAGAGTTGAGGCAAATCCTTGAGATAATTACAACTGAGCCATCGTAACGGATGGGACTCCCACACCAAACGGTGTGAGGTCTAGTTTGGACTTCATATCGGGGTGATCCCCTAAATGTTGGCAGATCCAGCACTGTCAACAATTTTCAATTCATTTTCTAGTGTTTCTTACATTGTTGATACATCCTTTGGAAAAATAATGTCTCTATTGGTACTTAACAACTTTCCTTGTACTTCTTTCATTGTTAATAGAACTTTGAGAACATCTACATATATTTTTGGTTTTTCTTCATTTTCTTTCTGTCATGTCCTTTTCTTCTTTCTTCTTTGGGGGTCTTGTGATTTTCTTTGTAACCAAGTCCTATTTTGATGAAAGGTGACCTATGCTAGCTGAGAATATCATTTAAGCTTTTAGAACATTTTCCAAATTTCAAGCTTTGATTCATCTGAATATTTTCCTTTTCCATTTCCCTCCTTAAGGGAATAACTTCTACTTCTAACATCTCATAAATTTCTTCCTTTTATTTTTTCTCGATTCTCACTTCTATTATCTTTGCCTCTTTTAGTTGTGTCTTCAGAATGGGAATTTTTGTTTCATCAAAATCATGATCCTTTTTGTTTTCATATTTCTGCAATATCTCCTTTTTCTTTTTGATCTCACCTTTGAGTCTATCTATTTCTTCTAGGGAACTAACCAATTTTGCTTCATGGTTTACTTCCCCATCAATATCTTCATCCTTTGAATCTAGTTTCTCTTTTTTATTATCTCCATTTTATTGATTAACATTCTGGGCATCCATGGCTATGAATGGAAATTCTTCTTTGTCCACATATCTTTTTGTTATATCTTCATTTTTTGTGTCTGTAATATTTTCTTCTATTTTTATGTTCTTTTTCATCATCATTATCCTCTATTATGCACTTTGCATATGGATAATTAGAAACAAGATGACCTACTCTGTTGGAAATACTTAGAGGGGGGTGAATCGGTATTTCTTAGCAATTAAAACTTTTAATTTTTTTCAGAGCATTAGTTAATCTTCAGTTATTATTATTGTTCTTCTTCAGATGATCATAAAAAATAATCAAGAGTAGACAACACCATACAACAATGAAAAAAGATAAAACATAGGACACAAATATTTTTAGGTGGAAAACCCCCTGTGGGTCAAAAGCCACTGAATGCTTCTTTAGTAATTGTCTTCTCCCTATTAAAAGAAAATTGATTACATCAAGATTTCAGCTACAATTGAGGAATACATCAACCCGCTAATTCACAAACTACAAGCTGTAGGACGATTCTAGACCCTAATATCTTGTTACAACCAGAAGGATGCCCCAACGCCCTGTAGATCACGCCACAACCTAAGGAGTGCCCTAACACTCCGTTTACCATCTAGTATCAGAAAGAATGCTTCAATGCCCTGTTAGTTTATCAACCATAACTAAATAGACGCCACAACACATTGTGCAAGCCACAACTTGTCCTAGCACCACCCTGCCGCCCTGAAGTGTTCTCAGGCCACAAGTTGAAGGTGACTCCAGTCACCTAGAAGAGTCGGTAGATAAAGTTTCACAATTTTCACACTAGATCCCTCATACTCTGAATCAATGTAGAATAGTTGTAAGAAAGATGTAGAATAATTTTCGAATCCTGGTAGTTGCTGATCACTATTCCCACGAACTGATCACTGCACAATGCTACACATCAAGTTATCGCTATTCAACTGCACATCATTGTCACTACACACTTTATGTCAATGCCATTACAAATCACTTCAAAACTATTGGCTATCACTACATGTCACTGCTCATGAATGAATAGTCATCAATTCACAAGCATTGTCATTGCACACATAGATCCCTGCACATCTGCTGGATGCCACTGCATGTCACTGCATTGAGCTACTCACGAATGAATAAACATCAAGACTCAATAAATATCATGCTGCCACATCATATTAAGTTGCACACGATGATGCAACCATCCGTCACTTCTATCAAATGATGGCACAAACCAAGGTGCCTCAGGTCATCCCTATGACCTGCCTCTAATGCTTTCAAATTCTGTCCTCGGAGAGTTACTAGCATATGTTCCTTCACTTCTAAGCACTGCTATCCATCATTACTTCAATAAGCTATACAACAAGGTGATGTATCCTCAGAAACTTGTTACCTTGTAAGCTCATATTATGTTGCTCAAGTTATCCTAGGTTATCATAGTCGTTGTCAACTCAAGGTTCTACTAGCCAAAGTCAACATATTAATAACTTGTTATGTCAGTAAACCATCATTATGCATGTAGAATATCAAGTCTAGTCAAAGTCAAAATGTCAACATATGTGTCATGTCTATAAGATCTACTCTTACAAAGTCAAAGTCAAGGAAAAATGTCACCACACAAATCTAGCCCATTCTTAGTAAGTCAAAGTCAAGGTAGTTGTCATCATACATGTTATGACTTAGTGTGTCAAAGGTCAAGGTGATTGTTATCTTGTATGTGAGATGTCAAATCTACTCACAATGTCATCTGTTATCAATGAGTCAGAGTCCACAGCCAATTTTCATGTCAATCATTCTAATAACACATTGTTATGTCAAACAAACTGCTATGTCTGATAGCATATTGTTTGTCAAGAAAATTGTTATGTCATTAGGTCAAGCAAACTGTTATGTCTAATTGTCATGAGGTCAAATTTTACTTGTTGTCCCCTTCTCACTGTATAAGAAATTATAGTCTCATTACTGTCATCAAATTTTATGACAGTCACAAGATCTTGCTCACACCTACCTTGTTGTCCATTACATGTTGTCACTGTCAAAGTTAAGTCAGTGTATTACTGTCATATTAGTCTCAAGGTCAAATGAGTTGAGTCAAAGCAAGCAACTCATCATAGTACTTGTCACGGTAAGGCATCAGTGTTAAGTCTATCAACATAGTTCAAATATGTTGTTACTTCATGTACTAAGGTTGTCATATTAACACAAGAGAATATCAATATTATTACCTATACTCAGAAATTACTTTTACAACTTATCACCACTTCAAGTTAAAATTTCTTATGTCAAATTCAAGATGTATGTTGCACACATTATTTGTCAAAACAATCAAGGTGTCAAGTCATGGTCTAGGTAACTTGTAGTCCTAACGTCACTGGACTACCCTTACTCAAAACTGACCCTAAAATGTTTATGAATGGTCCTCTACAAGCTATAACAACCGAGACCAAGCTCTAAAACTTGTTTCCTATGTCCCCTTTTCATAGGTTAATCTTTGATCCTAGATTGGTTTTCTCAAAAACAAAACTTATGTAATAATCTCTCTTTAATGGATAGTCAAGCATCAAAATAGGCCCATGACCTAGCCATGGTCTTACATCCAAACAAAAATTAGAAACCCTTCCTATACATAGCCAAAGTTAGTAACTGGTATTTGTTGTAGAAAGCTGAGGGTCAGAAGGATTAGTGCTTTGTCCATACGAATCCAAGCCAAACAAAATGCACTTGCCAATTAGGAGGCCTCTAGGCCTATGATGAAAAAGTTCATGAAACAAATCTCATCAAAACAAAAAGGAAGTCCAGAAGTCTTGTGCCCATAAGAGTTGAGAATGGTAGTTAGTGCCACAAATGGGGGTCGATGGAGGTAGCCTACAATGTGGCTAGTGCTACCCTTATTGTACTTAATGTTAAAATGGAATTATTGTAGGTATGTGGACCATTGTTTATGGCAATCATTCCATAACTTCCCTTATGTCTACATAAATTGAAGAGGCCTATGATCCACATTGATGATCGCCTCCTTCCCTAAAATATAATGTTTCCATTGCTGGAAGGCCTACACGATGAAATAAATCTCCTTATCATAGGTGAGATAACTCTAGAAAGTGTTGGAGAGTGTCTAATTGTGATAGGCCACATGATTTACTTGTTAAATGAGGACAACACCAATAGCATAGAGATAGGCATCTATCTCAATCTCAAATGGATATTGTAGATATGGTAGGGTGAGGACTGGCGCAAAGCAAAGGTGGTGTTCAAGTTCATCAAATGCCTTCTTTTGTGACTTAGATGAACAAATAATTTATTTTTCTCCACTCTTGGTCACTTGAAATAAGGGCCACACAATATAAGAAAACAACAACAAGAATCTTAGGTAGAAATTAGCAAGGCCTAAGAAGCTATGAAGCTTTGTTAGAGTCGTCGAGGTTGACCAATCCTAAATGACTTGGATCTTGGTTGGATCTACATGCACACCTTGCTCATCAATAATGTAACCTAGATAATGGACCTTCTCCACGATGAAGGAGCATTTTTCCAAGTTAGCACATAACATGCACTGCCACATAGTGTAAAGGACCTACAAAAAATGGTGAACTGATGACCCAAATTCTTACTGAAGATGAGGATATCATCTAGATATACAACCATGAAAGAGTTGGTGAAATTCCACAAGATGTCATCCATCAACCTCATGTAAGTTGTTGGGGCAGTTTTCAAGCCAAAAGGCATGGCCAACCATTAAAAAACACCCTCCTTGGAATTGAAAGCATTCTTCCACACATCAATTGGTTCTATTGGGAATTGGTGATAGCCAAACTTTAAATTGATCTTACTGAAGTACTTGGACCCCTTGCGTTTGTCAAGAAGGTCATAACTTTATGGAATCGGGTACTTGTTCCTAATGTAGAAAATCTGATGGTAGGTTAACCCGATAATGCAATATAAATCAAAGAATAATACTATAACCTACTTCTACTATCAATTTGTTGAAGCTTAAATATTGATCTGAACAATATAACCAGAAGAAGAAGAATCAATGACACAATAAACATGAAAATGCTTTGGGGAAATCCTCAGCTAAAAACTCCACACTATTCTATTATCATACATGGTGGAAATACATAGGAATTATACAAAGCTTTAGCTCTCACAACTAGCTAGCTCTCAATACAATCCTCACAGATACTCACAGGAAATCTTGGCGTTTCTCTAGCCTTCTTTTCTCCCCTCCAAGCTCCTATTTCCTTGCGCTGTTCCTTGTGGATGATTTGCCTATTACCAAGTGGACAACTTCCTCCAAAACTGCACAATCCTCAAGGATAAATCCTTGACTGCATGCATGAGTTTTCTCCATGAGAAAACACGTGCAACTGATAGTACAATGTCCTTGAACATTAATCTCAACTAGGACTTTCTCAGAATAAACATGCATGAGTTTCTGATGAGGGAATCTTCAGTTAACTGAAGTAGCACTAGTTGAGTGCATTAATGCATCAATTAACTGTTAACTCGCTATTAGTTCCTCAAACAATTTGGAACTAATTTAACTGGACTTAAGTCAATAAACTGAGTTAACTAATTACAACTCAAATATAACTCAATCTTATCTCCTTAATTTAAGAGATAACTCTTGCATGACTTCAGAAAGATTTCTAACTTGATTTTCTCTAACTAATTAATTTAAAATTAATTAATTAATTATTTCCAAGTAGCTGTTAAGGCTAAATTCGATTTTAATTCACAATTTAATTCAAGGAAACATTAAATTGGAATATTATTGTTTCCATATTTCGACACCTAAATGTGATTTTGTTAAGAGCCCAATAATCAATGTAGAGCCTTTAGATACCATCTTTCTTCTACACGAGTACAATTGGGCTTCCACAGGGTGATGAACTTGGTTGGATGTTCCCTTTATGTAGAAACTCCTAGATTTGTTGCTTGAATTCCTCATTTTCAAGCAGAGAATGATGGTAGATTGGCCCACTGGGGGTCTGTTATCACCTAAATCTGCCCTAGGCTGAAGGAGGGAAAAAATTAGGGTAGCCACAAACCACGCTCAGTCTGGTAGCTATCCCTACCAGAACAGGAGAGGGCTCTCTCTGAGTCACACTCAGTGAATAAGTAAATGAAATGGCCTGAGATGACTTACAATGAACTATTTGTCTTAGGCTAGTAAGTGAAAATGAATATAAGGAGTGATTTTTATGAATGACTGTGTTTCTGGGATGTTATGGGACCACTGGACCTCAATGAATAGAGAACTTAACATAAAGGCACATATTATTTCGTGAGGCAAGGTAGGCGGAAAGCATAGCAATTTAGTTTTAAGATATGGCGGAATGGAGAGATTGATTAAGAAGGTGAAAAGGGCATGGACAACATGAATCCTTTTCAACAGAAGAATGAACACTGTACATGAAATTTTCCCACAGGTAGAGCAATAAAATTGAATTCTACCTAATCTCACTCGAAAAACTTCACTAGAAATGAATATGAAATGAACTATGAAACATAACAAGATACATATGAAACATAAGAGACACACTTGCTACACTCACAACCACATGAATCTCATGAAACAGATCCGCTGCCTTTCATTAATTCTCTGTAAAAATATATAGTGCAAAGTTTCTTTCCCACACTGGGAAAATTTTAAGAACCCCCCCTAAATTTATAAATATAATAAATGGGCGAATCTCCATGGTATATAGGAAAAATGGAAGGCGATTTTATCAATAATATAATATATATATATATATAATTTTTTGGCAAATCTCTCACCAGGCATGACAAATATTTTACTCAATTATAAAATCTTGTAAGATCTTGGCGAGTCTTTCACTAAATAATAAAACTTTGTAAAGTCCTAGTGAATCTTATCATAGGCTACATGCTGGTTTAATTCCCCCATTTAAATAGGCTACATTCCAGATGAATACCATGGATCAATACCATGTGCCATTTTGGTGAATACCATGGGTCAATACCATGTGCCATTTTTATTTTTATTAATTCTAATATTAGGGTTAATAATGGTTTTTTGCATTGTATTAATAACAATCTAGTCCATGGTATTTGTCCCATAGTATTTTTGCCATAGGTTTCACCTAAATATAACCCATTTTTTGAGTGTTCGTAAATGTAAATATAAGGTGACTTATGGACTAAATATAAAAAATTGTTTTATTTGTTTACCATACCTCTCGTTTATTTATATTTTTATTAATTTACCATACCTCTTTTACAAATATGGTATTTGGCCCATAGGATTCACTTAAATAAAACCTCTTTCTTGAGCCTTCATAAATAGAATGAGGGTTATGGACTAAATATAAAAAGAGGTTTTATTTATTTACGATACGTCTAGTTTATTTATATTTTTATTTATTTACCATACCTTTTGAGTAAGTATAAAAAGACGTTTTATTTATTTACCATACCTCCACTTTACTTATATTTTTATTTGTCTACACCCTTACATGTATATAAGGTGACTTATGGAGTAAATATAAAAAAATGTTTTATTTATTTACCATACCTCTCATTTATTTATATTTTTATTAATTTACCATACCTCTTTTATAAATATGGTATTTGGCCCAGAGGATTCACTTAAATAAAACCTATTCTTGAAAATGGGCGAATGGATTCACTTAAATAAAACCTATTCTTGAAAATGGGCGAATGGAAGGTTGTAAGTCCTAATTTCAAGGGCTAAATTTACCTTTTTTACCCTCTCCCTTAAAATAAGGTGGGCTATTTTGAGGTGATTTGTAAAAATGTACTATGATACAAAATATTCGCCCACTAAAAATTTAAAACCCCTTAATTTCGCCAAAGGGCGAACATTCGCCCCTAAAATTATCCTTGTTCCCACAGTCCCGAGAAGTTACAAGCCAACCAACCAATTGCTTTGCAAACGGTTTGCATACAATATATAGAATGTGCCATGAAGAGATAGAACGTCCAAGAGTCACAAAATGAAGGTGGAGAGCCAAACATCAGCTACAGGTGCAACACCACAAACATGAAAAATGGCTTGGGTGACCCTTTGCCTTCCTTTTCCACTTGGATAACTGACCATGCCGAAAAACTGAAGTGCATATGAGTGGGCCCACTTACAAAAATTAGGGAATCCTCCTCTGTGCGTCGCGCTCTTTTACAGGTGACTTTTGGAGGCCTTCCTGGTGTCCAAATTGGGTCTAGGATAGCGCATTGGAAAGATATTTGAGTCTAGTTTCCAACCTAACTAGAATTTCTCAATTTGGAGTTCATTTGCTCTGTCAAAAATCAAATCTCCCAAGACTGGTCAAAATGTGCCCAGTGAGGCTACCTCAAGGAAGAGTGCTGTTGCGGTCAACTTTTGAATGCCTTCCTCAACCCCAAATTGAGCTCATGATAGCTCATTTGAAAGATACTTGTCTCGAGTTATCGTTTGGATCATCAAGTAAGTCATTTGGCCAACCAAGCTAGGAGAAAATTGTATTTTCCCGAGGTCGCTCCAGAGGTGCATCAATTCTCCCGAGACAATTGTATATTTGACATTTCTTCAAAACCATGACACCTGTGTAAAACGTGAAGGAGGTTTTTCTTTCTTGGTCTGTTGTGGACAAAAACCTCTCTCAAGTTTTCCAAATTCATATTTTATTTCTCAGAAACATCATTTGAGTGAAACATATCCCGATGTGTGGGACAAGGGATTTGCCGAAATGAAGCGAAATGAAGGGGATAGGGAGCTTCTAAATTCTTGAGGAAATTTTGGGAAGTATGGAGGGATGTTAGGAAGTAGGGGAAAGTGGAATCTCAGAAATTGAGTGAGGGGAAGGAGTCCAAAAAGGAAAAACACAGGCCCAACCATAGAAAATTGCTAGGTTGTAGCAAGAAACTAGGGTTTGTGTGAAAATGAGGAATTTTGGGAATTTCAATGAGGGGAAGTGTTTGATAAGGTATTTTAAGGATAGGGGAAGGTGTATGAACATCAGGATACAAGTTTTGCTGATGATTTGACCATCCAAGAGAAATTTCCTTCAAAACCCTAGGAGAGGGAAATGAACCTTGCCTAGGCACAACTGAAGCATGAACAAGGTGTAAAATGACCCAATGGAACTTGACATGATGATGAAAACCCTATGAATGATGGTAGACTCAGCTGAATGGTGACATAGACCGACATCTTGACAACTTTGAAAGGAGTGGAAGCAAACCCTAGACCCAATGCCTAGTGACCAAATTTTACTTGAAGACTCACTGAAATGATAAAATTTGACCTTGACACCTTAAAATCACTTGTGTAAGAGCATGTTTGATCACTGGAGGAAGGCTGCAAAGACTGACACTAATAGGGTCAGATAAATTGAATACTTGACTTGACAGTGTAGATCTACGTCTATGGGCGAGGAGAAGATGTCTATCTATTATTCTACAATCTTATCCACTTGCCTTTATTACATGGATGAGCCCTACATAAAGGGAATTGGCCACAATATTCCCTTTTCTTTGAGGGAATCAAGAAGAAGAAAAATTTCCCAGTTTGAGATATGACCTTACTGCATTTCTTAGCAAAGATCAAAGAAATGGTAGTAGGCGGGGTTACCTCTAGTATTATTGTACAGTTTTTGGCCCAAAGTAATAATAACAATACACTATTATTACTTAGAAACACTATTACCTGACACAAGATCTCATCCTTGGTGGAAACACTCGATGGTATATGGCTACAAGCATGGTGTTGTTGTTAGGCCCAATCACTTAATGACCTTTGCCAATATGAGGTTATTTTGACTCCCACTATATATAGTGAAATGCATTGGATCACTCTTCATGCATATTCATGAGTGAAGGAGGAAGCGACCTTGCTCTGAATCTTCAGGCTCGCTTTTTTGGAACTTCATGGTGGCAACTATGGCACTAGATTCTACATCAATGATCTCTTTTTCCTTGTCTACGTATAATTCATAGTGAGAAACTACATCTAACTATGAAGCTTTTAGATTCACCACGAACAACTTCTGTACGCAACATTAATTTATGAGTGGGTCTTGTGGAACTCACGCTACTTTCCCATGTCTTTCCACTACTATTATTTGTTTGTTTCTTCGATGAGTTATCTTGGTTTAATCCACCCTGGATATGTCCTTTTTTTGTTATTTGGGGATGCCCTTTCCCTACTTTTACTATGCAAGATTCGTAGATAAAAACTCTCACTTCTTCAGTTTATTTTTTTTTCTCAATTTTAACAACATTATGGTATGTTGTGACAAGCAAGGAGATATCCATAAAATCCACTTCCTTTTTGATGTATATGTGCAGAAATACATGGTACTTGAGCAACATATGTCACTTAGAGTCTTTGATACAAAGCTTGGTGGCCAAGGTATGAAAGAGATTTGTGAAATATAACACTACTTGGTCCATTTCTTATTACAATGTGGTCCATCTCATGTATTGGTATTTGTAGTTTCCAATAGGGTAATATGTTTCCTTGATAACATCCTTGAAAGATTCCCAAGTGGGTGTGACTGAAGATAGTGTGGATTCCTCCGTGGCCCTTTGCTCATAAGTAAGGGCATCTAGACTTTAACTCTTGGTGACATCTAGACTTTAATTCATGCTTGGTCAAGTATTTCACTTACTGCAACTAATCCAACAAATCATCTATCTTACTTAAGGGGTACCTATTCTTAAGTATGATTTTGTTCAATGTATTGTAAGTAATACACATAAGAGGAAATTTCACCTAAAAGTGGCCACCTAAAAAAATAAAATCAAGAAATTAATAAAAATTGCCATGCAGACATTTTTTTAATATTACTTTACTTTTATCTCTGTTCCACAATATTTATTAGCACAAGATTTAATTAAAAAAAAATATTATTTCTATTTTTTACTTTTATCGAAATCCCTCAATATATGGAAACTTTATTAAAATAGTTCTATATATATATAATATTTAAATTTAACTGCCTATATTATTATTTATAATCAGTTGTCTCTATATATTTTATATTTAACTACTTTTAAACTATTTTATATTTAACTATAATTGTCTATATTTATCTTTTATATTTAACTATTTTGTTTTGGTGCTTTTTTGCGACATGGTTATTAATTTCAAATGGGCCCACATTTTTAATTAATATTTTTTCACTATATCAAAATTTACATTACATTAATAACTTTTTCAATATTTTATTTCATATGGATAAGGTAGGTAAATAACATTAATAAAATATTTCACAAATACCCAAATTAATAATGAAATATTTCACCGATACCAAAATTAGTAATAAAATATTTCTTGAATACTCAAATTAAATAATTTAAAATTATTCAAGAAATGTACCTCTTTTTAAATTTAAAGGATTTTGATTGGTTTACAGATTATGAAATGGAAATTATGTGAAAATTTCATAGACACTTTTAGGCTGAAATTTCCTCTAATTCTACCAAATCCCATCCTTCATGGGCACTATGATGATGGGTGACCCACATGGAAATGTACTTGGTTGAAAGACACATTGTTCCGGTAGCTTCTGTAACAATATCTTCACCTCACTTGGTTCTACAATGGACTACCTATATAGTCCAATGTTTGGAAATGCAGAGTCTCACAATAGTTGGATCTCATGGTCCACTTTCCTCTTGGGTGGTAACCCTTTAGGCTACCAAAACACATCTCCGCATGCCTATAGAAACTCTTCTAGTTGTTGTCTTTGTTTCTTAGTACACCCCTCTAAGGATGCCCTTCCTCTTATTGACTCTTCCATAGATTTATTTTCTCCTAAAAAATGTAAAACATACCTCTTGCTCGAACTAATTAGCTTCTTGGCTTAGTTGGCACTTACCAATGAAATTTTCAACTTGCCTTTGTGTATGTTGATGGTGAATGATTTTCCATCCTTGACAAGCCGATACTGATTGACTCTACATGTGAAGATTAGATCCTGCACGTAGATGTAGGGACTTCCAAACATGACTCCACATAGATAAAGGGAAACTACATCTAGTTCTACTTCATCAATAAAATAAACATTGATGGAACATATAATAATGCACTGTTTTGTTACCTTCAAATCTGTATTTTTAACATTCACCCATCACAATGGTATGGGTTTGGATGATTATGAACTTATAATCCCAATTTATTGACTAAATATGCTACAATTAGATTTGCCTACAATCCCAAGTCAAACAGAGAATCAATATTTGACTTCTTGACCTGTATCTTTATGTGGAAGAGTTTGGTCATTCCTTTCTCTTCCTATTGTTGAAGGCTACTCAAATTCACCTCCTTTGACACTTATGTACAAAAAAGATTCTCATCCACATATGAGCTAGTTTCAACTTGGTTGCTTAAATCAGTGGAATTGAGATTCTTCTTCTTATAGTCTTTCTTTCTGTTCTTTGTGTTAAGCTCTGTATGCAACTTCGAACACTTTTGCTTTGAATGGTTGTCAATGTTGCAATGGTTGTAGTGGTTTCTAGGATCTTTGCACTAGTGTGTTTTGGTTGCTATATTTTTATCTTTTCTATATTTTCACTCCCTATTCCCCTCCTTAGAAGTGTCTTTTTACTCATTTTTTCTTTGATCCACTTGATTTCCCTTTCTTTAGGCCTATGTTTTCTAGATACTGTGTCTATATACAAACCTCGTCCATTGATCTAGGATTTAAAAAAATCACGTACTTCCACAAATGGCTATTTATATGACCTAGATACTAGATTTAAGACCTCTGTGGTAATATCTTGTAACTTAGAAATTGGAGAACCCAGACTAAAAATCTTTTTTTTTTGTCAACCCATATCTACTTCTTATGACCTAGATACATGAGAAGTAAATATGGGTTCCTTGGGGAGATATATTATGGCCATATTTATAAATTATGTGGTGTAATCTTGTACACTCTACCCCTGCTTCTTCTGGAGGTAATGCCACCGGATCCACTAGTCCTCTACATAACCAATAGGGAAAAATTGTGACTTTATGAGGGTTTTCAAGTTCTCCCACTTAGTCACTGGAGAATCTCCCTCCAACCTTAAGGTCTCCATGTGGCTTTCCCACAAGGTCGAAGCATGACCATCTAATTTTAGCTGCACAAATGAAATCTTGTATTCCTCCTCTATATGATGAAAAATAAAATAAACTACTAATTGTTGCAACCAATGATTTAGCTCAAGAGCTTTGATTTCTTCTTGGTACAACATGATATCAACCTTCACTTCCATTTTTTAACACGGATTATGAATGATTCATAAAATTGAAGCTGGGTTGATCTTTTTTAGGTCCTTTCTTGGGCTCATGATTTAGCTTAAGAGCATCAATCTCTCCTCGATATGGCTTGATATCAACCTTCACTTTGATTTTGAATAGGGATTATGAATGATTCATGAAATTAAAACTAGGTTTTCTTTTTTAGGTCCTTTCTCCATCTCATTCTCCATTTCTTCCTGGTGTTTTGATCTCTCTTATGATTTTTCCTCTATGTTAGAACCCCCATATTCTCTGAATAACTTGATCTTATTACTTAGGGCTGACAATAAGAGAATCAAATTACTTAATATATTTACATCTTGTGCTTTCAACAACTAAAAACCTATCCTCTACAATATCATAAGGTTTATTCATAGATTCATTGGCCATGATTAAGGTTTTATGTATTTTGACTTAGCCGATCTTGATCCCCTACAAATATCCACAATATACCCAAAGAAACTTGCTTTTATATGAATATTGATCCAAATTTATTAAGGAAACGAAATGAAATATATGTTTATAACCAAAACACATATATACAGTAAAACTATAATTCAATTAATAAATGGGAAATTCTAAAACTGTATGCATTAAAAATGAAAGCAAACTAGCTCAAATGTTGCTAGCTTACCTATGAGAAGAGATGTGATGGCTATATGCCTTCCTGAATTGTATTACAATGAGGCTCGAAGGAATTTTTATCAAAAGGAAGCAATGATAAACCATAAACATCCAAATACCTAACCCTAGGAAATGAAGTGCCAAAGGCTTATGTTCCCCAATGGGGTAAGTTGGAATGCCAACTTCCCGGGGTCATAACTTTGAAATACGATCTACATTTGGCACGCAAAATATCCCATTGGAAATGTTTATTTGAGGAGTGCTATTCTTTTATTTGTAGCTTCCGTTTCCCCAAAAACATTTGTTTAGGGCCTCAAAACAACTCCAAAATTTCAAGACCCAAAAACTACCAAAATTAGAAAATTGCCAAAATAGGGAAATTGTGTTGTGATCTAGTGGAGTAGGCGAGTAGCCAACATTATCCTCTTGGATTAGTCATACCCCCTTAGGAAGTTTTGGAATCCATTGCCTAGAGTGCCTCCATGAGATGGGGAAACTTCTGTTGAGCTTGGCCCCTAGTGAGCCACTTGCCTTAGTGCAGGAGCTAGCCTACTTTGAAAACTCGACACAGTTGGATCCTATATTGGAAAGTGCTCCTAATATGCATGTCAATGATCTGGTAATTTGTGTCCTATTCAATGCAATCTAGTTTGAGCTATACTAATGTTAGTTTCTCTATGATTTCTCATGTGTCTAGCAATGGTGGAAACTATGGACGAAGGTGATCCACATTGAACACTTGTTGTCGACCAATGAGGGGGGGTTCTTAGCTCAAAAGCGTCGTCACCACAACCTTTGTAATGGTGTAAGGTCCATAGAGGAGTGATTTTTTTTTTATGGGCCCCTATAAGGTATCCCTTATGGAAATGCAACAAAACCTTGTCTCCCACTTCAAACTCGCATGGCACCCGGTATTGATCATGACATTATTTATACTTGGTATTTTATTTTTATAATATATCGTGGATTTACAAGTGAATGTGTTGAATTTTTCCAATAAAATTGGTAGCTTTGTCAACTTTAAATTGAACATGTGCAAATTATGCTGATGTAGTGTTTAGTCAATTTAGTGTGTCCGAAATCGCTAGATAAGTTATCAATCTGGGAGTCGTAAACTAATGAAGTGTGGTGCACTGTATGTGCAAGACAACCTCTTTCTTACTTTATTGTTTTCAATTTTTATCTTGTTTTGGGGTTTTGTTCTTGTTGGTTTCCTAAAGTGTTTAATGAAAATGGAAATCCTAGTGTAAGGTTTCAAGAATACTTTTAAAGATCAAGTATGGATGTAGAATTGAAGACAAGGTTTGTTCCTTTTATGGTAATTTCCAAACTTAGCACTTCAAAGTTCTCAAAACATGCTATTTATAAAATCAGAACTTGAACAAAAGTGTAAACATGCAGCTACATAAATCAAGCAAAAGATGAAGTACTGGAAATGAGGTTACTGTCTCTGTTGTCCATCTAATTACAAAATAAAAATCTAATAAACTATTGCACTCAAAACCAAAAAGTAAAGAAGCTAGAAACAAGTCACTGATTTCACCCATAATCACAATATTTCATCAATTAACTTCTAAAATGGGGTTAAGCTAAAGACACTGGAAATATCATCATATGGCATGAAATAATGACATTTAAACTATCTACTTGCAGACTAATGAAAGAAAAATCAATTGCTTTACCTACAATCACAATAGCTCGCTAATTAACTTCTAAAACGGGGTTAAGCTAAAGGCACCGGAGATATCATCATATAGCATGAAGAACTGATATCTAAACTTCTAAAAGCAATAAACAAATCTCACTAAAATCAAAGCATAACAACTGAAATTAAAAGCTAAAGTTCAGTAGAGGAAGCAAGTCTCAGATCACCACTTGATGCAAAAAACTACATTAAAAAGCTCGAGCATAGCCTATCCTGAAATGCACTGATCAGTGTTAGTGGAAAATATACCAATGTTGCAAAAACATGTACAGGATTAAAACGATTAAAACATTAAAAAAACATGAGAAATGTATAGTTCAAATAAGAGACAACATGCATGAAAAACTATACAAAATGAAAGATGAACCTCAACCAGCAGGGGCCCCCTACACAACCTTGGATTAATACACTGTCACTTCAAACCACGCTTTAAACAGTCATATGAAAAATAGATTTTTTGTATTATGAAACTGAGGATATGTCTCTCGGTTACAACAACAAAATAACTCTAAAAAAACCGCATCAAGACTAACTACTTGCGTTGCAAATGCTTATATTTATAGAGGAAAATAGATAACTATCTTTTGGAGAAAATTCTTCAGGAATAGACACGTGAATAGGTCAGGATCCGAAAGTTTAGCCTCTTGGTTGCCATAAACATTAAATCTACACAAAGTGGAAGTTAGATTGCACTATGGAGACAGCCTGTAGATGGCAAGAATGGATCCATGAATCCAAGAATGGTTTCAGACTTTTTCACATTTTGGAACAGAGTCCTAGTTGACGTAGGACTATCTGTTGACCATCCTTTGACTGATGCCTTTCTTCACAAATTAAGCTAAGAAGATAGGACCTTGCCCATGTTTGGATCATTTCTGAGCTACCCATGTGTCTTGTTTCTCCTGTCGACACCTGAAACCTATAGAACAATGGAAATGGCAGCAGAATTGCAAATTAGCTGTGAAAAGTGGCTACATTCCGTAGATGATGAACAAAATCTAAATCAAATAGCACACACAAGGATATAGTTTGAAAATCACTTAAATGCACTCCTGAAATCAATATGTAAAAAATTTTGATAGCTTATGAGGCACTGATGTGGGAAAATAGAAGAGAAAAGGTTTAGGAAATTATGTAGAAGAGAGGTAGTTCTGGGGCTCAACATACCCCCACTGTGAAGATGTTGCATGTCCTCATGCAACCAAAACTGTGACTATCCTTCCTTCAATTCAACTGCTCTGAGACTTCTTCTAATACATCTAACCTTTTCTTCTTCTTCCTTAGTGTCACTGTCATCTTGGGCTTCATCATAAGGAACCTATATTTGAGGTTGATAAGGGCTCTGCTCAACCTCCTATTCTTCTTCTTCAATTTCCTATTTTTCTTGTGCCATAATCCTAAATGCAGCATGGTATTGTCATGGATAATTTTGTCCAATTTGTTTTGCTCTTTCAATGTCTCATTTTCCCTTTGGATATGTCTGTTCAAGGCTTCCAGTACATAAACTTCTTTTTTCTAATGATTGGACCAAAGTTTCCTGAGCTGTACTAGGCTGATTAGATGAAGTTCCATGTTCTGTTGCAGTATTTTCCAATGATTTAATAAACTAATACATCTGTTTCCGAGTTTGATCAATTTCTGGTGTGCTCTTCCTTGGATTGATTTCAAAATCTAATTGAGGAGAAGGAGAATACTGTGGAATATGATCAGGAGGAGTGATTTTTGGTGACTGATCTGGTGTCTCCTTTGATTTGCGTTTTCTTCAATTTACCCTTTAGTCTAGAGCTCCTTAAACCCTGTGAGCTTGTATCTCCTTTTTCTATACTCTGCTTCTCATTTCCTTCTTCTTTTTCCTTAGCTGACTATTCCTTAAGATGAATTAGTCTCTTAGAAAATACTTGTTCTTCTTCCAAAGAAGGTTCTGGGGTCTAATAAATATCTTCAACATTTATTTTCCCTTTCTGTTTTACTTGTTTTCTAATCTCAATCAATGTTTCAGACAACATTTCTTCTTTATCGATTTCCTTGGTTATACTAGTAGGAGTATCTTGAATATTTATATTTGTTCTTTTTCTCCTAATTTTTATTGTTGAGCTTCCCTTAGACATTTCAGGTGGGTCTTGGAAGAAATTCCTAATTAGGAATTGTTCCCATGTATCCTTCCTCTCTTCAATTGATTTTCAACCAGAATTTTAATAAGGCCATGATGATAGAGATGAGGCTCCACATCATCTAGATTCTTTTGCACAGTGGTGGACATCTTTGTCAAGATACTCAACAAGAAATAAGGATGATTGATGGTTTCACTCTCCAAGAAATTCACTCTCCTTCTTGTGGAAGCTCTGTTACTGTTGTAATGGATGACTCCGTTATCGGGAATCTAATATCCCCAATTTCGACTTCCATGCCATTGAAGGACCTTGCAAACATCTTTGTGACTTCCTTATTATGACCCTTGAACTTCTTAATAAACTGGAACCATCTTGCTTTCCTTAACGTGCTCTTTAGTTGTGGATAACCCTACATACATTTAGCTCCGTCAGGCTCTGTTCTTACTATAAGACCCATTCCTCCTTCTTACTTCAAAGATACCTCTGTAGATGATGGTTTCACGAGAGAAGAACGGTTATATGAGTAGAAAATGGAAGAGGGTTGCAGAGAAAACCAGTGATTACAAAGCAGGAAGAATACAGAGCATGCAATGAGAGTGGGTTCACGGAGCAGAGGTCTGTGTAAACAAACCTTGAATCATAAAACTCTGTGTGAAAGTGTGGAGACAAAGTGAGACTGGTGAAACTGAACAGAGTTTGAAATAAAAGGCTGTGGAGTGGACGTTGGTGGATTCATAAAATGACTGCGGAGTGGAGCAACAGAGGGAGAGAGTGTTGGGTGTGGAGCCTGATTATCTACTATATTCAAAAGTACCGCCACATTGGACCCCAGTTCAAAACGTTGCCGCCCGTAAAATATTCGTTACAAGGGGGGTCTAGGGGGGGCGGCAGCGACCTTTGGGGAGCCCCCCCCTGGCGGGGGGTTTCGGGGGCAGCACCCCCAAAGCTAAAAACAGCTGTAAAATTGCCTTGTAAAAGTATAGTAATTTCTTGTCAATCTGGGCTGTTCATTAGGTAGATGATCTAACAGTAGAACTTATGTTTAGTTTAGGGTTTTTTGCCCTAGAAGGCAACCCCTCTCTTTGTATGAGGGCATTGTATTTGAGGCTGTGAAATAGATGTGTACTCTGTGAGCAAGAAACAGAGAGGTGAGACTGTGAGAGAAAACAGAGGATATTACAGCGGATTTGCTGTAGGTTATGTCTCTTCATTTTGCAGGATAATAGAAACGAAGAACTGGCTGTTTGGGGTGGACATAGCCCAAATTGGGTGAACCACGTATATCTGTGTCTCTCTTGTTTTGTACATTTTCTGTGTTTATATTTTTGCAGTATTTTATGTGTTCCATTGCTCCGTAATATATAATATTCTAACAACTGGTATCAGAGCTGAAGGTCTATTTGGATGATAAACTCGCAGGAAAGAAGTGTTCTTGGTTCGAGTGGGAGCAATGGCGTAAGATGGTAAGTTTAGGGTCAAGAAATTTAACGGCCAAAACTTCTCGCTATGGAAGATGCAGATGGAAGATTATCTGTATCAGAAAGATCTATATCTACCATTGGGTGGAAAATCAAATATGCCGATGGGTATGAAAGACGAAGAATGGAACCTTCTCGATAGAAAGGCACTCGGAACAATACGGTTGTGCCTTGCTGTGTCAGTCGCCTTCAACATTTCGAAGGAAACCACGACAGAGGGTTTGATTCAGGCGTTTTCGAAACTATATGAAAAACCCTCAGCCTCAAACAAGGTATTTCTTATGAAACGGTTATTTAATATGAAGATGTCGGAAGGTGGATCTATTGCAGACCATTTAAATGATTGTAATACAGTTACAAGTCAGTTAAGTTTTGTAGGGGTAAACTTTGATGATGAAGTTAGAGCTCTATTATTCTTGTGCTCATTACCAGAAAGTTGGAATGGCTTGGTAATGGCCATTAGTAACTCCGTTTCTGGATCTAGTACTTTAAAGTTTGATGATGTTGTCGGTGCTATCCTTAGCGAGGAAATGCGACAGAAAAGCTTCGGTGAGACATCGGGAAATGCTTTGAGTGCAGAGTCTAGAAGAAGAAAAATGGAAAGAGGAAAGAGCTCAGGATATCACAATAAATCAAGGAAAGGCAGATCCAAGTCCAGATCGGGGATAGTGTGCTGGAAATGTGGAAAGAAAGGACACCTAAAGAAAGACTGTAGATCTCGGAAGGGAAAAGAAGGAGATGCACAACAAGAAAGAAATCATGAAGCAAATGTGACAGGTGAGGTGTTACAAGATGCTTTGATTCTTTCTTTCGAAAATATTACTGATTCCTGGGTGGTAGATTCAGGGGCCTCATTCCATGCCACACCTGATAAGAAATATTTTCATGACTATGTTCACAGAGATTTTGGACAAGTTTGTTTGGGTGATGATAAACCCTGTAAAATCGTTGGAATGGGTAAGGTTCTTGTAAAACAGCAGAATGGAAACCAATGGCTACTAAAGGAGGTAAGGCATGTTCTAGATTTAAAGAAAAATCTGATTTCAACAGGGCAGTTAGGCAGTGAAGGTTGTGTGACAACTTTCACAGATAAAGCTTGGAAGGTCACCAAAGGAGCCCTGGTAATAGAAAAAGGCGAAAAGGTTGGTACATTGTATTTATGCAATGGTATTTCTAACTCTATTAATGCTTTGACTTCCAAAGGAGTAGATGCAGCATTATGGCATCATAGACTCGGACACATGAGTGAAAAAGGGATGAAGATTCTTCACTCAAGGAATTTGTTGCCAGGTTTGAAGAATGTTGATTTGGACTTCTGTGAGAACTGCATTTATGGAGAACAGAAGAGAGTCAGATTTCTTAGAGTTGGGAAAGAAAAGAAGAGCGAAAAGTTAGAGCTTGTGCATACAGACGTATGGGGACCTGCTTAGGTATCATCTCTCGGTGGCTCTCGTTATTATGTTACCTGTATTGATGATGCAACTAGAAAAACTTGGATTTATTGTATTAAGAATAAATCTGATGTATTTGATACTTTCAAGAAATGGAAAGCTTTGGTTGAGATTGAGACAGGAAAGAAATTGAAGTGTCTTAGATCAGACAATGGAGGTGAATATTGCAGCAAAGAGTTTGATAGGTACTGTTTAGAGCATGGAATTCGCAGAGAGAAGACAGTCCCAAGAACACCACAAGAAAATGGTGTGTCAGAAAGGATGAGCAGAATAATCATGGAGCATTCAAGGTGCATGAGATTGCATGCGGGATTGCCTTTACAGTTTTGGGCAAATGCTGTAGATACTGCTGTTTATCTAATAAATAGAGGGCCTTCAAGTTCCATGGATGGTGGTGTTCCAGAGGAAGCATGGACAGGAAAAAAGGTAAACTACTCTATTTTAAAGCCTTTTGGTTGTGAGGCCTTTGTCCATATTGATAAAGAAAATAGAACAAAGCTTGAGGCAAAGTCAAAGAAATGTACCTTTATTGGATATGGTGTTAATGATTTTGGTTATCGCTTATATGATTATGAAAATCACAAAATAATTAGGAGCAGAGATGTAATATTCAATGAAAAGGTCTTGTATAAGAATCAGTTGCAGGAAAAGAAACAAGAAAAGGAAAACAAGGAATATGCAGTTCTTGATGAAATCACTGAAAAAGTAAAGGTGCTTGAAAATAATAATAATCAACAACCACAACAACAACAACCATCATCACAACAACATGCACCCCAAACACCTGAAAGTGGTGTTAGAAGATATACCAGGATAAGTAGACCCCCTGAACGATACTCTCCTTCATTATATTATTTATTGTTGACTGATTCTGGTGAACCCAAATGTTATGAAGAAGCAATGCAGGTTGAAAGCAGGAAGAAGTGGGAGGTAGCCATGGAAGAAGAGATGGACTCCTTAATGCATAACCAAACTTGGGATTTAGTCAGGTTGCCTGCAGGAAAAACTACATTGAAGAATAAATGGGTTTATTGGCTGAAGGAAGAAGATGGAGGAAAATAGAGGTACAAAGATAGACTTGTGGTGAAGGGGTTTGCACAGAAGAAAGGTATTGATTTTGACGAAATATTTTCTCCTGTTGTTAAAATGACTTCAATTAGAATTATTTTAAGTCTTGTAGCAGCTGAAGATTTGCATCTTGAGCAGTTAGATGTAAAGACAACCTTTCTCCATGGGGATTTGGAGGAAGAGATATATATGCAGTAGCCACAAGGATATGAGGTGAAAGGGAAGGAGAAACTAGTGTGCAAGTTGAAGAAGAGCTTGTATGGCTTAAAACAGGCTCCAAGGCAGTGGTATCTAAAATTTGACAAGTTTATGTCTGAACAAGGTTATACTAGATGTCACTCTGATCATTGTGTTTATTTGGAAAAGGAAAATGATGGCAGCTATATTATATTGTTATTGTATGTAGATGACATGCATGTTGCAGGATCTAACATGCAGGAAATAAATGTGCTCAAAAGAAAATTGGCAAATTCATTTGCAATGAAGGATTTGGGAGCTGCAAAACAAATCCTTGGTATGAGAATAACTAGAGACAGGAAAAATCGTAAATTAACATTTTCTCAGAATGAGTACAAACAAAAGGTGTTGAAAAGATTTAACATGCAAAATGCAAAACCAGTTAGTACACCTTTTGCTAGCCATTTCAAACTTAGCAAGGAAATGTGCCCAAAGACCCAAGTAGACATGGATTATATGTCTAAAGTTCCATATGCATCAGCAATTGGAAGCTTAATGTATGCAATGGTCTGCACAAGGCCTGATATTGCACATGCAGTGGGAGTTGTAAGTAGGTACATGAACAATCCAGGAAAGGAACATTGGATGGCAGTGAAATGGATTCTCAGATATTTGAAAGGTACCACAAATCAAGCATTATGCTTTGGTGGTTCAAACATTTCTCTACAGGGATATGTTGATGCAGATATGGCAGGTGACAGAGATAACAGGAGGAGCACTACAGGATATGTATTCACTGTTGGTGGAATAGCTGTCAGTTGGGTTTCAAAAATCCAAAGTGTTGTTGCACTTTCAACAACAGAAGTAGAGTATGTTGTTGCTACAGAGGCTAGTAAAGAAATGATTTGGTTACAAAGGTTTATGGGTGAATTGGGTAAGGAGCATGATATGGGCACGTTATACAGTGATAGTCAAAGTGCCATTTATCTTGCAAAGAACTCAACATTTCATTCCAGGACTAAACACATATAGCTCAAGTACCATTTCATACGATCAGTGTTGGAAGATGGAGAGTTGAAGCTGGAAAAGATACACACTAGCCAGAACCTCGCAGATATGCTAACAAAAGTTGTAACCAGGGAGAAACTGAGAATATGCTCAGTTTCAGTTGGTCTTCAAGGATGACAATGAAGACGAGAAACAACTAGGTCAAAAGAGGAGTCATTGTCGAGCAAATGCAGCAGTGGTGGAGTTGCTACAATCAATCTCCAAGTGGGAGATTGTTGGGTGTGGAGCCTGATTATCTTCTATATTCAAAAGTACCGCCACATTGGACCCTAGTTCAAAATGGGGGCGGCAACGCCGCCCGTAAAATATTCGCTGCAAGGGGGGTTTGGGGGGGGTGGCAGCAACCTTTGGGGAGCTCCCCCCCTAGCGGGGGGTTTCGGGGGCAGCGCACTCGAAGCTAAAAACAACTGTAAAATTGCCTTGTAAAAGTATAGTAATTTCTAGTCAATCTGGGCCATTCATTAGGCGGATGATCTGACGGTAGAACTTATGTTTAGTTTAGGGTTTTTTGCCCTAGAAGGCAACCCCTCTCTTTGTATGAGGGCATTGTATTTGAGGCTGTGAAATAGATGTGTATTCTGTGAGCGAGAAACAGAGAGGTGAGGCTGTGAGAGAAAACAGAGGATATTACAGCGGATTTGTTGTAGGTTATGTCTCTTCATTTTGCTGGATAATAGAAACGAAGGGCTGGCTGTTCAGGGTGGACGTAGCCGAAACTGGGTGAACCACGTATATATGTGTCTCTCTTGTTTTGTGCGTTTTCTATGTTTATATTTCTGCAATATTTTATGTGTTCCATTACTCCATAATATATAATATTCTAACAGAGAGTTGTGGTCAATTGGCTCATGTCTTCATGATTGGCCATTTTAATAGGTGTAATGTGGATGTACGATTGAGTATGAGTTAAACTCGGAAGAAGATTATGAGACCGTTAGAATTTGATGTAGTGGACATGGTGGAGTTAAGGTGGCTATCAAATCAAATCATTACACATTATGGAGCTTGTAATTTATGAACTATAGAAATTATGTGTTTGAAATGCTATTTGAAAAATGATTTTGCTCATACCTTGGAATCATACCACTTTCGTTTGCTAACTTTAGATTGGCTGCCTCTGTAGGTGCTTTTAGGTGCTGACATCTTCAAAAGATTTTCCTCTTCCATACCTGCATCTTGCTTTTATCAATATTTGGCTAATCACTTGATTGTCACTGCAGAGTAATAGAGGATTAGCTGTAGAATCAACAATCAGCTGTGGAATCAGTATTCAGTTGCTAAATTAGAATTCGGTTGTGGAAACTGACACAGTGAACAACACATGACTTGGCAAAATGAATGGAAATGGATGGAAATGAAAAATGAATGTATGGATGATATATGGAAAGGTGAATATGAAGATAAACTAAAATAAATTTAATGATGGAATGTGGTGGTGAGATGGAATTAAATGAAATGAAATGGAATGAAATAACTGAGTGAAATGAGAGATTTTTTTTCTTGGAAAATAGAAGGCGTCAGAAACTTCTAATTTTCACCCTAGATTTTTTGTATAAGACTGCCAATCAGTGATTGGTTTTCAGGATTATACATTATAGATATAGATATAGATATAGATATAGATATAGATATATATATATATATATATATATATATATATATATATATATATATATATATATATATATATATATATATTATTTTTTTTTCTTTTTCTTTTTTTAGATGATGATGAGAAGAAATACTAGGTTGGTGGAGAAGAATGATTCTTCTTCACCAGCCTCATTGCAGAATTATCTTGAATGATTTTGATAAACTCCTCCTTTGAGAGTGGCTTATGATAGATCTTTAATCTGTGACCATTCACAATGAGAGGAGTTTGATGCTCATCAATTGTTTTAATTCTTACTGCTCCATTGCTAATTTTTTTTTCAATCTCATATGGCCCAAGCCAATGAGTCTGAAATTTACCTTGAAAATCTTTGAACTTGGAATCAAATAGCAATGCCCAATCTCCTTCTTGAAACTTTTTTTCCTTGATGTATTTGTCATGCCACTTAGCTCTTTGGTGTTGAACTAGATCAGTTCTTTGAATTGCTTCTTGTCTAATCTCATCTAGTTCATTCAACTGCTCCAGTCTAGGCTTTTGGGCTTCTAATAGATCCATTCCCAATTGAACTACCACCTTGAAGGTCTTAACTTGGAACTCAATGGGGAGCAGAACTTCCTTCCCATAAACAAGTTCATAGGGAGTGTGTCTTATTGTGTGTGAGCTCCAGTATTGTAGCAATAATGCTGCAACTCCTGGGGCTTCCTTCTTTACTTTTATCAACCCGGTAGTTCGTAACAAACTTGGAAGCGATGGTGTTGTATGCACAAGTACTAGCTCTTACTGCAGGCTGTCACTTGATTAGTTGGCACAAGTTCACTAGGAGCTTAAGCCAACTTCTATGAGTTCTCAGAAGAAGATTTTACTATGATGGAAGAGAGCTAATTCTACAAGGGCTATTCTACTTGCAGAAAGAGAAGGAAAACTAAAAGGAAATGCAAACCCTAGCAAACCCTAATTTTGCAAGAAAAGAGATAGAAACTACTGAAATGGGTGCCATTGACTACTGAAAAGGTAAATTGCATTTATTCAAGCTACTTCTGAAGAGAAATGAGGAGAAATCATCTCTTTCTACTTTTGAGTATTTTTATGTGGAGTTATTATGCTAATGGTTTGACTAGTTGTGATTGTGCAGAGGTTTGGTGGCCAAGGAAGATGGAGTTGACTTTTGTTGAAGGTGAGGAAGGTGTGGAGAGGTCCTAAGAAGTCTTTAGTACCCTTTTGGAGACTTCCATTGCAATCAGACTTCGAAAGATCACTCGCATGAACTTCTATAGGAGGCTGCAGGGGAGCTACAGGAGATTCTACAAGAGGATCTACAGGAGGAGGCCGAAAGTGGTTTTTTGGAGGTTTGAAGGTGGAAAAGTGATGGGAAAAGGGAAATGAAGGTTGGAAGAAGGTGTTGAGGGGTCTAGGACTCTGTCAATGAAGATCAGGAATGAAGAAGATGGTTGGATTTGTTCAAAGAGGCGAGAAAGCAACTTTATGGAAAAATATAGGAATTAGGGCAGATTGGCAAAATATGGCGAAAGAGTGGGGAAATATTTGAAATATGAACTGGTACAGGTTGTGCTATGGAAGAATGACAAGCTGGAATGTTCTACAAGTGAGATGCACATTTACTTACTCAACTGACCTAAGCAAGAACCGAAAAAAAAATAGAGCTTGTCTATTTTGACTTAAAATCTGACCTAAAAACATAGTACTGCTGATCAGAACTTTATGAACAGAAAATTATGCGAAAAAGCCATGGTAAATGAAGATGAAATAGTCTAAGCATGTGAATCCAAGAAAATATCAACTTCTCCAACTCAAAACATCACACTAGCAATTGCATGAAAGGCAAAAACTGTGTTTTTGGAGGCAACAGTAGTGCCTTGACCTCAAATCATGGTCCAAAGGAGGAAGAAAGGAGATCAAGAACTGATGGTAGCCTTTTTGGATCTTTCTATGTTACTACAACAAACTACTTAAGCAAATTGAAGCAAGAACAACTAATTTAACCATCAAAAGCAACCTATTTTACCAAAGCAAGCTTTAACCTAAACAACAAAAATCAGCGTATGAATGCAAGAAAAAAACGTATAAATACACAAAGGAGGTGCTGGACCTTGGGTTGGGCCCTAACCGAAGAGCTGCAGCCCTCTAGAAAATATCGGCGTTGGTTCAAATTTGGATTCATCTTCATTGATCAAAAAATAATAGTTACATCACGAAACTATCTGCAAAAAGAGCTCAAAAATGAGCTGAGTAGAAGACTGCACAAAAGTGCGAAAATAGACTATCAAATGGATAACATACTGAGGCTTGAAGCCTTCTTATTTACACAAGTGGGGACTCCCAACAGTCCTCCTAAACATAAGGAATTCGACTGCCTAAACTGAAGATAATAACAACTCTACTAGACTTGCTCGGTTGCTCCTTTTGATCATCATTGTGGGCCTTTGTACTCCGAGCTGCTGGTGGAGAACTCGAGGAAGGGGTCATTAATGCAGGAGACACCACTCCTATAAGTCCTCGGCCCTGTTTCCTCCAGTTTGGCTGCCAATCTGCTCATAAATGCTTGGTCCTTATCCAAAAATGTCTAAAAATCTGCAATAAATTCTCATTAGACTATGTGGCAAAGTGACTATCCCCATTCATTGTTTTGACATAGATATATTCAAAAACATGCACAAAACTATTGAGAATGGTGGATTAAATGAAAATAATAGGCAGAATGAGCCCATATAGTTACCCATTTCCGGGGCTCATCATCACCCCCCTGTTGAATGGGTTGCTCATCCTTTGAGCAACTAATCCAATTCTTCATCTTTAATAGGTTTAACAGCGTTCCTGACATCCCAAGCCTCTGAGGTGATGTCCTCTTCTCTGTCATGAAAAACTGCCTTTTTTTCCACTTCCTCCCATTGTTTTTGTTCTTCCTCCTCCTTGACCACTTCCAACAGTCCTAACAGTAATGGAGGACTGAACTTAAGACCAATCCAGTTGGCCTTCAATTTTTGCATTGATTGTTTGTATAGGGGCACTCTCATCATAGCTTCCCTCATTCTAGTTGGGGAGTGATTTCTCTAATCTTTAAGATATATGACAATGTATTCCACCTTCTCATGAAAGCATGAAGGTATTCATCGCTAAATAATCTCTCCATATCTTCAAAATGAGCGATAGCTTGTGCTTGCTTGTCAACATAATCAGGGAGAACTTGGGGGTTGGCTGCAACGTGTTCATGGGCATAAATAAGAGCCAGTGGTTCTGCTGGTTCTGCCCTTATCACCAGGGGCTTACTTGGTTCTTTTGCCATTATCTTTTGAATTTCCCCTACTCTCTTTTCCTCGTGGCTCATCTAGGAAGCCATAGCCATGAGCTATAGGTCTCCTAGTGCAAAATTTGGATCCCATAAGTTCATGTTTGGTAGTGCCATATTATGGAGGTAAAATTATGAGAATTTGGCTTTATCCTCGGCTGAACTATTGTCACATAAATGCATAAACTGACCATAATCCTGAAATGGGATGGTGCCCCTTTGGGCTAATGTTTTGATCTGGAATTGGAGCCATTGGTCTTTGAGATATAGTGAATAGGATCTAGCTAGTTGTCTACACTGGAAGGCCTCCATTGCCTAGCTGGCCATGTAGGCCATCTGTGCTTCCTTTTCCTACAACTGCTATTTCAAAATCAGCACTTCAGCTACTGTCTGAGATTCTTTTTCTTCCTATTGTTTCATCTGTGACTATCCCCATTCATTGTTTTGACATAGATATATTCAAAAACATGCACAAAACTATTGAGAATGGTGGATTAAATGAAAATAATAGGCAGAATGAGCCCATATAGTTACCCATTTCCGGGGCTCATCATCACCCCCTGTTGAATGGGTTGCTCATTCTTTGAGCAACTAATCCAATTCTTCATCTTTAATAGGTTTAACAGCGTTCCTGACATCCCAAGCCTCTGAGGTGATGTCCTCTTCTCTGTCATGAAAACCTGCCTTTTTTTCCACTTCCTCCCATTGTTTTTGTTCTTCCTCCTCCTTGACCCCTTCCAACAGTCCTAACAGTAATGGAGGACTGAAATTAAGACCAATCCAGTTGGCCTTCAATTTTTGCATTGATTGTTTGTATAGGGGCACTCTCATCATAGCTTCCCTCATTCTGGTTGGGGAGTGATTTCTCTAATCTTTAAGCTATATGACAATGTATTCCACCTTCTCATGAAAGCATGAAGGTAGTCATCGCCAAATAATCTCTCCATATCTTCAAAATGAGCGATAGCTTGTGCTTGCCTGTCAACATAATCAGGGAGAACTTGGGGGTTGGATGCAAGGTGTTCATGGGCATAAATAAGAGCCAGTGGTTCTGCTGGTTTTACCCTTATCACCAGGGGCTTACTTAGTTCTTTTGCCATTATCTTTTGAATTTCCCCTACTCTCTTTTCCTCGTGGCTCATCTAGGAAGCCATAGCCATGAGCTATAGGTCTCCTAGTGCAAAATTTGGATCCCATAAGTTCATGTTTGTTAGTGCCATATTATGGAGGTAAAATTATGAGAATTTGGCTTTATCCTCGGCTGAACTATTGTCACATAAATGCATAAACTGACCATAATCCTGAAATGGGATGGTGCCCCTTTGGGCTAATGTTTTGATCTGGAATTGGAGCCATTGGTCTTTGAGATATAGTGAATAGGATCTAGCTAGTTGTCTACACTGGAAGGCCTTCATTGCCTAGCTGGACATGTAGGCCATCTGTGCTTCCTTTTCCTGCAACTGCTATTTCAAAATCAACACTTCAGCTGCTGTCTGAGATTCTTTTTCTTCCTGTTGTTTCATCAGCATTTCAACATCGGTATGTGGCTCTTTCTCTTGTTGTTGTTTCTGTGTTGCTTCACTGTCTGCTAGGGGTCCTTCTTGTTGTTGCTGCTCTTGTGAGATCAGAAACTTGTCTTCCCCTTTAGATTCCTGTTCTTGTAACTGCTTTTTCAGCAATTCATTTTCTTCCTATAGTTGGGCTGTTCTAATGCTCTCTGTGTGTCTTACCATGCCCAACTCCCTTCTTAACTCTCTCAACTGGTCTTCTATGTGCCCTATATCTTCAACTCCTTTAGATTTAGCAATCTGCATCTAGGTGTGGGTTCTGACCCTTTCTTGTTCTAATTCAAAGAAAAGAGGTACAACGAATTTTTGTGGGATGATCTTCCAACCTTCTAGGAGATTGTAATAGGAGCCTAAATTAGGATGAGGGCTTGGTTCATGTATCTCTTTGGCCTTGCCTTCCTCTTGTGATTGTTCTGTTGCTTTCTCTTCTAATTTTTCAGTTTCTTTCAGCTTGGCTAGTGTCTCCTATAGAGAGGTTTGAGCTTCCTGTAGGACTACTTTGGATTCCATTAATTTGATTCTTTCCTTCTAGGTGGAAGTTTTGGGACTCCCTCTCTCATAGGTGACAGAGATTTTGGAGGGGGATTCCTCCTTTTTCTCAGTAGGTGCATCCTCAATTATTATAGGTTCTTTTATGGTGGTTGGGGCTTGTCCACCTTAATCCTGGTGCTCCTCTTGGCCTTGAAATACATGGATGTTTGTCTTTTTCTTTTTCCCTTTTGTTTTTTTGGAGTGCTCAATGCAGCAAGCACAACTGTTGCTTCCTTTGTCAATGTTTTAGGGGATGTTTCTTTCTGCTATTCTTTTCCTTCATCTTCTGCAGTCTTTGCTCTGTCTACTATTTTTGCTTGTGTCTCTGCTATCTCTGGTGGTGTCTTCTCTTTTTCTTGCTTGGTCCCTACCTCCCCTGTGGCAGTCTTCTTCTGGGTTTTCTTAGGCTTTTTCTTCTCAACTTCAGTTCTTTTCCTCTTCTCTATTTTTGAGGTTGTTTTTCTTTTCTGCAATAGGTACAACAGTGGATTTGTCAAGTTTCTCCTCTTCTTTCTACTTCTCCTCTGTTTCCTGATCCTCCTTTGTTTGAACATTTTATATCTCCTAATGAATTTCCTTCTCAATTTCCTCTTTCTCTTCCTCCTCACTGCCAAATGGGCTAATGTCCTCAATCAAAGTTTTGATGTCATCTCCTCTAGACATATTCCTGAAAATTTCCAAATCTAGGGGGATGGTATATGTGTAGGGCATCTTCCACCAATAATTTAACGAGGCCATGGTGGGCCAGTTGGTCTGAGACACCTGCATTCAACTTGGTGCCACATTCTATCAAGGACTGGAGGAGGAAATGTGGGAGACTGAGTTTCCTAATTGCAAGTAGGTCCATCCCATATCTCAATTCATGCAATAACCTGAAGTGATAACCATAAATTATACTGAATCTTCCTTCACAAGTGATATATTTCATTATCTGGTAGCTGACTTCACTCCATGGAGGAGGTAAGCTTGTCCTTCTGACCCTATTTTTATCCTCTATAGGATGCTCCTCAGGCTGAAAAAATGTCGTCTTAGCAACCTGTCCCAGTGTTTTTTCCTTCTTGCTCCAAGGGAGCCCAAGTGGAAGATCTGTGATTCTGCTAATGAAATCAGGTGTAAGCTCTAGGGTCATACCCTTGAGATTGACTGTAGCATGTGTTTTTGAATGGGATCTTAAGGACATAAAAAATTCTTCAGTCACCTCATCATCATATCCATGAATTCTTTCAAAGAAAGACATCCAGTTTTCCCTGGTGAAGAGGGCCACTACCTCGGGGTGCTCATGCAATTTGTTGGAGTTCAAAGGCTCCTTTCTCATAAAACCTCCTGGAATGGTGTTTAGTGGTTTCTGAAAGTGCTCAGATGAGGAAAAAACAACAATTTCCAAAATCAGAAACTAAGGGACAACTGAGTTTTGTTTTTTTATGAAACTGTAGGAGGAATTTCCTGTGTGCTTCTTCTTCACAACACCAATTTGCAATTTTCCCTTTCTTCAAACTGTTCTCACGTGAATTTTCTTCTTGGTTCTTGGAAGAAATCAATACTTTGACAGAACAGGGACTCTATAAAATAGTGGTTTTTCACAGAGTAAACAAACATGCAATTTCATTTCCTTCCCAGGTTTCACTTCTATGATTGCATCCCCCTTTTTTATAGTAGAATGTGAGGAAGAAAAACGCAGATTTTGAATGCAGAGAAGGAAATGGAGAGATTGTGTAGAACTCAGAAAAGACACAACATACTTTTGAATCTCTCTTTCCTTGTTTTTCTTCAACCAATCCTCTATTTTTAATCCACCACCTTATCTAGACATATCGTATGCAGAGCAGGTTTTTGAGCCTACCTCATTCCCAGCTTGAATTTGACAAAAAAATTTGACTTTTTCTACTGCAGAGCTACCCTATGTCCTTCCTGTAGAAGGTGTTACTGCTCCTGTAGAATGCAGTAGTGCTCCTGTAGAACCTGATAGGCAGGAGGGTTTTGAAAAACTGGCAGAAAACGACTGGTTTGTTGTTCTGAAGGTGGCAGATGAGTATTGCTGTCAAGAACTTCGTAAATGAAAATGAAACAAAGGGTGGTGGTGGCTTAGACTGCACGATACTTAACTGATGGCGTAATCTGCGATGAGGAGGTGAGGTGGCCGGATGGGTACGTTATCCTCATCCAGACCATTGGTCCTATGCCAGTGTAATTATGGTTCTTCATGCCACCTGACCACCATCACCTCCCTTACTCCCGTTATATGCTGCCACCACTATCTGTTTCAAATGTTTCCCTCTTGAGTTGACATGCCACACGTGCTGACTGCGTATCTGATCGACAGTTTGAATTGGATGTGGCTCAATTGAATTCCACAAGGATGTGTAAACTAAATGAGGGTGGCCAGTTAGTTGGCCACTCATTTCACTTAATCGTGACCATTCCCATAGTTCATGCAGTTTTGAAATAATATTCATGCAATCAATGAATAGGTTTAGCCACTTACCTGCTTAGTCGCTGTTGTGCTATGCATGCTTCGGACTTTGGCACTTCATTTCCTCGTTGCTGTTGCTGCTAGTGTTCTGCATGCTCGGCCATCGGCTTATGCTGATGATTTCCCAATCAAGATCCGCTCCTTACATGCTTCATACATCTTGTTGCGCTGACCCTGTCTCTGGAGTTTGTTTTTCAAAGGGGTCAGCTGCTACAAGAATCCTACATGATTTCATATAGCTGCTTCTCCTTCTGAAATTCAGTTTGATGCTTGAACAGGCTTAAAAAGACAGCTAACAAAGATTCTAAATGAAAGAAATAGCAGCTGGGAGGTATTAGGTAAGAATAAGCAAGAAGAACACTGCTACTTTATTTGTCATCATTTTTTTGTCTTTACAGAATGAAAGAAGCGGGATTTCTGTATTTTGTTTGTGCAGGGAAAGAAATGCAAGTGGAAGTGTGAGTGCATAGGGGTGGAATGGAGAGTTAGGTAGATGGATGGTGGTAGGGAGGTCCACAGGCCTTTTAGACAAACTCCCAGCCCTCGGGTTCTTTTCTAAACTTGATTTTGGCCTTTCTGTAGTTTCTACAGGATCCTCCTATAGAATACACAGAGTTTTTTGTAGGACAAAGAATTTTCAAAATAAATGAGACCAAGGCCTGGAAAAGGATAACGGTGATGGAGGGATGGAATATGAAGGGTGTATGCAGCCTGGCAATGTCTTTTTTATCCTATGTGATCCTCTTGCAAGCTGCAATTTATTCAAAAGAAGTTAGGCTTTTTTTTTGAGACAGTTGGGGTGCCTCCAAGAGGTTTTCACCCTCACTTACTACCCTGGGTGCCTCCAAAAGGTTTTCACCCAGGGGTATTTTATTCCTTTTTCTATTTTTTCTGTTTAAATTTGTGCTTTTTTTTTGTGTTTTCTCATGGTGTGGGTGGAGTGGAGACAGCTACCTGCTCCACTACCAACACTGATTTTACCAGATTCTCAATGAACTATTGCTTGGAAAAGGGCTTCCTGTAGATATTCAACCTATGCCCATTGACGAGCATGGGAATGGCTTCTTCATCTATGGCCTGGATAAGGATTGAACCATTTTCATTGCACTTTTATACTGTATATGGTCCTAGCCATCTTGTCCTCAGTTTTCCCTTGAAATCGTTATATCTTGAATCATACAACAGCGCCCAATCTCCTTGCTGGAATTGTTTTTCTTTTAGGTGTCTGTCATGCCATATTTTTCTTTGAAGTTGGACTACCTCTAAGTGGAGTAGGGCCTTCATTCTCTATTCATCCAATCCATTTAGCTGAAACAATCTTTCCTTTTGTGCATGGCTGAGATCTAGGTCCAGCTAAGATGCCATCCTTAATGTGTTATATTCAAATTCTATTGACAACAGAGCCTTCTTCCCATAGACCAGCTCATAGGGTGTAAACCCTATGGTGGTTTTCTAGGTGGTGTTATAGGCCCAGGTGGCCTCAACTAATCGATCTGCCCAATATTTTCTGCTGCTACTCACTACCTTAGTCAAAATCCCTTCCAAAGCTTTGTTGGTGACTTCCACCTATCTATTTGCTCGTGCATGATAAAGGGTGGAAGTTCTGTGCTTAATCTTGTGATGTGTGAGTAGATATTCAACCAAATTGGAGGTAAACTAACTCCCTTGATCTGTGACTAATTCTCTTGGATATCCAAACTTGTAGAAGATATTTTCCCTCAAAAACTCTGCTACATTTTCTTCTGTTGCTACTTTGATTGCCTTTGTTTCTGCCCATTTTTTCAGATAATCAGTACACACAATGATGTAAGATTTCTTTTTTGAAGGAGGGTTGATAGGACCCACAAAGTCCATGCCCCACTTCTCAAATGGCACGAAAGTCACTTGAGGTTGCAGGGGCATCTCATCCCTTGGAGTTTCCCCATCCTTCGAGATCGGTCACGTTGGTTGATGTATCTCCTGACATCTTGATGAAGAGCGGGCCAATAGTAACCTGCTTACAAAATTTTGAAGGCAGTCCTCTTTGCTGCAAAGTGGCCCCCATAAGGCCCATCATGACAGGTTAAGAGGATGTCAAAGACTTCCTCCTCCCTGACACATCACCTTAAAATCTGATTTGGGCCAAGTTTAAAAAGATTGCCCCCAATCCAAGTGAATGGGGCACTTTTCCTCATGATATTTCTCTTCTGTTTTGAGGACAGGTGTGGTGGAAACAATGCTGAAACTAAGTAATTTTCTATAACAAAAAACCATAGAGAGAGTACTGAAATAGCAAATAGGTGTTCATCTGGCATTTGATCATCCATCATTCCTTCTTCACCTGCAGGCAGATCTAGTTTAGACAGAAAGTCAGCAACAACATTTTTCTTACCTGCCTTATCAACAATAGTCAAATCAAATTGCTGCAATAAAAGTAACCATATAATGATACAAGCATTTACTTCTGGTTTATTCATCAAATACCTAATTGCAACATGATTAGTGTGTATGAATGTTTGATAGCCAATGATGTTGTGTCTGAACTTGTTCAGGGAATGGACTACAGCTAGGAGCTCCTTTTCGGTTACAGTGTAGTTTAATTCTGCCTTGGACAGGTTTTTACTGACAAAATATATGGCATAAGGTAGCTTCTCTTCAACTTGCCCTAAGGCTGCTCCTATCGCTTTGTTTGAGGCATCTGTGTGAATGTGGAAAGGAAGGGCCCAGTTTGAACCTCTCAAGATTGGGGCAGTTACCAACTTACCTTTCAAGGCATCCAGAGCCTCTTGACAGTTGTCAGTCCTTATAAACTCAACATCTTTTCCCAAAAGACCAAACAATGGAGAGGCTAGCTTACTAAAATCCTTAATGAATCTCCTATAATACCCTACTAAGCCTAGAAAACTCCGAACATCTCTTACCTTTTGAGGAGGTGGGACCCTTTGGATGATAATAATCTTGTTGGGATCCACCTGTAATCGTTGTTGAGAAATTGTATGACCTAGCATGGTCCCTTCAGTCATCAAAAATTCGCATTTTTCAGGACTGAGGGATAGGTTCATTTCAATGCACTTGGCTAAAACTTTTCCCAGGTTAGTCAAATCTTCCTGGAAGTTAGAACCATAAGGAGTAAATTCATCCATATATATCTCCACTGAATCATGAACCAGTTCAGTAAATATGCTCAGTACTGCTCTCTGGAAAGTGGCGGGAACATTGCACAACCCAAAAGGAAGGACCCGGTATGCAAAAGTACCCCATGCACAAGTGAAAGTGGTCTTATCTTGGTCTTTCGGACTGATTTGGATCTGGTTGTACCCGCTAAACCCATCTAGGAAGGAAAAGAACTTCTTCCCTCCAGGCCATCTAACACTTGATCTATGAAAGGCAAAGGGAAATGGTCCTTCTTGGTGGCCTTGTTCAGTTCTCGATAATCTATACAGATTCTCCACTTCCTGTTTTTCTTTGGCACTAGCACCAAAGGAGAAACCCATTCGCTGTTAGAGATGGGGTAGATGAATCTTGCATCCAACAACTTTTGCAGTTCTTCTTTGACAATGTCTTTAAGGGGTGGATTCATCCTACTTTGAGGTTGCCTAACTAGTTTACAGTCTTCTTTAATGTAAATGTGATTATTATAGATCTACCTCTCTTTCTAGTTAACCTGGAATGGTTTCTAAACATAGTCTTTATGTCATCATAAGGTAGCTGGTAAATGTCTCCCCCAGCCATCAAATGGAGGGTATCAAGAAGGTCTTTAGGAACTCCTCTGAGTAGAACCAACTTCAGGGATTCAGAATCAAGTGTGCACTTGGCCCTTCTATAACTGAGTTGAAACCTCTCTTCATAGTCATCTAAAGATTCATCACTACCCATGGTCATTCGAAAGATTTCTTCCTTGGTTTCCTTTGACCTGAAATAGTCCTGGTATTTGTTGTTAAAGGCTTGCTGCATTTGAGCCCAAGTTGTGATACTGTTTCCAAATAACCCCATGAACCAACGCAAGGTTACATCCTTGAGGGTAGAAGGAAATAGTTTCAACTTCTGCTCGTCTTCTGCATAGTCATAGGTTCGATAGAGAACAACAAATTAAAATAAGAAAGTATCAAGATCTTCGGTAGTTAGTCCATGGAAGTGAGGTAAGGCTGAAGGACTTATGTTTTTCATTTTTGTGTCCCCATTGGTCTCCCGGATAGGAAAGGCACCTTCTATTCTTTCCCCATTCCCTTTAACGTTTTCGTTTTTAGCCATGGTCTCAGGAGGAATGATTTCTTTCTCTTCTTCTATTATAGGATCTTCGTATATCTCTGAAGGTTCACCTATAGGATCTTCTAGATCACTGCCACCAAAGAAGAGAGAAGGGTGACTTAGTGATGTGTTGGGGGTGTTGGGTACGAATTTTCTTGAATTGACTCTGTTCCTACGAGGCATGAAAGGAAATCTATTTTTTTTGGTGATTTTTGTGTTTCTTTTTCTGCTTGTACCTGCAAAAACTGAAATGGATTGAATAGAAAATTGCAACTAATTAAAATAAACCTTGTTGAAATGAAAATTTCAGAATTGAAATGGAAGCAAGAAATGTCTAATCTACACTTGATGAAATGAAATTGTAGAATTGAAATGAAAGCAGGAAATGTCTAATCTATGCTTGCTGAAATGAAATTGTAGAATTGAAATGAAAGCATGAAATGTCTAATATACGCTTGCTGAAATAAAATTGCAGAATTGAAATAAAACAACTACTCTACTTTTGTTGAAATAAACTACTTAGCAGAAAGTTGCAGTAGAAAATAAAAGAAACGCAGTAATCATGAAATACTATGACACTTCCCCAGCAACGGCACCAAAAAGAGTGGTGAGCTCTAGTATTGCAGCAATAATGCTGCAACTCCTAGGGCTTCCTTCTTTACTTTTATCAACTCGGCAGTTCATAACAAACTTGGAAGTGACGATGTTGTATGCACAAGTACTAGCTCTTACTGTAGGCTGTCACTTGATTACCTGGTGCAAGTTTGCTAGGAGCTTAAGCCAAGTTATATGAGTTCTCAGAAGAAGCTTTTACTGTGATGGAAGAGAGCTAATTCTACAGGGGCTATTCTACTTGCAGAAAGAGAAGTAAAACTGAAAGGAAGTGCAAAACCTAGCAAACCCTAGCAAATCCTAATTTTGCAAGAAAAGAGATAGAAACTACTGAAATGGGTGCCATTGACTACTGAAAAGGTAAATTGCATTTATTAAAGCTACTTCTGAAGAGAAATGAGGAGAAGACATCTTTTTGTACTTTTGAGTGTTTTTATGTGGAATTATTATGCTGATGGTTTGACTGGTTGTGACTGTGCAGAGGTTTGGTGGCCAAGGAAGCTGGAGTTGACTTTTGTTGAAGGTGAGGAAGGTGTGGAGAGGTCCTAAGAAGTCCTTAGCACCCTTCTGGAGACTTCCATTGTGATAAGACTTCAAAAAATCACTCGCATGAACTTCTACAGGAGGCTGCAGGGGAGCTATAGGAGATTCTACAGGAGGATCTACAGGAGGAGGCCGAAAGTAGTTTTTTGGAGGTTTGAAGGTGGAAAAGTGATGGGAAAAGGGAAATGAAGGTTGGATGAAGGTGTTGAGGAATCTAGGACTCTGTTAATGAAGATTAGGAATGAAGAAGATGGTCTGATTTGTTCAAAGAGGCGAGAAAACAACTTTATGGAAAAATATAGGAATTAGGGCAGATTGGCGAAATATGGTGAAAGAGTGGCGAAATCTTAGAAATATGAACTGGTAGAGGTTTTACTATGGAGGAATAACAAGCTAGAATGTTATACAAGTGAGCTGCACATTTACTTCTCAACTGACCTAAGCAAGAACTGGAAAAAACAGGGTTTGTCTATTTTGACCTTAAATCTGACCTAAAAATAGAGTATTGTTGATCAGAACTTTATGAACAGAAAGTTATGCGAAAAAAGCCATGGTAAATGAACATGAAATGGTCGAGCATGTGAATCCAAGAAATTATCAACTTCTCCAACTCAAAACATCACACTAGCAATTGCATGAAAGGAAAAAACTGTGTTTTTGGAGGCAGCAGTAGTGCCTTGACCTCAAATCATGGTCCCAAGGAGGGAGAAAGGAGATCAAGACTTGTTGGTAGCCTTTTTGGATCTTTATCTGTTACTACAACAAATTACTTAAGCAACTTGAAGCAAGAACAACTAATTTAACCATCAAAAGCAACCTATTTTACCAAAGAAAGCTTTAACCTAAACAACATAAATCAGCTTATGAATGCAAGAAAAAAACATATAAATACAAAAAGGAGGTGTTGGGAACTTGGGTTAGGCCCTAACCCAAGAGCTTCAGCCCTCTAGAAGAGATCAGTGCTGGTTCAAAGCTAGATTCATTTTCATTGATAAAAAAAAATAGTTACATCACAAAATTGTCTGCAAAAAGAGCTCGAAAATGAGCTGAGTACAACACTGCACAAAAGTGCAAAAATAGACTATCAAATGGCTAACCTACTGAGGTTTGAAGCCTTATTATTTGTACAAGTGGGGGAATCCAAACAATCCTCCTAAACTTAAGGAACTCGGTTACCTAAACTGAAGATAACAGCGGCTCTACTAGACTTGCTCGACTTCCCCTTTTGATCATCATTGTGGGCCTTTGTACTCCGAGCTACTGGTGGAGAACTCGAGGAAGGGGTCATTAATGCAGGAAACACCCCTTCTATAAGTCTTCATCCCTGTTTCCTTGAGTTTGGCTGCCAATTTTCTCATAAATGCTTGGTCATTGTCCAAAAATGTCTAAAAATCTGCAGTAAACACTCATTAGACTATGTGGGAAAGTGACTATCCCAATTCACTGTTTTGACATAAGTATATTCAAAAACACGCACAAAACTATTGAGAATGGTGGATTAAATGAAAATATTAGGAATAATGAGCCTATATAGTTACCCATTTCTGGGGCTCATCATCACCCCCCTATTGAATTGGTTGCTCATCCTCTGAGCAACTAATCCAGTTCTTCATCTTTAATAGCTTTAATAGCTTCCCTGACATCCCAAGCCTCTGAGGTGATGTCCTCTTCTCTATCATGAAAACCTGATTTTCTGTCCACTTCCTCCCATTGTTTTTTTTTCCTCCTCCTTGACCCCTTCCAACAGTCCTAACAGTAGTGGAGGACTGAACTTAAGACCAATCCAGTTGGCCTTCAAGTTTTGCATTGATTGTTTGTATAGGGGCATTCTCATCATAGCTTCCCTCATTCTGGTTGGGGAGTGATACTCTTTGATCTTTAAGCTATATGACAATGTATTCCACCTTCTCATGCAAGCATGAATGTAGTCATCGCCAAATAATCTCTCCATATCTTCAAAATGAGTGATAGCTTGTGCTTGCCTGTCAACATAATCAGGGAGAACTTGGGGGTTGGCTGCAAGGTGTTCATGGGCATAAATAAGAGCTAGTGGTTCTGCTGGTTCTGCCCTTATCATTAGGGGCTCACTTAGTTCTTTTTCCATTATCTTTTGAATTTCCCCTGCTCTCTTTTCCTCGTGGCTCATCCAGGAAACCATAGCCATGAGCTCTAGGTCTCCCAGTGCAACATTTGCATCCCATAAGTTCATGTCTGGTAGTGTCATATTATGGAGGTAAAATTATGATAATTTGGCTTTATCCTCGACTGAACTATTGTCACATAAATACATAAACTAATCATAATCCTGAAATGGGATGGTGCCCCTTTGGGCCAATGTTTTGATCTGGAATTGGAGCCATTGGTCTTTGAGATATAGTGCATAGGATCTAGCTGGTTGTTTGCACTGCAAGGCCTCCATTGCCCAGCTGGCCATGCAGGCCATCTTAGATTCTTTTTCCTACAACTGCTGTTTCAAAATCAGCACTTCAACTGTTGTCTGAGATTCTTTTTGTTCCTGCTATTTCATCAGTGTTTCAACATCGGTCTGTGGCTCTTCCTCTTGCTGCTATTTTTGTGCTGCTTGACTCTCTGCTAGGGGTCCTTCTTGTTGTTTTTGCCCTTGCAAGATATATAGCTTGTCTTCCCCTTTAAATTCCTGTTCCTATAACTGCTTTTTCAGTTGTTCATTTTCTTCCTGTAGTTGGGCTTTTCTAATGCTCTCTGTGTGTTTGACCATGCCCACCTCCCTTCTCAACTCTCTCAACTGGTCTTCCATGTGCCCTATATCTTCAACTCCTTTAGATTTATCAATCTGCATCCAGGTGTGGGTTCTAACCCTTTCTTGTTCTAATTCAAAGAAAGGAGGTACAACGAATCTCTGTGGGATGATCTTCCCACTTTCTAAGAGATTGTAATAGGAGCTTAAATTAGGCTGAGGTCTTGGTTCAGGTTCTCTTTGGCCTTGCCTTCCTCTTGTGACTATTCTGCTACCTTCTCTTCTAATTTTTCAGTTTCTTTCAGCTTGGCCAGTGTCTCATGTAGAGAGGTTTGAGCTTCTTGTAGGACTGCTTTGGAGTCCATCAATTTGATTCTTTCCTTCTAGGTGGAAGTTTTGGGACTCCCTCTCTCATAGGTGATAGAGATTTTGGAGGGGGATTCCTCCTTTTTCTCAGTAGGTGCATCCTCAATTATTATAGGTTCTTTTGATGGTGGCTGGGGCTTGCCCACCTTAATTTCGGTGCTCCTCCTGGCCTTGAAATACATGGATGTTTGTCTTTTTATTTTTCCCCTTTTCTTTTTTATGGAGTGCTTAGTGCAGCAAGCACAGCTGCTGCTTCCTTTTCCAATGTTTCAGGGGATGTTCCTTTCTGTTGTTCTTTTCCTTCATCTTCTGCAGTCTTTCCTGTGTCTGCTGTTTTTGCTTGTGTGTTTGCTATCTCTGGTGGTGTCTTCTCTTTTTCATGTTGGGTCCCTGCCTCCCCTGTGGCAGTCTTCTTCTAGGCTTTCTTGGGCTTTTTCTTCTCAACTTCTTTTATTTTCCTCTTCTCTATTTTTGAGGTTGTTTTCTTTTCTACCTTAGGTACAATAGTGGATTTGTCAAGTTTCTCCTCTTCTTTTTGCTTCTCCTCTATTTCCTGATCCTCCTATGTTTGAATATTTTATGTCTCCTCATGAATTTCCTTCTCAATTTCCTCTTTCTCTTCCTCCTCCTCACTGCCAAATGGGCTAATATCCTCAATCAAAGTTTTGATGTCATCTCCTCTAGAAATATTCCTGAAAATTTCCCAAGCTAGGGGGATAGTGTATGTGTGTAGGGAATCTTCCATCAATAATTTAATGAGGCCATGGTGGGCCAGTTGGTCTGGGACACCTGCATTCAACTTGGTGCCACATTCTATCAAGGATTGGAGGAGGAAATATGGGAGACTGAGTTTCCTAACTGCAGGTGGGTCCATCCCATATCTCAATTCATGCAATAATATGAAGTGATAACCATAAATTATATTGAACCTTCCTTCACAAGTGATATATTTCATTATCTGGTAGTTGACTTCACTCCATGGAGGAGGTAAGCTTGTCCTTCTAACTCCATTTTTATCGTCTACATGATGCTCCTCAGGCTGAAAAAATGTCTTCTTAACAACCTGCCCTAATGTTTTTTCCTCCTTGATCCAAGGCAGCCCAGGTGGAAGACCTGTGATTCTGCTAATGAAATTAGGTATAAGCTCTAGGGTCAGACCCCTGAGATTGACTGTAGCATGTGTTTTCGAATTGGGTCTTAAGGACATAAAAAATCCTTCAATCACCTCATCATCATATCCATGAATTCTTTCAAAGAAAGACATCCAGTTTGCCATGTTGAAGAGGGCCACCAGCTCGGGGTGCTCATGCAATTTATTGGAGTTCAAAGGCTCCTTTCTCATAAAACCTCCTGGCATGGTGTTTAGTGGTTTCTGAAAGTGCTCAGGTGATGAAAAAAACAACAATTTTCAAAATCAGAAATAGAGGGACAACTGAGTTTTGTTTTTTTCTGAAACTATAGGAGGAATTGTCTGTGTGCTTCTTCTTCACAACACCATTATGCAATTTGTTGGAAATAATACTGAGGGGGGGGTGAATCAGTATTATAAAATTCTTTTCAATCTATATTCCTTATTTATACTTTGAATAATTCTTCAAATATTGATCATTACTTTGTATGTCAGTATCATAAAATAATGAGCAGGAAAAAGAAAAGCAAATAGTCACAAAAGAACACCAGATATAAGGTGGAAACCCAATGTGGGTGAAAACCACCTGCTGCAATATGTCTCTATCTTCTTTCAATTAGAAACTCCTTTTACAATGATTTTGTACTGGTGCAGTCCTTTACCAGTACGCAGGCTACAACCTGCAGAGAGCTACAACCCTCTCTCGTTCTCCAGCTTCTCCTGGAAGGGAGCTACAACCCCCTTAGCTCTTGTACTAGCCAAGATACTAGTACGTAGGTGCTGGCCTACTGAAGGCTACAACCTTCTCTTTCTTCCAGGGACCACGTTTCATAAATTTTCAGACTGGATCCATGAACATCAATCAATCATCAAGTATATCTGCATCAAACAATCTCCTTTTCCCAATTAGCACTGAATCAAGTAAACACTTCTCTGACAGCTGTACCTAGAACACAGTAACAGTAACCACACACCAAATTTTGAACCCAGAATACTGCAGCAATAGACAGAGGCAGCTAGATCATAATTTAAAGATATACGCTACTTCAACAACCTGAAACCTGCGTGCAGATCTATAAAGGATAATTCCTTCTTTCAAATATTCAGACACTAATTAACCCAGATTTTCAGATTTATAGATCAAGCATGCGCCTCATATAACAGATCAAAATCATGCACAGATACTATTATTCAAGCATAAAGATTATGACCAATCAATAGAACTTATCCTTCTTTATGCGCTAAGGTTCCTCCATTCAGATCCAGATCTGCACCATAACCCAATCACAAATATTTCAGATCTAGCACTTATTAGATATTCAATTTATTCGATGATGCTTTGCCAAATGATCTCCTTCCTCTTTTATACTCTTAGGCCTTCCACAATACCACGGTCCAAAACCATAGGATCAAAAAACTGTTGGACTTATACCATGAACCAACCATGAAAGTGCGTGAGATCAACACTTTTGGAAGCAATACCATGAGCGAAAACCATAGGATCAAAAACTATAGGACTAATACCATGAACCAACCATGAAAGTGCGTGAGATCAACACTTTTGGATGCAATACCACGGACCAAAACCATAGGATCAAAAACTGTCGGACTAATACCATGAGCCAACCATGAAAGTGCGTGAACTTTTCTCTTCATGAAAGGGACTTTTCTCTGCATGAAAGTGCGTGAATTTTCTCTACATGAAATAAACTTTTCTCTGCATAAAAGTGCGTGAACTTTTCTTTACATGAAATAAACTTTTCTCTGCATAAAAGTGCGTGAAATTTTCTCTACATGAAATAAACTTTTATCTTCATGAAAGAAACTTTTATCTTCATGAAAGTGCGTGAACTTTGCTGCACTATAATTTATCATCTGAGATGAGTGGGTTTCCATCAAGTACAACATATGTATCATAATGCCAACAATCTCCCCCTTTGGACTTGATGGCAACAACAACCAATCACTCTCCCCCTTTGACATCAAGGGCAAAGGGTTATGCTCCCCCTAAGAACATGCTCCCCCTGACTATAAACCAGATCTGCAAAGAAGAACCATAATCCATCAAACACTATAAATGACCATGAAAGAGATAGAGACGTATTGCAACAATATTCAGACCAGCATCCATGATCTCCTTCTGTACTTCCTCCATAATGCCAACAATGCATGATATGCTCCCCCTGAACCTGTGCCATTCGATCTTTGACAAATCCGCAACCCAGCACATGTACGAATATACTTCAGATGAACCTTGCGTACAACCAACAATCAGAAGAGATTCAACAACAAGATGATGCATCAACAACCCCCAGCTTTTGCCTGAGGTATTCAAAGGTCTCCCTAGGCAATGGTTTGGTGAGTATATCAGCAACCTGTTCCTTAGAAGGACCATACTCCAACTTGACCTTTTGTTCAAGCACTTGTTCCCAGAGAAAGTGATACTTGATTGGTATGTGCTTGGTTTTTGAATGCATGACTGGGTTCTTTGAAATGATGATTGCACTTGTATTATCACATAAGATGGAGATGGGTGGTGTACAAGTGATTTGAAAATCCTGCAAGGTCTGCATCATCCAAAGGAGTTGAGTGCAGCAAGATGCAGCAGCAACATATTCTGCTTCAGCTGTAGACAAGGCAATCGAACTCTGTTTCTTGCTGAACCAAGATACTAATCTGGAACCCAAAGAATGCACCACCACTTGTGCTCTTCCTGTCATCCACGCTTCCGGCCCAATCTACATCAGTATAAGCATGAAGTGTGAGATCTGTATCTCTAGGATACCATAAGCCATAATTTTGAGTCCCTTGAAGATATTTGAAGATTCTCTTTACTGCCTGAAGATGAGTTTCCTTTGGATTTGCCTGAAATCTTCCAACTATTCCCACTGCATGCATGATGTCTGGTCGGGTACCTGTCAAATAAAGTAGACTTCCAATCATAGATCTGTAGGTTGGTTGATGTACTGCTGCTGATTCATCATTTGCACTGAGGCTACATCCTGTGACCATGGGTGTACATACTGGTTTTGCATCTTCCATGCCATATTTCTTCAAAATCTGCTTGAGATACTTGGTTTGAGACAAGAAGATCCCTCCTTCCTTTTGTTGGATTTGCAGGCCAAGAAAATATGTCAATTCTCCAAGCAAGGACATTTTGAATTCTTTCTGCATCACCAAGCCAAAGCTTTAACTCATAGATTCTTCATTGCTGCCAAAGATAATGTCATCTACATACACAACAAGTATTAGCAATTTGTCATTTTAAATTTTTATATAAAGATTGCTATCTGCTGATCCTTTTTAAAAACCTTGTTGATGAAGATATTTCTCCAAACGATAGTACCAAGCCCTTGGAGCTTGTTTAAGACCATAGAGAGCCTTTTTCAGTCTGCATACAAGATTTGGATCATTTCCAAGAATGAAACCATCTGGCTGCTCAATGTATACTTCTTCTTCTAAGTCTCCATTCAGAAAGGCTGATTTCACGTCCATTTGAAATACTTTGAACTTTTGAAAGCTTGAGAGAGCAAGGAACATTCAGATGGCCTCAAGTCTTGCAACAAGAGAAAAATTTTCCTCAAAATCTATTCCTTCTTGCTGTGCATACCCTTTACAAACAAGTCTTGCCTTGTTTCTAATTACTTCCCCATTTTCATTCAACTTATTTTTGAAGACCCATTTTGTCCCTATAACATTCTTATCCTTTGGTCTAGGAACCAACTCCCAAGTGTTGTTCTTTTCGATCTTCTCAAGTTCTTCATCCATTGCTTTGACCCAACATTCATCTTTGCATGTCTCTTTTACATTTTGTGGTTCAGTGGAGGAGAGTAATGCCAAATAGCTTGAAGCTTCTACAATTGTTTTTCTTGTTTGTACACCTGCTTCTTTCTGCCCCAAAATCTGAGATTCTGGATGATTCTTCTGAACGTACCGGGATGGAGTCTTACCTTCTATCCTTATCTGTTCCTCTGGTGCTTCTTGAGGTTCTTCTTCTTCGATATTTTCATGATTACTTGCCTAGGAATGTATCCCTTTTCATCAACCACTACATCAATGCTGTCAACAATTCTTCCAAGTCTTTTATTGTAGCACTTATATGCTTTGTTGTGTGGAGAATAACCAAGAAGAATGCCTTCATCTGCTCTAGGTTCAAGTTTTCCAAGTTGCTCATCAGTATTCTTAATATAGCATTTGCTCCCAAAGATTTTGAAGTGCTTTACTAAAGGAGTCTCACCATACCAGAGCTCATGAGGAGTTTGAGTGCTGTTCACTCGGACATTTGTTTTGTTGAGAATAACAACCGCAGCATATGCGACTTCACCCCAGAAAGTTGCAGGAGTTCCAGACTCATCCAGCATAGCACAAGCCATTTGTTGGACTGTTCTGTTCATCCTTTCCACCACTCCATTTTGCTGAGGAGTTCTAGCTGTAGAGAATTCTCTTCTTATCCCATGTTCTTCACAGAAATCGAAAAATTCATTTGAGGTAAAATCCCCACCTCTGTCAGACCTGAGGCACTTAATTTTGTAACCTAATTCATTTTCAACCAAGGCTTTGAAGGATTTGAATTTCTCGAATGCTTCGTCTTTGTGCTTCATAAGTCCTAACCAAACAAACCTGGAGAAATCGTCAATGAATAATATCAAGTATTTTTCTCTTCGAGGTGTCCTTTTCCTAAATGGACCACATACATCTATATGGACTAGCTCAAGAGGCATGCTAGCTGATCCTTCCTTCTCTGGAAAGTTAGTTCTAGTTTGCTTTCCAAACTGACATGATTTGCATATGGTGTTGTCTGGAATTTTGATATCTAGAAGACCATGAACTGCCTGATATTTGCATGCTTTCCTTATTTGTGAAAAACTTAGATGACCGAACCTCCGGTGCCATAACCAGTGTTCATCATCCTTGCTCAAATAACATTGTTGTTTTCCTTCTTCAAATATGTATAGAATATTTGGAGTTCTTCTACCTTTGATCACTGTTTCACCTGTATCAAGATCACGAACACGACATCCGTTTGATCTAAATATCACCTCGGTTCCTTGATCACACATCTGGCTGACACTTAGAAGATTATGCTTCAATCCATCAACATACAAAACATTTCTAGCTTTGACCTTTTCTTTTAACTGAGCAGTGCCTTTTCCTTTTATAGTTGCAGGAGTATCATTTCCAAAAGAGACTTTCTTTCCCTTTTCTGAAGCAGAATATGATTCAAGTTTTTCTTTATCACCTGTCATATGTTTCGAACATCCACTGTCAATGTACCATAGATTTTCTTGTCCTTCTGCATAAAATGCTATCCCACATCTTTCTGTTTGTGGTTCCTTTATTCTCCATGTTCTGGTGCTTGAGGCTTGTTCCTTTGTCTGTTGAAACCTGCTCCTGCATTCAGAATCTTCATGACCAAAGTTATTGCAAATAGAACATTCAACTTCATTTTCAAGAGCCGAAAAGTTGTTATAGGTCCTTTTTGTAATCCTGATCATACTTCTTTGTTTTTGAGCTTCTCTAGTCATGATTGTTTTATATGCAACACATTGAGCTGCTTTGTGACCAAAGTTATGGCAAGAGAAACATTGCCCATTGAAGAAACTTCTGCGATTATCAAATCTACCGGCAAAATGATTGTAATTTCTATTGTCATCCATTTTTGAAGCAAATTGAGAAGATTTTACCTGTGGCTGGTTGTAGCTTTTGTTCATCCTTAAGACAGATTGCCCCTGGTTTACCTGATAGTCTTTGTTTGTTCTTGATGTAATTCGTCCCTGCTTTACCTGGTGATCTCCATTGTGCTTTTGCTAATTCCTTCTTGCTACATCAATGTTGAAATTTGGTACCGGAGGACAGGTGGTTCCCTTAGGCTTTCATCTTTGGCCTAGGGAAAAGTGTCCAAAAGAATTTAATTTTTCTCCTAAAGTGACTTTATAATTTTATAAAGTTAAATCTAATTTAAAAGTGACTTTAAGTGATAAAGTTACTAAGTCTAATTTTAAAGTAACTTTTATAGAGCAAATGAAAACTTAGAAAGGAAAAGTGACTTTGGAAATAAATGACTAAGTGGGTCTTTATTAAAGTGGGGTGAATTAAAAAATAGAAAGTGAGATTTAAATGAGCATTTAATCTCAGCCATTGATCTAAATCTATTTCAGCCATTGGATTTAGAGATCACCCAAAAGTCACTTGGATCACCCAAAAGTCGCTTGGAGTTATATTAAAGGAGGAAAAGGAGGAAAAGGTCATTCATTCTTTCATGAGCAGATTGGGAGAAGGAGAGCAAGAGAGCAAGAGAGATTTCTGAGCAGGGAGGAGAAGAAGACAGCAGCTTGGCACACATTCCAAGGCAGCAGTTGGGCAGATTTGTACAGCTGATTCAGCACATACTGAAAGGCAAATTTTTGCACAAAAATCGAGGAGCAGTTCGCTGATTTTTCTGCACACAAAACAGAGGCCGTACAGCATTTATTGCTGTCCTGTTTGCTGTAATTTCTAGATTGCTGTGAGGCACGGGAAAGGAGATAAGTTGTAAATTTGCTCGCTGATTTTTGCTGAATAATTCTCACTGTAAAAAGGCAATTTTCAGAAATAAAGAAGAGCTCTCAAACTAGTTTTCCGCAAGAGTTGTAGGGGGTTTTTCCAGGGTCAAGTTGACCAAAAATATCAGTGTTTTAATGTGTTTTAATGGCTGTTTTTGATTGCTGATTTTTAATTCTGCAATTTCCAGCATTCTGAAAAATTTCCAGAATTTGTGTTTTCAACAATATTTATTTTTTTCAGCTTGTTAAATGTATGGTTATGGGAAAGGGCATTTAACTATATGGGAGAAATAAGGAGAAACTGAAAACCGGGGTGGGAAAACAGAAATTTCTACATGGTATCAGAGCTTGAGTGCTGAAGGGCAGTTTGGGACAGCAAAAGGAAAAATTACAGTTGCTGATTTTTCACTCAGAAAATTCCAACAAGCTGATTTTTTCATAAACAACAGTTTTATCTTTACTACAGCAGTGCTATTTTTCAGTTTTAGGATAGCAGGATGTCATTGGGATTGAGGGTGGAGGATAGGTTGGATGGGCATACAAATTACAGTGTTTGGAAGGAGAGAATGCAGAGTATCTTTGAGGAGGCAGAAGTCTGGGATATCATGGTGCATACCGCACAGAACCTTGTTGTTGTGCCCACTGATGTTACTCAGTTGGCTGAGTATAAAAAGAAGAACAATAAGGGTAAGAGGCTGATTCTAGACGGAATCAAAGACCATTTCATTCCTCATGTGAGAGGAAAAAGCAATGCCCATGAGATGTGGACAACATTATCCAATCTCTACCAGAGTACCAATGAGAATCGGAAGATGGTCCTGAAGGAGAAGCTAAAGAACATTAAGATGGGGAATGATAGTGCAGCTAGATATCTCACAAAGATTACCAATGTGAGAGATGAGTTGGCAGCGATTGGAGAGGCCATTCCATCCACTGAGTTGGTGCGTATTGCAGTGAATTGCCTCCCCCGTTCATGGTTGAACTTTGCTGATGGGGTTTGTGCACGTGAGACCCTTCCCACATGGGAGAGGTTTTGGGATGATTGTATTCAGACAGAGATCAGGAAAGGACAGCTTGAGGCAGCCAAGCCAGTTGAGCAGGATGAGGACGTAGCACTGGTGGCAGGAGGCAAGAAAGGCAAAGGGAAAAAGCAGGCTTCCACAAGCGGTGGTGGAGGTAAAGGCAAAGGTAAAGGTAAACAGAGTAACTCACAGAAGGACTATTCCAAAGTGAAGTGTTGGAATTGTTAGAAGATGGGACACTATGCAGTTGTGTGTCCGGAGAAGAAGAAGAAGGGGAAGAACCAGGATGTGGCAGCTTCAGCTGAGATTGAGGACTTTGCAGGTCGTTTTGACCGGGAGTTTGCGTTCACTACATGTGAGTCCTCTAGTGCAGGATCACCTGCCACACAGGTTCAGAGGGAGCATGCTTTTCTCTCGATTAGCGGAGCATCTACAGGTATCTGGTATGTGGACAGTGGGGCTTCACATCATATGACAGGAGTCCGTGAGTACTTCTCAGAGCTTTCAGAGAGTGGCACTGATATTGAGGTAGTACTCGGTGATGACAGAGTTGTTAGAGCAGTCGGGGTGGGGACAGTGACATTTCAGAGGGAGTCCAAACCTCCCTTGAAGGTGTCAGAGGTTCTTTATGTGCCAGGGATGAGGAAGAACCTCATATCCGTCTCAGCTTTGGAGGACAGAGGATATGACGTACTGTTCAGGGGAGGACAGGTGTTGATGTATCCCAGGGACACTCCAGCTGATTCAGCTAGAGTGATAGGTGTACGCCATGCAAAGGTGTACAAGTTTGCATTCCAGCCCCTTTTGGCATTGAGCAGTAGTACCGACATCAGAACTAGCAGTTCTGAGCTGTGTGAGATTTGGCACCGCAGGATGGGACATATGTATCATGGAGCCTTGAGGACATTGCGGGAGATCACTACAGGTGTGCCAGATTTCAGTACTGATCACTTTGATACTTGCAGAGGTTGTGCGATGGGCAAATTTGCCAAATCCCCTTTTCCCAGCAGTGACAGCAAAGCGACAGGGATACTTGATTTGATTCATTCCGATGTGAGCGATCAGATGTCTCATGTTTCCTTGAGTGGATATGAGTACTATGTTTTATTCATTGATGATCACTCCAGGAGGACCTGGATTTATTTTCTGAAGACCAAGAGTGAGGTCTTCAAGAAGTTTCAGGAGTTCAGAGCTCTTGTGGAGACTCAGACAGGTCGAAAGATCAAGTCCTTGAGGTCGGACAATGGAGGAGAGTACACCGTTGGAGAGTTTGTTGACTATTGTGCGGAGGCAGGCATTAGGAGGGAGTTCACTGTTCCTTACAACCCCCGACAGAACGGGGTTGCAGAGAGGAAGAACAGATCCATCATAGGGGCTGCCAAAGCCATGTTACATGATCAGGGGTTTCCATTGTTCTTGTGGGCAGAGGCCTGCAACACAGCTGTTTACTTGCAGAACAGGAGTCCGCATCGTGCCTTGGGGCACATGACTCCGGAGGAGGCTTTCTCTGGGAAGAAGCCTGATATTGGTCATCTTCATATCCTTGGATGCATTACATACTCCTATATACCCAAGGAGAAGAGGACCAAAGTAGAGCCCACCGCAGAGAAGGGTATCTTTGTGGGCTACAGTGAGACCTCAAAGGCCTTTCAGATTTACATTCTTGCACAGAGGAGAGTTGTTGTCAGACGGGATGTAAAGTTCGAGGAGGACAGGGCCTTTAGGAGGTCACGGGAGTTAGAGTATCTGGATCAGCCAGACTCTTAGCAGCAGTTGAGTCAGTCGCAGGGATCCAGTGGGTAGGGATCAGAAGGATCAGGAGGTACATCTATGAGGATGTCAGGTCCGTCAGTGAGCAGTGGCTCATCGAGCCAGAGGGGTGGTGCTCAGGGCAGCATGCAGAGCAGTTCACAGAGCAGTTCACTGGGGAGTCCACTGATGTACAGTTCACACGGTACCTCAGCTTCTACAGGTTCAGGTGCAGGCAGGAGGACAGCAGACAGACAGTCAGGAGTTCAGGCTTCTGATGATGAGGAGGAGGAGTTTCATTCTCCAGTGGGAGAAGTGCGCTCAGGAAGAGGAAGCCCAAGTGGCTTCAGGACACCTTGAGAGATGCCACATCTGTTGCTGAGCCGAAGAGGCCGGTCAGAGAGAGTAGACCACCTGAGAGGTTTTGTAGCTATATGGCGATGGTTACCAGCATCCTTGACTCTGAGCCTTCTAGCTATGAGGAGGCAGCTAGCCAGTAGGTCTGGAGAGAGGCCATGCAGGAGGAGTATTCTTCTATGATGAAGAATGATGTTTGGGAGGTGGTGCCGAGGCCTGAGGGCAAATCCGTGGTTACTTCCAGATGGCTTTACAAGGTAAAGCATGCTGTAGATGGCAGCATTGAGAAATTCAAAGCAAGGTTTGTGGCTAGAGGGTTCTCCCAGGTAGAGGGAGTTGATTATGAGGAGACCTTCGCTCCCGTGGCTCGATATACTTCGATCCGCTCCATTATATCGATAGTAGCAGAGATGGGTTGGAAGATCCACCAGATGGATGTGAAGACCTCATTTTTCAATGGCTTCATACAGGAGGAGGTGTACATTGAACAACCACAGGGCTTTGAGGTGCATGGGAAGGAGTCCCATGTGTGCAGATTGAAGAAGGCCCTTTATGGCCTGAAGCAAGCTCCCAGAGCTTGGTACTCTAGGATAGATACATATTTGCAGGGGATGGGTTTCATAAAGAGTGAGGCAGATCCGAACCTTTACTTTATTGTGATTGGTGAGGAGCCTCTCATTCTGGTGCTGTATGTGGATGACTTGATCATTACAGGTGCAGGGAGACTCATAGAGCACTGCAAGAGAGATCTTGCGGCGGAGTTTGAGATGAAGGACATCAGCTTGATGCATTACTTTTTGGGTTTGGAGGTGTGGCAGGAGGAGGGGCATTTCTTCCTGGGGCAGTGGAAGTATATTGTAGACATCCTTAGCAGATTCCACATGGAGGATTGTAGACCCATGTCGACACCGATGATCACCAACTGGAAGAAGCTTCATGCTTCGGATCCCGAGTTGGTGGATCCCACATTGTACAGGCAGCTGATTGGTTCCTTGATGTATTTGGTCAACACTAGACCAGATATATGTTTTGCAGTCAACACGATGAGTGAGTTTATGTGTGAGCCTAGGAAGGTTCACTGGGTGGCTGCAAAACACATTTTGCGGTACTTGCAGGGGACAATGGATTATGGTCTGGACTACAGGTAGGGAGATGGAGTGAGATTGGCAGGATACACTGATTCTGATTGGGCAAGTTGTGCTTCTGATAGGAAGAGCACTTCGGGGTGTTGTTTTGGGTTGGGTTCAGCAGTAGTGTCATGGTTCAGCCGGAAGAAGTAGTCAGTAGCACTGAGTTCAGCGGAAGCAGAGTATATGGCAGCCAGTCTAGCTAGTTCTGAGGCCATCTGGCTTCGCAAGATGTTGTTTGGCTTATTTGGTCAGCCGTTGAGACCTTCAGTGATTTACTGTGATAATCAGAGTTGCATTAAACTCACGGAGAATCCAGTATTTCATGACAGGTCAAAGCATATCGGGATCAGATATCATTTCATCAGAGACTATGTTCAGAAGGGAGTTGTGAAGCTTGAGTATATTTCCACTGATGAGCAGGTTGCAGATATCCTTACCAAAGCCTTACCACGGGGCAAGCATGTCTACTTCAGGGACAAGATGGGTGTGGTGAGGAACACCTTCCTCGGTAAGAGGGAGTGTTGAAATTTGGTATCGGAGGACAGGTGGTTCCCTTACGCTTTGATCTTTGGCCTAGGGAAAAGTGTCCAAAAGAATTTAATTTTTCTCCTAAAGTGACTTTATAATTTTATAAAGTTAAATCTAATTTAAAAGTGACTTTAAGTGATAAAGTTACTAAGTCTAATTTTAAAGTAACTTTTATAAAGTAAATGAAAAATTAGAAAGGAAAAGTGACTTTGGAAATAAATGACTAAGTGGGTCTTTATTAAAGTGGGGTGAATTAAAAAATAGAAAGTGAGATTTAAATAAGCATTTAATCTCAGCCATTGATCTAAATCTATATCAGCCATTGGATTTAGAGATCACCCAAAAGTCACTTGGAGTTATATTAAAGGAGGAAAAGAAGGAAAATGTCATTCATTCTTTCATGAGCAGATTGAGAGAAGGAGAGCAAGAGAGCAAGAGAGATTTCTGAGCAGGGAGGAGAAGGAGACAGCAGCTTGGCACACATTCCAAGGCAGCAGTTGAGCAGATTTGTACAGCTGATTCAGCACATAGTGAAAGGCAGATTTTTGCACAAAAATCGAGGAGCAGTTTGCTGATTTTTCTGCACACAAAACAGAGGCCGTACAGCATTTATTGTTGTCCTGTTTGCTGTAATTTCCAGATTGCTGTGAGGCACGGGAAAGGAGATAAGTTGTAAATTTGCTTGCTGATTTTTGCTGAATAATTCTCACTGTAAAAAGGCAATTTTCAGAAATAAAGAAGATCTCTCAAACTGGTTTTCCCCAAGAGTTGTAGGGGGTTTTTCCAGGGTCAAGTTGACCAAAAATATCAGTGTTTTAATTTGTTTTAATGACTGTTTTTTATTGCTGATTTTTAATTCTGAAATTTCCAACATTCTGAAAAATTTCCAGAATTTGTGTTTTCAGCAATATTTATTTTTTTTCAGCTTGTTAAATGTATGGTTATGGGAAAGGGCATTTAACTATATGGGAGAAATAAGGAGAAACTGAAAACCGGGGTGAGAAAACAAAAATTTCTACAATCAAGATAACTCTTTGAGGTGGATGCTTGAGATGTTTCTCCATTATACCCCAGACATGTCTTGTTTAGTGGAGAACGTTGTACATTGATGATCTCATCCAGAGTTTCAGATCCTTTGACAAACTTAAGATTAATAGCCTTTGTTTTCTCAATTTCTTTTCTAAGGCCAACAATTTCACCTTCTAACTTTTCAAGATATTTTTCTTTTTCATCAATTTGAAATTGTAGAGTATCAATGATCATATTCTTTTCTTCTATACATGTCTTAAGTCTAGAAATCTCTTCATAAAAACTATACACATCTATAGGATCCATGTAATTATCATCTTCAAATGCCATTAAAAGTTTATAGTCATTACTTCGTTCATCTTCATCACTATTTGATAGACCATCACTGTCTTCATGAGTGTAGTAGCTTTTCTTATTTGCATTCTGTTTCTTGTTCCATCTGGCAGGTTCCTTTCCTTTGTCAATCTTATCCTTATGAGGACATTTGGCAGCATAATGACCTACTCTTCCACAAGCAAAGCATTTAAAAGGTATCTTACCTCTGAATCTTCCAGTACCCCGTTGAAGATTTCTCACAAAATTTGATTCTTCTTCTTCTTCTGGCACGTGACTTGATTCATAGTAGTCTCCTTTGCCTGAAGCCTTAAAAGCAGCTTCTCTCCTGTCTGATGGACCTCCTTTTCTCATTTCATAAGCAGTTATAATTCTGTGTAGCTGAGAATAGTAGGAGTTCGTAGATTTTCCTTTTCTTCTATTGCAGACACTTTAGATTCAAACTTGGGGGACAATGATCTTAGGACTTTTTCAACCACAACAGCCTTTTTTATTTCTCCACCCAAGTTTTTCATACAATTAATAATCTCATCTACCCGAAGGAAATAGATAGCCACAATTTCATTGTAAAAAATTCTGTTTTCCCACCCCGGTTTTCAGTTTCTTCTTATTTCTCCCATGTAGTTAAATGCCCATTCCCATAACCATACATTTAACAGACTGAAAAAAATAAATATTGCTGAAAACACAAATTCTGGAAATTTTTCAGAATGCTGGAAATTGCAGAATTAAAAATCAGCAATAAAAAACAGCCATTAAAACACATTAAAACACTGGTATTTTTGGTCAACTTGACCCTGGAAAAACCCCCTACAACTCTTGGGGAAAACCAGTTTGAGAGCTCTTCTTTATTTCTGAAAATTGCCTTTTTACAGTGAGAATTATTCAGCAAAAAATCAGCAAGCAAATTTACAACTTATCTCCTTTCCCGTGCCTCACAGCAATCTGGAAATTACAGCAAACAGGACAACAATAAATGTTGTACGACCTCCGTTTTGTGTGCAGAAAAATCAGCAAACTGCTCCTCGATTTTTGTGCAAAAATCTGCCTTTCACTATGTGTTGAATCAGCTGTACAAATCTGCTCAACCGCTGCCTTGGAATGTGTGCCAAGCTGCTGTCTCCTTCTCCTCCCTGCTCAGAAATCTCTCTTGCTCTCTTGCTCTCCTTCTCCCAATCTGCTCATGAAAGAATGAATGACCTTTTCCTCCTTTTCCTCCTTTAATATAACTCCAAGTGACTTTTGGGTAATCCAAGTGACTTTTGGGTGATCTCTAAATCCAATGGCTAAAATAGATTTAGATCAATGGTTGAGATTAAATGCTCATTTAAATCTCACTTTCTATTTTTTAATTCACCCCACTTTAATAAAGACCCACTTAGTCATTTATTTCCAAAGTCACTTTTCCTTTCTAATTTTTCATTGACTTTATAAAAGTCACTTTAAAATTAGACTTAATAACTTTATCACTTAAAGTCACTTTTAAATTAGATTTAACTTTATAAAATTATAAAGTCACTTTAGTAGAAAAATTAAATTCTTTTGGACACTTTTCCATAGGCCAAAGATCAAAGCCTAAGGGAACCACCTGTCCTCCTGTACCAAATTTCAACACTCCCTCTTACCGAGGAAGGTGTTCCTCACCACACCCATCTTGTCCCTGAAGTAGACATGCTTGCCCCGTGGTAAGGCTTTGGTAAGGATATCTGTAACCTGCTCATCAGTGGAAATATACGCAAGCTTCACAACTCCCTTCTGAACATAGTCTTTGATGAAATGATATCTGATCCCGATATGCTTTGACCTGTCATGAAATACTGGATTCTCCGTGAGTTTAATGCAACTCTGATTATCACAGTAAATCACTAAAGGTCTCAACGGCTGACCAAATAATCCAAACAACATCTTGCGAAGCCAGATAGCCTCACAACTAGCTAGAATGGCTGCCATATACTCTGCTTCCGCTGAACTCAGTGCTACTGACTGCTGCTTCCGGCTGAACCATGACACTACTGCTGAACCCAACCCAAAACAACACCCTGAAGTGCTCTTCCTAGCAGAAGCACAACCTGCCCAATCAGAATCAGTGTATCCTGCCAATCTCACTCCATCTCCTTGCCTGTAGTCCAGACCATAATCCACTGTCCCCTGCAAGTACTGCAAAATGTGTTTTGCAGCCACCCAGTGAACCTTCCTAGGCTCACACATAAACTGACTCATCGTGTTGACTGCAAAACAGATATCTGGTCTAGTGTTGACCAAATACATCAAGGAACCAATCAGCTGCCTGTACAATGTGGGATCCACCAACTCGGAATCCGAAGCATGAAGCTTCTTCCAGTTGGTGATCATCGGTGTCGACATAGGTCTACAATCCTCCATGTTGAATCTGCTAAGGATGTCCACAATATACTTCCCCTGCCCCAGGAAGAAATGCCCCTCCTCCTGCCACACCTCCAAACCCAAAAACTAATGCATCAAGCCGATGTCCTTCATCTCAAACTCCGCCGCAAGATCTCTCTTGCAGTGCTCTATGAGTCTCTCTGCACCTGTAATGATCAAGTCATCCACATACAGCACCAGAATGAGAGGCTCCTCACCAATCACAATAAAGTAAAGGTTCGGATCTGCCTCACTCTTTGTGAAACCCATCCCGTGCAAGTATGCATCTATCCTAGAGTACCAAGCTCTGGGAGCTTGCTTCAGGCCATAAAGGGCCTTCTTCAATCCGCACACATGGGACTCCTTCCCATGCACCTCAAAGCCTTGTAGCTGCTCAATGTACACCTCCTCCTGTATGAAGCCATTGAGAAATGCGGTCCTCACATCCATCTGGTGGATCTTCCAACCCATCTCTGCTGCTATCGATATAATGGAGCGGATCGAAGTATATCGAGCCACGGGAGCGAAGGACCCCTCATAATCAACTCCCTCTACCTGGGAGAACCCTCTAGCCACAAACCTCGCTTTGAATTTCTCAATGTTGCCATCTGCAGCATGCTTTACCTTGTAAAGCCATCTGGAAGTAACCACGGATTTGCCCTCAGGCCTCGGCACCACCTCCCAAACATCATTCTTCATGATAGAAGAATACTCCTCCTGCATGGCCTCTCTCCAGACCTGCTGGCTAGCTGCCTCCTCATAGCTAGAAGGCTCAGAGTCAAGGATGCTGGTAACCATCGCCATATAGCTACAAAACCTCTCAGGTGGTCTACTCTCTCTGACCGGCCTCTTCGGCTCAGCAACATATGTGGCATCTCTCAAGGTGTCCTGAAGCCACTTGGGCTTCCTCTTCCCTGAGCGTACTTCTCCCACTGGAGAATGAAACTCCTCCTCCTCATCATCATCAGTAGCCTGAACTCGTGACTGTCTGTCTGCTGTCCTCTTGCCTGCACCTGAACCTGTAGAAGCTGAGGTACCGTGTGAACTGTCCATCAGTGGACTCCCTAGTGAACTGCTCTGTAAACTGCTCTGCATGCTGCCCGGAGCACCACCCCTCTGGCTCGGCGAGCCACTGCTCATTGATGGACATGACATCCTCATAGATGTACCTCTGGATCCTCCTGATCCCTGCCAACTGGATCCCTGCCACTGACTCAACTGCTGCTGAAGGTCTGGCTGATCCAGATACTCTAACTCCCGTGCCCTCCTAAAGGCCCTGTCCTCCTCGAACTTCACATCCCGTCTGAAAACAACTCTCCTCTGTGCAGGAATGTAAATCCGAAAGGCCTTTGAGGTCTCACTGTAGCCCACAAAGATACCCTTCTCTGCGGTGGGCTCTAGTTTGGTCCTCTTCTCCTTGGGTATATAGGAGTATGTTATGCATCCAAAGATATGAAGATGACCAATATCAGGCTTCTTCCCAGAGAAAGCCTCCTCCGGAGTCATGTGCCCCAAGGCACGATGCGGACTCCTGTTCTACAAGTAAACAGCTGTGTTGCGGGCCTCTGCCCACAAGAACAATGGCAACCCCTGATCATGTATCATGGCTTTGGCAGCCCCTATGATGGATCTGTTCTTCCTCTCCGCAACCCCGTTCTGCTGGGGGTTGTAAGAAACAGTGAACTCCCTCCTAATGCCTGCCTCCGCACAATAATCAACAAACTCTCCAAGGGTGTACTCTCCTCCATTGTCCGACCTCAAGGACTTGATCTTTCGACCTGTCTGAGTCTCCACAAGAGCTCTGAACTCCTGAAACCGCTTGAATACCTCACTGTTGGTCTTCAAAAAATAAATCCAGGTCTTCCTGGAGTGATCATCAATGAATAACACATAGTACTCATATCCACTCAAGGAAACATGAGACATCCGACCGCTCACATCGGAATGAATCAAATCAAGTATCCCCGTCGCTCTGCTGTCACTGCTGGGAAAAGGGGATTTGGCAAACTTGCCCATCGCACAACCTCTGCAAGTATCAAAGTGATCAGTACTGAAATCTGGCACAGCTGTAGTGATCTCCCGCAATGTCCTCAAGGCTCCATGATACATATGTCCCATCCTACGGTGCCAAATCTCACACAGCTCAGAACTGCTAGCTTTGCTGTCGGTACTACTGCTCAATGCCAAAAGGGGCTGAAATGCAAACTTGTACACCTTTGCATGGCGTACACCTATCACTCTAGCTGAATCCGCTGTAGCGCCCTTGGGATACATCAACACCTGTCCTCCCCTGAACAGTACCTCATATCCTCTGTCCTCCAAAGTTGAGACGGATATGAGGTTCTTCCTCATCCCTGGCACATAAAGAACCTCTGACACCTTCAAGGGAGGTTTGGACTCCCTCTGAAATGTCACTGTCCCCACCCCGACTACTCTAACAACTCTGTCATCACCAAGTACTACCTCAATATCAGTGCCACCCTCTGAAAGCTCTGAGAAGTACTCACGAACTCCTGTCATGTGACGTGAAGCCCCACTGTCCACATACCAGATACCTATAGATGCTCCGCTAATCGAGGGAAAAGCATGCTCCCTCTGAACCTGTGTGGCAGGTGATCCTGCACTAGAGGACTCACACGTAGTGAACGCAAACTCTCGGTCAAAACGACCAGCAAAGTCCTCAATCTCTGCTGAAGCTGCCACGTCCTGGTTCTTCCCCTTCTTCTTCTTCTTGTCCGGACACACCACTGCATAGTGTCCCATCTTTTGACAATTCCAACATTTCACCTTGGAATAGTCCTTCTGTGTGTTCCCCTGTTTACCTTTACCTTTGCCTTTGCCCCCACCACTGCTTGTGGAAGCCTGCTTCTTCCCTTTGCCTTTCTTGCCTCCTGCCACCAGTGCTACATCATCATCCTGCTCAACTGGCTTGGCTGCTCCAAGCTGACCTTTCCTGATCTCTGTCTGAATGCAATCATCCCAAAACCTCTCCCATGTGGGAAGGGTCTCACGTGCACAAACCCCATCAGCAAAGTTCAACCATGAACGGGGGAGGCCATTCACTGCAATCTGCACCAACTCAGTGGGTGGAATGGCCTCTCCAATCGCTGCCAACTCATCTCTCACATTAGTAATCTTTGTGAGATATCCAGCTGCACTATCATTACCCATCTTAATGTTCTTCAGCTTCTCCTTCAGGACCATCTTCCGGTTCTCATTGGTACTCTGGTAGAGATTGGACAATGCTGTCCACATCTCATGGGCATTGCTCTTTCCTCTCACATGAGGAATGCAATGGTCTTTGATTCCGTCTAGAATCAACCTCTTACCCTTATTGTTCTTCTTTTTATACTCAGCCAACTGAGTAACATCAGTGGGCACAACAACAGGGTTCTGTGCGGTATGCACCATGATATCCCAGACTTCTGCCTCCTCAAAGATACTTTGCATTCTGTCCTTCCAAACACTGTAATTTGTATGCCCATCCAACCTATCCTCCACCCTCAATCCCAATGACATCCTGCTGTCCTAAAACTGAAAAAATAGCACTGCTGTAGTAAAGATAAAACTGCTGTTTATGAAAAAATCAGCTTGCTGGAATTTTCTGAGTGAAAAATCAGCAACTGTAATTTTTCCTTTTGCTGTCCCAAACTGCCCTTCAGCACTCAAGCTCTGATACCATGTAAAAATTTCTGTTTTCCCACCCTGGTTTTCAGTTTCTCCTTATTTCTCCCATGTAGTTAAATGCCCATTCCCATAACCATACATTTAACAGACTGAAAAAAATAAATATTGCTGAAAACACAAATTCTGGAAATTTTTTAGAATGCTGGAAATTGCAGAATTAAAAATCAGCAATCAAAAACAGCCATTAAAACACATTAAAACACTGGTATTTTTGGTCAACTTGACCCTGGAAAAACCCCCTACAACTCTTGGGGAAAACCAGTTTGAGAGCTCTTCTTTATTTCTGAAAATTGCCTTTTTACAGTGAGAATTATTCAGCAAAAAATCAGCAAGCAAATTTACAACTTATCTCCTTTCCCGTGCCTCACAGCAATCTGGAAATTACAGCAAACATGACAACAATAAATGTTGTACGGCCTCCGTTTTGTGTGCAGAAAAATCAGCAAACTGCTCCTCGATTTTTGTGCAAAAATCTGCCTTTCACTATGTGCTGAATCAGCTGTACAAATCTGCTCAACTGCTGCCTTGGAATGTGTGCCAAGCTGCTGTCTCCTTCTTCTCCCTGCTCAGAAATCTCTCTTGCTCTCTTGCTCTCCTTCTCCCAATCTGCTCATGAAAGAATGAATGACCTTTTCCTCCTTTAATATAACTCCAAGTGACTTTTGCGTAATCCAAGTGACTTTTGGGTGATCTCTAAATCCAATGGCTAAAATAGATTTAGATCAATGGTTGAGATTAAATGCTCATTTAAATCTCACTTTCTATTTTTCAATTCACCCCACTTTAATAAAGACCCACTTAGTCATTTATTTCCAAAGTCACTTTTCCTTTCTAATTTTTCATTGACTTTATAAAAGTCACTTTAAAATTAGACTTAATAACTTTATCACTTAAAGTCACTTTTAAATTAGATTTAACTTTATAAAATTATAGTCACTTTAGGAGAAAAATTAAATTCTTTTGGACACTTTTCCCTAGGCCAAAGATCAAAGCCTAAGGGAACCACCTGTCCTCCGGTCCCAAATTTCAACATTCATCATTATACATTCTGAGATTCTCATAGTGAATCCTGAGGGTTTGAAGTTTTGCACGTTTTACCTGTTCATCTCCTTCGTAGCTCAAAACAATCTTGTCCCATATTTTTTTTGCGGATTTATGTTGCATAACCTTCACAAATTTAGATTGAGATAGACATCCTAGAAGAGTATTAACCGCCTTTGCATTTGTTTCATATTTCTTCTTCTCAGCTGAATCTGTAGGAGTAGCTAATGGAAAAGTATACCCTGTTTCTATAATGTCCCATACTTCTGTACCCAAAGATCGAAGATAGGCAGTAACTCTTACCTTCCAATATACGAAGTTTGTCCCATCAAAAATCGGTGGCCTGATTGATGCTTCCCTCTCGTAGTTGCTCATGATGTTAGATCTTCCTTCAAGCGATCAAGCTTCTTCAAAAGGACCTGCTCTGATACCAATTATTGGAAATAATACTGGGGGGGGTGAATCAATATTATCAAATTCTTTTCAATCTATCTTCCTTATTTATACTTTGAATAATTCTTCAAATATTGATCATTACTTTGTATGTTAGTATCATAAAATAATGAGCAGGAACAAGAAAAGCAAATAGTCACACAAAAGAACACCAGATATAAGGTGGAAACCCAATGTGGGTGAAAACCACCTGCTGCAATATGTCTCTATCTTCTTTCAATTAGAAACTCCTTTTACAATGATTTTGTACTGGTGCAGTCCTTTACCAGTACGCAGGCTACAACTTGCAGAGAGCTACAACCCTCTCTCGTTCTCCAGCTTCTCCTGGAAGGGAGCTACAACCCCCTTAGCTCTTGTACTAGCCAAGATACTAGTACGTAGGTGCTGGCCTACTGAAGGCTACAACCTTCTCTTTCTTCCAGGGACCACGTTTCATAAATTTTCAGACTGGATCCATGAACATCAATCAATCATCAAGTATATATGCATCAAACAATCTCATTTTCCCAATTAGCACTGAATCAAGTAAACACTTCTCTGAGAGTTGTACCCAGAACACAGTAACAGTAACCACACACCAAATTATGAACCCAGAATACTGCAGCAATAGAAAGAGGCAGCTAGATCATAATTTAAAGATATACGCTACTTCAACAACCTGAAACCTGCGTGCAGATCTATAAAGGATAATTCCTTCTTTCAAATATTCAGACACTAATTAACCCAGATTGTCAGATTTATAGATCAAGCATGCGCCTCATATAACAGATCAAAATCATGCAAAGATACTATTATTCAAGCATAAAGATTATGACCCATCAATAGAATTTATCCTTCTTTAAGCGCTAAGGTTCCTCCTTCATTCAGATCCAGATCTGCACCATAACGGAATCACAAATATTTCAGATCTAGCACTTATTAGATATTCAATTTATTCGATGATGCTTTGCCAAATGATCTCCTTCCTCTTTTATAGTCTTAGGCCTTCCACAATACCACGGTCCAAAACCATAAGATCAAAAAACTGTTGGACTAATACCATGAACCAACCATGAAAGTGCGTGACATCAACACTTTTGGATGCAATACCACGAGCCAAAACCATAGGATCAAAAACTATAGGACTAATACCATGAACCAACCATGAAAGTGCGTGAGATCAACACTTTTGGATGCAATACCACGGACCAAAACCATAGGATCAGAAACTGTCGGACTAATACCATGAGCCAACCATGAAAGTGCGTGAACTTTTCTCTTCATGAAAGAGACTTTTCTCTGCATGAAAGTGCGTGAATGTTTCTCTACATGAAATAAACTTTTCTCTGCATAAAAGTGCGTGAACTTTTCTTTACATGAAATAAACTTTTCTCTGCATAAAAGTGCGTGAACTTTTCTCTACATGAAATAAACTTTTATCTTCATGAAAGAAACTTTTATCTTCATGAAAGTGCGTGAAATTTGTTGCACTATAATTTATCAACTGAGATGAGTTGGTTGCTATCAAGTACAACATATGTATCATAATGCCAACACAATTTTCCCTTCCTTCAAATTGCTCTCAATGTGAATTTGCTTCTTGGTTCTTGGAAGAAATCAATACTTTGACAGAACAGGGACTATATAAAACAATGGTTTTTCACAGAGTAAACAGACTTGCAATTTCATTTCCTTCCCAGGTTTTATTTCTATGATTGCATTCCCCTTTTTTACAGTAGGATGTGAGGAAGAGAAAGGCATATTTTGAATGCAGAGAAGGAAACAAAGAGACTATGTAGAGCTCAGAAAACACATAGCAAAGTTTTGAATCTCTCTTTCCTTGTTTTTCTTCAACCAATACTCTATTTTTAATCCACCACCTTATCTAGACATATCATATGCAGAGCAGGTTTTCGAGCCTACCTCATTCCCAGCTTGAATTTGACAAAAAATTCCAACTCTTTCTGCTGCAGAGCTGCCCTCTATCCCTCCTGTAGAAATCCTCCTGTAAAAGGTGTTATTGCTCTTGTAGAATGCAGTAGTGCTCCTGTAGAAGGCGATAGGTGGTAGGGTTTTGAAAAACTGGCAGAAAACAACTGGTTCGTTGTTCTGAAGGTGGTAGATGAGTACTGCAGTCGAGAACTTCGTAAATGAAAATGAAACAAAAGGTGGTGGAGGCTTAGACTGCACTATACTTAACTGATGTCGTAATCCGTGGTGAGGAGGTGAGGTGGCCTGTTATATACCTAGGGTGGATAATATGGGGTACAAAGGGAGGTACCCAAGGGAATAATGTAATAATGGGATGGTCATAGTAATAAATTAGTTGGTTAACCGGTATCATGTAAGGGACCACAAGTAGTTAGTAATAATGTAATGGGCCCATGGTATTAGATAGATGGTATTGAGGGAACCATGGTAATGACCCATGGCATTGTATATATGAGGCCTATATAGAGGCTAGAGACTCCACATTGAGGGATGTGAAAGATTATTGTATGAACAGGCATATGGCTTGTGGAGTGTTCTCCTCGCTTAAGGAGTGAATGTATGGTGTTGCCCTACCTTAAGGGTTTGATTAATAAAGTGAAACATTTCTATATCCAGATCTTCTTATTCTTGGTTTTATCTCTATTATCATATATTTTTGGATCAGCTTTATAACAAGTGGTATCAGAGCACTATCTTGGGCAAAAGTGGAGAACTTTTTTATTATTTTTTGCAGGAACTTTTTGGGGCTGACGAGTTTTTAGATCATATTTGTAGATTTTGGTGAAAAATCTACAAAATATAATTGCATATTTGGATTCTTTGTGAAAAAATACCCTATTTCAAGAAAAAAATCGGCTGAATTAGTCTGAATGAAGGAGATATCGCTGATCTAAAAATCAGTGGTGTTGCAAACATTTTTTCGGGGCAATGAGTTTGCGGGTGGATCTGTACGTTTTGGGGAAAATTATACAAAATCTAATTGTAGATCTGGTTTCTTTGTGAAAAAATACCTAATTTCAAAAAAGACATCAGTCGAATCGAAGTCTGGATGAGGGAGATATCGCTGATTTAAAATTAGCTCTTTTTTCAGAATTTTTGGTGACGACGGGAGAGTTGCAGCGTAGATATGAAATTTTAGTGCCTGGATCAAGATTTCTATTACATGGGTAGATGCAGAATGGTTGTTCCATTTCTGAAAATAGGTCATAATAGAGATTTTGGGCAATATTGATGGAATTGTGGCCATTTCAAATTTTCGCCAAGTGAATTTTTCTCAAACCCTCTTCATGGAAAATTTTACAAGAAAATATGATAGCCCTACTATTGAAGAATTAATACAAGGACTAAAGTTCAAATATGGGGAATTTTGGAGGTATATAGTACCGATTAGTTTGAAAGAAGAGGCCACCATATGGTGGTACTCACTTGGCATCAAAGATTTGTCTAAATTTTCGAATAAAGAATTGGAAAAACTCTGTATGGACAAATGGTTTTGTGCTAGAAAAAAGGATGAGACACGTAAGAGGTTATTTTCAACTGGTGTCTCCTTATTGTAGGTTCATGTATTGATTTAGAAGGAGACAATCATTGTGTCTATAAATCTAGGTTGCAAGAAAAATCTCATAAATGTCAACTTGGAAAAAAAATTGCAAGTGCCAGCAAAAAACATTGAAAACGCACAGGTTGATGATGAGGATGTTCAAGTGTATAAGGATTTGAAGATTTCTATGCACAAGTATGTGTTGCATAGTGATTTTTATACTTCAGAGATGGATAATATGGATGTTGTTTTGGGATATCCTTGGATGGAATCCGTGGGTACTATCAATATTAATGTGAAGAAGAAATTCTTGAAGCTCTGGTATAAAAAGAAAAAAATTATATTGCAGGATATTTCCATTAAGACCCAAGTAGAGACTATGGAGGCAGAAGCACAAAGCTCTAATGACAATTACACATCAGGTGATGAGCAGTTGATGGTCGACATTCAAACACAAATAGAGGTTGAAGTAGAAAAGGTTATAGGTGCCGACACATCAGATGAGGGCTCAATGGTTGAAGTAATATTGGAAGATAAGACACCACAGTAGGCACCACAACATGCACTAGATAACAGTCAAGCTCCAGTAAAGGGTGAATTAAAGAAAAAGACACCGTGGGTTAAAACTTCAACATGTCATCACCCGCATCACCTCGCAAGAAAACAACCAACAAGATGGCAACCAATTAGCCACAAGGACAACAACCCCCGAATGACAGATAGAGAGGAGCAAAGATCCACCTACTACACATCAACATAGAAGAGCTGCCAAGGTCGACTTCCATCTCAAGCGAGCGAGGCACCAATGAGATCGAGGGTTCACCTTTTTCTTAGATGGCTAGATGCACTTGCATGGTACCAATGGACTACTCTTTTGAGTAGATCTTATTATTTGTGTTCTTCCCATGTTTCGGGGATGAAACATGTTAAGGGGGGTGGAATTTTATATACCTAGGGGGATAATATGGGGTACAAAGGGAGGTACCCAAGGGAATAATGTAATAATGGAATGGGCCATAGTAATAAATAAGGTGGTTAACTCGTATCATGTAAGGGACCACAATTAGTTAGTAATAATGTAATGGGCCCATGGTATTAGATAGATGGTATTGAGGGAACCATGGTAATGACCCATGGTATTGTATGTACGAGGCCTATATAGAGGCTAGAGACTCCACATTGAGAGATGTCAAGGAATTATTGTATGAACAGGCATATGGCTTGTGGAGTGTTCTCCTTCCTTAAGGAGTGAATGTATGGTGTTTCCCTATCTTAAGGGTTTGATCAATAAAGAATCATTTCTATCTATTTCTCTCTTATTGTTTCTGGGTTTATTTCTATTATCTTATATTTTTAGTTTAGATCTATAACAAGTGGCATCAGAGCTATAATACATGATGATCAAATCTAGCCCTAGGTGGCTAATTTTGTAATTAATGGAAAATGAAGATGTCTTTCTATATATTTGTAGTTTTTTGACTCTGCAAAGGACCGAGAGTGTGAAAAAGACCACATTTTGTATATTTTTTCCAATTAATAAGAAGTACAGCTGTAGTAATACTCTGTTTTTAACCTGAGATTCATTTTTGATTTCAATTCTATCCATTCATGTTTTTATGTTATTATAAGTTTTCATAGTTTGTTTGATTACTGGAAATTCAATGTAATGTTGCTCTAACTTCCTTCAAATTTTCTTTGATTAATTGTAAATGTTTATTTCACATTAGTTAAGCCAAAAATGCCTCAGCTTCCACAAAGCAATGTTCATATGTAAATTGGGTTTTCTTTGACCCCATGCTTGATGGTGGTGATTATCACACTTTATTTAACATGCAAGAATTTTATATACCTAGGGGGGTAATATGGGGTACAAAGGGAGGTACCCAAGGGAATAATGCAATAATGAGATGGGACATACTAATAAATAAGGTGGTTAACCCGTATCATGTAAGGGACCACAAGTAGTTAGTAATAATGTAATGGGCCCATGGTATTAGATAGATGGTATTAAGGGGACCATGGTAATGACCCATGGTATTATATATATGAGGCCTATATAGAAGCTAGAGACTCCACATTGAGAGATGTCAAGGAATTATTGTATGAACAAGCATATGGCTTGTGGAGTGTCAAGGAATTATTATATTAAGAGACCTAATTTTATTTGACTTACAAAACATATTTGAGATTTCTAAGGGATTTTCTATTTTAATACAATTTGAATTCAAATAGGATTTTATCTATTTATGAGCCCATAAATATTCTTTTTTTGAACCTTATCGAACCCAACCAAATGTTAAGTGTGCTGGATTCCTGATGTGCTTTTTCCATGTGAATGTGCTGACCTAGACCTCCACCATGTAAAATTTCAAAATTTCTGCAACAAATTTGGCTAGGAAAATTTTTGTAAAATATAATGCCTCAAATATAAGTGCATATCTTCCAAACTTAGATATCTATGTAAAAAATGAGAGAGGCTTTTGTAGATGAACTAGTGATGAACAGAAATTTCCTTCTAATTTCCAAAATACCTTTCCATTTGGTCAAAAAGTGAGCATGAAGTTGACTACTAAAATAGTCATTTCTAGCATTTCCGTAGCAAATTTTGGTAGGAGGTTACAAAAGCATCCCTTTGGTACTTTTCTAATTTTTCTGTAAGTTATGAAGTCTACTCTTATGCATTTTATCTAAATGCATAATATCATAACTCCTTTAACTAAAAATTTTCATTGCATTTTCCTCAATGATAAGCTACAACAATTTTGTAGCAAATTTTTAGCTTAAATTGTTGAAAATAGCAACAAGAAATGATAAAATTCCAATTAAATTATTTCCAAACTGTTTGAGGAACTAATTGTGAGTTATTAATCAGTTGATGCATGCATGCACCCAACTAGTGCACTCCAGATAACTGAAGATTCCCTCATCAGAAACTCATGCATGTCTATTCTGAGAAAGACCCAGTTGAGCTAAATGACAATGACAATGTACTATCAGTTGCATGTGTTTTCCTATAAAGGAAACTCATGCATTTAGTCAAGGTAAGGCTCCTTGAGGATTGCATAGTTTTGATAGGGTGTGAGATCAGTGTTCCACTTGGTAATAAGAGGATTACCCAAGAGAAACAACACAAGGAAATAGGAGCTTGGAGGGTAGAGGAGAAGGCTTGTGAGAATATTTGATTTCCTGTGAAAATCCAGGAGAATTGTACTAAGAGCTGGCTAGTTGTGAGAGCTAAGGCTTTGTATAATTCTAATGTATTTCCACCTTGTATGATAATATAGATAGTGGGGTTTTTAGTTGAGGCTTTCCCCAAAGCATTTTCATGTGTATTGCGATTTCTTCTTCTTCTGGTTATATGTATTTAGCTCGATCTTGCTCAATCTTTAAGCTTCCGCAAATTGATAGTATAAGTAGATTATAGTATTTTGCTTTGGTATATTGCATTATCAGGTTAATCTACAGTCACATTTTCTACATGGTCTTAAAGTGAAATTTTTAGAGAATTTGCAGAAGTATTAGAGCCAGGTTTATCGGTGTTGTGAACAGTATATGGAGAAGAGAATTCGAGGTTTGAAGTTCGGAGTTGCAGGTGAAACTTGAATTCATATCATACTTCAAGGTTGGCCAATGGAATTCTATGGTTTGAGACTCAAGTATGCCTTGGAAAGTAGCTTGAATTACATAGCATGGAAAGATCGCATGGAGGCTGTATTAGAAGACAATGGCTTAAATGATTTCATTGATTAAGAAATCCCAAAGCTAGGTTTAACTAATGCACAAGAGTTGGTTGAGTGGAAGAAGTGTGTGGTGAGTCAAGACGGATCATCCTTGAGGGAGTTATAGACCATATTGTCTTGAGTCTCCATGGGAAGGATACGCCATATTCAATGTGGAAGACATTGAAGGACCTCTACAAGAATAATAGTGACTAGAGGAAATTGGCGCTCAAGGATAAGCTTCGAAGAATCAATATGGAGCAGGGCGATACTATTTCCACATATCTGAACAAGCTCACCACCTGTAGAGATGAGCTTAGCAGTGTGGGAATAACTATTGTTGATGATGATATGGTGAGCCTCGCTCTCCTTGGCCTTCCAAAGATCTAGAATAGCTACTAGGACTCTGTGAATGGAAGGGAGAAACTGTCAGATTGGGAATGACTGTGGTCAGATCTCATGTAGGAGAAGAGAAGGAGGGGCACTCAAGATGGTTCTTCAACAAGGATGATGATGAATAAAATCTTGCCTTAGCGAGTAAGGCAAGGAAAGGGAAGGGGAAGGATTCCCATTCCAAGTCGAACTCTTCTCATGAAGGGAAGAAGTGTGACAAGTCTAAAGTGAGATGCTTTAATTGTCATGAGATGGGACATTATGCGACTAATTTCCCATCGAAGAAGTCTAAGAAGGGATCCTTGGAAGGGTCGGAAGGTGAGGCATTAGCCTCTCAGTTCGAAATGGACTTTACTCTCATCACATACATTGTGAGATTGATGATGGGTTGTGTTTGGTATCTTGACAGTGGAGCCTCATTCCACATGATCGGTGATAAAAGTTTATTCAGTGCCTTAGAGGAGAAAGACCTCAAGATGCACATAGAGATGGGTGACGACGAAAGGTATAGTGTTTCAAGAGTGGGCACGGTTGCTTTTCAGAGGGAGCATGGAGCTCCTATCGCCTTGATAGATGTGAAGTATGTGCCTAGACTAAAGAAGAACACAGTATCAGTCACGATGTTGGAGGACAAAGGCTACAATGTTGCCTTTAGTAAGGGAAAGGTTTTCCTTAGACACATCACCACGAGACAGGTGAAACAGATCGGTTCACGAGTTAAGAACCTATATGTTCTTTAGTTTCAATATGCATGCAAAGCCTTGAGGAGTAAGGAAAATGTTAGAGACTTGGTGGTTTAGAGGGAGAGTAAATTACCTCTCAACATGCAGCCCCAGAAGAAGTCTCAGAAAATTGTGGAGGAGCCACAATTGGAGAAGCAGAGAGGAGACTAAGTGAAGAGATCCACTCATGTAGATACCTCCATTAAGGGGGAATTTCGATCCAAGTGGGCAGAGGGATCACATGCATCCATAACTCCAGGTGTGAGGTGGGGTGATGTGAAGTGATAGTCCCAAGAAGGCTGAAACTGGGCAGGGTCCATTGAGAAATTTATCTCATGGATCATACCTTTCTATGGGAGCCCAAAGTACATAGTAGCGGGAGGAATTAGTGGGATTAATGTAGTTATAGATCAAAGTGACAAAGGCTAGAGCAGTCAGATACTTAAGAGCATAGAGAAGGATTGACAACAATGCAGAAAGGTGGAGTCAACAGATGCGCAAAGTTTTTAGTTGATAGAGGCAATAACAGTCAGATACTTTGATGACAGATGCATCATACTGATTTGGGTTGGATGTTTTTATTTTTTTCTGGAGTTGCTGGAGCAACAACACTAGAGAGAAGTGTTGCATGCATAACATTCCAAAGGTTCACGATTGGGATCAAGTTGAATTCCTTTTTTTTGAGAGGGAGTGTTGAAAATAGCAACATGAAATGATAAAAATAGGATCCAGAATATTCCAATTTTAATTTATCCTTGAATTAAAATTGTGAATTAAAATCGAATTTAGTCTCACCAGCTTCTTGGAAATAATTAATTAATTCAACATGGATTAATTAGTTGGAGAAATTCAAGTTAAAATTCTTTCTGAAGTCATGCAAGAGTTATCCCTTAAATTAAGGAGATAAGATTGAGCTATATTTGAGTTGTAATTAGTTAACTCATTTTACTAAGTTAAGTCCAGTTAAATTAGTTCCAAATTGTTTGAGGAATTAATTGTGAGTTATTAGTCAGTTGACACATGCATGCACTCAACTAGTGTACTCTAGATAACTGAAGATTCCCTCATCAGAAACTCATGCATGTCTATTCTAAGAAAGACCCAGTTGAGATAAATGTCAAGGATAGTGTACTATCAATTGCATGTGTTTTCCTATAAAGGAAACTCATGCATGCAGCCAAGGTAAGGTTCCTTGAGGATTGTGCAGTTCTAATAGGGTGTGAGATCAGTATGAGAGATTAGTTTTCCGCTTGGTAATAGTAAGATCACCCAGGAGAAATAGCGCAAGGAAATAGGAGCTTGGAGGGTAGAGGAGAAGGCTTGTGAGAAGCTTTGATTGCATGTGAGCATCCAGGAGGATTGTATTGAGAGCTAGCTAGCTGTGAGAGCTAAGGCTTTGTATAATTCTGATGTATTTCCACATTGTATGATAATATAGATAGTGGGGATTTTAGCTAAGGCTTTCCTCGAAGTATTTCATGTGTATTGTGATTTCTTCTTCTTCTGGTTATATGCGTTCATCTTGATCTTGCTCAATCTTTAAGCTTCTGCAAATTGGTAGTAGAAGTAGATTATATTATTTTTCTTTGGTATATTGCATTATTGGGTTAATCTACAGTAATATTTTCTACATGGTCTTAGAGTGAGATTTGTAGAGAATTTGCAGAATTTCTACATAAATATGGGGAGTTGCTATGAAATTTGAATTTTCTGAGTTTTTATTTTTTATGATTTATTCTTCCTGTATATCACTCCTTATAGCTTATTTAACCATGCATATTCCTGAAACTATTAGTTTAGCATAGTATAGGCAAAAAAGTGATGAATTTACCATTCTTAAGTGGTGCTTGTTATTTCAGCTATGAGCCCAAGATTTATTTTTGAGAGTTCAACTTTGATCATCTCTATTTGAGTTTCCAATGCTTTGACTTGCCTCTGCAACTTATTTTTGTCTGTCTGTAGCCAACGGTTTCATTTGTAAATTTATTTTCCTTTTCATAAAATTTGACAACATTGCTAATTTGGCAAATTAACTTCAAACTATCTAAAAGTTATCAAAGATAACACCTTGCATGCATATTTGTCTCTTCAACTTCCTTTTCTCCTATTTTCCTTTATTTCTCACAATTAAACACCAATTCTTATCTCTTTTCCTCTGCCAATGTCTTTTCTAATTTCCATAGCCATAAATAAACTGCAAGTGATCCCCACTATGATGTTCACCAAAAATTCTGCTTGGAATACATGTCCCATGACCTTGGTCTTATTATTGTTTAGATGGAAAATCAACCATGGGATGTTACAAACCCCTCCCCCTTGGGGGCACACTTTTCTTAGTGTTCAATGACACTTATAACCAACAAAACATATCACTTATGGAGCTTTATAGCACAACTCAATGCAATATTTACAACATACCAAACTGCTAAAATCATGACCACCATACTTCTTATGGAGCTTTATAAACCCAACTCAATGCAGTATCTACAATAACAAACGCATATTCTTATGCACATTTTCTTAAACCAAAAAATAATCATACTATCTATGGAGTTTTATAAACACAACTTGATAAAATATTTAAAATCATATACACATATATACATATGAACATTTGATTTAACCACCAAATAAAAGGATATGATGCCCGCATCTGCAACAAGGGAGTCTTGATGCTCACACATCCATCCTGAAAAGTAGTATTGGCATTCACATCCTTCCCAGGAATTCCAAAATCCACTATCAATTTTTTTTTTCATCCAATGTCTAGCACTACAATGCTTGCGATATTTATTCTCTAAGTGAATAGTTATCGTCTCATTGTCTCAAGTAACATTCTAATGTGCTTCTAATTCCATTTGGCATTATTAATGACCAAGAAAAATGTATTCCCTAACCTTCCCTTCTCTGCTTCCCAGTCCCTTGAGAAATCTAGTCACCCCTTCTTATGCAGTCACTCACTTTCCAATTTCCTTGACATCCTCTTCTCACAGTCCCTTGGGTGATCCATCCCTTTGCAGGTCTCCTCGCATTGGAAGGTCCAAAAACCAAGGCATATCCTTGGCTCAAAACCATCATATCGGTCATAGAATTCTCATGGAAATCAATGGAAACTATTTGGTACCAATGGCCCTACTCCTGAATGCTTTAACATCACATTATTTCATGTTCCAAATCCTTTTACTGCTACTATTAAGACTTTGTCAGCCAATTCCAACCACCCAAACTGGGCATTTCCATGCTTTCCTGTACCAGATGCATCATTTCCATTGGACTCAAAAAAAATTGTAATAAATTCAAGTCATACCTCATTGCTGGCTCAACAATAAGGTACACTTTGCAATTTTGTTTACTTCCTATAATATCAAGTCAAATTAGCTCTTTGATTAAATCATCATGTATAAACATATCACATTTGGTTAGCTCAAAACTCAACAATCATAAATCATAATCATAGATCATGTGCATAGTTAAAAATTAAGATAAAATACTGATACTTATCTTTCAAATATTTCTTTGCTTCTACCCTTTTTCTTTGTCCTTTCTATACAGACACTAAATCGGCTTCGAAACCTAGCAAGCACCCAATTCCTCTTCTTCTCTTGTCTTCCAAAGAATAAAGGGAATCTGGATACTAAACCGCCTCCTCCCTTAATATCAGCAATAAGGGCATCTAGAGACTAAACTGCCTTACCCTCAATGTCAGTAACAAGGGAATATATAGACTAAACCGAATCTACCCTCAATATCAACAATAATGGCATCTAGAGACTAAACCCCCTCTACCTTCAATACAACAACTCAAGATTGGTATCTTTCCAAAGTTGTCTAGGGCTCTAGGAACTAGTAACTTAACTCATAGCCTCCATGGAACCCAAGTTGTTTTAGCAAGGTGTTTTTCCCAACCTATAGCCTCCAAGGACTAGTAACTCAACTCACAGCCTCCATGGAACCCAAGTTGTTTGATGGCTACAAAGAATTTGTTCCAACCCATAGCCATAGGGAACCCGAGAACCAATACCCTTCACAACACATACACACACAATGTACAAAAAGGCACATACACCTACACTTGGTGTACAACACCACACATACACGTACATCGGGTGTACAACACAACACATACACCTAAATTTAGTGTACAACACCACACATGCACCTACACCCGGTGTACAACACAACGCATACACCTACACCCAGTGTACAACACCACACATACATTTGCACCCAGTGTACAATCACAAGACATATATGTACACAGTACAATACAATGAATATACATGTCACAATACAATGACTACACAATATTCATGGAATAGTACCACATGTACAGAAAACAACATGTACAACATATACAACATAATAGTATTGTGCATCTAGATACCACAATGTCTCTACTAAGAAACCTTGCCTCTAGTGTATTTCAACATCTTACTACGTGCATCCACAACCCAAGTCCCAGGTCTGCAAATCTTTCAACTATCCATGCTTGTCCTAGCATGTCGTAGATCACACTGCTTTCATTTCATTGATGTATCCCTCAACATTTCAAATCCATAACATAAACGTAGGCATAGTTATAGGCACATAATATCAAATCATATCCACTTTATACTAACCACATAGATCATCTTGGGCTACTATGCCCTCTTAATTCTTTATAAAACTAGGAAGCTTTTCATGCTATTCACCTAAATAAAATAATCATTCTTCCACAATAATGATCCCTAATGACCTTGTTAGGCAATGACATTCACACACACACAAATAGATATATATATATATATATATATATATATATATATATATATATAAATATATATATATCTATATATATATATATATATATATATACATATATATATATATATACACATATATATATATATATATACATATATATATATATATACATATATATATATATATATATATATACATATATATATATATATATCTATATCTATCTATACATCAACATAACCATGATCACATCATAATGACTAGTTTTCATAAGATCAAGGTTAAGATAACTTCCTTTATCCATGCAACACATACACAATATTGAGAACAACAATTCCCAATTTAGCCAAGGCATATGTTACTTCAAATTCATATACTTTAGCTTTCCTTGATTTCCTTTCCCATAATTTTCCTCCAGCTATCCATTTATCCCCATGGACCTAACCAATTCATTCAAATTTCATATTCTTTCCCTCAGCTACCCTTCATTCATGCACCAGGTTTCATCTAAGTCTTACATTACCTATTTGTTTTCATTCATATCTCCCTAAGATCCATTAAATTTCCTCTTTCCCAACTGATTCCCAAGACCCTTAAAATGTAAAAGGAAAGATAAATATAACCAAGAAACAAAACAACAATAAAACACCACAAACAAAAGTGGCATGACCATTCACTAGAGAAATCAAACAAAACAAATCCCAAAACACCAAAAACAAAAAACTCTCAACAAACACCATAACTCAACTCCCATAGTTCTCAGTGCTTTCAAGGAAAGCTCAACCCGAGCCTTATTAAATATTTCATGGTAGTCTCTTCTTCCATGTGATTCCCTGCATCATACTACCATAAACACCCTACTGTCAGTGCATAAATAAATATAAAAATATACTAGTTACCTCACCCTTTTGTACCCAACATGCTGCCCTACACCCAAACACATGCACATATCATCTCTCAAGGGATTGCAATTCCCTTAATGAATCGAAAAATCATACCTTCATTTTATCAACCATCTACCATGTAGCTTCCTTGGCCCCAAAGTGATTTTATGCACTTTAACCTGCTATATTACTCGATTCTAGAGCATGAGCTCCTTCTACTGCAAGATGCATTGAGGCTCTACCTAGAACTCTCCCTTTGGTTCCACTTCCACGTCAATGATAAATACCTAATGATTTTCCTACCTGTTAACCATTGTTGCATAGCTTCAGGAAATGCTCTAACCTACATCCCCAACTATCCACGCCTCCTATGCATTGTAGATATGAGGCCTGCCATCCTTCCATTGTGCAATAAGATAAAAAGGTAAATCCTTCTTGCCATGATCTCCATGTTAGGTTCAACACTGTAATGGTTCTACATCTTCTAACATCAAACTCATCCCAAATCATCTCCTCATCTCTAATGCCTATGACATGCTCAACACCTTCCCACTAGATGTATGTTTTTCCTTAAAAATAAAGGCATCTATCTTGGCTTTCATGTACTTTGCTAGAAAATATCCCTTCTCAATCCTCCTATAAGGATGTAAGCGGTAATGGTGATGATGTCTCTCGGAGCTGGAGCTAGAATGAAATCCATAAGCATTATCCATCTTGTCAGGTGTATCCAAAGATCTTCCACCTCTGATTACATCCTCCTTGTCCAACCTACATCTTCTAAGAGACATGTTTCCATATGCCTCATTAGTATTCTCCTCTTGTCCATGGATGATCCCCATCTTCTCCTGCTTTTTCAAATCTAAAAGAATCTAAAGGATGACTACATTAACTTTTGCTTACTTTCTTGAGATCTTGAGATTCTTTCACATGTCTCAATCAACTTGTCATTGTATGCCTTGCAACTTCTTATTTTTCCCCTCAAAACCCATAGTATATTGACCATATAAGGAGAATACTCTTATCCTAGCTTCTCAACTGACCTCTACCATTCCACTGAATTTGCATTAGGATTGTATGGGGAGTCATGTATTGTAGTCCACTACTCTTCTCTTCATCTTTGATCTTATATTTTCCCACAACATACCATGTTATATAAACTAAATAGAAGACGTAATCAAAGTCACACCTCAGTGTATCTCAAGGGAGGCTATCACATCTGCACAAGTCATTATAGATTAGCACGATACATAATAACATCAATAGCTTAACTTTCATGCAAGAAATCATCATGACAATAATCCTCATGCATAAGACCGAAATGCATATAATAACATGTTACTATCAAGCATGACTAATCGATGCATGTGCATATGACTGCATTAATCAACTAGCATCTACCATGCATTTAACCACAACAATAATAGAATGTTAGGAATGCATACAACTATGATGCATATAATAACCATTAACCATAATGCCTACATGCCAACATATAATACGTGTATGATGATCTTCTTTTACCCTGAGGCCAAGTGTTGCAGTCTTGCTCTGATGCCACTCTGTAATGACCCACCCCATATTTCCCTGCTTTTACAAGCTCTTCGAGGTAAACATGAGTTGAGTGATATTATGATATACTCGACCTCCAAGCTCCAATTATGGAAGTGGGGCCTAAAATACGAAAACTTATTGATACCTCACAAGAGCACTAGATCACCCAAAAGTCAATCCACAACCTTTTATGATCACATACTAAGCTGGAACTACTTTTCCATAAGCCTAACGCCCAAACCGCACTCACAACACAACATGAATGCAGCTTTGAGGTTCCAGTTGCACCCATAAGAATGTCTCCATGTGGTTATGACCCAAATCTTATATTTTTGTTCATTCAGTTCTAAGATTTGTGCCACCTTTTTAGGATAGTCACTAGACCACTACCCAAAACAACTTGTAACTTTCTATAATCGTGATTAGGATGATAACAATGCCAAACATTCAAACTTGAACAAGATCTTGACCTAGACATTCCTAGTACACAATAGACATTTCGTCAAACATATGGTAAACTTGCAAGCTATAGGTCGTGAATGCATATCTAATCATAAACCTCTAAAATTCATTTGAGAATCACCAAGAAGGTCTAATTCCCTCTCAAGTAGTTGCAACAACAATTGTTCGCTCATCCATTCATTAACAATTCAAATACTTATCAAATCATGGACAAGAACCATAGCTAGAGTACATCATAGAACTATGCTTATAACCACCATATAACCTGAATATCAACCATGACAAATCTTCCATAAACTAATCATAATAATAATTACATGTGCTCATTAATTACATTATAAAAACAACTCATATTAACTTATGAAAAATCCAACCAAGTTAGGCACTTCCATGTACCACTCGACCGTAAATTGGGATGAACCAAATATTTATTTCAGCCAATCACCTCTGTGTCCTATTCAAAGCATGTGATATAATGGGATAAACCAAGACATAATCAACCATGGAATCCAAAGGTTAAACCACCTCTACTAGAAAGCTACCATTATCTCACCTAAAACGGTCCCGATATCACAGAACCAAACCAAGCTTGGATGCCTCATAATTTATTCATCATAGCTTGAGGAATTTTCCTATCTTCGCCCACCTGTTGAGGGCTTATCAAAGAAAAACATCTCCACCCTGACCCTTGGGATTTTCTTAAGACTAGCTCACCTGATTCCAAAAACATATGGCAATCCAAAGCTCGACCAAGAATAAACCCCATCACACCATGGCTATCCAAAAAATGGAAAGTCAACGCTGAAACCACTGTCACTCTAGGAAAAACCTATGCCAATGATAACAATGAACCAAATAAAAAAATCCATGCACTATGCATTCACATACTAGTAAGGAAATCACACATGCAACATAATACTGATCCAAGATCTTTTACCTATGGATGGATCAAAATTACATGAAACGTGGCTTATTAGCTAGGGAACTTAAAAGCACAAAAAAAACAATGTGGAGATAACACAATAAGAAAGAAACTATGACACAAAGATTTGATTACGGAGTTCTTCCAATTTGGACTACATCTTCGGGCCTTGCTCAATAGTGGGAGACCCTCTTTCATTAAGTGGAATAAAAAGAGATAAAAGTATAAGAAAAATTCAATTACAATCCTTATACATCCAAGGTGGAATATGGATGAAGAATGGAGAGCCTAGCTTTAGAAAACTGACAGTACCACTGAACTCCTAGTGAAAAATCATGCAAAAACGCCTATCCGAACACCCAATTTGGATAATCGGGCTTTCTACACCCTCTCGGAACCTCCCTGCTACTCAAGGTGAGGTTCCAAACCCTACTACTAGGTCGAGTTACTGCTGTGTACAATATTCTAAAATATTGGCTAGTCTCCTCCCTTTTTCTGATGTGGATAGTCCTTTATATAAGCTCGCGACTAATCTCTTCAATTATCAAGTAGTTCTAAACAAACAACTAAGTTTATCAGGCTGGTTTGTTTTAAGATAGAGATTCTCGGGCCATGAATAGTATGTAGCAACAAACATTTCAAACAACAAAAAACCTCCTTAACTATGCACTTTAACTCGTTGAATTTTTACTATTGGCATTTCCCGTTGGTGTTTCCAATCGGTTGACAGACCCAAGCCCTTACAACAAGTGCTCTGTGATAACCGTGAACCAGACGAGACATTAAACATAATATATAATATATTGGGTACAGAAGCTCACATCGCAAATCACAATTAGCAGGAACCAGGGTTGTTACTCCATACAACTTCTCCCCTTTTGTAAATAGAGATTGTGATATATCGCATCGCAACCTGACTTTTTTCGGAGCTGATTCTTTAACTCTGACAACCTCCAATCTGTGATCGAAAATCACAACTTGGTAGTGATGGGGCCTATTTTTCTTCAGCCACAACCTCTTCCTTCTGTGATTTGTGATATGCAGGACCAATGGTGGCCTACCACTTGGCGCTTCCCCATTCACTAAGATTTTTGCCACGTCACTTCCTCCTACCACCTGTCCAAGTCAAACTTGATCTTTGACTTGCTCTAACTTCTTCATATGAACTCATATTTGAGTGTTGTTTGCACTGTTGGAATCGGGATGATGAGCACGTCAATCTAATGCTAAGTTTATAGAGTTTCTACCATTTTTATTTTTAAGCCTTCTTACCATGCCACTGGTACCTTTTAGAGATCCACCTAGATCAATCCTCCCCACTAAGAGCTTTTGGACTGCCAAAATCCTTTTCAGTCTATTGGCAAGTGAGGAAATTCTCCCTCACTTTTTCTTTCTCCATCCAACGAGCTTTACTCGGATGTATTCCCTTGAGTCCAAAACGAAGATACTCCACATCTCCCCATTGTGAAGTTTGGTTTTCCTGTCGAGAATGATATCTTCAGGGAACTTGTATAGATACTCTGGTGCAAAATTGTCCACTACAAGAATTTGTGCAACATCTTTAGTATCCATAATCAATGGAGGTTCATAAAGCTTCAATTTTTGAACTTTTACTACTGAGTACATTTGCATATAAGTGGGAAAGTCAAGACGAAAAACATTGTCACCAATCTTTTCCAATATGGTGAAGGGACCATATCGAATGGGTCTCAATTTCTTCCCTTCTCCCTTCATTCTATACTTGATGATGTGGAGCCATACCTTGTCCCCAACTTGAAACTAATGGTCAACGTGGTGCTTATCATTTCAAGCTTTATACCGAGCCTGACTCTTCTCTGACTGCTCATGTATTACCTAATGAATCACCTGCATCCACTGAATAAAATTCCATGCTTTGCTCCTATCATCTCATCCATTTCCATCCTCATATTTCCCAAAGACCATGTCTAAGGGATCCCTTGGTAGATAACCAGAACATGTCTCAAACGGTTAGCTCTGTGTGGATGAATGTGTTGCTCGATTGTATGCATGCTGCACATAATGAAGTTGTTCATCCCACACAACTTGGGATGTTTTCCATAGAGCCTCATAACAAGTGTACCACGGTGCAGTTGACAACCTCTGTCTACCCATTGTTCTATGGATGAAATGTCGTACTTCTTTTTAGCTTAGTGTCCATCATTCTCCACATGTTGGTCCAAAACTCTCCAAGAAAGCGAGAGTCTCAATTTGACACAATAGATGTGGGCAACCCAAAATGGACCCAAACATGTTGAAAGAAAAGATAAACAGTATACTCAATAGTCACCTACTTTTTACAAGGCATTAAAATACACATTTTACTAAAATGTACCATGAGGACATACAAATAGTCATGACCTTTCCTAGACGTAGGGAAACCACCTACAAAATCCATGGACACACTTTCCCATGGTTGACTCAGAATAGGGAGTGGTGTGTAGAGACCAAGTTTTCTATTAGAGGGCTTTGAAACAAAACACAACACACAACTCTTTACAAAGTGAGTCACAATGCTTATCATATGAGGCCAAATAAAAAAGCTTTGTAAATGACATAAAAAAAATTCAACCCCAAAATGACCAGATACAAGAGAGGTGTGAGCCTCTTGGATTCAATGTAACCTTTCATCAATGGGGATGAACAGTTTCCCAAGGTGATACAATAGTTTTCCCTGCAAATAATAATTGTCCACATGTAATCCACTAGTCAGTTTTGTATAAATCACTTTAAAATCATTATCATTAGCACATTTTTCAGCATAACCTTCTAAGGATAAAGAAGCATTTTAAAAAACTACAAATGCAGAATAGGAGGGTGATAAAGCATATCTTCTACTTTGTTGTTGGCGTCTGTTTCTAGGAAAACTAGTGTCTTTTCGATCTGCTAGTCCCACTAAGATTGGAAGCTATCTTAAAAACAAACAATCGAATCAATTTGTGATTTCCTCTATGTATGATAGATAAGAGAGAAGCAAAGGGACCAACCTGGATCTTCCGCTTGACTCCTTGCTTGCTTCCGCTCTCCCTTGATAGATCTTGCAACTTCTCTGCTACTTGTCCCACTTAGAGAATACCTGTAGAGACAAAGTAACAAAACACTATCAAAACATCTTGATCTATGATATCATAAACAATGTAGAATCAGAAATACATTGAACATACAATTGCATTCACAAATAACAAGATTCACAAATACACAATTGTATGGAGGAAAAATCAAAGAACTTTATTAAAATAGAAGGGAGAATTACAACCCGACTGTTTGATCCAACATCTTCCTCCCAGCACCAAAGCCCTCTTCACCTCATGAAAAGGAAGATCACCCAACAATACAATGCTTCTTCTCAAAGACAAACTATCAACACTTCCTTACAAATTACAAAACTCCAGCCTCTAGATCTCTCAGATGAGGGATCCATTTATAGATTTTTGCAAAGTTGTGAGTCATCTCTAGGTTTTTGATTAGTGTCATTCCACTTGTAGTTCTTGGTTCCACTGGAAGATTTCATTGATCTCTTACTCATCCCTGGGGGAATTCAGAGAGGCAAGTGTCATAGGAGAAGTTTCTAGAAGATTCCATGAGCATCCACTTAGCAAACTGTCTCAGACATTTTTCCATTCTCACGCACCCCAAAAAATGCTTCTTCAGTATGCACCGCACCTAGCTAGTGTAGGAGTCAGTATGCATCGCACCCTGATAGTGGAGCAGTCAGTATGGTCTAGTTTTGGCCAGTTCTGAGTGGTTTTTCAGGTGGAACATCTGGGTAATGATGTAATTAGTTGACTATGATCCTTTAGGGTATGAAACAACACTTTTAAGGGTTAAAGAGCCATTGGTTTATCGACATATAAGATTGGGGTTGGAGTGTCCAAATATGTCTATAACAGTTTCCCCTTAAAGCATGCAGTTGTAAATCTTTTGATGTCGGGTGAAATGCTTTATCATGAGGATCCGAGGTATTCGAATTGGAAGGTGACCTGTATAAGATACAATAAAATACATCATTATCGTATTATTTTTATGATCTAGCTGAGATGGGCATTCCCATACTCAGCTTTATAAATTCATTTTCATGTACATAGGACAGATAATTGTTTGTAGTTGCAGACTGGTGATTCTTTATATGTAGAGTCATCATCCCTTAGCTTGGATGATTATCTGTGTCGCTTCTATGTACATTTGACATCTTTATATTCCTGAATATATCGTAGCCCGTATGGATGAAACTAGATCTGGGGTCTTCAAACTTGTTCAATCTTCACCCGATGTACAAGTCGATCCATGTGAAAAGATGTTCTGAAGTCGAACATGGAAGGACATCGCCTGATTACCAGCCAATAATGTAAGTTGTTAACAGGCACGAGAGGAATTACTGATAATGATAATGATCCTCAAGGTACTATAGTACAATTCACGTAGTGTGAATATATGATCTAATGTCGAACACCACGTAAAATATTTCAGTCAAAGGCCATTGATGTAAACCTGTCATCGGAAGTGAGAAACTTGCCATTGAGGCATGCAAGCTTCAAAATACTAAAAGGGTTGTTTCTAAGTCAACTTCTTGGATAATGAGCTGATGTCAACAAGAAGTGGCTCGTCGTAGGAGGGCCTTAATGTATCCCACATCTATGACATGAAACATAGCAAATGATTTTTTGGAGGTGAAAATGATCTGAGGCTCTCATCCCATGTGTGTGGATGCTTTGATTTGTACATGCACAAAATGTGTACAATCATCCCATTGACAACCTCTGTCTGGCCATCAGTTTGAGGATGGAAGGTTGTGGACTTAGTGAGTTTGGTGTCCAGCATCGACCAAAGACTGGACCAAAACGTATTGAGGAACCGACTGTCTCGATCTGAGATGATAGACTGTGGGATCCCAAAGTGCACCCACACTCATTCAAAGAAGAGTTTAGAGTGTCTTCTATTGTGATATTATTCTTGCAGGTTGCCATAATGGCAATCTTCGAGAATCTATCGATGACCACATAAACAGAGTCATTTCCATGCTTAGTGGAAGGAAGGCCTGACATGTAATCCATGGAGATGGATTCCCAAGGTCGACTAGGGGTAGGCAGCGGGGTATAGAGGCCTTGCTTCTTAATGGTTGGTTTGGCAATGGGGTAGACAGTGCATGATCTGATGTACTTCCCATCATCCTGTTGAAGATTCGGCCAATAGAAATACTTTTGCAGTACTGCCACCATTTTCTCAACCCCGAAATGCCCAACAGCCCGACTGTAGTGTACTTCCCAAATCATCTTGGCAAGCTCGCTTGAAGGAACGCAAAGGTGACCTAGGTGGTATAACAAGGCATCCTGGAGGTGAAAACCTGGAACATGCCTACCATCCAAGAGTGTCTAGTATGTGCGGCCAAATTTTGGGTCGCTTTTATAGAGAAGTGGCCAATCATAAGTCTCATGCCCATAAGAGTTGAGCGCGGTGGTTAACGCCATGATTGGTGGTCGTCTGAGGCAATCTGCAACATTATTGGTGTTACCCTTCTTATACTTTATATTCAAATGGAAATCTTGCAGGTATGTAGACCACTTCTGATGACGATCATTCTGCAATTTCCCATGGGTTTGTATGAACTGTAGGGGTCGGCGGTTTGTGTGGATGACTGTTTCCTTCCCCAAAATGTAATGCTTCCATTGTCGGCAGGCCTGCACAATGGAATACATCTCTTTTTCATAAGTGGGATACTTTCGGTTTGTGTCTGAAAGTGTCTCACAGTAATATGCCACTGGATGACATGTTGCATAAGAACTACCCTAATAGCATAGTCAGAGGCTTCTGTCTCAACCTCAAATGGTTGTTGCAAATCTAGTAATGCGAGCACTAGTGCCATGTAGAGGCAATCTTTAAACTCTTTGGATGCCTTCTGTTGAGATTCAGACCAAAATAATTTTTCTTTCACTCCTCGCTTGGCGACTTGACTCAAGGGCCAAGTGATATGAGAAAACCCCAACATGAACCTGTGGTATAAGTTGGCAAGACCTAGAAAGCTACGGAGCCCTGTCAAAGTGGTTGGAGATGGCCAATCCCGAATGACTTGGATCTTGGCTGCATCCACATGCACCCCCTGTTCATCAATATTGTATCCTAGATAGTGAACCTAGGTCATGCCAAAAATGCATTTCTCCAAATTGTCACATAGCTTGTGTTGCCGTAGTGTTTGGAGAACCTGTCAGATGTGGTGGAGGTGCTCTTACCAACTTTGGCTGAAGATCAAGATGTCATCGAAGTATACCACTACAAATGAGTTGGTGAATAGCCACGAGATGTCATCCATTATCCTCATGAAGGTTGCAGGAGCGTTCGTCAATCCGAAATGCATAACCAACCATTCGAAAAGGCCCTGCTTGGCTTTGAAGGCAGTCTTCCACACATTAGAGGGTTCATTTGGTACCTGGTGATATCTTGACTTCAGATCAATCTTGCTAAAATATTTTTCGCCCTTTAATTGGTCCAGGAGGTCATCAATCCATGGGATCGGGTACCTATTATGGACAATTATCTTGTTCAGCACCCTATAGTCAATACAGAGTCTCCAAGTCCCATCCTTCTTCTGTACCAACATGATCGGGCTCCCACAGGGTGATTAACTGGGACGGATGTGACCTTTCTGCAACAGCTCTTGAATCTACCGCTTGATTTCATCATTCTCCACAACAGAGCGCTGATAGATTGGTCCATTGAGCAGCGGTGCACCTGGGGTCAGATCGATGGAGTGCTTGGCCTGACAGTGCAGAGGAACCCCTGCGGGGGAGGTGAAGATGTCCTCGTACTCCTCCACGACCTTGTCCATTTGTAGTTTTCATGGGGAGGGGCTCTGTTTGGAGGTCATGGCCACCGTATTTTTATTTCCTTGTGGGTGTATCATCAAGAAAACAAATTTCCTGGTTTTGGAAATGAGCTTACTGCATTGTTTTGCAGTAACCAAAGAGATAGTGGTAGGTGGTGCTACCTTGTTAAGTTACGGTATGTTATATGCTTATAAATGTTCACTTTTTTTTCTTATTATATTCCACCGATTAGCAATCACATGTACATAAAGTAAAGTGCAGATAGAACATTAAACGATCGACAGAAAACAATCCAAGACAGGAGACACAAGATGTGGCGGCTAGCCAGGGACAAACCCCACAATGTGTGGGGAAACCCTTTGATAAAATCTTCTTTTATCTTCAATAATTCAGCAGAGAGAAATAGTACAATAAATCTGATTCATATCAGTAGTAGCAAACCCTAGACCAATAGCATCAGCATTAGCGGCTTCATTGTCAAACTAGGGCAGACCATATCTCACAAACCGACAGTCGGATTGACTTCATTCCACCACCAAAAGTTTTGGCTTCTAGAGGAGGTTCAGATGAACCTACATTGTAGTTCAAATGAGGAGATCTTCTAGGCCACGCAAGTAAATCTTTACTTCTGCAGTTGCAGCTTCAGTTTCAGCAGTTTCCGGCTTCAAACTAGGGCAGTCGATATCTTGCAAACCGTTCGTCGGATTGACTTCATTCCACCACCAAAAGTTGCGGCTTTCAAAGGAGGTTCAGATGAACCTACAGCGCAGTTCCAAATAGGATATATTCTAGGCCATGCAAGTCAATCTTTACTTCTGCAGTTGCAGCTTCAAATTCAACAGCTTCTGGCTTCACATGTGTGAGAGAGAGAGACTCATTTCAGTGCAGTAGAGAAGAGACTCATATCTGCACAGTAGAGAGAGAGAGATGTGATGAGATGAGTGAGTCCAAATGAGGAAAAGTCTTCTTATATTCATACACAACGTTGGTGGGTGAATAGATGCGACTGTTGGGCTTCTGAGCCTACATGAGTTGTAGGTCGGATTGATAATAATTCCATAATCAAAATAAATTCATATCTCCATGAATACTTATCAGAATTGGATGATCTTTATATCAATCCTACACCTCTCAACGAGAGGAATCTAATAAAAATATTATTAGCCATGAATAAGATGACCCACATGAAGTTTTGCCTTGGTTGCCAATTTTAACACTCCCTCTCAACCATGGAGAACTTCATCTGCAATCTGTCTATCGGTCGTTACTATTCATCCATCAAATGCACTGCCTTGTACAGCCTGACCCTTGCCCTGCTCTGCTCTATTTTGCCTGTTCTGCTTTGTCTTGTTCTGCCCTGCACTGATCTGTACTGTTTTGTTCTATTCTGCTCTGCTCTTGCATTGTTCTGTTCTACTCTGATTTTGTACGAATTATGAAGAAGAAGAAATGATCTAGGATGTATCATACTGACTCAAAGTCAGTCTCAGAGTATGTAACACTGGTCCCAGACCAGTCTCAACCAACCCAAAGTCAGTATCATAGGGAGTACAACTCCAATGGTCCCAGACCAATATCATCCTCCACTGACTCAAAATCAGTCTCAAAGTATGTACCACTGATCCCAGACCAGTCTCAACCGACCCGAAGTCAGCGTCATAGTATGGTACAACTCCTACCACTGGTCCCAGACCAGTATCATTGATCCCAGACCAATGGAGGTCATCCTAGCATAGGGAGTACGGTAGTTACAACGATGCGTCCATCGGTACTACTATGGTCCCTAACTTCATTTCCCTGCTCATTGATCAGATGAGAGGTACTTCCCATGAGTCCCAGACTGCATGGGTAGGATGCCTCGACAGGAGAACTAATCAATCCTGTCCTCACAGGAGAACACATCAATCCTGCTACAATTGCCATGGAGAACACATCAATCCAGGCCTCACAAGAGAACACATAAATCCTGCTACAATTGCCATGGAGAACACATCAATCCAGGCCTCACAAAAGAACTAATCATCCTACTACACAGGAGAGCGAATCATCCTGTTCCACAAGAGAGTGAATCATCTTGTCCCACAAGAGTGCGAATCATCTTGTTCTAGTGTGCACCACTAGGGGAGTGTGAGTCACCTTGTGGTCATATGTTGCTCCAGTAGCAACCGCAAGCCCTCAGAGCTCCCAGAGCTCAATGTATGCAACATGTAGGACCCTTGTACAAGGGTTTCTTGCCGACTCCAAGTCATTTGGGAAAATCACAGATTAGATCTTTCCTCAGGGCTTTGACAAGGTGTATCAACCTATACATCATCTTAATGTGATGGAGCTTCCTTGCTCATCGACTTACCATATCCCAGATGATTTCTATCTGCTGGAGCAATTGACGAATACAGGATTCCTCAATAATCGAATCCCACCTCTGGTTGTTACAGAGAATCACAGTAGTATCCAATGTAAATCCAAGCAGCTCACTGAAGAGCTTTCGCAACTAGACTGCCTCACATGAGGTTATGCTAGCAACAATATATCTTGCTTTGACAGTGCTCAAAGCCACCGACTTCTGCTTCCTGCTCATCCAGGATATCGAAGCAGATCCCAAGGTGAAACAGTACCCGGAAGTGCTCTTACGGTCCACCACACTGCCTGCCCAATCAACATCAATATATCCAAGTAGTCTCACATCTCCGGCAGTGTATCTTAATCCATGAGAGATTGTGTCATGAAGACATCTCAGAAGATTCCTGGCATCAATCCAGTGAGGCTCAACCAAATATGAGCTCATAATGCTAACTGCAAAACATATGTTCGGACGGAGGTTCACCAAGAACATCAATGCGAATGAGGTTTTTTTGAAACTCAGAGGCATTTTCCAATTCTGGTCCGACATCACTACCATATAACTTCTAAAAGTTAAGATCCTCGAGGTAGTCACAGGCTTGCAATCCATCATACCAAATCTTTCCAACATCTTTACCACATATTTTCCTTGAGATAGGAAAATTTCCCTTGGCTTCTGCGATACTTCAAGTCCTTGGTCCTTCATTTCAAATTCAGAAGCCATCTCCCTCTTACATTTGTGAATGAGAGGGTTTGCACCTGTTAGAAAGAGGTCATCCACGTACCACACCGATATGAGAGGCTTGTCATCTTCAACCTTAAAGTAAAGGTTAGGATCAACTTCACTCCTAGTGAATCCCAGCTTCATCAAGTACTTATCGATCCTCTCATACCATGCTCGGGGTGCTTGCTTCAGCCCATAGAGAGCCTTCTTCAACCTGCATACATGAGTTTTTCAATCATAAATCTCAAATCCTTCAGGTTGCTCCACATAGACCTCTTCTTTGATAGAACCATGTAAGAACGTGATCTTGACATCCATCTGATGTAGGTTCCATCCTTGTGAAGCCACAAGGGCTATGATCAAGCGGATGGTCGTATATCTGGCAACAGGTGCAAGTATCATAGTCTATACCTCCCTTCTGGGATAAACCACGAGCAACAAAATGAACCTTATACTTTTCCATACTTCCATTTGCTGCATGCTTTATCTTGTAAATCCATTTTGAAGTAACAATTGTCTTGTCCAAGGTCTGGGAACTACTTCCCAGACATCATTCTCCATAATAGACCCATATTCTATGGTCATAGCATCCTTCCATAGTTAATGCTTGATGACATCTGAGAATGATGAAGGTTCATTTTGTATGATCATGCTCATGATGGTCATGTATCCCTGATACCTGTTAAGTTTCTTACTTTGATGGAAGGTTCCTCAGGGTGCAGCATGTCCTTCAGCATCATCAAGTATCCCCCTAAGCAATGAAGGCCTCTTCCTAGAAGAGGAAGGCTCATGTGGATGAGGATCAATCGGATCCATGGGTTCTTCTACATCAGGCATTGATTCATCATCCTTTTCTTTCGGTTCCCTGATGTCGGCTTTTTGAGAGCTACTCAAAGTCAGGAGATTGTCCACCTTGCTGAGGGCCATATCTTTGTCAAAGGTGACATCATGACTAATCACGACTTCCCTTTGACCGATGGTGAACATTTCTTCAGGAGTTTAGGAACCCAATGCTTGATGAGGGCATCGATTTTGTACATATACAACGGTGATTGTAGTTTCAGCCCATAGAAACTTTGGAAGTCTTTGATCATGAAGCATGGCCCGAACAGCTTCCATCATCGTGCGGTTGTTCCTTCTCACCACACCATTCTGCTCAGGAGTATGTGGTGTAGTAGTCTCCCTCTTAATGCCAACCTCAAGTATGCCCGAGTAAACCAATTGTAATATATCAGAGGTCTTGCTTTGGCTTGAGGGAAATGGTCCCCTTTTGAGCTTTGCTTCGGCACATCCTGGACATACACCTTCTTTCTCTACTCAGAATTCGAGCATCCCTGTCACCATCTGTCTTACATCGGGTAGAGCTTTGTAATGAAGGTGGGCAAACCTCCGATGCCAAAGTTCGGACTAAATAGATGTGTCACAAGACATGACACCTAGCGGACTTCCATCGACCTGATATAATGAATCAACACTAAACCCAAGAGTAAAGGCATCTTTAACATTATTTTTCCATATACATACCTTGCCATCACTGAAGGTTACCTTCTAGCCTTTGTCTTCCATTGCCGAGATGGACACTAGGTTCTTTTTGAGGTCAGGTGCATTTAATACATCTTGGAATTTCTAGCCTTCTTGAATGCTTGTCCTCTTCCTTAATTCCCAACTCTCCTCTTACCTTTGTTGTTGAATTTGTCATTCCTTTGATTGCCATCAGAGGGATTTCGAGTTGCACCACTGCATACTGTACCATGCTTCTCTAATCATGATTATCATCATGCTGCCCATGTCCATGATTTTATCCATCATAATGCTGCTCAAACTAGTGTGCATCATCATCATGCTATCCTATATGTCCATGATCTCGTGTTGCCCTTTATGTCCATGATCTCATTCATCATGATGCTCATGATCTCATACATAGTGACTTTCTTTATCGCAAATGTAACATCGTCATTTTCTTCTAGCCTTAGGTCCAACCTTTCCTTTTGATTTAGTCCCGGAATTATTTCTTTTCTTTGCATGAGAAGAAAAGGCAACAGGAGGACCTTTAGGCATGGGCATTTCTTGCACTTCTTCCCTTGTTTCTTCTTGAATGCATCTTGCCATTAATTCCTTGAAACCAGGAATTACATTATAGTTCAAAAGAGTAGTCCTGAACACATACCATTCAAATGGCAATCCTCCAAGAGTTGTGAATGCCATTTCTCTTTCAGTAATAGTTTCCCCAATAGATAGGAGATCGTTCTTGATCTCGGTGATTCTTAAGAAGTATGCTTGCATACTTTCATCTTTACCCTTCTTGATTTCCCTCAGCTTATTTCTAAGAAACAAAACTTGATTTGCATCATTAACTTTAAATAAACTCACCAGTCTATCATAGATTTCCTTGGAGGTGTCCAGTTCAGAGATGTAGGCCACCAAGTGCTTTTCGATAGAGTCCTGTATGATCTTCTATTGTTTTGACTTCTCCATTTTTTTATTTTTTCCAGGCAGCAGCGGATGCATTTGATGGAGGCTCAACAATATTGCCTCTCACATGATCCAACACTCCTAGATTCTCAAGGGTTAGATCGTTAGACATCTTCCATCCGTGATAGTCAGCTTTCTCACGGAGCTTGTCTTCAGTAGGAAAGAGTGTTGAGGACCCCATAGTTCTTTTAGGATAACCTTGCCAATATTCTCTTCGATGATTGCTCTTGCTCTTGCTCGGGCTTTGTCTTCACCTCAACTCCGATACCATGTTAAGTTACGGTATGTTCTATGCTTATAATAGTTTACTTCTTTTTCTTATTATATTCCGCCAATTAGCAATCACATGTACATAAAGTAAAGTGCAGATAGAACATTAAACGATCGACAGAAAACAAGCCAAGACAAGAGACACAAGATGTGGCGGCTAGCCAGGGACAAACCCCACAATGTGTGGGGAAACCCTTTGATCAAATCTTCTTTTATCTTCAATAATTCAGCAGAGAGAAATAGTACAATAAATCTGATTCATATCAGTAGTAGCAAACCCTATATCAGTAGCATCAGCATTAGCGGCTTCATTGTCAAACTAGGGCAGACCATATCTCACAAATCGACAGTCGGATTGACTTCATTCCACCACCAAAAGTTTCGGCTTCTAGAGGAGGTTCAGCTGAACCTACAGCCCAGTTCAGATGAGAAGATCTTCTAGGCCACGAAAGTAAATCTTTACTTCTGCAGTTGCAGCTTCAGTTTTAGCAGTTTCCGACTTCAAACTAGGGCAGTCGATATCTTGCAAACCGTTCGTCGGATTGACTTCATTCCACCACCAAAAGTTGCGGCTTTCAAAGGAGGTTCAGATGAACCTACAGCGTAGTTCCAAATAGGAGATATTCTAGGCCACGCAAGTCAATCTTTACTTCTGCAGTTGCAGCTTCAAATTCAACAGCTTCCGGCTTCACATGTGTGAGAGAGAGAGACCCATTTCAGCGCAGTAGAGAAGAGACTCATATCTGCGCAGTAGAGAGAGAGAGATGTGATGAGATGAGTGAGTCCAAATGAGGAAAAGTCCTCTTATATTTATACACAACGTTGGTGGGTGAATAGATGCGACTGTTGGGCTTCTGAGCCTACATGAGTTGTAGGTCGGCTTGATAATAATTCCATAATCAAAATAAATTCATATCTCCATGAATACTTATCGGAATTGGATGATCTTTATATCAATCCTACACCTCTCGGCGAGAGGAATCTAATAAAAATATTATTAGCCATGAATAAGATGACCCACATGAAGTTTTGCCCTAGTTGCCAATTTTAACACTCCCTCTCAACCATGGAGAACTTCATCTACAATCTGTCTATCGGTCGTTACTATTCATCTATCAAATGCACTGCCTTGTACAGCCTGACCCTTGCCCTACTCTGCTCTATTTTGCCTGTTCTGCTTTGTCTTGTTCTGCCCTGCACTAATCTGTACTGTTTTGTTCTGTTCTGCTCTGCTCTTGCATTGTTCTGTTCTACTCTGCTTTTGTCCGAATTATGAAGAAGAAGAAATGATCGAGGATGTATCATACTGACTCAAAGTCAGTCTCAGAGTATGTACCACTGGTCCCAGACCAGTCTCAACCAACCCAAAGTCAGCGTCATAGTGAGTACAACTCCAATGGTCCCAGACCAATATCATCCTCCACTGACTCAAAGTCAGTCTCAGAGTATGTACCACTGATCCCAGACTAGTCTCAACCGACCCGAAGTCAACGTCATAGTATGGTACAACTCCTACCACTGGTCCCAGACTAGTATCATTGATCCCAGATCAATGGAGGTCATCCTAGCAGAGGGATTACGGTAGTTACAACGATGCATCCATCGGTACTACTATGGTCCCTAACTTCATTTCCCCGCTCATTGATCAGATGAGAGGTACTTCCCATGAGTCCCAGACTGCATGGGTAGGATGCCTCGACATGAGAACTAATAAATCCTGTCCTCACAGGAGAACACATCAATCCTACTACAATTTCCATGGAGAACACATCAATCTAGGCCTCACAGGAGAACACATCAATCCTGCTACAATTTCCATGGAGAACACATCAATCTAGGCTGCCATGGAGAACACATCAATCCAGGTCTCACAGGAGAACTAATAATCCTGTACAACTTATTTCCCAATGTAACAATAATAGCACAGGGCCTTGATTCATACATAGCATGTCGCTTCCACGAGTATGGTTGTCTTAATAATACATCACAAACTTCAAAGGGAGAAATGCCACATAATACCTCATCCATGAAGGGCTTGATGTTGTATGGAAGGCGACCTGTTGGCTCACATGAAGATCCCGTCCTTGGTGAAGCCACCCAATGGTGTACCGTTGTGGATGTGCTATGGTCAGTAAGCCCAATTGCTTCATGACCTCTACCGAAATGAGGTTCTTTTAGCTCCTACTATCAATAATGAATTGTACCGAGGAGCCCTTTACCCACATCTGGGAGTGGAAGAGACGCTCCTCCTCCTCTGGATCTTCGGGTTCCCCCTTCTGTGTCTTTGTGGTGGCAACGGTGGTGCTGGGCTCTGCATCGATAATCTTCTTCCCTTTGTTATTCCCCTTAATGGGTTTTGACTTAGAGTTGGAACATGCATCTGATTCTGAAACCTTTAAATAGGCGACTAGCGATTGCTTGGCCTGACACTCACTTGTGCTGTGAGTGGAGCTCTTATGGAACTCACACGACTTTCCCATGTACTTTTTCAACTTCACAACGCTGTTATTTGCTTGCAGCTTTGGCGGGTTGTCTTTGGCCGTCTCGCCTTGGCTTTGTCCTTTATTCTATGGTTTGGGGGAACCTTTCCCTTGCTTTAAATTCAAAGATCCAAAGTCTCTCTTCTTTTGTTTAAACTTTTGCTCGACCTTGACGACATATCGGTATGCCATGCCGAGCGAGGGGATGTTCAGGAATTCTATTTATTCCTAGATGTACTTGTGCAAGCAACCATGGTATTTGAGTACCAAATGTTGCACTGAGTCTTTGATACCCAACTTTGTTTGAAAGGTATGGAAAATATTGGTAAACTCTGGCACATCTTGGTCCCTTCCTTGCTGCAGCATTGTCCACTTTATGTATTGATCCTCATAGCTTCCGACAGGGTAGTACTGCTCCTTGATGGCATCCCAAAATGAATCCCAAGTGGGTGCAACTAAAAATAGTGAGCTTGTACTTTCATCCTTCAGCTCACAGTAGGTTTCCCATGAGTCCTTGATGTGGGGGCTACTCTGAGAAGAGTGAAAATAACCTTTTCCTGACTGGAAAAATCATGAATAGAAAAGTAATCCTCTAGCAGATTTAACCATTTATCTATAGCTTCTACATCTATTTGACCATTGAAGATGGGTATTTCTAAATTAAATTGTACCTTAAAGGGCGTGGCATTTCCAGAGGAGATGCTGGAAGCCGAGGTGTCACGTCTTGGTAGCCGCTGAAGGATCTGGGCAAAGTTGTCCATCATCGTGTTCCTTTGTCGCTCGAGGGCTTCTTCGAGCAATATTTTGATAGGATCTCCTACCCCCTCATCTTTCTTTTCATCTGCCATAGGAGGTTGTTGGGATTTGTGAGACTGGTCGTGCAAAGGTTTGACCAGTTCAAGCCCTAACTCCTTATATCTCGACCTTGTTGGGGACATGCAAAGAAAAACAGAGAAGAAAAGTGGACCCCTTTGATACCACTGATCCAAATTTAAATAAGGACACAATAAAATACAGATATAACCATAAAGGCGGATATGCAATGGAAATAATACTTCATTTCATTACTGTAAAATACTGAAATATGCTTACTAACAGAAATGGAAATAAACTAGCTAGGGTGAAGGTAGCTTATCTCTAAGAAGAGATGTGGCAGATACATGCCTTTGAACTGTGCTACAATGAGGCTCGAAGGCCTATTTGTTGTTGAGAAATAATGGAAAATCCTAAACATCCAAAAACCTAACCATAGAATATGAAACGACAAACTATGGGCCGCGTTTGGGTAAATTGGTACATCAACTTCTCGGGTCGTAACTTTGGCATATGATCTTCGTTTTATGCACAAAATATCTCGTTAGAAAGTTATATACAAGAACTACAACTTTGGGAAGAGCAACATCGGTCCATAGACCCATGTTGCTCCCAGTTTTCCCAAAAAAAGGTCGTTTAGGACCTCAAAATGGTTCTGAAAGTTCACGATCCAAAAAACTGCTAAAACTAGTAAGTTGTGCTACAATTAAGGAAACTGAAAAACCTGAGAGAAAGAATGGTGGGGCTCCAAGTGGACTTGGTAGGTGGCCACCAAAATCCACCTGGATCATATATGAGTTTGTTTCCTAACAATTTTATCAAGTAGGACATGAATCAAATCTATGAAAAACCTTCTAATTATAGAGATTGAGATGAGCACTCAATTTATTCTTTCCACCACAATTAGAATCCATCTCCACTACAATGAATTTCCTCACATTAACACCTTTGGAATGAACGGTTATTCCACACCCCTATCAATATAGAAAATAAAATTTATATTTTCCCAAAACATCAATATCGTTATTAGCATTTGTATTTGGTTTAATTATGCTACTAAGAAAAAATCAAAATTATAGATCCTTTATTCCTTAACATGAGAAGTCGATTTCTCTCAAAATCCATTATTTTAGCTCTCCCTTCTATTAACAATTCTTCATTTTTCCAAGGATGATGATTTTGTAGATGACCAACCTCAACATCAACAGTTGGTCAAACCTCAACATTTTTAGTTTATCTTAGTAATACAAAGGTTTCACGTTCATTTTTAGCTCATTAACATTCCTAGCAACTTCAACATGCATTAATCTGTTAGGTAAGGAATTAAATTTGAAATTTTCTAGTAATATTAAAAACATGGAAAGATACAAGATAATAGCCATTTAAGCATATTGTAATATAACTATATGGTTTTTCTTATAACCCTACTCCACCCCTTACATTTATCACCTCATGTTTACACCCTTATTCTACAACTATTATACATCCACTCATGCTTATCATTTTATTTTAGTATCCATTCTCCACCCTACAAAACATGCCATTGAAAGGAATGAAAAATCACGACCACCCTCGTGATTTTCACGCATGCATGTCTTTTGACCACCCATCACCATGATTCCTTTCATGTGAAATGGCCCATATACTTGAAATGAGTCTCTAACTTGTATATTTCTCAGAAAACCCTAATTACCATGCTAATAGCGACAAATTGTTAAGAGAAGAGCATCTCCACATACCTCAGAGAGAATTTCAATGTCATCGTATGGGGCAAATTACCACAATCAGAAAGGAAACATGGCTTCTAGAAGCTATGGAATCATGACCTGAGTTTGATGCCACTAGACTTATAATCAGAGCTACAAATTGGCTTCCATTCCTTCAAAAAATTCATGGGCATGATAACTTTATTACTAGAGCATTTTCAGAAGGGTTTGATGGTCGAATTGATTAGGAAGGAAAATTTGTGATGGTAGTGATGGACAATTCCATGGAAAAAGTCAGTAGAATGCCTCAAACATGGGAGTTTTGGCTTAAGAACAAACAGGTTGACCAAGGAGTATGACTTAAAGTTTTTGCTCAACATAACATAGCTCAAATTCAGGAAGAAGAGTAGCATAATTCTAGATTATAGATAAGTGTAGAAATCTATTGTTTTTGTTGCAAAAGTTTATAATGTGCAAGGGGAGGTATGCAATCACTTTCCTTTGCCATATTTGTATCCCTCTCTGCTTTGAAGCAAATTATAACTTTAAATTCCCATTTTATTTATGTAAAAACTTTGGCAAAATGGAAAAATTCAGATGACAGAGCCTAGTAATGTTAGTCATAGATTGTATCGTTATGGTCTAATTAAAATAATTATCTTGGAGGAGGTATAAAAAAAGGTGATAATTGGAATTCCTTCTTGGTCCATAATAGATTCATTGATGTGTGCATTGCACATGAGGAGATACCCAAGCAAGTAAATCATGTCTATGAACACAATGATAAGATTGATAGTGAATAGCCTAGTCTTCATGAGATTGAAGATTTTCTTTCCTATCGAGAAAGTTATATAAGAACCAAAAATGGACATGGACAACTTGTTTTAGATGTCCATAGGAGAATTTCTAGGAGCATGGCTAAAATCAACTTCCAAACAAACTATTGAGCATCCATAACTAGCTACCACATCTCCTCCTAAAGATGTTACCTCTTTTCATATTGAGCCAATAGCAACTGGGCATGTAGTCACATTCGATAGAAGGAGTTTTCAACCCTTTTCTTAGGAAGTATAAAACCAAATTTCCTAATACTAATAATTTGTTACTTCACTTCATATTTGATTAATATAAAGTGTTTCATGCTATTGTTTATAGACCACCTATGCCTAATTTGATCATAGTTTGTTAACTTTCCAATAAGTGTGACATTGTTTGAGAGGGCCCTCAATTCAATCAAATGTTTCTATGTTTTCTTTAGTTTGTAGTGTAGCATTGGTAGGAGATTGTAGTTCATTTTATTATATTTTCATTATTGGTATGTTACATTCACTAGTTCATTTACTTTTTTTTGATTGCTTATGATCTATTGTGTGTCTCTCTTACGTAGAGATGAGATCTCTCATTAAATGACTAAGAAACACTTCGTAATTATGTGTTTTTTTGCATGAAAAATTTGCGAAACTTTGTGATGTCAACCAAGTGATTGGATATCCCTTAGGAATTTTATGTGGTGATTTGATTTAATTTTAACTTTTACATGTGTTGTTTATTTTGACACTAGCAACAAAAGAACAAGTCTTATTGATGTTAGGAATAATATTTGCTTTGTAAATTAGATAGGAACACTTAGGGTCTTGCTTGAATTAAATATTGTCCTCTTTGCCTTAAAAACCCCTTCTATGAGTTTATCATCCAAAGAAAAAGATCTTTGTAACATTTGTTTTGAGTTATTTATATTTCAAAGTATTACTCTTATTCAAAAGTATTATATTATAAGTTTAATGAGTATTTTACATAGGTTTTATGGTCTATTAATATCCTAAACTTTACACGTACAACATTAGTGTATTTCAAGTTTATGCCCCAAAATTAATGATTTAATGTGCAAGATTTAAGTTAATTAATTGATTGACATGATTTTCATAGTTTAAGGCAAGAAGATGAGTGAGTTTATAAGCGGGCATGAACTCCCACTGATATGGTACTAAAATGATCATTGAAACAAGAGAGAAAGTGAGGAGGTATATAGGAGTTTGATCTAGATTTTATCAAATGGAGGGTATTATTATCTATGGAGGTATATCCAAAAGTTTCTAGCATGATGAAATTTTAGTGAGGAAGGGAAAAATACAACTAAAAATTATGGGTATTCTCATAAGATTGGTGGCATGACTATTTAAAAATGGAATCACTTACTCAAATGGTTCATTAAATCATGGGAAGTAATAAAGGCCTCCTTGGAGTAATAATACTGCAATAACATTGGAAACTCAATGTCTCAATGTCTCAAGTAAGTATCTTGTCTTAGCTTGGTTTCTTTCTTTGGTTTCTAGGTTGGAGTGAGGACGGTTGGTATTTCTCTACTCCACAAGGGATTACTCTTATTATTTGGGATGTTATCTGAGTTTAAGGCTCTAATATATGGTGACCTAGTTGGTGATATGCACTTTTGAGTCAATTAATTTTGATGTTATAGGGATGGGAGGTTTGATTTTTCTAGTAAGATACCAACCATTTATAAGATAAAATCAAATGAGGTAGCTCCAAAACTTGGAATTCGGAGAAAAACATAGATTTCACCTTGAGGGCCTTGGGATCTAAGAATATAAATCATGTGCCTAGAGCTAAGAAGCAGGTCATAGAGGTAGAAAAGAACTTCCATAAAAGGTTCCTTGAGCTAGCTAAAGTGGAAATTGGATGGGCGAATTAAAGACTTGGTATATTCTTAGCCCCTCGAAACAATTTTTTTTAGAATAGAAAACAATGAAAAGATTTTCGAAGCTCTTATTTCTTAAGCTCTAAAAAACAAGGAGGAATAGTAGTGGGACATTCTCCATGCGATCAAGATCTTTGAGGGAAATTTTGAAGCATGGATATGTAAAGAAATATTTTTATAATAGGTACAATGGTTTCTCAAATGAGAGATGAAGATGAAATCAAGTTTGAGAGAGAGAATCTGTGTATCTTGTAGGGAACAAAAATGAATACCATCATCCTTGAGAAAAACCTAAAACCTTTTAGGTCTAAATAAACCAAGAAGTATGACTATAAGGAGCTAATTGATCAACATATTGAAGACAATGCACCATGAGTCATAGCTTGATTTCTATTTTGTTGTGTTATAATATTTTTCATGCACAAATATAAGATATTATCTTAATATGCTATTTTCTTATGTATAATGGCCTGTAAAAAAATATACGTGTATTTTTTGGTCCAATAGTGTGATGTCCAAATGGAAAAGGACATTTTCCGATTAGATAAGCCTCTAAGAAAGAATGGTTTAATATTGTTTATATATAACGTAAATTAATATTTATGTTTTAGATTTATATAATTCTTATAACTTAGTTAATAATTAATAAAGAAGGTAGTTTTTATTAATTGATAATAAGTTGTTATGACTTAATTATTAATTAAGGAAGATCACTATTATTAGTTGTTATCTATGAATGTGGATTGACTATGGTCATTGGCTACTCGTTTATTTGACTCATGTTTCATAAGAGAGAGGCTTCCATAAGGGAAAAAGACATATGCTCTTACTAGATACATTTAACCACTCATAAGAAATTTGGTGCTCTACAGTTCTACAACTTAGTATATGGTAGATGTTTAGGCGATAGATGTTATAAGTTAGACAATGAAGGTTAAATGTAAACATTATTTTTTATTATATTGTAATTTTATTTTCATTAATCATAATATACATATGACATTAAAATAATTGCATTGTTAAGACAATCATTGCGAGGTCACCAATTCAAATACCTTGGGTCTAGCGTATATATATGTGTCTATGTTATGTATAAATTAATATCATTTTTACCATATAAATTAAAATAATTATTTTGTATGCATGTTTAAATTTAATGAATAAGTACATAAAAATTCCATACTTACAATATAACTAGATTCCTAACTATGAATAATATTAACTTTCAAATAGGATTTGTTACAATACCATGGGCCAATACCATGGCTTATCAATACCACATTCCCAAAAACCATAACTCATTTTAAAATCAAAATATTTTATAAGTATTTTATTTTAATTTAATTTTGTAATATTTAATTAAATCAAAACTTAATACTTAAAATAAACTTAAAATATAACAAGATTCTTAACCAAAGATATTCATCCCCATTTTACCATTTTTAATCTAATGTCGACACTATTTAAAAATCAATCTAATTATTATTTTGTATAAACACAATATAAATTTAAAGAGGTTTATGGACATTAAAAAAAATACATATGGTAAGTAAATAAAAATATAAATACTCTCGAGGTATGGTAAATAAATAGAAATAAAAATAAACTAGAGGTATGGTAAATAAATAAAATCTCTTTTTATATTTACTCCATAAACCTCTTTAAACTCAAAAAAAAAAAAAAGAGTTAAAAAAAGAAATATGTTAAGTAAACAAAAATATAAATAAACTAGAGGTATGGTAAATAAATAAAACCTTTTCAAATTTACTCCATGAACACTAAAAAAATGATGTTTTATCTAGGTGAAGCTCATGGTACAAATATTAGATGGCCCATGGTATTGAGACACAATGTTATCTACAGAATGGTAAAATAGCCCATGGTATCAACTCATAATATTTTTATTAATATTAATATTAATAAAAATAAAAATGACCCATGGTATATATAAATAGCACATGGTATTGAGACACAATGTTATCTACAAATGGTAAAATGGCCCATAGTATTGAGACACAATGTTATCAACAAAATGGTAAAATAACCCATGGTATCCCCTCATAATATTTTTATTAATATTAATATTAATAAAAATAAAAATAACACATAGTATATATAAATCAAACGATCATACATCAGATTTTCAATCAACCTTCTTCAACCTTCATACCTTCATACATCAGATTTTCAATCATAAATCTCAAATCCTTCGGGTTGCTCCACGTAGACCTCTTCTTTGATCAAACCGTGCAAGAATTCAGTCTTGACATCCATCTGATGTAGGTTCCATCCTTGTGAAGTGGCAAGGGCTATGATCGAGCGGATGGTCGTATATCCAGAAACAGGTGCAAATATCACATCATAGTCTATACCTTCCTTCTGGGAGAAACCATGAGCAACAAAACGAGCCTTATACTTTTCCATACTTCCATTTGCTGCATGCTTTATCTTGTAAAGCCATTTTGAAGTAACAATTGTCTTGTCTAGGGTCTGGGAACTACTTCCCAGACATCATTCTCCATAATAGACTCATATTCTATGGTCATAGCATCCTTCCATAGTTAATGCTTGATGACATCTGAGAATGAAGAAGGTTCATTTTGTATGATCGTGCTCATGATGGTCAGGTATCCCTGATACCTGATAAGTTCCTTACTTTGATGGAAGGTTCCTCAGGGTGCAGCATGTCCTTCAGCATCATCAAGTATCCCCCTAAGCCATGAAGGCCTCTTCCTAGAAGAGGAAGGCTCATGTGGATGAGGATCAATCGGATCCATGGGTTCTTCTACATCAGGCATTGATTCATCATCCTTTTCTTTTGGTTCCCTGGTGTCGGCTTCTTGAGAGCTCCTCAAAGTCGGAAGATTGATCACCTTGCTGATAGCCATATCTTCGTCAAAGGTGACATCATGACTAATTATGACTTCCCTTTGACCGGCTACGTAGATTCTATAGCCTTTAGTATTTTCACCATAGCCCACGAAAATTCCCTTCTTTCCAGATGCTCCCAATTTATTTCTTTTCTCTTTCGGCACATGAAAGTATACAGGGCTTCCAAAAATTTTAAAATGAGAAACATCAGGTTTCTTATCGGTGAATTTTTCTTCATGAGTCTTGGAACCCAATGCTTGATGAGGGCATCGATTTTGTACATATACGGCAGTGTTTGCAGCTTCAGCCCATAGAAAACTTTGGAAGTCTTTGATCATGTAGCATGGCCCGGATAGCTTCCATCATCGTGTGGTTCTTCCTTCCCACCACACCATTCTTCTCAGGAGTATGTGGTGTAGAAGTCTCCCTCTTAATGCCAACCTCAGGTATGCCTGAGTAAACCAATTGTAATATATCGGAGGTCTTGCTTTGGCTTGAGGGGAATGGTCCCCTTTTGAGCTTTCCTTCGGCACATCCCGGACATACACCTTCTTTCTCTACTTGGAATTCAGGCATCCCAGTTACCATCTGTCTTACATCAGGTAGAGCTTTGTAATGAAGGTGGGCAAACCTCTGATGCCAAAGTTCGGACTGAAGCGTTGTGTCACAAGACATTACACCTAGCGGAATTCCATCGACTTGATATAAAGAATCAACTTGAAACCCAAGAGTTAAAGCATCTTTAACATTATTTTTCCAAAAGCAGCAGGAGGACCTTTAGGCAAGGGCATTTCCTGCTCTTCTACCCTTGTTTGTTCTTGAATGCATCTAGCCATTAATTCCTCGAAACTAGGAATTACATTATTGTTCAGAAGAGTAGTCCCGAACACATACCATTCAGATGGTAATACTCTGAGAGTTGTGAGTGCCATTTCTCTGTTAGTAATGGTTTCCCCAATAGATAGGAGATCGTTCTTGATCTCGGTGATTCTTAAGAAGTATGCTTGCATACTTTCATCTTTACCCTTCTTGATTTCCCTCAACTTATTTCTAAGAAACAAAACTTGATTTGCATCATTAACTTTAAATAAACTCACCAGTCTATCGTAGATGTCCTTGGAGGTGTCTAGATCAGAGATGTAGGCCACCAAGCGCTTGTTGATAGAGTCCCGGATGATCTTCTTTGTTTTGACTTCTTCGGTTTTCCATTTGTTCCATACAACAGCGGATGCATTTGATGGAGGCTCAATAATATTGCCTCTTACATGGTCCAGCACTCTTGGATCTTCTAGGGTTAGATCGATAGACATCTTCCATGCGTGATAGTCATCTTTCTTACAAAGCTTGACTTCGGCAGAGTGTTGAGGACCCCATAGTTCTTTTAGGATAGCCTCGCCAATCTTCTCTTCGATGATTGCTCTTGCTCTTGCTTGGGCTTTGTCTTCACCTCTGCTCTAATACCATGTTAAGTTATGGTATGTTCTATGCCTATAACAGTTTACTTCTTTTTCTTATTATATTCCACTGATTAGCAATCACATGTACATAAAGTAAAGTGTAGATAGAACATTAAACAATCGACAGAAAACAAGCCAAGACAAGAGACACAAGATGTGGCGGCTAGCCAGGGACAAACCCCACAATGTGTGGGGAAACCCTTTGATCAAATCTTCTTTTATCTTCAATAATTTAGCAGAGAGAAATAGTACAATAAATCTGATTCATATCAGCAGTAGCAAACCCTAGATCAGTAGCATCAACATTAGCGGCTTCATTATCAAACTATGGCAGACCATATCTCACAAACCGACAGTCAGATTGACTTCATTCCACCACCAAAAGTTTCGGCTTCCAGAGGAGGTTCAGATGAACCTACAGTGTAGTTCAGATGAGGAGATCTTCTAGGCCACGCAAGTCAATCTTTTTTTCTGCAGTTGTAGCTTCAGTTTCAGCAGTTTCTGACGTCAAACTAGGGCAGTCGATATCTTGCAAACCGTTCGTCGGATTGACTTCATTCCACCACCAAAAGTTGCGGCTTTCAAAGGAGGTTCAGATGAACCTACAGCGTAGTTCCAAAGAGGAGATCTTCTAGGCCACGCAAGTCAATCTTTACTTCTGCAGTTGCAGCTTCAAATTCAACAGCTTCCGGCTTCACATGTGTGAGAGAGAGAGACCCATTTCAGCGCAGTAGAGAAGAGACTCATATCTGCACAGTAGAGAGAGAGAGATGTGATGAGATGAGTGAGTCTAAATGAGGAAGAGTCCTCTTATATTTATACACAACGTTGGTGGGTGAATAGATGCGACTGTTGGGCTTCTGAGCCTACATGAGTTGTAGGTCGGGTTGATAATAATTCCATAATCAAAATAAATTCATATCTCCATGAATACTTATCGGAATTGGATGATCTTTATATCAAACCTACACCTCTCAATGAGAGGAATCTAATAAAAATATTATTAGCCATGAATAAGATGACCCACATTAAGTTTTGCCCTGGTTGCCAATTTTAACAAAAAAACTAGGAGGAATAGTAGTGGGACATTCTCCACGCGATCAAGATATTTGAGGGAAATTTTGAAGCATGGATATGTAAAGAAATCTTTATAATAGGTACAATGGTTTCTCAAATGAGAGATGAAGATGAAATCAAGTTTGAGAGAGAGAATCTGTGTGTCTTGTAGGGAACAAAAGTGAATACCATCATCCTTGAGAAAAACCTAAAACCTTTTAGGTCTAAATAAACCAAGAAGTATGACTATAAGGAGCTAATTGATCAACATATTGAAGACAATGCACCATGAGTCATAGCTTGATTTCTATTTTGTTGTGTTATAATATTTTTCATGCACAAATATAAGATATTATCTTAATATGCTATTTTCTTATGTAAATGGCCTGTAAAAAAATATACGTGTATTTTTTGGTCCAATAGTGTGATGTCCAAATGGAAAAGGACATTTTCCGATTAGATAAGCCTCTAAGAAAGAATGGTTTAATATTGTTTATATATAATGTAAATTAATATTTATGTTTTAGATTGATATAATTCTTATAACTTAGTTATTAATTAATAAAGAAGGTAGTTTTTATTAATTGATAATAAATTGTTATGACTTAACTATTAATTAAGGAAGATCACTATTATTAATTGTTATCTATGAATATGGATTGACTATGGTCATTGGCTACTCGTTCATTTGGCTCATGTTTCATAAGAGAGAGGCTTCCATAAGGGAAAAAGACATATGCTCTTACTAGATACCTTTAACCACTCATAAGAAATTTGGTGCTCTACAGTTCTACAACATAGTATATGGTAGATGTTCAGGCGATAGAAGTTATAAGTTAGACAATAAAGGTTAAATGTAAACATTATATAATTTTTTTTTATATTGTAATTTTTTTATTAATCATAATGTACATATCACATTAAAATAACTGCATTGTTAAGACAATCATTGTGAGGTCACCAATTCAAATACCTTGGGTCAAGCATATATATGTGTGTCTATGTTATGTATAAATTAATATCATTTTTACCATATAAATTAAAATAATTATTTTGTATGCATGTTTAAATTTAATGAATAAGTACATAAAAATTCCATACTTACAATATAACTAGATTCCTAACTATGGATAATATTAACTTTCAAATAGGATTTGTTACAATACCATGGGCCAATACCATGGCTTATCAATACCACATTCCCAAAAACCATAACTCATTTTAAAATCAAAATATTTTATAAGTATTTTATTTTAATTTAATTTTGTAATATTTAATTAAATCAAAACTTAATACTTAAAATAAACTTAAATCCCCATTTTACCATAAATATTATTAAATTGTAAATAGGCTTTGTTAGAATAGGAAGGGCCAATATCATTTAACATTTTTAATCTAATGTCGACACTATTTAAAAATCAATCTAATTATTATTTTGTATAAACACAATATAAATTTAAAGAGGTTTATGGACATTAAAAAAAATACATATGGTAAGTAAATAAAAATATAAATACTCTCGAGGTATGGTAAATAAATAGAAATAAAAATAAACTAGAGGTATGGTAAATAAATAAAATCTCTTTTTATATTTACTCCATAAACCTATTTAAACTCAAAAAAAAAAAAAAAGAGTTAAATCTATGGGCCAAATACCATAGTAAATAAAAGAAATATGTTAAGTAAACAAAAATATAAATAAACTAGAGGTATGGTAAATAAATAAAACCTTTTCAAATTTACTCCATGAACACTAAAAAAATGATGTTTTATCTAGGTGAAGCTCATGGTACAAATATTAGATGGCCCATGGTATTGAGACACAATGTTATCTACAGAATGGTAAAATAGCCCATGGTATCAACTCATAATATTTTTATTAATATTAATATTAATAAAAATAAAAATGACCCATGGTATATATAAATAGCCCATGGTATTGAGACACAATGTTATCTACAAATGGTAAAATGGCCCATAGTATTGAGACACAATGTTATCAACAAAATGGTAAAATAACCCATGGTATCCCCTCATAATATTTTTATTAATATTAATATTAATAAAAATAAAAATAACACATAGTATATATAAATCAAATACCTATTAGAAAAAACAATACAGATCCTATCGTCCTATGCTTGACCTGCCCAGATCTTGTTATTGTTCAACTGCGAAAAACTTCATATCTCTTGATCAGATATATTGTTCACAGAATGGAACAAGGGAACAGAAGCCCTAACAATAATGAGGGAGAAGTGCTTCTCCGTATTCTGAGAGACGTGGAAGCCGCACTAAACGCCAACGCAGCAGAGGCAATTACAACCACTGAAAGGCCCCAAAGCGAAGATCATGTAGATGCAGAGCATTTGGTGTCCAGCATAACTGTTAATATAACTGTTAATATGATCGAACTTGAGAATGTTGGTATACGTGAGTTTCGGGAGGGGTGGCTGGGAGAGAGGATAGATCGCACGAGAATCAGAGTTAACAGAGCCGATGAAATTGGTCAAATTGAGGAGAGTGATGAAGACTATCTCCTGACATTTACGTTGGCGGAGAATGTAATCGTTATCAGATTTATAGATGATTTCCGCCCACAGAGCGATGGAATCGTTAAAACTCAAATTATTTGGAATTCCAAATTCTCGTGGCGTGATATCAAACAACATCTAGAGAATGATACATATAAATTCTATTTCAAATATGTAATTATATTTGAAATAGAAGAAGAAGAGGAGGAGGAAACAGAAGAAGAAATAATTACTAGTGATGCAGAAGAAGTGTGGGTAAATAGCAGTGTTCGTGCAGCAATTGATGCGTTGCCAGCAGTTATAAGTCCCCAAGAAAAGGAAAGCGGGGATGTGGTAATGTGCAGTATCTGTCACGAAACGTTTTCCACTAGAGATCCTGCAAAACAATTACCGTGCACACATAGTTTTCATGCAAACTGCATTCTGTTATGGTTTGATCGTAAGCATTCGTGTCCAGTATGCAGACGTAAGGTGGTGTTGCAGCAAGACAACCTTGTTGTTCTCAACTTGAGTTCTGGGTAACTTAATTTTTTTTTCAGTAACAATTTTTTTTCTCGGTGGCCGTCTAGTTTGAAGCTTTTCCCATTACTTTGTTTCTTGACCCCGCCAAACAAGATTAAGTAGTATTTTCCATGTTGCATTAGTAGTAGATCGTTTGACATTACCATCATCAATAGCTTAAATGGGTTGGTTTTATATTGTACAAATCTATTATATTATTGTTTGAAAACCGCTGCAGCGCCGAAATGTTAGTTCATTGCTGTTTATCTTCAGTATATTTCAGTATATGTAACCTAAGCAACATGAGCTTATGGGTTTATTATACGTTCTAGATTTGGAATTGGACCGCATTTTGTTTAGGGCATAATATTTAAATATATGCTTGATTGAAGGCCTGAATGTGTGTTCTATCGATCGTAAAATGTGACAGAATTTTTAATTATTTGAGTATGTTTAGTGTGGGTAACATGATGCTATTGGATTTTATTGTGTAGGTTAGAATTGGAAAAATGCTATGGATATTTTTTTACAAATTTCTCTCTTATGTATCATAAATAATTTTTTGGTTAGGTTAACATTTCACTATAATGAAAATGGTGTCATTTGAGTAGACAATGGTGTCACTGAATTATTCAAAACATAAAATGTATCTGTGCATTTGAATGTCATGCATTGAGGCTCAATCAAGAGTTGAGCCACCATGTTTTAGAATGCCTAATTATCCAGGTTAGCTAAAAGAAATTGTAAGTGCATTCAGACTTCCATATATATTTAAACTTCACAATAAAGAAGTTTATAATTGTTTACTCTGTAATTTTATTGAATGAAAGAGTACAAGGGATTTTACCATAAATGAATGATGTCATGAATTTCAGGGTCTATTTCAAAGGGAATATGATGTTGTTATCTGATTAAGCAGGTTTTATTATTTTATGTTTTGAACACAATAGACTAGTGCAATTGTGGACAAATGTTTGAATTTGTCATGAATGATAAAGGGAAAGATCGTTGAATATTATGTTGTCATATATGTCAAAGATAGGGGGTGATTGAGAATGTTAAAGGTAGGGGGAGATTGTTTGAAATATTGTTTGGATACCTAGTTTTTTCTTAATGCCTAGTTTGGATACCCTATCTTTCAAGGAATTTTTACTCTAAATACCTTGTTCAAATGGGAGCAGAAGGCAATCTATTGTGCACTACTAAATGGGATTCATTTCTTAGATGGTCTGATTCATTTCTTGTTAACTGAAATAGATTGCTGTAAATTAGCAACCAGTCATACTAAATTGAACTCAAGCTTCCCGAAATCGAATTAACTAAGTTAACCCAGTGACAAGTTCCATGTCACCTCGGTTAACTACCTCCAATATTTCTGTTGATGTGGAAATCAGATTTTTCTCTAGTTTGACCAAGGCAAGGTTTCCTGTTGAATTTTCAACACTAGTATGCTCCAAACACTGACATGGATTGCAAATAATGTCATTCAGTTTTGATATTTTTGACATGTTTCTCACTGCTTGTGATTCATTGAGCTTCTTAAGATTGTCAAAACTAATATGACCCATCCTTCTATGTGATAACCAACATTCATCCAATTTCCCTGTACAACATTTTTCTCCCTTAACTTCATCTAGGACATATACATTACCTAAGGGCCTACAACCGATAGTTGAACTTACCAAAGGAGGAGATTGGAACCTTTTTATTGACATGGTATGGAAGCTTGTTGAATAATAAAGTAGTTTGAGAACACCCTTGATCAGTGCCATATCTATGGATTGATGATCAATACTTTATCCACTAAACATTCTCTTATATTTTGTCTAGAACTAATTCATGGCTATTAGGACTATGATACTTACTATGTTACTGATACCTAAAGATGAACTAACCCAACCTCAAACAAACTCAGTTGAAAACTTGATGAATCACAACATAGGAGAACTAACATATACCTTAACCATCCTATCAACTAGTGTATGGAGGAACAAAAATCCTTGCAAGCTTGGCTGACTTACCGAGGACTAGCCACTAATATTCTTGATCTTTCTTTCCTTATCTCACATCCTTTTGAACTAAATGTAAGATTATATCCTTGATCACACAATGGACTAAGAGTTAGAATATTGTACTTTAATCCTTCAAATTAAGACATTTTTGAGTCTTGGTCTTTCCATTATCACGACTAATTGTGCCCTTTCCAACTATCGTTACTGATGCATTGTCTCCAAAAGTAACATTGTCTTTTTCATTTTTTAGATGAAGGAATTTACTCTCATCTGTTATGTGTTTTGGGAACACACCATAATATACCATTGACTCCCTTTACTTTGAGTACATAGTGTAAGTCCAGATTCTTCTTGTTTTTCTTGATACCTTTTCCATAATTTTGTGTATTCTTCTCTATGCTTAGCAATATCTTCTTCCTTCCTTTCCTTTGGAAACCTTATTGTGTTTCTTCTATAATCACATGCTTTATGCCCATAGTTATTGCACTTATAGCATTCAATATGATCCAATAGGGGAGCAAATGAGTTGAATTTTCTAGTGACAACCTTATAAATCCTTCTAGATTTACTGCTTACATAGCCATTCATTGAGGCCTTACAATATCCTTTGTTTCTATTTCTCACATAATAATTTATTACATAAGCTTTACAATTTATTTCTTTATGGCCAATTTTATTACAAACAATGTGATAACCAAAGAAGAGATTTTGATACTTGGACATGAAGGGACTTCTTGGATAAATGGCCCCTATGAACCCATTTTTGTTGTCTTTGTGAGAAACTCAAGTCTTTCACTTGTCCTCAACTCCATTATAGGTGATGCTTACATTGTTTATAGAGCCTTTTGAAGTCATGTTTATGTTGGTTTTTGTTGTAGCGGCTACAACACCCTCCCAAATTTTGGCATGCACCCAATTTCGGAGCTCCCTTGAGAATTTCACTTGATGACTACACACCCTCAGGTTCACTTGTGAGCTCGTGTGAGTCTTTGCATCCGCCTTGCTTGTTCATTTCATCCAAGTTTTTTAATGTTGGTATCTAAGTCATGATTTTAACCATGTTTAGGTTATGCTCAAAGTCTTCACTTGGTGTGCACTTGTTATGTTCGCTATGAAAGCATTTGTCACACTCACACACAGAGTCACATTCACTTCCAAACAAGTGTCGTCATGGTCAATCATGAGTGTCATGCTTGTCACGTCGATCAGTCATGTTGAAAATGTGTGTCTGGACGGTTTGAGTTGTCTCGTCATCGAGTCATGTGAGTGTGTGTTCGCATGATCACCTATGCATCTTTCGATCATTCACACACTTAGTCATTTTGTTGAAGTTTTAACGCCTGCCGGACCATCACCCTGCCATCGACTCGATTGACTATCACCTAGAACAACGCAGAAGCACTAAGCAAGTCTTTCAAAGCTGCGCTGATCGCAAGCGATCCAATCAACTTTCATGCTAGCCACGCTAGCCACTCGGAGAGTCAGACCTGACAGCTAACTTGAGACTGAATCCCATCAAAAATTGCACAGAGGCTCCTGACCTTGCCTGCTCTGCTAACTGAGGAAATTGAGCAGACTGGTTGGATAGACACCAAGTGCCCACCCCTGTCTCCCTCAGAAAATTGCGTAGTTTTCCAAATCAGTCCTCCCGACCGTCGACCAACCGCTCATCTAGGAAATTGTGTAGTTTTCTTGAGTGGGCCTTCTACTTCACAATAGTCCGCTCAGCTCAGAAATTGCACAGAGATGATTAGTTGGCCGACCTCCCAGACTCAGTGTAGTTTCCGTCACTAGCAGCTCCTAGTAGCAAACTGCCAAGTCCCTCCAGGAATTGCGCAGTTTCTGCTGCTAAGCTCCCAGCAACTGACTTCCTATTCCCCTTGGGAATTGTGCAGTTTCTACTGCCAGTGATCCAACAGCCAACTACCAGTTCCCTTTCGGAATTGCGCATTTTTGGATGCCAGGCTCCCAACTAGTTCCTCCAAAAAATTTCCCAATTCCTGCCTGCTGATCCTCCATGCAACCCGGCCTGTTCCTCCAGAAAATTGCACAAATTTCTCCTTCCAGCCCCTGCTGCCCACTCCTTCTAGAAAATGTACAAATTATATTTGCCTTGCCTTCCTGTAGTTTGGACTGTCTCTCCCAAAATTTGCGCAGTTTTTCCTTCTAGCAAAGCCAGACCTCGCAGACAGTCACTGTCGACTTGGATTGCCCATCTTCATCACATAGTGACTCTTCCAAAATTTTCATCAGTAGTGCTCATAGCCATCGTCCCGCCTCGCAACCTTGTTGCCTCTCCCGGTCACTTGCATCTGAAATGATCATGTGTCATGGTAGACTAGGAGGTTTTTGGATTTGATGTCGTCTCGTCATGAGTGACTACAGGCACATGTACACAAACAAAGATGGGGCGACGATGGATAAACAAAGGGAGCACATGCAAAAGGACAGGTTCACCAACAGACAAATGAACTATGCATGTGAAGAGATGTGCTGGCGAAAGAATGATCATGAAAATATGTGTTCACGGACAGATGGACGAGAAAACATGCAAGATGTGCTCATGGACGGACGAATGGACGAAGATGCACCTTTCACGAACATATGAGCATGTCAAGCCTTCCAACATACAAGCAAGGGGAAACATTCCAAAGCAACATCAAGCGAACCAATGACCATCGAACACTCTGCGCACTTTTCCATGCGGAGGTGAAGCTGTGACACACCATGAAGTCATCCATCACCCAACAACACTACAACTCGACATGCACCCCAACAACAGCATGAATGTACTAGCACTGTCATGTTGAGTCATGTCATAAGTCATGTTGTCCACATCTCTACTATGGGTGATGTGGTCAATCAATGTAATGTAACGTGGAAGTCCAAGAGACCCACTTGTTGTACAAAGAGTCATGTAACATCGAAAAGTCATGGAAGTCAAATAGTCATGAGGGTAGTCAAACAACCACAAGGGTTAGTTTCACCCTTGGCTATAAATACCCCCTCATTTGTACCTAGAAGGGAATTTTCACCTCAACTCCTCCCACATATCCAAGAGAGTCTATAATGTTTTCTTTGAGGAGTAAGAAGTGGCTCCAACGCCCCTCACACGGTGTTAGTGATGTGTTGTTGAATTGAGGCTTCCGTGATCCATAATATTTATAAGTAGAACTTCGGCGTAAATCACATAAAGAGAGACATTTGTCGACGCGTTTCGAACCAACCAGTGTGGCTCATCGTCAGGACAAGTTGAAGAAACAGATCCAACATTGCATGCTAAATAGTTTGAGCAGAGCCTCCAATGGCTATCTCCATTAACGACTAATTTTGACTTAGGGACAGTAGTCAAAAAGTCAAAAAGATCATTTCGTGATGTGTGGTGTAACGATGTGTCTTGGGACTTTCGCTTAATTCAGAAGCCTGCTAACAGGCCAACATGTTTTCACACATGTATTGTAACTATTGTAAGACTAATCTTTAACACTTGTGATGCATATTGCTTCAAACTATGTTCTACATTTGAACTATTTCACTTGTTGTAATACATAATCTATTAATGAAAATGTTTTGTTTATGCTGTTAATGTTGTCTTGCCTGTGTAGACTACTCACTCGGACACCAAACAAACCTTTCACATAAAACTTGCTTTAAACAACCGTTGCACTCGTGTGGACTGATCAGCTGAGTGTTATACATGTTATCTTCCCTTGTGTGTTGTGACTACTGCATTCGTGTGGACTGCTCCACCGGAAGCTATGCACGTCCTATGTTGTGTGTTCCTAGTAGCGTTGGGACTACTCCTAATCGACTTGGGACTGACTCTCACCCTCTCCCTCGACAGTGAAAGAACCATTGACACAAGTGGCACTTATACTCACCAAGCACGCGAACCTTACATCTCAAAGACAAAGCAGACCACTCTCCTATGCTGACAAGCAAGAGTTGAGGAAAATCCTTATGATAATGGAAATCGGGCCATCGTACTGGATGGGACTTCCACACCAAATGGTGTGAGGTCTAGTTGGGACTTCATATAGGGGTGATCCCCTGAATGTTGGCAGATCCAGCACCGTCAACATTTCTGGCGCTAAAAGGAGGGCATAGTTGTATATGGTTGAACGTCCTCTGACACTCATTCATCAACCATTTGGTCGAGGCAGTAGCTTGCACTCCCTCTCACCTACGCGCAACTCTATAGTTGGTTACTCGTCACCTCCCAGGACTAGAAAAAAAATTCCATATCACCACCTTTTCTCCGTCTGTCCCATCACTCGCCAGTTCGCAAAAGAAGTCGAACTGATCCCAGACATACAACATCTTCCATACGCATCAAGAAAGCCAAAAGCCACTCCTACAGGGGTTGTTATATCATCAGTGGAAGAAGCAGTCCTTGCCACACTTGAAGGTCTAGAAGAATCTATTTAAGACAGAGAGGACCTCCAGTCTTCCGGTAAGGCGAACGAGACACCCTTGTGATCTTAGGATCAAACTTCGGTACAGGAGTAAGAGGGGGAGGCAACATAGGAGGCGGAGGTGGAGACAAACCAATGGAATCAGAGCTGGAACGAGAAGATTTTGAAAGAGAGGAGAAGGACGAAGAAGAAGAAGAAGAGACAATCGACCCAAATCTGTAATGGATGACTCAAGGACCATTGGCTCTCCTAATTGTTTTTCATAAGATTCTGAAGCGAACGAAGAGAATGAACATCAAGTTCAACCCTAACAGCATAGTGAAGGTAGAAGATCATTTGGATAACTTCTACCTACAACTATAGACCCTTGAGGTATGACATGATGCTGTAGCTTGTAGATTGTTCCGATGTACCTTGGATAGTTGCGCAGCTACATGGTATCACAACCTTCCAACAAGCTCCATACATAACTGGGGTGCATTCAAATGCATGTTCCTTGAAAATTTTGCTGATGACAAGACCCCAACTATGTTACTGAAAGAATTGGGTAGCTTGAAGATGGAGGGGAAAGAAAAGGTAAAAGACTTCAACCAGAGGTTTACACACATATTGAAAAAAATTGTGGCGGACACCAAACCTCATGACTCCATCACTGTTGATTACTACACATTCACACTGCTGACCAACATTGTGCAGGTCGTTAAGCGAGCTGCGAAACCAACACTCTTGGAAAATTGCGAAGAGCTTATTGTTGTCGAAAAAGCCCTGTGTGCGATCAGAGTCATTAAGGATGATGAACCAACAAAGGACTTCAAAGATGTGAGCAAGAAGTCCCAAGTGATGACGAGCAAGGGTAGAGACAAAGAATAAAATGATATTGAAACCCTCACTCGCCTCGTCAAGAACTTAACAACAGAAGTGGCCAAGCTTAAACAACAGAAAACAAAGACATTTGCAAGGAGCTATCCTCCTAGACAGAGACAGGGAAGCAACTCATTAGGAAACAACTGGTCCACTCAAGAAACTATGCAGAGCTCTCTGTTCAATGTTGATTAGTGCGCAGATCCCATGTTCTATTCATTCCACGAAGAACATCACCCTGAGAACTTCTGTTCGGACTGGAAGCAAGTCACAAAATCATTATATAATCATACACTCGATGCAAAGAGCAATATGCATGAGAAACCGGATGACAAAGATAATGATGAAGGTATTGCACCTGATGAAGCATCAAGTTATGGGGATGTGGTGAATGCATATCATTTCTCGCAAGCAATGCCGAAGACAAACGCCGAGAAGTAGCCCCCAAGACAAAATGACCGTTACGATATTAGGAGTAAAGGGGCTCCCTTACGCTTGGGGAAGTACAAGAAAATATGAGGTTTCTAATGAGGAAGGCTGATCCACTGACCACCCCAAAGAAGAAAACACAAAACAAGTCCAGGAAGACAGTGGCAGGCAAGAGTACCTCCATGAGCAGCAAACTATAGAACACTCTATCGGACAACGCGAACATCAATCTAGCCCTGGACACCTCGGTGAGTATTCCACCTCTGGACTACAACATTGTAGATGACATGAAGAAAACTTGAGCGAACATCAATTTGTTCGAGTTAGCTAATATCCAGAGTCAATGAGACATCCTGCTATGTGCATTGGGACAGAAAGCAATGGAAAACGAAACCTCTACTAGCAAGGGAGTAAGCACACCTCCTGAATCGCTTTCTACTATGCTCAACACACTCTGGATGGAAGAAGAAAACTTAAGTTTCCCTCCATTCCTGCTATCATTTTAAATTTTTAACTGCAATGTTCATAATTCCTTGGTTGATTTTGTCGCGACAGCCAACGTCATGCCACTCTCCATTGCAAAAAATATCAAAGCACAATGGAGTGAGACATTCACATGGATCATCCAACTTGATCGAACATCGGTGCCAACCATTGGTGAACTACGAGATGTGATCATTCGACTATCTCATGAAGGTCGAGTCCAACAATGCATCGACATAGTTGTTGTCAACATACCAGAAGCATACAATTTACTACTTAGCAGAGACTGGTCCACCAAGCTGGATGGATATTTTGCTATAGACTGGTCGCACATGTGGCTTCCATACAAGGGAAAATGCAAGCAAATCTGGGTAGTGTTCGAGAGGTATATGAAAAACAATGTCAGTTCCCTTAATGTCGAGAATGAACCGTTGGCCTTCGCAGAACTCATGTTTGGCAACTGCCTCCTGGAAACAACATTGGAGTGTTATCCTACATGGCCAGCTCGAACCCCATCAGAAACGCAGTTGGGACTCCTTCCTTGCCCATCTGATGGCAATGAAACATGTATAGTGCATTGTGCCAGTAGTAGCAGTAGCAATAGAAACAATAGTAGCAACAGTACTAGCATGCCAAACAGTCTGTGTACAGACAATTCGTGGGCCATGGATTTTGACGAATCAAAGACACATGATAGCTCAAGGACTGGTGTATCTCAGTCACCCAAAACAACAGAAAATGCATGAGTTTAAGCTGCTTAAAGTTCGAGTGCACAAAAAATGTTGTTGAGTATGAAAGGGAACCTCATTCCTGAGGGCGGGGTTTCCCTCAACAATCTCTATGGTTTGCAGAATTTTTGTCAAGGGCCAAGAAACCATAGGACCACCACTATGAACGAAAAGAGAAACTTGGGAACCTATCATGATCTGAAGATAGCCAATCTTGGTACAAGCTATACACTGTAGCAGCGACTAATCTTTGACCGCTTGACCAAACAGTACTACGATGGGTCTACATGAGCAGATGATGACTTGAGTACACATACATGCAAGAAATTCAACACAGTATTCCAGGTAAAGGAGGAGACAAGCCATTGCAACAAATACCAGGTAAAACACATATGTTGTTTGAACTCCTTATACAAAACAAATTGACTAACACTTTGGATGATTGGATTACTTGCAAAGTTCGTCATCATATTTGGTTTTCTAATTTAAATTCCGCATGTAAGAAATCTGGAAAAATATGCCTATGCATTGATTTCAGAAACTTGAACCGTTCCCAGAATAGAAACAACTACCCGTGCCATCATCCGAGCCTATGTTGCACACAATACCTGAAGCAATGGTGTTGTATTCACTTAAAGGTATTTTCAAATGCCACCAGGTTCTGGTAGTGGAGCCCGATGGACTTACACTAGTCCACGAGAAGCTTGTCCCATATCATTTGTAATCAGTTGACGGGAGGATTGACAACCTTCCTGTCAACGACCAAGATCTCAAGACTTACCTTCAGTAGGTCGGGCTGTGCCCATGCCATGTACATAGTCTGCTTACTGCTTGTTGTTTTCATCTTGTTTGATTTTTTTATTATCTTTGTTTTTACTTTGTTTGATTGTACTTATTGTTTTTGTTTATGTTTGTTTTCTTTGCTTGGTATATTATTATTTTTGTTTCTGGAAATAAGTGCTTCCAACTACTACATTATGGGTTTTGAATAGAGTATGTGGATGAAATTTAAAGAGATATGTGACACTGTAGCACTTGTCTAGTCTCATGTCCTTGTTATTTGTGCTTGTTTATAACCTTCGGTCAATGAAGTCTCTGTTATAGCCTAAATCCACCTCTGGCTGAGAAAGGCAGGTCTAGGGTAACATCAAACCACACTTAACCTGGTAGCTAGCCCTACCAAGTCGGGAGAGGGCTCTCTCCTTGTCAATCTCAAATAGGATTTAGAAATTAGGGCTTGAGATGACTGATATGAATACTAATTTTAGGCTAGGTATGTTTTCTTAGAGGAATTTGTTTAATTTTGATGGTTGGTCGCTGGATCAGATGGGGAAGGCAGCTTTGGGTTCGGGAAATCAACACAGATTTGTAGAGGTTTCTGTGGGGTGAGGTAGGCAACTGTTTTAGCACTTTGAAATAAGTGTAATGGTGAGTCTAAAGACTTGTGAGGAGATAGAGAGGGCATGCAAATGTCACGAGTCCTCTTCAGATAGTAGAAAACATGTAAAACTAAATAAAACCTAAGGCAGAGCACTGAAATACCAATGGATTCTACCTTTTACACTTGATTCATTTAGTTTATGCAGAATAAGAGAGATGATGGTACACATAAACATAAGATCAACTGAATTATAAAGAAGAAAACAATGCTAATTCACATTACCACAAGAATCCCACAAAATGCTACAAAACCCTGGTTTATTTCCTTGCCAAACTGCAGAAGTGATGTACAATAGTGCTCAATGAATCCACAAGAGTCCAACCTTGACAAATGACTAAGAAAGTACAAGATATAGGCCTCAAACCACCTATGCTATCCATTATGGGTCGAATCCATGAGTCAAGGAGCTGTTTCAACTAGATCTAAACTATCTACCTCCTCAAGTCATATTTCATCATTTTTACATCATAGTACATCAAGTTACATCATATTACATCATCAATTTACCAAAGAGAGAAGAAAAAGTCAAACTGACAACAAACTGGCGAAATTCTGAACAAACAGGCAAAACTAGCAAATTTTTCTCCTATGCGTAGTGCAACTGATCCTATGCATAGTGCTTTTTCCATGTCAGTTTTGGAAGGCTTCCTGAGGTCCAAATCAGGTGAAAAATAGCTCATTGGAAAGCTTGGTGAGTCTACTTTCTGGGAAAACTTTAATTTTTTTATTTTGAGTCCATTTTCCCCTCCAAAAATGAAATTTCCCAATACTACTTCCTGTGTCACAAAAAAGTGGCAGAGAGGGCATTTGTTTGGGTGTTTTTTGCCCTTTTGGGGACCTAAAACTTGTCCAAAATTTTCAGCCATTTCTGAGCATGCATATTTTTTCATGCTGATTCCAAATATGTAAGCCATTTTTCAAGAAGATGCCTCCATCAAAAGCGTAGCGCTAGTGGTGCTACAAAGCTGTTGGAAAAGCCTTGTGTTAAAAATTTCTATGCGTAGCACCACTGATTTTGTGCGTAGCGCCATTTTCAGATTAATTTTTTGAAGACTGCCTGATGTCCAAATTGGGTGCAAGATAGCTTGTTGAAAATATTATTGAGTCTAATTTCCAACACAGCTTGAATTTTTCAATTTGGAGTTCATTTTCCCTATCAAAAGTGAAATCTCCCAAGACTGGTCAAAATGTGCAAAATGAGGCTGCCTAAAGGTAGAGTGCTGTTGCAGTCAACTTTTAAAGGTCTTTCTCAACTACAAATTGAGCTCATTATAGCTCATTGGAAATCTATTTGTGTCTAGTTATCATTTAACTCATAAAGTAAGTCATTTTGCCAACCAAGCTAGGAGAAATATTGATTTTCCTAAAGTCACTCTAGAGGTGCAACAACTCTCCTGAGGCAACTATATTTTTTACATTTCTCTAAAACCATGACACTTGTGTAGAAAGTGAAGGAGGTTTTTCTTCCTTGGCCTATTATTGACAAAAACCTCTCTCACGTTTTACAAATTCTTTTTGCTCAGAAACATCATTTGAGTAAAACCTATCCTGATGTGTGGAACAGGGGATTTGTCGAAATGAAGTGAAATAAAGGGGATAAGGGGCTTCTAAATTCTTGAGAAAATTTTGGGAGGTAGGGAGGGATGTTAGGAAATAGGGGAAAGTGGAATTTCAAATATTCAGTGTGGAGAGGGGTCCAAAAGGGAAAAACACAGGCTTAGCCTAGAAAATGTCAAATTGTAGCAAGAAACTAGGGTTTGTCGGAAAATGAGGAATTTGAGGGATATCAGTGATGGGAAGTGTTTAATAAGGTGAATTAAGGATAGAGTAAGGTGTATGAACATTACGACACAAGATTTTTTGATGATTTGACCATCCAAGAGAAATTACCTTCAAAACCCTAGGAGATGGAAATGAGTCTTACCCAAGTACAACTGAAGCACGAACAAGGTGTAAAATGACCTATTGGAACCTGAAATGATGGTGACAACTCTTTGAATGATGGCGCAATAAGATCTGAAATGGACCGAAATTTGGACAACTTTGAAAGGAGTGAAAACAAATCCTAGACCTAATACCTAGTGACCAAATTTTACTTGAAGATTCTTTGAAATGACAAAATTTGACTTTGACACCTTAAAATCACTTTGTAAGAGCATGTTTGATCACTGGAGGAAGGCTTCACAGACTGACACTAACACTGGCTCCAATGGAGATGGTAGCTCCTTGGTGGTGCCAAGAACCGCAGATCTTTGGGAGAGCATACCAGTGCCTTATTCTTTGGGTAATATGGAATCGATAACTTTAGAACACCAAACAAATACCTCGACTCAAAACTGAACTGACTAAAACAAAAAATGACTCAAGACTGACTTAACTAAAGCAAGTACTTACAAAGCTTTTAAATGGTAGCAGACCATCGAGATTTGAAGGCTTCAAATCATGATGACAACCACCTGCCTATTGATGAAATATGTACAATCATGTGAAGTGGGCCTTCCAATGTAACCAATCCAGCAGATGGCTACTCACTGAAATTCTGCTCTCACTTTCACCGAGTGGGTAGAGTGATGTACATGTAGGAAACTCACAATAACAACTGAAACCAAGGCTTATTCTAACGAACCAGGCAACATCCATCTTCTCTAGTGCTTGCAAAAGAATGCCGAAAGGATCTTGAAAGTCCTAAAGCACTAGCTTGTCTTGAGATCTAGCAGCAAAAATACAAGTACTCCCTTCATTATGACTTGAAAAAACAATTGGTTGCTATTTGATAGGAAGGATTTGAGAAATATAAGATTCTACTATTTGAGTGTTGGCTATGAATTCCGCGAGCATGAAAAATTCTGACTCGAATTTTGATACACCGTCTCTCTCAAGCTCATACTCAATTTCATATTCTAAGCCTTTATTAAACATAAAACAATCTTCAAGATTATCAAACATGATAGCCATATTGGTGGGCTCCAGTATTGCAGCAATAATGCTACAACTCCTGGAACTCCCTTCTTTAATTTTATCAACCCGGTAGTTCGTAACAAACTTGGAAGCGACGGTGCTGTATGCACAAGTACTAGCTCTTGCCGCAACTGTCACTTGGTTAGCTGGCACAAGTCCTCTAGGGGCTTAAGCCAACTTCTATGAGCTCTTAGAAGAAGCTTTTTAACTGATGGATGAAAGCTAACTCAAAGGAAGCTAATCTATTTGCGGAAAGAAACTGAAAGCCAAAAAGAAACGCAAACCCTAGCAAACCCTAATTCTACCAGCTAGTCCTACTGATGAAAAGATGAGAATTCAAACGACTGATAGAGATGCCATTACTTCTATGAAGGTAAGATACATGTGTCTAGACTACCTCTACCTGAAGAAAACATCTTTTTGTATTTTTGAATAAGTTATTAGAATTATCATGCATGTGCTTTTAACTGGCTTTTTACTGTGCAGAGGTGGATCAAGGAGGAGAAATGCTTGGAAGAGGTTGGGAAGGTTTAGAGAGGGTCTAAGGAGTCCCTAACACCCTTCCAAAGAGTTTCACAAAGTTTGGCTGCCAAGAAACTGCGTTTATGAGCTTCTACATTAAGTCTGCAGGGGTTCTACAGGATGTTCTGTAATTTTTCTACAGGATGTTCAGAAATGGGGTTTTGAAGCATGGATGGAGGGAAAAAGGTGGAGGAATGAGTTTGGAGGTGAAATAGGGGTGTAGGGGAGTTCAAGACTTGGAGGATGGAGTTGAGGAGTGGCGTAGATGGTGAGATTTGTTCAAGGAGGGATGAAACGATGTTGCACAAGAAGATGAGAATCATGGCAAAGTGAGCGAATGAGGCAAATGTGAGGTAAGGGTTTTGAGTGAAGGGTGAAGCAGGTAGGTTGGATGGAGTATGGGCAGGTAAGGAAGGATAACAGGTACTCTGCAAGCGGTTTTTCAAATTGAACAAACAAACACTTATAAAACCTATGACCTAGTTACTTCACTCTAATCTGACCTAACAGCAAAAGGAAATGAACAGAAGTTTATTCGAAATGAAATACGTGAAATAACTATGCAACTAAGCAATCATAAATTGGAGCATGCAATCAAAAATGATATCAAGTTCGACAACTAAAAATCCAACACTACTAATTGCATGGTGAAGCAAAAAGACAATGTTTTTGTTGGCAACAAAGTCACATTGGTCCCAGCTCATGATTCCACTGAGGGGCAGGTGAGATCCAAAGTACTTGGTAGCCTTTTTCTGAATATATTCCTTGTGATTAACCAATCAAGTAAATCTGAGCATGAAGAACCTTTTTAATCATCAAGAGCAACTTAAATAACAACACAACATTTAAATCTAAATAGCAGATTTTATTCTAAGAATGCAGCAAAGACACATGGAAGTAAACAAAGGAGGTATTGGGTGCTTGAGATGGGCCCAACCCCAAGAGCTATAGCCTCCTAAGAGAGATTTAGAGCTGGTGCAAAGCTGGATTCATCTTTATTGAGCAAGAAAAGAAGAGTTACATCAAAACTGTCCACAAGGAGAACTTGAAAATGAGCTGAAAGCAAAGCTAATCTATTGCCTAAAAATCGAAATACAAACTAGCTAACTTCTACCTACAAAATGACTAACCATTGGCCAAATACTAGCTAACCAAAATGAGGCCCTAAGCCTTCTTATTTATAAAAATTGAGGACCCCAACAGTCCTCCTAAAATTTAGGGACTCGGCTGCCCAAAACTTGTAGTTAACAACAGTCCTACTTGACTTGCTTGGCTGCCCTTGTGCTAATTGATTTGGTGGCCCTTGAACTCCGAGCTGATGGTGGAGAATTCGAGGTAAGGGCCTGTCAGGCTAGGGTAACTCCAGAATGAGCGAGAGAGAAAACTGATTATTATTATTCATTAGCTAACTCATATTTATATACATAAATACAATGGATCAGTTCATCTTCCTGATGACTGTCCAGTTCACCCATCCGTTTCGGATAAGGTGTCAACATTCCCCCCCTTAATCTGAAGGGATGTTGGTGAGTCCAAGCATCGTTCTGAATCTTTCAAGCTTTTCTCTTCCAAGCGCTTTGGTGAAGATGTCTGCAATTTGCTCGTTTGTGAAACAATGACGGAGATGGATTGTTTTGGCGTCAACATGATGTCGGATCAAATGATATTTAGTATTGATGTGCTTAGTACGATCATGGAACTTTGGGTTCTTGGCAAACTTTATTGCAGATGTGTTATCAATCATGAGTGGAGTTGATTGTATTTGTTTTACCTGCAAATCTTCAAGAATTTTCCTGAGCCACACAATTTCTTTCGTTGCTTCAGCTGCTGCCACATATTCTGCTTCTGTTGTGGAATCTGCTGGTACTGATTGTTTGCGTGATCTCCAGGAGATAGCTCCTGATCCAAGACTCATAGCATATCCTGAAGTAGATACCCCAGTTTCTTTGTCTCCATTGAAGTCTGAATCAGAGTATCCAATCAAGTTGAAGTCATCCACCTGTGTATACTTGATTCCAAGGTCTTGAGTTCCCTTCAAGTACCTTAGAACTCTTTTTGCAGCAGACCAATGTCCCTCACAAGGCTTTTGCATAAACCTGGAGAGGATTCCAACAACAAATGAAATGTCTGGTCTGGTAGTAGTGAGGTAGATGAGACTTCCTACAAGCTGTCTATACTTTGTTGCATCCTCAAATTCCTTTCCTTCAATAGATGTGAGCTTCAAGTTTTCTTCCATTGGAGTACAAAGGGGATTGCACTCTGTCATGCCAAATCTGTTTAACAAATCTCCAATGTATTTCTTTTGAGAAAGAAATATGGACTTTGGATGTTGGGTTACTTCAATGCCAAGATAGTAATGAACATAGCTCAAATCAGTCATTTCAAAATTTTTTCCTAATTCTTTCTTTATGGATGCAATATAGCTTTCATTGTTCCCTGTCATTAAAAGATCATCTACATATACCACAAGATATACAACTGTTTTGCCAACTTTCTTGATAAATAAAGTTGCATCATCAAGATCAAAATGATTGAAGTTGAGTTTCAGAAGATGCTCAGTTAGTTTTTCATACCAGGCTCGTGGTGCTTGTTTGAGGCCATACAAGGACTTCACAAGTTTGCATACTTTGTGTTCATGTCCTTTCATAGCAAACCCTTCAGGCTGGGACATAAAAACATTCTCTTTTAGATCTCCATTCAAGAATGCAGTTTTTACATCCATTTGATGGACTTTCCAACCGTTCTGAGCAGCTAGTGCAAAGAGTGTCCGGATGGTGGCCCATTTTGCTGTGGGGGCAAAAGTTTCCTCATAATCGACCCCTTCCTTCTGTGCAAAACCTTTTGCCACAAGCCTAGCTTTGTGCTTGTCAAGTGAGCCATCAGCTTTGTACTTGTTCTTGTAGACCCACTTGCAGCCAATTGGTTTGGTTCCAAATGGAGGATCAACCAGCTTCCAAGTGCCATTCTTTATGAGGGCATCATACTCCTTCTGCATCGCTTCTTTCCATTCATCATGAGAAGCAGCTTCTTTGAAGGAAGTTGGTTCAAAATCTGTAGACAAGTTCAATTCACAATCATAAGTAACATCCATATCAACAGGTGAATTAGAGTTATCTACATCACCTCCATCTTGTTGGTTTGTATTTCTGGTTCCTGTTTTTCCAATTTCATCAGGATGAACACTTTCAAGTGTCTTTGTCAGCCATTTTGGGGGACCTTTCTGAGATGGTCCAGGCTGCTCTGTTGATTGAGTTGGGTCTGAATCAAGATTGAGTCTCCCAATTCTATCAATTACATCACTTAAAGCATCATCCGTTGTTGGAGTGTCATGCAGGGGAGATTGTTCTTCAGAAGAAGATTCCACATGTTGATCTAGTATAGGAATCCCCCCTTCAAGATGTGGAATCTGATTATCAAACTCTTGAAATGATTTCGGTTTTTTGAATTTATCCAAGCGATCAAGTTGCCGCTCAACAACACTGTCAGATTTGGATGATTCAAGAAAAATGACATCTCTAGATAAAACAAACTTTTTATTTACTTCAACATAGAGGCGGTATGCTTTAGATGTGTTTGAATACCCCAGGAAGATACACTTACGACTTCTAGCACCAAGTTTGTTTCTATGTACCTTTGGTATTAAAGCATAACAGGTGGAACCAAATATCCTGAGATGTTTTACCGAAGGAACATGTCCATACCACAATTCATAAGGAGTCTTGTTTCTTATAGCACTAGATGGACATCTATTCTTTATATATGCAGCACATAGAACAGCATCAGCCCAAAACATTGTCTTTACATTTTTGAAGAAAAGCATGGATCGTACCATATTCAAAATCGTTCTGTTCATTCTTTCAGCGACACCATTCTGTTGAGGATTATAAGGCACAGTTGTTTGATGTTTAATCCCATGTTGGCGAAGATAGTGTTCAAATTCATTTGATGTATATTCTTTTCCATTATCAGTGCGAATAGACCCAATATGAGATTGTGCATAATTTTCAATCCATTTATGAAAATTCTTGAATGTTTGAAAAGCATCAGATTTGTTCTTCAATAAATAAACCCAACACATTCTGGTGTAATCATCAATAAATGTCATGATATATTTATTTCCATTTGTAGAAGAAACAGGCATTTGACCACATAAATCTGAATGAATGAGTTCAAGCTTCCTATGTGCTCTTGAATGTGAATCATGAAAAGACTGTTTGCTATGCTTTCCTAGAATGCAAGCATCACATTGCTTATGTTTTCTAGGAATTGTAGGCAAACCAGCAACACCATTTTTCTTCAACAAGCGGAGACTATCATAGTTTAAATGTCCAAATCTAGCATGCCATAATAAACTTGATGGAAGTGTACCTTCTTCATGATGAGAAATATATGAAAAATGTTGTGCATGAGCAGAGGTTCCTTGCAGTTTAAGAAGTCTTTCTTCTTCTATACCCCTCATGACAAGTGAATGGTCAGATGCCTTTCTTACCTCAAGCTTTCCATCAAACATATGAATGGAGTGACCTTGCTGGCGGATGTGGACCAGGGACAGCAAGTTTCTCTTGAGCTGTGGGAGATATAGAACATGATCCAGAAGAAAATCTGGAAGACCAGGAAGTTTAAGCCCTGATGGCTTGATTTTTGACTGATCTGCAAAGTATACTGCTCCATCAACATTGTCAGTGAAATCTTCAAAAAATTCTTTCCTATGAGTCATATGACAGGTTGCTCCTGAATCAAGCAACCAGTCATTTTTTGAAGAAGCAAGTGAAGCATTAAACAAATCTTCATTTACTCCAATGTTACATTGTGCCTCAATATAATGAGCGGATTCAGGTGCTTTACCTTTGTCTGTGTCATCAGTTTTACCTTTCTGCTGATTTCTTTTCTGCTCAATATTTTCCCATGGTAGCTTGCATGTAGAAGCATCATGTGATCCATTTCGTTTGCAGCGAATGCAATGCAGATATGCTTTTTATGCTTGAGAATGTCTGCCCCCCCTGCCTCTGAAGTATCTTCCTCTTCCTCTTCGTCCACCTCTTCCTCTTGTAGAATCTTGAGCAGGATTCTTTTCTTTATGAGCAAGGCAAACAGTCTCTTCAGAAGATTTAGGGACTGTTTTCTTTCCAAAGGCTTTCTCTCTTTCAGCAAACTTTTTCACAAGAGACTCAAAGGTTATGTCTTTAAGATTTCCATTTGCTTGTAAAGACTCAAGATAATTAGAGTAGGTAGGATAGAGTGCTTTGATAAAGGCAATAAGAGAGATATCCAGCTCAACTTTAGTGGATTTAATATCATGCATTATAGACTTTATTTCAGATGCAAGAGCAAGGGGATCATTATTTTTTAGTTCAAGAGTGAAGAGTTTAATCATGAGCTGAACAACTTCAAGTGCAGAATGTGAATCATAGAGTTCTTTCAGCTTTTGTAAAGCTTCAAAGGCAGTGGAATAGGATGAAATATGACGACTTACTTCTTCATTTACAGATGTTGCGATCAATGCATAGGCTTTTCTGTTCTTGTTTTCCCAGATGACAAGTTCTTTATCTGATGTAGGCTGCACAGAGTCTTTGTCTTCTTCTCCGACACACACTCCTTTCCACAGCTCATTGTAGATGAGAGTGTGTTTTACCATCCGAGACCATTCTGAATAGTTCTCCTTGCCAGTGAGAACTATTCCTACCATAGAAATGATTGAATGCATTCTGTAAAAAATATCTCTGCTAAAAAAAACTTCTGTTGATAAAAAAAAAAAACTTCTGCTGAAAAAAAAATCCTTATGCCACAGCCTTATGCACTTTTTTTTCTTCTAACATTTTCATCAGCATTTCTTATATCAACATTTCTTATATCAGCAATATTACTATGTTTTGAATGTATTCACTTCAAAAACGCATAAAGGATATATTACTTCAATATATATTACTTCAATATATATATCAAGCAATATTACAAAACATTCTGGAAACACAACAATGCTTTGAATCATATGAACTGCGTATATGAATTCAACAAACTGCTCAACCACTATGCAAAAAACGCATCTCCACCCTATACAAAAATGCCATATGAAGTTTTAAAAAATCAACTGCATAATACCAACGCCCTTGCAGTCTTTGTAATACTCAGCGTTACTGGCAACTGTTGCGTTCTGCGAAAATGTCTTTGATTGTTCGGCGCCGATCCTGGGACATCCCACTCTACCGTTTGTAAAGATAACAATCATGTAATTGAGAATTTTCTCACCAAATAGCATTTGCAAGCTCTCTAAAGCAGCTGCTTCTTTTGCAGTAAATCGATTTCTAACAGACAGTACAAAAAGAACTCCATGGAGACCATCCTTTGCGAGGTCAATGCATTTTACAATTTCTTGCCAAGAAAGTTTGGAATGACAGTAGGGTCAAAGAGACTTGGCGTATCAAAGAGAACTGTACAAATAAAATCGTACACCTCGAAAGCTAATGACCCAAAAAATTTACGAAAAGATGGTGGTCAAAGAGACCTGACGTATCAAAGAGATCTGTACAAAAGACTACGAGGATTCTTCGCAACTGAGGCTACCAAATGGTCGTTGCAGAGACGATCCAAAGGATTTAAAACTCACCCACGGCTGCTGGGCTCACTCCATTGAATACAACATCGATACAAGCAATCTGAGGGCGTTGATGGTCATGAGTGATACTTCGACAAATTGCACGGAATATTAAATACAAGGGAAACAAGGGGGAAATTCGTATGAGAAGAGTATACATCACTACACAGCAAGGTCTCAAGCTGAAGCGATACAACTGAAGCTATACATCTGTGCAAAGCGGCAGTTTGAAAAGCTTTACAATATAACATAGAACACTGTCAGCAATAAGGGTAAGAGATCCAACATCTCGTGATAAAAAAAAAGAATGAGAGAACCATCAAATCGAATCTGTGAGAAGGTCAATCGTTCTCATCTGAAACGCGCAAGGGAGCTCTCAAAAACATAACCGATACATTCATGGATTCATGCGCAGAGAGGAGCAGCGTGGACAATGTCAGACAAACGTTTATAAAAAACAATGCGCAGTCTCTGGCAGGCCAGGCAGAGGCAGAGAATCAATGTCAGAGTAGCGCTCAGGACTGAGCAGCTCTCAGGACAGGAGTTACAACTATTTTAGGGACTGGGACCTGAGCTCTGATACCATGTCAGGCCATGGTAACTCCAGAATGAGCGAGAGAGAAAACTGATTATTATTATTCATTAGCTAACTCATATTTATATACATAAATACAACGGATCAGTTCATCTTCCTGATGACTGTCCAGTTCACCCATCCATTTTGGATTAGGTGTCAACAGGGCCCATAAATGAAGGGACACCTTCCTACAAATCCTCTCCCTTGTTATCCTACGAATTTGGCTGCCAAGTGCTCATTAAAACCTTCAATTTTGTCTCCAAGTTGACCAAAGAGGCTACACAAAGCACCCATTAGACTTGTTGGCATAATGACTAACCCAATTCACTCTATTAGCATAAATATAATAAAAAACATGCAATAAACTAATGAGAATGGTGGATTAAGTCGAATTAGGAGGTTGAATGAGCCCAAATAATTATCCATTTTTGGGGCTCATCATCACCCCCCTACTGAAAGTGTTGCTCGTCCTCTGAGCAACCAATCTATCTCCTCATCTTTGATGGCCTTGGTGGCCTCCTTGTCATGCCAAGCTTCTAAAGTGATGTCCTCTTCTCTGTCATGAAACCATGCTTTTCTCTTTGCTTCTTCCCACTGCCTGTGCTTCTTTTCCTAGAGAATTCTCAACTTTGGTATGATTGTGCAAGTATATTCAATATGATGGTGGAAATGGTGGTGAAAGGAGATGAAACCAGTGGAGGATGGAAGAAAAGAGTGGTTTCATGCCTCCTCAATAGACTTCAAGCTTCAAATCCCTCTCCATAATTGATTCTGGCCTGCCCAAAGGCTTCTACAGGATGTTTCTGGTAAAAATACAGAACTTCCTGTAGAAAGTCCTGTAGCTTCCTGTAGAAGGTTGAACCATGACTAAATTGTGTCTGAACTCTGAAAAAATAAGTGTTCATGGAGGGGATGAATGTGAGGATGCCTGGGAACTTGGTAGGGACCCTTCTGCTTGTGTTGGGAGGCCCCCTTTCGGCATTGTGTTCCTGCAACATCTTCAGCGTTAACTCCCACAACAGCACATTGACATTGGTGTCTCATGTAATGTTACCCAAAAACCTCTAAAACAACATAAAAGGAGCAAGCACCATTCCCCTAAACCAAAACTTAAACGGCCCCTCTGAAAAATGGTAGCTGCATGCAGAGCCTCAGTCAATTCTCACTGAGGAGTATATTGTTCGCACAAGCCAAAGGCATGCATAGAAACCTATTATACAGGTTAGAACAAAAAATGAGTATGACATGATGGGCATGTAGCCAAAATCTAAAATTCCAGAAACAAGCTTTGTCATCTCCATCTTGGTGAAGAAATAGAATGTGGCATAGAGAAACAAGTAAAATGCTGAGGAGCCTGCAGTCAAATAAGATCTCCACCACCAGTTGTAATCTTCACTGCACAATTCGAAGTAGCACAGGACAATGGTGATATCTGCACATGTAACAATGAGGATCACAGAGACATTGAACAGGAACCCAAATATATAGTAGAACTGATGCAGCCATATTGAAGTTAATATGAAGAAAAATTCAATGAATACAGCTCCAAAAGGCAACATGCCTCCAATTGGTGTTGAGAAAATGGACTGCATATACCAAGCTTGCTCTGGAATCTGCTTGGGCATTTTATTGGTCTTCACTGGATCTTCAATTGCAGGTTTCTTGTAGCCAAAGTAACTGCCCACAAAGACCAATGGCACAGAAATTTCAAACCATAAAAGGACCAAGGCAAACATAGTCCCGAAAGGAACTGCACCAGATGATTTTTTTTCCCATAACAGTGCATTGAGAATAAAGAAAATGCAAACGGCAATGCCTGGAAACACGAATGTTGTCTTCAGTGTGTTCCTCCTCTATTCTGTGCCCTTGAACATCTTATATAGATGTGACAATGCATACCCTGCAAACAAACCCATAAACACCCACAATAGCAGCATAGCTGTCATGAAACCTCTACGGTTCGAAGGAGAAAGGAAACCAAGGACTACAAATATCATTGTCACTAGTGTCATGGCAAAAAAATGAACTCTAGTGCCCCCATAGACACAAAGTAAGCTTGCATTGGGTGGGACCCTGGCCACACCTCCATGGACCGACTTCCATCGTGTTTCCTCTTGAGCCTCATCCTGTGTTTCTAATTGGTTGTATTCTGAGATATCCCGGTACAAATGTTCGCATCATGATCATTTACAACCATTCTGGAGAGAAATAAAACAATCATCAATGAGTTGATGATAGAGAACCAATGGATCTGATCATCTGTCATAAGAAGGTAAGTTTCCCAACGTGATGCCCATTTCATAGGGCTCTCCCAGAAAGTAACATCACAAGTGAATATAACTTCTTTGTCTTCTACAACTTCTTGGGGAATCTCAGAATTTGACACTGTATGCTTGGTATTTAGATCACAAGTTGTCAAATGGGCTTTGACATTATCCCATGGTTGTTCATACTCATGCTTTACACTCACTGAGAATTGCCACCCTCGACGTGAACAGTCCAAGCTTCTTCGTATGCTGGGTTTCCTGTGGCGCAGCTTCCTGTAGAAACGCCTGTAGACTGCTCGACTTCTGTAGGATGTCTGTGCGCCTTTGAACGATCTTGGTATGCGGGAGAATTTTGAACAAGCCGAAAAACTTGGCGAAGGACGTCAGTTTAACAGAATTCAGAGGCAGAGGATTCAGCTGAAGAGGTTTGCAAGTGTAAATGAATCAGTAGTTAACGTGAGTCTTCAGCCGAGCATTCCTTTAATTACTGCATGATTTATGGTGAGGTGGCAGAGACGTGCGCTGCTCATGCAAACTATTGGTCCCCTGCAGTGCCATCTGCCTGTAATCCCTTACCCTTAGTTGCACTAGAGTTTAAAATATCCACAACTGTCTGTGTTTTTTCAAATTTCACGTGAGTTGTTTAACACATACGTTGCATGATTCCCGGGTGATTGATAGAGAATTAGACAAGGAACTATCGGCTCAATCCTACTATATTCGTGGCTCAATTCCACCATTCCATTCATTCATGCAGTTTTTAAATTAGATTTGTGCAATGGAAGAACGAGTTTCAGTCACGTACCTGAAGTCAAATGGCTGCTGTGAGGTGCTGAGGTTAGTCATTGCTGCATGCACTGGTTTTTTTGGCTGCATGAGGGCTTGGCTGATGATTTATGGTTGTTTTTTCCTTGTGCAGGTGTCCTTTGGCCGGATCCCAGCTGCAGGAGTTCATTTCCACGTTCAGATCTACACCTTCAAGCTGTTGTTGCTGAATTTTCACAGGACCAGAACTTGTTTTCGCCATTGCTCCCAAACGGTAAATCGGATCGATCTGAAAATTTCTGAGCATGTTCCTATCATCATGATGCACCTCCCATAGAAAAATTGTGATCAATGGATGCACAGATTTCGAGAAAGATGGAAAATTGCTGAAGATTTCAGAGATCAATTTCTCAAAAACCGTGCATCGGAATTGGATGAAACTGCTTGGGTAGGCTACTATCACCCATGTGCATCTCCCCATGAAACAAGTTTTAAAACGGATGCACGGATATGGAGAAAATGCAACAATGGCTGATGGTGGTGGAGGTTGATTTCTTGGAAACTGTGCACCGGAATTGGCTGAAATTGCTTAGGCATGTTGCCATCACCCCTGTACAATCCCCCGTAAAATGGTTTTTCAAATGGATGCATGGTTTTCAAGTTATGGAAGAAACAAATTCTGTTCTAGGTATTTTTGCTTCAAGGCATTTTGCAGTTTTGTTGCATGGTAAGAAAAACTGAGCTTGGGTTGTGATGCAGGCATGGAGATGATGGAGGAGGAGTTTGAAAAGTGCAAGAGGACTTCTGAACCCTTGAGGAAGCTACCATGTTCGCCAAACCACCTTTTTGAAATCCATTTCTAGCTTCCTACAATTTCTACAGGAACTTCCTGTAGAAGCACAATGAGGTGGAAAAGATGATGGAAAAGGGTGAGGAATGGGAACATGGATGCTTGCAGGCATAAGCAATGGATTCTAAGCTTTAGATCCCCTTCCAAAATCGAATTTGGCTTGCTTGAAGGTTCTACAGGATGTTTCCTGTAGAAATATAGAACTTCCTCTAGAAGGCACAAAAACTCCTTTGTCTTTGTTTTGAGTGATCCTCCTGACCTGCAATGTCATTGCTGCAACCTGAAATTATTCAATGGGAATTAGATTTATTTTTCTTTTTCTTTTTCTCTTTTTTTTTTTTTTTGAAAAACAACTAGGGCGCCTCATGGAGGTTTTCACCTTAATTGCCTACCCTGGACGCCTCCAAGGGAGGTTTTCACCCAGAGATCTTATTCTCTTTTCTCTTTTTTCCCAACCCATTGACCGCCTCATGGAGGTTTTCAATCAATGAGCCAATCTAAGGCGCCTCCGAGGAGGTTTTCACCTTATATTTTTATTTTTCTTCTTATTTTCATTTTTTCTTTTTTCTTTTTTCTACCCTACCCTACTTGAAAAACAAAATCATTTTCAAGTGTAAGAATACTTCCAATGGAGCCATGTGCACATCGAGATGAGAAACAAGATGATGTGGAGGCTTGAAATGCATGCTTGGACAGCTATCCAGATTTCAGAGACCAAATGATCTGACTTTGAAGGGATCAAACATAGCTGAGGAAGAGAGTACCGCTGCAACTCAGTGACCGTCTGAAACCATATCTCAATATAGCTCTAATATCCTTGGTTCTTTTGTTGATCTGGATCATGTTTCATGTCACCTTCTAACATGACTTCCTCATCTTCCTCTTTTTGCTGATCTTTCTCTTGAATACATGGAATATTTGATGGTAACCAAGAAGGATCTTTCTTTATCTCTGCTTCTGATGTCTTCTCTTCATCAAGTAAAGCCCATGGTTCTTTGATTTCCTCTTCTGAATCTTCTTTTGCCTGATGTGGTCCTTCAATGCTTTCAATATAGTCTCTTTTTTGCAATACTCTTCCTGAGCTATGGTGAAGATCATTGAGCTCAAGAGGAGTTGTTCGGACATGTTGTGCCTCAGCTTTGCAATTAGGTTGAGCTATTCCAATGTGCGGGTTTGGAAATGGTGGTATGGGTAGCTGAGTGGGGGTGTATATTTGAGATGGATGTGGATGGGGTTGTGGTTGGGCAGGCATTTGGGGCTGCCTTGGTGGAGTAGGAGGCGATGGTTGTGGATGAGCAGGTGGTGGAGGAAAATAAGCGGGAGGAGTGTTGTATTGGGGCCTCCACTCCTGATGAGGTGCATTCCACTGAGGTTGTGGCTGAGCATAAGAGTGAAATGAATGAGCAACTGGTTGGGCATAATATGGATCTGTGAAGGAACAAGGAGGAGGTGTGAACCAGGAAGGATGAGCAGGGGGACCCCAAGAAGGCATGAAAGTGGCTTGATAAGGGTCATAATAGGCCTCGGATGTCCCTTGCAGTTCCTGTTGGTAAGATCTAGGTCCATGTAGCCTCCTTTGGTTCATATAATAGAGTGATTTAGTGGCTCCTTTGGCTCTCTGATATGCAGCTTTGATTCTGGGTAAGGAAGGGCACTGATCTGTAGGATGGTATTCTTCACAGATGAAACACACTTCTAGGGAGTGCATTGGACATTCGTTCCTAGGATGCTTTCTAGTGCACCTGGGACAAAAGATGACCAAAGCCCTCTTGGCTTCCTCTTGCTTCTTTTGGATCCACAGGGTATCCAATTGCATGGCAAGAAACTGCCTCATATCACTCTTGAAATCTTCTATCTGATCTTCAAATTCGTCTTTGGACAAGGGACTACTCCCAACATTTCTGCTTGTAGCCATTTGCTCCAGAGGAATGGTTTCTTCTTCTTCTGCCCTTAAGGTTCTTCAAATATGTCTTGCTGTCCACCTAAGGATTCTTTAATCACATCCATCGAAGAAGAGAGAAGGTTGGCTGTGTGAAGTGGTGGGGGTGTTGTGCAATCATTTTTCTAACTTATCTCTACTCCTACAAGGCATGAAAGGAAATCTTTTTGGTTGGTTTTTTGTATTTTTCTTCTTGTACCTGCAAAACTAAAATAGATTGAACTGCAACTAACTATCTTGCTGAAATGAAAATGCGGAATTGAAATGAAAGCAGGAAAGGACTAATCTATTTTGTTCAAATGAAATTGCAGGAATGAAATGCTAGGCTACGCTTGCGGAATTGAAATGCTAATCTATGCTTGCAGAAATGGAATTGCAGAATTGAAATGCTAATCTATGAAAGCAGGAAATGTCTAATCTACTTTTGCAGAAATGAAATTGCATAATGGAAATGAAATAAACTACTTAGCATAAGGTTGTAGTAGAAAATAGAAGAATAGCAGCAATAACCAATACTCTGACGCTTCCCCGGCAACGACGCCAAAAAGATGGTGGGCTCCAATATTGTAGCAATAATGCTACAACTCCTGGAACTCCCTTCTTTAATTTTATCAAGCCGGTAGTTCATAACAAACTTGGAAGCGACGGTGCTGTATGCACAAGTACTAGCTCTTGCCGCAGCTGTCACTTGGTTAGCTGGCACAAGTCTGCTAGGGGCTTAAGCCAACTTCTATGAGCTCTTAGAAGAAGCTTTTTAATTGATGGATGAAAGCTAACTCAAAGGAAGCTAATCTACTTGTGGAAAGAAACTGAAAGCCAAAAAGAAACACAAACCCTAGAAAACCCTAATTCTACCAGCTAGTCCTACTGATGAAAAGATGAGAATGCAAACTACTGAAAGAGATGCCATTACTTCTATGAAGGTAATATACATGTGTCTAGACTACCTCTACCTGAAGAAAACATCTTTTTGTATTTTTGAATAAGTTATTAGAATTATCATGCATGTGCTTTTAACTGGCTTTTGACTGTGCAGAGGTGGATCAAGGAGGAGAAATGCTTGGAAGAGTTCGGGAAGGTTTAGAGAGGGTCTAAGGAGTCCCTAACACCCTTCCAGAGAGTTTCACAAAGTTTGGCTGCCAAGAAACCGCGTTTATGAGCTTCTACAGGAAGTCTGCAGGGGTTCTACAGGATGTTCTAGGATTTCTACAGGATGTTCTGTAATTTTTCTACATGATGTTCAGAAATGGGGTTTTGAAGCATGGATGGAGGGAAAAAGGTGGAGGAATGAGTATGGAGGTGAAATAGGGGTGTAGGGGAGTTCAAGACTTGGAGGATGGAGTTGAGGAGTGGCGTAGATGGTGAGATTTGTTCAAGGAGGGATGAAACGATGTTGCACAAGAAGATGAGAATCATGGCAAAGTAAGCGAATGAGGCAAATGTGAGGTAAGGGTTTTGAGTGAAGGGTGAAGTAGGTAGGTTGGATGGAGTATGGGCAGGTAAGGAAGGATAACAGGTACTCTGCAAGCGGTTTTTCAAACTGAACAAACAAACACTTATAAAACCTATGACCTAGTTACTTCACTCTAATTTGACCTAACAGCAAAAGGAAATGAACAGAAGTTTATTCGAAATGAAATACGTGAAATAACTATGCAACTAAGCAATCATAAATTGAAGCATGCAATCAAAACTGATATCAAGTTCAACAACTAAAAATCCAACACTACTAATTGCATGGTGAAGCAAAAAGACAGTGTTTTTGTTGGCAGCAAAGTCACATTGGTCCCAGCTCATGATTCCACTGAGGGGGAGGTGAGATCCAAAGTACTTGGTAGCCTTTTTCTGAATATATTCCCTGTCATTAACCAATCAAGTAAATCTGAACATGAAGAACCTTTTTAATCATCAAGAGCAACTTAAATAACAACACAACATTTAAATCTAAATAGCAGATTTTATTCTAAGAATGCAGCAAAGACACATGGAAGTAAACAAAGGAGGTATTGGGTGCTTGAGATGGGCCCAACCCCAAGAGCTATAGCCTCCTAAGAGAGATTTAGAGCTGGTGCAAAGCTGGATTCATCTTTATTGAGCAAGAAAAGAAGAGTTACATCAAAACTGTCCACAAGGAGAACTTGAAAATGAGCTGAAAGCAAAGCTAATCTATTGCCTAAAAATCGAAATACAAATTAGCTAACTTCTGCCTACAAAATGACTAACCATTGGCCAACTACTAGCTAACCAAAATGAGGCCCTAAGCCTTCTTATTTATACAAATTGGGGACCCCAACAGTCCTCCTAAACTTTAGGGACTCGGCTGCCCAAAACTTGTAGTTAACAACAGTCCTACTTGACTTGCTTGGCTGCCCTTGTGCTAATTGATTTGGTGGCCCTTGAACTCCGAGCTGATGGTGGAGAATTCGAGGTAAGGGCCCATAAATGAAGGGGACACCTTCCTACAAATCCTCTCCCTTGTTCTCCACGAATTTGGCTGCCAAGTGCTCACTAAAACCTTCAATTTTGTCTCCAAGTTGACCAAAAAGGCTACACAAAGCACCCATTAGACTTGTTGGCATAATGACTAACCCAATTCACTCTATTAGCATAAATATAATCAAAAACATGCAATAAACTAATGAGAATGGTGGATTAAGTCGAATTAGGAGGTTGAATGAGCCCAAATAATTATCCATTTTTGGGGCTCATCACATATCATCTTCATGAAGGAAAACATTATCTGTTCGTTGATCTATAAAGCTAATGTCAAGACTGTCCTCACTTTCAAAAGTGGAAGAAGCTTCACTTACACCTTCTTGATGATGAGAACACTACAAACCTGCATTAGCTTGGGCTATAACCTGACCTTTCAGGAGTTGAACTATCTCATCTTCAGACAGAGGAGATAATACTTTTTGTTTTCTTTTTCTCAAGCAATTATTGTTTTCTTGAAATAAAATTTCAAAACATGAAAAACTTGAATGAAAATCCTTAATTCCATGATCTTCTAAAATTTGAAAACATTGTTGATCATCTTCATATGACATGGCAATAAAATTATCATTTACCACTGAGTTATCGAAAGAAGATTTTTCACTTACTTGAACAAAGATCTCATCTTGTTTTTCATAAAATGACTGGATTACCTCCTCATGAAGGCTTTGTTCTAATGAAATGAGAACACTTGGGTCAATAACTCTGTCTTCTTCATTCTAGATGATCTCAACAACAGAGCTCTCCTTCATGGGATTCAGAACAAGGTACTCTTGATCATCACGATCTAACTCTAGATCTGAAAGAGCCAACTTGACTTTATCACATTATGAAATTGAAAGTTGACTTCCCTGCATACTGTCTTCTTCTATGGACAGATCTGAAATAAAACCTTCTCTTTCATCATTTTCCATTGTGCTAAGATCTTGATCCAGCTACAAATTTTCCTGCGCATCTTGATAAGTATCCTCTTTATGCTGTTGAAATGGATTTTCATACAGGGCTTCCATGATCTCATTATCCATGAAGTCATCATCTTCATAAAATTTCTCAAGACTTTCAATAAAACAATAAGCATGTCTGCAACAGTTCTAAAATAATTTAAGGATTGCTAATATTCTTTATACCTTTCAAAGAACATGGTATGAAAGTACTTCAAACAATAAATACAAACAGGCGGCAAACTTTCATACCAAGATTGGGCTTCACCTTCCACAGTGGCCATGAATATCTTCATCAAGTAGTCTTCAGGAAAATCAACCTTCAAATTGCGAATATGCTTGTGAAATCTAACCAGATGTAAAGCAACATCATTCTTATCATCATCTTTAAACATAGGCAAATTCATTTGCCAATCTACCTTAGGAATTTTATTTGGGAAACCTGGAATGTGATCTCGGCTCATGGGAGCATACCTTCGATCCAAAGAGTCCATTTTTATAACAATGAATTCACCAAGAAATTCTTCAGGCTACTGATTCTTGAAGAGTAGAGTCGCCATAAAAATTCTGAACCTTGGGATTCTTTGACACTGGAGTCGCCAGGTGAATGATTTCAGCCTTCTGGTGTCTGATTGTTCCACCTTCAACAATCATATCTAACTTGATACATTTTTCTGAGGAACATAAAACTATGTTCCCCAGTATGGTCGCCACTATGTTAGGGCCTAAATCTACCTCAGGCTGAGAAAGGCAGGTCTAGGGTAACATCAAACCACGCTTAACCTGGTAGCTAGCCCTACCAGGTCGGGAGAGGGCTCTCTCCTTGTCAATCTCAAATAGGATATTGGCAATTAGGGCTTGAGATGACTGATATGAATACTAATTTTAGGCTAGGTATGTTTTCTTAGAGGAATTTGTTAAATTTTGATGGTTGGTTGCTGGATCAGATGGGGAAGGTAGCTTTGGGTCCGGGAAATCAACACAGATTTGCAGAGGTTTCTGTGGGTTGAGGTAGGAAAGTGTTTTAGCACTTTGAAATAAGTGTAATGGTGAGTCTAAAAGCTGGTAAGGAGCTATAGAGGGCATGAAAATGTCATGAGTCCTCTTCAGACAGTAGAAAACATGTAAAACTAAAAAAACCCTAAGGCAAAGCACTGAAATAACAATGGATTCTACCTTTTACACTTGATTCATTTAGTTTATACAGAATAAGAGAGATGATGGTACACATAAACATAATATAAATTGAATTACAAAGAAGAAAACAATGCTAATTCACATTACCACAAGAATCCCACAAAATGCTGCAAAACCCTAGTTTATTTCCTTGCCAAACTGCAGAAGTGATGTACAATAGTGCTTAATGCATCCACAAGAGTCCAACCTTGACAAATGACTAAGAAATTACAAGATATAGGCATCAAACCACCTATTCTAGCCATTAGGGATCGAATCCATGAGTCAAGGAGATGTTTCAACAAGATCTAAACTAGGAACTGAAAAATAGGCAGTGGAACAACTTGCCTCTAAAACCATGGAAACTGATTCATTCATCCTTAAACCAACTATAAACTGATGTATCTACCTCCTCAAGTCATATTTCATCATTTTTACATCATAGTACATCAAGTTACATCATATTACATCATCAATTTACCAAAGAGAGAAAAAAAAGTCAAACTGACAACAAACTGGGCGAAATTATGAACAAACAAGCAAAACTGGCAAATTTTTCTTCTATGCGTAGCGCCACTGATCCTATGCATAATGCTTTTTCTAGGCTAGTTTTGGAAGGCTTCCTGAGGTCCAAATCAGGTTTCGAATAGCTCATTGGAAAGCTTGGTGAGTGTAATTTTTGGGAAAACTTGAATATTTTGATTTGGAGTCCATTTGCCCCTCCAAAAATGCAATCTCCCAAGACTGCTTCTTGTGTGGCAAAAAAGTGGCAAAGAGGGCATTTTTTGGGTGTTTTTTGCCCTTTTGGGGACCTAAAACTTGTCCAAAATTCTTAGCCATTTTTGAGCATGCATATTTTTTCATGCTGATTCCAAATATGTAAGCCAGTTTTCAAGAAGATGCCTCCCTCAAAAGTGTAGCGCCATTGGCTCTACGCACCTGTTGGAAAAGCCTGTGTTAAAAATTTCTATGCGTAGCGCCACTGATTCTGTGTGTAGCGCCGTTTTTAGATCAAGTTTTTGAGGCATTACTGGTGTCCAAATTGAGTGTAAAATATCTCGTTGGAAATCTTATTGAGTCTAATTTCCAACACAACTTGAATTTTTCAATTTGGAGTTCATTTGCCCTGTAAAAAGTGAAATCTCCCAAGACTGGTCAAAATGTGCAAGATGAGGCTGCCGAAAGGCGAAGTGTTGTTGAAGTCAACTTTTGAAGGTCTTTCTCAACTCCAAATTGAACTCATGATAGCTCATTGGAAATATATTTGTGTCTAGTCATCACTTAACTCATCAAGAAAGTCATTTGGCTAACCACTCTAGGAGAAATCTTGATTTTCCTAAGGTCACTCCAGAGGTGCAGCAACTCTCCTGAGGCAACTATATTTTTGACATTTCTCTAAAACCATGACACCTGTGTAAAAAGTGAAGGAGGGTTTTCTTCCTTGGCCTATTATGGATAAAAACCTCTCTCATGTTTTACAAATTCATTTTTTTCTGGCTCAGAAACATCATTTGAGTAAAACCTACCTCGATGTGTGGAACAAGGGATTTGTTGAAATGAAGTGAAATAAAGGGGATAAGGGGCTTCTAAATTCTTGAGAAAATTTTGGGAAGTAGGAAGGGATGTTGGGAAATATGGGAAAGTTGAATTTCTAAGATTGAGTGAGGGGAAGGGGTCCAAAATGGAAAAACACAGTCTTAACCTAGAAAATTGTCAAATTGTAGCAAGAAACTAAGGTTTGTGGGAAAATGAGGGATTTGAGGGATATCAGTGATGGGAAGTGTTTAATAAGGTAAATTAAGGATAGGGGAAGGTGTATGAACATCAGGACACAAGTTTTGTTGATGATTTGACCATCCAAGAGAAATTACCTTTAAAACCCTAGGAGAGGGAAATGAGCCTTACCCAAGTACAACTGAAGCACGAAAAAGGTGTAAAATGACCTATTGGAACCTGAAATGATGGTGACAACTATATGAATGATGGTGCACTCAGATGAATGGTGAAATGGATTGACATTTGGACAAATTTGAAAGGAGTGAAAACAAATCCTAGACCTAATACCTAGTGACCAAATTTTACTTGAAGATTCTTTGAAATGAAAAAATTTGACTTTGACACCTTAAAATCACTTTGTAAGAGCATGCTTGATCATTGGAGGAAGGCTTCAAAGACTGGCACTAATAGTCTTGATTGGAAAATATGAATCGTCTGCAAGGGAATTTTTGGTCCAACCATGAACGCATGTCCACACTGGGAAGCTCCATGCATGTACTTAGCCTTCTGCTCTGTGTGTTCAAGCTCATCCAACTAGTAGAAACGAAGAAGGGGAAAATCTAAACGAGAAAATCTATGTTAGAGGTCTTACAAACTTCTCTAAAGGAACAACATATTCTGCTCTCAATTAGTTAGGATCCCTCTTCCGCCCCAAAAATAAATAAGTGCCTATGCATTTTCCTCTTGAAAAATACAAAGGCGAAAGAAGAGAAAGGCTTCCAGTGCAGAGAGGTGAATCATACAACTCCACCGGGGCACTAACCAAGCTCGTTGGCAGTGGAGCAACGTGTGTGTTCCTGCATGACTCCACTGGGGTACTGTCCAAGCCTGCTAGCAACAAAGCAACACCAAAGATTAAAACTCATAATCTAAAAATATGTAACTCGTGAGCTAAACTACCCTTCCCCAATTCAAAACACTGTGATCAAGCTGCAATTTTGATTATGTTTGACTGAGTTGGAAAAAGGGTGAACCATGTATGTCCATGGGGTAAGTGGGGAAGCTGAAGTAACCCACACAATGGTTCAATACTCCCCAAAATACCAAGGCCCTGTGCTAGCAATGAACCAAAACAAAGAAGCTCGAGTTCTACCAGTGTGTCGCCAAGTGTTGTAGTGGCTACAACACCCTCCAAAATTTTGGCCTGCACCCAATTTCAGAGCCTCCCTTGAGAGTTTCACTTGATGACTACATACTCTCAGGTTCACTCTGTGAGCTTGTGTGAGTCTTTGCATTCGCCTTGCTTGTTCATTTCATCCAAGTTTTTGCATGTTGGTATCTAAGTCATGCTTGTGACCATGTTCTATTTATGCTCAAAGTATTCACTTCATGTGTACTTGTTATGTTCGTTATAAAAGCATTTGTTTCACTCACACACATAGGCACATTCACTGTCGCATAAGCATTGTCATGGTCGATCAACGATCAATCACGAGTGTCGCATTTGTCACTTTCACCATCAATCAGTCATGTTGAACATTTGTGTTTGGATGGTTTGAGTCGTCTCGTCATCGAGTCACATGAGTGTATGTTTGCATGATCGGTTATGCATCTTTTGATTGTTCACACACTTAGTCATTTTACTGAAGTTCTGACGACCGAACTCCTGTTTGACCGCCAAACCATCACCCACCATCAACTCAATTAACTGTCACCCAGAAAAGTGCAGAAGCACCAAGCAAGTCTTTCAAAGCTACGCTGATTGCAAGCGATCCAATCAACTTTCATGCTAGCCACCTGGAGAATCAGACCTAGAAACCACTCCGGGACTGACTCCCCTCAAAAATTGCACAGAGGCTACTAACCTTTCCTGCTCTGCTAAGTGAGGAAATTATGTAGACAGGCTAGATAGATACCAAGTGCCCATCTCTACCTTCCTCAGAAAATTGCGTAGTTTTTGTAGACAATCCTCCCGACAGTCGACTGAATGCTCTCCAGGAAATTGGGCAGTTTTCATGAGCGGGCCTTCTGCTGCCCAATAGTTCACTCAGCTCAGAAATTGCACAGAGATGATCAGCAAGCCGACCTCCCAGCCTTAGTGCAGTCTTCATCACTAGTAGCTCCTAGCAGCAGACTGCCAGTTCCCTCTAGGAATAGCACAGCTTATGCTACCAAACTCCCACCAGCTGACTGCCTGTTCCCCTTGGGAATTGTGCAGTTTTTGATACCAGTGATCCAGTAGCCAACTGTCAGTTCCCTATGGGAATTGCTCAGTTTTGAATGTAAGGTTCTCGGCCAGTTCCTCCAAAAAAATTCCCAACTCCTGTCTATTGATCCTCCATGCAGCCCGACTTGTTCCTCAAGTAAATTACTCAATTTTTGCCTTCCAGCCCCTACTACTTGCTCGTTCCAGAAAATGTGTAGAATCTGTCTGCCTTGCCTTCTTGTAGCTCTGAATGGCTCTCCCAAAATTTGCGCATTTTTGCCTTCCAACCGAGCCAGACCTCGCTGACAGTCATTGTCGACTTGTATTTCCCATCTTCATCACATAATAACCCTTGCGTAATTTTCATCAGTAGTGCTTGGAGCCATCATCTCGCTTCGCAACCTTGTTGCCTCTCTCGGTCACCTACATCCGAAATGATCATGTGTCATGGTAGACTAGGAGGTTTTTGGATTTGATGTCATCCCGTCATGAGTGACTGCAGACACAGGTACACCAATAAACATGGCGCGATGACAGATGGGATGAACGAAGGGAGCACATGCAAAAGGACAAGTTCACTAACGGACAAACGGATGATGCATGTGAAGAGATGTGCTCGCAAATGGATGATCATGCAAAGATGCGTTCACAGACAAACGAACAAGAAAATATGTAAGATGTTCTCACGGATGGACGAATGGACGAACGTGCATCTTTCACAAACATATGAGCATGTCAAGCCTTCCAACATACAAGCAAGGGGAAACATGCCAAAGCAACATCAAGCGAACCAATGACCATCGAAGACTCCACGCACTTTGCCATGCGGAGGTGAAGATGTGATACACCATGAAGACATCCATCACCGCCAGCACTGCAGCTCGACATGCACCCCAGCAGCAGCATGAATGTACCAACACTGTCATGTCGAGTCGTGTCATGTGTCATGTTGTCCACATCTCTACTGTGGGCCATGTGGTCAACAAATGTAATGTAACGTGGAAGTCCAGGAGACCCACTTGTTGTACAAAGAGTCATGTAAAGTCGAAAAGTCATGGAAGTCAAACAACCATGAGGGTAGTCGAACAACCACAAGGGTCAGTTTCACCCTTGGCTATAGATACCCCCTCATTTGTAAATAAGGGAGTTTTTACCTGAACTCCTCCCACATAACTAAGAGAGTCTGTAACATTTCCTTTGAGGAGTAAGAAGTGGCTCCAACACCCCTCACATGGGGTTAGTGATGTATGATGTAGCACTGTGTCTTGGAACTTTCGCTTAATTCAGAAGCCTACTAATAGGCTGACACATTTTCATACATGTATTGTAACTGTTGTAAGACTAGTCTTTAACATTTTTGATGCATGTTACTTCAACCTGTGTTCTACATTTGAACTATTTCACTTGTTGTAATACATAATCTATTAATGAAAATGTGTTGTATATGCTATTAATGTTGTCTTTCCCGTGTAGACTACTCTCCTAGACATCAGACAAACATTTCACATAAAACTTTCTGTAAAAAACCATTGCACTCATGTGGACTGATCCGTTGGGTGTTATATATGTTATCTTCCCTTGTGTGTTGTGACTACTGCATCTGTGTGGACTACTCCGCCGGAAGCTATGCACATCCTATTGTGTTGTGTGTTCCTAGCAGCGTTGGGACTACTCCCAATCGACTTGGGACTCACTATTATGCTCTCCCTCGATAATGGAAGAACCATTGACACAAGTGACACTTACTCTCACCAGGCATGTGAACCTCACTTCTCGAAGACAAAGCAGACTACTCTCATGTGCTGAGAAGAAAGAGTTGAGGCAAATCCTTAAGATAATTACAACTGAGCCATCGTAACGGATGGGACTCCCACACAAACGGTGTGAGGTCTAGTTTCGAATTCATATCGGGGTGATCCCCTAAATGTTGGCGGATCCAACACTGTCAACAATTTTCAATTCATTTTCTAGTGTTTCTTAAATTGTTGATACATCCTTTGGAAAAATAATGTCTCTATTGGTACTTAACAACTTTCCTTGTACTTCTTTCATTGTTAATAGAACTTTGAGAACATCTACATAGATTTTTGGTTTTTCTTCATTTTCTTTCTGTCATGTCCTTTTCTTCTTTCTGCTTTGTAACCAAGTCCTATTTTGATGAAAGGTGACCTATGCTAGCTGAGAATATCAATTAAGCTTTTAGAACATTTTCCAAATTTCAAGCTTTGATTCATCTGAATATTTTCCTTTTCCATTTCCCTCCTTAAGGGAATAACTTCTACTTCTAACATCTCACAAATTTCTTCCTTTTATTTTTTCTCGATTCTCACTTCTATTATCTTTGCCTCTTTTAGTTGTGTCTTCAGAATGGAAATTTTTGTTTCATCAAAATCATGATCCTTTTTGTTTTCATATTTCTGCAATATCTCCTTTTTCTTTTTGATCTCACCTTTGAGTCTATCTATTTCTTCTAGGGAACTAACCAGTTTTGCTTCATGGTTTACTTCCCCATCAATATCTTCATCCTTTGAATCTAGTTTCTCTTTTTTATTATCTCCATTTTATTGATTAACATTCTTGGCATCCATGGCTATGAATGGAAATTCTTCTTTGTCCACATATCTTTTTGTTATATCTTCATTTTTTGTGTCTGTAATATTTGCTTCTATTTTTATGTTCTTTTTCATCATCACTATCCTCTATTATGCACTTTGCATATGGATAATTAGAAACAAGATGACCTACTCTGTTGGAAATACTTAGAGGGGGGTGAATCGGTATTTCTTAGCAATTAAAACTTTTAATTTTTTTTTTTTTTTTTTTTTTTTTATTCAGAGCATTAGTTAATCTTTAGTTATTATTATTGTTCTTCTTCAGATGATCATAAAAAATAATCAAGAGTAGACAACACCATACAACAATGAAAAAAGATAAAACATAGGACACAAATATTTTTAGGTGGAAAACCCCCTGCGGGTCAAAAGCCACTAAATGATTCTTTAGTAATTGTCTTCTCCCTATTAAAAGAAAATTGATTACATCAAGATTTCAGCTACAACTGAGGGAGACATCAACCAGCTAATTCACAAACTACAACCTGTAGGATGCTACTAGACCCTAATATCTTGTTACAACCAGAAGGATGCCCCAATGCCCTGTAGATCATGCCACAACCTAAGGAGTGACCTAACACTCCGTTTACCATCTAGTATCAGAAAGAATGCTCCAATGCCCTGTTAGTTCATCAACCATAACTAAATAGATGCCACAACACATTGTGCAAGCCACGACTTGTCCTAGCACCACCCTGCCGCCCTGAAGTGTTCTCAGGCCACAAGTTGAAGGTGACTCCAGTCACCTAAAAGAGTCGGTAGATAAAGTTTCACAATTTTTACACTAGATCCCTCATACTCTGAATCAATGTAGAATAGTTGTAAGAAAGATGTAGAATAATTGTCGAATCCTGGTAGTTGCTGATCACTATTCCCATGAACTGATCACTGCACAATTCTACACATCAAGTTATCGCTATTCAACTGCACATCATTGTCACTACACACTTTATGTCAATGCCATTACAAATCACTTCAAAACTGTTGGCTATCACTACATGTCACTACTCATGAATGAATAGTCATCAATTCACAAGCACTGTCATTGCACACATAGATCACTGCACATCTGCTGGATGCCACTGCATGTCACTGCATTGAGCTACTCACGAATGAATAAACATCAAGACTCAATAAATATCATGCTACCACACCGTATTAAGTTGCACACGATGATGCAACCATCCGTCACTTCTATCAAATGATGGCACAAACCAAGGTGCCTCAGGTCATCCCTATGACCTGCCTCTAATGCTTTCAAATTCTGTCCTCGGAGAGTTACTAGCATATGTTCCTTCACTTCTGAGCACTGTTCACACACTGCTATCCATCATTACTTCAATAAGCTATACAACAAGGTGATGTATCCTCAGAAACTTGTTACCTTGTAAGGTCATATTATGTTGCTCAAGTTATCCTAGGTTATCATAGTCGTTGTCAACTCAAGGTTCTACTAGCCAAAGTCAACATATCAATAACTTGTTATGTCAGTTAACCATCATTATGCATGTAGAATATCAAGTCTAGTCAAAGTCAAAATGTCAACTTATCTGTCATGTCTATAAGATCTACTCTTACAAAGTCAAAGTCAAGGAAAAATGTCACCACACAAATCTAGCCCATTCTTTAGTAAGTCAAAGTCAAGGTAGTTGTCATCATACATGTTATGACTTAGTGTGTCAAAGGTCAAGGTGATTTTTATCTTGTATGTGAGATGTAAAATCTACTCACAATGTCATCTGTTATCAATGAGTCAGAGTCCACAGCCAATTTTCATGTCAAGCATTCTAATAACACATTGTTATGTCAAACAAACTGCTATGTCTGATAGCATATTGTTTGTCAAGAAAATTGTTAAGTCATTAGGTCAAGCAAACTGTTATGTCTAATTCTCATGAGGTCAAATTTTACTTGCTGTCCCTTCTCACTATATAAGAAATTATAGTCTCATTACTGTCATCAAATTTTATGGCAGTCACAAGATCTTGCTCACACATGCCTTGCTGTCCATTGCATGTTGTCACTGTCAAGGTTGAGTTAATGTATTACTGTCATATTAGTCTCAAGGTCAAATGAGTTGAGTCAAAGCAAGCAACTCATTGTAGTACTTGTCACGGTAAGGCATCAGTGTTAATTCTATCAACATAGTTCAAATATGTTGTTACATCATGTACTAAGGTTGTCATATTAACACAAGAGAATATCAATATCATTACCTATACTTAGAAATTACTTTTACAACTTATCACCACTTCAAGTTAAAATTTCTTCTGTCAAATTCAAGATGTATGTTGCACACATTATTTGTCAAACAATCAAGGTGTCAAGTCATGGTCTAGGTAACTTGTAGTCCTAACATCGCTGGACTACCCTTACTCAAAACTGACCCTAAAATGTTTATGAATGGTCCTCTACAAGCTATAACAACCGAGACCAATCTCTAAAACTTGTTTCCTGTGTCCCCTTTTCATAGGTTAATCTTTGATCCTAGATTGGTTTTCTCAAAAACAAAACTTATGTAATAATCTCTCTTTAATGGATAGTCAAGCATCAAAATAGGCCCATGACCTAGCCATGGTCTTACATCCAAACAAAAATTAGAAACCCTTCCTATACATAGCCAAAGTTAGTAACTGGTATTTGTTGTAGAAAGCTGAGGGTCAGAAGGATTAGTGCTTTGTCCATACGAATCCAAGCCAAACAAAATGTACTTGCCAATTAGGAGGCCTCTAGGCCTATGATGAAAAAGTTCATGAAACAAATCTCATCAAAATAAAAAGGAAGTCCAGAAGTCTTGTGCCCATAAGAGTTGAGAATGGTAGTTAGTGCCACAAATGGGGGTCGATGGAGGTAGCCTACAATGTGGCTAGTGCTACCCTTATTGTACTTAATGTTAAAATGGAATTATTGTAGGTATGTGGACCATTGTTTATGGAAATCATTCCATAACTTCCCTTATGTCTACATAAATTGAAGAGGCCTATGATCCACATTGATGATCGCCTCCTTCCCTAAAATATAATGTTTCCATTGCTGGAAGGCCTACACGACGAAATAAATCTCCTTATCATAGGCGAGATAACTCTAGAAAGTGTTGGCGAGTGTCTAACTGTGATAGGCCACATGATTTACTTGTTAAATGAGGACAACACCAATAGCATAGAGATAGGCATCTATCTCAATCTCAAATGGATATTGTAGATATGGTAGGGTGAGAACTGGCGCAAAGCAAAGGTGGTGTTCAAGTTCATCAAATGCCTTCTTTTGTGACTTAGATGAACAAATAATTTCTTTTTCTCCCTCTTGGTCACCTGAAATAAGGGCCACACAATATAAGAAAACCCCAACATGAATCTTAGGTAGAAATTAGCAAGGCCTAAGAAGTTATGAAGCTTTGTTAGAGTCGTCGAGGTTGACCAATCCTAAATGACTTGGATCTTGGTTGGATCTACATGCACACCTTGCTCATCAATAATGTAACCTAGATAATGGACCTTCTCCACGATGAAGGAGCATTTTTCCAAGTTAGCACATAACATGCACTGCCACATAGTGTAAAGAACCTACAAAAAATGTTGCAAGTGATGACCCAAATTCTTACTGAAGATGAGGATATCATCTAGATATACAACCATGAAAGAGTTGGTGAAATCCACAAGATGTCATCCATCAACCTCATGAAAGTTGTTGGGGCAGTTTTCAAGCCAAAAGGCATGGCCAACCATTCAAAAACACCCTCCTTGGAATTGAAAGCATTCTTCCACACATCAATTGGTTCTACTGGGAATTGGTGATAGCCAAACTTTAAATTGATCTTACTGAAGTACTTGGACCCCTTGTGTTTTTCAAGAAGGTCATAACTTTATGGAATCTGGTACTTGTTCCTAATGTAGAAAATATGATGGTAGGTTAACCCGATAATGCAATATAAATCAAAGAATAATACTATAACCTACTTCTACTATCAATTTGTGGAAGCTTAAAGATTGATCTGAAAAATATAACCAGAAGAAGAAGAATCAATGACACAACAAGAATACTTTGGGGAAATCCTCAGCTAAAAACCCCACACTATTCTATTATCATACATGGTGGAAATACATAGGAATTATACAAAGCTTTAGCTCTCACAGCTAGCTAGCTCTCAGTACAATCCTCACAGATACTCACAGGAAATCTTGGCATCTCTCTAGCCTTCTTCTCTCCCCTCCAAGCTCCTATTTCCTTGCGCTGTTCCTTGTGGATGATTTGCCTATTACCAAGTGGACAACTTCCTCCAAAACTGCACAATCCTCAAGGATAAATCCTTGACTGCATGCATGAGTTTTCTCCATGAGAAAACACATGCAACTGATAGTACAATGTCCTTGAACATTAATCTCAACTGGGTCTTTCTCAGAATAAACATGCATGAGTTTCTGATGAGGGAATCTTTAGTTAACTGGAGTAGCACTAGTTGAGTGCATTAATGCATCAATTAACTGTTAACTCGCTATTAGTTCCTCAAACAGTTTGGAACTAATTTAATTGGACTTAAGTCAATAAACTGAGTTAACTAATTACAACTCAAATATAACTCAATCTTATCTCCTTAATTTAAGAGACAACTCTTGCATGACTTCAGAAATATTTCTAACTTGAATTTCTCTAACTAATTAATTTAAAATTAATTATTTCCAGGTAGCTGTTAAGGCTAAATTTGATTTTAATTCACAATTTAATTCAAGGACAAATTAAATTGGAATATTATTGTTTCCATATTTCGACACCTAAATGTGATTTTGTTAAGAGCCCAATAATCAATGTAGAGCCTTTAGATACCATCTTTCTTCTACACGAGTACAATTGGGCTTCCACAGGGTGATGAACTTGGTTGGATGTTCCCTTTATGTAGAAACTCCTAGATTTGTTGCTTGAATTCCTCATTTTCAAGCAGAGAATGACGGTAGATTGGACCATTGGGGGTCTGTTATCACCTAAATCTGCCCTAGGCTGAAGGATGGAAAAAATTAGGGTAGCCACAAACCACGCTCAGTCTGGTAGCTAGCCCTACCAAGAACAGGAGAGGGCTCTTTCTGAGTCACACTCAGTGAATAAGTAAATGAAATGGCCTGAGATGACTTACAATGAACTATTTGTCTTAGGCTAGTAAGTGAAAATGAATATAAGGAGTGATTTTTATGAATGACTGTGTTTCTGGGATGTTATGGGACCACTGGACCTCAATGAACAGAGAACTTAACATAAAGGGACATATTATTTCGTGAGGCAAGGTAGGCGGAAAGCATAGCAATTTAGTTTTAAGATATGGCGGAATGGAGAGATTGATTAAGAAGGTGAAAAGGGCATGGACAACATGAATCCTTTTCAACAGAAGAATGAACAATGTACATGAAACTTTCCCACAGGTAGAGCAATAAAACTGAATTCTACCTAATCTCACTCGAAAAACATCACCAGAAATGAATATGAAATGAACTATGAAACATAATAAGATACATATGAAAAATAAGAGACACACTTGCTACACTCACAACCACATGAATCTCATGAAACAGATCCGTTGCCTTTCATTAATTCTCTGTAAAAATATACAGTGCAAAGTTTCTTTCCCACAGTCCCCAGAAGTTACAAGCCAACCAACCAATTGCTTTGCAAACGGTTTGCATACAATATATAGAATGTGCCATGAAGAGATAGAACGTCCAAGAGTCACAAAATGAAGGTGGAGAGCCAAACATCAGCTACAGGTGCAGCGCCACAAACATGAAAAATGGCTTGGGTGACCCTTTTCCTTCCTTTGCCACTTGGATAACTGACCATGCCGAAAAACTGAAGTGCATATGAGTGGGCCCACTTACAAAAAATAGGGAATCCTCCTCTGTGCGTCGCGCTCTTTTGCAGGTGACTTTTGGAGGACTTCCCAATGTCCAAATTGGTTGCATGATAGAGCGTTGGAAATTTATTTGAGTCTAATTTCCAACCCAATTAGAATTTCTCAATTTGGAGTTCATTTGCCCTGTCAAAAATCAAATCTCCCAAGACTGGTCAAAATGTGCCCAGTGAGGCTGCCTCAAGGCAGAGTGCTATTGCGGTCAACTTGTAAATGCCTTCCTCAACCCCAAATTGAGCTCATGATAGCTCATTGGAAAGATACTTGTCTCTAGTTATCATTTGGATGATCAAGCAAGTCATTTTCCCAATCAAGCTAGGAGAAAATTTTATTTTCCCGAGATCTCTCCAGAGGTGCATCAATTCTCCCGAGACAATTATATTTTTGACATTTCTTCAAAACCATGACACTTGTGTAAAAAGGGAAGGAGGTTTTTCTTCCTTGGTCAGTTTTGGACAAAAACCTCTCTCAATGTTCCGAAATTCCTCTTTGATTTCTCAGAAACATCATTTGAGTGAAACATATCCCGATGTGTGGGACAAGGGATTTTCCGAAATGAAGTGAAATGAAGGGGATAGGGAGCTTCTAAATTCTTGAGGAAATTTTGAGAAGTATGGAGGGATGTTAGGAAGTAGGGAAAAGTGGAATATTAGAAATTGAGTGAGGGGAAGGGGTCCAAAAAGGCAAAACACAGTCCCAACCATAGAAAATTGCTAGGTTGTAGCAAGAAACTAGGGTTTGTGCGAAAATGAGGAATTTGGGGAATCTCAGTGAGGGGAAGTGTTTGATAAGGTATTTTAAGGATAGGGGAAGGTGTATGAACATCAGGATACAAGTTTTGCCGATGATTTGACCGTCCAAGAGAAATTGCCTTCAAAACCCTAGGAGAGGGAAATAAACCTTGCCTAGGCGCAACTGAAGCATGAACAAGGTGTGAAATGACCCAATGGAACTTGACATGATGATGAAAACCCTCTGAATTATGGTAGAATCAGCTGAATGGTGACATAGACTGACATCTGGACAACTTTGAAAAGAGTGGAAGCAAACCTTAGACCTAATGCCTAGTGACCAAATTTTACTTGAAGACTCACTGAAATGATAAAATTTGACCTTGACACCTTAAAATCACTTGTGTAAGAGCATGTTTGATCACTGGAGGAAGGCTGCAAAGACTGACACTAACATTGGCTCCAATGGGGGATGGTAGCTCCTTGGAGGTGCCAAGAACAACAGATCTCTGGAAGAGCTAGACAGTGCCTTTTGTCCATTGGGCTATGGAGTCATTATTCCAACATGACTCAATTTATTGACTGAAACTTGATTGAAACTGACTCAATGCAAAACTGACATGACTAAAAAAAATTGACTCTAACAAACTAACTCAAAATACTAAGAACTGAACTTAAAACTTAAAGCTTGGTGGTAGTACATGACCACCTGCATTTCTTACAAGACTATATATCATCAAACTATATCAAACTACCAATGTAATCAATCAAGAAGATGGCTTTTTGACTGATTCTTTTGATCAGATCTTTTGGTCAACAATTGACATTGGTAACTGGGCCTCCAAAAACATAATTGGCCATGATCTCCTTCATCACTGAATACTGCAATAATGACCTTCACTGCTGACTGTAACAGATTTGCCATTGGATCATGAAAAACATGAAGATTTACCTCCTGCTGAAGAAACAAGATGTCTTTTTCTTTTGATTATGATCTTCTTTCATAATGTTCCTGGTCCCCAAAAAATTCTAAACAAGTAGATGAGCGGATTTCCTCTTCAAAGAACACTTCAAAACATGAAACATATGAGGAAGAATCTGACATGGAATCCATAATGGTCTGGTCGGCTATAGTCTGAATATATTTCTGATCATCTTGACATGAAATGACAGCCGGATTCTCATTACATTCATCACATTCATCAATCATGAGAAAAGCAACTTCAGATGATTCTTGAAACCCAACGCTAACATTTTTATCATCTACCATAAATTCATCCAGAGAAAGCTTTTCACTTACTTGACTGTAGATCTCATCTTGTTGTTTATGGACTGACTGGATTACCTCTTCATGAAGGCTTTGTTCTGATGACATGAGAACATTTGGACCCAAAACTTTGTTTTCTTCTATGGACCAATCTGAAACGACACCTTTTTTTTCATCACTTTCAGCCATATGGAACTCTCCAACCTGATGATCTACTTCATGTAATTCATGTTGACTGTCAAGATGCAAAATTTCTTCATTTTCCATCTTACAAAGATCTTGATTCCGCTGCAAAGTTTCCTGAGCATCTTGATGGGACCCCTCTAGTTTCTCTTCATTTTGCTGAAATGGATTCTCATACAAGGCTTCCATGATCTCATCATCCATAAAATTATCATCCTCATAGTGTTTTTCAAGGATTTCAATAAAAGTAGAAGCATGTTTGCAATAGTCATGAACTAGATTTAATGATGGATAAGAGTCTTTATATCTTTCAATGAACAAGGCATGAAAATCCTTTAGGCAGTAAATACAAGTAGCGGGCAAATTTTCATACCAAGATTGGGCTTCACCTTCAAGAGTGGCCATGAATATCTTCATTAAGCAATCTTCAGGAAAATCAACCTTCAACTTGCGAATATGCATGTGAAATCGAACTAGATGTAAAACAACGTCCTTCTTACCATCATCTTTAAACGTAGGCAGATTCCTTGACCAATCTACCTTCGGAATTTTATTTGGAAAGCCTGGAATGTGATCTCGGCTCATGGAAGCGTATCTTCTTGCAATCCGCTCCATTTTAAAAATCTCAAAGATACTGATCTCTCTACAGTGGAGTCACCATGAAGCACCGATTGCTGGTTTCTTCAGTGAATGGAGTCGCTAGGTGAATGATTTCAGCCATCTTCTTATGTCTGATCGTTGTTCACCATCAACCATCAGATCTGAACTTGAGATATGTCCTGGGGCAAGACAATCTACAAGCAAACCATTTTCTTCCCTAGTATGGTCGCCACTATGTTATCACCTAAATCTACCCTAGGCTGAAGGAGGGAAAAAATTAGGGTAACCAAAAACCACGCTCAGTCTAGTAGCTAGCCCTACCAGAATAGGAGAGGGCTCTCTCCGAGTCACACTCAGTGAATAGGTAAATGAAATGGCCTGAGATGACTTACAATGAACTATTTGTCTTAGGCTAGTAAGTGAAAATGAATATAAGGAGTGATTTTTATGAATGACTGTGTTTCAGGAATGTTATGGGACCAATGGACCTCAATGAACAGAGAACTTAACATAAAGGCACATATTATTTTGTGAGGCAAGGTAGGCGGAAAGCATAGCAATTTAGTTTTAGGATATGGCGGAATGGAGAGATTGATTAAGAAGGTGAAAAGGGCATGGACAACATGAATCCTTTTCAACATAAGAATGAACATTGTACATGAAATTTTCCCACAGGTAGAGCAATAAAACTGAATTCTACCTAATCTCACTCGAAAAACATCACCAGAAATGAATATGAAATGAACTATGAAACATAACAAGATACATATGAAACATAAGAGACACACTTGCTACACTCACAACCACATGAATCTCATGAAACAAAGCCACTACCTTTCATTAATTCCTTGTAAAAATATACAGTGCAAAGTTTCTTTCCCACAGTCCCCCAGAAGTTACATGCCAACCAACCAATTGCTTTGCAAATGGTTTGCATACAATATATAGAATGTGCCATGAAGAGATAGAACGTCCAAGGGTCATAAAATGAAGGTGGAGAGCCAAAAATAAGTTGCAGGTGCAGTGCCACAAACATGAAAAATGTCTTGGGTGACCCTTTTCCTTCCTTTGCCACTTGGATAACTGACCATGCCGAAAAACTGAAGTGCATATGAGTGGACCCACTTACAAAAAGTCGGGAATCCTCCTCCTGTGCATTGCGCTCTTTTCCAAATGACTTTTGGAGGCCTTACTGGTGTCCAAATTGGGTCTAGGATAGCTCATTGGAAAGATATTGGAGTCTAATTTCCAACCCAACCATAATTTATCAATTTTGAGTTCATTTTCCCTATCAAAAATCAAATCTCCCAATACTGGTCAAAATGTGCCCAGTGAGGCTGCCTCAAGGCAGAGTGCTGTTGCGGTCAACTTTTGAATGACTTCCCCAACCCCAAATTGAGCTCATGATAGCTCATTGGAAATATACTTGTCTCTAGGTATCGTTTGGATCATCAAGAAAGTCATTTGGCCAACCAAGCTAGGATAAAATTTTATTTTCCCGAGGTCGCTCCAGAGGTGCATCAATTCTCCCGAGACAATTGTATATTTGACATTTCTTCAAAACCATGACACCTGTGTAAAAAGTGAAGGAGGTTTTTCTTGATTGGTCTGTTGTGGAAAAAATCATCTCTCAAGTTTTCCAAATTCATCTTTGATTTCTCAGAAACATCATTTGAGTAAAACATATCCCGATGTGTGGGACAAGGGATTTGCCGAAATGAAGCGAAATGAAGGGGATAGGGAGCTTCTAAATTCTTGAGTAAATTTTAGGAATTATGGAGGGATTTTAGGAAGTAGGGGAAAGTGGAATCTCAGAAATTGAGTGAGGGGAAGGAGTCCAAAAAGGAAAAACATAGGCCCAACCATAGAAAATTGCTAGGTTGTAGCAAGAAACTAGGGTTTGTGTGAAAATGAGGAATTTTGGGAATTTCAATGAGGGGAAGTGTTTGATAAGGTATTTTAAGGATAGAGGAAGGTGTATGAACATCAGGATACAAGTTTTGCCGATGATTTGACCATCCAAGAGAAATTGCCTTCAAAACCCTAGGAGAGGGAAATGAACCTTGCCTAGGCGCAACTGAAGCATGAACAAGGTGTGAAATGACCCAATGGAACTTGACATGATGATGAAAACCCTCTAAATGATGGTAGACTCAGCTGAATGGTGACATAGACCGACATCTTGACAACTTTGAAAGGAGTGGAAGCAAACCCTAGACCTAATGCCTAGTGACCAAATTTTACTTGAAGACTCACTGAAATGATAAAATTTGACCTTGACACCTTAAAATCACTTGTGTAAGAGCATGTGTGATCACTGGAGGAAGGTTGCAAAGGCTGACACTAATAGGGTCAGATAAATTGAATACTTGACTTGACAGTGTAGATCTACGTCTATGGGCGAGGAGAAGATGTCTATCTATTATTCTACGATCTTATCCACTTGCCTTTATTACATGGATGAGCCCTACATAAAGGGAATTGGCCACAATATTCCCTTTTCTTTGAGGGAATCAAGAAGAAGAAAAATTTCCCAGTTTGAGATATGACCTTACTGCATTTCTTAGCAAAGATCAAAGAAATGATAGTAGGCGGGGCTACCTCTAGTATTATTGTACAGTTTTTGGCCCAAAGTAATAATAACAATATGAAATGTAGATTCAAATACAACATGATTCTTCCAAAAGTGTGGTTGTCCTAATAAAAAATCAAAAACTTCAAGGGGAGAAACATCACACAATACCTCATCCTTGAAAGGACTAATGCTATAGGGCAGGGAACACTATTCCCTGACACAAAGATCTCATCCTTGGTGGAAACACTCGATGGTATATGGCTACAAGCATGGTGTTGTTGTTAGGCCCAATCACTTAATGACCTTTGCCAATATGAGGTTATTTTGACTCACACTATATATAGTGAAATGCATTGGATCACTCTTCATGCATATTCGTGAGTGAAGGAGGAACCGACCTTCCTCTGAATCTTCGGGCTCGCTTTTTTGGAACTTCATGGTGGCAACTATGGCACTAGATTCTACATCAATGATCTCTTTTTCCTTGTCTAGGTTAATTCATAGTGAGAAACTACATCTAACTATGAAGCTTTTAGATTCACCACGAACAACTTCTGTACGCAACATTAATTTATGAGTGGGTCTTGTGGAACTCACGCTACTTTCCCATGTCTTTCCACTACTATTATTTGTTTATTTCTTCGATGAGTTATCTTGGTTTAATCCACCCTGGATATGTCCTTTTTTTGTTATTTGGGGATGCCCTTTCCCTACTTTTACTATGCAAGATTTGTAGATACAAACTCTCACTTCTTTAGTTTATTTTTTTTCTCAATTTTAACAACATTATGGTATGTTGTGACAAGCAAGGAGATATCCATAAAATCCACTTACCTTTTGATGTATATGTGCAGAAATACATGGTACTTGAGCAACATATGTCACTTAGAGTCTTTGATACCAAGCTTGGTGGCCAAGGTATGAAAGAGATTTGTGAAATATAACACTAGTTGGTCCATTTCTTATTACAATGTGTTCCATCTCATGTATTGGTCTTTGTAGTTTCCAATAGGGTAATATGTTTCCTTGATAACATCCTTGAAAGATTCCCAAGTGGGTGTGACTGAAGATAGTGTGGATTCCTCCGTGGCCCTTTGATCATAGAAAGGGCATCTAGACTTTAACTCCTGGTGACATCTAGACTTTAATTCATGCTTGGTCAAGTATTTCACTTACTGCAACTAATCCAACAAATCATCTATCTTACTTAAGGGGTACCTATTCTTAAGTATGATTTTGTTCAATGTATTGTAAGTAATACACATCAGAGGAAATTTCACCTAAAAGTGGCCACCTAAAAAAATAAAATCAAGAAATTAATAAAAATTATCGTGCAGGCATTTTTTTAATATTACTTTACTTTTATCTCTGTTCCACAATATTTATTAGCACAAGATTTAATAAAAAAAAATATTATTTCTATTTTTTACTTTTATCGAAATCCCTCAATATATGGAAACTTTATTAAAATAGTTCTATATATATATAATATTTAAATTTAACTGCCTATATTATTATTTATAATTATTTGTCTCTATATATTTTATATTTAACTATTTTTTTGGTGTTGTTTTTCATGACATTGTCTACTGAAGCCACAATTTTGACTGGAATATATTTTTTGGCCGAAATCTGGTAATTTGTCCTTTCTGGAATACATTTTTTTTAACTATTTAAATTTTTTATATTTAACTATAACTATATTTTATTTTTAACTATTTAGCATTTTAGATTTTATATTTAACTACTTTTAAACTATTTTATATTTAACTATAATTGTCTATATTTATCTTTTATATTTAACTATTTTGTTTTGGTGCTTTTTGTGACATGGTTATTAATTTCAAATGGGCCACATTTTTAATTAATATTTTTTCACTAATATCAAAATTTACATTACATTAATAACTTTTTCAATATTTTATTTCATATGGATAAGGTAGGTAAATAACATTAATAAAATATTTCATAAATACCCAAATTAATAATGAAATATTTCACCGATACCAAAATTAGTAATAAAATATTTCCTGAATACCCAAATTAAATAATTTAAAATTATTCAAGACATGTACCTCTTTTTAAATTTAAAGGATTTTGATTGGTTTACAGATTATAACATGGAAATTATGTGAAAATTTCATAGACACTTTTAGGCTGAAATTTCCTCTAATTCTACCAAATCCCATCCTTCATGGGCACTATGATGATGGGTGACCCACATGGAAATGTACTTGGTTGAAAGACACATTGTTCCAGTAGCTTCTGTAACAATATCTTCACCTCACTTGGTTCTACAATGGACTACCTATATAGTCCAATGTTTGGAAATGCAGAGTCTCACAATAGTTGGATCTCATGGTCCACTTTCCTCTTGGGTGGTAACCCTTTAGGCTACCAAAACACATCTCCGCATGCCTATAGAAACTCTTCTAGTTGTTGTCTTTGTTTCTTAGTACACCCCTCTAAGGATGCCCTTCCTCTTATTGACTCTTCCATAGATTTATTTTCTCCTAAAAAATGTAAAACATACCTCTTGCTCGAACTAATTAGCTTCTTGGCTTAGTTGGCACTTACCAATGAAATTTTCAACTTGCCTTTGTGTATGTTGATGGTGAATGATTTTCCATACTTGACAAGCCGATACTGATTGACTCTACATGTGAAGATTAGATCCTGCACGTAGATGTAGGGACTTCCAAACATGACTCCACATAGATAAAGGGAAACTACATCTAGTTCTACTTCATCAATAAAATAAACATTGATGGAACATATAATAATGCATTGTTTTGTTACCTTCAAATCTGTATTTTTAACATTCACCATCACAATGGTATGGGCTTGGATGATTATGAACTTATAATCCCAATTTATTGACTAAATATGGTACAATTAGATTTGCCTACAATCCCAAGTCAAACAGAGAATGAATATTTGACTTCTTGACCTGTATCTTTATGTGGAAGAGTTTGGTCATTCCTTTCTCTTCCTATTGTTGAAGGCTACTCAAATTCACCTCCTTCGGCACTTATGTACAAAAAAGATTCTCATCCACATATGAGCTACTTTCAACTTGGTTGCTTAAATCAGTGGACTTGAGATTCTTCTTCTTATAGTCTTTCTTTCTGTTCTTTGGGTTAAGCTCTGTATGCAACTTCGAACACTTTTGCTTTGTATGGTTGTCAATGTTGCAATGGTTGTAGTGGTTTCTAGGATCTTTGCACTAGTGTGTTTTGGTTGCTATATTTTTATCTTTTCTATCTTTTCACTCCCTATTCCCCTCCTTAGAAGTGTCTTTTTACTCATTTTTTCTTTGATCCACTTGATTTCCCTTTCTTTAGGCCTATGTTTTCTAGGTACTGTGTCTATATACAAACCTCATCCACTGATCTAGGATTTAAAAAAATCACGTACTTCCACAAATGGCTATTTATATGACCTAGATACTAGATTTAAGACCTCTGTGGTAATATCTTGTAACTTAGAAGTCGGAGAACCCACAGTAAAAACCGTTTTTTTTTTGTCAACCCATATTTACTTCTTATGACCTAGATACATGAGAAGTAAATATGGGTTCCTTGGGGAGATATATTATGGCCATATTTATAAATTATGTGGTGTAATCTTGTACACTCTACCCCTGCTTCTTCTGGAGGTAATGCCACTGGATCCACTAGTCCTCTGCATAACCAATAGGGAAAAATTGTGACTTTATGAGGGTTTTCAAGTTCTCCCACTTAGTCACTGGAGAATCTCCCTCCAACCTTAAGGTCTCCATGTGGCTTTCCCACAAGGTCAAAGCATGACCATCTAATTTTAGCTGCACAAATGAAATCTTGTATTCCTCCTCTATATGATGAGAAATAAAATAAACTACTAATAGTTGCAACCAATGATTTAGCTCAAGAGCTTTTATTTCTTCTTGGTACAACATGATATCAACCTTCACCTCCATTTTTTAACACGGATTATGAATGATTCATAAAATTGAAGCTGGGTTGATATTTTTTAGGTCCTTTCTTGGGCTCATGATTTAGCTTAAGAGCATCAATCTCTCCTCGATATGGCTTGATATCAACCTTCACTTTGATTTTGAATAGGGATTATGAATGATTCATGAAATTAAAACTAGGTTTTCTTTTTTAGGTCCTTTCTCCATCTCATTCTCCATTTCTTCCTGGTGTTTTGATCTCTCTTATGATTTTTCCTCTATGTTAGAACCCCCATATTCTCTGAATAACTTGATCTTATTACTTAGGGCTGACAATAAGAGAATCAAATTACTTAATATATCTACATCTTGTGCTTTCAACAACTAAAAACAAATCCTCTACAATATCATAAGGTTTATTCATAGATTCATTGGCCATGATTAAGGTTTTATGTCTTTTGACTTAGCCGATCTAGATCCCCTACAAATATCCACAATATACCCAAAGAAACTTGCTTTTATATGAATATTGATCCAAATTTATTAAGGAAACAAAATGAAATATATATTTATAACCAAAACACATAGATGCAGTGAAACTATAATTCAATTAATAAATGGGAAATTCTAAAACTGTATACATGAAAAATGAAAGCAAACTAGCTCAAATGTTGCTAGCTTACCTATGAGAAGAGATGTGATGGCTATATGCCTTCCTGAATTGTATTACAATGAGGCTCGAAGGAATTTTTATCAAAAGGAAGCAATGATAAACCATAAACATCCAAATACCTAACCCTAGGAGATGAAGTGCCAAAGGCTTATGTGCCCCGATGGGGTAAGTTGGAATGCCAACTTCCCGGGGTCATAACTTTGAAATACGATCTACATTTGGCACGCAAAATATCCCATTGGAAAGGTTTATTTGAGGAGTGCTATTTTTTTTATTTGTAGCCTCTGTTTCCCCAAAAACATTTGTTGAGGGCCTCAAAACAACTCCAAAATTTCAAGACCCAAAAACTACCAAAATTAGAAAATTGCCAAAATAGGGAAATTGTGTTGTGATCTAGTGGAGTAGGCGAGTAGCGAACATTATCCTCTTGGATTAGTCATACCCCCTTAGGAAGAAATGGAATCCATTGACTAGAGTGCCTCCATGAGATGGGGAAACTTCTGTTGAGCTTGGCCCCTGGTGAGCCACTTGCCTTAGTGCAGGAGCTAGCCTACTTTGAAAACTCGACACAGTTGGATCCTATATTGGAAAGTGCTCCTAATATGCATGTCAATGATCTGGTAATTTGTGTCCTATTCAATGCAATCTAGTTTTGAGCTATACTAATGTTAGTTTCTCTATGATTTCTCATGTGTCTAGCAATGGTGGAAACTATGGACGAAGGTGATCCACATTGAACACTTGTTGTCGACCAATGAGGGGGGGTTCTTAGCTCAAAAGCGTCGTCACCACAACCTTTGTAATGGTGTAAGGTCCATAGAGGAGTGATTTTTTTTTTGATGGGCCCCTATAAGGTATCCCTTATGGAAATGCAACAAAACCTTGTCTCCCACTTCAAACTCGCATGGCACCCGGTATTGATCATGACATTGTTTATACTTGGTATTTGATTTTTATAATATATTGTGGATTTACAAGTGAATGTGTTGAATTTTTCCAATAAAATTGGTAGCTTTGTCAACTTTAAATTGAACATGTGCAAATTATGCTGATGTAGTGTTTAGTCAATTTAGTGTGTCCGAAATCGCTAGATAAGTTATCAATCTGGGAGTCGTAAACTAATGAAGTGTGGTGCACTGTATGTGCAAGACAACCTCTTTCTTACTTTATTGTTTTCAGTTTTTATCTTGTTTTGGGGTTTTGTTCTTGTTGGTTTCCTAAAGTGTTTAATGAAAGTGGAAATCCTAGTGTAAGGTTTCAAGAATACTTTTAAAGATCAAGTATGGATGTAGAATTGAAGACAAGGTTTGTGCCTTTTATGGTAATTTCCAAACTTAGCACTTCAAAGTTCTCAAAACATGCTATTTACAAAATCAGAACTTGAACAAAAGTGTAAACATGCAGCTACATAAATCAAGCAAAAGATGAAGTACTGGAAATGAGGTTATTGTCTCTGCTGTCCATCTAATTACAAAATTAAAATCTAATAAACTATTGCACTCAAAACCAAAAAGTAAAGAAGCTGGAAACAAGTCACTGATTTCACCCATAATCACAATATTTCATCAATTAACTTCTAAAATGGGGTTAAGCTAAAGACACCGGAAATATCATCATATGGCATGAAATAATGACATTTAAACTATCTACTTGCAGACTAATGAAAGAAAAATCAATTGCTTTACCTACAATCACAATAGCTCGCCATTTAACTTCTAAAACGGGGTTAAGCTAAAGGCACCGGAGATATCATCATATAGCATGAAGAACTGATATCTAAACTATCTAAAAGCAATAAACAAATCTCACTAAAATCAAAGCATAACAACTGGAATTAAAAGCTAAAGTTCAGTAGAGGAAGCAAGTCTCAGATCACCACTTGATGTAAAAAACTACATTAAAAAGCTCGAGCATAGACTATCCTGAAATGCACTGATCAGTGTTAGTGGAAAACATACCAATGTTGCAAAAACATGTACATGAGTAAAACGATTAAAACCATAAAAAAACATGAGAAATGTATAGTTCAAATAAGAGACAACATGCATGAAAAACTATACAAAATGAAAGATGAACCTCAGCCAGCAGGGGCCCCCTACACAACCTTGGATTAATACACTGTCACTTCAAACCACGCTTTAAACGTCATATGAAAAATAGATTTTTTGTATTATGAAACTGAGGATATGTCTCTCGGTTAGTACAACAAAATAACTCTAAAAAAACCGCATCAAGACTAACTACTTGCGTTGCAAATGCTTATATTTATAGAGGAAAATAGATAACTATCTTTTGGAGAAAATTCTTCAGGAATAGACACGTGAATAGGTCAGGATCCGGAAGTTTAGCCTCTTGGTTTCCATAGACATTAAATCTTCGCAAAGTGGAAGTTAGATTGCACTATGGAGATAGCCTGTAGATGGCAAGAATGGATCCATGAATCCAGGAATGGTTTCGGACTTTTTCACATTCTGGAACAGAGTCCTAGTTGACGCAGGACTATCTGTTGACCATCCTTTGACTGATGCCTTTCTTCACAAATTAAGCTAAGCAGATAGGACCTTGCCCATGTGTGGATCATTTCTGAGCTACCGATGTGTCTCGTTTCTCCTGTCGACACCTGTAACCTATAGAACAATGGAAATGGATGTGGAATTGCGAATTAGCTGTGAAAAGTGGCTACATTCCGTAGATGATGAAAAAAATCTAAATCAAATAGCACACACAAGGATATAGTTCGAAAATCACTTAAATGCACTCCTGAAATCAATATGTAACAACTTTTGATAGCTTATGAGGCACTGATGTGGGAAAATAGAAGAGAAAAGGTTTAGGAAATTATGTAGAAGAGAGGTAGTTCTGGGGCTCAACATACCCCCACTGTGAAGATGTTGCATGTCCTCATGCAACCAAAATTGTGACTATCCTTCCTTCAATTCATTTGCTCTGAGACTTCTGCTAATACATCTAACATTTTCTTCTTCTTCCTTGGTGTCACTGTCATCCTGGGCTTCATCATAAGGCACCTATATTTGAGGTTGATAAGGGCTCTGCTCAACCTCCTATTCTTCTTCTTCAATTTCCTATTTTTCTTGTGCGATAATCCTAAATGCAGCATGGTATTGTCATGGATAATTTTGTCCAATTTGTTTTGCTCTTTCAATGTCTCATTTTCCCTTTGGATATGTCTGTTCAAGACTTCCAGTACATAAACTTCTTTTTTTAATGATTGGACCAAAGTTTCCTGAGCTGTACCAGGCTGATTAGATGAAGTTCCCTGTTCTGTTGCAGTATTTTCCAATGATTTAATAAACTAATACATCTGTTTCCGAGTTTGATCAATTTCTGGTGTGGTCTTCCTTGGATTGATTTCAAAATCTAATTGAGGAGAAGGAGAATACTGTGGACTATGATCAGGAGGAGTGATTTTTGGTGACTGATCTGGTGTTTCACCTCCTAGGTCTATGAAGTGAGCTCCTTTGATTTGCGTTTTCTTCAATTTTCCCTTTAGTCTAGAGCTCCTTAAACCCTGTGAGCTTGTATCTCCTTTTTCTATACTCTGCTTCTCCTTTCCTTCTTCTTTTTCCTTAGCTGACTATTCCTTAAGATGAATTGGTATCTTAGAAAATACTTGCTCTTCTTCCAAAGAAGGTTCTGGGGTTTGATAAATATCTTCAACATTTCTTTTCCCTTTCTGTTTTACTTGTTTTCTAATCTCAATCAATGTTTCAGACAACATTTCTTCTTTACTGATTTCCTTGGTTATACTAGTAGGAGTACCTTGAATATTTATATTTGTTCTTTTTCTCCTAATTTTTATTGTTGAGCTTCCCTTAGAAATTTCAGGTGGGTCTTGGAAGAAATTCCTAATTAGGAATTGTTCCCATGTATCCTTCCTCTCTTTCAATTGATTTTCAACCAGAATTTTAATAAGGCCATGATGATAGAGATGAGGCTCCACATCATCTAGATTCTTTTGCACAGTGGTGGACATCTTTATCAAGCTACTCAACAAGAAATAAGGATGATTGATTGTTTCACTCTCCAAGAAATTCATTAATAATCTTATATGGTACATGTACATAGAGCCATACCTTCCTTCACATGTAATGAATTCTGAACTATCAATAACAGACTAGTCCATTTTTCCTTTAGGGCTGAAACAATAATTCCTCGTTTAAAAATAGATATGTCCATACCTGGGTTACACAGAATGACCCTCCAGACCTTTTCATCGAAGTCCTTATTCTTAAACCATCATTCTCCTTCTTGTGGAAGCTCTGTTGCTGTTGTAATGGATGAATCCGTTATCGGGAATCTGATATCCCCAATTTCGACTTCCATGCCATTGAAGGACCTTGCAAACATCTTTGTGACTTCCTTATTATGACCCTTGAACTTCTTAATAAACTGGAACCATCTTGCTTTCCTTAACGTGCTCTTTAGTTGTGGATAACCCTCCATACATTTAGCTCCGTCAGGCTCTGTTCTTACTATAAGACCCATTCCTCCTTCTTACTTCAAAGATACCTTTGTAGATGATGGTTTCACGAGAGAAGAACGGTTATATGAGCATAAAATGGAAGAGGGCTGCAGAGAAAACCAATGATTACAAAGCGGGAAGAATACAGAGCATGCAATGAGAGTGGGTACACAGAGGAGAGGTCTGTGTAAACAAACCTTGAATCATAAAACTCTGTGTGAAAGTGTGGAGACAGAGTGAGACTGGTGAAACTGAATAGAGATTGAAATAAAAGGCTGTGGAGTGGACGTTGGTGGATTCATAAAATGACTGCGGAGTGGAGCAACAGAGGGAGAGAGTGTTGGGTGTGGAGCCTGATTATCTACTATATTCAAAAGTACCGCCACATTGGACCCCAGTTCAAAACGTTGCCGCCCGAAAAATATTCACTACAAGGGGGGTCCGGGGGGGCGGCAGCGAACTTTGGGGAGCCCCCCCCTGGCGGGGGGTTTCGGGGGCAGCACCCCCGAAGCTAAAAACAGCTGTAAAATTGCCTTGTAAAAGTATAGTAATTTCTAGTCAATATAGGTTGTTCATTAGGGAGATGATCTGACGGTAGAACTTATGTTTAGTTTAGGGTTTTTTGCCCTAGAAGGCAACCCCTCTCTTTGTATGAGGGCATTGTATTTGAGGCTATGAAATAGATCTGTATTCTGTGAGCAGGAAACAGAGAGGTGAGACTGTGAGAGAAAACAGAGGATATTACAGCGGATTTGCTGTAGGTTATGTCTCTTCATTTTGCTGGATAATAGAAACGAAGGACTGGTTGTTTGGGGTGGACGTAGCCCAAACTGGGTGAACCACGTATATCTGCGTCTCTCTTGTTTTGTGCGTTTTCTGTGTTTATATTTCTGCAATATTTTATGTGTTCCATTGCTCCGTAATATATAATACTCTAAAAATTGGTATCAGAGCTGAAGGTCTATTTGGCTGATAAACTCGCAGGAAAGAAGTGTTCTTGGTTCAAGTGGGAGCAATGGCGGAAGATGGTAAGTTTAGGGTCAAGAAATTTAACGGCCAAAACTTCTCGCTATGGAAGATGCAGATGGAAGATTATCTGTATCAGAAAGATCTATATCTACCATTGGGCGGAAAATCAAATATGCCGACGGGTTTGAAAGACGAAGAATGGAACCTTCTCGATAGAAAGGCACTCGGAACAATACGGTTGTGCCTTGGTGCATCAGTCGCCTTCAACATTTCGAAGGAAACCACGACAGAGGGTTTGATTCAGGCGTTTTCGAAACTATATGAAAAACCCTCAGCCTCAAACAAGGTATTTCTTATGAAACAGTTATTTAATATGAAGATGTCAGAAGGTGGATCTGTTGCAGACCATTTAAATGATTTTAATACAGTTACAAGTCAGTTAAGTTCTGTAGGGGTAAACTTTGATGATGAAGTTAGAGCACTATTATTCTTGTGCTCATTACCAGAAAGTTGGAATGGCTTGGTAATGGCCATTAGTAACTCCGTTTCTGGATCTAGCACTTTAAAGTTTGATGATGTTGTCGGTGCTATCCTTAGCGAGGAAATGCGATGGAAAAGCTCCGATGAGACATCGGGAAATGATTTGAGTGCAGAGTCTAGAAGAAGAAAAATGGAAAGAGGAAAGAGCTCAGGATATCGCAGTAAATCAAGGAAAGGTAGATCCAAGTCCAGATCGGGGATAGTGTGCTGGAAATGTGGAAAGAAAGGACACCTAAAGAAAGACTGTAGATCTCGGAAGGGAAAAGAAGGAGATGCACAACAAGAAAACAATCATGAAGCAAATGTGACAGGTGAGGTGTTACAAGATGCTTTGATTCATTCTTTCGAAAATATTACTAATTCCTGGGTGGTAGATTCAGAGGCCTCAGTCCATGCCACACCTGATAAGAAATATTTTCATGACTATGTTCACGGAGATTTTGGACAAGTTCGTTTGGGTGATGATAAACCTTGTAAAATTGTTGGAATGGGTAAGGTTCTTGTAAAACAACAGAATGGAAACCAATGGCTACTAAAGGAGGTAAGGCATGTTCCAGATTTAAAGAAAAATCTGATTTCAACAGGGTAGTTAGGCGGTGAAGGTTGTGTGACAACTTTCACAGATAAAGCTTGGAAGGTCACCAAAGGAGCCCTGGTAATAGAAAAAGGCGAAAAGGTTGGTACATTGTATTTATGCAATGGTATTTCTAACTCTGTTAATGCTTTGACTTCCAAAGGAGTAGATGCAGCCTTATGGCATCATAGGCTCGGACACATGAGTGAAAAAGGGATGAAGATTCTTCTCTCAAGGAATTTGTTGCCAGGTTTGAAGAATGTTGATTTGGACTTCTGTGAGAACTACATTTATGGAAAACAGAAGAGAGTTAGATTTCTCAGAGTTGGGAAAGAAAAGAAGAGAGAAAAGTTAGAGCTTGTGCATACAGACGTATGGGGACCTGCTCAGGTATCATCTCTCGGTGGCTCTCGTTATTATGTTACCTTTATTGATGATGCAACTAGAAAAAATTGGATTTATTGTATTAAGAATAAATCTGATGTATTTGATACTTTCAAGAAATGGAAAGCTTTGGTTGAGATTGAGACAGGAAAGAAATTGAAGTGTCTTAGATCAGACAATGGAGGTGAATATTGCAGCAAAGAGTTTGATAGGTACTGTTCAGAGCATGGAATTCGTAGAGAGAAGACAGTCCCAAGAACACCACAAGAAAATGGTGTGTCAGAAAGGATGAGCAGAATAATCATGGAGTGTGCAAGGTGCATGAGATTGCATGCGGGATTTCCTTTACAGTTTTGGGCAGATGCTGTAGATATTGTTGTTTATCTAATAAATAGAGGGCCTTCAAGTTCCTTGGATGGTGGTGTTCCAAAGGAAGCATGGACAGGAAAAAAGGTAAACTACTCTATTTTAAAGCCTTTTGGTTGTGAGGCCTTTGTCCATATTGATAAAGAAAATAGAACAAAGCTTGAGGCAAAGTCAAAGAAATGTACCTTTATTGGATATGGTGTTAATGATTTTGGTTATCGCTTATATGATTATGAAAATCACAAAATCATTAGGAGCAGAGATGTAATATTCAATGAAAATGTCTTGTATAAGAATCAGTTGCAGGAAAAGAAACAAGAAAAGGAAAACAAGGAATATGCAGTTCTTGATGAAATCACTGAAAAAGTAAAGGTGCTTGAAAATAATAATAATCAAAAACCACAACAACAGCAACCATCACAACAACAACATGCACCCCAAACACCTGAAAGTGGTGTTAGAAGATATACCAGGATAAGTAGACCCCCTGAGCGATACACTCCTTCATTATATTATTTATTGTTGACTGATTCTGGTGAACCCGAATGTTATGAAGAAGAAATGCAGGTTGAAAGCAGGAAGAAGTGGGAGGTAGCCATGGAAGAAGAGATGGACTCCTTAATGCATAACCAAACATGGGATTTAGTCAGGTTGCCTGCAGGAAAAACTACATTGAAGAATAAATGGGTTTATTGGCTAAAGGAAGAAGATGGAGGAAAACAGAGGTACAAAGATAGACTTGTGGTGAAGGGGTTTGCACAGAAGAAAGGTATTGATTTTGACGAAATATTTTCTCCTGTTGTTAAAATGACTTCAATTAGAATTATTTTAAGTCTTGTAGCAGCTGAAGATTTGCATCTTGAGCAGTTAGATGTAAAGACAACCTTTCTCCATGGGGATTTGGAGGAAGAGATATATATGCAGCAGCCACAAGGATATGAGGTGAAAGGGAAGGAGAAACTAGTGTGCAGGTTGAAGAAGAGCTTGTATGGCTTAAAACAGGCTCCAAGGTAGTGGTATCTAAAATTTGACAAGTTTATGTCTGAACAAGGTTATACTAGATGTCACTCTGATCGTTGTGTTTATTTGAAAAAGGAAAATGATGGCAACTATATTATATTGTTATTGTATGTAAATGACATGCTTGTTGCAGGATCTAACATGCAGGAAATAAATGTGCTCAAAAGAAAATTGGCAAATTCATTTGCAATGAAGGATTTGGGAGCTGCAAAACAAATCCTTGGTATGAGAATAACTAGAGACAAGAAAAATCGTAAATTAACATTTTCTCAGAATGAGTACATACAAAAGGTGTTGAAAAGATTTAACATGAAAAATGCAAAACCAGTTAGTACACCTTTTGCTAGTCATTCAAACTTAGCAAGGAAATGTGCCCAAAGACCCAAGTAGACATGGATTATATGTCTAAAGTTCCATATGCATAAGAAGTTGGAAGCTTAATGTATGCAATGGTCTGCACAAGGCCTGATATTGCACATGCAGTGGGAGTTGTAAGTAGGTACATGAACAATCCAGGAAAGGAACATTGGATGGCAGTGAAATGGATTCTCGGATATTTGAAAGGTACCACAAATCAAGCATTATGCTTTGGTGGTTCAAACATTTCTCTACAGGGATATGTTGATGCAGATATGGCAGGTGACTGAGATAATAGGAGGAGCACTACAGGATATGTATTCACTGTTGGTGGAACAGCTGTCAGTTGGGTTTCAAGAATCCAAAGTGTTGGTGCACTTTCAACAACAGAAGCAGAGTATGTTGCTGCTACAGAGGCTAGTAAAGAAATGATTTGGTTACAAAGGTTTATGGGTGAATTAGGTAAGGAGCATGATATGGGCACGTTATACAGTGATAGTCAAAGTGCCATTTATCTTGCAAAGAACTCAGCATTTCATTCCAGGACTAAACACATACAACTCAAGTACCATTTCATACAATCAGTGTTGGAAGATGGAGAGTTGAAGCTGGAAAAGATACACACTAGCCAGAACCCCGCAGATATGCTAACAAAAGTTGTAACCAGGGAGAAACTGAGAATATGCTCAGTTTCAGTTGGTCTTCAAGGATGAAGATGAAGACGAGAAAAAACCAGGTCCAAAGAGGAGTCATTGTCCAGCAAATGGAGTAGGCGTGGAGTTGCTACAATCAGTCTCCAAGTGGGAGATTATTGGGTGTGGAGCCTGATTATCTTCTATATTCAAAAGTACCGCCACATTGGACCCTAGTTCAAAATGGGGGCGGCAACACCGCTCGTAAAATATTCGCTGCAAGGGGGGTCCGGGGGGGGTGGCAGCGACCTTTGGGGAGCCCCCCCTAGCAGGGGGTTTTGGGGGCAGCGCCCCCGAAGCTAAAAACAACTGTAAAATTTCCTTGTAAAAGTATAGTAATTTCTAGTCAATCTGGGCCATTCATTAGGCGGATGATCTGACGGTAGAACTTATGTTTAGTTTAGGGTTTTTTGCCCTAGAAGGCAACCCCTCTCTTTGTATGAGGGCATTGCATTTGAGGTTGTGAAATAGATGTGTATTCTGTGAGCGAGAAACAGAGAGGTGAGACTGTGAGAGAAAACAGAGGATATTACAGCGGATTTGTTGTAGGTTATGTCTCTTCATTTTGCTGGATAATAGAAACGAAGGACTGGCTGTTCGGGGTGGACATAGCCCAAACTGGGTGAACCACGTATATCTGTGTCTCTCTTGTTTTGTACGTTTTCTATGTTTATATTTCTGCAATATTTTATGTGTTCCATTGCTCCATAATATATAATATTCTAACAGAGAGTTGTGGTCAATTGGCTCATGTCTTCATGATTGGCCATTTTAATAGGTGTAATGTGGATGTACGATTGAGTATGAGTTAAACTCGGAAGAAGATTATGAGACCGTTAGAATTAGATGTAGAGGACATGGTGGAGTTAAGGTGGCTATCAAATCAAATCATTACACATTATGGAGCTTGTGATTTATGAACTATAGAAATTATGTGTTTGAAATGCTATTTGAAAAATGATTTTGCTCATACCTTGGAATCATACCACTTTCGTTTGCTAACTTTAGATTGGCTGCCTCTGTAGGTGCTTTTAAGTGCTGACATCTTCAAAAGATTTTCCTCTTCCATACTTGCATCTTGCTTTTATCAATATTTGGCTAATCACTTGATTGTCACTGTAGAGTAATAGAGGATTAGCTGTAGAATCAACAATCAGCTGTGGAATCAGTATTCAGTTGCTAAATCAGAATTCGGTTGTGGAAACTGACACAGTGAACAACACATGACTTGGAGAAATGAATGGAAATGAAAAATGAATGTATGAATGATATATGGAAAGGTGAATATGAAGATAAACTAAAATAAATTTAATGATGGAATGTGGTGGCGAGATGGAATGAAATGAAATGAAATGGAATGAAATAACTATGAGTGAAATGAGAGATTTTTTTTCTTGGAAAATATAGCGCATCAGAAACTTCTAATTTTCACCCTAGATTTTTTGTATAAGACTGCCAATCAGTGTTTGGTTTTCAGGATTATACATTATATATATATATTTTATTTTTTTTCTTTTTCTTTTTCTTTTTTAGATGATGATGAAAAGAAGAAATACTAGGTTGGTGGAGAAGAATGATTCTCCTTCACCAGCCTCATTGCAGAATTATCTTGAATGATTTTGATAAACTCCTCATTTGAGAGTGGCTTATGATAGATCTTTAATCTGTGACCATTCACAATGAGAGGAGTTTGATGCTCATCAATTGTTTTAATTCTTACTGCTCCATTGCTAATTTTTTTTTTCAATCTCATATGGCCCAAGCCAATGAGTTTGAAATTTACCTTGAAAATATTTGAACTTGGAATCAAATAGCAATGCCCAATCTCCTTCTTGAAACTTTTTGTCCTTGATGTATTTGTCATGCCACTTAGCTCTTTGATGTTGAACTAGATCAGTTCTTTGAATTGCTTCTTGTCTAATCTCATCTAGTTCATTCAACTGCTCTAGTCTAGGCTTTTGGGCTTCTGATAGATCCATTCCCAATTGAACTACCATCTTGAAGGTCTTAACTTGGAACTCAATGGGGAGCAAAACTTCCTTCCCATGAACAAGTTCATAGGGAGTGTGTCCTGTTGTGTGGTGAGCTCCAGTATTGTAGCAATAATGCTGCAACTCCTGGGGCTTCCTTCTTTACTTTTATCAACCCAGTAGTTCGTAACAAACTTGGAAGCGATGGTGTTGTATGCACAAGTACTAGCTCTTACTGCAGGCTGTCACTTGATTAGTTGGCACAAGTTCACTAGGAGCTTAAGCCAACTTCTATGAGTTCTCAGAAGAAGCTTTTACTGTGATGGAAGAGAACTAATTCTACAAGGGCTATTCTACTTGCAGAAAGAGAAGGAAAACTAAAGGAAATGCAAACCCTAGCAAACCCTAATTTTGCAAGAAAAGAGATAGAAACTACTGAAATAGGTGCCATTGACTACTGAAAAGGTAAATTGCATTTATTCAAGCTACTTCTGAAGAGAAATGAGGAGAAATCATCTCTTTCTACTTTTGAGTATTTTTATGTGGAGTTATTATGCTAATGGTTTGACTGGTTGTGATTGTGCAGAGGTTTGGTGGCCAAGGAAGATGGAGTTGAATTTTGTTGAAGGTGAGGAAGGTGTGGAGAGGTCCTAAGAAGTCCTTAGCACCCTTTTGGAGACTTCCATTGCGATCAGACTTCGAAAGATCACTCGCATGAACTTCTATAGGAGGCTGCAGGGGAGCTACAGGAGATTCTACAAGAGGATCTACAGGAGGAGGCCGAAAGTGGTTTTTTAGAGGTTTGAAGGTGGAAAAGTGATGGGAAAAGGGAAATGAAGGTTGGAAGAAGGTGTTGAGGGGTCTAGGACTCTGTCAATGAAGATTAGGAATGAAGAAGATGGTTGGATTTGTTCAAAGAGGTGAGAAAGCAATTTTATGGAAAAATACAGGAATTAGGGCAGATTGGCAAAATATGGCGAAAGAGTGGGGAGATATTTGAAATATGAACTGGTATAGGTTGTGCTATGGAAGAATGACAAGCTAGAATGTTCTACAAGTGAGCTGCACATTTACTTACTCAACTGACCTAAGCAAGAACCGGAAAAAAAACAGAGTTTGTCTATTTTGACTTAAAATCTGACCTAAAAACAGAGAACTGCTGCTCAGAACTTTATGAACAGAAAATTATGCGAAAAAGCCATGGTAAATGAAGATGAAATGGTCTAAGCATGTGAATCCAAGAAAATATCAACTTCTCCAACTCAAAACATCACACTAGCAATTGCATGAAAGGCAAAAACTGTGCTTTTGGAGGCAACAGTAGTGCCTTGACCTCAAATCATGGTCCCAAGGAGGAAGAAAGGAGATGAAGAACTGCTGGTAGCCTTTTTGGATCTTTCTATGTTACTACAAAAAACTACTTATGCAACTTGAAGCAAGAACAACTAATTTAACCATCAAAAGCAACCTATTTTACCAAAGCAAGCTTTAACCTAAACAACAAAAATCAGCTTATGAATGCAAGAAAAAAACATATAAATACACAAAGGAGGTGCTGGCACTTGGGTTGGGCCCTAACAGAAGAGCTGCAGCCCTCTAGAAAATATCAGTGTTGGTTCAAATTTGGATTCATCTTCATTGATCAAAAAATAATAGTTACATCACAAAACTATCTACAAAAAGAGCTCGAAAAAGAGCTGAGTACAAGACTGCACAAAAGTGCGAAAATAGACTATCAAATGGCTAACATACTAAGGCTTGAAGCCTTCTTATTTACACAAGTGGGGACTCCCAACAGTCCTCCTAAACATAAGGAATTCGACTGCCTAAACTAAAGATAACAACAACTCTACTAGACTTTCTCGGTTGCTCCTTTTGATCATCATTGTGGGCCTTTGTACTCCGAGCTGCTGGTGGAGAACTCAAGGAAGGGGTCATTAATGCAGGAGACACCCCTCCTATAAGTCCTGAGCCCTGTTTCCTCTAGTTTGGCTGCCAATCTGCTCATAAATGCTTGGTCCTTGTCCAAAAATGTCTAAAAATCTGCAATAAATTCTCGTTAGACTATGTGGCAAAGTGACTATCCCCATTCATTGTTTTGACATAGATATATTCAAAAACATGCACAAAACTATTGAGAATGGCGGATTAAATGAAAATAATAGGTAGAATGAGCCCATATAGTTACCCATTTCCGGGGCTCATCATCACCCCCCCATTGAATGGGTTGCTCATCCTTTGAGAAACTAATCCAATTCTTCATCTTTAATAGGTTTAACAACGTTCCTGACATCCCAAGCCTCTGAGGTGATGTCCTCTTCTCTGTCATGAAAACCTGCCTTTTTTTCCACTTCCTCCCATTGTTTTTGTTCTTCCTCCTCCTTGACCCCTTCCAACAGTCCTAACAGTAATGGAGGACTGAACTTAAGACCAATCCAGTTGGCCTTCAATTTTTGCATTGATTGTTTGTATAGGGGCACTCTCATCATAGCTTCCCTCATTCTGGTTAGGGAGTGATTTCTCTAATCTTTAAGCTATATGACAATGTATTCCACCTTCTCATGAAAGCATGAAGGTAGTCATCGCCAAATAATCTCTCCATATTTTCAAAATGAGTGATAGCTTGTGCTTGCCTGTCAACATAATCAGGGAGAACTTGGGGGTTGGCTGCAAGGTGTTCATGGGCATAAATAAGAGCCAGTGGTTCTGCTGGTTTTTCCCTTATCACCAGGGGCTTACTTAGTTCTTTTGCCATTATCTTTTGAATTTCCCCTACTCTCTTTTCCTCGTGGCTCATCTAGGAAGCCATAGCCATGGGCTATAGGTCTCCTAGTGCAAAATTTGGATCCCATAAGTTCATGTTTGGTAGTGCCATATTATGGAGGTAAAATTATGAGAATTTGGCTTTATCCTCGGCTGAACTATTGTCACATAAATGCATAAACTGACCATAATCCTGAAATGGGATGGTGCCCCTTTGGGCTAATGTTTTGATCTGGAATTGGAGCCATTGGTCTTTGAGATATAGTGCATAGGATCTAGCTAGTTGTCTACACTGGAAGGCCTCCATTGCCTAGCTGGCCATGTAGGCCATCTGTGCTTCCTTTTCCTGCAACTGCTATTTCAAAATCAGCACTTCAGCTGCTGTCTCAGATTCTTTTTCTTCCTGCTATTTCATCAGCATTTCAACATCGGTCTATGGCTCTTTCTCTTGCTGTTGTTTCTGTGCTGCTTCACTGTCTGCTAGGGGTCCTTCTTGTTGTTGCTGCTCTTGTGAGATCGGCAACTTGTCTTCCCCTTTAGATTCCCGTTCTTGTAACTGCTTTTTCAACAATTCATTTTCTTCCTATAGTTGGGCTCTTCTAATGCTCTCTGTGTGTCTTACCATGCCCAACTCCCTTCTTAACTCTCTTCAACTCCTTTAGATTTAGCAATCTGCATCTATGTTGTGGGGAAAAATGCCTATGTAGGACGATCCTATCCACCTAAGGTGTGACAGTGCCTTAGCAACAAACAGAGACAACTATTCTAGTATTCTTCCTTTATGAATTACGAATGAAGAGAGATGGATGGACTAACCGGTGTCTTCCGTTTGTCCCACGATCCGGTTTCTCTTCTCTTTGAGAGTTCCCAGCTACTTGTCTTCTCGCTCGCCCAGCTTCAACAGGTCTCTGCAAGATCACAAGAAGAGAACACTACACAAAGACATGGATTCATATTCATAACTAGTTCAGGATTAGAAATAAACTAAACATACTAATGCAATCATACATCAAGGATACATCAGTATATAGGAGAAACCAAGATAGCTTTATTGATGAATAACAAGGTTCAGGAAGAGATACAACCCAGAGGGCTCCAATCCAGCATCTCCTTCCCAGCAAATGGAATTCCTATCTTCACCCCCTTCAAAACATTAAGCACCCAATGATTCCAGTCTCAAACCAACAACAATTCTTTGCAATAACAAAATTCCAGCCTCCAGATCTCATGGAGGAGAGATCCATATATAGATGTTTGGAGAGAGGATGAGTCAGCTTGAGATCTGACTAGTGTCCTCTCCGTCTGTCAGTTCTTGATTCCACTTGGAGGTTCTTGCTTCCACTTGGAGATTGGGAACCTCTTACTCATCACTAGTCGAATTCACTGAGGCAAGTGTCATTGAGGAAGATTCTGGAAGCTTCCTGGGTCTTGACACCTCTTGGAATGAACTTGCCATTTGTCAATTCCCGCTCAGCGCACCCTGGTAGTGCTTCTACCTGCGTTGCAGTGCAGGTAGCCAGTGCAGACTTTGCATTTCAGCGCAGACAGCTAGTGGAGCCACTGAATTGATCCTGAATTGACTTGTTTTTGAGCAGTTTCTGGTGGAGAACTTCTGTGAATTGCTGTGGTTTGTTAGCCTTGTTCCTCTAGGGGTAGGAAAAACATGTTTAGGGAATTTGGATCCCTTAGATTATGGACATTTCATGCTCAATGTTGTAAGGCACAAAAATGTCTATAAAAGTTGCCCCCTAAAGTATGAGGCCGTTTATCGGGTGAAATGCTTTATCAGGAGGATCCGAAGTTCATCCAATGCTGGGAGGAGACCTGTAATAAGATACAATACAATACATTATTTTTCATACTGCTTTCATGATCTAGCTGAGGCGGGCATTCCCATGCTCAGCTTTATAAATTCATTTTTCTGTACATAGAACAAACAATCGTCTGATGGTAGACTGATAATTTTGATGAAATTATCATCCTTTGGGTAGGATGATTATCTGCTGCAATGATGTACATGTCAATGTCTTTATCTTTCCTGAATATATATCGCAGCCCGGATGGATGAAACTAGATCCGGGGTCTTCAAACTCGTTCGATCTTCACTCTAAGTACAAGTCGATCCATGTGATAAATGTTCTGAAGTCGAACATGGAAAGACATCGCTTGATTACCGGTCAATGAGGTAAACCGTTAACAAGCGCGAGAGGAATCACCAATAATGATAATGACCCTCAAGGTACTGCAGTACAATTCACGTGGTGTGAATAAAGGACTTGGCGTCGAACACCACGCAAAATCTTTCGGTCGAAGGTCATTGATGTATACCTGTCGCCGGAAGTGAGAAACTTGCCATTGAGGCATGCAAGCTTCAAAGTACTGAAGGGGTTGTTCCTAGATCAACTTCTTGGATAATGAGCTGATGTCGACAAGAAGCGATCCGTCAAAGGAGGGCCTTAATGAATCCCACATCAATGACACGGAACGGAGCTAATGATTTTGATGGAGGTGAAAACGATCTGTGACATATGATTCAGGGTGGCGGTCATGAAAGGATGAAGGATAATGTACGGCAGTGGATGGGACACGGTTGACTTTTCTGAACAAATTCTCTTGAACATATGGCGACACTGATGCGATGGATCGGTAGCATTACCCCAAATATGGATGGTATGGCGAGACCATGGTGATGCGACCGGTGAATGAAAAAACCCAACCCGATTGTGGTACGGAGGAAAAGTGTCATGTTCAAGAGCGACTTGCTACCATCAAAGTTTTCTTGAGTTTCTCCCAATTTTTCCCCAATCATTGCTGACCAGTACCTCTTTATTTTTGTCAAGCTTGAGGAGGATAACATATGCTTGTTCTATAACTTGCCCTTCGGGCAAGCCCATCGCTATGTTTTAACGAGCCTAGCGATAGTGAAACTCGTTCTCGTCTAAAGACAAGTTTGTCGCTATTTAATGATTTTAACGAGTCTAACGACAAAGATAACTCGGTCCTTTTCATTTTTAGAGAGTCTGAAAAGGTACATAAAGTTAACTCCAAAAGTCCTTTTTCGTCATCTAATCCCTTTAGTCCGAAAAAGTATAAAACAATACAGAAGGGATGAGTTTTCGATAGTTTTAACGAGCCGAATAAAACAAGCGCTCGATCTTTTTGTGCAATAATCCCTTAGGTCCAAAAAGATTAAAATCTAGAGGAGGGATAGAACTTCCTGTCCCTTTAACGAGCTGGAAGGCCAAGGACTCGGCAATCTTTTCATATTTTACGAGTCAGATGAAAAGAGCTTAAAGAAGACTCGTCTTTTGAGGAACGAGTGATGAAACGGGTTAGCAGCTGATTCCAGGTACAGGTTGGAATTTTCCAATCACGGTAGTGTCACAAGGATGGCTAAGTGAAATCACTCTTCGCAGTTGTTCCTCAAAATGGGTAAACAAACATATGGAGGTGAACGATCGGCCAATGGAAAAGTGGAGGTGACGGTGCAAACACGACCAAGGCTTTAATGGCTGATAAATTACATTCACAGTGGTTATTTACCGGGTAGTTCATTTTTTAACGAGCTTAAATGCAGGAAAACACTGCTCAATCTTATGTTTATTTTTTAACGAGCATGAACTATGTGCTAAAACTGCTCGGATCTTGCGTTTATTTTTTAACGAGCATGAACTGTGTGCTAAAACTGCTCGAATAACCCAGTCATATGGTAAGAGTGTCTCATCAAGATTCTATTTTTTATGGAGCTTCATCTCACCAAGCTTTGCTCTGGATCCTTTCGTTATGCAAGTTCAAAAACGACTAATCCTACGAGTTTAAAGGGTTAGACCTACAGGTTTAAAGGGAGGACCTAAAAATTTAAAAAATAAATAGCCGCCCCTTGCTTGCACTCAAAAAGGTTTGCATGCCCGCAGGCATAAAGTACGATTTCAAGGTTACCTCTACTTCATTTCCGTCAAAACATTTGTTTCACCGAGAGAGGCCTACCTCTTTCAGGTTACCCAAAGATTGTTCTGTTAATCTTTCAAACAAAACACTTCCTCGGCAATGTCTACCGAAATAGACACAGGTGAGCGACGAAGCCCGCCAACTCACATAACTTTGACAAAAGAATCCTATTCTAGAATAACCCCTCTTCCTAGACGGACGGGGTACAGACTAGTCATATTCTCCCGCAGAAACCTACTCTATACCCAAAGTTTTCCTGCCGAAGCAGACCAGGACGCATGCCCCTAGGGTTCCAGTCATATCCTCCCGGATTACTTGCGCTCATCAGGAGGACAGACCGTGGGTTGAGACACTTCTTGCGTGAAGAGACCATTTAGGGATGGTACATGACTATTTGCGATGCGTGATCTGGGAAATGAAAGTTGGTCCACGAGCTTGACCACTCTTCCTTCATGCGGAAAACACATTACTCTAAAGAGTGAGGAGACGATGGCTCCCATGCAATATATATAGTCTCGTCCAAGGAGTAGGTTATAATCCAAGGGTCCTTGAACGACCATCACGTTCATTTGAACAGTCTTCCCTTTCAATGTGATAGGCACATTGGGGAGGATCCCTAAAGGTCGACTGGTTCCTTTATCAAAGCCTGATAGATTTCTCATTTCAGGCAAAAGCGCTGGCGAACCAAGCGCTTTCCAAGCAATAGAGGAAAGGATACTCACAGATGCCCCCTCATCAATGATAGTGCCAGCCATTACCATTCTGTATATTTGAACGATGATTCTGAATGGTATGCTTGCTGGCAACCGGGGTCTGCCTAGCTGGTTCCAGTCGAACGAGACAACTAGGTTGCTTGGTGGTGGGACCGAATAGACGGCCGGATATCGCTCTGACGGACTTCCTTCCTGCGATAAAGGAATGGGTGCATTGCCCCTGTGTTCGTCGGAGTCTGTGTTGATGAAGAGAATTTGGACGGTGTCGTCTTTATTCTCCTCTGTGATGGTATCATTTGAAGATAGAGCCTCTGAAGGCAAAACCGGGTCAACTGCCGCCTCAACCTTTTGACTTTCGTCGGGTATGGATTCAGACGGTTCATCTTCAATGATAGGTGCTTCGGCTGACCACCTGAGCGGGCCAACCGGGTTCTCAACTAGTGAAGGACTTGGTAGGAGTTTTTGATATCCAGGAGGAAGTTGCGCTCGTAAAATCGGGCGATCTTCCAAAACTCTTTTAGCCTCGTCTAAGAAGGGACAACGGTGGATGGCATGGTCACCTTCACACTGTTTGCAGGGAAATCTAGCTTTCTCTCTCTGTCCTGTGGCTTCACTTTCACTAGTTGACGGTGTGCAGTCAACATGGCTATCAGAGGTTGACGCCACCGAATTGTGCAAACGGGGAGACCAGTCCCTTAGTATCCGAGGGATGCAGGGACAATCTCTGTGGAAGTGGTCTCCCTTGCATATGACACATGGCGATTTAGGCCTAGTCAGTGCTGTGTGTGGATTTTTGTCAGACGACACTTGTCTGCCCCCATTCACTTTTGGCTCCTTCTTCTTCTTCTCTTTCTTCTTCTTTTCCTTCTTCTCCTTAGGAACTTGGTTTTTTGTTTTACCAGTTCCGTTAAGCGAAGAGGAAGGAGGAGAGGAAGAATTAGATGAAGTAGAAGGCTGGTGGGCAACTCTGGTCTGGTCTAACTGTTGACTCGACTGTTCAAGAATAGTGGTGTTCTGAACGACATTGGTTGAAAAGAGCCAGACCGGCAGGCCAATTGTCCGTCCCGGAAGCGACAATGTGGCCATATGGGGCGCACCAACATCTCCCCAAGAGGAGAAGGGACTAGGATTTCCACCAAGGGGAATTCCTTGGTTGGTGGGCTCCATTTTTTCAACCTAAAGATCAACGCAGGAATAAAGGGTGATTGTTCCGTTTAAAATAAATTTTTAACGACGCTTAGACACAACTTGCTTTTTCACTTTTAAAGAGTCGAGAAAAAGCTAAAGATGACTCTAGTCTCCTTTGATGTTTTAACGAGCCCGAAGTGACAAATGCTCGGATGGACTTTTTCTGTTATAGAGTCTGAAAAAGGCTAAAAGGAACTGCTCTGGAGTTCTAGGCAGAGGGTGTGCCAAACCTTTCGCAAAACCGCAGAATACTTTTTAGGGTACGGGCGGTCGATGTTCCTGAATGCTGTGTTCAGTGCATTGCGATCAGTAGGGCGGCTGACACGGCTTCCTATGGATAAAGGTTATATTCCTATAGGGGTCTCCCAATATATACGCGATGGTACGTGGGAGCACAATCCGTATTGGCGCTATCGTCCCTCAGGAGGAATCACCCACCATCAACGAGATCGACAGTCACCAGGCTTTACGACGCTGGAACACGTCTCTAGCCTAGACCTCTATGTTGTGCGTTATGTTGCAAAGCGTTGTTAAGTTCATTCAATTTATTTTAAGTTGATCTTTTTAGAAGTTTGCCTTTCTGGATCACCACGAGATGTATGATACAATTCCTAAATGCAGTCTAAAGATGATAAGCAAGCTTTATATCTTTTCAACTATGAAAATCCTAGCTACTAAGGGAATAGAAAGACACCATCTTTTCTCAAAGAGCAATCAGCACACTCTAATGCACTTTTCCTAAATCAAGCATGCAAACTATCAAGATGCAAATGCACAATGCAGGTGTTTGTTTTCCGCTTTCTTATTCTTGATGCCTACAAAGAAAGATTTTTGTACAACTTTGAATTTGCTTTTAAATGACAAATGCAAACAAGTTTACTTTTTCGAAATCAGAAAGGGTAGAAGAGAATACAACACTTTACGACTTTCGAAATGAACACTTGTTTCGACAATTAAAAGAGACAAACTCAAACCAATAAGCAAAAGTAAATGTATAATCAACTATAAACAGCCAATGAACTCTCTCCTAAGATCACAATCAACAGATCTGAATCAAGGGCTACAGGATGATTATTTCACTCATGCAAAGGAAAACTGTAAATGACGCCACAAACACATAAAAACACTCACAGTCTTTTTGTACAAAAGGAGACGGAATTTAAGCAGAAGAAAGGAGTTATCAGACTGGTACCTATGCTGGTTACAGGCTGCAAAAAACAGAGATCAAAACAAGGCGAAACAGAGCAGAGAACCCCAGCTGCACAAGGCCTAACTGGATCAGCGCACCCTCAACACAGGGGTTTTGACATTCAGCGCAGGTAGCCTTCACGGGACCTGCGTTGAAATGCAGAACCTCTTCACAGGGTCTGCGCTGAAGGAGAAACGAGAGTTTCTCACTGGGTTCTGGGTCATAGATTGCTGATTAATCTATGGTTTCAGGCCAAATAAAAGCAACAAGCAAGGTACAATCAAAGGGATGCTTTGAGGGAGTACTAAGATCTATCACAAAGGATCATCAAATCATTTGTGAGTCCATTGTTCAAATCATAGACAAATCCAGTGATTGGATCAAGGCAACAGCTGTCTACTTTGCATCTGAGAATAGCAGATGCAGTTTGATTGTTGCTGTTGAGTCTATGAAACAAACAATGATAGAGACAAAAATAAAATGACTAAACAGATCACCCCAGCGGAGTCGCCAATTTGTTGTGGGGAAAAATGCCTATGTGTTATAGACATTTTTGTGCCTTACAGCATTGAGCATGAAATGTCCATAATATAAGGGATCCAAAGTCCCTAAACATGTTGTTCCTACCCCTAGAAGAACAAGGCTAACAAACCACAGCAATTCACAAAAGTTCTCCACTAGAAACTACTCAAAAACAAGTCAAATCAGGATCATTTCAGTGGCTACACTAGCTGTTTGCGCTGAATGTCAAAGCCAACACTGTCTACCTGCGTTGAATGTCAAAGGGAACACTGGCTACCTGCGCTGAACGAGAGTGGAAATGTGGCAAGTTCATTTCTCAAGGTGTCAAAACCCAGGAAGCTTCCAAAATGACACTTGCCTCAGGGAATTCGACTGGTGATGAGTAAGAGGTTCCAAATCTCCAAGTGGAAGCAAGAACCTCCAAGTGGAATCAAGAACTGACAGAGGGAAAGGACACTAGTCAGATCTCAAGCTGACTCATCCTCTCTCCAAACATCTATATATGGATCTCTCCTCCATGAGATATAGAGGCTGGAATTTTGTTATTGCAAAGAATTGCTGTTGGTTTGAGATTGGAATCATTGGGTGCTTAATGCTTTGAAGGGGGTGAAGATAGGAATTCCATTTGCTGGGAAGGAGATGCTGGATTGGAGCCCTCTAGGTTGTATCTCTTCCTGAACCTTGTTATTCATCAATAAAGCTATCTTGGTTTCTCCTATATACTGATGTACTCTTGATGTATGATTGCATTAGTATGTTTAGTTTATTTCTAATCCTGAACTAGTTATGAATATGAATCCATGTCTTGTGTAGTGTTCTCTTCTTGTGATCTTGCAGAAACCTCTTGAAGCTGGGCGAGCGAGAAGGCAAGTAGCTGGGAACTCTCCAAGAGAAGAGAAGCCGAATCGAGGGACAAATGGAAGACACCGGTTAGTCCATCTATCTCTCTCTTCATTCTTAATTCATAAAGGAAGAATACTAGAATAGCTGTCTCTGTTTGTTGCTAAGGCACTGTCACACCTTAGGTGGATAGGATCGTCCTGCATAGGCATTTTTCCCCACAAAAAATTGGCGACTCCGCTGGGGACATTTTTTTAGTCATTTTATTTGTGTTTCTACCATTGTTTGTTTCATAGACTCGACAGCAACAATCGAACTGCATTTGCTATTCCCGGATGCAAAGTAGACAGTTGCTACTTTGATCCAATCACTGGACTTGTCTATGATCTGAACAATGGACTCACAAATGATAAGATGATCCTTTGTGATAGATCTTAGTACTCCCTCAAAGCATCCCTTTGATTGTACCTTGCTTGTTGCTTTTATTTGGCCTGAAACAGTGGATTAAATAGCAATCTGTGACCCAGAACCCAGTGAGAAACGAGAGTTTCTCCTTCAGCGCAGACCCAGTGAAGGGATTCTGCATTTCAACACAGGTCCCGTGAAGGCTACCTGCGCTGAATGTCAAAACCCCTGTGTTGAGGTTGCGCTGAACCAGTTTGGCCTTGTGCAGCTGGGGTTCTCTGCTCTGTTTTGCCTTGTTTTGATCTCTGATTTTTGCAGCCTGTAACCAGCATAGGTACCAGTCTGATAACTCCTTTTCTCTGCTTAGATTCCGCCTCCTTTTGTACAAAAAGACTGTGAGTGTTTTTATGTGTTTGTGGCATCATTTTCAGTTTTCCTTTGCATGAGTGAAATAATCATCCTGTAGCCCTTGATTCAGATCTGTTGATTGTGATCTTAGGAGAGAGTTCATTGGTTGTTTACAGTTGATTATACATTTGCTCTTGCTTATTGGTTTGAGTTTGTCTCTTTTAAGTGTCGAAACAAGTATTCATTTCGAAAATCGTTAAGTGTTGTAATCTCTTCTACCCTCTCTGATTTCGAAAAAGTAAACTTGTTTGTATTGGTCATTTAAAAGCAAATTCAAAATTGTACAAAAAGCTTTCTTTGTAGGCATCAATACTAAGAAAGTGGAAAACAAACACCTGCATTGTGCATTTGCATCTTGATAGTTTGCATGATTGATTTAGGAAAAGTGCATTAGAGTGTGCTAATTGCTCTTTGAGAAAAGATGGTGTCTTTCTTTTCCCTTAGTAGCTAGGATTTTCAAAGTTGAAAAGATATAAAGCTTGCTTATCATCTGTAGACTGCATTTAGGAATTGTATCATACATCTCGTGGTGAACCTTGAAAGGCAAACTTCTAAAAAGATCAACCTAAAATAAATTGAATGAACTTAACAACGCTTTGCAACATAACGCACAACATAGAGGTCTAGGCTAGAGACGTGTTCCGGCGTCGTAAAGCCTGGTGACTGTCGATCTCGTGGATGGTGGGTGATTCCTCCTGAGGGACGATAGCGCCAATACGGATTGTGCTCCCACGTACCGTCGCGTATATATTGGGGGACCCCTATAGGCATAAAACCTTTATCCTTAGGAAGCCGTGTCGGCTGCCCTACTGATCGCAATGCACTGAACACAACATTCAGGAAGATCGACCGCCCGTACCCTAAAAAGTATTCTGTGGTTTTGCAAAAAGTTTGGCACACCCTCTGCCTAGAACTCCAGAGCAGTTCCTTTTGGCCTTTTTCAGACTCTATAACGGAAAAAGTCCATCCGAGCATTTGTCACTTCGGGCTCGTTAAAACATCGAAGGAGACTAGAGTCATCTTTAGCTTTTTCTCGACTCTTTAAAATTGAAAAAGCAAGTTGTGTCTAAAGCGTCGCTAAAATTTATTTTAAACGGAACAATCACCCCTATTCCTGCGTTGATCTTTAGGTTGAAAAATGGAGCACACCAACCAAGGAATTCCCCTTGGTGGAAATCCTAGTCCCTTCTCCTCTTGGGGAGATGTTGGTGCGCCCCATATGGCCACATTGTCGCTTCCAGGACTGACAATTGGCCTGCCGGTCTGGCTCTTTTCAACCAATGTCGTTCAGAACACCACTATTCCTGAACAGTCAAATCAACAGTTAGACCAAACCAGAGTTGCCAACCAGCCTTCTACTTCATCTAACTCTTCCTCTTCTCCTTCCTCTTCGCTTGACGGAACTGGTAAAACAAAAAACCAAGTTCCTAAGGAGAAGAAGGAAAAGAAGAAGAAAGAGAAGAAGAGGAAGGAGCCAAAAGCGACTGGGGGCAAACAAGTGTCGTCTGACAAAAATCCACACACAGCACTGACTAGGCCTAAATCGCCATGTGTCATATGCAAGGGAGACCACTTCCACAGAGATTGTCCCTACATCCCTCGGATACTAAGGGACTGGTCTCCCCATTTGCACAATTCGGTAGCGTCAACCTCTGATAGCCATGTTGACTGCTCACCGTCAACTAGTGAAAGTGAAGTCACAGGACAGAGGGGGAAAGCTAGATTTCCCTGCAAACTGTGTGAAGGCGACCACGCCATCCACCGTTGTCCCTTCTTAGATGAGGCTAAAAGAGTTTTGGAAGATCGCCCGATTTTACGAGTGCAACTTCCTCCTGGATATCAAAAACTCCTGCCAAGTCCTTCACTAGTTGAGAACCCGGCTGGCCCGCCCAGGTGGTCAGCCGAAGCACCTATCATTGAAGATGAACCTTCTGGATCCATGCCTGATGAAATTCAAAAGGTTGAGGCGGCAGTTGACCCGGTTTTGCCTTCAGAGGCTCTATCTTCGAATGATACCATCACAGAGGAGAATAAAGACGACACCGTCCAAATCCTCTTCATCAACACAGACTCCAACGAACAAGGGGGAAATTTGCCCATTCCTTTATCGCAAGAAGGAACTTCGTCAGAGTCATATCCGGTCGTCTATTCGGTCCCACCACCAAGCAGCCTAGTTGTCTCGTTCGACTGGAACCAACTAGGCAGACCCCGGTTGCCAGCAAGCATACCATTCAGAATTATCGTCCAAATATACAGAATGGTAATGGCTGGCACTATTATTGATGAGGGGGCATCTGTGAGTATCCTTTCCTCTATTGCTTGGAAAGCGCTTGGTTCGCCAGCACTTTTGCCTGAAATGAGAAATCTATCAGGCTTTGGTAAAGGAACCAGTCGACCTTTAGGGATCCTCCCCAATGTGCCCATAACATTGAAAGGGAAGACCGTTCAAATGAACGTGATGGTCGTTCAAGGACCCTTGGATTATAATCTACTCCTTGGACGAGACTATATATATTGCATGGGGGCCCTCGTCTCCTCACTCTTTAGAGTAATGTGTTTTCCGCATGAAGGAAGAGTGCTCAAGCTCGTGGACCAACTTTCGTTTCCCGGATCACGCATCGCAAATAGTCATGTACCATCCCTAAATGGTCTATTCACGCAAGAAGTGTCTCAACCCATGGTCCGTCCTCCTGATGAGTGCGAGTAATCCAGGAGGATATGACTGGAACCCAGGGGGCATGCGTCCTGGTCTGCTTCGGCAGGAAACCTTTGGGTATAGGGTAGGTTTCCGCGGGAGAATATGACTAGTCCGTACCCCGTCCGTCTAGGAAGAGGGTTGTTCTAGAATAAGATTCTTTTGTCAAAGTTATGTGAGTTGGCGGGCTACGTCGCTCACCTTTGTCTATTACGGTAGACATTTCCGAGGAAGTGTTTTGTTTGAAAGATTAACGAGACAATCTTTGGGTAGCCTGAAAGAGGTAGGCCTTTCCTGCTTAAACAAATGTTTTGGCGGACAAAGTAAAGGTAACCTTGAAATCATATTTTATGCCTGGGGGCATGCAAACCTTTTGGAGTGCAAGCAAGGGGCGGCTATTTATTTTTTAAATTTTTAGGTCCTCCCTTTAAACCTGTAGGTCTAACCCTTTAAACTCGTAGGATTAGTCGTTTCCGAACTTGCATGACGAAAGGATCCGGAGCAAAGCTGTGTAAGATGAAGCTCCATAAAAAATAGCATCTTCAATGAGACATTCTTATCATATGACTGGGTTAATCGAGCAGTTTTAGCACAAAGTTCATGCTCGTTAAAAAATAAACGCAAGATCCGAGCAGTTTTAGCACATAGTTCATGCTCGTTAAAAAATAAACATAAGATCGAGCAAATGTTTCCACCCGCGTTTAAGCTCGTTAAAAAATGAACTATCCCGGTAAATAACCACTGTGAATGTAATATCATCAACCATTAAAGCCTTGGTCGTGTTTGCACCATCACCTCCACTTTTCATTTGGCCGATCGTTCACCTCCATATGATTGTTTACCCATTTTGAGGAACAGCTGCGAAGAGTGATTTCACCTAGCCATCCTTGTGACACTGCCGTGATTGGGAAATTCCAACCTGTACCTGGAATCAGCTGCTAACCCTGTTTATCACTCGTTCCTCAAAAGACGAGTCTTCTTTAAGCTCTTTTCATCTGACTCGTAAAATATGAAAAGATTGCCGAGTCCTTGGCCTTCCAGCTCGTTAAAGGGACAGGAAGTGCTATCCCTCCTCTAGATTTTAATCTTTTTGGACCTGAGGGATTATTGCACAAAAAGATCGAGCGCTTGTTTTATTCGGCTCGTTAAAACTATCAAAAACTCATCCCTTCTGTATTGTTTTATACTTTTTCGGACTTAAGGGATTAGATGATGAAAAAGGACTTTTGGAGTTAACTTTATGTACCTTTTTAGACTCTCTAAAAATGAAAAGGACCGAGTTATCCTTGTCGTTAGACTCGTTAAAATCATTAAATAGCGACAAACTTGTCTTTAGACGAGAACGAGTTTCACTATCGCTAGGCTCGTTAAAACATAGCGATGGGCTTGCCTGAAGGGCAGGTTATAGAACAAGCATATGTTATCCTCCTCAAGCTTGACAAAAATAAAGAGGTACTGGTCAGCAATGACTGGGGAAAAATTGGGAGAAACTCAAGAAACCTTTGATGGTAGCAAGTCGCTCTTGAACATGACACTTTTCCTCCGTTCCACAATCGGGTTGGGTTGTTTCATTCGCTGGTCACATCCATGGTCTCGCCATACCATCCATATTTGGGGTAATGCTACCAATCCATCACATCAGTGTCGCCATATGTTCAAGAGAAGTCGTTCAAAAGAGTCAACCGTGTCCCATCCACTGCCATACATTATCCTTCATCCTTTCATGACCGCCACCCTGAATCATATGTCACAGATCGTTTTCACCTCCATTAAAATCATTAGCTCCGTTCCGTGTCACTGATGTGGGATTCATTAAGGCCCTCCTGTGACGGATCGCTTCTTGTCGACATCAGCTCATTATCCAAGAAGTTGATCTAGGAACAACCCCTTCAGTACTTTGAAGCTTGCATGCCTCAATGGCAAGTTTCTCACTTCCGGCGACAGGTATACATCAATGACCTTCGACCGAAAGATTTTGGTGTTCGACGCCAAGTCCTTTATTCACACCACGTGAATTGTACTGCAGTACCTTGAGGGTCATTATCATTATCGGTGATTCCTCTCGCGCTTGTTAACGGTTTACATCATTGACCGGTAATCAAGCGATGTCTTTCCATGTTCGACTTCAGAACATTTCTCACATGGATCGACTTCTACTTAGAGTGAAGATCGAACGAGTTTGAAGACCCCGGATCTAGTTTCATCCATCCGGGCTGCGATATATATTCAGGAAAGATAAAGACATTGACATGTACATCATTGCAGCAGATAATCATCCTACTCAAAGGATGATAATTTCATCAAAATTATCAGTCTACCACCAGACGATTGTCTGTTCTATGTACAGAAAAATAAATTTATAAAGCTGAGCATGGGAATGCCCGCCTCAGCTAGATCATGAAAGCAGTATGAAAAATAATGTATTGTATTGTATCTTATTACCGGTCTCCTCCCAGCATTGGATGAACTTCGGATCCCCCTGATAAAGCATTTCACCCGATAAACAGCCTCATACTTTAGGGGGCAACTGTTATAGACATTTTTGTGCCTTACAGCATTGAGCATGAAATGTCCATAATCTAAGGGATCCAAAGTCCCTAAACATGTTGTTCCTACCCCTAGAGGAACAAGCCTAACAAACCACAGCAATTCACAGAAGTTCTCCACCAGAAACTGCTCAAAAACAAGTCAAATCAGGATCATTTCAGTGGCTACACTAGCTGTTTGCGCTGAATGTCAAAGCCAACACTTGCTACCTACGTTGAATGTCAAAGGGAACACTGGCTACCTGCGCTGAACGAGAGTGGACATGTGGCAAGTTCATTTCTCAAGGTGTCAAAACCCATGAAGCTTCCAAAATGACACTTGCCTCAGGGAATTCGGCTGGTGATGAGTAAGAGGTTCCAAATCTCCAAGTGGAAGCAAGAACCTCCAAGTGGAATCAAGAACTGACAGAGGGAGAGGACACTAGTCAGATCTCAAGCTGACTCATCCTCTCTCCAAACATCTATATATGGATCTCTCCTCCATGAGATCTAGAGGCTGGAATTTTGTTATTGCAAAGAATTGTTGTTGGTTTGAGATTGGAATCATTGGGTGCTTAATGCTTTGAAGGGGGTGAAGATAGGAATTCCATTTGCTGGGAAGGAGATGCTGGATTGGAGCCCTCTGGGTTGTATCTCTTCCTGAACCTTGTTATTCATCAATAAAGCTATCTTGGTTTCTCCTATATACTGATGTACTCTTGATGTATGATTGCATTAGTATGTTTAGTTTATTTCTAATCCTGAACTAGTTATGAATATGAATCCATGTCTTGTGTAGTGTTCTCTTCTTGTGATCTTGCAGAAACCTCTTGAAGCTGGGCGAGCGAGAAGGCAAGTAGCTGGGAACTCTCCAAGAGAAGAGAAGCCGGATCGAGGGACAAACGGAAGACACCGGTTAGTCCATCTATCTCTCTCTTCATTCTTAATTCATAAAGGAAGAATACTAGAATAGCTATCTCTGTTTGTTGCTAAGGCACTGTCACACCTTAGGTGGATAGGATCGTCCTGCATAGGCATTTTTCCCCACAACACTATGCAGGACGATCCTATCCACCTAAGGTGTGACAGTGCCTTAGCAACAAACTGAGACAGTTATTCTAGTATTCTTCCTTTATGAATTATGAATGAAGAGAGATGGATGGACTAACCGGTGTCTTCCGTTTGTCCCTCAATCCGGTTTCTCTTCTCTTTGAGAGTTCCCAGCTACTTGTCTTCTCGCTCGCCCAGCTTCAACAGGTCTCTGCAAGATCACAAGAAGAGAACACTACACAAAGACATGGATTCATATTCATAACTAGTTCAGGATTAGAAATAAACTAAACATACTAATGCAATCATACATCAAAGATACATCAGTATATAGGAGAAACCAAGATAGCTTTATTGATGAATAACAAGGTTCAGGAAGAGATACAACCCAGAGGGCTCCAATCCAGCATCTCCTTCCCAGCAAATGGAATTCCTATCTTCACCCCCTTCAAAGCATTAAGCACCCAATGATTCCAGTCTCAAACCAACAGCAATTCTTTGCAATAACAAAATTCCAGCCTCCAGATCTCATGGAGGAGAGATCCATATATAGATGTTTGGAGAGAGGATGAGTCAGCTTGAGATCTGACTAGTGTCCTCTCCCTCTGTCAGTTCTTGATTCCACTTGGAGGTTCTTGCTTCCACTTGGATATTGGGAACCTCTTACTCATCACTAGTCGAATTCACTGAGGCAAGTGTCATTGAGGAAGATTCTGGAAGCTTCCTGGGTCTTGACACCTCTTGGAATGAACTTGCCATTTGTCAATTCCCGCTCAGCGCACCCTAGTAGTGCTTCTACCTGCATTGCAGTGCAGGTAGCCAGTGCAGACTTTGCATTTCAGCGCAGACAACTAGTGGAACCACTGAATTGATCCTGAATTGACTTGTTTTTGAGCAGTTTCTAGTGGAGAACTTCTGTGAATTGCTGTGGTTTGTTAGCCTTGTTCCTCTAGGGGTAGGAACAACAGTTTAGGGACTTTGGATCCCTTAGATTATGGACATTTCATGCTCAATGTTGTAAGGCACAAAAATGTCTATAACAATCTAGGTGTGGGTTCTGACCCTTTCTTGTTCTAATTCAAAGAAAAGAGGTACAACGAATTTTTGTGGGATGATCCACCCACCTTCTAGGAGATTGTAATAGGAGCCTAAATTAGGATGAGGGCTTGGTTCATGTATCTCTTTGGCCTTGCCTTCCTCTTGTGATTGTTCTGCTGCTTTCTCTTCTAATTTTTCAGTTTCTTTTAGCTTGGCTAGTGTCTCCTATAGAGAGGTTTGAGCTTCCTGTAGGACTACTTTGGAGTCCATCAATTTGATTCTTTCCTTCTAGGTGCAAGTTTTGGGACTCCCTCTCTCATAGGTGATAGAGATTTTGGAGGGGGATTCCTCCTTTTTCTCAGTAGGTGCATCCTCAATTATTATAGGTTCTTTTATGGTGGTTGGGGCTTGCCCACCTTAATCCTGGTGCTCCTCTTGGCCTTGAAATACATGGATGTTTGTCTTTTTCTTTTTCCCTTTTGTTTTTTTGGAGTGCTCAATGCAGCAAGCACAACTGCTGCTTCCTTTGTCAATGTTTTAGGGGATGTTTCTTTCTGCTATTATTTTCCTTCATCTTCTGCAGTCTTTGCTTTGTCTACTATTTTTGCTTGTGTCTCTGCTATCTCTGGTGGTGTCTTCTCTTTTTCTTGCTTGGTCCCTACCTCCCTTGTGGCAGTCTTCTTCTGGGCTTTCTTAGGCTTTTTCTTCTCAACTTCAGTTCTTTTCCTCTTCTCTGTTTGAGGTTGTTTTTCTTTTCTGTAATAGGTACAATAGTGGATTTGTCAAGTTTCTCCTCTTCTTTCTACTTCTCCTCTGTTTCCTGATCCTCCTTTGTTTGTATATTTTATGTCTCCTCATGAATTTCCTTCTCAATTTCCTCTTTCTCTTCCTCCTCACTGCCAGATGGGCTAATGTCCTCAATCAAAGTTTTGATGTCATCTCCTCTAGACATATTCTTGAAAATTTCCAAATCTAGGGGGATGGTATATGTGTAGGGCATCTTCCACCAATAATTTAACGAGGCCATGGTGGGCCAGCTGGTCTGAGACACCTGCATTCAACTTGGTGCCACATTCTATCAAGGACTGGAGGAGGAAATGTGGGAGACTGAGTTTCCTAATTGCAAGTAGGTCCATCCCATATCTCAATTCATGCAATAACTTGAAGTGATAACCATAAATTATACTGAATCTTCCTTCACAAGTGATATATTTCATTATCTGGTAGCTGACTTCACTCCATGGAGGAGGTAAGCTTGTCCTTCTGACCCCATTTTTATCCTCTACAGGATGCTCCTCAGGCTGAAAAAATGTCTTCTTAGCAACCTGTCCCAATGTTTTTTCCTTCTTGCTCCAAGGGAGCCCAAGTGGATGATCTGTGATTCTGCTAATGAAATTAGGTGTAAGCTCTAGGGTCAGACCCTTGAGACTGACTGTAGCATGTGTTTTTAAATGGGATCTTAAGGACATAAAAAATTCTTCAGTCACCTCATCATCATATCCATGAATTCTTTCAAAGAAAGACATCCAGTTTTCCTTGGTGAAGAGGGCCAGTACCTCGGGGTGCTTATGCAATTTTTTGGAGTTCAAAGGCTCCTTTCTCATAAAACCTCCTGGAATGGTGTTTAGTGGTTTCTGAAAGTGCTCAGATGAGGAAAAAACAACAATTTCCAAAATCAGAAACTAAGGGACAACTGAGTTTTGTTTTTTTATGAAACTGTAGGAGGAATTTCTCGTGTGCTTCTTCTTCACAACACCAATTTACAATTTTCCCTTTCTTCAAATTGTTCTCACGTGAATTTGCTTCTTGGTTCTTGGAAGAAATCAATACTTTGACAGAACAGGGACTATATAAAATAGTGGTTTTTCACAGAGTAAACAGACTTGCAATCTCGTTTCCTTCCCAGGTTTGACTTCTATGATTGCATCCCCCTTTTTTATAGTAGAATGTGAGGAAGAAAAATGCAGATTTTGAATGCAGAGAAGGAAATGGAGAGATTGTGTAGAACTCAGAAAAGACACAACATACTTTTGAATCTCTCTTTCCTTGTTTTTCTTCAACCAATCCTCTATTTTTAATCCACCACCTTATCTAGACATATCGTATGCAGAGCAAGTTTTCGAGCCTACCTCATTCCCAGCTTGAATTTGACAAAAAATTCTGACTTTTTCTACTGCAGAGCTGCCCTATGTCCTTCCTATAGAAGGTGTTACTGCTCCTGTAGAACCTGATAGGCGGGATGGTTTTGAAAAACTGGCAGAAAAAAACTGGTTCGTTGTTCTGAAGGTGGCAGATGAGTACTGCAGTCGAGAACTTCGTAAATGAAAATGAAACAAAGGGTGGTGGTGGCTTAGACTGCACGATACTTAATTGATGGTGCAATCTGCGATGAGGAGGTGAGGTGGCCAGATGGGGACGTTATCCCCATCCAGACCATTGGTCCTATGCTAGTGTAATTATGGTTCTTCATGTCACCTAACCACCATCACCTCCCTTACTCCCGTTATACGCTGCAACCACTATCTGTTTCAAATGTTTCCCTCTCGAGTTGACATGCCACACGTGCTAACTGCGTATCTGATCGACAGTTTGAATTGGATGTGGCTCAATTGAATTCCACAAGGGTGTGTAAACTAAATGAGGGTGGCCAGTTAGTTGGCCACTGATTTCGCTTAATCGTGACCATTCCCATAGTTCATGCAGCTTTGAAATAATATTCATGCAATCAATGAATAGGTTTAGCCACTTACCTGCTTAGTCGCTGTTGTGCTATGCATGCTTCGGACGTTGGTACTTCATTTCCTCATTGTTGTTGCTGCTAGTGTTCTGCATGCTTGGCCATTGGCTTATGCTGATGATTTCCAAATCAAGTTATGCTCCTTACATGCTTCATACATCTTGCTGCGCTGACCCTATCTCTGGAGTTTGTTTTTCAAAGGGGTCAGCTGCTACAAGAATCCTACATGATTTCCTATAGCTGCTTCTCCTTATGAAATTCAGTTTGATGCTTGAACAGGCTTAAAAAGACATCTAAAAAAGATTCTGAATGAAAGAAATAGCAGCTGGGAGGTATTAGGTAAGAATAAGCAAGAAGAACACTGCTACTTTATTTGTCATCATTTTTTTGTGTTTACAGAATGAAAGAAGCAGAATTTTTGTATTCTGTTTGTGCAGGGAAAGAAATGCAAGTGGAAGTGTGAGTGCATAGGGGTGGAATGGAGAGTTAGGCAGATGGATGGTGGCAGGGAGGTCCACAGGCCTTTTAGACAAACTCTCAGCCCTCAGGTTCTTTTCTAAACATGATTTTGGCCTTTCTGTAGTTTCTACAGGATCCTCCTATAGAATACACAGAGTTTCTTGTAGGACACGGAATTTTCAAAACAAATGAGACCAAGACCTGGAAAAGGATAACGGTGATGGAGGGATGGAATATGAAGGGTGTATGCAGCCTGGCGATGTCTTTTTTATCCTATGTGACCCTCTTGCAACCTGCAATTTATTCAAAATAAGTTAGGCTTTTTTTTTTTGAGATAGTTGGGGTGCCTCCAAGAGGTTTTCACCCTCACTTCCTACCCTGGGTGCCTCCAAAAGGTTTTCACCCAGGGGTCTTTTATTCCTTTTTCTATTTTTTCTGTTTAAATCTGTGTTTTTTTTGTGTTTTCTCATGGTGTGGGTGGAGTGGAGACAGCTACTTGCTCCACTACCAACACTGATTTTACCAGATTCTCAATGAACTATTGTTTGGAAAAGGGCTTCCTGTAGATATTCAACCTATGCCCATTGACGAGCATGGGGATGGCTTCTTCATCTATGGCCTGGATAAGGAATGAACCATTTTCATTGCACTTTTATACTGTATATGGTCCAAACCATCTTGTCCTCAGTTTTCCCTTGAAATCTTTATATTTTGAATCATACAACAGCGCCCAATCTCCTTGCTGGAATTGTTTTTCTTTGAGGTGTCTGTCATGCCATATTTTTCTTTGAAGTTGGAATACCTCTAAGTGGAGTAGGGCCTGCATTCTCTATTCATCCAATCCATTTAGCTGAAACAATCTTTCCTTTTGTGCATGGCTGAGATCTAGGTCCAGCTAAGATGCCATCCTTAATGTGTTATATTCAAATTCTATTGACAACAGAGCCTTCTTCCCATAGACCAGCTCATAGGGTGTAAACCCTATGGTGGTTTTCTAGGTGGTGTTATAGGTCCAGGTGGCCTCAACTAATCGATCTGCTCAATCTTTTCTACTGCTGCTCACTACCTTAGTCAAAATCCCTTCCAAAGCTTTGTTGGTGACTTGCACCTATCTATTTGCTCGTGGATGATAAAGGGTGGAAGTTCTGTGCTTAATCTTGTGATGTGTGAGTAGATATTCAACCAAATTAGAGGTAAACTAACTCCCTTGATCTGTGACTAATTCTCTTGGATATCCAAACTTGTAGAAGATATTTTCCCTCAAAAACTCTACTACATTTTCTTCTGTTGCTACTTTGATTGCCTTTGTTTCTGTCCATTTTGTCAGATAATCAGTACACACAATGATGTAAGATTTCTGTTTTGAAGGAGGGTTGATAGGACCCACAAAGTCCATGCCCCACTTCTCAAATGGCACGAAAGTCACTTGAGGTTGCAGGGGCATCTCATCCCTTGGAGTTTCCCCATCCTTCGAGATCGGTCACATTGGCTGATGTATCTCCTGACATCTTGATGAAGAGTGGGCCAATAGTAACCTGCCTGCAAAATTTTGAAGGCAGTCCTCTTTGCTGCAAAGTGGCCCCCATAAGGCCCATCATGATAGGTTAAGAGGATGTCAAAGACTTCCTCCTCCCTGACACATCGCCTCAAAATTTGATTTGGGCCAAGTTTAAAAAGATTGCCCCCAATCCAAGTGAATGGGGCACTTTTCCTCACGATCTTTCTCTTCTCTTTTGAGGACAGGTGTGGTGGAAACAATGCTGAAACTAAGTAATTTTCTATATCAACAAACCATAGAGAGAGTACTAAATAGAAAATAGGTGTTCATCTGGCATTTGATCATCCATCATTCCTTTTTCACCTACAGGCAGATCTAGTTTAGACAGAAAGTCAGCAAAAACATTTTTCTTACCTGTCTTATCAACAATAGTCAAATAAAATTGCTGCAATAAAAGTAACCATATAATGATACAAGCATTTACATCTGGTTTATTCATCAAATACCTAATTGCTGCATGATTAGTGTGTACGAATGTTTGATAGCCAATGATGTTGTGTCTGAACTTGTTCAGGGAATGGACTACAGCTAGGAGCTCCTTTTCGGTTACAGTGCACTTTAATTATGCCTTGGACAGGTTTTTACTGACAAAATATATGGCATAAGGTAGCTTCTCTTCAACTTGCCCTAAGGCTGCTCCTATCGCTTTGTTTGAGGCATCTATGTGAATGTGGAAAGGAAGGGCCTAGTTTGAACCTCTCAAGATTGGGGCAATTACCAACTTACCTTTCAAGGCATCCGGAGCCTCTTGATAGTTGTCAGTCCTTATAAACTCAGCATCTTTTCCCAAAAGACCAAACAATGGAGAGGCTAGCTTACTAAAATCCTTAATGAATCTCCTATAATACCCTACTAAGCCTAGAAAACTCCGAACATCTCTTACCTTTTGAGGAGGTGGGACCCTTTGGATGATAATAATCTTGTTGGGATCCACCTGTAATCCTTGTTGAGAAATTGTATGACCTAGCATGGTCCCTTCAGTCATCAGGAATTCGCATTTTTCAGGACTGAGGGATAGGTTCATTTCAATGCACTTGGCTAAAACTTTTCCCAGGTTAGTCAAATCTTCCTGGAAGTTAGAACCATAAGGGGTAAATTCATCCATATATATCTCCACTGAATCATGAACCAGTTCAGTAAATATGCTTAGTACTGCTCTCTGGAAAGTGGCGGGAACATTACACAACCCAAAAGGAAGGACCCGGTATGCAAAAGTACCCCATGCACAAGTGAAAGTGGTCTTATCTTGGTCTTTCGGACTGATTTGGATCTGGTTGTACCTGCTAAACCCATCTAGGAAGGAAAAGAACTTCTTCCCTCCAGGCCATCTAACACTTGATCTATGAAAGGCAAAGGGAAATGGTCCTTCTTGGTGGCCTTGTTCAATTCTCGATAATCTATACAGATTCTCCACTTCCTGTTTTTCTTTGGCACTAGCACCAAAGGAGAAACCCATTTCTGTCAGAGATGGGGTAGATGAATCTTGCATCCAACAACTTTTGCAGTTCTTCTTTGACAATGTCTTTAAGGGGTGGATTCATCCTACTTTGAGGCTGCCTAACTGGTTTACAGTCTTCTTTAATGTAAATGTGATGATTATAGATCTACCTCTCTTTCTAGTTGACCTGGAATGGTTTCTAAACACTGTCTTTATGTCATCATAAGGTAGTTGGTAGATGTCTCCCCCAACCATCAAATGGAGGGTATCAAGAAGGTCTTTAGGAACTCCTCTGAGTAGAACCAACTTCAGGGATTCAGAGTCAACTGTGCACTTGGCCCTTTTATAACTGAGTTGAAACCTCTCTTCATAGTTATCTAAAGATTCATCACTACCCATGGTCATTCGAAAGATTTCTTCCTTGGTTTCCTTTGACCTGAAATAGTCCCGGTATTTGTTGTTAAAGGCTTGCTACATTTGAGCCTAAGTTGTGATACTGTTTCCAAATAACCCCATGAACCAACGTAAGGCTACATCCTTGAGGGTAGAAGGAAATAGTTTCAACTTCTGCTCGTCTTCTGCATAGTCATAGGTTCGATAAAGAACAACAAATTAAAATAAGAAAGTATCAAGATCTTCGGTAGTTAGTCCATGGAAGTGAGGTAAGGATGAAGGACTTATGTTTTTCATTTTTGTGTCCCCATTGGTCTCCCGGATAGGAAAGGCACCTTCTATTCTTTCCCCATTCCCTTTAACGTTTCTGTTTTTAGCCATGGTCTGAGGAGGAATGATTTCTTGCTCTTCTTCTATTATAGGATCTTCGTATATCTCTGAAGGTTCACCTATAGGATCTTCTGGATCACTGCCACCAAAGAAGAGAGAAGGGTGACTTAGTGATGTGTTGGGGGTGTTGGGTACGAATTTTCTTGAATTGACTCTGTTCCTACGAGGCATGAAAGGAAATCTGTTTTTTTTGGTGATTTTTTTGTTTCTTTTTCTGCTTGTACCTGCAAAAATTGAAATGGATTGAATAGAAAATTGCAACTAATTAAAATAAACCTTGTTGAAATGAAAATTGCATAATTGAAATGGAAGCAAGAAATGTCTAATCTACGCTTGATGAAATGAAATTGCAGAATTGAAATGAAAGCAAGAAATGTCTAATCTACGCTTGCTGAATGAAATTGTAGAATTGAAATGAAAGCATGAAATGTCTAATATACGCTTGCTAAAATAAAATTGCAGAATTGAAATAAAACAACTACTCTACTTTTGTTGAAATAAACTACTTAGCAGAAGGTTGCAGTAGAAAATAAAAGAAAATCAGTAATCATGAAATACTATGACGCTTCCCCAGCAACGGTGCCAAAAAGAGTGGTGAGCTCTAGTATTGCAGCAATAATGCTGCAACTCCTAGGGCTTCCTTCTTTACTTTTATCAACTCGGTAGTTCGTAACAAACTTGGAAGCGACGATTCTGTATGCACAAGTACTAGCTCTTACTGTAGGCTGTCACTTGATTAGCTGGTGCAAGTTTTCTAGGAGCTTAAGCAAGGTTCTATGAGTTCTTAGAAGAAGCTTTTACTGTGATGGAAGAGAGCTAATTCTATAGGAGATATTCTACTTGCAGAAAGAGAAGGAAAACTGAAAGGAAGTGCAAAACCTAGCAAACCCTAGCAAATCCTAATTTTGCAAGAAAAGAGATAGAAACTACTGAAATGGGTGCCATTGACTACTGAAAAGGTAAATTTCATTTATTCAAGCTACTTCTGAAGAGAAATGAGGAGAAATCATCTTTTTGTACTTTTGAGTGTTTTTATGTGGAATTATTATGCTGATGGTTTGACTGGGTGTGATTGTGCAGAGGTTTGGTGGCCAAGGAAGATGGAGTTGACTTTTGCTGAAGGTGAGGAAGGTGTGGAGAGGTCCTAAGAAGTCCTTAGCACCCTTCTGGAGACTTCCATTGTGATAAGACTTCAAAAAATCACTCGCATGAACTTCTACAGGAGGTTGCAAGGGAGCTACAGGAGATTCTACAGGAGGATCTACAGGAGATTCTACAGGCGGATCTACAGGAGGAGGCCGAAAGTAGTTTTTTGGAGGTTTGAAGGTGGAAAAGTGATGGGAAAAGGGAAATGAAGGTTGGATGAAGGTGTTGAGGAGTCTAGGACTCTATTAATGAAGATTAGGAATGAAGAAGATGGTTGGATTTGTTCAAAGAGGCGAGAAAACAACTTTATGGAAAAATGTAGGAATTAGGGCAGATTGGCGAAATATGGTGAAATAGTGGCGAAATATTAGAAATATGAACTGGTACAGGTTGTACTATGGAGGAATAACAAGCTAGAATGTTATACAAGTGAGTTGCACATTTACTTCTCAACTGACCTAAGCAAGAACTGGAAAAAACAGGGTTTGTCTATTTTGACCTAAAATCTGACCTAAAAATAGAGTATTGTTGATCATAACTTTATGAAAAGAAAGTTATGCGAAAAAGCCATGGTAAATGAACATGAAATGGTCGAGCATGTGAATCCAAGAAAATATCAACTTCTCCAACTCAAAACATCACACTAGCAATTGCATGAAAGGAAAAAACTGTGTTTTTGGAGGCAGCAGTAGTGCCTTGACCTCAAATCATGGTCCCAAGGAGGGAGAAAGGAGATCAAGACTTGTTGGTAGCCTTTTTGGATCTTTATCTGTTACTACAACAAACTAATTAAGCAACTTGAAGCAAGAACAACTAATTTAACCATCAAAAGCAACCTATTTTACCAAAGAAAGCTTTAACCTAAATAACAGAAATCAGCTTATGAATGCAAGAAAAAACATATAAATACAAAAAGGAGGTGCTGGGCACTTGGGTTAGGCCCTAACCCAAGAGCTGCAGCCCTCTAGAAAAGATCAGTGCTGGTTCAAAGCTAGATTCATTTTCATTGATAAAAAAAAATAGTTACATCACAAAACTGTTTGCAAAAAGAGCTCGAAATTGAGCTGAGTACAAGACTGCACAAAAGTGCAAAAATAGACTATCAAATGGCTAACCTACTGAGGTTTGAAGCCTTATTATTTGTACAAGTGGGGGAATCCAAACAATCCTCCTAAACTTAAGGAACTTGGTTACCTAAACTGAAGATAACAACGGCTCTACTAGACTTGCTCGACTTCCCCTTTTGATCATCATTGTGGGCCTTTGTACTCCGAGCTACTGGTGGAGAACTCGAGGAAGGGGTCATTAATGCAGGAAACACCCCTTCTATAAGTATTCATCCCTGTTTCCTTGAGTTTGGCTGCCAATTTGCTCATAAATGTTTGGTCATTGTCCAAAAATGTCTAAAAATCTGCAGTAAACACTCATTAGACTATGTGGCAAAGTGACTATCCCAATTCACTGTTTTGACATAAATATATTCAAAAACATGCACAAAACTATTGATAATGGTGGATTAAATGAAAATAATAGGAATAATGAGCCTATATAGTTACCCATTTCTGGGGCTCATCATCACCCCCCTGTTGAATTGGTTGCTCATCCCCTGAGCAACTAATCCAGTTCTTCATCTTTAATAGCTTTAATAGCTTCCCTGACATCCCAAGCCTCTGAGGTGATGTCCTCTTCTCTATCATGAAAACCTGTTTTTCTGTCCACTTCCTCCCATTGTTTTTGTTCTTCCTCCTCCTTGATCCCTCCCAACAGTCCTAACAGTAGTGGAGGACTGAACTTAAGACCAATCTAGTTGGCCTTCAAGTTTTGCATTGATTGTTTGTATAGGGGCACTCTCATCATAGCTTCCCTCATTCTGGTTGGGGAGTGATACTCTTTGATCTTTAAGCTATATGACAATGTATTCCACCTTCTCATGCAAGCATGAAGGCAGTCATCGCCAAATAATCTCTCCATATCTTCAAAATGAGCGATAGCTTGTGCTTGCCTGTCAACATAATCAGGGAGAACTTGGGGGTTGGCTGCAAGGTGTTCATGGGCATAAATAAGAGCTAGTGGTTCTGCCCTTATCATTAGGGGCTCACTTAGTTCTTTTGCCATTATCTTTTGAATTTCCCCTGCTCTCTTTTCCTCGTGGCTCATCCAGGAAACCATAGCCATGAGCTCTAGGTCTCCCAGTGCAACATTTGCATCCCATAAGTTCATGTCTGGTAGTGCCATATTATGGAGGTAAAATTATGATAATTTGGCTTTATCCTCGACTGGACTATTGTCACATAAATACATAAACTAATCATAATCCTGAAATGGGATGGTGCCCCTTTGGGCCAATGTTTTGATCTGGAATTGGAGCCATTGGTCTTTGAGATATAGTGCATAGGATCTAGCTGGTTGTTTGCACTGCAAGGCCTCCATTGCCCAGCTAGCCATGCAGGCCATCTTGGATTCTTTTTCCTACAACTGCTGTTTCAAAATCAGCACTTCAACTGCTGTCTGAGATTCTTTTTGTTCCTGCTATTTCATCAGTGTTTCAACATCGGTCTGTGGCTCTTCCTCTTGCTACTATTTTTGTGCTGCTTGATTGTCTACTAGGGGTCCTTCTTGTTGTTTTTGCCCTTGCAAGATCGATAGCTTGTCTTCCCCTTTAAATTCCTGTTCCTATAACTGCTTTTTCAGTTGTTCATTTTCTTCCTGTAGTTGGGCTCTTCTAATGCTCTCTGTGTGTTTGACCATGCCCAACTCCCTTCTCAACTCTCTCAACTGGTCTTCCATGTGCCCTATATCTTCAACTCCTTTAGATTTATCAATTTGCATCCAAGTGTGGGTTCTAACCCTTTCTTGTTCTAATTCAAAGAAAGGAGGTACAACGAATTTTTGTGGGATGATCTTCCCACTTTCTAAGAGATTGTAATAGGAGCTTAAATTAGGCTGATGGCTTGGTTCGGGTTCTCTTTGGCCTTGCCTTCCTCTTGTGACTATTCTGCTGCCTTCTCTTCTAATTTTTCAGTTTCTTTCAGCTTGGCCAATGTCTCATGTAGAGAGGTTTGAGCTTCTTGTAGGACTGCTTTGGAGTCCATCAATTTGATTCTTTCCTTCTAGGTGGAAGTTTTGGGAATCCCTCTCTCATAGGTGATAGAGATTTTGGAGGGGGATTCCTCCTTTTTATTAGTAGGTGCATCCTCAATTATTATAGGTTCTTTTGATGGTGGCTGGGGCTTGCCCACCTTAATCTCGGTGCTCCTCCTGGCCTTGAAATACATGGATGTTTTCCTTTTTATTTTTCCCTTTTGTTTTGATGGAGTGCTCAGTGCAGCAAGCACAGCTGCTGCTTCCTTTGCCAATGTTTCAGGGGATGTTCCTTTCTGATGTTCTTTTCCTTCATCTTCTGTAGTCTTTCTTGTGTCTGCTGTTTTTGCTTGTGTCTTTGCTATCTCTGGTGGTGTCTTCTCTTTTTCTTACTGGGTCCCTGCCTCCCCTGTGGCAGTCTTCTTCTAGGCTTTCTTGGGCTTTTTCTTCTCAACTTCTTTTCTTTTCCTCTTCTCTATTTTTGAGGTTGTTTTCTTTTCTGCCTTAGGTACAATAGTGGATTTTTCAAGTTTCTCCTCTTCTTTTTGCTTCTCCTCTATTTCCTGATCCTCCTATGTTTGAATATTTTATGTCTCCTCATGAATTTCCTTCTCAATTTCCTCTTTCTCTTCCTCCTCCTCACTGCCAAATGGGCTAATATCCTCAATCAAAGTTTTGATGTCATCTCCTCTAGACATATTCCTGAAAATTTTCCAAGCTAGGGGGATGGTGTATGTGTTCAGGGCATCTTCCATCAATAATTTAATGAGGCCATGGTGGGCCAGTTGGTCTGGGACACCTGCATTCAACTTGGTGCCACATTCTATCAAGGATTGGAGGAGGAAATATGGGAGACTGAGTTTCCTAACTGCAGGTGGGTCCATCCCATATCTCAATTCATGCAATAATTTGAAGTGATAACCATAAATTATACTGAACCTTCCTTCACAAGTGATATATTTCATTATCTGGCAGTTGACTTCACTCCATGGAGGAGGTAAGCTTGTCCTTCTGACTCCATTTTTATCGTCTACATGATGCTCCTCAGGCTGAAAAAATGTCTTCTTAACAAACTGCCCCAATGTTTTTTCCTCGCTCCAAGGGAGCCCAGGTGGAAGACCTGTGATTTTGCTAATGAAATCAGGTGTAAGCTCTAGGGTCAGACCCCTGAGATTGACTGTAGCATGTGTTTTCGAATTGGGTCTTAAGGACATAAAAAATCCTTCAGTCACCTCATCATCATATCCATGAATTCTTTCAAAGAAAGACATCCAGTTTGCCATGTTGAAGAGGGCCACCAGCTCGGGGTGCTCATGCAATTTATTGGAGTTCAAAGGCTCCTTTCTCATAAAACCTCCTGGCATTGTGTTTAGTGGTTTCTGAAAGTGCTCAGGTGATGAAAAAACAACAATTTCCAAAATCAGAAATAGAGGGACAACTGAGTTTTGTTTTTTTCTGAAACTATAGGAGGAGTTGCCTGTGTGCTTCTTCTTCACAACACCAATATGCAATTTTCCCTTTCTTCAAATTGCTCTCAACGTGAATTTGCTTCTTGGTTCTTGGAAGAAATCAATACTTTGACAGAACAGGGACTATATAAAACAATGGTTTTTCACAGAGTAAACAGACTTGCAATTTCGTTTCCTTCCCAGGTTTGATTTCTATGATTGCATCCCCCTTTTTTACAGTAGGATGTGAGGAAGAGAAAGGCATATTTTGAATGCAGAGAAGGAAACAAAGAGACTGTGTAGAGCTCAGAAAACACATAGCAGAGTTTTGAATCTCTCTTTCCTTGTCTTTCTTCAACCAATACTCTATTTTTAATCCACCACCTTATCTAGACATATCGTATGCAGAGCAGGTTTTCGAGCCTACCTCATTCCCAGCTCGAATTTGACAAAAAATTCCAACTCTTTCTGCTGCAGAGCTGCCCTCTTTCCTTCCTATAGAAATCCTCCTATAAAAGGTGTTATTGCTCCTGTAGAATGCAGTAGTGCTCCTGTAGAAGCCGTTAGGTGGTAGGGTTTTGAAAAACTGGCAAAAAACAACTGGTTCGTTGTTCTGAAGGTGGTAGATGAGTACTGCAGTCGAGAACTTCGTAAATGAAAATGAAACAAAAGGTGGTGGAGGCTTAGACTACACTATACTTAACTGATGTCGTAATCCGTGGTGAGGAAGTGAGGTGGCCTGTTATATACCTAGGGTGGATAATATGGGGCACAAAGGGAGGTACCCAAGGGAATAATGTAATAATGGGATGGTCATAGTAATAAATAAGTTGGTTAATCGGTATCATGTAAGGGACCACAAGTAGTTAGTAATAATGTAATGGGCCCATGGTATTAGATAGATGGTATTGAGGGAACCATGGTAATGACCCATGGCATTGTATATATGAGGCCTATATAGAGGTTAGAGACTCCACATTGAGGGATGTGAAAGATTATTGTATGAATAGGCATATGGCTTGTGGAGTGTTCTCCTTCCTTAAGGAGTGAATGTATGGTGTTGCCCTACCTTAAGGGTTTGATTAATAAAGTGAAACATTTCTATATCCAGATCTTCTTATTCTTGGTTTTATCTCTATTATCATATATTTTTGGATCAGCTTTATAACAAGTGGTATCAGAGCACTATCTTGGGAAAAAGTGGAGAATTTTTTTTATTATTTTTTGTAGGAACTTTTTGGGGGTGACGAGTTTTCAGATCATATTTGTAGATTTTGGTGCAAAATCTACAAAATATAATTGCATATCTGGATTCTTTGTGAAAAAATACCCTATTTAAAAAAAAAATCGGCTGAATCAGTCCGAATGAAGGAGATATCGCTAATCTAAAAATCAGTGGTGTTGCAGACATTTTTCGGGGCAACGAGTTTGCGGGTGGATCTGTACGTTTTGGGGAAAAGTATACAAAATCTAATTGTAGATCTGGTTTCTTTGTGAAAAAATACCTGATTTCAAAAAAGACATCAGTCGAATCGAAGTCTGGATGAGGGAGATATCCCTGATTTAAAATTAACTCTTTTTTCAGAATTTTTGGTGACGACGGGAGAGTTGCAGCGTAGATCTGAAATTTTAGTGCCTGGATCAAGATTTCTATTACATGGGCAGATGCAGAATGGTTGTTCCATTTATGGAAATAGGTCATAATAGAGATTCTGAGCAATATTGACGGAATTGTGGCCATTTCAAATTTTCGCCAAGTGAATTTTTCTCAAACCCTCTTCATGGAAAATTTTACAAGAAAAGATGATAGCCCTACTATTGAAGAATTCATACAAGGACTAAAGTTCAAATATGGGGAATTTTGGAGGTCTATAGTACCGATTAGTTTGAAAGAAGAGGCCACCATATGGTGGTACTCACTTGGCATCAAAGATTTGTCTAAATTTTCGAATAAAGAATTGGAAAAACTCTGTATGGACAAATGGTCTTGTGCTAAAAAAAGAATGAGACACGTAAGAGGTTATTTTCAACTAGTGTCTCCTTATTGCAGGTTCATGTATTGATTTAGAAGGAGACAATCATTGTGTCTATAAGTCTGGGTTGCAAGCAAAATCTCATAAATGTCAACTTGGAAAAAAAATTGCAAGTGCCATCAAAAAACATTGAAAACACACAGGTTGATGATGAGGATGTTCAAGTGTATAAGGATTTGAAGATTTCTATGGAAAAGTATGTGTTGCATGGTGATTTTTATACTTCAGAGATGGATAATATGGATGTTGTTTTGGGATATCCTTGGATGGAATCCGTGGGTACTATCAATATTAATGTGCAGAAGAAATTCTTGAAGCTCTAGTATAAAAAGAAAATAATTATATTGCAGGATATTTCCATTAAGACCCAAGTAGATACTATGGAGGCAGAAGCACAAAGCTCTAATGACAATTACACATCAGATGATGAGCAGTTGATGGTCGACATTCAAACACAAATAGAGGTTGAAGTAGAAAAGGTTACAGGTGCCGACACATCAGATGAGGGATCAATGGTTGAAGTAATATTGGAAGATAAGACACCACAGTAGGCACCACAACATGCACTAGATAACAGTCAAGCTCCAGTAAAGGGTGAATTAAAGAAAAAGACACCGTGGGTTAAAACTTCAACATGTCATCACCCACATCACCCCACAAGAAAACAACCAACAAGATGGCAACCAATTAGCCACAAGGACAACAACCCCCGAATGACAGATAGAGAGGAGCAAAGATCCACCTACTACACATCAACATAGAAGAGCTGCCAAGGTCAACTTCCATCTCAAGCGAGCGAGGCACCAATGAGATCGAGGGTTCACCTTTCTCTTATATGGCTAGATGCACTTGCATGGTACCAGTGGACTACTCTTTTGAGTAGATCTTATTATTTGTGTTCTTCCCATGTTTCGGGGATGAAACATGTTAAGGGTGGTGGAATTTTATATACCTAGGGGGATAATATGGGGTACAAAGGGAGGTACCCAAGGGAATAATGTAATAATGGAATGGGCCATAGTAATAAATAAGGTGGTTAACCCGTATCATGTAAGGGACCACAATTAGTTAGTAATAATGTAATGGGCCCATGGTATTAGATAGATGGTATTGAGGGAACCATGGTAATGACCCATGGTATTGTATGTACGAGGCCTATATAGAGGCTAGAGACTCCACATTGAGAGATGTCAAGGAATTATTGTATGAACAAGCATATGGCTTGTGGAGTTTTCTCCTTCCTTAAGGAGTGAATGTATGGTGTTGCCCTACCTTAAGGGTTTGATCAATCAAGAATCATTTCTATCTATTTCTCTCTTATTGTTTCTGGGTTTATTTCTATTATCTTATATTTTTAGTTTAGATCTATAACAAGTGGCATCAGATCTATAATACATGATGATCAAATCTAGCCCTAGGTGGCTAATTTTGTAATTAATGGAAAATGAAGATGTATTTCTATATATTTGTAATTTTTTGACTCTGCAAAGGACGGAGAGTGTGAAAAAGACCACATTTTGTATATTTTTTCCAATTAATAAGAAGTACAGCTATAGTAATACTCTGTTTTTAACCTAAGATTCATTTTTGATTTCAGTTCTATCCATTCATGTTTTTATGTTATTATAAGTTTTCATAGTTTGTTTGATTATTGGAAATTCAATGTAATGTTGCTCCAACTTCATTCAAATTTTCTCTGATTAATTGTAAATGTTTATTTCACATTAGTTAAGCCAAAAATGCCTCAGCTTCCACAAAGCAATGTTCATATGTAAATTGGGTTTTCTTTGACCCCATGCCTGATGGTGGTGATTATCACACTTTATTTAACATGCAAGAATATTATATACCTAGGGGCGTAATATGGGGTACAAAGGGAGGTACCCAAGGGAATAATGTAATAATGGGATGGGCCATACTAATAAGTAAAGTGGTTAACCCATATCATGTAAGGGACCACAAAGTTAGTAATAATGTAATGGGCCCATGGTATTAGATAGATGGTATTGAGGGGACCATGGTAATGACCCATGGTATTGTATATATGAGGCCTATATAGAGGCTAGAGACTCCACATTGAGAGATGTCAAGGAATTATTGTATGAACAAGCATATGGCTTGTGGAGTGTCAAGGAATTATTATATTAAGAGACCTAATTTTATTTGACTTACAAAACATATTTGATATTTCTAAGGGATTTTCTGTTTTAATACAATTTGAATTCAAATAGGATTTTATCTATTTATGAGCCCATAAATATTCTTTTTTTGAACCTTATCGAACCCAACCAAATGTTAAGTGTGCTGGATTCCTAATGTGCTTTTTCCATGTGAATGTGCTGACCTAGACCTCCACCATGTCAAATTTCAAAATTTCTGCAACAAATTTGGCTAGGAAAATTTTTGTAAAATATAATGCCTCAAATATAAGTGCATATCTTCCAAACTTAGATATCTATGTAAAAAATGAGAGAGGCTTTTGTAGATGAACTAGTGATGAACAGAAAGTTCCTTCTAATTTCCAGAATACCTTTCCATTTGGTCAAAAAGTGAGCATGAATTTGACTACTAAAACAGTCATTTCCAGCATTTCCATAGCAAATTTTGGTAGGAGGTTACAAAAGCATCCCTTTGGTACTTTTCTAATTTTTCTGTAAGTTATGAAGTCAACTCTTATGCATTTTATCTAAATGCATAATATCATAACTCCTTTAACTAAAAATTTTCCTTGCATTTTCCTCAATGATAAGCTACAACAGTTTCGTAGCAAATTTTCAGCTTAAATTGTTGAAAATAGCAACAAGAAATGATAAAAATAGAATCCAAAATATTCCAATTTTAATTTATCCTTGAATTAAAATTGTAAATTAAAATCGAATTTAGTCTCACTAGCTGCTTGGAAATAGTTAATTAATTCATTATGGATTAATTAGTTGGAGAAATTCAAGTTAGAAGTCTTTCTGAAGTCATGCAAGAGTTATCCCTTAAATTAAGTAGATAAGCCTTAAATTGAGATAAGATTGAGTTATATTTGAGTTGTAATTATTTAACTCAGTTCACTGAGTTAATTCCAATTAAATTATTTCCAAACTATTTGAGGAACTAATTGTGAGTTATTAATCAGTTGATGCATGCATGCACTCAACTAGTGCACTCCAGATAACTGAAGATTCCCTCATCAGAAACTCATGCATGTCTATTCTGAGAAAGACCCAGTTGAGCTAAATGACAATGACAATGTACTATCAGTTGCATGTGTTTTCCTATAAAGGAAACTCATGCATTCAGTCAAGGTAAGGCTCCTTGAGGATTGCATAGTTTTGACAGGGTGTGAGATCAGTGTTCCACTTGGTAATAAGAGGATCACCCAAGAGAAACAATGCAAGGAAATAGGAGCTTGGAGGGTGGAGGAGAAGGCTTATGAGAATATTTGATTTCCTGTGAAAATCTAGGAGGATTGTACTAAGAGCTGGCTAGTTGTGAGAGCTAAGGCTTTGTATAATTCTAATATATTTCCACCTTGTATGATAATACAGATAGTGGGGTTTCTAGTTGAGGCTTTCCCCAAAGCATTTTCATGTGTATTGTGATTTCTTCTTCTTCTGGTTATATGTATTTAGCTCGATCTTGCTCAATCTTTAAGCTTCCGCAAATTGATAGTATAAGTAGATTATAGTATTTTGCTTTGGTATATTGCATTATCGGGTTAATCTACAGTCATATTTTCTACATGGTCTTAAAGTGAAATTTGTAGAGAATTTGCAGAAGTATCAGATCCAGGTTTATCGGTGTTGTGAACAGTATATGGAGAAGAGAATTCGAAGTTTGAAGTTCGGAGTTGCAGGTGAAACTTGAATTCATATCATACTTCAAGGTTGGCCAATGGAATTCTATGGTTTGAGACTCAAGTATGCCTTGGAAAGTAGCTTGAATTACATAGCATGGAAAGATCGCATGGAGGCTGTATTAGAAGGCAATGGCTTGAATGATTTCATTGATTAAGAAATCCCAAAGCTAGGTTCAACTAATGCACAAGAGTTGGTTGAGTGGAAGAAGTGTGTGGTGAGTCAAGACGGATCATCCTTGAGGGAGTTATAGACCATATTTTCTTGAGTCTCCATGGGAAGGATACGCCATATTCAATGTGGAAGACATTGAAGGACCTCTACCAGAATAGTAGTGACTAGAGGAAATTGGTGCTCAAGGATAAGCTTCGAAGAATCAATATGGAGCAGGGCGATACTATTTCCACATATCTGAACAAGCTCACCACCTGTAGAGATGAGCTTAGTAGTGTGGGAATAACTATTGTTGATGATGATATGGTGAGCCTCACTCTCCTTGGCCTTCCAAAGATCTAGAATAGCTACTAGGACTCTGTGAATGGAAGGGAGAAACTATCAGATTGGGAATGACTGTGGTCAGATCTCATGTAGGAGGAGAGAAGGAGGGGCACTCGAGATGGTTCTTCAACAAGGATGATGATGAATAAATTCTTGCCTTAGCGAGTAAGGCAAGGAAAGGGAAGGGGAAGGATTCCCATTCCAAGTCGAACTCTTCTCATGAAGGGAAGAAGGGTGACAAGTCTAAGGTGAGATGCTTTAATTGTCATGAGATGGGACATTATGCAACTAATTTCCCATCGAAGAAGTCTAAGAAGGGATCCTTGGAAGGGTCGGAAGATGAGGCATTAGCCTCTCAGTTCGAAATGGACTTTACTCTCATCACATACATGGTGTCATTGATGATGGGTTGTGTTTGGTATCTTAACAGTGGAGCCTCATTCCACATGATCGGTGATAAAAGTTTATTCAGTGCCTTGGAGGAGAAAGACCTCAAGATGCACATAGAGATGGGTGACGACGAAAGGTATAGTGTTTCAAGAGTGGGCACGATTGCTTTTCAGAGGGAGCATGGAGCTCCTATCACCTTGATAGATATGAAGTATGTGCCTAGACTAAAGAAGAACACGGTATCGGTCACGATGTTAGAGGTCAAAGGCTACAATGTTGCCTTTAGTAAGGGAAAGGTTTTCCTTAGACACATCACCACGAGACAGGTGAAACAGATCGGTTCACGAGTTAAGAACCTGTATGTTCTTTAGTTTCAATATGCATGCAAAGCCTTGGGGAGTAAGGAAAATGTTAGAGACTTGGTGGTTGAGAGGGAGAGTAAATTACCTCTCAACATGCAGCCCCAGAAGAAGTCTCAGAAAATTGTGGAGGAGCCACAATTGGAGAAGCAGAGAGGATACTGAGTGAAGAGATCCACTCATGCAGATACCTCCATTAAGGGGGAATTTCGATCCAAGTGGGCAGAGGGATCACATGCAGCCATAACTCCAGGTGTGAGGTGGGGTGATGTGAAGTGATAGTCCCAAGAAGGCTGAAATTGGGCAGGGTCCATTGAGAGGTTTTATCTCATGGATCATACCTTTCTATGGGAGCCCAAAGTACATAGTAGCGGGAGGAATCAGTGGGATTAATGTAGTCGGAGATCAAAGTGACAAAGGCTAGAGCAGTCAGATACTTAAGAACATAGAGAAGGACTGACAACAATGCTAAAAGGTGGAGTCAGCAGATGCGCAAATTTTTCAGTTGATAGAGGCAATAACAGTCAGATACTTTGATGACAGATGCATCATACTAATTTGGGTTGGATGTTTTTATTTGTTTTTGGAGTTGCTGGAGCAACAACACTAGAGAGAAGTGTTGCATGCATAACATTCCAAAGGTTCACGATTGGGATCAAGTTGAATTCCTTTTTTTTGAGAGGGAGTGTTGAAAATAGCAACATGAAATGATAAAAATAGGATCCAGAATATTCCAATTTTAATTTATCCTTGAATTAAAATTGTGAATTAAAATCGAATTTAGTCTCACCAGCTTCTTGGAAATAATTAATTAATTCATTATGGATTAATTAGTTGGAGAAATTCAAGTTAAAAGTCTTTCTGAAGTCATGCAAGAGTTATCCCTTAAATTAAGGAGATAAGATTGAGTTATATTTGAGTTGTAATTAGTTAACTCATTTTACTAAGTTAAATCCAGTTAAATTAGTTCCAAATTGTTTGAGGAACTAATTGTGAGTTATTAGTCAGTTGACGCATGCATGCACTCAACTAGTGTACTCTAGATAACTGAAGATTCCCTCATCAGAAACTCATGCATGTCTATTCTGAGAAAGACCCAGTTGAGATAAATGTCAAGGACAGTGTACTATCAATTGCATGTGTTTTCCTATAAAGGAAACTCATGCATGCAGCCAAGGTAAGGTTCCTTGAGGATTGTGCAATTCTAACAGGGTGTGAGATCAGTATGAGAGATTAGTTTTCCACTTGGTAATAGTAGGATCACCCAGGATAAATAGCGCAAGGAAATATGAGCTTGGAGGGTAGAGGAGAAGGCTTGTGAGAAGCTTTGATTGCATGTGAGCATCCAGGAGGATTGTATTGAGAGCTAGCTAGCTGTGAGAGCTAAGGCTTTGTATAATTCTGATGTATTTCCACATTGTATGATAATATAGATAGTGGGGATTTTAGCTAAGGCTTTCCTCAAAGTATTTCATGTGTATTGTGATTTCTTCCTCTTCTGGTTATATGCGTTCATCTTGATCTTGCTCAATCTTTAATCTTCTGCAAATTGGTAGTAGAAGTAGATTATATTATTTTTCTTTGGTATATTGCATTATTGGGTTAATCTACAGTAATATTTTCTACATGGTCTTAGAGTGAGATTTGTAGAGAATTTGTAGAATTTCTACATAAATATGGGGAGTTTCTATGAAATTTGAATTTTCTGAGTTTTTATTTTTTATGATTTATTCTTCCTGTATATCACTCCTTATAGCTTATTTAACCATGCATATTCCTGAAACTATTAGTTTAGCATAGTATAGGCAAAAAAGTGATGAATTTACCATACTTAAGTGGTGCTTGTTATTTCAGCTATGAGCCCAAGATTTATTTTTGAGAGTTCAACTTTGATCATCTCTATTTGAGTTTCCAATGCTTTGACTTGCCTCTGCAACTTATTTCTGTCTGTCTGTAGCCAACGGTTTCATTTGTAAATTTATTTTCCTTTTCATAAATTTTGACAACATTGCTAATTTGGCAAATTAACTTCAAACTATCTAAAAGTTATCAAAGATAACACCTTGCATGCATATTTGTCTCTTCAACTTCCTTTTCTCCTATTTTCCTTTATTTATCACAATTAAACACCAATTCTTATCTCTTTTCCTCTGCCAATGTCTTTTCTAATTTCCATAGCCATAAATAAACTGCAAGTGATCCCCACTATGATGTTCACCAAACATTCTGCTTGGAATACATGTCCCATGACCTTGGTCTTATTATTGTTTAGATGGAAAATCAACCATGGGATGTTACAAACCCCTCCCCCTTGGGGGCACACTTTTCTCAGTGTTCAATGACACTTATAACCAACAAAACATATCACTTATGGAGCTTTATAGCACAACTCAATGCAATATTTACAACACACCAAACTGCTAAAATCATGACCACCATACTTCTTATGGAGCTTTATAAACCCAACTCAATGCAGTATCTACAATAACAAACGCATATTCTTATGCACATTTTCTTAAACCAAAAAATAATCATACTATCTATGGAGTTTTATAAACACACTTGATACAATATTTAAAATCATATACACATATATACATATGAACATTTGATTTAACCACCAAATAAAAGGATATGATGCCCACATCTGCAACAAGGGAGTCTTGATGCTCACACATCCATCCTGAAAAGTAGTATTGGGATTCACATCCTTCCCAGGAATTCCAAAATCCACTATCAAATTTTTTTTTCATCCAATGTCTATCACTACAATCCTTGCGATATTTATTCTCTCAGTGAATAGTTAACGGCTCATTGTCTCGAGTAACATTCTAATGTGCTTCTAATTCCATTTGGCAATATTAATGACCAAGAAAAATGTATTCCCTAACCTTCCCTTCTCTGCTTCCCAGTCCCTTGAGAAATCTAGTCACCCCTTCCTATGCAGTCTCTCACTTTCCAATTTCCTTGACATCCTCTTCTCACAATTCCTCGGGTGATCCATCCCTTTGCAGGTCTCCTCGCATTGGAAGGTCCAAAAACCAAGGCATGTCCTTGGCTCAAAACCATCATATCGGTCATAGAATTCTCATGGAAATCAATGGAAACTATTTGGTACCAATGGCCCTACTCCTGAATGCTTTAACATCACATTATTTCATGTTCCAAATCCTTTTACTTCTACTATTAAGACTCTGTCAGCCAATTCCAACCACCCAAACCGGGCATTTCCATGCTTTCCTGTACCAGATGCATCATTTCCATTGGACTCAAAAGGAATTGTAATAAATTCAAGTCATACCTCATTGCTGGCTCGACAATAAGGTACACTTTTCAATTTTGTTTACTTCCTGTAATATCAAGTCAAATTAGCTCTTTGATTAAATCATCATGTATAAACATATCACATTTGGTTAGCTCAAAACTCAACAATCATAAATCATAATCGTAGATCATGTGCATAGTTAAAAATTAAGATAAAATACTGATACTTATCTTTCAAATATTTCTTTGCTTCTACCCTTTTTCTTTGTCCTTTCTATACAGACACTAAATCGGATTCGAAACCTAGCAAGCACCCAATTCCTCTTCTTCTCTTCTCTTCCAAAGAATAAAGGGAATCTGGATACTAAAACACCTCCTCCCTTAATATCAGCAATAAGGGCATCTAGAGACTAAACTGCCTCTACCCTCAATGTCAGTAACAAGGGAATATACAGACTAAACCAAATCTACCCTCAATATCAACAACAATGGCATCTAGAGACTAAACCCCCTCTACCCTCAATACAACAACTCAAGATTGGTATCTTTCCAAAGTTGTCTAGGGCTCTAGGAACTAGTAACTTAACTCATAGCCTCCATGGAACCCAAGTTGTTTTAGCAAGGTGTTTTTCCCAACCTATAGCCTCCAAGGACTAGTAACTCAACTCACAGCCTCCATGGAACCCAAGTTGTTCGATGGCTACAAAGAATTTGTTCCAACCCATAGCCATAGGGAACCCGAGAACCAATACCCTTCACAACACATACACACACAATGTACAAAAAGGCACATACACCTACACTTGGTGTACAACACCGCACATACACGTACATCGGGTGTACAACACAACACATACACCTAAACTTAGTGTACAACACCACACATGCACCTACACCCGATGTACAACACAACACCTACACCTACACCCAGTGTACAACACCACACATACATCTGCACCCAGTGTACAATCACAAGACATATATGTACACAGTACAATACAATGAATATACATGTCACAATACAATGACTACACAATATTGATGGAATAGTACCACATGTACACAAAACAACATGTACAACATATACAAGATAATAGTATTGTGCATCTAGATACCACAATGTCTCTACTAAGAAACCTTGCCTCTAGTGTATTTCAACATCTTACTAGGTGCATCCACAACCCAAGTCCCAGGTCTACAAATCTTTCAACTATCCATGCTTGTCCTAGCATGTCATAGATAACACTGCTTTCATTTCATTGATGTATCCTTCAACATTTCCAATCCATAACATAAACGTAGGCATAGTTATAGGCACATAATATCAAATCATATCCACTTGATACTAACCACATAGATCGTTTGGGGCTACTATGCCCTCTTAATTCCTTATAAAACTAGGAAGCTTTTCATGCTATTCACCTAAATAAAATAATCATTCTTCCACAATAATGATCCCTAATGACCTTGTTAGACAATTACATTCACACACACACACACACAAAATATATATATATATATATATATATATATATATATATATATATATATATATATATATATATATATATATATATACATCAACATAATCATGATCACATCATAATGACTAGTTTTCATAAGATCAAGGTTAAGATAACTTCCTTTATCCATGCAACACATACACAATATTGAGAACAACAATTCCCAATTTAGCCAAGGCATATGTTACTTCAAATTCATATACTTTAGCTTTCCTTGATTTCCTTTCCCATAGTTTTCCTCTAGCTATCCATTTATCCCCATGGACCTAACCAATTCATTCAAATTTCATATTCTTTCCCTCAGCTGCCCTTCATTCATGCACCAGGTTTCACCTAAGTCTTACATTACCTATTTGTTTTCATTCATCTCTCCCTAAGCTCCATTAAATTTCCTCTTTCCCAACTGATTCCCAAGACCCTTAAAATGTAAAAGGAAAGATAAATATAACGAAGAAACAAAACAACAATAAAACACCACAAAAAAAAGTGGCATGACCATTCACCAGAGAAATCAAACAAAACAAGTCCCAAAACACCAAAAACAAAAAACTCTCAACAAACACCATGACTCAACTCCCATAGTTCTCAGTGCTTTCAAGGAAAGCTCAACCCGAGCCTTATTCAATATTTCATGGTAGTCTCTTCTTCCATGTGATTCCTTGCATCATACTACCATAAACACACTACTGTCAGTGCATAAATAAATATAAAAATATACTAGTTACCTCACCCTTTTGTACCCAACATGCTGCCCTACACCCAAACACATGCACATATCATCTCTCAAGGGATTGCAATTCCCTTAATGAATCCAAAAATCATACCTTCATTTTATCAACCATCTACCATGTAGCTTCCTTGGCCCCAAAGTGATTTTATGCACTTTAACCTGCTATATTACTCGATTCTAGAGCATGAGCTCCTTCTACTGCAAGATGCATTGAGGCTCTACCTAGAACTCTCCCTTTGGTTCCACTTCCACGTCAATGATAAATACCTAATGATTTTCCTACCTGTTAACCATTGTTGCATAGCTTCAGGAAATGCTCTAATCTACATCCCCAACTATCCACGCCTCCTATGCATTGTAGATATGAGGCCTGCCATCCCTCCATTGTGAAATAAGATAAAAAGGTAAATCCTTCTTGCCATGATCTCCATATTAGGTTCAACACTATAATGGTTCTACATCTTCTAACATCAAACTCATCCCAAATAATCTCCTCATCTCTAATGCCTATGACATGTTCAACACCTTCCCACTAGATGTATGTTTTTCCTTTAATAATAAAGGCATCTATCTTGGCTTTCATGTACTTTGCTAGAAAATATCCCTTCTCAATCCTCCTATAAGGATGTAAGCGGTAATGGTGATGATGTCTCTCGGAACTGGAGCTAGAATGAAATCCATAAGCATTATCCATCTTGTCAGGTGTATCCAAAGATCTTCCACCTCTGATTACATCCTCCTTGTCCAACCTACATCTTCTAAGAGACATGTTTCCATATGCCTCATTAGTATTCTCCTCTTGTCCATGAATTATCCCCATCTTCTCCTGCTTTTTCAAATCTAAAAGAATCTAAAGGATGACTACATTAACTTCTGCTTACTTTCTTGAGATCTTGAGATTCTTTCGTATGTCTCAATCAACTTGTCATTGTATGCCTTGCAACTTCTTATTTTTCCCCTCAAAATCCATAGTATATCGACTATATAAGGAGAATACTCTTATCCTAGCTTCTCAACTGACCTCTACCATTCCACTGAATTTGCATTAGGATTGTATGGGGAGTCATGTATTGTAGTCCACTACTCTTCTCTTCATCTTTGATCTTATATTTTCCCACAACATACCATGTTATATAAACCAAATAGAAGACGTAATCAAAGTCACACCTCAGTGTATCTCAAGCGAGGCTATCACATCTGCACAAGTCATTATAGATTAGCACGATACATAATAACATCAATAGCTTAACTTTCATGCAAGAAATCATCATGACAATAATCCTCATGCATAAGACTAAAATGCATATAATAACATGTTACTATCAAGCATGACTAATCAATGCATGTGCATATGACTGCATTAATCAACTAGAATCTACCATGCATTTAACCACAACAATAATAGAATGTTAGGAATGCATACAACTATGATGCATATAATAACCATTAACCATAATGCCTACATGCCAACATATAATATGTGTATGATGATCTTCTTTTACCCTGAGGCCAAGTGTTGCAGTCTCGCTCTGATGCCACTCTGTAATGACCCACCCCACATTTCCCTGCTTTTACAAGCTCTTCGAGGTAAACATGAGTTGAGCGATATTATGATATACTCGACCTCCAAGCTCCAATTATGGAAGTGGGGCCTAAAATACGAAAACTTATTGATACCTCACAAGAGCACTAGATCACCCAGAAGTCAATCCACAACCTTTTATGATCACATACTAAGCTGGAACTACTTTTCCATAAGCCTAACGCCCAAACCGCACTCACAACACAACATGAATGCAGTTTTGAGGTTCCAGTTGCACCCATAAGAATGTCTCCATGTGGTTATGACCCAGATCTTATATTTGTGTTCATTCAATTCTAATATTTGTGCCACCTTTTTAGGATAGTCACTAGACCACTACCCAAAACAACTTGTAACTTTCTATAATCGTGATTAGGATGATAACAATGCCAAACATTCAAACTTGAACAAGATCTTGACCTAGACATTCCTAGTACAGAATAGACATTTCGTCAAACATATGGTAAACTTGCAAGCTATAGGTCGTGAATGCATATCTAATCATAAACCTCTAAAATTCATTTGAGAATTACCAAGAAGGTCTAATTCCCTCTCAAGTAGTTGAAACAACAATTGTTCGCTCATCCATTCATCAACAATTCAAATACTTATCAAATCATGGACAAGAACCATAGCTAGAGTACATCATAGAACTATGCTTATAACCACCATTTAACCTGAATATCAACCATGACAAATCTTCCATAAACTAATCATAATAATAATTACATGTGCTCATTAATTACATTATAAAAATAACTCATATTAACTTATGAAAAATCCAACCAAGTTAGGGACTTCCATGTACCACTCGACCGTAAATTGGGATGAACCAAATATTTATTTCAGCCAATCACCTCTGTGTCCTATTCAAAGCATGTGATATAATGGGATAAACCAAGACATAATCAACCATGGGATCCAAAGGTTAAACCACCTCTACCAGAAAGCTACCATTATCTCACCTAAAACAGTCATGATATCACAGAACCAAACCAAGCTTGGATGCCTCATAATTTATTCATCGTAGCTTGAGGAATTTTCCTATCTTCACCCACCTGTTGAGGGCTTATCAAAGAAAAACATCTCCACCCTGACCCTTAGGATTTTCTTAAGACCAGCTCACCTGATTCCAAAAACATATGGCAATCCAAAGCTCGACCAAGAATAAACCCCATCACACCATGGCTATCCAGAAAATGGAAAGTCAACGCTGAAACTGCTGTCACTCTAGGAAAAACCTATGCCAATGATAAAAATGAACCAAATAAAAAAATCCATGCACTATGCATTCACATACTAGTAAGGAAATCACACATGCAACATAATACTGATCAAATATCTTTTACTTATGGATGCATCAAAATTACATGAAACGTGGCTTATTAACTAGGGAACTTAAAAGCACAAAAAAAACAATGTGGAGATAACACGATAAGAAAGAAACTATGACACAAAGATTTGATTACGGAGTTCTTCCAATTTGGACTACATCTTCGGGCCTTGCTCAATAGTGGGAGACCCTCTTTCATTAAGTGGAATAAAAAGAGATAAAAGTATATGAAAAAATCAATTACAATCCTTATACATCCAAGGTGGAATATGGATGAAGAATGGAGAGCCTAGCTTTAGAAAACTAACAGTACCACCGAACTCCTAGTGAAAAATCATGCAAAAACGACTATCCGAACACCCAATTTGGATAATCGGGCTTTCTACACCCTCTCGGAACCTCCCTGCTACTCAAGGCGAGGTTCCAAACCCTACTACTAGGTCGAGTTACTGCTGTGTACAATATTCTAAAATATTGGCTAGTCTCCTCCCTTTTTCTGATGTGGATAGTCCTTTATATAAGCTCGCGACTAATCTCTTCAATTCTCAAGTAGTTCTAAACAAACAACTAAGTTTATCAGGCTGGTTTGTTTTAAGATAGAGATTCTCGGGCCATGAATAGTATGCAGCAACAAACATTTCAAACAACAAAAAACCTCCTTAACTGTGCACTTTAACTCGGTGAATTTTTACTATCGGCATTTCCCGTTGGTGTTTCCAATCGGTTGATAGACCCAAGCCCTTACAACAAGCGCTCTGTGATAACCGTGAACCAGACGAGACATTAAACATAATATATAATATATTGGGTACAGAAGCTCACATCGCAAATCACAATTAGCAGGAACCAGGGTTGTTACTCCATACAACTTCTCCCCTTTTGTAAATAGCGATTGTGATATATCGCATCGCAACCTGACTTTTTTCGGGGCTGATTCTTTAACTCTGACAACCTCCAATCTGTGATCGAAAATAACAACTTGGTAGTGATGGGGCCTATTTTTCTTCAGCCACAACCTCTTCCTTCTGTGATTTGTGATATGCGGGACCAATGGTGGCCTACCACTTGGCGCTTCCCCATTCACTAAGATTTTTGCCACGTCACTTCCTCCTACCACCTGTCCAAGTCAAACTTGATCTTTGACTTGCTCTAACTTCTTCATATGAACTCATATTTGAGTGTTGTTCACACTGTTGGAATTGGGATGATGAGCACGTCAATCTAATGCTAAGTTTATAGAGTTTCTACCATTTTGATTTTTAAGCCTTCTTACCATGCCACTGGTACCTTTTAGAGATCCACCTAGATCAATCCTCCCCACTAAGAGCTTTTGGACTGCCAAAAGCCTTTTCAGTCTATTGGCAAGTGAGGAAATTCTCCCTCACTTTTTCTTTCTCCATCCAACGAGCTTTACTCGGATGTATTCCCTTGAATCCAAAATGAAGATACTCCACATCTCCCCATCGTGAAGCTTGGTTTTCCTGTCGAGAATGATATCTTCGTGGAACTTGTATAGATACTCTGGTGCAAAATTGTCCACTACAGGAATTTGTGCAACATCTTCAGTATCCATAATCAATGGAGGTTCATAAAGCTTCAATTTTTGAACTTTTACTACTGAGTACATTTGCATATAAGTGGGAAAGTCAAGACGAAAAACATTGTCACCAATCTTTTCCAATATGGTGAAGGGACCATATCGAATGGGTCTCAATTTCTTCCCTTCTCCCTTCATTCTATACTTGATGATGTGGAGCCATACCTTGTCCCCAACTTGAAACTAATGGTTAACGTGGTGCTTATCATTTCAAGCTTTATACCGAGCCTGACTCTTCTCCGACTGCTCATGTATTACCTAATGAATCACTTGCATCCACTGAATAAACTTCCATGCTTTGCTCCTATCATCTCATCCATTTCCATCCTCATATTTCCCAAAGACCATGTCTAAGGGATCCCTTGGTAGATAACCAGAACATGTCTCGAACGGTTAGCTCTGTGTGGATGAATGGGTTGCTCGATTGTATGCATGCTGCACATAAGGAAGTTGTTCATTCCACACAACTTGGGATGTTTTCCACAGAGCCTCATAACAAGTGTACCACGGTGCGGTTGACAACCTCTGTCTACCCATTGGTCTATGGATGAAATGTCATACTTCTTTTCAGCTTAGTGTCCATCATTCTCCACATGTTGGTCCAAAACTCTCCAAGAAAGCGAGAGTCTCAATTTGACACAATAGATGTGGGCAACCCAAAATGGACCCAAACATGTTGAAAGAAAAGATAAACAGTATACTCAATAGTCACCTACTTTTTACAAGGCATTAAAATACACATTTTACTAAAATGTACCATGACGACATACAAATAGTCATGACCTTTCCTAGACGTAGGGAAACCACCTACAAAATCCATGGACAAACTTTCCCATGGTTGACTCGGAATAGGGAGTGGTGTGTAGAGACCAAGTTTTCTATTAGAGGGCTTTGAAACAAAACACAACACACAACTCTTTACAAAGCGAGTCACAATGCTTATCATATGAGGCCAAAAAAAAAACCTTTGTAAATGGCATAAAAAAAATTCAACCCCAAAATGACCAGATACAAGAGAGGTGTGAGCCTCTTGGATTCAATGTACCCTTTCATCAATGGGGATGCACAGTTTCCAAGGTGATACAATAGTTTTACCTGCAAATAATAATTGTCCACATGCAATCCACTAGTCAGTTTTGTATAAATCACTTTAAAATCATTATCATTAGCACATTTTTCAGCTTAACCTTCTAAGGATAAAGAAGCATTTTAAAAAACTACAAATGCAGAATAGTAGGGTGATAAAGCATATCTTTTACTTTGTTGTTGGCGCCTGTTTCTAGGAAAACTAGTCTCTTTTCGATCTGCTAGTCCCACTAAGATTGGCAGCTATATTAGAAAGAAACAATCAAATCAATTTTTGATTTCCTCTATGTATGATAGATAAGAGAGAAGCAAAGGGACCAACCTGGATCTTCCGCTTGACTCCTTGCTTGCTTCCGCTCTCCCTTGATAGATCTTGCAACTTCTCTCCTACTTGTCCCACTTAGAGAATACATGTAGAGACAAAGTAACAAAACACTATCAAAACATCTCGATCTATGATATCATAAACAATGTAGAATCAGAAATACATTGAACATACAATTGCATTCACAAATAACAAGATTCACAAATACACAATTGTATGGAGGAAAAATCAAAGAACTTTATTAAAATAGAAGGGAGAATTACAACCCGACTGTTTGATCCAACATCTTCCTCCCAGCATCAGAGCCCTCTTCACCTCATGAAAAGCAAGATCACCCAACAATACAATGCTTCTTCTCAAAGACAAACTATCAACACTTCCTTACAAATTACAAAACTCCAGCCTCTAGATCTCTCAGATGAGGTATCCATTTATAGATTTTTGCAAAGTTGTGAGTCATCTCTAGGTTTTTGATTAGTGTCATTCCACTTGTAGTTCTTGGTTCCACTGGAAGATTTCATTGATCTCTTACTCATCCCTGGGGGAATTCAGAGAGGCAAGTGTCATAAGAGAAGTTTCTAGAAGATTCCATGAGCATCCACTTAGCAAACTGTCTCAGACATTTTTCCATTCTCGCGCACCCCAAAAAAGGCTTCTTCAGTACGCACCGCACCTGGCTAGTGTAGGAGTCAGTATGCATCACACCGTGATAGTGGAGCAATCAGTATGGTCTAGTTTTGGCCAGTTCTGAGTGGTTTTTCAGGTGGAACTTCTGGGGAATGATGTAATCAGTTGACTATGATCCTTTAGGGTATGAAAAAACACTTTTAAGGGTTAAAGAGCCATTGGTTTATCGACATATAAGATTGGGGTTGGAGTGTCCAAATATGTCTATAACAGTTGCCCCCTAAAGCATGAAGTTGTAAATCTTTTGATGTTGGGTGAAATGCTTTATCATGAGGATCCGAGGTATTCGAATTGGAAGGTGACCTGTATAAGATACAATACAATACATCATTATCATATTATTTTTATGATCTAGCTGAGATGGGCATTCCCATACTCAGCTTTATAAATTCATTTTCATGTACATAGGACAGATAATTGTTTGCAGTTGCAGACTGGTGATTCTTTATATGTAGAGTCATCATCCCTTAGCTTGGATGATTATCTGTGTAGCTTCTATGTACATTTGACATCTTTATATTCCTGAATATATCGTAGCCCGGATGGATGAAACTAGATCTGGGGTCTTCAAACTTGCTCAATCTTCGCCCGATGTACAAGTCGATCCATGTGAAAAGATGTTCTGAAGTCGAACATGGAAGGACATCGCCTGATTACCAGCCAATAATGTAAGTTGTTAACAGGAACGAGAGGAATCACCGATAATGATAATGATCCTCAAGGTACTATAGTACAATTCACGTAGTGTGAATATATGATCTGATGTCGAACACCACGTAAAATATTTCAGTCAAAGGCCATTGATGTAAACCTGTCATCGGAAGTGAGAAACTTGCTATTGAGGCATGCAAGCTTCAAAATACTAAAAGGGTTGTTTCTAAGTCAACTTCTTGGATAATGAGCTGATGTCAACAAGAAGTGGCTCGTCGTAGGAGGGCCTTAATGTATCCCACATCTATGATATGAAACATAGCAAATGATTTTTTGGAGGTGAAAATGATCTGAGGCTCTCATCCCATGTGTGTGGATGCTTTGATTTGTACATGCACAAAATGTGTACAATCATCCCATTGACAGCCTCTGTCTGGCCATCAGCTTGAGGATGGAAGGTTGTGGACTTAGTGATTTTGGTGTCCAGCATCGACCAGAGACTGGACCAAAACGTATTGAGGAACCGACTGTCTCGACCTGAGATGATAGACTGTGGGATCCCAAAGTGCACCCACACTCATTCAAAGAAGAGTTTAGAGTGTCTTCTATTGTGATATTATTCTTGCAGGTTGCCATAATGGAAATCTTCGATAATCTATCGATGACCACATAAACAGAGTCATTTCCATGCTTAGTGGAAGGAAGGCCTGACATGTAATCCATGGAGATGGATTCCCAAGGTCGCCTAGGGGTAGGCAGCGGGGTATAGAGGCCTTGCTTCTTAATGGTTGGTTTGGCAATGGGGTAGACAGTGCATGATATGATGTACTTCCCGTCATCTTGTTGAAGATTCGGCCAATAGAAATACTTTTACAGTACTGCCACCATTTTCTCAACCCCGAAATGCCCAACAGCCCGACTGTAGTGTACTTCCCAAATCATCTTGGCAAGCTCGCTTGAAGGAACGCAAAGGTGACCTAGGTGGTATAACAAGGCATCCTGGAGGTGAAAACCTGGAACATGCCGACCATCCAAGAGTGTCTAGTATGTACGGCCAAATTCTGGGTCGCTTTTATAGAGAAGTGGCCAATCAGAAGTCTCATGCCCATAAGAGTTGAGCACGGTGGTTAACGCCATGATTGGTGGTCGACTGAGGCAATCTGCAACATTATTGGTGTTAGCCTTCTTATACTTTATATTCAAATGGAAATCTTGCAGTTATGTAGACCACTTCTGATGACGATCATTCTGCAATTTCCCTTGGGTCTGTATGAACTGCAGGGGTCGGCAGTTTGTGTGGATGACTATTTCCTTCCCCAAAATGTAATGCTTCCATTGTCGGAAAGCCTGCACAATGGAATACATCTCTTTGTCATAAGTGGGATACTTTCGATTTGTGTCTGAAAGTGTCTCACAGTAATATGTCACTGGATGACCATGTTGCGTAAGAACTACCCTAATAGCATAGTCAGAGGCTTCTGTCTCAACCTCAAATGGTTGTTGCAAATCTAGTAATGCGAGCACTAGTGCCATGTAGAGGCGATCTTTAAACTCTTTGGATGCCTTCTGTTGAGATTCAGACAAAAATAATTTTGCTTTCACTCCTCGCTTGGCGACTTGACTCAAGGGCCAAGTGATATGAGAAAACCCAAACATGAACCTGTGGTAGAAGTTGGCAAGACCTAGAAAGCTACGGAGCTCTGTCAAGGTGGTTGGAGATGGCCAATCCCGAATGACTTGGATCTTGGCTGTATCCACATGCACCCCCTGTTCATCAATATTGTATCCTAGATAGTGAACCTAGGTCATGCCAAAAATGCATTTCTCCAAATTGGCACATAGCTTGTGTTGCCGTAGTGTTTGGAGAACCTGTCAGATGTGGTGGAGGTGCTCTTACCAACTTTGGCTGAAGATCAAGATGTCATCGAAGTATACCACTACAAATGAGTTGGTGAATGGCCACGATATGTCATCCATTATCCTCATTGTTACACAGTAATTTGTCACCATCCCTCTTACTCCTCTTGTCGTACCTTGGAGGACCCATCTCGGGAGTTATAAGAAGTGACAAAGTCTAAAAACACTTGCATTATGTTCCCCTGAGTATGTACTCCAGGTTCCCTGAAGACACCTTCTGCAGATCATCCCTGAAAAGTGCTCTTTTTCCATTGGCGCAAGTCCACAGTATCCTACCCGCGCCAATGATGGAGATCCTCAAAAGAGGGTGCGACCATTGGCGCTCTGTCTTAGAGAAACAGTCGCGCCAACCAAATTTAGTCGTGCTTTTTGCCTTAACGCACGTCCGACTGTTGTTTCCTTCATTACATGGAGCTTTTCTGAAGATAAAAAATCAGTCTTTTGTCGAGCTTTATCCTATATCCATCTTTAATGGCTTTTGAGGATAATGCTAATCCACAAAAGGTGTCCCGGTTCATCGTATCCTCCTCCCTTCTTCATCTATATAAGCTTGTCATTATGCATTGGACAAGCTAAGGGCTAGTGATTTAGTGATTGAGTGATAGTAGTGATAATCATTGATCATGGAGTGTTAGATGTTGAGTTCTTGAGTTCTTGGAGGAATGCTAGGGAGTGCTAGAGAGGTTATGCTGCCGGAGAGGAGATGCATTGCAAGACACATATAGTTACTCGCCCAGCCAGGAGAAGGGTCAACGTCAGAACAATTGTTGTAACTTTTCCTGTTTATTAATTGATGAGCGACTGCTATTATAGTTCCAATCTCATTGTCTATTATGGTGATGTGTTGATTTATTTCCTTTCTGACTGAAATATAGTTGTGTCTTGGTAGTTTTTATGTTGGTATCTGTCTCTTCCTTTGCATGTGCAGGTGTTCGTTTGTGATCTGTTGGAGCGAGGGAGCGGGGATATCAACTCTGCTTCAATCATAGCGTTGGACTCCAGGTTGGTTTTCTTGATTCACCTTTGATGCATAACTAGGAACTTGCGTAGCAGCGTGGTTTGATTGTGGCTAGTTCTGTTATAGGCTAGTGGGATCGCCTCTGTCCGCAGAGGGGATTTACCTGACCAACAAATTGGTGACTCCACTGGGGAGAAGCTAGTTGATTTTTGTCTTGCATGTTAATTTTCTTCTGCTTGCTTGAGTGAATGAGCTTCCTGAGTCAGTTTTGAGTTTATTCTTTACTGTTTGACCCATCTGAGCACTGTCAACCCGACCTGAGGTCGTATCATTTATTTTTTTAGTTGGCAAGCTTAATTGGCGTGGTTATTTCTCTGACAGTCGCGCCAGTTGGCGTATGTTGCTCAAAAGAAACTCGCGCCAATCCTGTGGTAGCGCAAGTTGCAGGCTAACAGTCGCGCCAGCTCTGTAAATTTTTCCTGTGTGTGGGTGGAAAGCTCTTTCAGTCTCTTTTTATATCTCTTTCAGCCTCTGGAACTGTGTTGAACCTCTGCCTGACTGGTCTTAGCCTGTATCCCTCAGCTGTTTGCTCATTTCTATTGATTTTCGTCTCAGCCCTAGGATATGTAGTGACTTTGCATGTCTAGCCTTCTGTGGGAAGTTTCGATCTCTTGATTATCCAGTCAGCTTGTTGGTTGTGTTCTGCACCTATCCAGTGCTTTGTTAAAGCTTGATCTTATATACTCTGAATACTTCACTTCTAGCCTCTTTGGAGTTCACTAGTCTTTGTGTTTTTCCTTGCTTGCATGGTTCATTTTGGTGTTTCAGAATTGGTTCTATTTCATTGACTGAACTTGGATTGTGCATATCTCTTAGAATTTGTTTACATGCATCATGCCATCTTAAAGGAAAGAAAAACAAAAAATCTCTTGCATCATAGTAGTTAGCATTTATTGTTATTTGTTGCTATTAAAAAGAAAAAGACAAAATTTCGTTTCTTGTTATTAGCTGCATTAGGATCTTTGTTGTTTGTTGAGGTGATCATTTCGTTTGTGAAAAAGATCTCAACCCTCCTGTAGATAGAATTCATCGAATCAAATGATTTAGTTTTGGCATATAGTTTGCATGTAAGAAGTTTTTGAGATATCACATACGGTAGGACCAAAAAACTGAAACATAATCAAAGATAAACTTTAAAATGAACTCAATGAACATAACAACGCATTGGAACATAACGCAAACACTCTAGAGGTCTAGGTTAGAGACGTGTTCCGGCGTCTTTAAACCTGGTAGTTTATCGTCGAGTGGTTGGGTGATTCCTCCACGGTGAAACGATAGGTGCCAATACGGACTGTGCTCCCACGTACCGTCGAGTATATATTGGGAGACCCCTATAGGAATAAAGCCTTTATCCATAGGAAGCCGTGTCAGCCGCCCTACAATTCGCAATGCAGTGAACACAGCATTCACGAAGATTGACCACCCGTACCCTAAAAAGTATTCTGTGGTTTTGCGAAAAGTTTGGCACACCTTCTACCTAGAATTCCAGAGCAGTCACTTTTGATCCTTTTCGGACTCCCTAAACGAAAAGGTGCCTGTGAGCGTCTTGTCACTTCGTGCTCATTAAATATTCGAAGGAGACTAGAGTCATCTTTTATCCTTTTCTCGACTCTTAAAAAATGAAAAGGTTAAGTTCAGTGTCTTAAAATTTATTGACCACGATAACATCTACCCAATTAGCTTTTGTTTGTGTCAGTTCGAAGTAGGGATTGTCTCGGTAGATTTCGTAAGTTTCATCCTGGCGGAATCACCAGTTTCGTCTTCTACCGAAACATTGGTTGTGAGTCTCCCTGTGGTCCTGAGTATACAACCACTTAGTTCTCGTGCCCCAGGTGACGAGACTTACCAGTTTCATTGGAACCCTACGTGGGAATCTTTTGAGGACGGTGCCCCTTTTTGGGACCATACTTCTCCTCGTGCGTCAGTCCCACCTTTTTCATCTGACATGGATGATTTGTCCCCGACAATGACCGATGAGTCCGTTGCAACCAGCGGTGAAATTCCCATCTCAACGGACCCTATACATGTTAGTAGTACACCTGCTACTACAAATTTACCACAGGGCTATAAAGCTTTGAGAGATGCTACGCCTTCTGGAACTCCGTTCACAGGTCCCATTTGGTCATCACACACTTTTCCTACTACGGAGCCTTTTACTCCACCAAGTCTCAGTCTATCTGTTACCTTCGTCACAACCGCTCCAACGGTGTGTGCAGCCCCTTCGACTCCTATTTCTAGTCGTCCCTCAGCTTCTTTGTTTGGAGTCTTTGACCCCATGACAAATGTCCCAATACAGGAGCCATATGATCCATATTTGTCATCTCAATCGGTTGTTGAGGTATCGGTCCCATTGTCAATTGATTGGACCTCCACCTCTTTCCATGGTGGTCAAGTTTTATCTGCGCAATCTCCAATACAACCCCCCCAAGACCAACCAGGGCAATCTTTTCATGGAAACCCTTTCGTTACTGCTGCTCCTTTTTCCTCTGGTAACTAAGGTTAGTCGTCTTTTCAATAAGTCCAACCTGGTATCCAGCAGGGCTATCCCGTTGGACAAAGTGGTCAACAAACTATTAACCCAAACCAATCCAATGTCCAGTATAGTCCAATGTCTGGACAAGTTACTCAACCACTTGGTCAACCTACTGTCCAGTATTCACAACCCTCTGGGTAGGTTGGTCAACCTCGAACACAGTTGAGCCAACCAACTGCCCAGACTCCTCAACCATCTAGTTTGCTAGGACAACCTTCAACTGCGCAACAACAGTTCCAACAGGTAGGCCAACCTCAGTATCAGCAGGTACAACCTTCTGGACAGATCGGCCAACCTCACTATCAACAAGGTTTTCCTTCCGGCCAAATGGCCCAACCTATAGGACAGTCTATTGGCATTGCTCAATTCGGTCCGTGGCCCCAAATGGGACCCCAATACCCATCTGGTCTTCAAATGCAGGCTGGGTCTCAATCACAAACTTTTTATCCAACCCAGCCTGGTCCTTCAACTCAATTCAGAGCCCCACCACTATATGGCTACCAACAACCTCAAGGGCAATTTTCGTTTGCCCCGTACCAAAACTACCAGCAACCGCAAGCGAATCCCTCGCAAACTTATCAACAGCAATACGGCACACCTGCAGCATCATTTGGTAATCCTTATGCTGGGGGGCACTATACAAATCCCTATGGCCAATCCACTATGGGGCCAAATCCTTCCGGACAAACTCTATGGGGGCAACCACCACCTGGCTGGAACCCTGGTGCTCCACCCTACCAACAGCCCCAGATGCCTTTCAATCCTCAATTACCATTCTTAGCAACTTTAGAATTACCAGATGTATCCAAATTAACCAATGATCCTATTCTTCATAATCCTTATTGGCCTCCAGTTCCAACTAAAATACCTGGTGACTGTCCAAAATTCGATGGTAAAGCCAATGAAGACCCACAAGCCCATGTTATGACCTATCATTTGTGGTGTTCATCTAATTCATGGCTTGACGATTCAATTCGGCTTCGCCTTTTTCAAAGGACTCTCACTGGCTTTGCCGCTAAGTGGTATATCGAACTTCATCGCGGGTCCTTTCAAGATTTCAATTCTTTGGCTATGGCATTTCTTACTCATTTCCAGTTACCCATTTGATACAAAACGGGTACGAACCTCCTCACTTCTTTAAGACAAACGACGGCTACGCATATCTCTGATCATATCCATGAATGGAGACGGCGTAGACGTATGATCAAATTTTGGATTCCCGACCAGCTTCTTACCGATTGGTTTACGACTTCGTTCGTGCCTCCGATAGCTCGGGATATCGCCATGGGGGCGTGTATCACTGAAGAGCAAGCTATCGCTCGAGCTCAGTACCTTGACTTGGTTTATTCTCAGTCAGGTACATTATATGATTATCTGCCTGATGTCCCAAGACAAGGAACATCTAAAGCCCCGCCAACACCCACTGTTGATGGTATCATTGGTTCGGTTAATTCATCCTCAAAGAAAAATTCGACGAACCCTGCAAAGCAAAAAACATCTGCTTCGAATGCACAACCTTCCCAGGCATCGCCTGGTTCGAATGTTACTTCTGAGGTTAATGTCGTCCAATCTAATACGGCAAACAAGGCTTCGAAAGAGAAGAAAAAAGGGAAAGGGAAAAATAAGCCGGAACAGCCTAAGCAGGAAACCCCAAAACCTCAATCCGAGGACGGCACTAAACGCAAACCCAAATATCCTTGTCTTATTTGCGATGAAGATCACTTTACCAAGGATTGCCCGAGGCGGTCCGAAGTTAGTCATTTGTTAAAAGGCACCTCTAGGACTCCTGCGATGCTCAAAGAGCCCTTTCCCACCCAACACACTCAAAAAACTCAAATGGTGGCTGACCCTACTCAGCCTCCCTCTTCCTTTGGTTCTCAAGTGTTTATGGCTGGTATAATACCCATTAATATCAGTACTCGAACGAAAGATTATCCGTCATCTGCCGGGAAGGAGCCTGAGGTTCCCCCAAGTGCTCCCCCGTTCAGTTCAGGTCCGCTCCACATCGAGAGACCTACCACTGAAACGCCTCTTCGACCCCCTCCAAAAGGAGTACTCCGGAAATCCTCGTATAATCCGAATGCTCGTGCTACACAGCACTACAACATCGTTGAGGACTTAGCACAGACTCCGTCGGCTATGTCCGCTTTAGAGGTTCTCCAGAGCTGCCCTTCTCAAAGGAAGTCCATGCTATCTGCCATTGGTGGCATAGACCCGGCCGATTCGGATTTAATAACTTTTGATTTAGAACGCCACACTCAAAGACTGCCTCCCCAAATCGCCTTCCTCATACAGGTAATTATTGATTCGAAGACGATTCATCATACAGTTATTGATGAAGGTGCTTCAACTTGCATCATGTCTGTTGCCTGTTGGAAAGCTATTGGATCTCTGACGTTGAGCCAATCTCCCACTACCTTGGAAGCTTTTGATGGAAGAGCGTCCCGTCCTTACGGTATACTCCAATGTTTACCAATCTCTTTGGAAGGGAAAACGGTCGAGATGGAAGTTGAAGTCGTTGATGCTACTCTAACCTACAACCTCCTTCTCGGACGTAGCTGGATATACGCAATGCAAGTTGTTGCTTCATCTTTCTTCCGAATCATCCGTTTCCCTCATCAAGGGAAGATCGTTACCGTTGACCAGCTCTCCTTTTTTGCTTCTTCTTCCGAAGGCACCATCCCGTTCGTGGACCATACCTCCAAATTACCTAAGACTCTGGGAGCTGGACTTTTCAAAGATCCTGATCTTATGGGTGTTTTTCCACTCCCTCCTCTAAATGTCGCCTCTGTCAATATGATCGCTACTGGCTCTGATCCGTGGCTCGTACCCCCCACAGACCAAGTAGATTCCTGGGGCGACCAGATGCCATTGAGTCCTGCCGAGTTTAATTATGTTGAAATCATTACTGCCTTGGCTCCCTCCTCTACACTTACTCCATCCTTAGGACTTCTAGATGAGGCTTCTTCGGATTCTCTAGGAGAAATATTCCTCTCCGACGAAGCTATTATTGAGACTATGTCTCTGGAGGAACCTCCCTGGTATAGTTCTCACCATCGTTCCTCATTTCTCCCTGCCTCGCAGCATTTTCTGACATGCCTCGAGCGGTTTGCTCCTTGTCTCCCATCACAAATCCTTCAAACGCCTATTCAAATTGATCAGGTTTTTTCTGAAGGAAATATGGCAAACATTACACGCACCCAACCCCTCGACATCTCTGTTAAACCTGGGATAGTCGAGCATCTTCACATCGAAGTCACTTGTACTCCAGAGGAGATTCAACTTTATTCCGAACTTTTTCGCGAATTTCGTGATGTTTTCGCATGGTCCTATGAAGAAATGCCTGGCATTGATTCTAGTATAGTGATGCATGAAATAATCACGTACCCAGATGCTAAGCCTGTTCGTCAGTGTCTACGCCCTGTACACCCTCGGAAGGCTGCGGCGATTAAGGCCGAAGTAGAAAAGCTTCTTCACGCCGGTTTTATTTACCCTATTCCTCTTACAGATTGGGTTTCTAACATTGTCCTTGTAACTAAAAAACAAGGTACAATCTGGGTTTGTGTCGATTACCGTGATATAAACAAAGCCTGTCCTAAAGATAATTTTCCCACGCCATTCATTGATCAGATCATTGACGAGTGTTCCGGTAGTGAAATATATTCTTTTATGGACGGTTTCTCCGGTTATAACCAGATCAATATTGCTCCCGCTGATCAACACAAAACGGCCTTTATTTGCCCATGGGGAACTTTTGCCTATAAGAAGCTCCCTTTCGGTCTTAAAAATGCCGGTGCTACCTTCCAGCGTGCAATGTCTTATGCATTTCATGACATTCGGCATATTGTGCAACCTTATCTGGATGATCTTCCTGCTCATTCAGCTAAACGTCAGGACCACCCTAAACACCTTCGCGAAATCTTTCTTCGCTGTCGGTACTACCGAATCCAGCTAAATCCCCACAAATGTGTCTTCTGCGTTGAATCTGGCAGACTTCTCGGTTTTATCGTTTCTAGAGAAGGCATCCGTCTGGATCCCCTTAAAGTCGAAGCTATCGTCAATCTCCCTCCCCCAAATTCTTTGCATCAGTTGCAAAGTTTGCAGGGGAAAGCCAATTTTTTACGCCGTTTTGTTCCCAACTATGCCGAGGTAGCTAAAGGTTTTACGCGATTACTAAAGCGTGATATCCCTTTCCATTGGGATGCCACAACTCAGGAATCTTTTGAACGTCTCAAGAGTTTACTTGTTTCTGCTCCATTGCTTCGTCCTCCGAATTATTATCGTGACTACACCTTGTATTTGGCTGCCGCCGATACCACTATCGGCATGGTCCTTGTCCAAACTGATGATGATAACACTGAACATGTTATTTACTATCTCAGCCGCAACCTGTTAGACGCGGAAACTCGATATGCTTATATCGAAAAGTTGGCACTAGCAGCAGTTTGTGCTGTACAACGCTTCCGTCATTATATTCTTTTGCGTACTACTACTGTGATTTCCGATTGCAACCCCATGACGTATATATTGTCACGCCAGTTACTAGGGGGCAAATACTCAAAGTGGATTGTTATCCTCTAAGAGTTTGACTTGGAATTTACCACTGCCAAGTCTAAGAAATCCCTTGTGTTTGCTGAGTTAATTTGCTCTTTGCCATCTTCTTCCTCGACCTCGCCTGCAGAAGACCAAATTCCAGATGAAACCCTGTTCCTCATCAGCACCCTCGATCCATGGTACGGAGATATCATCACATATCTGCAAACGTTCTCCTTCCGCCAAGATGTGTCTAAAGACGCTCGGCGGAGGATTCGTCATCTATCTCAACCCTACCGTATCATTGGAGATACATTATATCGTCTTGGTGCAGACTCCGTTCTCCGCCGTTGTCTTACCCTAGAGGAAGCTGAATGGGTTCTAAATGACTGCCACTCTGGTGCTTGTGGCGGACATATGTCCGGATATGCTACAGCCCAAAAAATCCTTCGTGCTGGCTTTTTTTGGCCCTCTATTTTCAAGGATTGCATCCTTGCCGTCCGCTCTTGTCATGAGTGCCAGATATACCAGCGGAAAATGCGAGCGCCTTCTGCTCCGTTGCACCCTGTGGTTTCCGTCGACCCTTTTGCAAAATGGGGCATTGATTATATGACCTGTAACCCTCGCTCGGCCGGGGGGCATGGGTTTGTCATCGTTGCCGTCGATTACTTTACTAAATGGGCCGAGGCGATGCCTACATTAACTGAAGACGGTCACACTGTGGCGCAATTTTTATTCAATCATGTTATTTCACGATTCGACGTCCCTCAAGCCATTGTCACTGATCACGGAAAGCATTTCCGTAATCATATGATGACGGAATTAACAACCCAGCTAGGCTTGCAACACGATAGTTCAACTCCATACTACCCTCAGTCCAATGGTCAAGTTGAAGCTGTCAATAAAATCTTGGTTACAATGCTTCAACGTATCGTTGGTGTGCATAAATATAACTGGCATTTGATGTTATTCCCTGCCTTATGGGCTTACCGAACCTCCGTGAAGGATGCCACTGGTTTCACTCCATTTCAACTAGTTTATGGACTAGAGGCTACCCTTCCAATTGAATGTGAGATCCCTTCATTGAAATTAGCCGTCGAGCTGCTTCCCAACACTACCCCGTTAGAAGAACGCCTTCTTTACCTAGAACGGTTAGATGAGACTCGTCGCCTCGCCTCTTTGGCCATCGAAACACAAAAGAAGCGACTCAAGACTCACTTCGATCAGATCGTCCATCCGCGTTCTTTCATTGAGGGAGACTTGGTCCTACTCTATGATCAAGCGAAAGATAAGCTAGGTGCAGGAAAGCTCGAGTCTATGTGGCTAGGCCCTTATATTGTCAAGAGAGTCCTGCAGAAAGGGGCCTACGAGCTGATTGATTATGAAGGAAACCCTCTTGGGAAGCCCCGAAATGGGCTTTACTTGAAAAAGTACTATGCGTGATGCTGGTACATTTTATTGTGTACATACATGTACTTTAGTGTATTGTGTGTCGGTTTTCGAGACATAGCTACCACTTATTGTGTTTTTTCGCTTCTTGTGCAGATGTCGGATGCACCTTATGTTGGTTTTGCTGATGGTGCCTGCCGCAGTACCCGCGATTTGTCTTCTGCGGCATGGGTGATCTACGATCCTCATAGCGAGCTAATAGATTGCCAGGGTGTGTGTTTAGGCCGTACTACTAACAATGTCGCCGAATACTGTGCTGTAATCGAGCTACTTGCTAGAGCAATTAATTTCGGTATTCGCGCATTGATAGTGAAACTGGACTCTCAACTTGTTGTCCACCAGCTCAACGGGCAATATTCCGTCAGAAACCATCATATACTAAGGTTGTATTTACGTGTAAGGTTGTTAGAAAGACATTTTGATTTTATTACATATCAACATGTTCCAAGACAATTAAACACGTTATCTGATGCATTGGCCAATCATGTATTAGATAGACATTTGCATAATTTGTAATTAAAAACATTATGTAAGCAAGCACAGGAAAACAAATAATGAACCATGAACATATGTATATATATACGTGTGTGTCAAAATGTTTGCGCCCCGCGCATTACATAATCCAAAAAATAATACATGTCCAAAATTCATACAGCCGTCGACAACATGTCTCTCAAAAACGTGCAAAAATGAAACCTAGGCGTCTAATCGCGGTGATGCTCATGATAGCATGTCACCGCCCGCACCAAACGTCTCAACAGACAATGGACACGAGTAGATACTCCCACCGTATGCCTCTGGTACGCTCTAGGCACGTCCGCCAGTCTGCCATAATCTGGGATCCCGCGAGTAAGTGCCTCGAGGTTCCGTACTAGGTCATCATCCTCACCCTCTGCCTGAGGGTCCGCTGCAGGTTGTACTCTCCGTACGTTGTGAGGCAAGTCGGCTGGTCGCTCTGCACCAACATCTGCATACATATATATAGGTGCTGTAAGAAATAGACATGAATTATAAAAACTTGAATATGTTAAAATATTAAAAACATAAAGGGTCCTTACCTAGCTCCTCGTCCCAGTCCTCTCCCTCAGGCAACGGGAGGTCTGGATCTCCAGTAAAATCAGTGCCCGCATAGGGCCAGTCCTCCACGACGATCAACTGGTGTTGGAGCCAAATGAAGAACTCGGGCCTCCAGGCCATCTGCTGGCCCCCACCTCCTCTGGGCATAAGTGGTGCCCATCGAGCCAACCTCGCCTCCTGTGGCGCTGGATCTTCCACTATACCTCCTGGGATCCGAAATATCGGTAGCCGCTCCAGGAAAAACGATACTATGATGGATCCATATCCAAACTGTTTATTGCCATCACGCTTACATTTGGTAAGCTGCCTCTTGATATTTGTTGTTACTGCCGTGGCCCAATCAAATAATGTAGGGTGTAGGCACTCAGTTGCCAGCAGAAAGTGATTCTTGCTGGCCTCGTGGGGTGCCTGTACCCCAGCCGTCCGAGTGATAGTGAAGAGTACCACTCGTAGCACCAAATCTGGGATAGTGACAATGTCCACCTTGGCACTATTGGATCCAAAATGGGCCCCAGGACAAACTCTGGCCATTACCTCCCCCATCTTTTCCCCAGAAGGTCTACTACCGGTCAAGATGGGCCGTGCGCCCCACCGAGATAGTCCAGTAATAAAATAGACATCAGAGACATCCAACTCCAATGTCTGGTCTTTCAGGCGGAATACCTGATCCTCAATATCCCAGGCATCCACAATAAACCTTAGTAGCTCGGGCTGTGCACGTAGATATGAGGTAAGGAAGAATTTTTTCAGGCCACAATCTCGCAAAGCATTCATGCATGCGTCATCTTCCAATGCCAAAGCATCTATGGCCTCATGTTCCCTTTCTCTCCATTCTATAGCCATTCTGACCAATCCCTGCAACCAAAACACCAAAATGACATCATAAGATCAATGGTGAAACCAAAAATTAAAGAAAATTGCAGGTTCAACGGTCAAAATCATGTGAAAATTGGTTCGCGCGATTGGCGCGACTGTTTTCAAAACAGTCGCGCCAATGGCGCGTCTCCTTTAGAGAAAATTGCCCATTGGCGCGGTCCCGTGAGGAAAACTCGCGCCAATGGGCGCAACCCTAATTTTTGCAATCCTCCTTGTAGAAGATCATTCTGTGGAAGAAAAACTAAATAAATTGAATAGAAATGGAGCTAAAGATGAGGCCTCTTACCTGTTTCAAACGGCGGCTCGAATGATCTCCTGGATTGGTCGCAATCAGCAGTTGAAGTTTGCACCCAAAACCCTCCAACGATAAACTTACAAGGTAAAAAGTGAAAAGTAATTTTATTTTTTACTATTTCACTATTTATAACTTCTTTTGGCTTAAAAAACACATTAAAATCATGTTTTTGTGAATATTTTTATGTCAAAGTAGGATTTTACGCTGTTTTTGTATGTTGACGGGGATTAGTGCCACTCAAAGCAACATAACGAGCTCCTTTTTTCGGTTTTTCGAGCTCGGTAAAACACGAAAAAGGTTACTTCAAGGTCCACTTTCAGCTCTTTTCTGACCATTTAAAGAGGAAAAGATTGCCGAGTCGCTCCTCTTGACTCGTTAAATGGTGATAAGGGGCGGTCGTTGTAAGTTCTTTTTGTCGACCGTTAAAACATAAAAAGATTACCGGGTTTTTGTCATTTCAAACTCGTTAGTGGTTACGAAACGACATGGTTTTGACCGCTTTTTTACTTTTTCAGGTTGAAGTCACTAATCATGAAAAGTACTCCTCGATCGTAATGATCGGGCGGTTCTTTCGGGTATTATTTTATACTTTTTCGGGCCCGAGAGACACAACTTTACGAAAAAGGACATCCCTGGAGTTTCCTTTTCTGCTGTCTTTTAAAACTCTCTAAATATGAAAAGACGCCGAGTTCTTCCTTTGTCAGACTCGTTAAAACTTAATGACATCGGATTTTGTCACAACACAAGCATATGCTATCCCCATCAAGCTTGTTAAAAATAACTGGGGTACTCGCCAGAAATGGCGGGGGGAAAAGAAAATTTTTGAACCATAATTATTATCGTAACGGCAGTATGTCGCTCTTGAACATGGCACTTTTTGCTTTCGTGTCCGGGGTGGGGATATTTCATCTCATATCTTTCACTTGCTTCCATGGACTTGGGTACCCTATTTGATCTCTCATCCACTCATTGCCTCGTCATCATGACCTTTGATACATTGATGTCAAATACTGCCAATTCCGTTAATGTGCCGCCGATATGTTCAAGAGAAGTTGACCTCTGCAAAGCAACCTCCCTCTGATAGTTCGCACAATCTTGATTCACAACATCATCTCTCTGTCTCGTGTCGATGATGTGGGAAACATTATGGCCCACCTTCGATCAAGGTTACTCCCTGTCGACTTCAACTCATTATCCAGGGAGTTGATCTAGAGACTCCTTTCCGGTGCCTTGGAGCCTGCATGCCTCAATGGCAGGTTCTTCGTGTTCGACGTGAGGTTTTCATCATTGGCCTCCGATCGAATGATTCTACGGGTGTTCGACTCCAAATCATTGATTCACACGCCGTAGATTGTACCTATAGTACCTTGAGGGCCATTGTCATTATTGGTGGTACCTCTCGCGTCTGTTAACAGTTTCCACTATTGACTGGTAATCAGACGATGTTCATGCATGTTCGACTTCAGCTCATATATTTACATGCTTGAACTTGTACTCTTGTTCGGGTCGAGATGGAGCGCAAGACCCTGGATTGTGTCTGTTGTAATCCAGGCGTGATTCTTGATACTTGACTCATTCACTGGATGGCTGCGACCATACCTGAGTCAATTCATTGATCCTAACCAGATGGCTGCGTCCATACTATGGATCCAAATTATTTATGTACTCTCTTATGGATGGCTGCGACCATACCACGTACATCATGTAATTGAACTATCAGTCATGTCTCTTAATACAGCTCCTCGGCGGCAGTAACTATATGTGCTCTTATGTGTTCTTATGTGTGTTCTTGTAAAGCATTTCACCCCTCTTCACCTCTCGGACTTCATGCTTTAGGGGGCATCTATTACACAGTAATTTGTCACCATCCCTGTTACTCCTCTTGTCGTACCTTGGAGGACCCATCTCGGGAGTTATAAGAAGTGACAAAGTCTAAAAACACTTGCATTATGTTCCCCTGAGTATGTACTCCATGTTCCCTAAAGACACCTTCTGCAGATCATCCCTGAAAAGTGCTCTTTTTCCATTGGCGCAAGTCCACAGTATCCTACCCGCGTCAATGATGGAGATCCTCAAAAGAGGGCGCGACCATTGGTGCTCTGTCTTAGAGCAACAGTCGCGCCAACCAAATTTAGTCGTGCTTTTTGCCTTAACGCATGTCCGACTGTTGTTTCCTTCATTACATGGAGCTTTTCTGAAGATAAAAAATCAGTCTTTTGTCGAGCTTTATCCTATATCCATCTTTAATGGCTTTTGAGGATAATGCTAATCCACAAAAGGTGTCCCGGTTCATCGTATCCTCCTCCCTTCTTCATCTGTATAAGCTTGTCATTATGCATTGGACAAGCTAGGGCTAGTGATTTAGTGATTGAGTGATAGTAGTGATAATCATTGGTCATGGAGTGTTAGATGTTGAGTTCTTGAGTTCTTGGAGGAATGCTAGGGAGTGCTAGAGAGGTTATGCTGCCGGAGAGGAGATGCATTGCAAGACACATATAGTTACTCGCCCAGCCGGGAGAAGGGTCAATGTCAGAACAATGGTTGTAACTTTTCCTGTTTATTAATTGATGAGCGACTGCTATTATAGTTCCAATCTCATTGTCTATTATGGTGATGTGTTGATTTATTTCCTTTCTGACTGAAATATAGTTGTGCCTTGGTAGTTTTTATGTTGGTATCTGTCTCTTCCTTTGCATGTGCAGGTGTTCGTTTGTGATCTGTTGGAGCGAGGGAGCGGGGATATCAACTCTGCTTCAATCATAGCGTTGGACTCCAGGTTGGTCTTCTTGATTCACCTTTGATGCATAACTAGGAACTTGCATAGCAGCGTGGTTTGATTGTGGCTAGTTCTGTTATAGGCTAGTGGGATCACCTCTGTCCGCAGAGGGGATTTACCTGACCAACACTCATGAAGGTTGCAGGAGCGTTCGTCAATCCGAAATGCATAACCAACCATTCGAAAAGGCCCTGCTTGGCTTTGAAGGCAGTCTTCCACACATTAGAGGGTTCAATTGGTACCTGGTGATATCTTGACTTCAGATCAATCTTGCTGAAATATTTTGCCCCCTTCAATTGGTCCAGGAGGTCATCAATCCATGGGATCGGGTACCTATTATGGACAATTATCTTATTCAATGCCCTATAGTCAATACAGAGTCTCCAAGTCCCATCCTTCTTCTGTACCAACATGATCGGGCTCCCACAGGGTGATGAACTAGGATGGATGTGACCTTTCTGCAACAGCTCTTGAATCTACCACTTGATTTCATCATTCTCCACAACAGAGCGCTGATAGATTGGTCCATTGAGCAGCGGTGCACCTGGGGTCAGATCGATGGAGTCCTTGGCCTGACAGTGCAGAGGAACCCCTTCGAGGGAGGTGAAGATGTCCTCGTACTCCTCCATGACCTTGTCCATGTGTAGTTGTCGTGGGGAGGGGCCCTATCTGGAGGTCATGGCCACCGTCTTTTTATTTCCTTGTGGGTGTATCATCAAGAAAACAAATTTCCTGGTTTTGGAAATGAGCTTACTGCATTCTTTTGCAGTAACCAAAGAGATGGTGGTAGGTGGTGCTACCTTCGGTATCCTGTACAACTTATTTCCCAATGTAACAATAATAGCACGGGGCCTTGATTCATACATAGCATGTCGCTTCCACGAGTATGGTTGTCTTAATAGTACATCACAAACTTCAAGGGGAGCAATGTCACGTAATACCTCATCCATGAAGGGCTTGATGTTGTATGGAAGGTGACACTGTTGGCTCACATGAAGATCCCGTCCTTGGTGAAGCCACCCAATGGTGTACCGTTGTGGATGTGCTATGGTCAGTAAGCCCAACTACTTCATGACCTCTACCGAAATGAGGTTCTTTTAGCTCCTACTGTCAATAATGAATTATACTGGGGATCCCTTTACCCACATCTGGGAGTGGTAGAGACGCTCCTCCTCCTCTGGATCTTCGGTTCCTCCTTCTGTGTCTTTGTGGTGGCAACGGTGGTGCTGGGCTCTGCATCAATAATCTTATTCCCTTTGTTATTCCCCTTAATGGGTTTTGAGTAGAGTCGGAACATGCATCTGATTCTGAAACCTTTAACTAGGCGACCAGCGATTGCTTGGCCCAACACTCACTTGTGCTGTGAGTGGAGCTCTTATGGAACTCACACGACTTTCCCATGTACATTTTCAACTTCACAGCGCTGTTATTTGCTTGCAGCTTTGGCGGGTTGTCTTCGGCCGTCTCGCCTTGGCTTTGTCCTTTATTCTATGGTTTGGGGGAACCTTTCCCTTGCTTTAAATTCGAAGATCCAAAGTCTCTCTTCTTTTGTTTAAACTTTTGCTCGACCTTGACGACATATTGGTATGCCGTGCCAAGCGAGGGGATGTTTAGGAATTCTATTTCTTCCTAGATGTACTTGTGCAAGCAACCATGGTATTTGAGTACCAAATGCTGCTTTGAGTCTTTGATACCCAGCTTTGTTTGAAAGGTATGGAAAATATTCGTAAACTCTGGCACATCTTGGTCCCTTCCTTGCTGCAGCATTGTCCACTTTATGTATTGATCCTCATAGCTTCTGACAGGGTAGTACTGCTCCTTGATGGCATCCCAAAATGAATCCCAAGTGGGTGCAGCTGAAAATAGTGAGCCTGTACTTTCATCCTTCAGCTCACAGTAGGTTTCCCACGAGTCCTTGATGTGGGGGGCTACTTTGAGAAGAGTCAAAATAACCTTTTCCTGACTGGAAAAATCATGAATAGAAAAGTAATCCTCTAGCATATTTAACCATTTATCTAAAGCTTCTGCATCTATTTGACCCTTGAATATGGGTATTTCTAAATTAAATTGTACCTTAAAGGGCATGGCATTTCCAGAGGAGATGCTGGAAGCCGAGGTGTCACCTCTTGGTAGCCGCTGAAGGATCTGGGAAAAGCTGTCCATCATCGTGTTCCTTTGTTGCTCGAGGGCTTCTTCGAGCAATATTTTGATAGGATCTCCTGCCCCCTCATCTTTCTTTTCATATGCCATAGGAGGCTGTCGGGATTTGCGAGACTGGTCTTGCAAAGGTTTGACCAGTTCAAGCCCTAACTCCTTATATCTCGACCTCGTTGGGGACATGCAAAGAAAAACAAAGAAGAAAAGTGGACCCCTTTGATACCACTGATCCAAATTTAAATAAGGACGCAATAAAATACAGAGATAACCATAAAGGCGGATATGCAGTGGAAATAATACTTCATTTCATTACTGTAAAATACTGAAATATGCTTACTAACAGAAATGGAAATAAACTAGCTAGGGTGAAGGTAGCTTATCTCTAAGAAGAGATGTGGCAGATACATGCCTTTGAACTGTGTTACAATGAGGCTCTAAGGCCTATTTGTTGTTGAGAAATAATGGAAAATCCTAAACATCCAAAAACCTAACCCTAGAAGATGAAACGACAAACTATGGGCCCCGTTTGGGTAAATTGGTACATCAACTTCTTGGGTCGTAACTTTCGCATATGATCTTTGTTTTACGCACAAAATATCTCGTTAGAAATTTATATACAAGAACTACAACTTTGGGAAGAGCAACATCGGTCTATAGACCCATGTTGCTCCCAGTTTTCCCAAAAAAAAGGTCGTTTAGGACCTCAAAATGGTTCTGAAAGTTCACGATCCAAAAAAATGCTAAAACTAGTAAGTTGTGCTACAATTAAGGAAACTGAAAAACCTGAGAGAAAGAATGGTGGGGCTCCAAGTGGACTTGGTAGGTGGCCACCAAAATCCACCTGGATCATATATGAGTTTGTTTCCTAACAATTTTATCAAGTAGGATATGAATCAAATCTATGAAAAACCTTCTCATTATAGAGATTGAGATGAGCACTCAATTTATTCTTTCCACCACAGTTAGAATCCATCTCCACTACAATGAATTTCCTCACATTAACACCTTTGGAATGAACGGTTATTCCACACCCCTATCAATATAGAAAATAAAATTTATATTTTCCCAAAACATCAATATCGTTATTAGCATTTGTATTTGGTTTAATTATGCTACTAAGAAAAAATCAAAATTATAGATCCTTTATTCCTTAACATGAGAAGTTCAGTATGATTTCTCTCAAAATCCATTATTTTAGCTCTCCCTTCTATTAACAATTCTTCATTTTTCCAAGGATGATGATTTTGTAGATGACCAACCTCAACATCAACAGTTGGTCAAACCTCAACATTTTTAGTTTATCTTAGTAATACAAAGGTTTCATGTTCATTTTTAGCTCATTAACATTCCTAGCAACTTCAACATGCATTAATCTGTTAGGTAAGGAATTAAATTTGAAATTTTCTAGTAATATTAAAAACATGGAAAGATACAAGATAATAGCCATTTAAGAATATTGTAATATAACTATATGGTTTTTCTTATACCCCTACTCCACCCCTTACATTTATCACCTCATGTTTACACCCTTATTCTACAACTATTATACATCCACTCGTGCTTATCATTTTATTTTAGTATCCATTCTCCACCCTACAAAACATGCCATTGAAAAGAATGAAAAATCATGACCACCCTCGTGATTTTCACGCATGCATGTCTTTTGACCACCCATCATCATGATTCCTTTCATGTGAAATGGCCCATATACTTGAAATGAGTCTCTAACTTGTATATTTCTCAGAAAACCCTAATTACCGTGCTAATAGTGACAAATTGTTAAGAGAAGAGCATCTCCACATACCTCAGAGAGAATTTCAATGTCAACATATGGGGAAAATTACCACAATCAGAAAGGAAACATGGCTTCTAGAAGCTATGGAATCATGACCTGAGTTTGATGCCACTAGACTTATACTCAGAGCTACAAATTGGCTTCCATTCCTTCAAAAAATTCATGGGTATGATAACTTTATTACTAGAGCATTTTCAGAAGGGTTTGATGGTCGAATTGATTAGGAAGGAAACTTTGTGATGGTAGTGATGGAAAATTCCATGGAAAAAGTCAGTAGAATGCCTCAAACATGGGAGTTTTGGCTTAAGAACAAACAGGTTGACCAAGGTGTATGACTAAAGTTTTTGCTTAACATAACATAGCTCAAATTCAGGAAGAAGAGTAGCATAATTCTAGATTATAGATAAGTGTAGAAATCTATTGTTTTTGTTGCAAAAGTTTATAATGTGAAAGGGGAGGTATGCAATCACTTTCCTTTGCCATATTTGTATCCCTCTCTGCTTTGAAGCAAATTATAACTTTAAATTCCCATTTTATTTATGTAAAAACTTTGGCAAAATGGAAAAATTCAAATGACAGAGCCTAGTAATGTTAGTCATAGATTGTATCGTTATGGTCTAATTAAAATAATTATCTTGGAGGAGGTATAAAAAAAGGTGATAATTGGAATTCCTTCTTGGTCCATAATAGATTCATTGATGTGTGCATTGCACATGAGGAGATACCCAAGCAAGTAAATCATGTCTATGAACACAATGATAAGATTGATAGTGAATAGCCTAGTCTTCATGAGATTGAAAATTTTCTTTCCTATCGAGAAAGTTATATAAGAACCAAAAATGGACATGGACAACTTGTTTTAGATGTCCATAGGAGAATTTCTAGGAGCATGGCTAAAATCAACTTCCAAACAAACTATTGAGCATCCATAACTAGCTACCACATCTCCTCCTGAAGATGTTACCTCTTTTCATATTGAGCCAATAGCAACTGGGCATAGTCACATTCGATAGAAGGAGTTTTCAACCCTTTTCTTAGGAAGTATAAAACCAAATTTCCTAATACTAATATTTTGTTACTTCACTTCATCTTTGATTAATATAAAGTGTTTCATGCTATTGTCTATAGACCACCTATGCCTAATTTGATCATAGTTTGTTAACTTTCCAATAAGTGTGACATTGTTTGAGAGGGCCCTCAATTCAATCAAATGTTTCTATGTTCTCTTTAGTTTGTAGTGTAGCATTGGTAGGAGATTGTAGTTCATTTTATTATATTTTCATTATTGGTGTGTTACATTCACTAGTTCATTTACTTTTTTTTTGACTGCTTATGATCTATTGTGTGTCTCTCTTACGTAGAGATGAGATCTCTCATTAAATGACTAAGAAACACTTCGTAATTGTGTGTTTTTTTGCATGAAAAATTTACGAAACTTTGTGATGTCAACCAAGTGATTGGATATCCCTTAGGAATTTTATGTGGTGATTTGATTTAATTTTAACTTTTACATGTGTTGTTTATTTTGACACTAGCTACAAAAGAACAAGTCTTATTGATGTTAGGAATAATACTTGTTTTGTAAATTAGATAGGAACACTTAGGGTCTTGCTTGAATTAAATATTGTCCTCTTTGCCTTAAAAAACCCTTCTATGAGTTTATCATCCAAAGAAAAAGATCTTTGTAACATTTGTTTTGAATTATTTATATTTCAAAGTATTACTCTTATTCAAAAGTATTATATTATAAGTTTAATGAGTATTTTACATAGGTTTTATGGTCTATTAATATCCTAAACTTTACACGTACAACATTAGTGTATTTCAAGTTTATGCCCCGAAATTAATGATTTAATGTGCAAGATTTAAGTTAATTAATTGATTGACATGATTTTCATAGTTTAAGGCAAGAATATGAGTGAGTTTATAAGCGGGCATGAACTCCCACTGATATGGTACTAAAATGATCATTGAAACAAGAGAGAAAGTGAGGAGGTATATAGGAGTTTGATCTAGATTTTATCAAATGGAGGGTATTATGATCTATGGAGGTATATCCAAAAGTTTCTAGCATGATGAAATTTTAGTGAGGAAGGGAAAAATACAACTAAAAATTATGGGTATTCTCATAAGATTGGTGGCATGACTATTTAAAAATGGAATCACTTACTCAAATGGTTCAATAAATCATGCGAAGTAATAAAGGCCTCCTTGGAGTAATAATACTACAATAACATTGGAAACTCAATGTCTCAATGTCTCAAGTAATTATCTTGTCTTAGCTTGGTCTTTTTCTTTGGTTTCTAGGTTGGAGTGAGGATGGTTGGTATTTCTATACTCCACAAGGGATTACTCTTATTATTTGGGATGTTATTTGAGTTTAAGGCTCTAATATATGGTGACCTAGTTGGTGATATGCACTTTTGAGTCAATTAATTTTGATGTTATAGGGATGGGAGGTTTGATTTTTCTAGTAAGATACCAACCATTTATAAGATAAAATCAAATGAGGTAGCTCCAAAACTTGGAACTCGGAGAAAAACATAGATTTCACCTTGAGGGCCTTGGGATCTAAGAATATAAATCATGTGCCTAGAGCTAAGAAGCAGGTCATAGAGGTAGAAAAGAACTTCGATAAAAGGTTCCTTGAGCTAGCTAAAGTGGAAATTGGATGGGCGAATTAAAGACTTGGTATATTCTTAGCCCTTGGAAACAATTTTTCTTAGAATAGAAAACACTTAGTAGATTTTCAAAACTCTTATTACTCAAGCTCTAAAAAACAAGGAGGAATACTAGTGGGACATTCTCCATGCCATCAAGATCTTTGAGGGAAATTTTGAAGCATGAATATGTAAAGAAATCTTTATAATAGGTAGAATGGTTTCTCAAATGAAAGATGGAGATGAAATCAAGTTTGAGAGAGAGAATTCGTGTATCTTGTAGGGAACACAAGTGAATCCCATCATCCTTGAGGAAAACCTAAAACCTTTTGGGTCTAAATAAACCAAGAAGTGTGATTATAAGGAGCTAGTTGATCAACATATTGAAGACAATGCACCATGAGTCATAGATTGATGTTTATTTTGTCATGTTATAATATTTTTCATGCACAAATATAAGATATTATCTTAATATGCTATTTTCTTATGTATAATGGCATGTAAAAAAAATATACGCGTATTTTTTGGTCCAATAGTGTGATGTCCAAATGGAAAAGGACATTTTCCGATTAGATAAGCCTCTAAGAAAGAATGGTTTAATATTGTTTATATATAATGTAAATTAATATTTATGTTTTAGATTTATATAATTCTTATAACTTAGTTGTTAATTAATAAAGAAGGTAGTTTTTATTAATTGATAATAAATTGTTATGACTTAACTATTAATTAAGGAAGATCACTATTATTAATTGTTATCTATGAATATGGATTGACTATGGTCATTGGCTACTCGTTCATTTGGCTCATGTTTCATAAGAGAGAGGCTTCCATAAGGGAAAAAGACATATGCTCTTACTAGATACCTTTAACCACTCATAAGAAATTTGGTGCTCTACAGTTCTACAACATAGTATATGGTAGATGTTCACGCGATAGAAGTTATAAGTTAGACAATAAAGGTTAAATGTAAACATTATATAATTTTTTTTTATATTGTAATTTTTTTATTAATCATAATATACAACTGCATTGTTAAGACAATCATTGTGAGGTCACCAATTCAAATACCTTGGGTCCAGCATATATATATGTGTGTCTATGTTATGTATAAATTAATATCATTTTTACCATATAAATTAAAATAATTATTTTGTATGCATGTTTAAATTTAATGAATAAGTACATAAAAATTCCATACTTACAATATAACTAGATTCCTAACTATGGATAATATTAACTTTCAAATAGGATTTGTTACAATACCATGGGCCAATACCATGGCTTATCAATACCACATTCCCAAAAACCATAACTCATTTTAAAATCAAAATATTTTATAAGTATTTTATTTTAATTTAATTTTGTAATATTTAATTAAATCAAAACTTAATACTTAAAATATAACAAGATTCTTAACCAAAGATATTCATCCCCATTTTACCATAAATATTATTAAATTGTAAATAGGCTTTGTTAGAATAGGAAGGGCCAATATCATTTAACATTTTTAATCTAATGTCGACACTATTTAAAAATCAATCTAATTATTATTTTGTATAAACACAATATAAATTTAAAGAGGTTTATGGACATTAAAAAAAATACATATGGTAAGTATATGGTAAATAAATAGAAATAAAAATAAACTAGAGGTATGGTAAATAAATAAAATCTCTTTTTATATTTACTCCATAAACCTCTTTAAACTCAAAAAAAAAAAAAGAGTTAAATCTATGGGCCAAATACCATAGTAAATAAAAGAAATATGTTAAGTAAACAAAAATATAAATAAACTAGAGGTATGGTAAATAAATAAAACCTTTTCAAATTTACTCCATAATCCATGAACACTAAAAAAATGATGTTTTATCTAGGTGAAGCTCATGGTACAAATATTAGATGGCCCATGGTATTGAGACACAATGTTATCTACAGAATGGTAAAATAGCCCATGGTATCAACTCATAATATTTTTATTAATATTAATATTAATAAAAATAAAAATGACCCATGGTATATATAAATAGCCCATGGTATTGAGACACAATGTTATCTACAAATGGTAAAATGGCCCATAGTATTGAGACACAATGTTATCAACAAAATGGTAAAATAACTCATGGTATCCCCTCATAATATTTTTATTAATATTAATATTAATAAAAATAAAAATAAAAATAAAAATACACATAGTATATATAAATCAAATATCTATTAGAAAAACAATACAGATCCTATCGTCCTATTCTTGACCTGCCCAGATCTTGTTATTGTTCAACTGCGCAAAACTTCATATCTCTTGATCAGATCTATTGTTCAAAGAATGGAACAAGGGAACAGAAGCAGTAACAATAATGAGGGAGAAGTGCTTCTCCGTATTCTGAGAGACGTGGAAGCCGCACTAAACGCAAACGCAACAGAGGCAATTACAACCACTGAAAGGCCCCAAAGCGAAGATCATGTAGATGCAGAGCATTTGGTGTCCAGCATAACTGTTAATATAACTGTTAATATGATCGAACTTGAGAATGTTGGTCTACCTGAGTTCCGGGAAGGGTGGCGGGGAGAGAGGATAGATCGCACGAGAATCAGAGTTAACAGAGCCGATGAAATTGCTCAAAATGAAGAGAGTGATGAAGACTATCTCCTGGAGAATGTAATCGTTATCAGATTTATAGATGATTTCCGCCCACAGAGCGATGGAATCGTTAAAACTCAAATTATTTGGAATTCCAAATTCTCGTGGCGTGATATCAAACAACATCTAGAGAATGATACATATAAATTCTATTTCAAATATGTAATTATATTTGAAATAGAAGAAGAAGAGGAGGAGGAAACAGAAGGAGAAGAAATAATTACTAGTGATGGAGAAGAAGTGTGGGTAAATAGCAGTGTTCGTGCAGCAATTGATGCGTTGCCAGCAGTTGTAAGTCCCCAAGACAAGGAAAGCGGGGATGTGGTAATGTGCAGTATCTGTCACGAAACGTTTTCCACTAGAGATCCTGCAAAACAATTACCGTGCACACATAGTTTTCATGCAAACTGCATTCTGTTATGGTTTGATCGTAAGCATTCGTGTCCAGTATGCAGACGTAAGGTGGTGTTGCAGCAAGACAACCTTGTTGTTCTCAACTTGAGTTCTGGGTAACTTAATTTTTTTTCAGTAACAATTTTTTTTCTCGGTGGCCATCTAGTTTGAAGCTTTTCCCATTACTCTGTTTCTTGACTCCGCCAAACAAGATTAAGTAGTATTTTCCATGTTGCATTAGTAGTAGACCGTTTCACACTACCATCATCAATAGCTTAAATGGGTTGGTTTTATATTCTACAAATCTATTATATTATTGTTTGAAAACCGCTGCAGCGCCGAAATGTTAGTTCATTGCTGTTTATCTTCAGTATATTTCAGTATATGTAACCTATGCAACATGAGCTTATGGGTTTTACTATACGTTCTAGATTTGGAATTGGACCGCATTTTGTTTAGTGCATAATATTTAAATATATGCTTGATTGAAGGCCTGAATGTGTGTTTTATCGATCGTAAAATGTGACAGAATTTTTAATTATTTGAGTATGTTTAGTGTGGGTAACATGATGCTATTGGATTTTATTGTGTAGGTTAGAATTGGAAAAATGCTATGGATATTTTTTTACAAATTTCTCTTTTATGTATCATAAATAATTTTTTGGTTAGGTTAACATTTCACTATAATGAAAATGGTGTCATTTGAGTAGACAATGGTGTCACTGAATTATTCAAAACATAAAATGTATCTGTGCATTTGAATGTCATGCATTGAGGCTCAATCAAGAGTTGAGCCACCATGTTTTAGAATGCCTAATTATCCAGGTTAGCTAAAAGAAATTGTAAGTGCATTCAGACTTCCATATATATTTAAACTTCACAATAAAGAAGTTTATAATTGTTTACTCTGTAATTTTATTGAATGAAAGAGTACAAGGGATTTTACCATAAATGAATGATGTCATGAATTTCAGGGTCTATTTCAAAGGGAATATGATGTTGTTATCTGATTAAGCAGGTTTTATTATTTTATGTTTTGAACACAATAGACTAGTGCAATTGTGGACAAATGTTTGAATTTGTCATGAATGATAAAGGGAAAGATCGTTGAATATTATGTTGTCATATATGTCAAAGATAGGGGGTGATTGAGAATGTTAAAGGTAGGGGGAGATTGTTTGAAATATTGTTTGGATACCTAGTTTTTTCTTAATGCCTAGTTTGGATACCCTATCTTTCAAGGAATTTTTACTCTAAATACCTTGTTCAAATGGGAGCAGAAGGCAATCTATTGTGCACTACTAAATGGGATTCATTTCTTAGATGGTCGGATTCATTTCTTGTTAACTGAAATAGATTGCTGTAAATTAGCAATCAGTCATACTAAATTGAACTCAAGCTTCCCAAACAGGTTTCCCTTTCTCTTCTATCTTGAACTGCAGGCCAGATGGCTTGCCTGCAATTATGATGGATTAGAGAACCTCTTTGGATTGATAATAATCTTATTACTGGTAGGAGATGCCTAGACAGCCAGCACTGCCAGGCAAAGTATTTGATTACACTTGATTAAGAAATTGCTTAGTGATCGAATTAACTAAGTTAACCGAGTGACAAGTTCCATGTCATTTTCTGCTGATGTGGAAATCAGATTTTTCTCTAGTTTGACCAAGGCAAGGTTAAATTGATATTTCGTGTTGAATTTTCAACACTAGTATGCTCCAAACACTGACATGGATTGCAAATAATGTCATTCAGTTTTGATATTTTTGATATGTTTCTCACTGCTTGTGATTCATTGACCATCCTTCTATGTGATAACCAACATTCATCCAATTTCCCTGTACAACATTTTTCTCCCTTAACTTCATCTAGGACATATACATTACCTAAGGGCCTAAAATCGATAGTTGAACTTACCAAAGGAGGAGATTGGAACCTTTTTATTGACATGGTATGGAAGCTTGTCGAATAGTAAAGTAGTTCGAGAACACCCTTGATCAATGCCATATCTATGGATTGATGATCAATACTTTATCCACTAAACATTCTCTTATATTTTGTCTAGAACTAATTCATGGCTATTAGGACTATGATACTTTACTGATGCCTAAAGATGAACTAACCCAACCTCAAACGCAGCTGAAAACTTGATGAATCACAACATAGGAGAACTAACATATACCTTAACCATCCTGTCTACTAGTGTATGGAGGAACATAAATCCTTGCAAGCTTGGCTGACTTACCGAGGACTAGCCACTAATCTTCTTGATCTTTCTTTCCTTATCTCACATCCTTTTGAACTAAATGTAAGATTATATCCTTGATCCAAAAGTAACATTGTCTCTTTCATTTTTTAGATGAAAGAATTTACTCTCATCTGTTATGTGTTTTGGGAATACACCATAATATACCATTGACTCCATTATAGGTGATGCTTACATTGTTTATAGAGCCTTTTGAAGTGATGTTTATGTTGGTTTTTGTTGTAGCGGCTACAACACCCTCCCAAATTTTGGCATGCACCCAATTTCGGAGCTCCCTTGAGAATTTCACTTGATGACTACACACCCTCAGGTTCACTTCGTGAGCCCGTGTGAGTCTTTGCATCCGCCTTGCTTGTTCATTTCATCCAAGTTTTTTAATGTTGGTATCTAAGTCATGATTTTAACCATGTTTAGGTTATGCTCAAAGCCTTCACTTGTGTGTACTTGCTATGTTCGCTATGAAAGCATCTGTCACACTCACACACAGAGTCACATTCACTTCCAAACAAGTGTTGTCACGGTCAATCAATGATCAATCATGAGTGTCATGCTTGTCACTTGCATTGTCTATAAGTCATGTTGAAAATGTGTGTCTGGATGGTTTGAGTCGTCTTGTCATCGAGTCATGTGAGTGTGTGTTCGCATGATCACCTATGCACCTTTCGATCATTCGCACACTTAGTCATTTTGTTGAAGTTTTAACGACCGGACTCCCCTCTGACTGCTATCACCCTGCCATCGACTCTATTGACTATCACCTAGAACAACGCAGAAGCACTAAGCAAGTCTTTCAAAGCTGCGTTGATCGCAAGCGATCCAATCAACTTTCATGCTAGCCACACGGAGAGTCAGACCTGACAGCCAACTCGGGACTGAATCCCATAAAAAATTGCACAGAGGCTGCTCACCTTTCCTGCTCTGCTAACTGAGGAAATTGAGCAGACTGGTTGGACAGACACCAAGTGCCCACCCCTGTCTCCCTCAGAAAATTGCGTAGTTTTCCCAATCAGTCCTCCCGACAGTCGACGAGTCGACCAACTACTCATCTAGGAAATTGTGTAGTTTTCTTGAGTGGGCCTTCTACTTCACACTAGTCCGCTCACCTCAGAAATTGCACAGAGATGATTAGTTGGCCGACCTCCCAGACTTAGTGTAGTTTCCGTCACCAGCAGCTCCTAGTAGCAAACTGCCAAGTCCCTCCAGGAATTGCGCAGTTTCTGCTGCTAAGCTCCCAGCAGCTGACTTCCTATTCCCCTTGGGAATTGCACAGTTTCTACTGCCAGTGATCCAATAGCCAACTGCCAGTTCCCTTTCAGAATTGTGCATTTTTGGATGCCAGGCTCCCAACTAGTTCCTCCAAAAAATTGCCCAAGCCTGCTGATCCTCCATGCAACCCGGCCTGTTCCTCCAGAAAATTGCACAAATTTCTCCTTCCAGCCCCTACTGCCCACTCCTTCTAGAAAATGTACAAATTATCTTTGCCTTGCCTTCCTGTATCTTGGACTGTCTCTCCCAAAATTTGCGCAGTTTTTCCTTCTAGCAAAGCCAGACCTCGCAGACAGTCACTGTCGACTTGGATTGCCCATCTTCATCACATAGTGACTCTTCTGAAATTTTCATCAGTAGTGCTCAGAGCCATCATCCCGCCTCGCAACCTTGCTGCCTCTCCCGGTCACTTGCATCTGAAATGATCATGTGTCATGGTAGACTAGGAGGTTTTCGGATTTGATGTCGTCTCGTCACGAGTGACTACAGGCACATGTACACCAACAAAGATGGGGCGACGATGAATGGGATAAACAAAGGGAGCACATGCAAAAGGACAGGTTCACCAATAGACAAATGAACGATGCATGTGAAGAGATGTGCTCGCGAATGAATGATCATGAAAATATGTGTTCACGGACCGATGGACGAGAAAACATGCAAGATGTGCTCATGGATGGACGGATGGACGAAGATGCACCTTTCACGAACATATGAGCATGTCAAGCCTTCCAACATACAAGCAAGGGGAAACATGCCAAAGAAACATCAAGCGAACCAATGACCATCGAACACTACGCACTTTTTCATGCGGAGGTGAAGCTGTGACACACCATGAAGTCATCCATCACCCAACAACACTACAACTCGACATGCACCCCAACAACAGCATGAATGTACTAGCACTGTCATGTTGAGTCATGTCATAAGTCATGTTGTCCACATCTCTACTATGGGTGATGTGGTCAATCAATTTAATGTAACGTGGAAATCCAAGAGACCCACTTGTTGTACAAAGAGTCATGTAACATCGAAAAGTCATGGAAGTCAAATAGTCATGAGGGTAGTCAAACAACCACAAGGGTTAGTTTCACCCTTGGCTATAAATACCCCCTCATTTGTACCTAGAAGGGAATTTTCACCTCAACTCCTCCCACATATCCAAGAGAGTCTATAATGTTTTCTTTGAGGAGTAAGAAGTGGCTCCAACGCCCCTCACACGGTGTTAGTGATGTGTTGTTGAATTGAGGCTTCCGTGATCCATAATATTTATAAGTAGAACTTCATCGTAAATCACATAAAGAGAGACATTTGTCAACGCGTTTCGAACCGAGCAGTGTGGCTCATCGTCAGGACAAGTTGAAGAAACAGATCCAACATTGCATGCTAAATAGTTTGAGCAGAGCCTCCAACGGCTATCTTCATTAATGACTAATTTTGACTTAGGGACAGTAGTCAAAAAGTCAAAAAGGTCATTTCGTGATGTGTGGTCTAACGATGTGTCTTTGGACTTTCGCTTAATTCAGAAGCCTGCTAATAGGCCAACATGTTTTCACACATGTATTGTAACTATTGTAAGACTAATCTTTAACACTTGTGATGCATATTGCTTCAAACTATGTTCTACATTTGAACTATTTCACTTGTTGTAATACATAATCTATTAATGAAAATGTGTTGTTTATGCTGTTAATGTTGTCTTGCCTATGTAGACTACTCACTCGGACATCAAACAAACCTTTCACATAAAACTTGCTTTAAACAACCGTTGCACTTGTGTGGATTGATCAGCTGAGTGTTATACATGTTATCTTCCCTTGTGTGTTGTGACTACTGCATCCGTGTGGACTGCTCCACCGGAAGCTATGCACGTCCTATGTTGTGTGTTCCTAGTAGCGTTGGGACTACTCCTAATCGACTTGGGACTGACTCTCACCCTCTCCATCGACAGTGAAAGAACCATTGACACAAGTGGCACTTATACTCACCAAGCACGTGAACATTTCTAGCGCTAAAAGGAGGGCATAGTTGTATATGGTTGAACGTCCTCTGACACTCATTCATCAACCATTTGGTTGAGGCAGTAGCTCGCACTCCCTCTCACCTACGCGCAACTCTATAGTTGGTTACTCCTCACCTCCCAGGACTAGAAAAAAAATTCCATATCACCACCTTTTCTCCGTCTATCCCATCACTCGCCAGTTCGCAAAAGAAGTCGAATTGATCCCAGACATACAACATCTTCCATACGCATCAAGAAAGACAAAAGCCACTCTTACAGGGGTTTTTATATCATCAGTGGAAGAAGTAGTCCTTGCCACACTTGAAGGTCTAGAAGAATCTATTTAAGACAGAGAGGACCTCCAGTCTTCTGGCAAGGTGAACGAGACACCCTTGTGATCTTAGGATCAAACTTCGGTACAGGAGTAAGAGGGGGAGGCAATAGAGGAGGCGGAGGTGGATACAAACCAATGGAATCAGAGCTAGAACGGGAAGATTTTGAAAGAGACGAGAAGGACGAAGAAGAAGAAGAAGAGACAATCGACCCAAATCTGTAATGGATGACTCAAGGACCATTGGCTCTCCTAATTGTTTTTCATAAGATTCCGAAGCGAACGAAGACAATGAACATCAAGTTCAACCCTAACAGCACAGTGAAGGTAGAAGATCATTTGGATAACTTCTACCTACAACTACAGACCCTTGAGGTATGACATGATGCTGTAGCTTGTAGATTGTTCCGATGTACCTTGGATAGTTGCGCAGCTACATGGTATCACAACCTTCCAACAAACTCCATACATAATTGGGGTGCATTCAAATGCATGTTCCTTGAAAATTTTGTTGATGACAAGACCCCAACTATGTTACTGAAAGAATTGGGTAGCTTGAAGATGGAGGGGAAAGAAAAGGTAAAAGACTTCAACCAGAGGTTTACACACATATTGAAAAAAATTGTGGCAGACACCAAACCTCATGACTCCATCACTGTTGATTACTACACATTCACACTGCAGACCAACATTGTGTAGTTCGTTAAGCGAGCTGCGAAACCAACACTCTTGGAAAATGCGAAGATCCTATTGTTGTCGAAAAAGACCTGTGTGCGATCAGAGTCATTAAGGATGATGAACCAACAAAGGACTTCAAAGATGTGAGCAGGAAGTCCCAAGTGATGACGAGCAAGGGTAGAGACAAAGAAGAAAATGATATTGAAACCCTCACTTGCCTCGTCAAGAACTTAACAACAGAAGTGTCTGAGCTTAAACAACAGAAAAAAAAGACATTTGCAAGGAGCTATCCTCCTAGACAGAGACAGGGAAGCAACTCATCAGGAAACAACTGGTCCACTCAAGAAACTATGCAGAGCTCTGTGTTTAATGTCGATCAGTGCGCAGATCCCAGGTTCTATTCATTCCACGAAGAACATCACCCTGAGAACTTCTGTTCGGACTGGAAGCGAGTCACAAAATCATTATACAATCATACACTCGATGCAAAGAGCGATATGCATGAGAAACTGGATGACAAAGATAATGATGAAGGTATTGCACCTGATGAAGCATCAAGTTATGGGGATGTGGTGAATGCATATCATTTCTCGTAAGCAATGCCGAAGACAAACGCCGAGAAGTAGCCCGCAAGACAAAATGACTGTTACGATATTAGGAGTAAAGGGGCTCCCTTACGCTTGGGGAAGTACAAGAAAATATGAGGTTGCTAATGAGGAAGGCTGATCCACTGACCACCCCAAAGAAAAAAACACAAAACAAGTCCAAGAAGGCAGTGGCAGGCAAGAGTACCTCCATGACCAACAAACTATACAACACTCTATTGGACAACGCGAACATCAATCTAGCCCTGGACACCTCGGTGAGTATTCCACCTCTGGACTACAACATTGTACATGACATGAAGAAAACTTGAGCGAACATCAATTTGTTCGAGTTAGCTAATATCCAGAGTCAGTGAGACATCCTGCTATGTGCATTGGGACAGAAAGCAATGGAAAACGAAACCTCTACTAGCAAGGGAGTAAGCACACCTCTTGAACCACTTTCTACTATGCTCAATGCACTCTGGATGGAAGAAGCAAACTTAGGTTTCCCTCCATTCCTGCTATCATTTGAAATTTTTAACTGCAATGTTCATAATTGCTTGGTTGATTTTGGCGCGACAGCCAACGTCATGCCACTCTCCATTGCAAAAAATATCAAAGCACAATGGAGTGAGACATTCGCACGGATCATCCAACTTGATCGAACATCGGTGCCAACCATTGGTGAACTACGAGATGTGATGATTCGACTATCTCATGAAGGTCGAGTCCAACAATGCATCGACATAGTTGTTGTCAACATACCAGAAGCATACAATTTACTACTTAGCAGAGACTGGTCCACCAAGCTGGACGAATATTTTGCTATAGACTAGTCGCACATGTGGCTTCCATACAAGGGAAAATGCAAGCAAATCTGGGTAGTGTTTGAGAGGTATATGAAAAACAATGTAACTTCCCTTAATGTCGAGAATGAACCGTTGGCCTTCGCAGAACTCATGTTTGGCAACTGCCTCCTGGAAACAACATTGGAGTGTTATCCTACATGGCCAACTCCAACCCCATTAGACACGCAGTTGGGACTCCTTCCTTGCCCATCTGATGGCAATGAAACATGTATAGTGCATTGTGCCAGTAGTAGCAGTAGCAATAGAAACAATAGTAGCAACAGTACTCGCATGCCAAACGGCCTGTTTATAGACAAGTCGTGGGCCATGGATTTTGACGAATCAAAGACACATGATAGCTCAAGGACTGGTGTATCTCAGTCACCCAAAACAACAGAAAATGCATGAGTTTAAGCTGCTTAAAGTTCGAGTGCACAAAAAATGTTGTTGAGTATGAAAGGGAACCTCATTCCTGAGGGCGGGGTTTCCCTCAACAATCTCTATGGTTTGCAGAATTTTTGTCGAGGGCCAAGAAACAATGAAACCCAGAGGACCACCACTACGAACGAAAAGAGAAACTTGGGAACCTATCATGATCTGAAGATAGCCAATCTTGGTACAAGCTATACACTGTAGCAACGACTAATCTTTGACCGCTTGACCAAACAGTACTACGATGGGTCTACATGAGCAGATGATGACTTGAGTACACATACACGCAAGAAATTCAACACAGTATTCCAGGTAAAGGAGGAGACAAGCCATTGCAACAAATACCAGGTAAAACACATATGTTGTTTGAACTCCTTCTACAAAAAAAATTGACTAACACTTTGGATGATTGGATTACTTGCAAAGTTCGTCATCATATTTGGTTTTCTAATTTAAATTCCGCATGTAAGAAATCTAGAAAAATCTGCTTATGCATTGATTTTAGAAACTTGAACCATTCTCGGAATAGAAACAACTACCCGTGCCATCATCCGAGCCTATGTTGCACACAATACCTGAAGCAATGGTGTTGTATTCACTTAAAGGTCTTTTCAAATGCCACCAAGTTCTGGTAGTGGAGCCCGATGGACTTACACTAGTCCACGAGAAGCTTGTCCCATATCATTTGTAATCAGTTGACGGGAGGATTGACAACCTTCCTGTCAACGACCAAGATCTCAAGACTTACCTTCAGTAGGTCGGGCTGCGCCCATGCCATGTACATAGTCTGCTTACTGCTTGTTGTTTTCATCTTGTTTGCTTTTTTTATTATCTTTGTTTTTACTTTGTTTGATTCTACTTATTGTTTTTGTTTATGTTTGTTTTGTTTGCTTGGTATATTATTATTTTTTTTTTGGAAATAAGTGCTTCCAACTACTACGTTATGGGTTTTTAATAGAGTATGTGGATGAAATTTAAAGAGATATGTGACACTGTAGCACCTGTCTAGTCTCGTGTCCATCTTATTTGTGCTTGTTTATAACCTTCGGCCAATGAAGTCTTTGTTATAGCCTAAATCCACCTATGGCTGAGAAAGGCAGGTCTAGGGTAACATCAAACCACACTTAACGTGGTAGCTAGCCCTACCAAGTCGGGAGAGGGCTCTCTCCTTGTCAATCTCAAATAGGATTTAGCAATTAGGGCTTGAGATGATTGATATGAATACTAATTTAGGCTAGGTATGTTTTCTTAGAGGAATTTGTTTAATTTTGATGGTTGGTCACTGGATTAGATGGGGAAGGCAGCTTGGGTTCGGGAAATCAACACAGATTTGCAGAGGTTTCTGTGGGGTGAGGTAGGCAACTGTTTTAGCACTTTGAAATAAGTGTAATGGTGAGTCTAAAGACTTGTGAGGAGCTAGAGAGGGCATGCAAATGTCACGAGTCCTCTTCAGATAGTAGAAAACATGTAAAACTAAATAAAACCTAAGGCAGAGCACTGAAATACCAATGGATTCTACCTTTTACACTTGATTCATTTAGTTTATGCAGAATAAGAGAGATGATGGTACACATAAACATAAGATCAACTGAATTATAAAGAAGAAAACAATGCTAATTCACATTACCACAAGAATCCCACAAAATGCTACAAAACCCTGGTTTATTTCCTTTCCAAACTGCAGAAGTGATGTACAATAGTGCTCAATGAATCCACAAGAGTCCAACCTTGACAAATGACTAAGAAAGTACAAGATATAGGCCTCAAACCACCTATGCTAGCCATTAGGGGTCGAATCCATGAGTCAAGGAGCTGTTTCAACAAGATCTAAACTATCTACCTCCTCAAGTCATATTTCATCATTTTTACATCATAGTACATCAAGTTAGATCATATTACATCATCAATTTACCAAAGAGAGAAGAAAAAGTCAAAATGACAACAAACTGGCGAAATTCTGAACAAACAGGCAAAACTGGCAAATTTTTCTCCTATGCGTAGTGCAAGTGATCCTATGCATAGTGCTTTTTCCAGGCCAGTTTTGGAAGGCTTCCTGAGGTCCAAATCAGGTGCAAAATAGCTCATTGGAAAGCTTGGTGAGTCTACTTTCTCGGAAAACTTTAATTTTTTGATTTCGAGTCCATTTTCCCCTCCAAAAATGAAATCTCCCAATACCGCTTCCTGTGTCACAAAAAGTGGCAGAGAGGGCATTTGTTTGGGTGTTTTTTGCCCTTTTGGGGACCTAAAACTTGTCCAAAATTTTCAGCCATTTCTGAGCATGCATATCTTTTCATGTTGATTCCAAATATGTAAGCCATTTTTCAAGAAGATGCCTCCATCAAAAGCGTAGCGCTAGTGGTGCTACAAAGCTGTTGGAAAAGCCAGTGTTAAAAATTTCTATGCGTAGCACCACTGATTTTGTGCGTACGCCGTTTTCAGATTAATTTTTTGAAGACTTCTTGATGTCCAAATTGGGTGCAAGATAGCTTGTTGGAAATATTATTGAGTCTAATTTCCAGCACAGCTTGAATTTTTCAATTTGGAGTTCATTTTCCCTATCAAAAGTGAAATCTCCCAAGACTGGTCAAAATGTGAAAAATGAGGCTGCCTAAAGGTAGAGTGCTATTGCAGTCAACTTTTAAAGGTCTTTCTCAACTAGAAATTGAGATCATTATAGCTCATTGGAAATCTATTTGTGTCTAGTTATCATTTAACTCATAAAGTAAGTCATTTTGCCAACCAAGCTAGGAGAAATATTGATTTTCCTAAGGTCACTCTAGAGGTGCAACAACTCTCCTGAGGCAACTATATTTTTTACATTTCTCTAAAACCATGACACCTGTGTAAAAAGTGAAGGAGGTTTTTCTTCCTTGGCCTATTATTGACAAAAACCTCTCTCACGTTTTACAAATTCTTTTTTCTCAGAAACATCATTTGAGTAAAACCTATCCCGATGTGTGGAACAGGGGATTTGTCGAAATGAAGTGAAATAAGGGGGATAAGGGGCTTCTAAACTCTTGAGAAAATTTTGGGAGGTAGGGAGGGATGTTAGGAAATAGGGGAAAGTGGAATTTCAAATATTGAGTGTGGGGAGGGGTCCAAAAGGGAAAAACACAGGCTTATCCTAGAAAATTGTCAAATTGTAGCAAGAAACTAGGGTTTGTCGGAAAATGAGGAATTTGAGGGATATCAGTGATGGGAAGTGTTTAATAAGGTACAGTAAGGATAGAGGAAGGTGTATGAACATTAGGACACAAATTTTTATGATGATTTGACCATCCAAGAGAAATTACCTTCAAAACCCTAGGAGATGGAAATGAGCCTTACCCAAGTACAACTGAAGCACGAACAAGGTGTAAAATGACCTATTAGAACCTGAAATGATGGTGACAACTCTTTGAATGATGGTGCAATAAGATCTGAAATGGACCAAAATTTGGACAACTTTGAAAGGAGTGAAAACAAATCCTAGACCTAGTACCTAGTGACCAAATTTTACTTGAAGATTCTTTGAAATGACAAAATTTGACTTTGACACCTTAAAATCACTTTGTAAGAGCATGTTTGATCACTGGAGGAAGGCTTCAAAGACTGACACTAACGCTGGCTCCAATGGAGATGGTAGCTCCTTGGTGGTGCCAAGAACCGCAGATCTTTGGGAGAGCATACCAGTGCCTTATTCATTGGGTAATATGGAATCGATAACTTTGAAACACCAAACAAATACCTCGACTCAAAATTGAACTGACTAAAACAAAAAATGACTCAAGACTGACTTAACTAAAGCAAGTACTTACAAAGCTTTTAAATGGTAGCAGAACATCGAGATTTGAAGGCTTCAAATCATGATGACAACCACTTGCCTATTGATGAAATATGTACAATCATGTGAAGTGGGCCTTCCAATGTAACCAATCCAGCAGATGGCTACTCACTGAAATTTTGCTCTCACTTTCGCCGAGTGGGTAGAACGATGTACATGTAGGAAACTCACAATAACAACTGAAACCAAGGCTTATTCTAATGAACCAGGCAACATCCATCTTCTCTAGTGCTTGCAAAAGAATGCCGAAAGGATCTTGAAAGTCCTAAAGCACTAGGTTGTCTTGAGATCTAGCAGCAAAAATACAAGTACTCCCTTCATTATGACTTGAAAAAACAATTGGTTGCTATTTGATAGGAAGGATTTGAGAAATATAAGATTCTACTATTTGAGTGTTGGCTATGAATTCCGCGAGCATGAAAAATTCTGACTCGAATTTTGATACACCGTCTCTCTCAGGCTCATACTCAATTTCATATTCTAAGCCTTTATTAAACATAAAACAATCTTCAAGATTATAAAACATGACAGCCATATCATCTTCATGAAGGAAAACATTATCTGTTCGTTGATCTATAAAGCTAATGTCAAGACTTTCCTCACTTTCAAAAGTGGAAGAAGCTTCACTTACACCTTCTTGACGATGCGAACGCTACAAACCTGCATTAGCTTGGGCTGTAACCTGACCTTTCAGGAGTTGAACTATCTCATCTTCAGACATAGGAGATAATACTTTTTGTTTTCTTTTTCTCAAGCAATTATTGTTTTCTTAAAATAACATGAAAAACATGAAAAACCTGAATGAAAATCCCTAATTCCATGATCTTTTGAAATTTGAAAACATCGTTGATCATCTTCATATGACATGGCAATCAAATTATCATTTACCACTGAGTTATCGAAAGAAGATTTTTCACTTACTTGAACAAAGATCACATCTTGTTTTTCATAAAATGACTGGATTACCTCCTCATGAAGGCTTTTTTCTAATGAAATGAGAACACTTGGGTCAATAACTCTGTCTTCTTCATTCCAGATGATCTCAACAACAGAGCTCTCCTTCATGGGATTCAGAACAAGGTACTCTTGATCATCACGATATAACTCTAGATCTGAAAGAGCCAACTTGACTTTATCACATTATGAAATTGAAACTTGACTTCCCTGCATACTGTCTTCTTCTATGGACAGATCTGAAATAAAACCTTCTCTTTCATCATTTTCCATTGTGCTAAGATCTTGATCCAGCTACAAATTTTCCTGCGCATCTTGATAAGTATCCTCTTTATGCTGTTGAAATGGATTTTCATACAGGGCTTCCATGATCTCATTATCCATGAAGTCATCATCTTCATAAAATTTCTCAAGACTTTCGATAAAACAATAAGCATGTTTGCAACAATTCTAAACTAATTTAAGGATTGCTAATATTCTTTATACCTTTCAAAGAACATGGTATGAAAGTACTTCAAACAATAAATACAAACAGGCGGCAAAATTTCATACCAAGATTGGGCTTCACCTTCCAGAGTGGCCATGAATATCTTCATCAAGTAGTCTTCAGGAAAATCAACCTTCAATTTGCGAATATGCTTGTGAAATCTAACCAGATGTAAAGCAACATCATTCTTATCATCATCTTTAAACATAGGCAAATTCCTTTGCCAATCTACCTTAGGAATTTTATTTGGGAAACCTGGAATGTGATCTCAGCTCATGGGAGCATACCTTCGATCCAAAGAATCCATTTTTATAACAATGAATTAACCAAGAAATTCTTCAGGCTACTGATTCTTGAAGAGTAGAGTCGCCATAAAAATTCTGAACCTTGGGATTCTTTGACACTGGAGTCGCCAGGTGAATGATTTCAGCCTTCTGGTGTCTGATTGTTCCACCTTCAACAATCATATCTAACTTGATACATTTTTCCGAGGAACATAAAACTATGTTCCCCAGTATGGTCGCCACTATGTTAGGGCCTAAATCTACCTCAGGCTGAGAAAGGCAGGTCTAGGGTAACATCAAACCACGCTTAACCTCGTAGCTAGCCCTACCAGGTCGGGAGAGGGCTCTCTCCTTGTCAATCTCAAATAGGATATTGGCAATTAGGGATTGAGATGACTGATATGAATACTAATTTTAGGCTAGGTATGTTTTCTTAGAGGAATTTGTTAAATTTTGATGGTTGGTTGCTGGATCAGATGGGGAAGGTAGCTTTGGGTCCAGGAAATCAACATAGATTTGCAGAGGTTTCTGTGGGGTGAGGTAGGAAAGTGTTTTAAAACTTTTAAATAAGTGTAATGGTGAGTCCAAAAGCTAGTGAGGAGCTATAGAGGGCATGAAAATGTCATGAGTCCTCTTCAGACGGTAGAAAACATGCAAAACTAAAAAAACCCTAAGGCAAAGCACTGAAATAACAATGGATTCTACCTTTTACACTTGATTCATTTAGTTTATGCAGAATAAGAGAGATGATGGTACACATAAACATAATATCAATTGAATTACAAAGAAGAAAACAATGCTAATTCACATTACCACAAGAATCCCACAAAATGCTGCAAAACCCTAGTTTATTTCCTTGCCAAACTGCAGAAGTGATGTACAATAGTGCTTAATGCATCCACAAGAGTCCAACCTTGACAAATGACTAAGAAATTACAAGATATAGGCATCAAACCACCTATTATAGCCATTAGGGATTGAATCCATGAGTCAAGGAGATGTTTCAACAAGATCTAAACTAGGAACTAAAAAATAGGCAGTGGAACAACTTGCCTCTAAAACCATGGAAACTGATTCATTCATCCTTAAACCAACTATAAACTGATGTATCTACCTCCTCAAGTCATATTTCATCATTTTTACATCATAGTACATCAAGTTACATCATATTACATCATCAATTTACCAAAGAGAGAAGAAAAAGTCAAACTGACAACAAACTGGGCGAAATTATGAACAAATAGGCAAAACTGGCAAATTTTTCTTCTATGCATAGGGCCACTGATCCTATGCATAATGCTTTTTCCAGGCTAGTTTTGGAAGGCTTTGTGAGGTCCAAATCAGGTTTCGAATAGCTCATTGGATAGCTTGGTGAGTGTACCTTTTGGGAAAACTTGAATTTTTTGATTTGGAGTCCATTTGCCCCTCCAAAAATGCAATCTCCCAAGACTGCTTCTTGTGTGGCAAAAAAGTGGCAGAGAGGGCATTTTTTGGGTGTTTTTTGCCCTTTTGGGGACCTAAAACTTGTCCAAAATTCTTAGCCATTTTTGAGCATGCATATTTTTTCATGCTGATTCCAAATATGTAAGCCAGCTTTCAAGAAGATGCCTCCCTCAAAAGTGTAGCGCCAATGGCGCTACACACCTGTTGGAAAAGCCTGTGTTAAAAATTTCTATGTGTAGCGCCACTGATTCTGTTTGTAGCGCCGTTTTTAGATCAAGTTTTTGAGGCATTACCGGTGTCCAAATTGAGTGTACAATATCTCGTTGGAAAGCTTATTGAGTCTAATTTCCAACACAGCTTGAATTTTTCAATTTGGAGTTCATTTGCCCTGTAAAATGTGAAATCTCCCAAGACTGCTCAAAATGTGCAAAATGAGGCTGCCTAAAGGCGAAGTGTTGTTGAAGTCAACTTTTGAAGGTCTTTCTCAACTCCAAATTGAACTCATGATAGCTCATTGGAAATATATTTGTGTCTATTCATCACTTAACTCATCAAGAAAGTCATTTGGCTAACCACTCTAGGAGAAATCTTGATTTTCCTAAGGTCACTCCAGAGGTGCAACAACTCTCCTGAGGCAACTATATTTTTGACATTTCTCTAAAACCATGACACCTGTGTAAAAATTGAAGGAGGGTTTTCTTCCTTGGCCTATTATGGATAAAAACCTCTCTCATGTTTTACAAATTCATTTTTTTCTGGCTCAGAAACATCATTTGAGTAAAACCTACCCCGATGTGTGGAACAAGGGATTTGTTGAAATGAAGTGAAATAAAGGGGATAAGGGGCTTCTAAATTCTTGAGAAAATTTTGGGAAGTAGGAAGGGATGTTGGGAAATATGGGAAAGTTGAATTTCTAAGATTGAGTGAGGGGAAGGGGTCCAAAATGGAAAAACACAGGCTCAGCCTAGAAAATTGTGAAATTGTAGCAAGAAACTAAGGTTTGTGGGAAAATGAGGGATTTGAGGGATATCGGTGATGGGAAGTGTTTAATAAGGTAAATTAAGGATAGGGGAAGGTGTATGAACATCAGGACACAAGTTTTGTTGATGATTTGACCATCCAAGAGAAATTACCTTCAAAACCCTAGGAGAGGGAAATGAGCCTTACCCAAGTACAACTGAAGCACGAACAAGGTGTAAAATGACCTATTGGAACCTGAAATGATGGTGACAACTATATGAATGATGGTGCACTCAGACGAATGGTGAAATGGATTGACATTGGACAAATTTGAAAGGAGTGAAAACAAATCCTAGACCTAATACCTAGGGACCAAATTTTACTCGAAGATTCTTTGAAATGAAAAATTTGACTTTGACACCTTAAAATCACTTTGTAAGAGCATGCTTGATCACTGGAGGAAGGCTTCAAAGACCGACACTAATAGTCTTGATAGAAAATATGAATCGTCTGCAAGGGAATTTTTGGTCCAACCATGAACGCATGTCCACACTGGGAAGCTCCATGCATGTACTTAGCCTTCTGCTCTGTGTGTTCAAGCTCATCCAACTAGTAGAAACGAAGAAGGGGAAAATATAAATGAGAAAATCTATGTTAGAGGTCTTACAAACTTCTCTAAAGGAACAAAATCTTCTGCTCTCAATTAGTTAGGAGCCCTCTTCCGCCCCAAAAATAAATAAGTGCCTATGCATTGTCCTCTTGAAAAATACAAAGGCGAAAGAAGAGAAAGGCTTCCAGTGCAGAGAGGTGAATCATACAACTCCACCGGGGCACTAACCAAGCTCGTTGGCAGTGGAGCAATGTGTGTGTTCCTGCATGACTCCACTGGGGTACTGTCCAAGCCTGCTAGCAACAAAGCAACACCAAAGATTAAAACTCATAATCTAAAAATATTTAACTCTTGAGCTAAACTACCCTTCCCCAATTCAAAACACTGTGATCAAGCTGCAATTTTGATTATGTTTGACTGAGTTGGAAAAAGGGTGAACCATGTATGTCCATGGGGTAAGTTGGGAAGCTGAAGTAATCCACACAATGGTTCAATACTCCCCAAAATACCAAGGCCCTGTGCTAGCAATGAACCAAAACAAGGAAGTTGGAGTTCTACCACTGTGTCGCCAAGTGTTGTAGTGGCTACAACACCCTCCAAAATGTTGGCCTGCACCCAATTTCAGAGCCTCCCTTGAGAGTTTCACTTGATGACTACATACTCTCAGGTTCACTCTGTGAGCTTGTGTGAGTCTTTGCATTCGCCTTGCTTGTTCATTTCATCCAATTTTTTGCATGTTGGTATCTAAGTCATGCTTGTGACCATGTTCTGGTTATGCTCAAAGTATTCACTTCATGTGTACTTGTTATGTTGGTTATGAAAGCATTTGTTGCACTCACACACATAGGCACATTCACTGTCGCATAAGCGTTGTCATGGTCGATCAACGATCAATCACGAGTGTCGCATTTGTCACTTTCACCGTCAATCAGTCATGTTGAACACGTGTCTGGATGGTTTGAGTCGTCTCGTCATCGAGTCACGTGAGTGTATGTTTGCATGATCGCTTATGCATCTTTTGATCGTTCACACACTTAGTCATTTTACTAAAGTTCTGACGACTAGACTCCTGTTTGACCGCCAAACCATCACCCAACATCAACTCAATTGACTGTCACCCAGAAAAGTGCAGAAGCACCAAGCAAGTCTTTTAAAGCTACGCTGATTGCAAGCGATCCAATCAACTTTCATGCTAGCCACTTGGAGAATCAGACCTAGAAACCACCCCGGGACTGACTCCCCTCAAAAATTGCACAGAGGCTACTAACCTTTCCTGCTCTGCTAAGTGAGGAAATTATGCAGACAGGCTAGATAGACACCAAGTGCCCATCTCTACCTTCCTCAGAAAATTGCGTAGTTTTTGTAGACAGTCCTCCCGACAGTCGACTAACTGCTCTCCAGGAAATTGGGCAATTTTCATGAGCGGGCCTTCTGCTTCCCAATAGTTCACTCAGCTCAAAAATTGCACAGAGATGATCAGCAAGCCGACCTCCCAGCCTTAGTATAGTCTTCATCGCTAGTAGCTCCTAGCAGCAGACTGCCAGTTCCCTCTAGGAATAGCACAGTTTATGCTACCAAACTCCCACCAGCTGACTGCCTGTTCCCCTTGGGAATTGTGCAGTTTCTGCTACCAATGATCCAGTAGCCAATTGTCAGTTCCCTATGGGAATTTCTCAGTTTTGAATGCAAGGTTCTCAGCCAGTTCCTCCAAAAAATTCCCAACTCCTGTCTGTTGATCCTCCATGTAGCCCGACTTGTTCCTCAAGAAAATTACTCAAATTTTGCCTTCCAGCCCCTACTGCTTGCTCGTTCTAGAAAATGTGTAGAATCTGTCTACCTTGCCTTCTTGTAGCTCAGAATGGCTCTCCCAAAATTTGCGCATTTTTGCCTTCCAACCGAGCCAGACCTCGCTGACAGTCATTGTCGACTTGTATTGCCCATCTTCATCACATAATGACCCTTGCGTAATTTTCATCAGTAGTGCTTGGAGCCATCATCTCGCTTCGCAACCTTGTTGCCTCTCTCAGTCACCTACATGCGAAATGATCATGTGTCATGGTAGACTAGGAGGTTTTTGGATTTGATGTCGTCCCCGTCATGAGTGACTGCAGACACAGGTACACCAATAAACATGGCGCGATGACAGATGGGATGAATGAAGGGAGCACATGCAAAAGGACAGGTTCACTAACGGACAAACGAATGATGCATGTGAAGGGATGTGCTCGCAAATGGATGATCATGCAAAGATGCGTTCACAGACAAACGAACAAGAAAACAGTAAGATGTTCTCACGGATGGACGAATGGACGAACATGCAAATTTCACAAACATATGAGCATGTCAAGCCTTCCAACATACAAGCAAGGGGAAACGTGCCAAAGCAACATCAAGCGAACCAATGACCATCGAAGACTCCACGCACTTTGCCATGCAGAGGTGAAGATGTTATACACCATGAAGACATCCATCACCGGCAGCACTGCAGCTCGACATGCACCTCAGCAGCAGCATGAATGTACCAACACTGTCATGTCGAGTCGTGTCATGTGTCATGTTGTCCACATCTCTACTGTGGGCCATGTGGTCAATCAATGTAATGTAACGTGGAAGTCCAGGAGACCCACTTGTTGTACAAAGAGTCATGTAAAGTCGAAAAGTCATGGAAGTCAAACAATCATGAGGGTAGTCGAACAACCACAAGGGTCAGTTTCACCCTTGGCTATAAATACCCCCTCATTTGTAAATATAAGGGAGTTTTTACCTCAACTCCTCCCACATAACTAAGAGAGTCTGTAATATTTTCTTTGAGGAGTAAGAAGTGGCTCCATCACCCCTCACATGGGGTTAGTGATGTATGGTGTAGCGCTGTGTCTTGGAACTTTCGCTTAATTCAGAAGCCTGCTAATAGGCTGACACATTTTCATACATGTATTGTAACTGTTGTAAGACTAGTCTTTAACATTTTTGATGCATGTTACTTCAACCTGTGTTCTACATTTGAACTATTTCACTTGCGGTAATACATAATCTATTAATGAAAATGTGTTGTATATGCTATTAATGTTGTCTTGCCTGTGTAGACTACTCTCCTGGACATCAGACAAACCTTTCACATAAAACTTTCTGTAAAAAACCATTGCACTCATGTGGACTGATCCGTTGGGTGTTATATATTTTATATTCCCTTGTGTGTTGTGACTACTGCATCTGTGTGGACTACTCCGCCGGAAGCTATGCACATCCTATTGTGTTGTGTGTTCCTAGCAGCGTTGGGACTACTCCCAATCGACTTGGGACTCACTCTTATGCTCTCCCTCGATAATGAAAGAATCATTGACAAAAGTGACACTTACTCTCACCAGGCACGTGAACCTCACTTCTCGAAGACAAAGCAGACTACTCTCATGTGCTGAGAAGAAAGAGTTGAGGCAAATCCTTAAGATAATTACAACAGAGCCATCGTAATGGATGGGACTCCCACACCAAACGGTGTGAGGTCTAGTTTGGACTTCATATCGGGGTGATCCCCTAAATGTTGGCAGATCCAGCACTGTCAACAATTTTCAATTCATTTTCTAGTGTTTCTTACATTGTTGATACATCCTTTGGAAAAATATTGTCTCTATTGGTACTTAACAACTTTCCTTGTACTTCTTTCATTGTTAATAGAACTTTGAGAACATCTACATAGATTTTTGGTTTTTCTTCATTTTCTTTTTGTCATGTCCTTTTCTTCTTTCTGCTTTGGGGGTCTTGTGATTTTCTTTGTAACCAAGTCCTATTTTGATGAAAGGTGACCTATGCTAGCTGAGAATATCATTTAATCTTTTAGAACATTTTCCAAATTTCAAGCTTTGATTCATCTGAATATTTTCCTTTTCCATTTCCCTCCTTAAGGGAATAACTTCTACTTCTAACATCTCACAAATTTCTTCCTTTTATTTTTTCTCGATTCTCACTTCTATTATATTTGCCTCTTTTAGTTGTGTCTTCAGAATGGAAATTTTTGTTTCATCAAAATCATGATCCTTTTTGTTTTCATATTTCTGCAATATCTCCTTTTTCTTTTTGATCTCACCTTTGAGTCTATCTATTTCTTCTAGGGAACTAACCAATTTTGCTTCATGGTTTACTTCCCCATCAATATCTTCATCCTTTGAATCTAGTTTCTCTTTTTTATTATCTCCATTTTATTGATTAACATTCTGGGCATCCATGGCTATGAATGGAAATTCTTCTTTGTCCACATATCTTTTTGTTATATCTTCATTTTTTGTGTCTGTAATATTTGCTTCTATTTTTATGTTCTTTTTCATCATCACTATCCTCTATTATGCACTTTGCATATGGATAATTAGAAACAAGATGACCTACTCTGTTGGAAATACTTAGAGGGGGGTGAATCGGTATTTCTTAGCAATTAAAACTTTTAATTTTTTTCAGAGCATTAGTTAATCTTCAGTTATTATTATTGTTCTTCTTCAGATGATCATAAAAAATAATCAAGAGTAGACAACACCATACAACAATGAAAAAAGATAAAACATAGGACACAAATATTTTTAGGTGGAAAACCCCCTGCGGGTCAAAAGCCACTGAATGCTTCTTTAGTAATTGTCTTCTCCCTATTAAAAGAAAATTGATTACATCAAGATTTCAGCTACAACTGAGGGAGACATCAACCCGCTAATTCACAAACTACAACCTGTAGGACGCTACTAGACCCTAATATCTTGTTACAACCAGAAGGATGCCCCAACGCCCTGCAGATCATGCCACAACCTAAGGAGTGCCCTAACACTCCGTTTACTATCTAGTATCAGAAAGAATGCTTCAATGCCCTGTTAGTTTATCAACCATAACTAAATATACGCCACAACACATTGTGCAAGCCACAACTTGTCCTAGCACCACCCTGCCGCCCTGAAGTGTTCTCAGGCCACAAGTTGAAGGTGACTCCAGTCACCTAGAAGAGTCGGTAGATAAAGTTTCACAATTTTCACACTAGATCCCTCATACTCTGAATCAATGTAGAATAGTTGTAAGAAAGATGTAGAATAATTTTCGAATCCTGGTAGTTGCTGATCACTATTCCCACAAACTGATCACTGCACAATGCTACACATCAAGTTATCGTTATTCAACTGCACATCATTGTCACTACACACTTTATGTCAATGCCATTACAAATCACTTCAAAACTGTTGGCTATCACTACATGTCACTGCTCATGAATGAATAGTCATTAATTCACAAGCACTGTCATTGCACACATAGATCACTGCACATCTGCTGGATGCCACTGCATGTCACTGCATTGAGCTACTCACGAATGAATAAACATCAAGACTCAATAAATATCATGCTTCCACATTGTATTAAGTTGCACAAGATGATGCAACCATCCGTCACTTCTATCAAATGATGGCACAAACCAAGGTGCCTCAGGTCATCCCTATGACCTGCCTCTAATGCTTTCAAATTCTGTCCTCAGAGAGTTACTAGCATATGTTCCTTCACTTCTGAGCACTGCTATCCATCATTACTTCAATAACCTATACAACAAGGTGATGTATCCTCAGAAACTTGTTACCTTGTAAGCTCATATTATGTTGCTCAAGTTATCCTAGGTTATCATAGTCGTTGTCAACTCAAGGTTCTACTAGCCAAAGTCAACATATCAATAACTTGTTATGTCAGTTAACCATCATTATGCATGTAGAATATCAAGTCTAGTCAAAGTCAAAATGTCAACATATCTGTCATGTCTATAAGATCTACTCTTACAAAGCCAAAGTCAAGGAAAAATGTCACCACACAAATCTAGCCCATTCTTTAGTAAGTCAAAGTCAAGGTAGTTGTCATCATACATGTTATGACTTAGTGTGTCAAAGGTCAAGGTGATTTTTATCTTGACCGTGAGATGCCAAATCTACTCACAATGTCATCTGTTATCAATGAGTCAGAGTCCACAGCCAATTTTCATGTCAAGCATTCTAATAACACATTGTTATGTCAAACAAACTACTATGTCTGATAGCATATTGTTTGTCAAGAAAATTGTTAAGTCATTAGGTCAAGCAAACTGTTATGTCTAATTCTCACGAGGTCAAATTTTACTTGCTGTCCCCTTCTCACTGTATAAGAAATTATAGTCTCATTACTGTCATCAAATTTTATGGCAGTCACAAGATCTTGCTCACACATTCCTTGCTGTCCGTTGCATGTTGTCACTGTCAAAGTTAAATTAATGTATTACTGTCATATTAGTCTCAAGGTCAAATGAGTTGAGTCAAAGCAAGCAACTCATCGTAGTACTTGTCACGGTAAGGCATCAGTGTTAAGTCTATCAACATAGTTCAAGTATGTTGTTACATCATGTACTAAGGTTGTCATATTAACACAAGAGAATATCAATATCATTACCTATACTCAGAAATTACTTTTACAACTTATCACCACTTCAAGTTAAAATTTCTTCTGTCAAATTCAAGATGTATGTTGCACACATTATTTGTCAAAACAATCAAGGTGTCAAGTCATGGTCTAGGTAACTTGTAGTCCTAACGTCACTGGACTACCCTTACTCAAAACTGACCCTAAAATGTTTATGAATGGTCCTCTACAAGCTATAGCAACTGAGACCAAGCTCTAAAACTTGTTTCCTATGTACCCTTTTCATAGGTTAATCTTTGATCCTAGATTGGTTTTCTCAAAAACAAAACTTGTGTAATAATCTCTCTTTAATGGATAGTCAAGCATCAAAATAGGCCCATGACCTAGCCATGGTCTTACATCCAAACAAAAATTAGAAACCCTTCCTATACATAGCCAAAGTTAGTAACTGGTATTTGTTGTAGAAAGCTGAGGGTCAGAAGGATTAGTGCTTTGTCCATACGAATCCAAGCCAAACAAAATGCACTTGCCAATTAGGAGGCCTCTAGGCCTATTATGAAAAAGTTCATGAAACAAATCTCATCAAAACAAAAAGGAAGTCCAGAAGTCTTGTGCCCATAAGAGTTGAGAATGGTAGTTAGTGCCACAAATGGGGGTCGATGGAGGTAGCCTACAATGTGGCTAGTGCTACCCTTATTGTACTTAATGTTAAAATGGAATTATTGTAGGTATGTGGACCATTGTTTATGGAAACCATTCCATAACTTCCCTTATGTCTACATAAATTGAAGAGGCCTATGATCCACATTGATGATCGCCTCCTTCCCTAAAATGTAATGTTTCCATTGCTGGAAGGCCTACACGACGAAATAAATCTCCTTATCATAGGTGAGATAACTCTAGAAAGTGTTGGAGAGTGTCTAACTGTGATAGGCCACATGATTTAATTTTTAAATGAGGACAACACCAATAGCATAGAGATAGGCATCTATCTCAATCTCAAATGGATATTGTAGATATGGTAGGGTGAGGACTGGTGCAAAGCAAAGGTGGTGTTCAAGTTCATCAAATGCCTTCTTTTGTGACTTAGATGAACAAATAATTTCTTTTTCTCCACTCTTGGTCACTTGAAATAAGGGCCACACAATATAAGAAAACCCCAACAAGAATCTTAGGTAGAAATTAGCAAGGCCTAAGAAGCTATGAAGCTTTCTTAGAGTCGTCGAGGTTGACCAATCCTAAATGACTTGGATCTTGGTTGGATCTACATGCACACCTTGCTCATCAATAATGTAACCTAGATAATGGACCTTCTCCACGATGAAGGAGCATTTTTCCAAGTTAGCACATAACATGCACTGCCACATAGTGTAAAGGACCTACAAAAATTGTTGCAAGTGATGACCCAAATTCTTACTGAAGATGAGGATATCATCTAGATATACAACCATGAAAGAGTTGGTGAAATTCCACAAGATGTCATCCATCAACCTCATGAAAGTTGTTGGGGCAGTTTTCAAGCCAAAAGGCATGGCCAACCATTCAAAAACACCCTCCTTGGAATTGAAAGCATTCTTCCACACATCAATTGGTTCTATTGGGAATTGGTGATAGCCAAACTTTAAATTGATCTTACTGAAGTACTTGGGCCCCTTGCGTTTGTCAAGAAGGTCATAACTTTATGGAATCTGGTACTTGTTCCTAATGTAGAAAATCTGATGGTAGGTTAACCCGATAATGCAATATAAATCAAAGAATAATACTATAACCTACTTCTACTATCAATTTGTGGAAGCTTAAAGATTGATCTGAACAATATAACCAGAAGAAGAAGAATCAATGACACAATACACATGAAAATACTTTGGGGAAATCCTCAGCTAAAAACCCCACACTATTCTATTATCATACATGGTGGAAATACATAGGAATTATACAAAGCTTTAGCTCTCACAACTAGCTAGCTCTCAGTACAATCCTCACAGATACTCACAGGAAATCTTGGCGTTTCTCTAGCCTTCTTCTCTCCCCTCCAAGCTCCTATTTCATTGCGCTGTTCCTTGTGGATGATTTGCCTATTACCAAGTGGACAACTTCCTCCAAAAATGCACAATCCTCAAGGATAAACCCTTGACTGCATGCATGAGTTTTCTCCATGAGAAAACACATGCAACTGATAGTACAATGTCCTTGAACATTAATCTCAACTAGGACTTTCTCAGAATAAACATGCATGAGTTTCTGATGAGGGAATCTTCAGTTAACTGGAGTAGCACTAGTTGAGTGCATTAATGCATCAATTAACTGTTAACTCGCTATTAGTTCCTCAAACAGTTTGGAACTAATTTAACTGGACTTAAGTCAACAAACTGAGTTAAATAATTACAACTCAAATATAACTCAATCTTATCTCCTTAATTTAAGAGATAACTCTTGCATGACTTCAGAAAGATTTCTAACTTGAATTTCTCTAGCTAATTAATTTAAAATTAATTAATTAATTATTTCCAAGTAGTTGTTAAGGCTAAATTCGATTTTAATTCACAATTTAATTCAAGGACAAATTAAATTGGAATATTATTGTTTCCATATTTCGACACCTAAATGTGATTTTGTTAAGAGCCCAATAATCAATGTAGAGCCTTTGGATACCATCTTTCTTCTACACGAGTACAATTGGGCTTCCATAGGGTGATGAACTTGGTTGGATGTTCCCTTTATGTAGAAACTCCTAGATTTGTTGCTTGAATTCCTCATTTTCAAGCAGAGAATGATGGTAGATTGGCCCATTGGGGGTCTGTTATCACCTAAATCTACCCTAGGCTGAAGGAGGGAAAAAATTAGGGTAGCCACAAACCACGCTCAGTCTGGTAGCTAACCCTACCAGAACAGGAGAGGGCTCTCTCTGAGTCACACTCAGTGAATAAGTAAATGAAATGGCCTGAGATGACTTACAATGAACTATTTGTCTTAGGCTAGTAAGTGAAAATGAATATAAGGAGTGATTTTTATGAATGACTGTGTTTCTGGGATGTTATGGGACCACTGGACCTTAATGAATAGAGAACTTAACATAAAGGCACATATTATTTCGTGAGGCAAGGTAGGCGGAAAGCATAGCAATTTAGTTTCAAGATATGGCGGAATGGAGAGATTGATTAAGAAGGCGAAAAGGGCATGGACAACATGAACCCTTTTCAACAGAAGAATGAACACTGTACATGAATTTTTCCCATAGGTAGAGCAATAAAACTGAATTCTACCTAATCTCACTCGAAAAACATCACCAGAAATGAATATGAAATGAACTATGAAACATAACAAGATACATATGAAACATAAGAGACACACTTGCTACACTCACAACCACATGAATCTCATGAAACAGATCCGCTACCTTTCATTAATTCTCCGTAAAAATATACAGTGCAAAGTCTCTTTCCCACAGTCCCCAGAAGTTACAAGCCAACCAACCAATTGCTTTGCAAACGGTTTGCATACAATATATAGAATGTGCCATGAAGAGATAGAACGTCCAAGAGTCACAAAATGAAGGTGGAGAGCCAAACATCAGCTACAGGTGCAGCACCACAAACATGAAAAATGTCTTGGGTGACCCTTTTCCTTCCTTTGCCACTTGGATAACTGACCATGCCGAAAAACTGAAGTGCATATGAGTGGGCCCACTTACAAAAATTAGGGAATCCTCCTCTCTGCGTCATGCTCTTTTACAGGTGACTTTTGGAGGCCTTCCCAATGTCAAAATTGGGTTCATGATAGTGCGTTGGAAAGGTATTTGAGTCTACTTTCCAACCCAATCAGAATTTCTCAATTTGGAGTTCATTTGCCCTGTCAAAAATCAAATATGCCAAGACTGGTCAAAATGTGCCCAGTGAGGCTGCCTCAAGGCAGAGTGCTATTGCGGTCAACTTGTAAATGCCTTACTCAACCCCAAATTGAGCTCATGATAGCTCATTGGAAAGATACTTGTATCTAGTTATCGTTTGGATCATCAAGAAACTCATTTGGCCAATCAAGCTAGGAGAAAATTTTATTTTCACGAGATCACTCCAGAGGTGCATCAATTCTCCTGAGACAATTATATTTTTGACATTTATTCAAAACCATGACACTTGTGTAAAAAGGGAAGGAGGTTTTTCTTCCTTGGTCAGTTTTGGAGAAAAACCTTTCTCAGTTTTCCCAAATTCCTCTTTTATTTCTCAGAAACATCATTTGAGTGAAACATATCCCAATGTGTGGGACAAAGGATTTGCCGAAATGAAGCGAAATGAAGGGGATAGGGAGCTTCTAAATTCTTGAGGAAATTTTGAGAAGTATGGAGGGATGTTAGGAAGTAGGGGAAAGTGGAATCTTAGAAATTGAGTGAGGGGAAGGGGTCCAAAAAGGCAAAACACAGGCCCAACCATATAAAATTGCTAGGTTGTAGCAAGAAACTAGGGTTTGTGCGAAAATGAGGAATTTGGTAAATCTCAGTGAGGGGAAGTGTTTGATAAGGTATTTTAAGGATAGGGGAAGGTGTACGAACATCTGGATACAAGTTTTGCCGATGATTTGACCGTCCAAGAGAAATTGCCTTCAAAACCCTAGGAGAGGGAAATGAACCTTGCCTAGGCGCAACTGAAGCATGAACAAGGTGTTAAATGACCCAATGGAACTTGACATGATGATGAAAACCCTCTGAATGATGGTAGAATCAGCTGAATGGTGACATAGACCGACATCTGGACAAATTTGAAAGGAGTGGAAGCAAACCTTAGACCTAATGCCTAGTGACCAAATTTTACTTGAAGACTCACTGAAATGATAAAATTTGACCTTGACACCTTAAAATCACCTGTGTAAGAGCATGTTTGATCACTGGAGGAAGGCTGCAAAGACTGACACTAACATTGGCTCCAATGGGGGATGGTAGCTCCTTGGAGGTGGCAAGAACAACAGATCTCTGGAACAGCTAGATAGTGCCTTTTGTCCATTGGGCTATGGAGTCATTATTCCAACATGACTCAATTTATTGACTGAAACTTGATTGAAACTGACTCAATGCAAAACTGACATGACTAAAAAAAATTGACTCTAACAAACTAACTCAAAATACTAAGAACTGAACTTAAAACTTAAAGCTTGGTGGTAGTACATGACCACCTGCATTTCTTACAAGACTATATATCATCAAACTATATCAAACTGCCAATGTAACCAATCAAGAAGATGGCTTTTTGATTGATTCTTTCGATCAGATCTTTTGGTCAACAATTGACATTGGTAACTGGGCCTCCAAAAACATAATTGGCCATGATCTCCTTCATCACTGAATACTGCAATAATGACCTTCACTGCTGACTGTAACAGATTTTCCATTGGATCATGAAAAAAATGAAGATTTACCTCCTGCTGAAGAAACAAGATGTCTTTTTCTTTTGATTATGATCTTCTTTCATAATGTTCCTAGTCCCCAAAAAATTCTAAACAAGTAGATGAGCGGATTTCCTCTTCAAAGAACACTTCAAAACATGAAACATATGAGGAAGAATCTGACATGGAATCCATAATGGTGTGGTCGGCTATAGTCTGAATATATTTTTGATCATCTTGACATGAAATGACAGCCGGATTCTCATTACATTCATCACATTCATCAATCATGAGAAAAGCAACTTCGGATGATTCTTGAAACCCAACACTAACATTTTTATCATCTACCATAAATTTATCCAGAGAAAGCTTTTCACTTACTTGACTGCAGATTTCATCTTGTTGTTTATGGATTGATTGGATTACCTCTTCATGAAGGCTTTGTTCTGATGACATGAGAACATTTGGACCCAAAACTTTGTTTTCTTCTATGGACCAATCTGAAACGACACCTTTTCTTTCATCACTTTCAGCCATATGGAACTCTCCAACCTGATGATCTACTTCATGTAATTCATGTTGACTGTCAAGATGCAAAATTCCTTCATTTTCCACTGTACAAAGATCTTGATTCCGCTGCAAAGTTTCCTGAGCATCTTGATGGGACCCTTCTAGTTTCTCTTCATGTTGCTGAAATGGATTCTCATACAAGGCTTCCATGATCTCATCATCCATAAAATTATCATCCTCATAGTATTTTTCAAGGCTTTCAATAAAAGTAGAAGCATGTTTGCAACAATCATGAACTAGATTTAATGATGGATAAGAGTCTTTATATCTTTCAATGAACAGGGCATGAAAATCCTTTAGGCAGTAAATACAAGTAGCGGGCAAATTTTCATACCAAGATTGGGCTTCACCTTCAAGAGTGGCCATGAATATCTTCATTAAGCAATCTTCAGGAAAATCAACCTTCAACTTGCAAATATGCATGTGAAATCGAACTAGATGTAAAACAGCGTCCTTCTTACCATCATCTTTAAATGTAGGTAGATTCCTTGACCAATCTACCTTCGGAATTTTATTTGGAAAGCCTGGAATGTGATCTCGGCTCATGGGAGCGTATCTTCTTGCAATCCGCTCCATTTTAAAAATCTCAAAGATACTGATCTCTCTGCAGTGGAGTCACCATGAAGCACCGATTGCTGGTTTCTTCAGTGAATGGAGTCGCCAGGTGAATGATTTCAGCCGTCTTCTTATGTCTGATCGTTGTTCACCATCAACCATCAGATCTGAACTTGAGATATGTCCTGGGGCAAGACAATCTACAAGCAAACCATTTTCTTCCCCAGTATGGTCGCCACTATGTTATCACCTAAATCCATTGTTTTAAGAAACGGCCGTTTCGAAACCGAAACGGCCAGGTTGATCCGAGCCAATACCTTTTTCTATGACCTAGCCTTTGGAACGGTTCGACTGGCTGAGTCAACCATGACTCGGCCGAGTCATGGCTGACTCGGCCAACTCGGCCGTTTCCGTTATGACTCGGCCGAGTCACAAAAAAACGCCCAGCATCATGTCAAACTGCGATTTAATAAAATTTTAATGGATTTTTAAATTGTTTTTTGGTTGGTTTGGACTCCAAGCAGTTATAAATTTTCATGGTAATGTTAAATTCTTAAAGTAAAAGTGGCATTCTCCTTAATCTTCATTTTCATCCTTTTACTTAAATTTTTAACATTACCATGAAATGACTCAGGATGTTTGAGAGTGGTTTCGGCCTCAATGGATTTCATATGGAGAAAGTAGAATTTTAGATTTCATTCAAAATCCAGCAGACTTATCAGTTTTTCAGGGTTTCAGGATTAGAGGATTGCAATGTTTCCATTGAATTTTTTCATGTATTAGGGTATGGATTCTGGAACTCGTATTTAATCAAGAGCACCAATCCCTCTATATACCTTGATGTTAGTGACATTGGTTGTCGAACTCCTCTGGGATTCGCTCCCAAACCAAGAGCTTCTCAAAATGTCGCTCCCGCTCCCATTTTCGCTCTCACTCCCTACTTTCGCTCCTGCTCCTAAGTAACACTGAGCCAGATGATGTTGGAAACTCTAGCAGCAGCCAGTAGTACTGGTCACAGAGTTTTGTTGTAGAGGCCATTTATAGCCTCCTTGGTTATGTGTTTCTGTTTTGATCTCTATATCATCATCGTGTATGTATTGGACAATGTACTGGGTGCCATTTTGATATAATGGATATATTCATGAGCCTACTTTGATCATATGTTGTCTTCTATCTATATTCTAATGCTGTGTGTTTGGAAACATGAATGAAAATCTTTAAAATTATGTGTTTTTATAAAAAAAAAATATTTAATGTATTTTTTACAAGGACCGAGTCATTGAAATCGAGCCGGCCGAGTCGATACCGAGTCGGAGTCGGAGTCAACCCTCGAGTCGGAGTCGGAGTCGGAGTTTTAAAACATTGCCTAAATCTACCCTAGGCTAAAGGAGGGAAAAAATTAGGGTAACCAAAAACCATGCTCAGTCTAGTAGCTAGCCCTACTAGAACAGGAGAGGGCTCTCTCCGAGTAACACTCAGTGAATAGGTAAATGAAATGGCCTGAGATGACTACAATGAACTATTTGTCTTAGGCTAGTAAGTGAAAATGAATATAAGGAGTGATTTTTATGAATGACTGTGTTTCAGGAATGTTATGGGACCAATGGACCTCAATGAACAGAGAACTTAACATAAAGGCACATATTATTTTGTGAGGCAAGGTAGGCGGAAAGCATAGCAATTTAGTTTTAAGATATGGCGGAATGGAGATTGATTAAGAAGGTGAAAAGGACATGGACAACATGAATCCTTTTCAACAGAAGAATGAACACTGTACATGAAATTTTCCCACAGGTAGAGCAATAAAATTGAATTCTACCTAATCTCACTCGAAAAACATCACCAGAAATGAATATGAAATGAACTATGAAACATAACAAGATACATATGAAACATAAGAGACACACTTGCTACACTCACAACCACATGAATCTCATGAAACAAAGCCACTGCCTTTCATTAATTCTCTGTAAAAATATAAAGTGCAAAGTTTCTTTCCCACAGTCCCCCAGAAGTTACATGCCAACCAACCAATTGCTTTCCAAATGGTTTGCATACAATATATAGAATGTGCCATGAAGAGATAGAACGTCCAAGGTCATAAAATGAAGGTGGAGAGCCAAAAATCAGCTGCAGGTGCAGTTCCACAAACATGAAAAATGTCTTGGTTGACCCTTTTCCTTCCTTTGCCACTTGGATAGCTGACCATGCCGAAAAACTGAAGTGCATATGAGTGGGCCCACTTACAAAAAGTCGGGAATCCTCCTCCTGTGCGTTGCGCTCTTTTCCAGGTGACTTTTGGAGGCCTTCCTGGTGTCCAAATTGGGTCTAGGATAGCTCATTGGAAAGATATTTGAGTCTAATCTCCAGCCTAACCAGAATTTCTCAATTTGGAGTTCATTTGCTCTGTCAAAAATCAAATCTCCCAAGACTGGTCAAAATGTGCCCAGTGAGGCTGCCTCAAGGCAGAGTGCTGTTGTGGTCAACTTTTGAATGCCTTCCTCAACCCCAAATTGAGCTCATGATAGCTCATTGGAAAGATACTTGACTCAAGTTATCGTTTCGATCATCAAGCAAGTAATTTGGCCAACTAAGCTAGGAGAAAATTTTATTTTCCCGAGGTCGCTCCAGAGGTGCATCAATTCTCCCGAGACAATTGTATATTTGACATTTCTTCAAAACCGTGACACCTGTGTAAAAAGTGAAGGAGGTTTTTCTTGCTTGGTCCGTTTTGGACAAAAACCGCTCTCAAGGTTTCCAAATGCATCTTTGATTTCTCAGAAACATCATTTGAGTGAAACATATCCCGATGTGTGGGACAAGGGATTTGCCGAAATGAAGCGAAATGAAGGGGATAGGGAGCTTCTAAATTCTTGAGGAAATTTTGGGAAGTATGGAGGGATGTTAGGAAGTAGGGGAAAGTGGAATCTCAGAAATTGAGTGAGGGGAAGGAGTCCAAAAAGGAAAAACACAGGCCCAACCATAGAAAATTGCTAGGTTGTAGCAAGAAACTAGGGTTTGTGTGAAAATGAGGAATTTTGGGAATTTCAATGAGGGGAAGTGTTTGATAAGGTATTTTAAGGATAGGGGAAGGTGTATGAACATCAGGATACAAGTTTTGCCGATGATTTGACCATCCAAGAGAAATTGCCTTCAAAACCCTAGGAGAGGGAAATGAACCTTGCCTAGGCGCAACTGAAGCATGAACAAGGTGTGAAATGACCCAATGGAACTTGACATGATGATGAAAACCCTCTGAATGATGGTAGACTTAGCTGAATGGTGACATAGACCGACATCTTGACAACTTTGAAAGGAGTGGAAGCAAACCCTAGACCTAATGCATAGTGACCAAATTTTACTTGAAGACTCACTGAAATGATAAAATTTGACCTTGACACCTTAAAATCACTTGTGTAAGAGCATGTTTGATCACTGGAGGAAGGCTGCAAAGACTGACACTAATAGGGTCAGATAAATTGAATACTTGACTTGATAGTGTAGATCTACGTCTATGGGCGAGGAGAAGATGTCTATCTATTATTCTACAATCTTATCCACTTGCCTTTATTACATGGATGAGCCCTACATAAAGGGAATTGGCCACAATATTCCCTTTTCTTTGAGGGAATCAAGAAGAAGAAAAATTTCCCAGTTTGAGATATGACCTTACTGCATTTCTTAGCAAATATCAAAGAAATGGTAGTAGGCGGGGCTACCTCTAGTATTATTGTACAGTTTTTGGCCCAAAGTAATAATAACAATACGAAATGTAGATTCAAATACAACATGATTCTTCAAAAAGTGTGGTTGTCCTAATAAAAAATCAAAAACTTCAAGGGGAGAAACATCACACAATACCTCATCCTTGAAAGGACTAATGCTATAGGGTAGGGAACACTATTCCCTGACACAAAGATCTCATCCTTGGTGGAAACACGCGATGGTATATGGCTAAAAGCATGGTGTTGTTGTTAGGCCCAATCACTTAATGACCTTTGCCAATATGAGGTTATTTTGACTCCCACTATATATAGTGAAATGCATTGGATCACTCTTCATGCATATTCATGAGTGAAGGAGGAAGCGACCTTCCTTTGAATCTTCAGGCTCGCTTTTTTGGAACTTCATGGTGGCAACTGTGGCACTAGATTCTACATCAATGATCTCTTTTTCCTTGTCTAGGTATAATTCATAGTGAGAAACTACATCTAACTATGAAGCTTTTAGATTCACCACGAACAACTTCTGTACACAACAATAATTTATGAGTGGGTCTTGTGGAACTCACGCTACTTTCCCATGTCTTTCCACTACTATTATTTGTTTGTTTCTTCGATGAGTTATCTTGGTTTAATCCACCCTGGATATGTCCTTTTTTTGTTATTTGGGGATGCCCTTTCCCTACTTTTACTATGCAAGATTCGTAGATAAAAACTCTCACTTCTTCAGTTTATTTATTTTTCTCAATTTTAACAACATTATGGTATGTTGTGACAAGCAAGGAGATATACATAAAATCCACTTCCTTTTTGATGTATATGTGCAGAAATACATGGTACTTGAGCAACATATGTCACTTAGAGTCTTTGATACCAAGCTTGGTGGCCAAGGTATGAAAGAGATTTGTGAAATATAACACTACTTGGTCCATTTCTTATTACAATGTGGTCCATCTCATGTATTGGTATTTGTAGTTTCCAATAGGGTAATATGTTTCCTTGATAACATCCTTGAAAGATTCCCAAGTGGGTGTGACTGAAGATAGTGTGGATTCCTCCGTGGCCCTTTGCTCATAGTAAGGGCATCTAGACTTTAACTCTTGGTGACATCTAGACTTTAATTCATGCTTGGTCAAGTATTTCACTTACTGCAACTAATCCAACAAATCATCTATCTTACTTAAGGGGTACCTATTCTTAAGTATGATTTTGTTCAATGTATTGTAAGTAATACACATCAGAGGAAATTTCACCTAAAAGTGGCCACCTAAAAAAATAAAATCAAGAAATTAATAAAAATTGCCATGCAGACATTTTTTTAATATTACTTTACTTTTATCTCTGTTCCACAATATTTATTAGCACAAGATTTAATAAAAAAAAATATTATTTCTATTTTTTACTTTTATCGAAATCCCTCAATATATGGAAACTTTATTAAAATAGTTCTCTCTCTCTCTCTCTCTCTCTCTCTATATATATATATATATATATATATATATATATATATATATATATATATATATATATATATAATATTTAAATTCAACTGCCTATATTATTATTTATAATTATTTGTCTCTATATATTTTATATTTAACTATTTTTTTGGTGTTTTTTTTCATGACATTGTCTACTGAAGCCACAATTTTGACTGGAATATATTTTTTGGCCAAAATCTGGTAATTTGTCCTTTCTGGAATACGTTTTTTTTTAACTATTTAAATTTTTTATATTTAACTATAACTATATTTTATTTTTAACTATTTAGCATTTTATATTTTATATTTAACTACTTTTAAACTATTTTATATTCAACTATAATTGTCTATATTTATCTTTTATATTTAACTATTTTGTTTTGGTGCTTTTTTGCGACATGGTTATTAATTTCAAATGAGCCCACATTTTTAATTAATATTTTTTCACTAATATCAAAATTTACATTACATTAATAACTTTTTCAATATTTTATTTCATATGGATAAGGTAGGTAAATAACATTAATAAAATATTTCACAAATACCCAAATTAATAATGAAATATTTCACCGATACCAAAATTAGTAATAAAATATTTCCTGAATACACAAATTAAATAATTTAAAATTATTCAAGACATGTACCTATTTTTAAATTTAAAGGATTTTGATTGGTTTACAGATTATGACATGGAAATTATGTGAAAATTTCATAGACACTTTTAGGCTGAGATTTCCTCTAATTCTACCAAATCCCATCCTTCATGGGCACTATGATGATGGGTGACCCACATGGAAATGTACTTGGTTGAAAGACACATTGTTCCAGTAGCTTCTGTAACAATATCTTCACCTCACTTGGTTCTACAATGGACTACCTATATAGTCCAATGTTTGGAAATGCAGAGTCTCACAATAGTTGGATCTCATGGTCCACTTTCCTCTTGGGTGGTAACCCTTTAGGCTACCAAAACACATCTCCACGTGCCTATAGAAACTCTTCTAGTTTTTGTCTTTGTTTCTTAGTACACCCCTCTAAGGATGCCCTTCCTCTTATTGACTCTTCCATAGATTTATTTTCTCCTAAAAAATGTAAAACATACCTCTTGCTCAAACTAATTAGCTTCTTGGCTTAGTTGGCACTTACCAATGAAATTTTCAACTTGCCTTTGTGTATGTTGATGGTGAATGATTTTCCATCCTTGACAAGCCGATACTGATTGACTCTACATGTGAAGATTAGATCCTGCACGTAGATGTAGGGACTTCCAAACATGACTCCACATAGATAAAGGGAAACTACATCTAGTTCTACTTCATCAATAAAATAAACATTGATGGAACATATAATAATGCATTGTTTTGTTACCTTCAAATCTGTATTTTTAACATTCACCCATCACAATGGTATGGGCTTGGATGATTATGAACTTATAATCCCAATTTATCGACTAAATATGCTACAATTAGATTTGCCTACAATCCCAAGTCAAACAGAGAATCAATATTTGACTTCTTGACCTGTATCTTTATGTGGAAGAGTTTGGTCATTCCTTTCTCTTCCTATTGTTGAAGGCTACTCAAATTCACCTCCTTCGGCACTTATGTACAAAAAAGATTCTCATCCACATATGAGCTACTTTCAACTTGGTTGCTTAAATTAGTGGAATTGAGATTCTTCTTCTTATAGTCTTTCTTTCTGTTCTTTGTGTTAAGCTCTGTATGCAACTTCGAACACTTTTGCTTTGTATGGTTGTCAATGTTGCAATGGTTGTAGTGGTTTCTAGGATCTTTGCACTAGTGTGTTTTGGTTGCTATATTTTTATCTTTTCTATCTTTTCACTCCCTATTCCCCTCCTTAGAAGTGTCTTTTTACTCATTTTTTCTTTGATCCACTTGATTTCCCTTTCTTTAGGCCTATGTTTTCTAGATACCGTGTCTATATACAAACCTCGTCCATTGATCTAGGATTTAAAAAAATCACGTACTTCCACAAATGGCTATTTATATGACCTAGATACTAGATTTAAGACCTCTGTGATAATATCTTGTCACTTAGAAATTGGAGAACCCACACTAAAAATCGTTTTTTTTTTTGTCAACCCATATTTACTTCTTATGACCTAGATACATGAGAGGTAAATATGGGTTCCTTGGGGATATATATTATGGCCATATTTATAAATTATGTGGTGTAATCTTGTACACTCTACCCCTGCTTCTTCTGGAGGTAATGCCACCGGATCCACTAGTCCTCTACATAACCAATAGGGAAAAATTGTGACTTTATGAGGGTTTTCAAGTTCTCCCACTTAGTCACTGGAGAATCTCCCTCCAACCTTAAGGTCTCCATGTGGCTTTCCCACAAGGTCAAAGCATGACCATCTAATTTTAGCTACACAAATGAAATCTTGTATTCCTCCTCTATATGATGAAAAATAAAATAAACTACTAATTGTTGCAACCAATGATTTAGCTCAAGAGCTTTGATTTCTTCTTGGTACAACATGATATCAACCTTCACTTCCACTTTTTAACATGGATTATGAATGATTCATAAAATTGAAGCTGGGTTGATCTTTTTTAGGTCCTTTCTTGGGTTCATGATTTAGCTTAAGAGCATCAATCTCTCCTCGATATGGCTTGATATCAACCTTCACTTTGATTTTGAATAGGGATTATGAATGATTCATGAAATTAAAACTAGGTTTTCTTTTTTAGGTCCTTTCTCCATCTCATTCTCCATTTCTTCTTGGTGTTTTGATCTCTCTTATGATTTTTCCTCTATGTTAGGACCCCCATATTCTCTGAATAACTTGATTTTATTACTTAGGGCTGACAATAAGAGAATCAAATTACTTAATATATCTACATCTTGTGCTTTCAACAGCTAAAAACCTATCCTCTACAATATCATAAGGTTTATTCATAGATTCATTGGCCATGATTAAGGTTTTATGTCTTTTGACTTAGCCGATCTAGATCCCCTACAAATATCCACAATATACCCAAAGAAACTTGCTTTTATATGAATATTGATCCAAATTTATTAAGGAAACAAAATGAAATATATGTTTATAACCAAAACACATATATACAGTGAAACTATAATTCAATTAATAAATGGGAAATTCCAAAACTGTATACATGAAAAATGAAAGCAAACTAGCTGAAATGTTGCTAGCTTACCTATGAGAAGAGATGTGATGGCTATATGCCTTCCTGAATTGTATTACAATGAGGCTCGAAGGAATTTTTATCAAAAGGAAGCAATGATAAACCATAAACATCCAAATACCTAACCCTAGGAGATGAAGTGCCAAAGGCTTATGTTCCCCGATGGGGTAAGTTGGAATGCCAACTTCCCGGGGTCATAACTTTGAAATACGATCTACATTTGGCACGCAAAATATCCCATTGGAAAGGTTTATTTGAGGAGTGCTATTTTTTTATTTGTAGCTTCCGTTTCCCCAAAAACATTTTTTTAGGGCCTCAAAACAACTCCAAAATTTCAAGACCCAAAAACTACCAAAATTAGAAAATTGCCAAAATAGGGAAATTGTGTTGTGATCTAGTGGAGTAGGCGAGTAGCCAACATTATCCTCTTGGATTAGTCATACCCCCTTAGGAAGAAATGGAATCCATTGCCTAGAGTGCCTCCATGAGATGGGGAAACTTCTGTTGAGCTTGGCCCCTAGTGAGCCACTTGCCTTAGTGCAGGAGCTAGCCTACTTTGAAAACTCGACACAGTTGGATCCTATATTGGAAAGTGCTCCTAAGATGCATGTCAATGATCTGGTAATTTGTGTCCTATTAAATGCAATCTAGTTTGAGCTATACTAATGTTAGTTTCTCTATGATTTCTCATGTGTCTACCAATGGTGGAAACTATGGACGAAGGTGATCCACATTGAACACTTGTTGTCGACCAATGGGGGGGGTTCTTAGCTCAAAAGCATCGTCACCACAACCTTTGTAATGGTGTAAGGTCCATAGAGGAGTGATTTTTTTTTTTATGGGCCCCTATAAGGTATCCCTTATGGAAATGCAACAAAACCTTGTCTCCCACTTCAAACTCGCATGGCACCCGGTATTGATCATGACATTGTTTATGCTTGGTATTTGATTTTTATAATATATCGTGGATTTACAAGTGAATGTGTTGAATTTTTTCAATAAAATTGGTAGCTTTGTCAACTTTAAATTGAACATGTGCAAATTATGCTGATGTAGTGTTTAGTCAATTTAGTGTGTCCGAAATCGCTAGATAAGTTATTAATCTAGGAGTCGTAAACTAATGAAGTGTGGTGAACAATGTAAACTTTGAAACGAGAACTATAAACTCAAAACGGGAACTCTGGCCAAAAAACCCCAAAAAAACATCAAAAACAGTGCTCAAAACGAAAAGTGTGTATACTGGAACGATGTTTTTATTTTTTAGGCGTCAATTTTGAACATGTTTTAAAATTGGCAGTGACTACAAAATTTACTATGAAATTTTCGTGCAAAATATAGCTTCAAAATGAAACTGATGACACTGGAACAATGATTTTTTTTTACGGTCAATTTTCAGTATTTAAAAAAACTGCTAATAAAACCAAATTTCTATGTGTCAAACAAAGTTGTTTATGCGGGAAAAAACACACTAATGTTTTTGGTAGAATATCATTTTTCTTTCCTAAGTATAAATTTAACATGTTTTCAACCATAACATGCTAGATACAAAAAAAAATGAAATTTTTTCAACTATAAAATAAAAAAAACCATGACATTATGAACAAATTACATCACTAAATGCATTCAAAAGTCATTATTTGTATATTGAATAAAACATATTTTATATATCTAATTTAATATTGCATTGTATATATTTTAAACAATAAAATTTATCATAACTAAGACATATAATCCAACAACATAAAAATGCCTCATAACTTCTCATTTAACACCATATGGAAAACATTAATTTTATTTGAAGATACGATGCATACATCAGTTATATAAACTGTCTTAAACAACTATTCAAAATCACTCATGTTTTCTGGCACACCATCAGAATTCACATCTTCAGATGAGTGACTGGATGCTGACGAAGATGTTCCATATTCTTCTCTTTCATCAACTAGTGCCCCATCTGAGTCCACATGCATGCCCAACATTTCAGGTTTCAAAATTCTTCTAGATCTACGACTGGTTTCAGGTGACTCCCATGTCAACATTGTTCCTTCTGGTAACAACCTTTTCAGAATCTCTATCATCTTGAAGCAAAGAGTTCCTCTCTTTGTTAAATTGAAGTCATAAACAAGTATGTCTACATCCTCCAATTTTAATATGTCTGTGCGGCGGCGATTTACATTTGTACCCTTTCTTTTTCTTTTTCCGCCATTTTTTTTTTCAACTACCATCTCTGGCTTATACACACCATTGAATGGGTGTGTATTTGTGGCATACCAATGTACTTCAACACTTGTAACATCCTCATTTTCTGTAAAGACCTTTATAACTTTAGCAACCCAAAATGGATAGCCATTGGGATCTCCATCTGCTAGCACTGCAATCATGCAACCCTCCTTAATATCCTGTACTTAACCCCTATAAAGGTCTTCCATGGCTTCACGTTGTGCACGAGATCTTCTGGAACCAATATACATCTCTCTTTCCTCTGCCTATGAAGAATTAATAATACCTTGAGATTGTTGCTGTTCAACAATGTTTACTTCCTCATGTTCATTCGACACATTATGTGGCCAAATAAATGGATTTTTCAAAGGTATATCTTCATTTATTGTTGTCGAAATGATATCACTTTGATTATTGAAAAACGACTCCCACCAAACTGAATCAGCAATGTCAAAGTACTCATATGTATATCTAATACATTTTTTAATTTCTTCCAGGCAATCAGAATAATTTATAGCCCTGTTCTGTCTACGTGCATTCTGAACTTCACCAACTAATTGTAATAACAATATTTTTGATGCAAATATTGGATGATCTGGAATGAACTTCAAAAATTGCAATCCTGATGATGGTGCCCATTCTGTAGTAGTTGAATACTTCTTGCCCCATATTAGTGTTTTCCCATCAATTTTTTTGATACGAAATTGATGTTGGAAGCTAATGTCATTAAGTTGTTCAATGCATCTCCCCTCACCATATGGTCCCACAATAAACCTTCGCATGTCAATAGTTTCTTCCAACACATCAAAAGTAGGCTCTGGCATGTATGATTTCTTAATACATTCAATTAGTGATGGCAAGCTACCAACTTCCTTCCTCCTCAATGTGACTGAAAAACGGCTGAACATCTGATCAATATGGTCATGAGTGTGCCCAACAAGAAGGAAACCAACCTTTACCTTCTGAAAAATTCCCAATTCAACAAGCATGTTTAGATATCCAAAAACAACCTGATTTTTGTTTTCACGGCAAGTGTTGTCCAATTGTAGATACAAAACTTCAGGAAGATTACCAGACCAATGAGAAATCACATCATGAATTATAGTTATGGTCAGATTTGCATCATTGTGAATATTTGGAGCTGTGAAGTACACCCTTGGCAACATTTTCCCATTGAAGACCATACAACCGACCAAGTGAAATTGAATAAAGTTTTCCTCCTGTAAATTTTTGGGTGTGCGAACAAAATGTGGTAAAAGTGTTTTCTTCTGGTCCATACCATCAATTATCAAACCCAAATATTTATTCGGATTATCGTAGCACTTTATTCGATGCTTGTACAACTTCTTCCTTTCGTTTGTTTGTTGTTCGCGATGCTCCTGAAGTTATTTGACAATTAAATCTACACAACATAAAAGAGATTCATTAAGAAATATGTTTTCATAGTTGATGACTATACAATTTTAAAAGTTAAAGTTATAAACGCTTACCTCTTTCTGAGCCTTCACTTTTGTCCCTTTTTGATTTAAGAGAAGCACATGTACTGCAAATCCCCATCCTTGTCTTCTTAGGAATACGGACATTGTTGAATTCTTTCTTCCATACCTTCACAAAATATTGATATGTAATAAACTGGCCATGTCCCTCAGCACCTTCTGCATATTCTTTGTATAAGTTGTAGATTTCTCGTCTTGAAAAATTATCTGGAATATGTATTGTCTCTCCATTTGGCATACACTCTCCATGCTTTGAAAACAAATCTTTCATCCATGACATTGCAGTATTTGATAATGGACCAAACTGTCTTTTATGATGTACTTCTGAATAAAATGTGGGATCCTTTTCCAAATTTTCTTGAATTCTCGAGAGATGAAAATTCCCAATCGAATGAAACATTTTGAAACCTTTTCTACAGATAAAAAAAGTCCCAATATGATAATCATAACCTGACAATGTAGATTGCATGCACCCAACTAAATATGAATTTTGCATGCTTTTATTCATTTACAAATATCTCTGCCTGCTTTCTAATGCAAATTTGAAATCCATATGTTTCAAGCAATCTTTTTGGCAACATTCACTTGAAATGAGAGCACTGATAGAACTTCTTCTCGTCAGATATTCTGCTCTACCCCTTGTATAACTAGAACAACTTGCATTGATACGAAAAGGTCTGCTCCTACTCCTTGATACAATGTTTCTTGGCAACATCTCCATCATTTGATCATCATTTGTATAAGGCTTTTCATCATCATTAAGAGGAATGTTATCCACACTATGATCATCCTTACTTTTCAAATATTGACTTGGAGGATATTATTCATCTTCTGCTTCTTCAGTGCTACTGTCGTAGTCCTTAGAATTCGGACTGAATGGAAAATCTGACTCGATGTTTAATGGATATTCTTCCTCATATGCATTGCCAGTGCTACTCTCATAGTCCATAGAATTAGGACTACGTTGAAAATGTGACTTACTTATTGAAGATGCTACATCCCGTCCTTTGTCACTGCTACCTTTATACTCATTAGAATTAGGACTAAGTGCATCATCCTGTCCTTCATCACTGCTGCTCTCATAGTCCACAGAATTAGGACTAAGAGGACACAGTGACACTCTATTATTTTGAAATTCATCATCACGCTCTTCATAACTATTGTTCTCATAGTTTGCAGAATTAGGACTAAGTGGACACTGTGGTACTCCAATCTTTTGAATTTCATCATCCCACTCTTCATCACTGCTGCTCTCATAGTCCTTAGAATTTGGACTAACTGGACACCTTGACACTCCATGCTTTTGAAAATCAACATCATGCTTTTCATCACTACTGCTCTCATAGTCCTTAGAATTAGGACTAAGTGGACACTTTGACACTCCATACTTTTGAAAATCAACATCATGCTTTTCATCACTGCTGCTCTCATAGTGTTCAGAATTAGGACTAAGTGGACACCGTGACACTCCATTCTTTTGAAATTTGCCATCATGCGCTTCAAAACTGCTTCTCTCATAGTCCTCAGAATTAGGACTAAGTGGACACCGTGACACTCCCTTCTTTTGAACTTCACCATTATGCTTTTCAAAACTGCTGCTCTCATAGTCCTCAGAATTAGGACTAACTGGACACCGTGACACTCCCTTCTTTTGAACTTCACCATTATGCTCTTCAAAACTGCTGCTCTCATAGTCCTCGGAATTAGGACTAAGTGGACACCGTGACACTCCCTTCTTTTGAACTTCACCATTATGCTCTTCAAAACTGCTGCTCTCATGGTCCTCGGAATTAGGACTAAGTGGACACCGTGACACTCCATTCTTTTGAACTTCACCATCATGCTCGTCAAAATTGCTGCTCTCATAGTCCTCAGAATTAGGACTAAGTGGACACCGTGACCCTCCATTCTTTTGAACTTCACCATCATGCTCTTCAAAACTGCTGCTCTCATAGTCCTCAGAATTAGGACTAAGTGGACATCGTGACACTCTGTTCTTTTGAACTTCACCATCATGCTCTTCATCACTACGGCTTTCATAGTCCTTAGAAGTAGGACTAAGTGGAATCTGTCACTCTTTATTTATTTGAAATTCTCCATCCCCTCTTTCATCAGTGCTGCTCTCATAGTCCTTAGAATCAGGACTAAGTGGAAGAAGTGACTTTCTATTCATAGTGGAAGAATTCCCGCTATGTTCATCAATATGAATAGAGTTGTTATGCGATGCAGAAGTTGATGGTGTATAAATCGAAACTTCACTATCAGAACAATCCATCCCTTTCAAATAGAAGATGTTGAATGATACAAATGGAGAGTCTCCTAAAGATATTATATAGCTTAAAGAATGGAATTTTCCCTCCAAAAAATTTCGCGAAAATATTTCCCTCCAAAAAGTTTCGCGAAAATATTTCCCTCCAAAAAATCTGTTAAATTTATTTACCTTTATTACTTTGTTCTACAATTTATTGGAAAATGTAAACTAAATTTTTTTATGAAATCATAATTAAAATTGTACACTACAACTTCTACAATTATTATAATAGTTAAACCATATAATATTTGCTTTCCAATACTACAATATTCACTTTAAAATATTTTAAAACAAATTATCCCACATTCAACCTGTTGTAAAACAAATCAATAATATTCACTTTATAATATTGTAAAACACATTATATATTAACTGTACAGTCAAACATCCTTGTAACTTCACTTACATATTAAAATTTCATTATCACTACTACTAACATCACATCCAGGTTTTTTGAAAATCATTGAAAGAGGTCGTGAATTTGTGGAGCAGCTAAATCACTATCAACAACATAATCAATGAAGAATTCTCGCAATTAAAAGGTAAGTTAAATTTTTTTCTTGAAAACTTTCATATTAAATTAGTTTCATGAAAAATCGTGAGCATGGTGGGCCCGGTCAACCTCATTTTCTTAACACCAGTGGGTGCTCCACACCCCCCCTCGCCCGCCCGCCCGCCCCTCCAGGCGCCTTAACAGCGCCCCCCTCACCCGCCTGCCCTTCCCCTCCGGGCGCCCTGACAGCCTCCATTCACCCGCCTACCCGGCCCGGGCCCCCTCACGCGCCCGGCCCACACACACCGTCCCCCCTCACCCGCCAGCCCGGCTTGGCCCGGGCGCCCTAACCCGCCAGCCCCACCCCTCCGGTCGAACCACCCACGCCCCCCTCACCCGCTCGCCCGGCTCGGGCGCCTTCACCCGCCCGCCCAACCCCTCCCAGCGCCCTCACCCGGGCACCTCACCCCTTCGGGTGGGCCACCCACCCCCGGGCGCCCTCACCAGCACGCCCCACCCATCCCCGGGTGCCCTGACCCGCCCGCCCGCACGGCACGGGTCCCCTGACCCGCCCACCCCACCCGCTCATGGGCGCCCTGACCCACCCGCCCCCGCCTGTCCCGACCCGCCCGCCCGTTCGGCCCACCCGTCCACGGGCGCCCTCACCCGCCCGCCCGCGGGTGCCCTCACCCGCCCACCCGCGGGCGCCCTCACCCGCCCGCCCCACCCACACCCGGGCGCCCTCAACCGCCCGCCCGACCCACCCCCGGGTGCCCTCAACCGCCTGCCCGACCCACCCCCGGGTGCCCTCACCCGCCCGACGCCTGCCCGCCTCACCCACCCTCTGCCCTCGGCCTCACCCACCCTCCGCCCGCCCGCCTCACCCGCCCTCCGCCCGCCCGCCTCACCCGCCCTCCGCCCTCGCCCTCACCCGCCCTCCGCCCGCCCGCCTCACCCACCGTCCGCCCGCCCGCCTCACCCACCCTCCGCCCTCAACCGCCCGCCCGGCCCACCCCCGGGCGCCCTCACCCGCCCGCCGCCCGCCCCACCCACCCGCGGGCGCCCTCACCCGCCCTCCCGACCCACACCCGGGCGCCCTCAACCGCCCGCCCGACCCACCCACGGCCGCCCTCATCTGCCCACCCGCCCGCCTCCCACCCGCCTCACCCGCCCTCCGCCCTCGGCCTCAGCCGCCCTCCGCCGCCCGCCTCCCTCCGCCCTCGGCCTCACCCGCCCTCTGCTCGCCCGCCTCATCCACCCTCCGCCCTCGGCCTCACCCGCCGCCCGCCCGCCCGCCTCACCCACCCTCCGCCCTCGTGCAGGCGCCACCCGGGCCGCCCGCGCCCTCGCCCAGCGGGCAGGGCGATTCCCGGAATCGCCCTGCCTGCCGGGCGAGGGCGCGGGCGGCCCGGGTGGCGCCTGCACGAGGTTGGGCGCCCTCGTGCAGGCACCACCCGGGCTGCCCGCGCCCTTGCCCGGCAAGCAGGGTGATTCCCGGAATCGCCCTGCCTACCGGGCGAGGGCGCGGGCGGCCCGGTTGGCACCTGCACGAGGGGGGGTGAATCGCCCTGCCTGCCGGGCGAGGGCGCGGGCGGCCCGGGTGGCGCCTGCACGAGGGGGGCGCCCTCGTGCAGGCGCCACCCGGGCCGCCCACGCCCTCGCCCGGCAGGCAGGGCGATTCCCGGAATCGCCCTGCCTGCCGGGCGAGGGCACGGGCAGCCCGGGTGGCGCCTGCACGAGGGGCGCTGTAAGGCCTCCGAGCTGCGGTGTGACGGCCGCCGGGCGAGCGATCGTGCACGAGGGCGCGGGCGGGCACATGGGCGTGCGGGCAAACGGGAGTGCGACGAACCGCGACGTTGGTGCGACGATCATACGCGTTAAATGTGACAAAATGCGACGATAAGGAGCGTGTGCAAAAATGGCTAAGTGTTAGTACACTTGAGCGTATATGGGAGTTTATATGAAAATAATATGAACGTATTATATATGAACATACGACATAATAATATTATGGGATGAACATAATAATATAATATTATTATGTGAAAAAGGCTTCATATATTATATGTGAATAAAATATAATATAATAAGCCACATGTAAAGGGGATATGTGAATAATGGAGCACATACGACAAACACTTATGTAATACGAAAGGTATATATACATGGAAGAATAAAATAATACATATACGTGGGCTTACATGTGTAATAGTGGGGTCGGCCATGAGTGGTGCACCCCCCCCTTAAATCACATGAGGAGAGCGTATATATTAATGGAGCATGGAGCTTCATTATCCATCGAACTTCGCTTGCTCTCCTTCGCATAAGGACAAGGAAAGTGCGAGGTATCTTGAGGATATGCGCATTCCTCATGCGCATAAAGGAATAAGAGGACTTTGCATATTTTGGAGCTCGGGTTATGTGAAGTATTGGCTCGGTTAAGGGAGTTTGGTACTCGGTTTATGCAGGACTTAAAGGAGGAGGTCTTGTGCTCGGGTTGAGCACTCTCCTACCTTAAGGAGTTAGCATATGTATTGTAAGGCCATCTTTGCCTTGTTGTAAATATTGCTAAGTGTTGGCTTGGATTCTGCGAAGCACACTTGTTGATGTAATATTGAAGATTATCATAATATATTATTATCGGGTGGACTTGTTCGGGAGTTGCCCCTCCCTCTATGATTATGTGCAATTGTTATGTTCTCGGTTTAATTGCATATTGATTATGAGCGTGTATGAATATTAATGCATTTTACTTGATTGAAGAAAATAAATTAAGTATGTTAATGTGGAAAGGCGTAGTCCATGTGCATAAGTATTGTTAAAAAGAAAGTGCGCGGTGGTGCCGCACCTCGCCGGGCACGGTTGGAAGACTACCGTAGACCTGGGGGCATGACAGGTGGTATCAGAGCAAAGGTTGCTCATGGAAGTACAGGGTACTCGGTGAATGGTCGAGACTAGATCACAAAGGAAGAAGAAGTTGGACAAAATGGCAGCTGGATCTCAGGCCGGGTCTAATCATGGCGATACTACTATTGGGTTCATGGAAAAGATGTCGGAAAAGATAGAGAGTATGGAGATGTCTTTTAAAGAAGAACTCGATGAAATCCGAATGAGGAATGATGAGCTCAAGACACAAAATGAGTACACTGAGTATAGGTGTGCCCAACTCGAACAAAGGATCAGAGAAGTCGAGGAATCAAGGGATCAAGATCTTGCAGAATGTCGTGCAGAAATTGAGAACTTGAAGAAGACTCTTGAAGATACAAGGAATGAACTTACAATTGTGAAGAGGGCCATGGGGCATTATTCATTTGGGGGAATGCCTCATCTAAAGGTCAAGGAACCAGAATCTTATGATGGAACAAGGAAGGCAGCAATTCTTGGCAACTTCTTATGGGATGTGGAGCAGTACTTGGAGCGGTTGAACCTGATTGATGGTGAGACACAAGTCAAGGTAGCTACTCAATTCTTGACAAAGGATGCTAAGATGTGGTGGTGAAGAAGTGTGGACCAAATTGCCAATGGCAGTGCTGATGAAATCACTTTGTGGAAAGACTTGAAGAAGGCTTTGCAGACCCACTTCAGTCCTCAAGATGACACATGGGAAGCAAGGACCAAACTCAAGTACATAAAGCAAACCGGAAGCCTACAAGAATACCAACAAGAGTATTCAAGTGCAGCCTTGGAACTTCATGACATGGCAGAAAAAGACAAGGTGTTCAACTTCATTATGGGATTGAAACCTTGGGCACGCAATGAGGTGAGGAGACAGAATATTAGAACACTTGAAGAAGCTTTTGCTGCGGTTGATAGGTTGGTGGATCACCTTGATGAGACTTCTGATGACAAGAAGAAGAAGTCTGAAAAGCCAAAAGAGAAGAAGGATGATGGTGCTTCGAAAGCAGATGATGGTTCAAAGACAAGGAAGCCTTTGAAGTGTTGGATATGTGCAGGACCACACATGGTGAAGAATTGTCCCTCTAAACCAAAGGTGGTTGCGGTTGCACAGTCTGATGATGAAAGTAATGATGCTTCTGTGGGAATGATGCAGATACTTGGTGCTCCTGCTACTACAGAAGTAGCCTCTAAGGGAGACCCAGAAAGAAACAAGTTAGAATATGTTCGAATGAAGGTTGGAGGTACTAATGTGATCACTATGGTGGATAGTGGAGCCTCTCACAACTTCATGAGCGAGAATACTACAAGGAGGATTGGACTAAAGTTTGTACCAGCCAGGGCACAAATGAAGATAATAAATTCTCCTCCGATGGACATTCTTGGTGTAGCCAAGAAGGTGGATACTACACTTCGTGAATGGACCGGGAAGGTGGACTTCACTATAGCACGGATTGATGACTATGAAGCTGTATTGGGGGTGGAGTTTATGAAACAATTCGATGCTATGATTGTATCACATTTGAAGAAGCTCTACATTTATGATGGGAGAGAAGATGTACCCATTGGTGTGCCTACCCTTGGTGCAACAAGGCCTGATTGTAAAGTAGGAGCAACACAAATGGAAGACAAGGAAAAGGTGGACAAGCGGTTGTCCACTGTTGAGGCAAAACTTGCGGAGCAGTCAGTGGTCATCAAGACACTTTCAGATAGCATCTTGGACTTAACAAGAAGGCTACAGTTGGTGGAAGATGATGATGATGATGAGATATATGTGAGGCTGGATGTCCAGAAGGAAGACCGGGTTGCTTATCTACAAAGGATGGAGGTTGAGGATCCTGATAGATGGATCGAGTTGATTAGTGAGGAAGAGCCTTCAGGCTCTACTCCCTCTACATCTTCTTAGATGAGTAAGAAGATGGGCTCATTGCTAGCTGCTCATGGCAGTGAGTCCTTAAGCATATGGAGAAGACATGATAGGTGATGGCATGTTGCAGATGAGATGGATGGAATTTCCATGGACCTGAGCAAGGATTATGGATAGTGAGCTTGGTGGCAGTGGTCACTTGGCCGAGACATAGTGAAGAAAGAGTCTCTACATATGTTGCAAGGATGTTTGCCTTGTGTAGAAAGGTCGACATCCTGAATGATGATGATCTTGGTGGAGAGCTACCGAGATGGTATGTTGTCGAGGACGACAACGATTTCAGGTGGAGGAGAATGTAAGGCCTCCGAGCTGCGGTGCGACGGGCGTCGGGCGAGCGATCGTGCACGAGGGCGTGGGCAGGCACACGGGCGCGCGGGCAAACGGGAGTGCGACGAACCGCGACGTTGGTGCGACGATCATACGCGTTAAATGTGACAAAATGCGATGATAAGGAGCATGTGCAAAAATGGCTAAGTGTTAGTACACTTGAGCATATATGGGAGTTTATATGAAAATAATATGAACGTATTATATATGAACATACGACATAATAATATTATGGGATGAACATAATAATATAATATTACTATGTGAAAAAGGCTTCATATATTATATGTGAATAAAATATAATATAATAAGCCACATGTAAAGGGGATATGTGAATAATATAGCACATACGACAAACACTTATGTAATACGAAAGGTATATATATACATGGAAGAATAAAATAATACATATACGTGGGCTTACATGTGTAATAGTGGGGTCGGCCATGAGTGGTGCACCCCCCCTTTAATCACATGACGAGAGAGTATATATTAATGGATCATGGAGCTTCATTATCCATCGAACTTCGCTTGCTCTCCTTCGCATAAGGACAAGGAAAGTGCGAGGTATCTTGAGGATACGCGCATTCCTCATGCGCATAAAGGAATAAGAGGACTTCGCATATTTTTGAGCTTGGGTTATGTGAAGTATTGGCTCGGTTAAGGGAGTTTGGTACTCGGTTTATGCAGGACTTAAAGGAGGAGGTCTTGTGCTCAGGTTGAGCACTCTCCTACCTTAAGGAGTTAGCATATGTATTGTAAGGCCATCTTTGCCTTGTTGTAAATATTGCTAAGTGTTGGCTTGGATTCTGCCAAGCACACTTGTTGATGTAATATTGAAGATTATCATAATATATTATTATCGGGTGGACTTGTTCGGGAGTTTCCCCTCCCTCTATGATTATGTGCAATTGTTATGTTCTCGGTTTAATTGCATATTGATTATGAGCGTGTATGAAGATTAATGCATTTTACTTGATTGAAGAAAATAAATTAAGTATGTTAATGTGGAAAGGCGTAGTCCATGTGCATAAGTATTGTTAAAAAGAAAGTTCATGGTAGTGCCGCACCTCGCCGGGCACGTTTGGAAGACTACCGTAGACCCGGGGGGGTGACAGGCGCCCTCGTGCAGGCGCCACCCGGGCCGCCCGCGCCCTCGCCCGGCAGGTAGGGCGATTCCCAGAATTGCCCTGCCGGGCGAGGGCGCGGGCGGCTCGGGTGGCGCTTGCACGAGGGGGGGCGCCCTCGTGCAAGCGCCACCCGGGCCGCCCGCGCCCTCGCCCGGCACGTGCAGGCGCCACCCGAGCCGCCCGCGCCCTCGCTTGGCAGGCAGGGCGATTCCGGGAATCGCCCTGCCTGTCGGGCGAGCGCACGGGCAGCCCGGGTGGCGCTTGCACGAGGGCGCCCTGCCTGCCGGGCGAGGGCGCGGGCGGCCCGGGAGGCGCCTACACGAGGGGGGGCGCCCTCGTGCAAGCGCCACCCGGGCTGCCCGCGCCCTCGCCCGGCAGGCAGGGCGATTCCGGGAATCGCCGTGCCTACCGGGCGAGGGCGCGGGCGGCCCAAGTGGCGCCTGCACGAGGGGGGGCACCATCGTGCAGGCGCCACCTGGGCCACCCGCGGCCTCGCCCGGCAGGTAGGGCGATTCTCGGAATCGCCCTGCCTGCCGCGCGAGGGCGCGGGCGGCCCGGGTGGCGCCTGCACGAGGGCGTCCCCGCTCGTGCAGGCGCCACCCGGGCCGCCCGCGCCCTCGCCCGACAGGCAGGGCAATTCCGGGAATCGTCCTGCCTGTCGGGCGAGGGCGCGGGCAGCCCGGGTGGTGCCTGCACGAGGTTGGGCGCCCTCGTGCAGGCACCACCCGAGCCGCCCGCGCCCTCGCCCGGAATCGCCTTGCCTGCCAGGCGAGGGCGCGGGCGGCCCGGGTGGCGCCTGCACGAGCGGGGGCCCCCTCGTTCAGGCGCCACCCGGGCCGCCCGCGCCCTCGCCCGGCAGGCGAGGGCGCGGGCGGCCCGGGTGGCGCCTGCACGAGGGGGGGTGCCCTCGTGCAGGCGCCACCCGGGCCGCCCGCGCCCTCGCCCGGCAGGCAGGGCGATTACCAGAATCGCCCTGCCTGCTGGGCGAGGGCGCGGGTGGCCCGGGTGGCGCTTGAACGAGGGGGGCGCCCTCGTGCAGGTGCCACCCAGGCCGCTCGCGCCCTCGCCCGGCAGGCAGGGCGATTCCGAGAATCGTCCTGCCTGCCGGGTGAGGGCGCGGGCGGCCTAGGTGGTGCCTGCACGAGGTTGGGCGCCCTCGTCCAGGCGCCACCCGGGCGAGGGCGCGGGCGGCCCGGGTGGCGCCTGCACGAGCGGGGGCGCCCTCGTGCAGGCGCAACCCGGGCCGCCCTCGCCCTCGCCCGGTAGGCAGGGCAATTCCGATAATCGCCCTGCCTGCCGGGCGAGGGCGCGGGCGGCCCGGGTGGCGCCTGCACGACGTTGGGCGCCCTCGTGCAGGCGCCACCCGGGCTGCCCGCGCCCTCGCCCGGCAGGCAGGGCGATTCCCGGAATCGCCCTGCCTGCCGAGCGAGGGCACGGGCGGCCCGGGTGGCACCTGCACGAGTGTTGGGCGCCCTCGTGCAGGCACAACCCGGGCCGCCCGCGCCCTCGCCCGGCAGTCAGGGCGATTCCCGGAATCGCCCTGCCTACCAGGCGAGGGCGCGGGCGGCCCGGGTGGTGCCTGCACGAGGGGCACTGTAACGCCCTGGCGTTTTGGGCAGGAGCGCGCCTTCACCCGACGAGTGACCCGGGTGGGCGACCCGTGGGCGACCCGTGCACGATGGGTGGGCGACCCGCGGGCGACCCATGCACGACGGGCGGGCGCCCCGGGCGCGCGACCCGTGCACGGCAAAACGAAAGGCAGGTTCGGGCAAGCAGGACAACCGGCGAACGGAGACGAGCTGCGGGCAGACAAGGGCGAGCTGCGGGTGGACTGTACACGGGTGCAGCTACCCGAACCAGCAGAACAGAATGCGGTTAAGGCTCGGGCGAGCCGAAACGGCGAGTCGACCCGAGGGCGACCCGCGTCCAATGGGCGGGCGACCCAAGGGCGACCCACACCCGATGGGCGAACCGGCGAACAGTGGCATGACCGCGAGCTGGTGAACGGAGACATGAACACGAGCTGGTTTAAACATAAGTGTGGGCGGTTGGGCGTGTAGACGTGAACGAAGGGAGGACGACCTGGGCGGGCGTCCATCCATGCGACGGGCGGACAGGACACGACAGCTAAACAGAGTGCGACAGCGAGTTGGCAATGCGGCGTAAGGCGGGCGCAACGAACAACACACAAGTGATGGACGGGTGCGACGATCTCACGAGCTGGTTGTGACGAACTTGGGAGCATTCACAAATTAGATATGGAATAATGCGAAAGGTGCGAAGTTTATAAGGGCGTAGGTCGACCTTGCCTTTAGGCAAAGGCTGACCTGCCCATAAGATAATGAAAGGTCTTCGGCGCACATATTTGGGGGTTGGCTTGAAGAGCTGACACCCCTTGATGGATGAGTTGGGATGGCTATATGTAGATAGCACAGAGAGCTCATTTCATCACCAACCAAGCACTTGGCATTCTCTCTTGGGTTCGATCAAGGAACAAGAAGGACGCAGAGTGCGCATTTCTCATGCGCACAAGGTGAATAAGTGCACAGTTAAAACCGGGATTGGCTTGGAGGTCGAACAGTCACGGTGAAGACGATTTGGTACAGAAATTAATTCGGTTGAGTTCTAAGAGGTTCGGGCGAGCTCGCTCTAACCGGAGGCGGTTTGGTATCGGATTGTAAAAGGCATTCTTGCCTACATTGTATGATTCTAAGTGTTGGCCGTGGGCTGCCCGGCACACTTGTTGTATTATTGAAAAAGAAAGAAAGTTCATAATATATTTGGGCGAACTCGTTCGGGAGTTGCCCCTCCCATTATAATTGTATGTGTCAATGTTATGTGCTCGGTTTACATTGCATATTGATTATATTGGTTATGAATGTTTATGAAGCTTTATGCGTTCTGTTTGATTAAAGAAGACAAATTAAGTATATAAATGTGTAAGGCGTAGTCTACATGTATGAGTATTACGAAAAAGAAAATACATGGTAGTGCTGCACCCCGCCAGATAACGGTTGAAAGATCACCGTAGACTTAGGGGCGTGACAGGTGGTATCAGAGCTCGGTCAGAGCTGGTGGATAGGTTAAACTTGGACAAGGTTGTCTCGGTTGAAAATTGAAGGTGAATCTGCTTGATCTATAGCAGGTGACTAAATGGAGAAGGCCGACAAGGCGGTAATGGCAGATGATGGCCATAGCGCAGTTAAGGCTCTCCGATATGAAATATTGGAACACATGAGTCAGTGGAGTTCCAACTGGGTTGCAATGCGAACAGAGAATATGAAGATTCGGGAAAGCTGTTCAGAACTACGGAGGGAACTTGAAGAACTCAGAAGTCAATGCGAGAGTACGGCAAGTGTTGAACTCAATGAGTTTGATGAAGAAATCCATCAAGGCGAACTTGGTCTTCAAGAACTCTTTAAGGAAAGAGCCCGATTGAGGAAAGAAAGTGCCAAAGTGGAGGCCGAGGTCAAGCAAATTGAGGAAGAAATAAAAAAGAAACTTCTTGGTAAGAAGCTGGTTGTGATCGAACAAGAGGAGCTCGACTATGTTGACAAATTGGAAACCCACTACCGTGAACATCCAGAAGACATCCAAAGTTTAGCTCCATGGACTTGATCGATGAACAGATGGTTGGCGCACTTGAACAGAACACGGCGGAGGAAAAGCTTGAAGCAAGTCAAGCTAGGCCAGGGTCGAGTTCCCCAGAAGGGCTGAGCGAAGAAGTAAGGTATCTCAAAAGAAATGTCGAAAAAGAACATGAGTCTATTAGCGTTGCTGAGACCGAATTTTGGAAGCAGGTTGCTGAGATAAGGCGCAAAACGAAGCCAATAAAGGAAGATGACTCCTTGAAGTTAAGTTTTGTGCAGGCAATCATGAAAGGTAAAATACTTGCAGCTTCGATTGATACGGGAGCCACTCACAATTTCGTAAGCAGGAAGGCAGCAAGGTCCTTTGGAAGGAAAGCGAAGATGGAAGGGGAATGCAGTGCCTTCAAAGCGGTTAACTCTTCCATCAAGGCTGTTGATGGTGTGTTGAAAAACACTCCGGTAAAAGTTGGATCGTGGTTCGGAAAGCTGGATTTGAGGGTCGTGGATATGGACGATCATTCTATGGTGTTGGGATTGGATTTTATGAGGCTTGCCCAAGCCATTCCAATGATGTCCCGAGACCTTCTCTTGATCACAGCTGAAGGGAAGAATATAATGGTGCCGATGAATAGGAGGAGTTGCTTGGGGTATAGACCAAGAATGGCCTCCATGACATTGTATCCCAAAGATCCGAATGTAAGACATGAAGATGCGGAACTAAGAGGACTTGGGAGTGTGTTTCAAACAACAAAGGAGAGGAAGCTTATCGACTTTGTTGCAAAAACCGGAAAGGACAACAAAGGAAGTGAGGGAAGAACCTCACGAGCTTGGAAACACTTGTTGGGGACATATTCTAATGAAAATCTTCACGAAGAAGCTGTAAATGAAGTAAGCCCGAGTGCTGCTTCGAAAGCATTGGTTAATGAAGATTATGAGGGAAGAGATCCCGCCGGAATAGTGGATTTTTGCAGATATGCCATGGGCATATACGACTTCCAATTGACAAAGGACAAGCTAGGTGAGCTTGGGTGCACATGTGAAGAGGTTGAAGCTGTACACAAGTACTTAAGGACGCAGTATCAATCCGACACATGGGTGGATGAAAGCCAGGGAGGGAGCTTCCTGGCTCTCCTATCTTCTTAGATGACATAGAAGATGGGGCTCATTGTTAAGCTGCTCATGGCAGTGAGCCCTCAAACTTGGTTGAGCAGGTATGGTGAAAATAACATGCTGCAGAAAGATGGGGTTTCCATGGACCTGGGCATGGAACCGTGGAGATAAGTGTTGGCACATGGTTAGGATGTGTAACACCTGTTATACATGGGCAGTTGGCACATGGAGATGTCTTGGTGAAGGAATCACTGAGATGGAATGTTGTCGGGACGACAACGTCTTCAGGTGGAGGAGAGTGTAACGCCCTGGCGTTTTGGGCAGGAGCGCGCCTTCACCCGACGGGCGACCCGGGTGGGCGACCCGTGCACGACGGGCGGGCGACCCGGGTGGGCGACCCGTGCACGACGGGCGGGCGCCCTGTGCGTGCGCCCATGCACAGCAAAACGAAAGGCAGGTTCGGGCAAGCAGGACAACCAACGAACGGAGACGAGCTGCGGGCAGACAAGGGCGAGCTGCGGGCAGACTGGACACGGGTGCAGCTACCTGAACCAGCAGAACAGAATGCGGTTAAGGCTCGGGCGAGCCGAAACGGCGAGTCGACCCGAGGGCGACCCGCGTCCAACGGGCGGGCGACCCAAGGGCGACCCACACCCGATGGGCGAATCGGCGAACAGTGGCATGACCGCGAGCTGGTGAACGGAGACATGAACACGAACTGGTTTAAACATAAGTGTGGGTGGTTGGGCGTGTAGACGCGAACAAAGGGAGGACGACTCGGGCGGGCGTCCATCCATGTGACGGGCGGACAAGACACGACAGCTAAACGGAGTGCGACAGTGAGTTGGCAATGCGGAGTAAGGTGGGCGCAACGAACAACACACAAGTGATGGACGGGTGCGACGATCTCACGAGCTGGTTGTGACGAACTTGGGAGCATTCACAAATTACATATGGAATAATGCGAAAGGTGCAAAGTTTATAAGGGCGTAGGTCAACCTTGCCTTTAGGCAAAGGCCGACCTGCCCATAAGATAATAAAAGGGCTTCGACGCACATATTTGGGGGTCGGCTTGAAGAGCTGACACCCCTTGATGGACGAGTTGGGATGGCTATATGTAGATAGCGCAGAGAGCTCATTTCATCACCAACCAAGCTTTTGGCATTCTCTCTTGGGTTCAATCAAGGAACAAGAAGGATGCAGAGTGCACATTTCTCATGCGCACAAGGTGAATAAGTGCGCAGTTAAAACCGGGATTGGGATGGAGGTCGAACAGTCACAGTGAAGACGATTTGGTACAGAAATTAATTCGGTTGAGTTCTAAGAGGCTTGGGCGAGCTCGCTCTAACCGGAGGCGGTTTGGTATCGGATTGTAAAAGGCATTCTTGCCTACATTGTATGATTCTAAGTGTTGGCCGTGGGCTGCCCGGCACACTTGTTGTATTATTGAAAAAGAAAGAAAGTTCATAATATATTTGGGCGAACTCGTTCGGGAGTTGCCCCTCCCATTATAATTGTATGTGTCAATGTTATGTGCTCGGTTTACATTGCATATTGATTATATTGGATATGAATGTTTATGAAGCTTTATGCGTTCTCTTTGAATAAAGAAGACAAATTAAGTATATAAATGTGAAAGGCGTAGTCTACATGTATGAGTATTACGAAAAAGAAAATACATGGTAGTGCCACACCCCGCCAGATAACGGTTGAAAGATCACCGTAGACTTAGGGGCGTGACAGGCGCCCTCGTGCAAGCGCCACCCGGGCCGCCCGCGCCCTCGCCCGGCAGGCAGGGCGATTCCGAGAATCGCCCTGCCTGCCGGGCGAGGGCGCGGGCGGCCCGGGTGGTGCCTGCACGAGGTTGGGCACCCTCGTGCAGGCGCCACCCGAGCTGCCCGCGCCCTCGCCAGGAAAGCAGGGCAATTCCTGGAATCGCCCTGCCTGCTGGGCGAGGGCGGGGGCGGCCCGGGTGGCGCCTGCACGAGCGGGGGCGCCCTCGTGCAGGCGCCACCCGGGCCGCCCGCGCCCTCGCCCGACAGGCAGGGCGATTCCGAGAATCGCCCTGCCTGCCGGGCGAGGGCGCGGGCGGCCCGGGTGATGCCTGCACGAGGTTGGGCACCCTCGTGCAGGCGCCACCCGGGCAACCCGCGCCCTCGCCCGGCAGGCAAGGCGATTCCCGGAATCGCCCTGCCTGTCGGGCGAGGGCGCGGGCGGCCCTGGTGGCGCCTGCCGGGCGAGGGCGCGGGCAGCCCGGGTGGCGCCTGCACGAGGGGGGGCGCCCTCGTGCAGGCGCCACCTGGGCAGCGTGCGCCCTCGCCCGGCAGGCAGGGTCGCCCTGCCTGCCGGGCGAGGGCGCGGGTGGCCCGGGTGGTGCCTGCACGAGGGTTGGGCCCCCTCGTGCAGGCGCCACCCGGGCCGCCCGCGCCCTCGCCCGGCAGGCAGGGCGATTCCGAGAATCGCCCTGCCTGTCGGGAGAGGGCGCGAGCGGCCCAGGTGGCGCCTGCATGAGGGCGCCCCTCGTGCAGGCACCACCCGGGCCGCCCGCGCCCTCGCCCGGCAGGCAGGGCGATTCCGGAAATCGCCCTGCCTGCCGGGCGAGGGCGCGGGCAGCCCGGGTGGCGCCTGCACGAGGGGGGGTGCCCTCGTGTAGGCGCCACCCGGGCCGCCCGCGCCCTCTCCGGGCAAGCAGGGCGATTCCGGGACTCGCCCTGCCTGTCGGGCGAGGGCGCGGGCGGCCCGGGTGGCGCCTGCACGAGGGGGGGCGCCCTCGTGCAGGCGCCACACAGGCCGCCCGCGCCCTCGCCTGGCAGGCAGGGCGATTCTCGGAATCGCCCTGCCTGCCGGGCGAGGGCGCGGGCGGCCCGGGTGGCGCCTGCACGAGGGGGGGTGCCCTCTTGCAGGCGCCACTCGGGCCGCCCGCGCCCTCGCCCGGCAGGCAGTGATTCCGAGAATCGCCCTGCCTGCCGGGAGAGGGCGCAGGCGGTCCGGGTGGCGCTTGCACGAGGTTGGGTGCCCTCGTGCAGGCGCCACCCGGGCCGCCCGCGCCCTCGCCCGGCAGGCAGGGCCACCCTGCCTGCCAGGCGAGGGCGCGTGCGGCCCGGGTGGCGCCTGCATGAGGGTTGGGCGCCCTCATGGAGGCGCGACCTGGGCCGCCGGTGCCCTCGCCCGGCAGGCAGGGTCGCCCTGCCTGCTGGGCGAGGTCGCGGGCAGCCCAGGTGGCGCCTGCACGAGGTTGGGCACCCTCGTGCAGGCGCCACCCGGGCCGCCCGCGCCCTCGCCCGGGCGGCAGGGTCGCCCTGCCTGCCGAGCGAGGGTGCGAGCGGCCCGGGTGGCGCCTGCACGAGGGAGGGCGCACTCGTGCAGGCGCCACCCGAGCCGCCCGCGCCCTCGCCCGTCAGGCAGGGTCGCCCGGCAAGCAGGAGCGGGCGGGTGAGGGGATGCGGGGTGTGCGGATGAAGGGGTGCGGGGTGAGGGGGTGCGGTAGGGAGCCTGGGCGGAGGGGGGTTCGGGTGAGGCAGGCAGGTTGGTGAGGGCGCCGGGCGGAGCGGCGGGCGAGGGCGCCGGGAGGGGTTGAGCGGTTGGGTGAGGGGTGCATGATGGGGTGCGGGGTGGGCGAGTTGGGGAGAGGTAGGGAGCCCGGGCAGAGGGCGGTTCGGTTGAGGCGGGTGGTTGGGTCAGGGCACCAGGCGGACGAGCGGGCGAGGGCACCCGAACGGGTGAGGGCGCCAGGAGGGTTGGAGCGGGTGGGTGAGGTGGTGCAGGGTGGGTGGGTGTGGGAAGAGGTAGGGAGCCCGGGCGGAGGGGGGTTCGGGTGAGGCGGGCGGGTGGGTGAGGTTGCGGGGCGGGGGGCGATTGTTGATTAAAATTTATGATAAGTTTTCGTTGTTACTTTAAGTCAATATGTTTTTATTATTTACTGATTTATGTGTTTCCATTTTTCAGGAAAATGGCATCAAAGAGAATTTCAGTGAATCTTTCTGGACCAAAGACTCATAAAGGTGCATCTAAAAGAAACATTGGTGAAAGAACTCCACCTGAGCTCATGACTACAAATCTATCAAGTGCCTCAAGTGATAAGAAGATGATTTCAGACTGGAAGAATTCGAAAGAGGTGAAATTTCCATCAAGAATGTGGTATGTGAAAGAAAGAGAATGCGCAAATGTGAATATATATCTATATATCGATATACCGAATGATAGTGGAATTTTTGAGGTGATGGGAAGAGTCGTAGATATGTGTTCGGTAACGAACACTGAAGTTGTTTACGTACTTACAAAAGCTCCCAAGTCACATGAAAGGGTTAAATACCAACTATCATATTCGTTGTATGACACGAGCGAGGTATCTACAAAGTTTTGTAGTCAAATCGTAAATGAGATGACAGATAACATCGTAAGTATTATTATTTATATTTGTATTTTGCGTTTTTTAAAGTGTCTCACTATATTTTTTAACTTTTTTTTTTATTGACATATGATATTTTGTTTGGCAGAATTTCGTTGAAAGTTGTTCAATTAGGTTGGGAGGCATTCATTTCATTGAGAATGATATCATGAAAGTTGTCAGCAGTTTTTACTCAGTGTCAGAAGAAAATATGGAAAAAAGGCAAAATGAAGTAATTGATAATGCTACAAAACTACATCCAAAGAATCAGAAAAAAAGGTCTTTGGTGGATAAATCTAGCAAGGGTAAACAAGTTACTTTTGAGAACGATGAAGTTGAAATTGACGATGAAACATATGTTGTCATTACTGAAGATGACATTGGAACTGAGAAGAGCCATAAAAATCCAAAAGTAACAATGCCCAAGAATAACTCTGGTGGGAATGTTATGACCAAGAAAAGTAGAGTTGATGATTTTGAAGCAGTCATTACCAGCAGTCAAGAACCTAGTGAAACTTCAAAAGAAAGCAGAGAAATCATTACACCAGGAGCTGATTTAGAAGATGGCATTATCAAAACAAAACAAAATGTCATTCGAGAGAATTTGACAAAGAGAAACTTAATTGATGGTGGTCGCACATTTCAGCTTAATGTCAGGCAAACCTATAAAGCAAGTGAAGGACAATGTCAATATCAAGTAAGAAAGCCACATCATCTGCATGTTAACAACTTGAAGACATTGATGAGGTACAATCCATATGCTCATGTGGTTAGTTATGTGCTTCTTGTTGATCCACTTCAAGTTCCCAACAAAGAAGCATTTGATAAGTCAAAATGTTTTGAATACAATTATTATGTGCTTGGGGGGAACCATTATGTAGAAGCTCAAAGACAATTGATGGAGGAATATCCTAATATCCCACGTTTTGAAACAATGAAATGTATCATTTACGCTGGCTTATCTGATACAGAAGCAAAGTTAGTGGCATGGGATCATAATTTAGATAATGAATATAGGATGTCTATGACTTTCATCCAAAGGGTTAGATTTATTCATAGTGAATTTCAAGAAAAATGTGGTGGGGATAGGACAAAAGTTACTGCAGAGTTCCGAAAGGAATGTTGTATGGAAATAGGATATCTAATTGAAGAGAAAACCAATTCAAAAGGTGGAAAGGGCAACAAATATAGTGATTTATTCAGAGGTGTTGATAACATTTTCCAATTGGCATTTAGAACTGGAGATGTTTGGAGGTTGATTGATGAGATTTTTGGCATGTGGGAAGACATTGCCATTAAAAACCAGAAGGTCAAAAAGTCTAAGCCATTCATATGTGGCAACAGTAAATTAGCTCCTGAAATGAAGCATCTTCCAGACGATATGACTATCACACCTTGGAGGGCGATGCAAGGAGTGAAAGATGAGAAAATTGTCAAAACAATATTATCTCGTGTGAGGTCAGGGGAATTATCATTGGAGGAAATGTCTGAAGAATTTCAAAAGTAAGTTTCTTGAAATATTCTTATTTATTTCTAGATTATAATTATATTTTAAATAAAACATGCTGTTCTTGGTAGTATTTGTTATACATATCATTATATTAACTTTTTGTTACTTTATCTATGCAGTCACAAAGTTTACATGAAAATTCAAGAACAAATGGTTAGATTGTTGAATGAAGATAGTTGGGATGATGTCGTACGCAACTATCCAGATTCAAGTTCTACATCAACATTAAAATCTTTTTATCTTGCATTTAAAAAGGTATCTTGATTTATACATTCATTTTTATTCACCTGTGTACTATTTTTAATTTATAACTTACACATATATTTGTTTATTTTATAAAAGATGAGGAAGGATGATAATGGAGTGCCAGATAGTTTCAAAACCTTTATCGAAAAGATAAAGATCGAAAGACTGAGGAAGCAATGTATTAAGGATATTCAACTTGATCCAACTCTTAATCATTTCATTTGGAATGGGCTAGACACTATTCAATATCAAGTAATACAAGGTGACTGTGAAGACATTGCTAAACTCATACCTAAAAGGGATTATGCCCTAGTCATTGCAGATATTCCCCATGGTTTCAATATTCCAAACATTGACTATGATAGTGACCCTTATACTTATCAAGCTTTTAGTAAAGTGGTTGTGGGATTTGTAGAAGTCACGTCATCACCATTATGGAGATTTGTGACATTTCATTCAGACACACAATTGGCAATGATATTGTCAAGCTTCAAGGGGAAAACAAATTCAAGGATGCAGCTTACATGGTAAGACATTTAAAATGTATATTTGATTAATGTTGAAAAATTTATTTATGTACAAGTTAATTTAACTTTTGCTATTTCGTGTTACAGGGAAAAGCCAAATCTTCTTCACAATGAAGATCAACAATTTATAAATGATTGTGAGTTCATTCATATTGATAGTTGGGCAAAAGATGATAGCCATATGTCTATGATTTTTAATCGGGTAGACAGAAAGAGTCATAGCCAAATACTGAGTTATGATGCTGTTGTGAGAAAACTAACATATGAAGACAAAGAAGCAAAAGGAGAGATAGTTAACATTTATCAAAAACCACAATTATTGATTAACTATCTTATAGACATTTGTTCAAATGAAGGAGATTGGGTTTTGGATTTATTTTCTGGCTCAGGTAAGTTTTATTATATGGAATTGAATTTCAGTATGTTAGTTTTTTAATTAATATGTCATTGTACTAATTTAGTTCATTATTTCTTTTGTGCTTGAAAATTAGGTACAACACTAGCATGTTGCCTTCAAAAAGGAAGAAATTGCATTGCAATTGAAAAAGATCCAGTACAGTGCAATTTTATTCAGCAAAGAATTAATGCTCTTCAATTTCTTCCAGATGCAATGCAAGAAATTGGGTTGAAGAAAGGGGACTTTAGTGAATCACGTGTGGCAAAAAAGGAAAAGGAACCCCAACCACCATTACATGGAATGTTTGGAAAGACATACATTGGGAGTTTCGCAGACATCAAAGACCCATTAGAAGAGGAAAATGAGCAAAATGAAACAGAAAATATTGTGGAAAAGGACAATGATGAAACTCTAGAGGACGAAGAGTTTGGATTACGTGACATTGTTGATTAAATTTAAGTTATGCTTGTAAATCAAGCTTTGCAATGTTTTGACTTTGACATTTTATGAGAAGAATAAACACTCAATTATGGTTGTTATACGTTCAATATTGGTAATATGTGATTTTTGCATTGATTTTTAAGTTAATCATTATTTTTTGAAAAAAAAAGTGATTTTTATTATTTTTTTGACATGAAATTCATAGAAAAAGCTATTGTTTAACCATTTTTAGTTAAAATTATCGTATAAAAATTGTGATTTTGACATGTCAATTCTAACAAAAAATTATCAAAACGTGTAGTTTTTTAGTTATATTTATGTTAAAAATGGTTATTTTTAGTCCATTGTTAAAAAATATTGTTTTTTAGAAACAATTATTTCATGTCGATTGAAAAATTAGTTAAGGATGTATAAATATGTAGAATATCGAAAAGTCTAAATATCGACCTTCTAATTTAAAAATGCAAAACAGTAAAAACCTCACGAAAAAAAACTTTAAAATTATAATAAAAAACAAGAAAATGTGAAGAAAACGACCACTTCAAAAATTATCAAATTTACTAAATAATTATTTACATTTTATACATTAAAAAATTTAAAGCCAAAAAACAGGGCTTTTAAAAAAGGAGTGTGATGCAGAATGCTCACTTTTTAAAATCAGCATGAAAATCACTACCATTCTAAAACGTGATGTACATAAAAAAAACTAAAGTGCCAAAAACTATGCTCTAGAAAAAACATGTGCGTTCTGCATCACCCATTTTCAAAATCAGGTCACTTTTTAGCTATCTCTACGAAACAGGTAACAGTATCAGTTCCCGTTTCAAAGTTTACATTGTTGGTGCACTGTATGTGCAAGACAACCTCTTTCTTACTTTATTGTTTTCAGTTTTTATCTTGTTTTGGGGTTTTGTTCTTGTTGGTTTCCTAAAGTGTTTAATGAAAATGGAAATCCTAGTGTAAGGTTTCAAGAATACTTTTAAAGATCAAGTATGGATGTAGAATTGAAGACAAGGTTTGTGCCTTTTATTGTAATTTCCAAACTTAGCACTTCAAAGTTCTCAAAACATGCTATTTATAAAATCAGAACTTGAACAAAAGTGTAAACATGCAGCTACATAAATCAAGCAAAAGATGAAGTACTAGAAATGAGGATACTGTCTCTGCTGTCCATCTAATTACAAAATTAAAATCTAATAAACTATTGCACTCAAAACCAAAAAGTAAAGAAGCTAGAAACAAGTCACTGATTTCACCCATAATCACAATATTTCATCAATTAACTTCTAAAACGGGGTTAAGCTAAAGACACCAGAAATATCATCATATGGCATGAAATAATGACATTTAAACTATCTACTTGCAGACTAATGAAAGCAAAATCAATTGCTTTACCTACAATCACAATAGCTCGCCAATTAACTTCTAAAACGGGGTTAAGCTAAAGGCACCAGAGATATCATCATATAGCATGAAGAACTGATATCTAAACTTCTAAAAGCAATAAACAAATCTCACTAAAATCAAAGCATAACAACTGGAATTAAAAGCTAAAGTTCAGTAGAGGAAGCAAGTCTCAGATCACCACTTGATGCAAAAAACTACATTAAAAAGCTCGAGCATAGCCTATCCTGAAATGCACTGATCAATGTTAGTGGAAAATATACCAATGTTGCAAAAACATGTACAGGAGTCAAACGATTAAAACCATAAAAAAACATGAGAAATGTATAGTTCAAATAAGAGACAACCTGCATGAAAAACTATACAAAATGAAAGATGAACCTTAGCTAGCAGGGGCCCCCTACACAACCTTGGATTAATACACTGTCACTTCAAACCACACTTTAAACAGTCATATGAAAAATAGATTTTTTGTATTATGAAACTGAGGATATGTCTCTCGGTTACATCAACAAAATAACTCTAAAAAAACTGCATCAAGACTAACTACTTGCGTTGCAAATGCTTATATTTATAGAGGAAAATAGATAACTATCTTTTGGAGAAAATTCTTCAGGAATAGACACGTGAATAGGTCAGGATCCAAAAGTTTAGCCTCTTGGTTGCCATAAACATTAAATCTATGCAAAGTGGAAGTTAGATTGCACTATGGAGACAACCTGTAGATGGCAAGAATGGATCCATGAATCCAAGAATGGTTTCGGACTTTTTCACATTCTGGAACAGAGTCCTAGTTGACGTAGGACTATCTGTTGACCATCCTTTGACTGATGCCTTTCTTCACAAATTAAGCTAAGCAGATAGGACCTTGCCCATGTGTGGATCATTTCTGAGCTACCCATGTGTCTCGTTTCTCCTGTCGACACCTGTAACTTATAGAACAATGGAAATGGCTGCAGAATTGCGAATTAGCTGTGAAAAGTGGCTACATTCCGTAGATGATGAACAAAATCTAAATCAAATAGCACACATAAGGATATAGTTTGAAAATCACTTAAATGCACTCCTGAAATCAATATGTAACAAATTTTGATAGCTTATGAGGCACTGATGTGGGAAAATAGAAGAGAAAAGGTTTAGGAAATTATGTAGAAAAGAGGTAGTTCTGGGGCTCAACATACCCCCACTGTGAAGATGTTGCATGTCCTCATGCAACCAAAACTGTGACTGTCCTTCCTTCAATTCATCTGCTCTGAGACTTCTGCTAATACATCTAACCTTTTCTTCTTCTTCCTTGGTGTCACTATCATCTTGGGCTTCATCATAAGGCACCTATATTTGAGGTTGATAAAGGCTCTGCTCAACCTCCTATTCTTCTTCTTCAATTTCCTATTTTTCTTGTGCCATAATCCTAAATGCAGCATGGTATTGTCATGGATAATTTTGTCCAATTTGTTTTGCTCTTTCAATGTCTCATTTTCCCTTTGGATATGTCTGTTCAAGACTTCCAGTACATAAACTTCTTTTTCTAATGATTGGACCAAAGCTTCCTGAGCTGTACCAGGCTGATTAGATGAAGTTCCCTGTTCTGTTGTAGTATTTTCCAATGATTTAATAAACTAATACATCTGTTTCCGAGTTTGATCAATTTCTGGTGTGGTCTTCCTTGGATTGATTTCAAAATCTAATTGACGAGAAGGAGAATACTGTGGACTATGATCAGGAGGAGTGATTTTTGGTGACTGATCTGGTGTTTCACCTCCTAGGTCTATGAAGTGAGCTCCTTTGATTTGTGTTTTCTTCAATTTGCCCTTTAGTCTAGAGCTCCTTAAACCCTGTGAGCTTGTATCTCCTTTTCCTATACTCTGCTTCTCCTTTCCTTCTTCTTTTTCCTTAGCTGACTATTCCTTAAGATGAATTAGTCTCTTAGAAAATACTTGTTCTTCTTCCAAAGAAGGTTCTGGGGTCTAATAAATATCTTAAACATTTCTTTTCCCTTTCTGTTTTACTTGTTTTCTAATCTCAATCAATGTTTCAAACAACATTTCTTCTTTATCGATTTCCTTGGTTATACTAGTAGGAGTATCTTGAATATTTATATTTGTTCTTTTTCTCCTAATTTTTATTGTTGAGCTTCTCTTAGACATTTCAGGTGGGTCTTGGAAGAAATTCCTAATTAGGAATTTTTCCCATGTATCCTTCCTCTCTTCAATTGATTTTCAACCAGAATTTTAATAAGGCCATGATGATAGAGATGAGGCTCCACATCATCTAGATTCTTTTGCACAGTGGTGGACATCTTTATCAAGCTACTCAACAAGAAATAAGGATGATTGATGGTTTCACTCTCCAAGAAATTCACTCTCCTTCTTGTGGAAGCTCTGTTACTGTTGTAATGGATGACTCCGTTATCGGGAATCTGATATCCCCAATTTCGACTTCCATGCCATTGAAGGACCTTGCAAACATCTTTGTGACTTCCTTATTATGACCCTTGAACTTCTTAATAAACTAGAACCATCTTGCTTTCCTTAACGTGCTCTTTAGTTGTGGATAACCCTCCATACATTTAGCTCCGTCAGGCTCTGTTCTTACTATAAGACCCATTCCTCCTTCTTACTTCAAAGATACCTCTGTAGATGATGGTTTCATGAGAGAAGAACAATTATATGAGCAGAAAATGGAAGAGGGCTGCAGAGAAAACCAATGATTACAAAGCGGGAAGAATACAGAGCATGCAATGAGAGTGGGTTCACGGAGCAGAGGTCTGTGTAAACAAACCTTGAATCATAAAACTCTGTGTGAAAGTGTGGAGACAGAGTGAGACTGGTGAAACTGAACAGAGTTTGAAATAAAAGTCTGTGGAGTGGACGTTGGTGGATTCATAAAATGACTGCGGAGTGGAGCAACAGAGGGAGAGAGTGTTGGGTGTGGAGCCTGATTATCTACTATATTCAAAAGTACCGCCACATTGGACCCCAGTTCAAAACGTTGCCGCTCGGAAAATATTCGCTACAAGGGGGGTCCGGGGGGGGGCGGCAACGACCTTTGGGGAGCCCCCCCTGGCGGGGGGTTTCGGGGGCAGCGCCCTGTTGAAGCCCCGAAAATCGGGTCGACAACAAGGGGGATACCCACCCGGTCCGAAACTTGGTTGGCAGCTTCTTGTTCATTTGGTATAGCGGGTCTGACTGGGGATAATGGGACCAGTTTACCAATCTAAAGGGGTGTGTGTGTGTAGAGTTGGATGTTGTTGATCTAGGAGTATTTTAATCTAATTTAATTCAAACTCTCTAAACTAACACTATGCTACTGCAATCTAATGAGGAATAACACATCTAATCTACGCTAACCCGGGTGTATTTCTTATGTTATGCGATCTAAAAAGATTTCGAACAATAACTAGTAATAAAGATCATTCAGCTATCATAAGAATAGAAATCAATTAAGATAAACCATTCTGCATAAAAATTTAGGCAAAACAGTTGTGAACAACATATCGCATAATAAGTTATTCATATGTCAAGCAAAAATAAATGACTCCACCGTACAGAACTGCCAAATGGTAACCCACACATTCATACATTAACATATAAACAACTAAAACTGCATATCACTCTAAGAATATAAGCAGAAATTGGTCAAGAGATAAAAGTACCATTTATGACTGATTTCACTCATAAAATTCAAGCAATAACGATTTATCTCTACTTGTTCTAATATCTACTAAGAGTACAGAAGTGCAAACATCAGTAGCAGACATTAAAATGCAAACATTAATAAACCTCGATCCATTCATTCATCAAAACCTCCTCTGAGGGTGCAGAAGCGCATGTTCCGAGGACAAGTTTTTGACAAATTTCTGGACCCTTCTCTAAATGCATGAGAAGGGTTAAAATACTACTTCCTAATTCTAATAATAGTATTATTACAAAATTTAGGATGCGGTTTTCAAATGACCGTCCTTTTTCTAATCTAGTTAAAAAAGAAAAAACAACATTCTAAGTAAGGCTACTTCTGAACTTGGTCCTTAAAGTTGCAAGTATCCAGCATAGGCTTAAGAAGAGTCAGTTGACTGATTTCGGCGCTAAGCTGTGCTACGAAAACAACATCTACAAGAGTTGTCGCTATTTTCTCAGCCGTGTTTGTGATGCATTTCACCGTCATCCATTGGCTGTGCGGCTTGACTAGATACGTCCAGTAACATTCCCAATTCAACCTGGCTAATGCGTGGATTGCTCTCTCCTTTGCTTGCGCTTTCTGCTTCCATTCTGCTTCCAGTTGTAACCTATTTGGTAGATACCCCGGGGTGGTCTCTGCGATTAAATTGGCCCTATGTAAATTCTCATTTACACAGTCGATGAGAGTGCTTGCCTGTGTAGCCGCTATCTCCGCTGCTTGCTCCGCTTGCCTGATTTGATCATCCCATATTTTAAAGAGCAGTTCTTTATGGTTTTCGTTTATCCTGGGTGCACCTACTCTTCTTCCTTCATCATCATCCTGCCATGTTAAATATTCTGTCACCCTTCTGTCATTCTGATCATAGTTACTCCGCAAATCTACCACCTGATTGGTGATTTTATCGCTTAGCTGGCAATAGTGACTCCACTGTGCTATTTTACGTCCCAACTCCTCCTGTTGCTGCAGTAGTTTCTCATTTAAGCCAATAGTTTTTGAAACAAATTCTGTCAACTTAGGCTCATCTTTATGCATTTCTTGTAAAGTCCGCAATTGTTTTCCTTTTTCATCGAGACTCCTTTGATAGCCTATTTGCATCTGTTGAAAGTCTTCCTGCAGCTTCTCGAGCTGTTTGGAAGCTTCAGTGTTAGCATTGGCTTGTTGCAACTGTTGTTGTAGTAGCTGTATCTGGTCTTCTTGTTCTTTCAATAGCTGTTGAACTTCTGATGCCTTATCAATAGTTGCAGAAGCATATGCTCCTGCAATCTGAGACAGCTTAGTGAGGTTTTCAGTTGGGTTATTATTGGGGTCTTTCCATAAGACATCCAACTGTTCGGCATCTTGTGGCAGTGTATTTTCTAGTTTTCTTTTCTTTCTCTGCCTCCTTACAACTTCTTTGTGTTGGGGACTATAGAATACATCCAGTGGGGGAATTTATTCTACATTAAGTAGAAGCTCAGAAGGTGGAGCGATAGGAAAATGCTCCGTTTCTGTTACACTGTTGATTATGGTCGGGACCACTTCTTGCACTACCTGTGTATTGTTCACAGGTGTTTTTGGAGCTTGTCCTTCAAGATTGATCAATTCATTGAAGGTTTCCCATTCTTTGTCCAGTTCTGTTGTGACGAGCGGTGCGTCGATGACAGGAGGGGGGATATCTCTTGTCGGAGAGGCGATAACTTGTTGCTGAGACATTGCACCTGACTGAGCTGTATCCTTAGTTGTTTCTTCGCTTTTCCCTTGATCGTATCCAGACTCTTTAGGATGCTCAGGCACTCCTTGTGCGGTGTTGGATTTAGATCTGGAAGTGCTAGAGTTTTCGCTGAGGCTAATGCTCGGAGTTGGTTCTCTAGCAGGCAGTTGCAGCTTCTCTAGCGGAATACTAGCCAACCTTCTTTCCCTATATGACATGAATCTTTGGAGGTCATCTAGAGACAACCTCGACCGAGCTTCTCGCAAAACTTCTTGGAGCGAACTTCTATTCTGAAATAGATCATCAAACAAATCTTTCTTCCCAGAGAACACTCTTATTTTGACGTTCGTGGTGAACTGTTGGGCGATATCATTTAGGTCAAATGGCCTTGCTGGGAATTTAAATAATTGAAGACACGTCACATTCGCCACTTCGCCGAAAGCGTGTCCTACATCGAACAATGAGAAGGCCCCACAAGCTACAGGAAATTTAGGCCATATGGCCTTCTTTTTGTCTTTTAGGTCTTTGGTCAGACCGCCTTCTGAACAAGTTTGATAAGCAATTTCCCGAGCCAAAAGTTTATCAGGGATATATAGAGGTAGGACATGTGGAGGTACAGTGCTTCCAAAAACTCTAACATAAGTAAACCATTCTTCCCCGAACCATCTCGCGATGGGGATGATGTCGATTTGTGCCTCGGGAGAGCACCTCGGGGGGTCTTTATCATACATTATTCTATACAAGGTCAAAATAAGCCCGTGGCAAATCTGATAGAAGTGAGGGGCAAACTGAGAATCCCATAACACCTTATGATAGACATGGATAGGCAATGGGTCTTGGGTAGTCCATTTCCAACCCATAGTAGGGAATTTGGACACAAGACAAACAGAATCCATAACATATGCAGACAGATAAAAAGGAGGATAGACCCTTTGAGACAAGGATCTTTTAGACCGGTAATTGATAACAGCTGTGTAAAGATTATCAGAAATAATTTTGGCCCAATCCACAATATTAGAGTTTGTGGTAGCATCAATTAATGGTAGCCATTCAGCCGAAAACTTGTTGATATCTGGCATACCAAATAACCGACAGAGCATGGCCGCAGCAAAACAATGTGGAGAGGTGAGGGAACTAGTGCTATACATACCATTTTTGTCCTTTTTGAGTGGCTCCTCTTTCCTAGACCAATCTTTGGTGGTATCTGATAGGTCTGGGTTCTCCGCCGCGAAGTTCTTAACTAATTGAGCATTATAGGTCATTTGTGGTTCAGGAAGATGATACATGAGCTTCAAGTCTTGCGCAACAAACGATCCGATGAGCCCGTGTCCTTGCACTTTGAATTGTCTGTTGTTCATGTCTGCATCATCCAATATCCACTTGATCATATCCGTATATGGTAGGATTTTGGGTCTTGCCGCTATTCTGTGAAGAAATGAACATGCTAGGTCCTCTAAGGACGCCTCAGAAGAGCGGTGCGAGCCCACAGAAGCAACAACTTTCATTATTCTGGGATTTTCCTCTTCTAGTAGCCTGTACATGCTTTCCCATGTTGATTATCCTGCATCTTTGTTACAGGCCGTGTTTGTATACAAAGGCGCCATCTCCTTTGTCTTTTCCTTTGCTTCAGAGCTTTGAGCTTTGTGTTTCTTTCCAATTTCTTCATGCGTCTGTGTTTGAATCGTCTTAGCTCTTCGTTCCTGCAGATTACGAGTGAAATGGAAATGACTGATCCAGAAGGGTGATGGGAGAGTTTTAAATGCAACAGATATATCAAATATGCCACCTTACGTGAAGTAAATCTCTACAAAGGAACGCGTCTTTAATTCACTTAATAACTGACAACTAATTCATTTACTATCATTAAAAGCGCATGATTTCAAGTCAGATTATGGTAAGTGGCTTTTTCTTTGAATGGCGCACCCGAAGGATTCGTACTGAAGTGATTTATGATTTTCTTACGTAAGCTTGCATAGCGCGCGATCGCAAGTCACCCCATCGCATCATCACAAATCGCACGGTTGCAATATCGCAGCGATCGCAACATCGCAGATCGCAGAACTTTGATGTTTTCCAAATCCTGTCGGTTCATTTCTGTGATATGCGATCTTGCGATCGGCGTTATCGCAAATCGGTGAATCTTTAAGTTTTTCTTTATGAGGATTACTTTGTTGCGACGCGATGACATTCTTAACACGAGGATTTTGCGCATATCGATATTTAAAGAGAAATGGAGGTATTTCCTATCTTTTGCAACACAACTTTAAAGATTTTCTCTTTATCATAGACTTAGGTTTTAAAATGTTCAAAAGACTTGCCTAAGCCCATGATGGTAACCTTATCTTGAGGGAAGGAAACTCTTGTTTTTTCTAAAAATTAACTAAGGGTCCCCATTCATTTAAGTATTATGGTCAACACTTAAATGAACTAGGGGGGGGGGGGGGGGGTTGTTGCTGGCCACAACACGCCCCCAAAGCTAAAAACAGCTGTAAAATTGCCTTGTAAAAGTATAGTAATTTCTAGTCAATCTGGGTCGTTCATTAGGCAGATGATCTGACGGTAGAACTTATGTTTAGTTTAGGGTTTTTTTCCCTAGGAGGCAACCCCTCTCTTTGTATGAGGGCATTGTATTTGAGGCTGTGAAATAGATGTGTATTCTGTGAGCAAGAAACAGAGAGGTGAGACTGTGAGAGAAAACAAAGGATATTACAGCGGATTTGTTGTAGGTTATGTCTCTTCATTTTGCTGGATAATAGAAACGAAGGACTGGCTGTTTGGGGTGGACGTAGCCCAAACTAGGTGAACCACGTATATTTGTGTCTCTCTTGTTTTGTGCGTTTTCTGTGTTTATATTTCTGCAATATTTTATGTGTTCCATTGCTCCGTAATATTTAATATTCTAACAAATGGTATCAGAGCTGAAGGTCTATTTGGATGATAAACTCGCAGGAAAGAAGTGTTCTTGGTTCGAGTGGGAGCAATGGCGGAAGATGGTAAGTTTAGGGTCAAGAAATTTAACGGCCAAAACTTCTCGCTATGGAAGATGCAGATGGAAGATTATCTGTATCAGAAATATCTATATCTACCATTGGGTGGAAAATCAAATATGCCGATGGGTATGAAAGATGAAGAATGGAACCTTCTCGATAGAAAGGCACTTGGAACAATATAGTTGTGCCTTGCTGTGTCAGTCGCCTTCAACATTTCGAAGGAAACCACGACAGAGGGTTTGATTCAGGCGTTTTCGAAACTATATGAAAAACCCTCAGCCTCAAACAAGGTATTTCTTATGAAACGGTTATTTAATATGAAGATGTCGGAAGGTGGATCTGTTGCAGACCATTTAAATGATTTTAATACAGTTACAAGTCAGTTAAGTTTTGTAGGGGTAAACTTTGATGATGAAGTTAGAGCTCTATTATTCTTGTGCTCATTACCAAAAAGTTGGAATGGCTTGGTAATGGCCATTAGTAACTCCGTTTCTGGATCTAGTACTTTAAAGTTTGATGATGTTGTCGGTGCTATCCTTAGCGAGGAAATGCGATGGAAAAGCTCCGGTGAGACATCGGGAAATGCTTTGAGTGCAGAGTCTAGAAGAAGAAAAATGGAAAGAGGAAAGAGCTCAGGATATCGCAGTAAATCAAGGAAAGGCAGATCCAAGTCCAGATCGGGGATAGTGTGCTGGAAATGTGGAAAGAAAGGACACCTAAAGAAAGACTGTAGATCTCGGAAGGGAAAAGAAGGAGATGCACAACAAGAAAGCAATCATGAAGCAAATGTGACAGGTGAGGTGTTACAAGATGCTTTGATTCTTTCTTTCGAAAATATTACTGATTCCTGGGTGGTAGATTCAGGGGCCTCATTCCATGCCACACCTGATAAGAAATATTTTCATGACTATGTTCACGGAGATTTTGGACAAGTTTTTTTGGGTGATGATAAACCCTGTAAAATTGTTGGAATGGGTAAGGTTCTTGTAAAACAGCAGAATGGAAACCAATGGCTACTAAAGGAGGTAAGGCATGTTCTAGATTTAAAGAAAAATCTGATTTCAACAGGGTAGTTAGGCGGTGAAGGTTGTGTGACAACTTTCACAGATAAAGCTTGGAAGGTCACCAAAGGAGCCCTGGTAATAGCAAAAGGCGAAAAGGTTGGTACATTGTATTTATGCAATGGTATTTATAACTCTGTTAATGCTTTGACTTCCAAAGGAGTAGATGCAGCATTATGGCATCATAGACTCGGACACATGAGTGAAAAAGGGATGAAGATTCTTCACTCAAGGAATTTGTTTCCAGGTTTGAAGAATGTTGATTTGGACTTCTGTGAGAACTGCATTTATGGAAAACAGAAGAGAGTCATATTTCTTAGAGTTGGGAAAGAAAAGAAGAGCGAAAAGTTAGAGCTTGTGCATACAGACGTATGGGGACCTGCTTAGGTATCATCTCTCGGTGGCTCTCATTATTATGTTACCTTTATTGATGATGCAACTAGAAAAAATTGGATTTATTGTATTAAGAATAAATCTGATGTATTTGATATTTTCAAGAAATGGAAAGCTTTGGTTGAGATTGAGACAGGAAAGAAATTGAAGTGTCTTAGATCAGACAATGGAGGTGAATATTGCAGCAAAGAGTTTGATAGGTACTGTTCAGAGCATGGAATTCGCAGAGAGAAGACAGTCCCAAGAACACCACAAGAAAATGGTGTGTCAAAAAGGATGAGCAGAATAATCATGGAGCATTCAAGGTGCATGAGATTGCATGTGGGATTGCCTTTACAGTTTTGGGCAGATGCTGTAGATACTGTTGTTTATCTAATAAATAGAGGGCCTTCAAGTTCCATGGATGGTGGTGTTCCAGAGGAAGCATGGACAGGAAAAAAGGTAAACTACTCTATTTTAAAGCATTTTGGTTGTGAGGCCTTTGTCCATATTGATAAAGAAAATAGAACAAAGCTTGAGGCAAAGTCAAAGAAATGTACCTTTATTGGATATGGTGTTAATGATTTTGGTTATCGCTTATATGATTATGAAAATCACAAAATCATTAGGAGCAGAGATGTAATATTCAATGAAAAGGTCTTGTATAAGAATCAGTTGCAAGAAAAGAAACAAGAAAAGGAAAACAAGGAATATGAAGTTCTTGATGAAATCACTGAAAAAGTAAAGGTGCTTGAAAATAATAATAATCAACAACCACAACAACAACAACCATCATCACAACAACATGCACCCCAAACACCTGAAAGTGGTGTTAGAAGATATACCAGGATAAGTAGACCCCCTGAACGATACTCTCCTTCATTATATTATTTATTGTTGATTGATTCTGGTGAACCCGAATGTTATGAAGAAGCAATGCAAGTTGAAAGCAGGAAGAAGTGGGAGGTAGCCATGGAAGAAGAGATGGAGTCCTTAATGCATAACCAAACTTGGGATTTAGTCAAGTTGCCTGCAGGAAAAACTACATTGAAGAATAAATGGGTTTATTGGTTGAAGGAAGAAGATGGAGGAAAACAGAGGTACAAAGATAGACTTGTGGTGAAGGGGTTTGCACAGAAGAAAGGTATTGATTTTGATGAAATATTTTCTCCTGTTGTTAAAATGACTTCAATTAGAATTATTTTAAGTCTTGTAGCAACTGAAGCTTTGCATCTTGAGCAGTTAGATGTAAAGACAACCTTTCTCCATGGGGATTTGGAGGAAGAGATATATATGCAGTAGCCACAAGGATATGAGGTGAAAGGGAAGGAGAAACTAGTGTGCAAGTTGAAGAAGAGCTTGTATGGCTTAAAACAGGCTCCAAGGCAGTGGTATCTAAAATTTGACAAGTTTATGTCTGAACAAGGTTATACTAGATGTCACTCTGATCATTGTGTTTATTTGAAAAAGGAAAATCATGGCAGCTATATTATATTGTTATTGTATGTAGATGACATGCTTGTTGCAGGATCTAACATGCAGGAAATAAATGTGCTCAAAACAAAATTGGCAAATTCATTTGCAATGAAGGATTTGGGAGCTGCAAAACAAATCCTTGGTATGAGAATAACTAGAGACAGGAAAAATCGTAAATTAACATTTTCTCAGAATGAGTACATACAAAAGGTGTTGAAAAGATTTAACATGCAAAATGCCAAACCAGTTAGTACACCTTTTGCTAGCCATTTCAAACTTAGCAAGGAAATGTGCCCAAAGACCCAAGTACACATGGATTATATGTCTAAAGTTCCATATGCATCAGCAGTTGGAAGCTTAATGTATGCAATGGTCTGCACAAGGCCTGATATTGCACATGCAGTGGGAGTTGTAAGTAGGTACATGAACAATCCAGGAAAGGAACATTGGATGGCCGTGAAATGGATTCTCAGATATTTGAAAGGTACCACAAATCAAGCATTATGCTTTGGTGGTTCAAACATTTCTCTACAGGGATATGTTGATGCAGATATGGCAGGTGACAGAGATAACAGGAGGAGCACTACAGGATATGTATTCACTGTTGGTGGAACAGCTGTCAGTTGGGTTTCAAAAATCCAAAGTGTTGTCGCACTTTCAACAACAGAAGCAGAGTATGTTGTTGCTACAGAGGCTAGTAAAGAAATGATTTGGTTACAAAGGTTTATGGGTGAATTGGGTAAGGAGCATGATATGGGCACGTTATACAGTGATAGTCAAAGTGCCATTTATCTTGCAAAGAACTCAACATTTCATTCCAGGACTAAACACATACAGCTCAAGTACCATTTCATACGATCAGTGTTGGAAGATGGAGAGTTGAAGTTGGAAAAGATACACACTAGCCAGAACCCCGCAGATATGCTAACAAAAGTTGTAACCAGGGAGAAACTGAGAATATGCTCAGTTTCAGTTGGTCTTCAAGGATGACGATGAAGACGAGAAACAACCAGGTCCAAAGAGGAGTCATTGTCCAGCAAATGGAGCAGTGGTGGAGTTGCTACAAGCAATCTCCAAGTGGGAGATTGTTGGATGTGGAGCCTGATTATCTTCTATATTCAAAAGTACCGCCACATTGGACCCTAGTTCAAAATGGGGGCGGCAACGCCGCCCGTAAAATATTCACTGCAAGGGGGGTCTGGGGGGGTTGCAGCGACCTTTGGGGAGCTCCCCCCTAGCGGGGGGTTTCGGGGGCAGCACCCCCGAAGCTAAAAACAACTGTAAAATTGCCTTGTAAAAGTATAGTAATTTCTAGTCAATCTGGGCCATTCATTAGGCGGATGATCTGACGGTAGAACTTATGTTTAGTTTAGGGTTTTTTGCCCTAGAAGGCAACCCCTCTCTTTGTATGAGGGCATTGTATTTGAGGCTGTGAAATAGATGTGTATTCTGTGAGCGAGAAACAAAGAGGTGAGACTGTGAGAGAAAATAGAGGATATTACAACGGATTTGCTGTAGGTTATGTCTCTTCATTTTGCTGGATAATAGAAACTAAGGACTGGCTGTTCGGGGTGGACGTAGCCCAAACTGGGTGAACCACGTATATCTGTGTCTCTCTTGTTTTGTGCGTTTTCTATGTTTATATTTTTGCAATATTTTATGTGTTCCATTACTCCATAATATATAATATTCTAACAGAGAGTTGTGGTCAATTGGCTCATGTCTTCATGATTGGCCATTTTAATAGGTGTAATGTGGATGTACGATTGAGTATGAGTTAAACTCGGAAAAAGATTATGAGACCATTAGAATTTGATGTAGAGGACATGGTGGAGTTAAAGTGGCTATCAAATCAAATCATTACACATTATGGAGCTTGTGATTTATGAACTATAGAAATTATGTGTTTGAAATGCTATTTGAAAAATGATTTTGCTCATACCTTGGAATCATACCACTTTTGTTTGCTAACTTTAGATTGGCTGCCTCTGTAGGTGCTTTTAGGTGCTGAAATCTTCAAAAGATTTTCCTCTTCCATACCTGCATCTTGCTTTTATCAATATTTGGCTAATCACTTGATTGTCACTGCAGAGTAATAGAGGATTAGCTGTAGAATCAACAATCAGCCGTGGAATCAGTATTCAGTTGCTAAATTAGAATTCAGTTGTGGAAACTGACACAGTGAACAACACATGACTTGGCAAAATGAATGGAAATGGATGGAAATGAAAAATGAATGTATGGATGATATATGGAAAGGTGAATATGAAGATAAACTAAAATAAATTTAATGATGGAATGTGGTGGCGAGATGGAATGAAATGAAATGAAATGGAATGAAATAACTGAGTGAAATGAGAGATTTTTTTTCTTGGAAAATATAAGGTGTCAGAAACTTCTAATTTTCACCCTAGATTTTTTGTATAAGACTGCCAATCAGTGATTGGTTTTCAGGATTATACATTATATATATATATATATATATATATTTATTTATTTATTTATTTTCTTTTTCTTTTTCTTTTTTTAGATGATGATGAAAAGAAGAAATACTAGGTTGGTGGAGAAGAATGATTCTTCTTCACCAGCCTCATTGCAGAATTATCTTGAATGATTTTGATAAACTCCTCCTTTGAGAGTGGCTTATGATAGATCTTTAATCTGTGACCATTCACAATGAGAGGAGTTTGATGCTCATCAATTGTTTTAATTCTTACTGCTCCATTGCTAATTTTTTTTTCAATCTCATATGGCCCAAGCCAATGAGTCTGAAATTTACCTTGAAAATCTTTGAACTTGGAATCAAATAGCAATGCCCAATCTCCTTCTTGAAACTTTTTGTCCTTGATGTATTTGTCATGCCACTTAGCTCTTTGGTGTTGAACTAGATCAGTTCTTTGAATTGCTTCTTGTCTAATCTCATCTAGTTCATTCAACTGCTCCAGTCTAGGCTTTTGGGCTTCTAATAGATCCATTCCCAATTGAACTACCATCTTGAAGGTCTTAACTTGGAACTCAATGGGGAGCAAAAATTCCTTCCCATAAACAAGTTCATAGGGAGTGTGTCCTGTTGTGTGGTGAGCTCCAGTATTGTAGCAATAATGCTGCAACTCGTGGGGCTTCCTTCTTTACTTTTATCAACCCGGTAGTTCGTAACAAACTTGGAAGCGATGGTGTTGTATGCACAAGTACTAGCTCTTACTGCAGGATGTCACTTGATTAGTTGGCACAAGTTCACTAGGAGCTTAAGCCAACTTCTATGAGTTCTCAGAAGAAGCTTTTACTGTGATGGAAGAGAGCTAATTCTACAAGGGCTATTCTACTTGCAGAAAGAGAAGGAAAACTAAAAGGAAATGCAAACACTAGCAAACCCTAATTTTGCAAGAAAAGAGATAGAAACTAATGAAATGGGTGCCATTGACTACTGAAAAAGTAAATTGCATTTATTCAAGCTACTTCTGAAGAGAAATGAGGAGAAATCATCTCTTTCTACTTTTGAGTGTGTTTATGTGGAGTTATTATGCTAATGGTTTGACTAGTTGTGATTGTGCAGAGGTTTGGTGGCCAAGGAAGATGGAGTTGACTTTTGTTGAAGGTGAGGAAGGTGTGGAGAGGTACTAAGAAGTACTTAGCACCCTTTTGGAGACTTCCATTGTGATCAGACTTCGAAAGATCAACATTTCAACATCGGTCTATGGCTCTTTCTCTTGTTGCTGTTTCTGTGCTGCTTCACTATCTGCTAGGGGTCCTTCTTGTTGTTACTGCTCTTGTGAGATCGGCAACTTGTCTTCCTCTTTAGATTCCTGTTCTTGTAACTGCTTTTTCAGCAATTCAATTTCTTCCTATAGTTGGGCTCTTCTAATGCTCTCTGTGTGTCTTACCATGCCCAACTCCCTTCTTAAATCTCTCAATTGGTCTTCTATGTGCCCTATATCTTCAACTCCTTTAGATTTAGCAATCTGCATCTAGGTGTGGGTTCTGACCCTTTCTTGTTCTAATTCAAAGAAAAGAGGTACAACGAATTTTTGTGGGATGATCTTCCCACCTTCTAGGAGATTGTAATAGGAGCCTAAATTAGGATGAGGGCTTGGTTCATGTATCTCTTTGGCCTTGCCTTCCTCTTATGATTGTTCTGCTGCTTTCTCTTCTAATTTTTCAGTTTCTTTTAGCTTGGCTAGTGTCTCCTATAGAGAGGTTTGAGCTTCCTGTAGGACTACTTTGGATTCCATCAATTTGATTCTTTCCTTCTAGGTGGAAGTTTTGGGACTCCCTCTCTCATAGGTGACAGAGATTTTGGAGGGGGATTCCTCCTTTTTCTCAGTAGGTGCATCCTCAATTATTATAGGTTCTTTTGTGGTGGTTGGGGCTTGTCCACCTTAATCCTGGTGTTCCTCTTGGCCTTGAAATACATGGATTTTTTTCTTTTTCTTTTTCCCTTTTGTTTTTTTCGAGTGCTCAATGCAGCAAGCACAACAGCTACTTCCTTTGTCAATGTTTTAGGGGATGTTTCTTTCTGCTATTCGTTTCCTTCATCTTCTGCAGTCTTTGCTCTGTCTACTATTTTTTCTTGTGTCTTTGTTATCTCTGGTGGTGTCTTCTCTTTTTCTTGCTTGGTCCCTACCTCCCCTGTGGTAGTCTTCTTCTGGGCTTTCTTAGGCTTTTTCTTCTCAACTTCAGTTCTTTTCCTCTTCTCTGTTTTTGAGGTTGTTTTTCTTTTCTGCAATAGGTACAACAGTGGATTTGTCAAGTTTCTCCTCTTCTTTCTACTTCTCCTCTGTTTCCTGATCCTCCTTTGTTTGAATATTTTATATCTCCTCATGAATTTCCTTCTCAATTTCCTCTTTCTCTTCCTCCTCACTCCCAGATGGGCTAATGTCCTCAATCAAAGTTTTGATGTCATCTCCTCTAGACATATTCCTGAAAATTTCCAAATCTAGGGGGATGGTATATGTGTAGGGCATCTTCCACCAATAATTTAACGAGGCCATGGTGGGCCAGTTGGTCTGAGACACCTGCATTCAACTTGGTGCCACATTCTATCAAGGACTGGAGGAGGAAATGTGGGAGACTGAGTTTCCTAATTGCAAGTAGGTCCATCCCATATCTCAATTCATGCAATAACCTAAAGTGATAACCATAAATTATACTGAATCTTCCTTCACAAGTGATATATTTCATTATCTGGTAGCTGACTTCACTCCATGGAGGAGGTAAGCTAGTCCTTCTAACCCCATTTTTATCTTCTACAAGATGCTCCTCAGGTTGAAAAAATGTCTTCTTAGCAACCTGTCCCAATGTTTTTTCCTTCTTTCTCCAAGGGAGCCTAAGTGGAAGATCTGTGATTCTGCTAATGAAATCAGGTGTAAGCTCTAGGGTCAGACCCTTGAGACTGACTGTAGCATGTGTTTTTGAATGGGATCTTAAGGACATAAAAAATTCTTCAGTCACCTCATCATCATATCCATGAATTCTTTCAAATAAAGACATCCAGTTTTCCTTGGTGAAGAGGGCCACTACCTTGGGGTGCTCATGCAATTTGTTGGAGTTCAAAGGCTCCTTTCTCATAAAACCTCCTGGAATGGTGTTTAGTGGTTTCTGAAAGTGCTTAGATGAGGAAAAAACAACAATTTCCAAAATCAGAAACTAAGGGACAACTGAGTTTTGTTTTTTTATGAAACTGTAGGAGGAATTTCCTGTGTGCTTCTTCTTCACAACACCAATTTGCAATTTTCCCTTTCTTCAAACTGTTCTCACGTGAATTTTCTTCTTGGTTCTTGGAAGAAATAAATACTTTGACAGAACAGGGACTATATAAAATAGTGGTTTTTCACATAGTAAACAGACTTGAAATTTCGTTTCCTTCCCAGGTTTGACTTCTATGATTGCATCCCCCTTTTTTTATAGTAGAATGTGAGGAAGAAAAACACAGATTTTGAATGCAGAGAAGGAAATGGAGAGATTGTGTAGAACTCAGAAAAGACACAACAGACTTTTGAATCTCTCTTTCCTTGTTTTTCTTCAACCAATCCTCTATATTTAATCCACCACCTTATCTAGACATATCATATACAGAGCAAGTTTTCGAGCCTACCTCATTCCCAGCTTGAATTTGACAAAAAAATTTGACTTTTTCTACTGCAGAGCTGCCCTATGTCCTTCATGTAGAAGGTGTTACTGCTCCTGTAGAATGAAGTAGTGCTCCTGTAGAACCTGATAGGCGGGAGGGTTTTGAAAAACTGGCAGAAAACGACTGGTTTGTTGTTCTGAAGGTGGCAGATGAGTATTGCTGTCAAGAACTTCGTAAATGAAAATGAAACAAAGGGTGGTGGTGGCTTAGACTGCACGATACTTAACTGATGGCGTAATCTGCGATGAGGAGGTGAGGTGGCTGGATGGGTACGTTATCCCCATCCAGACCATTGGTCCTATGCCAGTGTAATTATGGTTCTTCATGTCACCTGACCACCATCACCTCCCTTACTCCCATTATACGCTGCCACCACTATCTGTTTCAAATGTTTCCCTCTCGAGTTGACATGCCACACGTGCTGACTGCGTATCTGATCAGCAGTTTGAATTGGATGTGGCTCAATTGAATTCCACAAGGGTGTGTAAACTAAATGAGGGTGGCCAGTTAGTTGGCCACTAATTTCACTTAATCGTGACCATTCCCATAGTTCATGCAGTTTTGAAATAATATTCATGCAATCAATGAATAGGTTTAGCCACTTACTTGCTTAGTCACTGTTGTGCTATGCATGCTTCGGACTTTGGCACTTCATTTCCTCGTTGTTGTTGCTGCTAGTGTTCTGCATGCTCGGCCATTGGCTTATGCTGATGATTTCCCAATCAAGATCCGCTCCTTACATGCTTCATACATCTTGCTGCGTTGACCCTGTCTCTGGAGTTTGTTTTTCAAAGGGGTCAACTGCTACAAGAATCCTACATGATTTCCCATAGCTGCTTCTCCTTCTGAAATTCAGTTTGATGCTTGAACAGGCTTAAAAAGACAGCTAACAAAGATTCTAAATGAAAGAAATAGCAGCTGGGAGGTATTAGGTAAGAATAAGCAAGAAGAACACTGCTACTTTATTTGTCATCATTTTTTTGTGTTTACAGAATGCAAGAAGCAGAATTTCTATATTTTGTTTGTGCAGGGAAAGAAATGCAAGTGGAAGTGTGAGTGCATAGGGGTGGAATGGAGAGTTAGGCAGATGGATGGTGGCAGGGAGGTCCACAGGCCTTTTAGACAAACTCCCAGCCCTCGGGTTCTTTTCTAAACTTGATTTTGGCCTTTCTGTAGTTTCTACAGGATCCTCCTATAGAATACACAGAGTTTCTTGTAGGACACGAAATTTTCAAAACAAATGAGACCAAGGCCTGGTAAAAGGATAACGGTGATGGCGGGATGGAATATGAAGCATGTATGCAGCCTGGCGATGTCTTTTTTATCCTATGTGATCCTCTTGCAACCTAACAATTTATTCAAAAGAAGTTAGGCTTTTTTTTTGAGACAGTTGGGGTGCCTCCAGGAGGTTTTCACCCTCACTTACTACCCTGGGTGCCTCCAAAAGGTTTTCACCCAGGGGTATTTTATTCCTTTTTCTATTTTTTCTGTTTAAATCTGTGTTTTTTTTGTGTTTTCTCATGGTGTGGGTGGAGTGGAGACAGCTACCTTCTCCACTACCAACACTGATTTTACCAGATTCTCAATGAACTATTGCTTGGAAAAGGGCTTCCTGTAGATATTCAACCTATGCCCATTGACAAGCATGGGGATGGCTTCTTCATCTATGGCCTGGATAAGGATTGAACCATTTTCATTGCACTTTTATACTGTATATGGTCCCAGCCATCTTGTCCTCAGTTTTCCCTTGAAATCTTTATATCTTGAATCATACAGCAGCGCCCAATCTCCTTGCTGGAATTTTTTTTCTTTTAGGTGTCTGTCATGCCATATTTTTCTTTGAAGTTGGACTACCTCTAAGTGGAGTAGGGCCTGCATTCTCTATTCATCCAATCCATTTAGCTGAAACAATCTTTCCTTTTGTGCATGGCTGAGATCTAGGTCCAGCTAAGATGCCATCCTTAATGTGTTATATTCAAATTCTATTGACAACAGAGCCTTCTTCCCACAGACCATCTCATAGGGTGTAAACCCTATGGTGGTTTTCTAGGTGGTGTTATAGGCCCAGGTGGCCTCAACTAATCGATCTGCCCAATATTTTTTGCTGCTGCTCACTACCTTAGTCAAAATCCCTTCCAAAGCTTTGTTGGTGACTTCCACCTATCTATTTGCTCGTGGATGATAAAGGGTGGAAGTTCTGTGCTTAATATTGTGATGTGTGAGTAGATATTCAACCAAATTGGAGGTAAACTAACTCCCTTGATCTGTGACTAATTCTTTGGATATCCAAACTTGTAGAAGATATTTTCCCTCAAAAAATCTGCTACATTTTCTTCTGTTGCTACTTTGATTGCCTTTGTTTCTGCCCATTTTGTTAGATAATCAGTACACACAATGATGTAAGATTTATGTTTTGAAGGAGGGTTGATAGGACCCACAAAGTCCATGCCCCACTTCTCAAATGGCATGAAATTCACTTGAGGTTACAGGGGCATCTCATGCCTTGGAGTTTCCCCATCCTTCGAGATCGGTCAGATTGGCTGATGTATCTCCTGACATCTTGATGAAGAGTGGGCCAATAGTAACCTGCTTACAAAATTTTGAAGGCAGTCCTCTTTGCTGCAAAGTGGCCCCCATAAGGCCCATCATGACAGGTTAAGAGGATGTCAAAGACTTCCTCCTCCCTGACACATCACCTCAAAATCTGATTTGGGCCAAGTTTAAAAAGATTGCCCCCAATCCAAGTGAATGGGGCACTTTTCCTCACGATCTTTCTCTTCTCTTTTGAGGACAGGTGTGGTGGAAACAATGTTGAAACTAAGTAATTTGCTATATCAACAAACCATAGAGAGAGTACTGAAATAGCAAATAGGTGTTCATCTAGCATTTAATCATCCATCATTCCTTCTTCACCTGCAGGCAGATCTAGTTTAGACAGAAAGTCAGCAACAACATTTTTCTTACCTGGCTTATCAACAATAGTCAAATCAAATTGCTGCAATAAAAGTAACCATATAATGATACAAGCATTTACATCTGGTTTATTCATCAAATACCTAATTGCAACATGATTAGTGTGTACGAATGTTTGATAGCCAGTGATGTTGTGTCTGAACTTGTTCAGGGAATGGACTATAGCTAGGAGTTCCTTTTCGGTTACAGTGTAGTTTAATTCTGCCTTGGACAGGTTTTTACTGACAAAATATATGGCATAAGGTAGCTTCTCTTCAACTTGCCCTAAGGCTACTCCTATCGCTTTGTTTGAGACATCTATGTGAATGTGGAAAGGAAGCGCCCAGTTTGAACCTCTCAAGATTGGGACAGTTACCAACTTACCTTTCAAGGCATCCGGAGCCTCTTGACAGTTGTCAGTCCTTATAAACTCAACATATTTTCCCAAAAGACCAAACAATGGAGAGGCTAGCTTACTAAAATCCTTAATGAATCTCCTATAATACCCTACTAAGCCTAGAAAACTCCGAACATCTCTTACCTTTTGAGGAGGTGGGGCCCTTTGGATGATAATAATCTTGTTGGGATCCACCTGTAATCCTTGTTGAGAAATTGTATGACCTAGCATGGTCCCTTCAGTCATCAGGAATTTGCATTTTTCAGGACTGAGGGATAGGTTCATTTCAATGCACTTGGCTAAAACTTTTCCCAGGTTAGTCAAATCTTCCTGGAAGTTAGAACCATAAGGAGTAAATTCATCCATATATATCTCCACTGAATCATGAACCAGTTCAGTAAATATGCTCAGTACTGCTCTCTGGAAAGTGGCGGGAACATTGCACAACCCAAAAGGAAGGACCCGGTATGCAAAAGTACCCCATGCACAAGTGAAAGTGGTCTTATCTTGGTATTTCGGACTGATTTGGATCTGGTTGTACCCGCTAAACCCATCTAGGAAGGAAAAGAACTTCTTCCCTCCAGGCCATCTAACACTTGATCTATGAAAGGCAAAGGGAAATGGTCCTTCTTGGTGGCCTTGTTCAGTTCTCGATAATCTATACAGATTCTCCACTTCCTGTTTTTCTTTGGCACTAGCACCAAAGGAGAAACCCATTCGCTGTCAGAGATGGGGTAGATGAATCTTGCATCCAGCAACTTTTGCAATTCTTCTTTGAGAATGTCTTTAAGGGGTGGATTCATCCTACTTGAGGCTGCCTAACTGGTTTACAGTCTTCTTTAATGTAAATGTGATGATTATAGATCTACCTCTCTTTCTAGTTGACCTGGAATGGTTTCTAAACACAGTCTTTATGTCATCATAAGGTAGTTGGTAAATGTCTCCCCCAACCATCAAATGGAGGGTATCAAGAAGGTCTTTAGGAACTCCTCTGAGTAGAACCAACTTCAGGGATTCAGAGTCAAGTGTGCACTTGGCCCTTTTATAACTGAGTTGAAACCTCTCTTCATAGTCATCTAAAGATTCATCACTACCCATGGTCATTCAAAAGATTTCTTCCTTGGTTTCCTTTGACCTGAAATAGTCCCGGTATTTGTTGTTAAAGGCTTGCTGCATTTGAGCCCAAGTTGTGATACTATTTCAAAATAACCCCATGAACCAACGCAAGGCTACATCCTTGAGGGTAGAAGGAAATAGTTTCAACTTCTGCTCGTCTTCTGCATAGTCATAGGTTCGACAGAGAACAACAAATTAAAATAAGAAAGTATCAAGATCTTCGGTAGTTAGTCCATGGAAGTGAGGTAAGGCTGAAGGACTTATGTTTTTCATTTTTGTGTCCCCATTGGTCTCCCGGATAGGAAAGGCACCTTCTATTCTTTCCCCATTCCCTTTAACGTTTCTGTTTTTAGCCATGGTCTCAGGAGGAATGATTTCTTGCTCTTGTTCTATTATAGGATCTTCGTATATCTCTGAAGGTTCACCTATAGGATCTTCTGGATCACTGCCACCAAAGAAGAGAGAAGGGTGACTTAGTGATGTGTTGGGGGTGTTGGGTACGAATTTTCTTGAATTGACTCTGTTCCTACGAGGCATGAAAGGAAATCTGTTTTTTTTGGTGATTTTTTTGTTTCTTTTTCTGCTTTTACCTGCAAAAACTAAAATGGATTGAATAGAAAATTGCAACTAATTAAAATAAACCTTGTTGAAATGAAAATTGTAGAATTGAAATGGAAGCAAGAAATGTCTAATCTACACTTGATGAAATGAAATTGCAGAATTGAAATGAAAGCAGGAAATGTCTAATCTATGCTTGCTGAAATGAAATTGTAGAATTGAAATGAAAGCATGAAATGTCTAATATACGCTTGCTGAAATAAAATTGCAGAATTGAAATAAAACAACTACTCTACTTTTGTTGAAATAAACTACTTAGCAGAAGGTTGTAGTAGAAAATAAAAGAAATGCAGTAATCATGAAATACTATGACGCTTCCCCAGCAACGGCGCCAAAAAGAGTGGTGAGCTCTAGTATTGCAGCAATAATGCTGCAACTCCTAGGGCTTCCTTCTTTACTTTTATCAACTCGGTAGTTCGTAACAAACTTGGAAGCGACGATGCTGTATGCACAAGTACTAGCTCTTACTGTAGGCTGTCACTTGATTAGCTGGTGCAAGTTTGCTAGGAGCTTAAGCCAAGTTATATGAGTTCTCAGAAGAAGCTTTTACTGTGATGGAAGAGAGCTAATTCTACAGGAGCTATTCTACTTGCAGAAAGAGAAGGAAAACTGAAAGGAAGTGCAAAACCTAGCAAACCCTAGCAAATCCTAATTTTGCAAGAAAAGAGATAGAAACTACTGAAATGGGTGCCATTGACTACTGAAAAGGTAAATTGCATTTATTCAAGCTACTTCTAAAGAGATATGAGGAGAAATCATCTTTTTGTACTTTTGAGTGTTTTTATGTGGAATTATTATGCTGATGGTTTGACTGGTTGTGACTGTGCAGAGGTTTGGTGGCCAAGGAAGATGGAGTTGACTTTTGCTGAAGGTGAGGAAGGTGTGGAGAGGTCCTAAGAAGTCCTTAGCACCCTTCTGGAGAATTCCATTGTGATAAGACTTCAAAAAATCACTCGCATGAACTTCTACAGGAGGCTGCAGGGGAGCTACAGGAGATTCTACAGGAGGATCTACAGGAGGAGGCCGAAAGTAGTTTTTTGGAGGTTTGAAGGTGGAAAAGTGATGGGAAAAGGGAAATGAAGGTTGGATGAAGGTGTTGAGGAGTCTAGGACTCTGTTAATGAAGATTAGGAATGAAGAAGATGGTTGGATTTGTTCAAAGAGGCGAGAAAACAACTTTATGGAAAAATGTAGGAATTAGGGCAGATTGGCGAAATATGGTGAAAGAGTGGCGAAATATTAGAAATATGAACTGGTACAGGTTGTACTATGGAGTAATAACAAGCTAGAATGTTATACAAGTGAGCTGCACATTTACTTCTCAATTGACCTAAGCAAGAACTGGAAAAAACAGGGTTTGTCTATTTTGACCTAAAATCTGACCTAAAAATAGAGTATTGTTGATCAGAACTTTATGAACAGAAAGTTATGCGAAAAAGCCATGGTAAATCAACATGAAATGGTCGAGCATGTGAATCCAAGAAATTATCAACTTCTCCAACTCAAAATATCACACTAGCAATTGCATGAAAGGAAAAAACTGTGTTTTTGGAGGCAGCAGTAGTGCCTTGACCTCAAATCATGGTCCCAAGGAGGGAGAAAGGAGATCAAGACTTGTTGGTAGCCTTTTTGGATCTTGATCTGTTACTACAACAAATTACTTAAGAAACTTGAAGGAAGAACAACTAATTTAACCATCAAAAGCAACCTATTTTACTGAAGAAAGCTTTAACCTAAATAACAAAAATCAGCTTATGAATGCAAGAAAAAAACATATAAATACAAAAAGGAGGTGTTGGGCACTTGGGTTAGGCCCTAACCCAAGAGCTGCAGCCCTCTAGAAAAGATCACTGCTGGTTCAAAGCTAGATTCATTTTCATTGATAAAAAAAATAGTTACATCACAAAACTATCTGCAAAAAGAGCTCGAAAATGAGCTAAGTACAAGACTGCACAAAAGTGCAAAAATAGACTATCAAATGGCTAACCTACTAAGGTTTGAAGCCTTATTATTTGTACAAGTGGGGGAATCCAAAAAATCCTCCTAAACTTAAGGAACTCGGTTACCTAAACTGAAGATAACAGCGGCTCTACTAGACTTGCTCGACTTCCCCTTTTGATCATCATTGTGGGCCTTTGTACTCCGAGCTACTGGTGGAGAACTCGAGGAAGGGGTCATTAATGCAGGAAACACCCCTTCTATAAGTCTTCATCCCTGTTTCCTTGAGTTTGGCTGCCAATTTGCTCATAAATGCTTGGTCATTGTCCAAAAATGTCTAAAAATCTGCAGTAAACACTCATTAGACTATGTGGCAAAGTGACTATCCCAATTCACTGTTTTGACATAAATATATTCAAAAACATGCACAAAACTATTGAGAATGGTGGATTAAATGAAAATATTAGGAATAATGAGCCTATATAGTTACCCATTTCTGGGGCTCATCATCACCCCCCTATTGAATTGGTTGCTCATCCTCTGAGCAACTAATCCAGTTCTTCATCTTTAATAGCTTTAATAGCTTCCCTGACATCCCAAGCCTCTGAGGTGATGTCCTCTTCTCTATCATGAAAACCTGATTTTCTGTCCACTTCCTCCCATTGTTTTTTTTCTTCCTCCTCCTTTACCCCTTCCAACAGTCCTAACAGTAGTGGAGGATTGAACTTAAGACCAATCCAGTTGGCCTACAAGTTTTGCATTGATTGTTTGTATAGGGGCACTCTCATCATAGCTTCCCTCATTCTGGTTGGGGAGTGATACTCTTTGATCTTTAAGCTATATGACAATGTATTCCACCTTCTCATGCAAGCATGAAGGCAGTCATCGCCAAATAAGCTCTCCATATCTTCAAAATGAGTGATAGCTTGTGCTTGCCTGTCAACATAATCAGGGAGAACTTGGGGGTTGGCTGCAAGGTGTTCATGGGCATAAATAAGAGCTAGTGGTTCTGCTGGTTCTGCCCTTATCATTAGGGGCTCACTTAGTTCTTTTGCCATTATCTTTTGAATTTCCCCTGCTCTCTTTTCCTCGTGGCTCATCCAGGAAACCATAGCCATGAGCTCTAGGTCTCCCAGTGAAACATTTGCATCCCATAAGTTCATGTCTGGTAGTGCCATATTATGGAGGTAAAATTATGATAATTTGGCTTTATCCTCGACTGAACTATTGTCACATAAATACATAAACTAATCATAATCCTGAAATGGGATGGTGCCCCTTTGGGCCAATGTTTTGATCTGGAATTGGAGCCATTGGTATTTGAGATATAGTGCATAGGATCTAGCTGGTTGTTTTCACTGCAAGGCCTCCATTGCCCAGCTGGCCATGCAGGCCATCTTGGATTCTTTTTCCTACAACTGCTGTTTCAAAATCAGCACTTCAACTACTGTCTGAGATTCTTTTTGTTCCTGCTATTTCATCAGTGTTTCAACATCGATCTGTGGCTCTTCCTCTTGCTGCTATTTTTGTGCTGCTTGACTGTATGCTAGGGGTCCTTCTTGTTGTTTTTGCCCTTGCAAGATATATAGCTTGTCTTCCCCTTTAAATTCCTGTTCCTATAACTGCTTTTTCAGTTGTTCATTTTCTTCCTGTAGTTGGGCTCTTCTAATGCTCTCTGTGTGTTTGACCATGCCCAACTCCCTTCTCAACTCTCTCAACTGGTCTTCCATGTGCCCTATATCTTCAACTCCTTTAGATTTATCAATCTGCATCCAGGTGTGGGTTCTAACCCTTTCTTGTTCTAATTCAAAGAAAGGAGGTACAACGAATCTCTGTGGGATGATCTTCCCACTTTCTAAGAGATTGTAATAGGAGCTTAAATTAGGCTGAGGGCTTGGTTCAGGTTCTCTTTGGCCTTGCCTTCCTCTTGTGACTATTCTACTACCTTCTCTTCTAATTTTTCAGTTTCTTTCAGCTTGGCCAGTGTCTCATGTAGAGAGGTTTGAGCTTCTTGTAGGACTGCTTTGGAGTCCATCAGTTTGATTCTTTCCTTCTAGGTGGAAGTTTTGGGACTCCCTCTCTAATAGGTGATAGAGATTTTGGAGGGGGATTCCTCCTTTTTCTCAGTAGGTGCACCCTCAATTATTATAGGTTCTTTTGATGGTGGCTGGGGCTTGCCCACCTTAATCTCGGTGCTCCTCCTGGCCTTGAAATACATGGATGTTTGTCTTTTTATTTTTCCTTTTTTTTTTTATGGAGTGCTTAGTGCAGCAAGCACAGCTGTTGCTTCCTTTGCCAATGTTTCAGGGGATGTTCCTTTCTGCTGTTCTTTTCCTTCATCTTCTGCAGTCTTTCCTGTGTCTGTTGTTTTTGCTTGTGTCTTTGCTATCTCTAGTGGTGTCTTCTCTTTTTCATGTTGGGTCCCTGCCTCCCCTGTGGCAGTCTTCTTCTAGGCTTTCTTGGGCTTTTTCTTCTCAACTTCTTTTCTTTTCCTCTTCTCTATTTTTGAGGTTGTTTTCTTTTCTGCCTTAGGTACAATAGTGGATTTGTCAAGTTTCTCCTCTTCTTTTTGCTTCTCCTCTATTTCCTGATCCTCCTATGTTTGAATATTTTATGTCTCCTCATGAATTTCCTTCTCAATTTCCTCTTTCTCTTCCTCCTCCTCACTGCCAAATGGGCTAATATCCTCAATCAAAGTTTTGATGTCATCTCCTCTAGACATATTCCTGAAAATTTCCCAAGCTAGGGGGATGGTGTATGTGTGTAGGTCATCTTCCATCAATAATTTAATGAGGACATGGTGGGCCAGTTGGTCTGGGACACCTGCATTCAACTTGGTGCCACATTCTATCAAGGATTGAAGGAGGAAATATGGGAGACTGAGTTTCCTAACTACAGGTGGGTCCATCCCGTATCTCAATTCATGCAATAATCTGAAGTGATAACCATAAATTATATTGAACCTTCCTTCACAAGTGATATATTTCATTATCTGGTAGTTGACTTCACTCCATGGAAGAGGTAGGCTTGTCCTTCTGACTCCATTTTTATCGTCTACATGATGCTCCTCAGGCTGAAAAAATGTCTTCTTAACAACCTGCCCCAATGTTTTTTCCTCCTTGCTCCAAGGCAGCCCAAGTGGAAGACCTGTGATTCTGCTAATGAAATCAGGTGTAAGCTCTACGGTCAGACCCCTGAGATTGACTGTAGCATGTGTTTTCGAATTGGGTCTTAAGGACGTAAAAAATCCTTCAGTCACCTCATCATCATATCCATGAGTTCTTTCAAAGAAAGACATCCAGTTTGCCATGTTGAAGAGGGCCACCAGCTCGGGGTGCTCATGCAATTTATTGGAGTTCAAAGGCTCCTTTCTCATAAAACCTCCTGGCATGGTGTTTAGTGGTTTCTGAAAGTGCTCAAGTGATGAAAAAACAACAATTTCCAAAATCAGAAATAGAGGGACAACTGAGTTTTTTTTTTTTTCTGAAACTATAGGAGGAATTGTCTGTGTGCTTCTTCTTCACAACACCATTATGCAATTTGTTGGAAATAATACTGAGAGGGGGGGTGAATCAGTATTATCAAATTCTTTTCAATCTATATTCCTTATTTATACTTTGAATAATTCTTCAAATATTGATCATTACTTTGTATGTCAGTATCATAAAATAATGAGCAGGAACAAGAAAAGAAAATAGTCACACAAAAGAACACCAGATATAAGGTGGAAACCCAATGTGGGTGAAAACCACCTGCTGCAATATGTCTCTACCTTCTTTCAATTAGAAACTCCTTTTACAATGATTTTGTACTGGTGCAGTCCTTTACCAGTACCCAGGCTACAACCTGCAGAGAGCTACAACCCTCTCTCGTTCTCAAGCTTCTCCTGGAAGGGAGCTACAACCCCCTTATCTCTTGTACTAGCCAAGATACTAGTACGTAGGTGCTGGCCTACTGAAGGCTACAACCTTCTCTTTCTTCCAGGGACCACGTTTCATAAATTTTCAAACTGGATCCATGAACATCAATCAATCATCAAGTATATCTACATCAAACAATCTCCTTTTCCCAATTAGCACTGAATCAAGTAAACACTTCTCTGACAGCTGTACCCAGAACACAGTAACAGTAACCACACACCAAATTTTGAACCCAGAATATTGCAGCAATAGACAAAGGCAGCTAGATCATAATTTAAAGATATACGCTACTTCAACAACCTGAAACCTGTGTGCATATCTATAAAGGATAATTCCTTCTTTCAAATATTCAGACACTAATTAACCCAGATTGTCAGATTTATAGATCAAGCATGTGCCTCATATAACAGATCAAAATCATGAAAAGATACTATTATTCAAGCATAAAGATTATGACCCATCAATAGAACTTATCTTTCTTTATGCGCTAAGGTTCCTCCTTCATTCAGATCTAGATCTGCACCATAACCCAATCACAAATATTTCAGATCTAGCACTTATTAGATATTCAATTTATTCGATGATGCTTTGTCAAATGATCTCCTTCCTCTTTTATAGTCTTAGGCCTTCCATAATACCACGGTCCAAAACCATAGGATCAAAAAACTGTTGGACTTATACCATGAACCAACCATGAAAGTGCGTGAGATCAACACTTTTGGATGCAATACCACGAGCCAAAACCATAGGATCAAAAAATATAGGACTAATACCATGAACCAACCATGAAAGTGCGTGAGATCAACACTTTTGGATGCAATACCACAGACCAAAACCATAGGATCAAAAACTGTCGGACTAATACCATGAGCCAACCATGAAAGTGCGTGAACTTTTCTCTTCATGAAAGGGACTTTTCTCTGCATGAAAGTGCGTGAACTTTTCTCTACATGAAATAAACTTTTCTCTGCATAAAAGTGCGTGAACGTTTCTTTACATGAAATAAACTTTTTTCTGCATAAAAATGCGTGAACTTTTCTCTACATGAAATAAACTTTTATCTTCATGAAAGAAACTTTTATCTTCATGAAAGTGCGTGAACTTTGCTGCACTATAATTTATCATCTGAGATGAGTGGGTTGCCATCAAGTACAACATATGTATCATAATGCCAACAATCTCCCCCTTTGGACTTGATGGAAACAACAACCAATCACTCTCCCCCTTTGACATCAAGGGCAAAGGGTTATGCTCCCCCTAAGAACATGCTCCCCCTGACTATAAACCAGATCTGCAAAGAATAACCATAATCCATCAAACACGATAAATGACCATGAAAGAGATAGAGACGTATTGCAACAATATTCAGACCAGCATCCATGATCTCCTTCTGTACTTCCTCCATAATGCCAACAATGCATGATATGCTCCCCCTGAACCTCTGCCATTCGATCTTTGACCAATCCGCAACCCAGCACATGTACGCATATACTTCAGATGATCCTTGCGTACAACCAACAATCAGAAGAGATTCAACAACAAGATGATGCATCAACAACCCCCAGCTTTTGCCTGAGGTATTCAAAGGTCTCCCTAGGCAATGGTTTGGTGAGTATATCAGCAACCTGTTCCTTAGAAGGAACATACTCCAACTTGACCTTTTGTTCAAGCACTTGTTCCCGGAGAAAGTGATACTTGATTGGTATGTGCTTGGTTTTTGAATGCATGACTGGGTTCTTTGAAATGCTGATTGCACTTGTATTATCACATAAGATGGAGATGGGTGGTGTACAAGTGATTTGAAAATCCTGCAAGGTCTGCATCATCCAAAGGAGTTGAGTGCAGCAAGATGCAGCAGCAACATATTCTGCTTCAGTTGTAGACAAGGTAATCGAACTCTGTTTCTTGCTGAACCAAGATACTAATCTGGAACCCATAAAGAATGAACCACCACTTGTGCTCTTCCTGTCATCCACGCTTCCGGCCCAATCTGAATCAGTATAAGCATGAAGTGTGAGATCTGTATCTCTAGGATACCATAAGCCATAATTTTGAGTCCCTTGAAGATATTTGAAGATTCTCTTTACTGCCTGAAGATGAGTTTCCTTTGGATTTGCTTGAAATCTTCAAACTATTCCCACTGCATGCATGATGTCTGGTCGGGTACCTGTCAAATAAAGTAGACTTCCAATCATAGATCTATAGGTTGGTTGATGTACTGCTGCTGATTCATCATTTGCACTGAGGCTACATCCTGTGACCATGGGTGTACATACTGGTTTTGCATCTTCCATGCCATATTTCTTCAAAATCTGCTTGAGATACTTGGTTTGAGACAAGAAGATCCCTCCTTCCTTTTGTTGGATTTGCAGGCCAAGAAAATATGTCAATTCTCCAAGCAAGGACATTTCGAATTCTTTCTGCATCACCAAGGCAAAGCTTTGACTTATAGATTCTTCATTGCTGCCAAAGATAATGTCATCTACATACACAACAAGTATTAGCAATTTGTCATTTTAAATTTTTATATAAAGATTGCTATCTGCTGATCCTTTTTAAAAACCTTGTTGATGAAGATATTTGTCCAAACGATAGTACCAAGCCCTTGGAGCTTGTTTAAGACCATAGAGAGCCTTTTTCAGTCTGCATACAAGATTTGGATCATTTCCAAGAATGAAACCATCCAGCTGCTCAATGTATACTTCTTCTTCTAAGTCTCCATTCAGAAAGGCTGATTTCACATCCATTTGAAATACTTTGAACTTTTGAAAGCTTGAGAGAGAAAGGAACATTCAGATGGCCTCAAGTCTTGCAATAGGAGAAAACTTTTCCTCAAAATCTATTCCTTCTTGCTGCACATACCCTTTACAAACAAGCCTTGCCTTGTTTCTAATTACTTCCCCATTTTCATTCAACTTATTTTTGAAGACCCATTTTGTCCCTATAACATTCTTATCCTTTGGTCTAGGAACCAACTCCCAAGTGTTGTTTTTTTCGATCTGCTCAAGTTCTTCATCCATTGCTTTGACCCAACATTCATCTTTGCATGCCTCTTTTACATTTTGTGGTTCAGTGGAGGAGAGTAATGCCAAATAGCTTGAAGCTTCTGCAATTGTTCTTCTTGTTTGTACACCTGCTTCTTTCTGCCCCAAAATCTGAGATTCTGGATGATTCTTCTGAACGTACCAGGATGGAGTCTTATCTTCTATCCTTATCTGTTCCTCTGGTGCTTCTTGAGGTTCTTCTTCTTCATCATTTTTTCTTTGAGGGTAGTCTTCATCTTCTTCGATATTTTCATGATTTACTTCCCTAGGAATGTATCCCTTTTCATCAACCACTACATCAATGCTGTCAACAATTCTTCCAAGTCTTTTATTGTAGCACTTATATGCTTTGTTGTGTGGAGAATAACCAAGAAGAATGCCTTCATCTGCTCTAGGTTCAAGTTTGCGAAGTTTCTCATCAGTATTCTTAATATAGCATTTTCTCCCAAAGATTTTGAAGTGCTTTACCAAAGGAGTCTCACCATACCAGAGCTCATGAGGAGTTTGAGTACTGTTCACTCGGACATTTTTTTTGTTGAGAATAAAAACCGCAGCATATGCGGCTTCACCCTAGAAAGTTGCAGGAGTTCCAGACTCATCCAGCATAGCACGAGCCATTTGTTGGACTGTTCTGTTCATCCTTTCCACCACTCCATTTTGCTGAGGATTTCTAGCTGTAGAGAATTCTCTTCTTATCCCATGTTCTTCACAGAAATTGAAAAATTCATTTGAGGTAAACTCCCCACCTCTGTCAGACCTGAGGCACTTAATTTTGTAACCTGATTCATTTTCAACCAAGGCTTTGAAGGATTTGAATTTCTCGAATGCTTCGTCTTTGTGCTTCATAAGTCCTAACCAAACAAACCTGGAGAAATCGTCAATGAATAATATCAAGTATTCTTCTCCTCGAGGTGTCCTTTTCCTAAATGGACCACATACATCTATATGGACTAGCTCAAGAGGCATGCTAGCTGATCCTTCCTTCTCTGGAAAGTTAGTTCTGGTTTGCTTTCCAAACTAACATGATTTGCATATGGTGTTGTCTGGAATTTTGATATCTGGAAGACGATGAACTGCCTGATATTTGCATGCTTTCCTTATTTGTGAAAAACTTAGATGCCCCAACCTCTGGTGCCATAACCAGTGTTCATCATCCTTGCTCAAATAGCATTGTTGTTGTCGTTCTTCAAATATGTATAGATTATTTGGAGTTCTTCTACCTTTGATCACTGTTTCACCTGTATCAAGATCACGAACACGACATCCGTTTGATCTAAATATCACCTCGGTTCCTTGATCACACATCTGGCTGACACTTAGAAGATTATGCTTCAATCCATCAACATACAAAACATTTCCAGCTTTGATCTTTTCTTTTAACTGAGCAGTGCCTTTTCCTTTTATAGCTGCAGGAGTATCATTTCCAAAAGAGACTTTCTTTCCCTTTTCTAAAGCAGAATATGATTCAAGTTTTTCTTTATCACCTGTCATATGTTTCAAACATCCACTGTCAATGTACCATAGATTTTCTTGTCCTTCTGCATAAAATGCTATCCCACATCTTTCTGTTTGTGGTTCCTTTATTCTCCATGTTCTGGTGCTTGAGGCTTGTTCCTTTGTCTGCTGAAACCTGCTCCTGCATTCAGAATCTTCATGACCAAAGTTATTGCAAATAGAACATTCAACTTCATTTTCAAGAGCTGAAAAGTTGTTATAGGTCCTTTTTGTAATCCCGATCATACTTCTTTGTTTTTGAGCTTCTCTAGTCATTATTGTTTTATATGCAACACATTGAGCTGCTTTGTGACCAAAGTTATGGCAAGAGAAACATTGCCCATTGAAGAAACTTCTGTGATTATCAAATCTACCGGCCAAATGATTGTAATTTCTATTGTCATCCATTCTTGAAGCAAATTGAGAAGATTTTACCTGTGGTTGGTTGTAGCTTTTGTTCATCCTTAAGACAGATTGCCCCTGGTTTACCTAATAGTCTTTGTTCGTTCTTGATGTAATTCGTCCCTGCTTTACCTGGTGATCTCCATTGTGCTTTTGCTCATTCCTTCTTGCTGCATCATGATAACTCTTTGAGGTGGATGCTTGAGATGTTTCTCCATTATACCCCAGACCTGTCTTCTTTAGCGGAGAACGTTGTACATTGATGATCTCATCCAAAGTTTCAGATCCTTTGACAAACTTGAGATTAATAGCCTTTGTTTTCTCAATTTCTTTTCTAAGGCCAACAATTTCACCTTCTAACTTTTCAAGATATTTTTCTTTTTCATCAATTTGAAATTGTAGAGTATGAATGATCATATTCTTTTCTTCTATACATGTCTTAAGTCTAGAAATCTCTTCATAAAAACTATCCACATCTATAGGATCCATGTAATCATCATCTTCAAATTCCATTAAAAGTTTATAGTCATTACCGCGTTCATCTTCATCACTATTTGATAGACCATCACTGTCTTCATGAGTGTAGTAGCTTTTCTTATTTGCATTCTGTTTCTTGTTCCATCTGGCAGGTTCCTTTCCTTTGTCAATCTTATCCTTATGAGGACATTTGGCAGCATAATGACCTACTCTTCCACAAGCAAAGCATTTAAAAGGTAGATTACCTCTGAATCTTCCAGTACCCCGTTGAAGATTTCTGACAAAATTTGATTCTTCTTCTTCTTCTGGCACGTGACTTGATTCATAGTAGTCTCCTTTGCCTGAAGCCTTAAAATCAGCTTCTCTCCTGTCTGATGGACCTCCTTTTCTCATTTCATAAGCAGTTATAATTCCGTGTAGCTGGGACATAGTAAGAGTTCGTAGATTTTCCTTTTCTTCCATCGCAGACACTTTAGATTCAAACTTGGGGGACAATGATCTTAGGACTTTTTCAACCACAACAACCTCTTTTATTTCTTCACCCAAGTTTTTCATACAATTAACAATCTCATCTACCCGAAGGAAATAGTTAGCCACACTTTCATCATTATAAATTTTGAGATTCTCATACTGAATCCCGAGGGTTCGAAGTTTTGCACGTTTTACCTGTTCATCTCCTTCGTAGCTCAAAACAATCTTGTCCCATATTTCTTTTGCGGATTTATATTGCATAACCTTCACGAATTCAGATTGAGATAGACATCCTAGAAGACTATTAACCGCCTTGCATTTGTTTCATATTTCTTATTCTCAGCTGAATCTGTAGGAGTAGCTAATGGAAAAGTATACCCTGTTTCTATAATGTCCCATACTTATGTACCCAAAGATTGAAGATAGGTAGTAACTCTTACCTTCCAATATACGAAGTTTGTCCCATCAAAAATCGGTGGCCTGATTGATGCTTCCCTCTCGTAGTTGCTCATGATGTTAGATCTTCCTTCAAGCGATCAAGCTTCTTCAAAAGGACCTGCTCTGATACCAATTGTTGGAAATAATACTGGGGGGGTGAATCAGTATTATCAAATTCTTTTCAATCTATCTTCCTTATTTATACTTTGAATAATTCTTCAAATATTGATCATTACTTTGTATGTTAGTATCATAAAATAATGAGCAGGAACAAGAAAAGCAAATAGTCACACAAAAGAACACCAGATATAAGGTGGAAACCCAATGTGGGTGAAAACCACCTGCTGCAATATGTCTCTATCTTCTTTCAATTAGAAACTCCTTTTACAATGATTTTGTACTGGTGCAGTCCTTTACCAGTACGCAAGCTACAACCTGCAGAGAGCTACAACCCTCTCTCGTTCTCCAGCTTCTCCTGGAAGGGAGCTACAACCCCCTTAGCTCTTGTACTAGCCAAGATACTAGTACGTAGGTGCTGGCCTACTGAAGGCTACAACCTTCTCTTTCTTGCAGGGACCACGTTTCATAAATTTTCAGACTGGATCCATGAACATCAATCAATCATCAAGTATATCTACATCAAACAATCTCCTTTTCCCAATTAGCACTGAATCAAGTAAACACTTCTCTGACAGTTGTACCCAGAACACAGTAACAGTAACCACACACCAAATTCTGAACCCAGAATACTGCAACAATAGACAGAGGCGGCTAGATCATAATTTAAAGATATACGCTACTTCAAAAACCTGAAACCTGCGTGCAGATCTATAAACGATAATTCCTTCTTTCAAATATTCAGACACTAATTAACCCAGATTGTCAGATTTATAGATCAAGCATGCGCCTCATATAACAGATCAAAATCATGCAAAGATACTATTATTCAAGCATAAAGATCATGACCCATCAATAGAAATTATCCTTCTTTATGCGCTAAGGTTCCTCCTTCATTCAGATCCAGATCTGCACCATAACCCAATCACAAATATTTCAGATCTAGCACTTATTATATATTCAATTTATTCGATGATGCTTTGCCAAATGATCTCCTTCCTCTTTTATAGTCTTAGGCCTTCCACAATACCACGGTCCAAAACCATAGGATCAAAAAACTGTTGGACTAATACCATGAACCAACCATGAAAGTGCGTGAGATCAACACTTTTGGATGCAATACCACGAGCCAAAACCATAGGATCAAAAACTATAGGACTAATACCATGAACCAACCATGAAAGTGTGTGAGATCAACACTTTTGGATGCAATACCACGGACCAAAACCATAGGATCAAAAACTGTCGGACTAATACCATGAGCCAACCATGAAAGTGCGTGAACTTTTCTCTTCATGAAAGGGACTTTTCTCTGAATGAAAGTGCGTGAACTTTTCTCTACATGAAATAAACTTTCCTCTGCATAAAAGTGCGTGAAATTTTCTTTACATGAAATAAACTTTTCTCTGCATAAAAGTGCGTGAACTTTTATCTACATGAAATAAACTTTTATCTTAATGAAAGAAAATTTTATCTTCATGAAAGTGCGTGAACTTTGTTGCACTATAATTTATCATCTGAGATGAGTGGGTTGCCATCAAGTACAACATATGTATCATAATGCCAACACAATTTTCCCTTTCTTCAAATTGCTCTCAACGTGAATTTGCTTCTTGGTTCTTGGAAGAAATCAATACTTTGACAAAACAGGGACTATATAAAACAATGGTTTTTCACAGAGTAAACAGACTTGAAATTTCGTTTCCTTCCCAGGTTTAATTTCTATGATTGCATCCCCCTTTTTTATAGTAGGATGTGAGGAAGAGAAAGGCATATTTTGAATGTAGAGAAGGAAACAAAGAGACTATGTAGAGCTCAGAAAACAAATAGAAAAGTTTTGAATCTCTCTTTCCTTGTTTTTCTTCAACCAATACTCTATTTTTAATCCACCACCTTATCTAGACATATCATATGCAGAGCAGGTTTTCGAGCCTACCTCATTCCCAGCTTGAATTTGACAAAAAATTCCAACTCTTTCTGTTGCAGAGCTGCCCTCTATCCTTCCTGTATAAATCCTCCTGTAAAAGGTGTTATTGCTCTTGTAGAATGCAGTAGTGCTCCTGTAGAAGCCGATAGGTGGTAGGGTTTTGAAAAACTGGCAAAAAACAACTGGTTCGTTGTTCTGAAGGTGGTAGATGAGTACTGCAGTCGAGAACTTCGTAAATGAAAATGAAACAAAACGTGGTGGAGGCTTAGACTACACTATACTTAACTGATGTCGTAATCCATGGTGAGGAGGTGAGGTGGCCTGTTATATACCTAGGGTGGATAATATGGGGTACAAAGGGAGGTACCCAAGGGAATAATGTAATAATGGGATGGTCATAGTAATAAATACGTTGGTTAACCGGTATCATGTAAGGGACCACAAGTAGTTAGTAATAATGTAATGGGCCCATGGTATTAGATAGATGGTATTGAGGGAACCATGGTAATGACCCATGGCATTGTATATATGAGGCCTATATAGAGGCTAGAGACTCCACATTGAGGGATGTGAAATATTATTGTATGAACATGCATATGGCTTGTGGGGTGTTCTCCTTCCTTAAGGAGTGAATGTATGGTGTTGCCCTACCTTAAGGGTTTGATTAATAAAGTGAAACATTTCTATATCCAGATCTTCTTATTCTTGGTTTTATCTATATTATCATATATTTTTGGATTAGCTTTATAACAAGTGGTATCAGAGCACTATCTTGGGCAAAAGTGGAGAACTTTTTTATTATTTTTTGCAGGAACTTTTTGGGGGTGACGAGTTTTCAGATCATATTTGTAGATTTTGGTGCAAAATCTACAAAATATAATTGCATATTTGGATTCTTTGTGAAAAAATACCCTATTTCAAAAAAAAATCGGCTGAATCAGTCTGAATGAAGGAGATATCGCTGATCTAAAAATCAGTGGTGTTGCAGACATTTTTTCGGGGCAACGAGTTTGCGGGTGGATATGTACGTTTTGGGGAAAAGTATACAAAATCTAATTGTAGATATGGTTTCTTTGTGAAAAAATACCTAATTTCAAAAAAGACATCAGTTGAATCGAAGTCTGGATGAGGGAGATATCGCTGATTTAAAATTAGCTCTTTTTTCAGAATTTTTGGTGACGACGGGAGAGTTGCAGCATAGATATGAAATTTTAGTGCCTGGATCAAGATTTCTATTACATGGGTAGATGCAGAATGGTTGTTCCATTTCCGAAAATAGGTCATAATATAGATTTTGAGCAATATTGACGGAATTGTGGCCATTTCAAATTTTCGCCAAGTAAGTGAATTTTTCTCAAACCCTCTTCATGGAAAATTTTACAAGAAAATATGATAGCCCTACTATTGAAGAATTCATACAAGGACTAAAGTTAAAATATGGGGAATTTTGGAGGTCTATAGTACCGATTAGTTTGAAAGAAGAGGCCACCATATGGTGGTACTCACTTGGCATCAAGGATTTGTCTAAATTTTCGAATAAAGAATTGGAAAAACTCTGTATGGACAAATGGTTTTGTGCTAGAAAAAAGAATGAGACACGTAAGAGGTTATTTTCAACTGGTGTCTCCTTATTGTAGGTTCATGTATTGATTTAGAAGGAGACAATCATTGTGTCTATAAATCTGGGTTGCAAGAAAAATCTCATAAATGTCAACTTGGAAAAAAAATTGCAAGTGCCAGCAAAAAACATTGAAAACACACAGGTTGATGATGAGGATGTTCAAGTGTATAAGGATTTGAAGATTTCTATGGACAAGTATGTGTTGCATGGTGATTTTTATACTTCAGAGATGGATAATATGGATGTTGTTTTGGGATATCCTTGGATGGAATCCGTGGGTACTATCAATATTAATGTGCAGAAGAAATTCTTGAAGCTCTGGTATAAAAAGAAAAAAATTATATTGCAGGATATTTCCATTAAGACCCAAGTAGAGACTATGGAGGCAGAAGCACAAAGCTCTAATGACAATTACACATTAGGTGATGAGCAGTTGATGGTCGACATTCAAACACAAATAGAGGTTGAAGTAGAAAAGGTTATAGGTGCCGACACATCAGATGAGGGCTCAATGGTTGAAGTAATATTGGAAGATAAGACACCACAGTAGGCACCACAACATGCACTAGATAACAGTCAAGCTCCAGTAAAGGGTGAATTAAAGAAAAAGACACCGTGGGTTAAAACTTCAACATGTCATCACCCACATCACCCCGCAAGAAAACAACCAACAAGATGCCAACCAATTAGCCACAAGGACAACAACCCCCGAATGACAGATAGAGAGGAGCAAAGATCCACCTACTACACATCAACATAGAAGAGCTGCCAAGGTCGACTTCCATCTTAAGCGAGCGAGGCACCAATGAGATCGAGGGTTCACCTTTCTCTTAGATGGCTAGATGCACTTGCATGGTACCAGTGGACTACTCTTTTGAGTAGATCTTATTATTTGTGTTCTTCCCATGTTTCGGGGATGAAACATGTTAAGGGGGGTGGAATTTTATATACCTAGGGGGATAATATGGGGTACAAAGGGAGGTACCCAAGGGAATAATGTAATAATGGAATGGGCCATAGTAATAAATAAGGTGGTTAACTCGTATCATGTAAGGGACCACAATTAGTTAGTAATAATGTAATGGGCCCATGGTATTAGATAGATGGTATTGAGGGAACCATGGTAATGACCCATGGTATTGTATGTACAAGGCCTATATAGAGGCTAGAGACTCCACATTGAGAGATGTCAAGGAATTATTGTATGAACAGGCATATGGCTTGTGGAGTGTTCTCTTCCTTAAGGAGTGAATGTATGGTGTTGCCCTATCTTAAGGGTTTGATCAATAGAGAATCATTTCTATCTATTTCTCTCTTATTGTTTCTGGGTTTATTTCTATTATCTTATATTTTTAGTTTAGATCTATAACAAGTGGCATCAGAGCTATAATACATGATGATCAAATCTAGCCCTAGGTGGCTAATTTTGTAATTAATGGAAAATGAAGATGTCTTTCTATATATTTGTAGTTTTTTGACTCTGCAAAGGACCGAGAGTGTGAAAAAGACCACATTTTGTATATTTTTTCTAATTAATAAGAAGTACAACTGTAGTAATACTCTGTTTTTAACCTGAGATTCATTTGATTTCAATTCTATCCATTCATGTTTTTATGTTATTATAAGTTTTCATAGTTTGTTTGATTACTGGAAATTCAATGTAATGTTGCTCTAACTTCCTTCAAATTTTCTCTGATTAATTGTAAATGTTTATTTCACATTAGTTATGCCAAAAATGCCTCAGCTTCCACAAAGCAATGTTCATATGTAAATTGGGTTTTCTTTGACCCCATGCCTGATGGTGGTGATTATCACACTTTATTTAACATGCAAGAATGTTATATACCTAGGGGGGTAATATGGGGTACAAAGGGAGGTACCCAAGGGAATAATGCAATAATGGGATGGGACATACTAATAAATAAGGTGGTTAACCCGTATCATCTAAGGGACCACAAGTAGTTAGTAATAATGTAATGGGCCCATGGTATTAGATAGATGGTATTGAGGGGACCATGGTAATGACCCATGGTATTATATATATGAGGCCTATATAGAGGCTAGAGACTCCACATTGAGAGATGTCAAGGAATTATTGTATGAACAAGCATATGGCTTGTGGAGTGTCAAGGAATTATTATATTAAGAGACCTAATTTTGTTTGACTTACAAAACATATTTGAGATTTCTAAGGGATTTTCTGTTTTAATACAATTTGAATTCAAATAGGATTTTATCTATTTATGAGCCCATAAATATTCTTTTTTTGAACCTTATCGAACTGAACCAAATGTTAAGTGTGATGGATTCCTGATGTGCTTTTTCCATGTGAATGTGCTGACCTAAACCTCCACCATGTAAAATTTCAAAATTTCTGCAACAAATTTGGCTAGGAAAATTTTTGTAAAATATATTGCCTCAAATATAAGTGCATATCTTCCAAACTTAGATATCTATGTAAAAAATGAGAGAGGCTTTTGTAGATGAACTAGTGATGAACAGAAAGTTCCTTCTAATTTCCAAAATACCTTTCCATTTGGTCAAAAAGTGAGCATGAAGTTGACTACTAAAACAGTCATTTCCAGCATTTCCATAGCAAATTTTGGTAGGAGGTTACAAAAGCATCCCTTTGGTACTTTTCTAATTTTTCTGTAAGTTATGAAGTCTACTCTTATGCATTTTATCTAAATGCATAATATCATAACTCCTTTAACTAAAAATTTTCCTTGCATTTTCCTCAATGATAAGCTACAACAGTTTCGTAGCAAATTTTTAGCTTAAATTGTTGAAAATAGCAACAAGAAATGATAAAAATAGAATCCAAAATATTCCAATTTTAATTTATCCTTGAATTAAAATTGTAAATTAAAATCGAATTTAGTCTCACCAGCTTCTTGGAAATAGTTAATTAATTCATTATGGATTAATTAGTTGGAGAAATTCAAGTTAGAAGTCTTTCTGAAGTCATGCAAGAGTTATCCCTTAAATTAAGTAGATAAGCCTTAAATTAAGATAAGATTGAGTTATATTTGAGTTGTAATTATTTAACTCAATTCACTGAGTTAATTCCAATTAAATTATTTCCAAACTGTTTGAGGAACTAATTGTGAGTTATTAATCAGTTGATGCATGCATGCACTCAACTAGTGCACTCCAGATAACTGAAGATTCCCTCATAAGAAACTCATGCATGTCTATTCTGAGAAAGACCCAGTTGAGCTAAATGACAATGACAATGTACTATTAGTTGCATGTATTTTCCTATAAAGGAAACTCATGCATTCAGTCAAGGTAAGGCTCCTTGAGGATTGCATAGTTTTGACAGGGTGTGAGATCATTGTTCCACTTGGTAATAAGAGGATCACCCAAGAGAAACAACGCAAGGAAATAGGAGCTTGGAGGGTAGAGGAGAAGGCATGTGAGAATATTTGATTTCCTGTGAAAATCTAGGAGGATTGTACTAAGAGTTGGCTAGTTGTGAGAGCTAAGGCTTTGTATAATTCTAATGTATTTCCACCTTGTATGATAATACAGATAGTGGGGTTTTTAGTTGAGGCTTTCTCCAAAGCATTTTCATGTGTATTGTGATTTCTTCTTCTTCTAGTTATATGTATTTAGCTCTATCTTGCTCAATCTTTAAGCGTCCGCAAATTGATAGTATAAGTAGATTCTAGTATTTTTCTTTGGTATATTGCATTATCAGGTTAATCTACAGTCATATTTTCTACATGGTCTTAAAGTGAAATTTGTAGAGAATTTGCAGAAGTATCAGAGCCAGGTTTATCGGTGTTGTGAACAGTATATGGAGAAGAGAATTCGAAGTTTGAAGTTCGGAGTTGCAGGTGAAACTTAAATTCATATCATACTTCAAGGTTGGCCAATGGAATTCTATGGTTTGAGACTCAAGTATGCCTTGGAAAGTAGCTTGAATTACATAGCATGGAAAGATCGCATGGAGGCTGTATTAGAAGACAATGGCTTAAATGATTTCATTGATTAAGAAATCCCAAAGCTAGGTTCAACTAATGCACAAGAGTTGGTTGAGTGGAAGAACTGTGTGGTGAGTCAAGATGGATCATCCTTGAGGAAGTTATAGACCATATTGTCTTGAGTCTCCATGGGAAGGATACGCCATATTCAATGTGGAAGACATTGAAGGACCTCTACAAGAATAATAGTGACTAGAGGAAATTGGTGCTCAAGGATAAGCTTTGAAGAATCAATATGGAGCAGGGCGATACTATTTCCACATATCTGAACAAGCTCACCACCTGTAGAGATGAGCTTAGCAGTGTGGGAATAACTATTGTTGATGATGATATGGTAAGCCTCGCTCTCCTTGGCCTTCCAAAGATCTAGAATAGCTACTAGGACTCTGTGAATGGAAGGGAGAAACGGTCAGATTGGGAATGACTGTGGTCAGATCTCATGTAGGAGGAGAGAAGGAGGGGCACTCGAGATGGTTCTTCAACAAGGATGATGATGAATAAAATCTTGCCTTAGCGAGTAAGGCAAGGAAAGGGAAGGGGAAGGATTCCCATTCCAAGTCGAACTCTTCTCATGAAGGGAAGAAGTGTGACAAGTCTAAAGTGAGATGCTTTAATTGTCAGGAGATGGGACATTATGCGACTAATTTCCCATCGAAGAAGTCTAAGAAGGGATCCTTGGAAGGGTCGGAAGGTGAGGCATTAGCCTCTCAGTTCGAAATGGACTTTACTCTCATCACATACATGGTGAGATTGATGATGGGTTGTGTTTGGTATCTTGACAGTGGAGCCTCATTCCACATGATCGGTGATAAAATTTTATTCAGTGCCTTGGAGGAGAAAGACCTCAAGATGCACATAGAGATGGGTGACGACGAAAGGTATAGTGTTTCAAGAGTGGGCACGGTTGCTTTTCAGAGGGAGCATGGAGCTCTTATCACCTTGATAGATGTGAAGTATGTGCCTAGACTAAAGAAGAACATGGTATCAGTCACGATGTTGGAGGACAAAGGCTACAATGTTGCCTTTAGGAAGGGAAAGGTTTTCCTTAGACACATCACCACGAGACAGGTGAAACAGATTGGTTCACGAGTTAAGAACCTGTATGTTCTTTAGTTTCAATATGCATGCAAAGCCTTGAGGAGTAAGGAAAATGTTAGAGACTTGGTGGTTGAGAGGGAGAGTAAATTACCTCTCAACATGCAGCCCCAGAAGAAGTCTCAGAAAATTGTGGAGGAGCCACAGTTGGAGAAGCAGAGAGGAGACTGAGTGAAGAGATCCACTCATGCAGATACCTCCATTAAGGGGGAATTTCGATCCAAGTGGGCAGAGGGATCACATGCAGCCATAACTCCAGGTGTGAGGTGGGGTGATGTGAAGTGATAGTCCCAAGAAGGCTGAAACTGGGCAGGGTCCATTGAGAGGTTTTATCTCATGGATCATACCTTTCTATGGGAGCCCAAAGTACATAGTAGCGGGAGCAATTAGTGGGATTAATGTAGTCAGAGATCAAAGTGACAAAGGTGTTATAGACATTTTTGTGCCTTACAGCATGAAGCATGAAATGTCCATAATCTAAGGGATCCAAAGTCCCTAAACATGTTGTTCCTACCCCTAGAGGAACAATGTTAGCAAACCACAGCACTAAATAACAGTTCTCCACCTGAAAACACTAAAAAAAAGGCAATTCTGGATCATGTCAACTGCTCCACTGAGCATCTGCGCTGAATGTCAACTGCTCCACTGTCTACCTACACTGAATGTCAACTGCAAAGAAGGCTACCTGCGTTGGGCGAATTGGGACATGTGGCACAGTCATTCCTCAAGGTGTCAATGCCCAGGAAGCTTCCAAAATGACACTTGGATCAAGGAATTCGACTGGTGATGAGTAAGAGGGTCTAGATCTCCAAGTGGAAGCAAGAACCTCCAAGTGGACTCAAGAACTGAAGAATAACTGAAGTGAGAGAGGACACTAGTCAGCTTCATGCCAGCCTCAAGCTGACTCATCCTTTCTCCAAAACTCCTATATATAGAGCTCTCTCATGAGGTCTAGGGAGGCTGGAATCTTGTGAATGTAAGGAAGTGCTGTTGGTTTGAGTATAGAACTATTGGGTGATTTGCTTGAAGGAGGTGAAGAGGAGATTTCTTTCTGCTGGGAGGTGATGTTGGATTGGGCCTCTTATGGTTGTATCACTTCCTGAACTTTACTTCTTCCATTAATAAAGCATTTGAGGTTCTTCTATATGCATGTGTTTCAATGATGTATTGTTGTACTTGTGTATTTGATTTATTCTAATCCTTAAATCAATTATGAATGTATGCTTCTTGTAGTTTCCCTCTCTTGCCATTTTGCAGGATCTTGGTGTAGCTGGGCCAGTGAAAGAGCAAGGAGCTGGGAGCAAGTAGCAAGGAGAGAAGATTGGATCAACCATTAGCGAAAGACATCGGTTAGTGGATCTCTTTCTCCCCTATTTTACTTTCATAAAGAAGAAATCTTAGATAGCTTTGCTTCGATTGTTGCTGAGGTACTATCACCCTTAGAGTGGGATAGGGTCATTCCGTATTGGATACTTTTCCCAACAACAGATTGGTGACTCCACTGGGGACCGTATCTTGTTGGTTGTTTGTGTTTTTGCTATTCATTTCCTAAACACAGGGAGTACCGAATCGAACTGCATTTGGATCTTTCAAATGCAAAGTAGAGGGCAGCTACTCTAGCTCAGTTTCTGGGCATGTTTATGATTTGAAGAGCTGATCCACAAGGACTCTGAATAGCTCTTAGTGATAGCTTTTCATCCTCCTAATTACCCTTTAGTGTGTACTTGATTGATAGCTTCTGATTTGGCCAAAAACTGTGAATTTTTGAGCAATCTGTAACCCGGAAACTGAGAAAAACGAAAGTTTATCTCTTCATTGCAGGCACTGTGAAGGCAGTCTGCATTTCATCGCAGGTCCCGAAGGGGCTACCTGCGCTGAATGTCAAACTGACAGTGTACTACCTGCGCTGAACCAGTTTTGCCTTGTGCAACTGGGGTTCCTTGCTGTTTATTGCCCTGTTTTCATCCTTGTTTTTGCAGCCTGCTGTCAGTCAATGTGCCTATCTGAAACCAACTTTCCTTGTCACTATTCCGCCTCGGTTGTATAAAGAAACTGTATTTGTTCTTTGTGTATTTCTTATGCCATTTGCAGTTTCCCATAACGAAAAGTGAACTAGTCTTGCTGTGGCCTCTTAGATCTAGACCTGTGATAAGTGTCGTTTTGATCTTAAGAGTTAGTTTGTTTGCTGTTCATAGCTGATTGAGCTTTTGCTTTCGTCATATGGTTTGAATTTATATATTTCTAGTGTCGAAACAAGTAAATCTTAAGGTGTCTTTTGATTTTGGACAAAGCTTGTTTGCTTTCACTTGAAATTGAATTCAAAGTTATACAACAGCTTTCTTTTTGTAATACATCAACATTAAGAAAGAGAAAAGAAATACATGCATTGTGCATGTGCATTTTGACAGCTTGTATGTTGATTTAGGGAAAAGTGCATTAGTGTGTGCTCTATGATCTGTGTGAAAAGATGATGTCTTTCTTTTCCCTCAGTAGTTAAGATTTTCAAAGTTGAAGATTGAAAAGCTTGCTTATCATCTTAGACTGCATTTAGGAAGTTGTATTATACATCTCGTGGTGATCCATAAAGGCAAACTGCTAAACAAGATCAACTTAAAATGAATTGAATTTACATAACAACGCATTGAAACATAACGCAAACACATAGAGGTCTAAGCTAGAGACGTGTTCCGGCGTCGTTAAACGTGATATCTTAGCGTTGAGTGGTTGGGTGATTCCTCCACGGTGAAGCGATAAGTATCAATACGGACTTGTGCTCCCACGTACCGTCGCGTATATATTGGGAGACCCCTATAGGAACAAAGCCTTTATCCATAGGAAACCGTGTCGGTCGCCCTACTGATCGCAATGCAGTGAACACAGCATTCACGAAGATCGACCACTCGTACCGTAAAACGTATTCTGTGGTTTTGCGAAAGGTTTGGCACACCCTCTGCCTAGATCTCCAGAGCAGTTTCTTTTGGCCTTTTTCAAACTCTATAACTGAAAAAGTCCATCCGAGCATTTGTCACTTCGGGCTCGCTAAAACATCGAAGGAGACTAGAGTCATCTTTAGCTTTTTCTCGACTCTTAAAAAGTGAAAAAGCAAGTTGTGTCTAAAGCGTCGTTATAAAATTTATTTTAAACGGAACATAATCACCTCCTATTCCTGCGTTGATCTATAAGTTGAGAACATGGAACGCCCCAACCAAGGAATTCCACATGATGGAAATCCTAGTCCTTTCTCCTCTTAGGGAGAAGTTGGTGCGCCCCACATGGCCACATTGTCGCTTCTAGGACTGACAATTGGCCTGCCAATTTGGCTATTCTCAACCAATGTAGTTCAGAACACCATGGTCCCTGAACAGTCGAGTCAACAGTTAGATCAGTCTAGAACTGCCCACCAGCCTTCCACTTCCTATAACTCTTCCTCCAATCCTTCATCTTCGCAAGGTAGAGCCGGCAAAAGCCAAGCTCGCACGGAGAGAAAGAGAAGAAAAAGAGAGAGAAGAAGAAGAAGGAGCCTAAGGCGACTGGGGGCAAGCAAAAGACATCTGACAAAAATCCACACACAGCACAGACCGGGCCTAAATCGCCATGTGTCATATGTAGAGGAGACCACTTCCATAGAGATTGTCCCTGTATTCCCCGGATACTAAGGGACTGGTCCCCTCGTTTGCACAATTCGGGAGCATCAACCTCTGATAGCCATGTTGAATGCTTACCGTCGACCAGCGAAAGTGAAGGTTCAAGACAAAGAGGGGGAGCAAGATCCCCCTGCAGACTGTGTGAAGGCGATCACGCCATCCACCGTTGTCCCTTCTTAGACGAAGCGAAGAGAGTTTTGGAAGATCGTCCGGTTTCACCGTTAAGACTTCCTCCTGGATACAAAAAACTCGTGCCAAGTCCTTCGTTGGTTGAAAATACAACTGGCCCGCTCAAGTGGTCAGCTGAAGCGTCAGTCATTGAAAATGAACCTACTGAATCCATACCGGACAAAAGTCCAAAGGTCGAAACGGCAGTTGACCCGGTTCTCCCTTCAGAGGTTTCATCCTCAAATGACACCGTCACTGAAGATTCATCTTCAAATGACACCCTCACTGAAGAGAATAAGGATGACACCATCCAGATTCTTTTCATCAACACAGACTCTGACGAGCATCAGGGCAATGCGCCCATTCCTTTATCGCAGGAAGGAACATCGTCAGGGTCATATCCGGCCGTGTATTCGGTCCCACCACCAAGCAACCTGGTTGTGTCCTTTGATTGGAACCAACTAGGCAGACCCCGGTTACCAGCCAGTATACCATTCAGAATCATTGTCCAAATATACAGAATGGTAATGGCTGGAACTATCATTGATGAAGGGGCATCTGTGAGTATCCTTTCCTCTATTGCTTGGAAAGCACTGGGTTCCCCGACACTTTTGCCTGAGATAAGAAATCTCTCGGGTTTCGATAAAGGAACCAGTCGACCATTAGGGATCCTCCCCAATGTGCCTGTTACATTGAAAGGGAAGACCGTTCAAATGAACGTGATGGTCGTTCAAGGACCCTTGGATTATAACCTACTCCTTGGACGAGACTATATATATTGCATGGGAGCTGTAGTCTCCTCACTCTTTAGAGTAATGTGTTTTCCACACAAAGGAAGAATGGTCAAGCTCGTAGACCAACTTTCATTTCCGGGATCACGCATCGCAAATAGTCAAATACCAACCCTGAATGGTCTATTCAATCAAGAAATGTCTCCACCCCCAGTCCTCCTTCCCGATGAGTGCGGGTGATTCGGAAAGATGGGACTGGAACCCAGGGGGCATGCATCCTGGTCTGCTTCGGGCAGAAAAAACCCTGGGTATAAGGTAGAATTTCCGCGAGAGAATATGACTAGTTCATACCCCGTCCATGGATGGAAGAGGGGTTGTTCTGGAATAGAATTCTTTTGTCAAGGATACGTGTTTGACAACAGTCATTCACCCTTGTCTATTTCGGTAGACAGTGCCGAGGAAATGTTTTGTTTGAAAGATTAACGAAACAATCTTTGGGTAACCAGAAAGAGGCAAGCCTCCCTCAATAACACCAATGTTTTGTCTTTGAGTAGTGTTCTTCTCTTGTCGCAAGTAGCTGCTCTCTTGTCGCAAGTAGCTGTTCTCTTGCGATCTTGCAAAAGATCTGTTAAAAGTTGGGCTGACGAGAAGACAAGTATCGCGTAAGACCCGTTAAAAATAACGAGAAGACAAGTATCGTTAACATTAGACTAGCAAGACGACAAGTAGCTGTGAACACCCAAAGAAAAGCAGAGGTGGGGGAGAGGAGGGGCAGCCTTGAAATTGTATTTTATACCTAGGGGCATGCAAACCTTTTGGAGTGCAAGCAAAGAGCGGTTATTTATCTGTTTTTTGGATTAGTCGTTTCCGAACTTGCATAAAGAAAGGGTATGGAGTAAAGCTTAGTGAAGATGAAACTCCTTAAAAAATAGAGATCTCACAGGGGACATTTCTTATCTTATGACTGGTATATCGAGCAGTTTTAGCATAAAGTTCATGCTCATTAAAAAATAAACGCAAGATCCGAGTAGTTTTAACGCGGTCTTCATGCTCGTTAAAAAATAAATAAAAGCAGTGAGCAATGTTTCCCCCAGAGTTTAAGCTCATTTTTAAATAAAAAATGAACCTATTTCGGTAAATAACCTTTGTGATCGTAAATTTATCAGCCATAAAAATCCTTGGTCGTGTTTTGCACCTGCCACCTCCACCGTCATTTGGCCGATCGTTCACCTCCATATGATTGTTTACCCATTTTGAGGAACAGCTGCGAAGAGTGATTTCACCTAGCCATCCTTGTGACACTGTCGTGCTTGGAAAATTCCAACCTGTACCTGGAATCTGCTGCTATCCCTGTTTATCACTCGTTCCTCAAAAGACGAGTCTTCTTTGAGCTCTTTTCAACTGACTCGTAAAATATGAAAAGATTGCCGAGTTTTGGCCTTCCAGCTCATTAAAGTGACCGGAAGAGCTATCCCTCCTCTAGATTTTAATCTTTTTGGACCTGAGGGATTATTGCACAAAAAGGTCGAGCGCTTGTTTTATTCGGCTCGTTAAAATTATCGAAAACTCATCCCTTTTGTATTGTTTTATACTTCTTCGGACTTAAGGGATTAGATGACGAAAAATGAATTTTGGAGTTAACTTTCTGTACCTTTTCAGACTCTCTAAAAATGAAAAGGACCGAGTTTTCCTTGTCGTTAGACTCGTTAAAATGATTAAATAGCGACAAACTTGTCTTTAGACGAGAACGAGTTTCCCTATCGCTAGGCTCGTTAAAACATAGCGATGGGCTTGCCCGAAGGGCAGGTTATAGAACAAGCATATGTTATCCTCCTCAAGCTTGCCAAAAATAAAGAGGTACTGGTCAGAAATGACTGGGGAAAAATTGGGAGAACCTCAAAGCTTTAATGGTAGCAAGTCGCTCTTGAACATGACACTTTTCCTCCGTATCACATCGGGTTGGGTTGTTTCATTCACCGGTCTCATCACCATGGTCTCGCCAAACCATCCATTTGGGGTAATGCTACTGATCCATCGCATCAGTGTCGTTATATGTTCAAGAGATGTTGTTCAGAAAGAGTCAACCGTGTCCCATCCACTGCCATACATTATCCTTCATCCATCCATGATCGCCACCCTGAATCATATGTCACAGATTGTTTTCACCTCCACTAAAATCATTAGCTCCGTTCCGTGTCACTGATGTGGGATTCATTAAGGCCCTCCTTTGACGGATCGCTCCTTGTCGACATCAGCTCATTATCCAAGGAGTTGATCTAGGAACACCCCCTCAGTACTTTGAAGCTTGCATGCCTCAATGGCAAGTTTCTCACTTCCGGCCACAGGTATACATCAATGACCTTCGATCGAAAGATTTTGCGTGGTGTTCGACGCCAAGTCCTTTATTCACACCACGTGAATTGTACTGCAGTACCTTGAGGGTCATTATCAGTATCGGTGATTCCTCTCGCGCTTGTTAACGGTTTACATCATTGACCGGTAATCAAGCGATGTCTTTCCATGTTCGACTTCAGCGCAATTCTCACATGGATTGACTTGTACTTAGAGTGAAGATCGAATGAGTTTGAAGACCCCGGATCTAGTTTCATCCATCCGGGCTGCGATATATATTCAGGAAATATAAAGACATTTGACATGTACATCATTGCAGCAGATGATCATCCTACTCAAAGGATGATAATTTCAGCAGAGAATTATCAGTCTACCATCAGACGATCGTCTGTTCTATGTACCAAAATGAATTTATAAAGCTGAGCATGGGAATGCCCGCCTCAGCTAGATCATGAAAGCAGAATGAAAAATAATGTATTTTATTGTATTTTATTACAGGTCACCTCTCAGCGATTGAATGAACTTCGGATCCTCCTGATAAAGCATTTCACCCGATAAACGACCTCATACTTTAGGGGGCAACCGTTATAGACATTTTTGTGCCTTACAGCATGAAGCATGAAAGCTCCATAATCTAAGGGATCCAAAGTCCCTAAACATGTTGTTCCTACCCCTAGAGGAACAAGGTCAGCAAACCACAGCACTAAATAACAGTTCTCCACCTGAAAACACTCAAAAAAAAGGCAATTCTGGATCATGTCAACTGCTCCACTGAGCATCTGCGCTGAATGTCAACTGCTCCACTGTCTACCTGCGCTGAATGTCAACTGCAAAGAAGGCTACCTGCGCTGGGCGAATTGGGACATGTGGCACAGTCATTCCTCAAGGTGTCAATGCCCAGGAAGCTTCCAAAATGACACTTGGATCAAGGAATTCGACTGGTGATGAGTAAGAGGGTCTAGATCTCCAAGTGGAAGCAAGAACCTCCAAGTGGACTCAAGAACTGAAGAATAACTGAAGTGAGAGAGGACACTAGTCAGATTCATGCCAGCCTCAAGCTGACTCATCCTTTCTCCAAAACTCCTATATATAGAACTCTCTCATGAGGTCTAGGGAGGTTGGAATCTTGTGAATGTAAGGAAGTGCTGTTGGTTTGAGTATAGAACTATTGGGTGATTTGCTTGAAGGAGGTGAAGAGGAGATTTCTTTCTGCCGGGAGGTGATGCTGGATTGGGCCTCTTATGGTTGTATCACTTCCTGAACTTTACTTCTTCCATTAATAAAGCATTTGAGGTTCTTCTATATACATGTGTTTCAATGATGTATTGTTGTACTTGTGTATTTGATTTATTCTAATCCTTAAATCAATTATGAATGTATGCTTCTTGTAGTTTCCCTCTCTTGCCATTTTGCAGGATCTTGGTGTAGCTAGGCCAGTGAAAGAGCAAGGAGCTGGGAGCAAGCAGCAAGGAGAGAAGATTGGATCAACCATTAGCGAAAGACATCGGTTAGTGGATCTCTTTCTCCCCTATTTTACTTTCATAAAGAAGAAATCTTAGATAGCTTTGCTTCGATTGTTGCTGAGGTACTATCACCCTTAGAGTGGGATAGGGTCATTCCGTATTGGATACTTTTCCCAACAACAAAAGGCTAGAGCAGTCAGATACTTAAGAGCATAGAGAAGGATTGACAACAATGCAGAAAGGTGGAGTCAGCAGATGCGCAAAGTTTTTAGTTGATAGAGGCAATAACAGTCAGATACTTTGATGACAGATGCATCATACTGATTTGGGTTGGATGTTTTTATTTGTTTCTGGAGTTGCTGGAGCAACAACACTAGAGAGAAGTGTTGCATGCATAACATTCCAAAGGTTCACGATTGGGATCAAGTTGAAATCCTTTTTTTTGAGAGGGAGTGTTGAAAATAGCAACATGAAATGATAAAAATAGGATCTAGAATATTCCAATTTTAATTTATCCTTGAATTAAAATTGTGAATTAAAATCAAATTTAGTCTCACCAGCTTCTTGGAAATAATTAATTAATTCAACATGGATTAATTAGTTGGAGAAATTCAAGTTAAAATTCTTTCTGAAGTCATGCAAGAGTTATCCCTTAAATTAAGGAGATAAGATTGAGTTATATTGAGTTGTAATTAGTTAACTCATTTTACTAAGTTAAGTCCAGTTAAATTAGTTCCAAATTGTTTGAGGAACTAATTGTGAGTTATTAGTCAGTTGACGCATGCATGCACTCAACTAGTGTACTCTAGATAACTAAAGATTCCCTCATCAGAAACTCATGCATGTCTATTCTGAGAAAGACCCAGTTGAGATAAATGTCAAGGATAGTGTACTATCAATTGCATGTGTTTTCCTATAAAGGAAACTCATGCATGCAGCCAAGGTAAGGTTCCTTGAGGATTGTGCAGTTCTAACAGGGTGTGAGATCAGTATGAGATTAGTTTTCCGCTTGGTAACAGTAAGATCACCCAAGAGAAATAACGCAAGGAAATAGGAGCTTGGAGGGTAGAGGAGAAGGCTTGTGAGAAGCTTTGATTGCATGTGAGCATCCAGGAGGATTGTATTGAGAGCTAGCTAGCTGTGAGAGCTAAGGCTTTGTATAATTCTGATGTATTTCCACATTGTACGATAATATAGATAGTGGGGATTTTAGCTAAGGCTTTCCTCAAAGTATTTCATGTGTATTGTGATTTCTTCTTCTTCTGGTTATATGCGTTCATCTTGATCTTGCTCAATCTTTAAGCTTCTGCAAATTGGTAGTAGAAGTAGATTATATTATTTTGCTTTGGTATATTGCATTATTGGGGTAATCTACAGTAATATTTTCTACATGGTCTTAGAGTGAGATTTGTAGAGAATTTGCAGAATTTCTACATAAATATGGGGAGTTGCTATGAAATTTGAATTTTCTGAGTTTTTATTTTTTATGATTTATTCTTCCTGTATATCACTCCTTATAGCTTATTTAACCATGCATATTCCTGAAACTATTAGTTTAGCATAGTATAGGCAAAAAAGTGATGAATTTACCATGCTTAAGTGGTGCTTGTTATTTCAGCTATGAGCCCAAGATTTATTTTTGAGAGTTCAACTTTGATCATCTCTATTTGAGTTTCCAATGCTTTGACTTGCCTATGCAACTTATTTCTATCTGTCTATAGCCAACGGTTTCATTTGTAAATTTATTTTCCTTTTCATAAAATTTGACAACATTGCTAATTTGGCAAATTAACTTCAAACTATCTAAAAGTTATCAAAGATAACACCTTGCATGCATATTTGTCTCTTCAACTTCCTTTTCTCCTATTTTCCTTTATTTCTCACAATTAAACACCAATTCTTATCTCTTTTCCTCTGCCAATGTCTTTTCTAATTTCCATAGCCATAAATAAAATGCAAGTGATCCCCACTATGATGTTCACCAAACATTCTGCTTGGAATACATGTCCCATGACCTTGGTATTATTATTGTTTAGATGGAAAATCAACCATGGGATGTTACAAACCCCTCCCCCTTGGGGGCACACTTTTCTCAGTGTTCAATGACACTTATAACCAACAAAACATATCACTTATGGAGCTTTATAGCACAACTCAATGCAATATTTACAACATACAAAACTGCTAAAATCATGACCACCATACTTCTTATGGAGCTTTATAAACCCAACTCAATGCAGTATCTACAATAACAAACGCATATTCTTATGCACATTTTCTTAAACCAAAAAATAATCATACTATCTATGGAGTTTTATAAACACAATTTGATAAAATATTTAAAATCATATACACATATATACATATGAACATTTGATTTAACCTCCAAATAAAAGGATATGATGCCGCATCTGCAACAAGGGAGTCTTGATGCTCACACATCCATCCTGAAAAGTAGTATTGGGATTCACATCCTTCCCAGGAATTCCAAAATCCACTATCAAATTTTTTTTTCATCCAATGTCTAGCACTACAATCCTTGCGATATTTATTCTCTAAGTGAATAGTTATTGGCTCATTGTCTCAAGTAACATTCTAATGTGCTTCTAATTCCATTTGGCAATATTAATGACCAAGAAAAATGTATTCCCTAACCTTCCCTTCTCTGCTTCTCAGTCCCTTGAGAAATATAGTTACCCGTTCCTATGCAGTCACTCACTTTCCAATTTCCTTGACATCCTCTTCTCACAGTCCCTCGGGTGATCCATCCCTTTGCAGGTCTCCTCGCATTGGAAGGTCCAAAAACCAAGGCATATCCTTGGCTCAAAACCATCATATCGGTCATAGAATTCTCATGGAAATCAATGGAAACTATTTGGTACCAATGGCCCTACTCCTGAATGCTTTAACATCACATTATTTCATGTTTGAAATCCTTTTACTGCTACTATTAAGACTTCGTCAGCCAATTCCAACCACCTAAACTGGGCATTTCCATGCTTTCCTGTACCAGATGCATCATTTCCATTGGACTCAAAAAAAATTGTAATAAATTCAAGTCATACCTCATTGCTGGCTCGATAATAAGGTACACTTTGCAATTTTGTTTACTTCCTGTAATATCATGTCAAATTAGCTCTTTGATTAAATCATCATGTATAAACATATCACATTTGGTTAGCTCAAAACTCAACAATCATAAATCATAATCATAGATCATGTGCATAGTTAAAAATTAAGATAAAATACTGATACTTATCTTTCAAATATTTCTTTGCTTCTACCCTTTCTCTTTGTCCTTTCTATACAGACACTAAATCGGCTTCGAAACCTAGAAAGCACCCAATTCCTCTTCTTCTCTTCTTTTCCAAAGAATAAAGGGAATCTGGATACTAAACCGCCTCCTCCCTTAATATCAGCAATAAGGGCATCTAGAGACTAAACTGCCCTACCCTCAATGTCAGTAACAAGGGAATATATAGACTAAAACGAATCTACCCTCAATATCAACAATAATGGCATCTAGAGACTAAACCCCGTCTACCCTCAATACAACAACTCAAGATTGGTATCTTTCCAAAGTTGTCTAGGGCTCTAGGAACTAGTAACTTAACTCATAGCCTCCAAGGACTAGTAACTCAACTCATAGCCTCCATGGAACCCAAGTTGTTCGATGGCTACAAAGAATTTGTTCCAACCCATAGCCATAGGGAACCCGAGAACCAATACCCTTCACAACACATACACACACAATGTACAAAAAGGCACATACACCTACACTTGGTGTACAACACCACACATACACGTACATCGGGTGTACAACACAACACATACACCTAAACTTAGTGTACAACACCACACATGCACCTACACCCGGTGTACAACACAACACATATACCTACACCCAGTGTACAACACTACACATACATCTGCACCCAGTGTACAATCACAAGACATATATGTACACAGTACAATACAATGAATATACATGTCACAATACAATGACTACACAATATTCATGGAATAGTTCCACATGTACAAAAAACAACATGTACAACATATACAACATAATAGTATTGTGCATCTAGATACCACAATGTCTCTACTAAGAAACCTTGCCTCTAGTGTATTTCAACATCTTACTACGTGCATCCACAACCCAAGTCCCAGGTCTGCAAATCTTTCAACTATCCATGCTTGTCCTAGCATGTCGTAGATCACACTGCTTTCATTTCATTGATGTATCCCTCAACATTTCAAATCCATAACATAAACGTAGGCATAGTTATAGGCACATAATATCAAATCATATCCACTTGATACTAACCACATAGATCGTCTGGGGCTACTATGCCCTCTTAATTCCTTATAAAATTAGGAAGCTTTTCATGCTATTCACCTAAATAAAATAATCATTCTTCCACAATAATGATCCCTAATGACCTTGTTAGACAATGACATTCACACACACACACACAAATATATATATATATATATATATATATATATATATATATATATATATATATATATATATATATATATATATATATATATATATATATATAAAGATATATATAGATAGATATATATCTATATATCTATATCTATCTATACATCAACATAATCATGATCACATCATAATGACTAGTTTTCATAAGATCAAGGTTAAGATAACTTCCTTTATCCATGCAACACATACACAATATTGAGAACAACAATTCCCAATTTAGCCAAGGCATATGTTACTTCAAATTCATATACTTTAGCTTTCCTTGATTTCCTTTCCCATATGTTTCCTCCAGCTATCCATTTATCCCCATGGACCTAACCAATTCATTCAAATTTCATATTCTTTCCCTCAGCTGCCCTTCATTCATGCACCACGTTTCATCTAAGTCTTACATTACCTATTTGTTTTCATTCATCTCTCCCTAAGCTCCATTAAATTTCCTCTTTCCCAACTGATTCCCAAGACCCTTAAAATGTAAAAGGAAAGATAAATATAACCAAGAAACAAAACAACAATAAAACACCAAAAAAAAAGTGGCATGACCATTCACTAGAGAAATCAAACAAAACAAATCCCAAAACACCAAAAACAAAAAACTCTCAACAAACACCATGACTCAACTCCCATAGTTCTCAGTGCTTTTAAGGAAAGCTCAACCCGAGCCTTATTAAATATTTCATGGTAGTCTCTTCTTCCATGTGATTCCCTGCATCATACTACCATAAACACCCTACTATCAATGCATAAATAAATATAAAAATAAACTAGTTACCTCACCCTTTTGTACCCAACATGCTGCCCTACACCCAAACACATGCACATATCATCTCTCAAGGGATTGCAATTCCCTTAATGAATCCAAAAATCATACCTTCATTTTATAAACCATCTACCATGTAGCTTCCTTGGCCCCAAAGTGATTTTATGCACTTTAACCTGCTATATTACTCGATTCTAGAGCATGAGCTCCTTCAACTGCAAGAAGCATTGAGGCTCTACCTAGAACTCTCCCTTTGGTTCCACTTCCACGTCAATGATAAATACCTAATGATTTTCCTACCTGTTAACCATTGTTGCATAGCTTCAGGAAATGCTCTAACCTACATCCCCAACTATCCACGCCTCCTATGCATTGTAGATATGAGGCCTGCCATCCTTCCATTGTGCAATAAGATAAAAAGGTAAATCCTTCTTGCCATGATCTCCATATTAGGTTCAACACTGTAATGGTTCTACATCTTCTAACATCAAACTCATCCCAAATCATCTCCTCATCTCTAATGCCTATGACATGCTCAACACCTTCCCACTAGATGTATGTTTTTCCTTAAAAATAAAGGCATCTATCTTGGCTTTCATGTACTTTGCTAGAAAATATCCCTTCTCAATCCTCCTATAAGGATGTAAGTGGTAATGGTGATGATGTCTCTCGGAGCTAGAGCTAGAATGAAATCCATAAGCATTATCCATCTTGTCAGGTGTATCCAAAGATCTTCCACCTCTGATTACATCCTCCTTGTCCAACCTACATCTTCTAAGAGACATGTTTCCATATGCCTCATTAGTATTCTCCTCTTGTCCATGAATGATCCCCATCTTCTCCTGCTTTTTCAAATCTAAAAGAATCTAAAGGATGACTACATTAACTTTTGCTTACTTTCTTGAGATCTTGAGATTCTTTCGTATGTCTCAATCAACTTGTCATTGTATGCCTTGCAAATTCTTATTTTTCCCCTCAAAATCCATAGTATATTGACCATATAAGGAGAATACTCTTATCCTAGCTTCTCAACTGACCTCTACCATTCCACTGAATTTGCATTAGGATTGTATGGGGAGTCATGTATTGTAGTCCACTACTCTTCTCTTCATCTTTGATCTTATATTTTCCCACAACATACCATGTTATATAAACCAAATAGAAGACGTAATCAAAGTCACACCTCAGTGTATCTCAAGGGAGGCTATCACATCTGCACAAGTCATTATAGATTAGCACGATACATAATAACATCAATAGCTTAACTTTCATGCAAGAAATCATCATGACAATAATCCTCATGCATAAGACCGAAATGCATATAATAACATGTTACTATCAAGCATGACTAATCAATGCATGTGCATATGACTGCATTAATCAACTAGCATCTACCATGCATTTAACCACAACAATAATAGAATGTTAGGAATGCATACAACTATGATGCATATAATAACCATTAACCATAATGCCTACATGCCAACATATAATACGTGTATGATGATCTTCTTTTACCCTGAGGCCAAGTGTTGCAGTCTCGCTCTGATGCCACTCTGTAATGACCCACCCCACATTTCCCTGCTTTTACAAGCTCTTCGAGGTAAACATGAGTTGAGTGATATTATGATATACTCGACCTCCAAGCTCCAATTATGGAAGTGGGGCCTAAAATACGAAAACTTATTGATACCTCACAAGAGCACTAGATCACCCAAAATTCAATCCACAACCTTTTATGATCACATACTAAGCTGGAACTACTTTTCCATAAGCCTAACGCCCAAACTGCACTCACAACACAACATGAATGCAACTTTGAGGTTCCAGTTGCACCCATAAGAATGTCTCCATGTGGTTATGACCCAAATCTTATATTTTTGTTCATTCAGTTCTAAGATTTGTGCCACCTTTTTAGGATAGTCACTAGACCACTACCCAAAACAACTTGTAACTTTCTATAATCGTGATTAGGATGATAACAATGCCAAACATTCAAACTTGAACAAGATCTTGACCTAGACATTCCTAGTACACAATATCCATTTCGTCAAACATATGGTAAACTTGCAAGCTATAGGTCGTGAATGCATATCTAATCATAAACCTCTAAAATTCATTTGAGAATTACCAAGAAGGTCTAATTCCCTCTCAAGTAGTTGCAACAACAATTGTTCACTCATCCATTCATCAACAATTCAAATACTTATCAAATCATGGACAAGAACCATAGCTAGAGTACATCATAGAACTATGCTTATAACCACCATATAACCTGAATATCAACCATGACAAATCTTCCATAAACTAATCATAATAATAATTAGATGTGCTCATTAATTACATTATAAAAACAACTCATATTAACATATGAAAAATCCAACCAAGTTAGGGACTTCCATGTACCACTCGACCGTAAATTGGGATGAACCAAATATTTATTTCAGCCAATCACCTTTGTGTCATATTCAAAGCATGTGATATAATGGGATAAACCAAGACATCATCAACCATGGAATCCAAAGGTTAAACCACCTCTACCAGAAAGCTACCATTATCTCACCTAAAACGGTCCTGATATCACAGAACCAAACCAAGCTTGGATGCCTCATAATTTATTCATCGTAGCTTGAGGAATTTTCCTATCTTCACCCACCTGTTGAGGGCTTATCAAAGAAAAACATCTCCACCCTGACCCTTAGGATTTTCTTAAGACTAGCTCACCTGATTCCAAAAACATATGGCAATCCAAAGCTCGACCAAGAATAAACCCCATCACACCATGGCTATCCAGAAAATGGAAAGTCAACGCTGAAACCGTTGTCACTCTAGGAAAAACCTATGCCAATGATAACAATGAACCAAATAAAAAAATCCATGCACTATGCATTCACATACTAGTAAGGAAATCACACATGCAACATAATACTGATCCAAGATCTTTTACCTATGGATGGATCAAAATTACATGAAACGTGGCTTATTAACTAGGGAACTTAAAAGCACAAAAAAAACAATGTGGAGATAACACGATAAGAAAGAAACTATGACACAAAGATTTGATTATGGAGTTCTTCCAATTTGGACTACATCTTCGGGCCTTGCTCAATAGTGGGAGACCCTCTTTCATTAAGTGGAATAAAAAGAGATAAAAGTATAAGAAAAATTCAATTACAGTCCTTATACATCCAAGGTGGAATATGGATGAAGAATGGAGAGCCTAGCTTTAGAAAACTGACAGTACCACTGAACTCCTAGTGAAAAATCATGCAAAAACACCTATCCGAACACCCAATTTGGATAATCGGGCTTTCTACACCCTCTCGGAACCTCCCTGCTACTCAAGGCGAGGTTCCAAACCCTACTGCTAGGTCGAGTTACTGCTGTGTACAATATTCTAAAATATTGGCTAGTCTCCTCCCTTTTTCTGATGTGGATAGTCCTTTATATAAGCTCGCGACTAATCTCTTCAATTCTCAAGTAGTTCTAAACAAACAACTAAGTTTATCAGGCTCATTTGTTTTAAGATAGAGATTCTCGGGCCATGAATAGTATGCAGCAACAAACATTTCAAACAACAAAAAACCTCCTTAACTATGCACTTTAACTCGGTGAATTTTTACTGTCGACATTTCCCGTTGGTGTTTCCAATCGGTTGACAGACCCAAGCCCTTACAACAAGCGCTCTGTGATAACCGTGAACCAGACGAGACATTAAACATAATATATAATATATTGGGTACAGAAGCTCACATCGCAAATCACAATTAGCAGGAACCAGGGTTGTTACTCCATACAACTTCTCCCCTTTTGTAAATAGCGATTGTGATATATCGCATCGCAACCTGACTTTTTTCGGAGCTGATTCTTTAACTCTGACAACCTCCAATCTGTGATCGAAAATCACAACTTGGTAGTGATGGGGCCTATTTTTCTTCAGCCACAACCTCTTCCTTCTGTGATTTGTGATATGCAGGACCAATGGTGGCCTACCACTTGGCGCTTCCCCATTCACTAAGATTTTTTCCACGTCACTTCCTCCTACCACCTGTCCAAGTCAAACTTGATCTTTGACTTGCTCTAACTTCTTCATATGAACTCATATTTGAGTGTTGTTCGCACTGTTGGAATCGGGATGATGAGCACGTCAATATAATGCTATGTTTATAGAGTTTCTACCATTTTGATTTTTAAGCCTTATTACCATGCCACTGGTACCTTTTAGAGATCCACCTAGATCAATCCTCCCCACTAAGAGCTTTTGGACTGCCAAAATCCTTTTTAGTCTATTGGCAAGTGAGGAAATTCTCCCTCACTTTTTCTTTCTCCATCCAACGAGTTTTACTCGGATGTATTCCCTTGAATCCAAAACGAAGGTACTCCACATCTCCCCATCGTGAAGTTTGGTTTTCCTGTTGAGAATGATATCTTCGGGGAACTTGTATAGATACTCTGGTGCAAAATTGTCCACTACAAGAATTTGTGCAACATCTTCAGTATCCATAATCAATGGAGGTTCATAAAGCTTCAATTTTTGAACTTTTACTACTGAGTACATTGCATATAAGTGGGAAAGTCAAGACGAAAAACATTGTCACCAATCTTTTCCAATATGGTGAATGGACCATATCGAATTTGTCTCAATGTCTTCCCTTCTCCCTTCATTCTATACTTGATGATGTGGAGCCATACCTTGTCCCCAACTTGAAACTAATGGTCAACGTGGTGCTTATCATTTCAAGCTTTATACTGAGCCTGACTCTTCTCCGACTGCTCATGTATTACCTAATGAATCACCTGCATCCACTGAATAAACTTCCATGCTTTGCTCCTATCATCTCATCCATTTCCATCCTCATATTTCCCAAAGACCATGTCTAAGGGATCCCTTGGTAGATAACCAGAACATGTCTCGAACGGTTAGCTCTGTGTGGATGAATGTGTTGCTCGATTGTATGCATGCTGCACATAAGGAAGTTGTTCATCCCACACAACTTGGGATGTTTTCCACAGAGCCTCATAACAAGTGTACCACGGTGCGGTTGACAACCTCTGTCTACCCATTGGTCTATGGATGAAATGTCGTACTTCTTTTCAGCTTAGTGTCCATCATTCTCCACATGTTGGTCCAAAACTCTCCAAGAAAGCGAGAGTCTCAATTTGACACAATAGATGTGGGAAACCCAAAATGGACCCAAACATGTTGAAAGAAAAGATAAACAGTATACTCAATAGTCACCTAATTTTTACAAGGCATTAAAATACACATTTTACTAAAATGTACCATGACGACATACAAATAGTCATGACCTTTCCTAGACGTAGGGAAACCACCTACAAAATCCATGGACACACTTTCCCATGGTTGACTCGGAATAGGGAGTGGTGTGTAGAGACCAAGTTTTCTATTAGAGGACTTTGAAACAAAACACAACACACAACTCTTTACAAAGTGAGTCAGAATGCTTATCATATGAGGCCAAATAAAAAACCTTTGTAAATGACATAAAAAAAATTCAACCCCAAAATGACCAGATACAAGAGAGGTGTGAGCCTCTTGGATTCAATGTACCCTTTCATCAATGGGGATGCACAGTTTCCCAAGGTGATACAATAGTTTTCCCTGCAAATAATAATTGTCCACATGTAATCCACTAGTCAGTTTTGTATAAATCACTTTAAAATCATTATCATTAGCACATTTTTCAGCATAACCTTCTAAGGATAAAGAAGCATTTTAAAAAACTACAAATGCAGAATAGGAGGGTGATAAAGCATATCTTCTACTTTGTTGCTGGCGCCTGTTTCTAGGAAAACTAATGTCTTTTCGATCTGCTAGTCCCACTAAGATTGGAAACTATCTTAGAAACAAACAATCAAATCAATTTGTGATTTCCTCTATGTATGATAGATAAGAGAGAAGCAAAGGGACCAACCTGGATCTTCCGCTTGACTCCTTGCTTGCTTCCACTCTCCCTTGATAGATCTTGCAACTTCTCTCCTACTTGTCCCACTTAGAGAATACCTGTAGAGACAAAGTAACAAAACACTATCAAAACATCTCGATCTATGATATCATAAACAATGTAGAATCAGAAATACATTGAACATACAATTGCATTCACAAATAACAAGATTCACAAATACACAATTGTATGGAGGAAAAATCAAAGAACTTTATTAAAATAGAAGGGAGAATTACAACCCGGCTGTTTGATCCAACATCTTCTTCCCAGCATCAAAGCCCTCTTCACCTCATGAAAAGCAAGATCACCCAACAATACAATGCTTCTTCTCAAAGACAAACTATCAACACTTCCTTACAAATTACAAAACTCCAGCCTCTAGATCTCTCAGATGAGGGATCCATTTATATATTTTTGCAAAGTTGTGAGTCATCTCTAGGTTTTTGATTAGTGTCATTCCACTTGTAGTTCTTGGTTCCACTGGAAGATTTCATTGATCTCTTACTCATCCCTAGGGGAATTCAGAGAGGCAAGTGTCATAGGAGAAGTTTCTAGAAGATTCCATGAGCATCCACTTAGCAAACTGTCTCAGACATTTGTCCATTCTCACACACCCCAAAAATGACTTCTTCAGTATGCACCGCACCTGGCTAGTGTAGGAGTCAGTATGCACCGCACCCTGATAGTGGAGCAGTCAGTATGGTCTAGTTTTGGCAAGTTCTGAGTGGTTTTTCAGGTGGAACTTCTGGGGAATGATGTAATCAGTTGACTATGATCCTTTAGGGTATGAAAAAACACTTTTAAGGGTTAAAGAGCCATTGGTTTATTGACATATAAGATTGGGTTTGGAGTGTCCAAATATGTCTATAACAGTTGCCCCTTAAAGCATGCAGTTGTAAATCTTTTGATGTCGGGTGAAATGCTTTATCATGAGGATCCGAGGTATTCGAATTGGAAGGTGACCTGTATAAGATACAATAAAATACATCATTATCGTATTATTTTTATGATCTAGCTGAGATGGGCATTCCCATACTCAGCTTTATAAATTCATTTTCATGTACATAGGACAGATAATTGTTTGTAGTTGTAGGCTGGTGATTCTTTATATGTAGAGTCATCATCCCTTAGCTTGGATGATTATCTGTGTAGCTTCTATGTACATTTGACATCTTTATATTCCTGAATATATCGTAGCCCGTATGGATGAAACTAGATCTGGGGTCTTCAAACTTGTTCAATCTTTGCCCGATGTACAAGTCGATCCATGTGAAAAGATGTTCTGAAGTCCAAAATGGAAGGACATCGCCTGATTACCAGCCAATAATGTAAGTTGTTAACAGGCACGAGAGGAATTACCGATAATGATAATGATCCTCAAGGTACTATAGTACAATTCACGTAGTGTGAATATATGATCAGATGTCGAACACCACGTAAAATATTTCAGTCAAAGGCCATTGATGTAAACCTGTCATCGGAAGTGAGAAACTTGCCATTGAGGCATGCAAGCTTCAAAATACTAAAAGGGTTGTTTCTAAGTCAACTTCTTGGATAATGAGCTGATGTCAACAAGAAGTGGCTCGTCGTAGGAGGGCCTTAATGTATCCCACATCTATGACATGAAACATAGCAAATTATTTTTTGGAGGTGAAAATGATCTGAGGCTCTCATCCCATGTGTGTGGATGCTTTGATTTGTACATGCACAAAATGTGTACAATCATCCCATTGACAACCTCTGTCTGGCCATCAGTTTGAGGATGGAAGGTTGTGGACTTAGTGAGTTTGGTGTCCAGCATCGACCAGAGACTGGACCAAAACGTATTGAGGAATCAACTGTCTCGATCTGAGATGATAGACTATGGGATCCCAAAGTGCACCCACACTCATTCAAAGAAGAGTTTAGAGTGTCTTCTATTGTGATATTATTCTTGCAGGTTGCCATAATGGAAATCTTCGAGAATCTATCGATGACCACATAAACAGAGTCATTTCCATGCTTAGTGGAAGGAAGGCCTGACATGTAATCCATGGAGATGGATTCCCAAGGTCGACTAGGGGTAGGCAGCTAGGTATAGAGGCCTTGCTTCTTAATGGTTGGTTTGGAAATGGGGTATACAGTGCATGATCTAATGTACTTCCCATCATCCTGTTGAATATTCGGCCAATAGAAATACTTTTGCAGTACTGCCACCATTTTCTCAACCCCAAAATGCCCAACAGCTCGACTGTAGTGTACTTCCAAAATCATCTTGGAAAGCTCGCTTGAAGGAACGCAAAGGTGACCTAGGTGGTATAACAAGGCATCCTGGAGGTGAAAACCTGGAACATGCCGACCATCCAAGAGTGTATAGTATGTGCGGCCAAATTTTGGGTCGCTTTTATAGAGAAGTGGCCAATCAGAAGTCTCATGCCCATAAGAGTTGAGCATGGTGGTTAACGCCATGATTGGTGGTCGAATGAGGCAATCTGCAACATTATTGGTGTTACCCTTCTTATACTTTATATTCAAATGGAAATCTTGCAGGTATGTAGACCACTTCTGATGACGATCATTCTGCAATTTCCCTTGGGTTTGTATGAACTGTAGGGGTCGGCGGTTTGTGTGGATGACTGTTTCCTTCCCCAAAATGTAATGCTTCCATTGTCGGCAGGCCTGCACAATGGAATACATCTCTTTGTCATAAGTGGGATACTTTCGGCTTGTGTCTGAAAGTGTCTCACAGTAATATGCCACTGGATGACCATGTTGCATAAGAACTACCCTAATAGCATAGTCAGAGGCTTCTGTCTCAACCTCAAATGGTTGTTGCAAATCTAGTAATGCGAGTACTAGTGCCATGTAGAAGCGATCTTTAAACTCTTTGGATGCCTTCTGTTGAGATTCAGACCAAAATAATTTTTCTTTCACTCCTTGCTTGGCGACTTGACTCAAGGGCCAAGTGATATGAGAAAACCCCAACATGAACCTGTGGTAGAAGTTGGCAAGACCTAGAAAGCTACGGAGCTCTGTCAAAGTGGTTGGAGATGGCCAATCCCGAATGACTTGGATCTTGGCTGCATCCACATGCACCCCCTGTTCATCAATATTGTATCCTAGATAGTGAACCTAGGTCATGACAAAAATGCATTTCTCCAAATTGGCACATAGCTTGTGTTGCCGTAGTGTTTGGAGAACCTGTCAGATGTGGTGCAGGTGCTCTTACCAAATTTGGCTGAAGATCAAGATGTCATCGAAGTATACCACTACAAATGTGTTGGTGAATGGCCACGAGATGTCATCCATTATCCTCATGAAGGTTGCAGGAGCGTTCGTCAATCCGAAATGCATAACCAACCATTCGAAAAGGCCCTGCTTGGCTTTGAAGGAAGTCTTCCACACATTAGAGGGTTCAATTGGTACCTGGTGATATCTTGACGTCAGATCAATCTTGCTAAAATATTTTTCCCCCTTCAATTGGTCCAGGAGGTCATCAATCCATGGGATCGGGTACCTATTATGGACAATTATCTTGTTCAGCATGCTATATTCAATACAGAGTCTCCAAGTCCCATCCTTCCTCTGTACCAACATGATCAGGCTCCCACAGGGTGATTAACTGGGACGGATGTGACCTTTCTGCAACAGCTCTTGAATCTACCACTTGATTTCATCATTCTCCACAACAGAGCGCTGATAGATTGGTCCATTGAGCAGCGGTGCACCTGGGGTCAGATCGATGGAGTGCTTGGCCTGACAGTGCAGAGGAACCCCTGCGGGGGAGGTGAAGATGTCCTCGTACTCCTCCACGACCTTGTCCATTTGTAGTTGTCATGGGGAGGGGCACTGTCTGGAGGTCATGGCCACCGTATTTTTATTTCCTTGTGGGTGTATCATCAAGAAAACAAATTTCCTGGTTTTGGAAATGAGCTTAGTGCATTGTTTTGCAGTAACCAAAGAGATGGTGGTAGGTGGTGCTACCTTGTTAAGTTACGGTATGTTCTATGCTTATAAAAGTTTACTTCTTCTTATTATATTCCACCGATTAGCAATCACATGTACATAAAGTAAAGTGCAGATAGAACATTAAACGATCGATAGAAAACAAGCCAAGACAGGAGACACAAGATGTGGCGGCTAGCCAAGGACAAACCCCACAATGTGTGGGGAAACCCTTTGATCAAATCTTCTTTTATCTTCAATAATTCAGCAGAAATAAATAGTACAATAAATCTGATTCATATCAGTAGTAGCAAACCCTAGATCAATAGCATCAGCATTAGCGGCTTCATTGTCAAACTAGGGCAGACCATATCTCACAAACAGACAGTCGGATTGACTTCATTCCACCACCAAAAGTTTCGGCTTCTAGAGGAGGTTCAGATGAACCTACAACATAGTTCAGATGAGGAGATCTTCTAGGCCACGCAAGTAAATATTTACTTCTGCAGTTGCAGCTTCAGTTTCAGCAGTTTCCGGCTTCAAACTAGGGCAGTCGATATCTTGCAAACCGTTCGTCAGATTGACTTCATTCCACCACCAAAAGTTGCGGCTTTCAAAGGAGGTTCAGATGAACCTACAATGTAGTTCCAAATAGGAGATATTCTAGGCCACGCAAGTCAATATTTACTTCTGCAGTTGCAGCTTCAAATTCAACAGCTTCCGGCTTCACATATGTGAGAGAGAGAGACCCATTTCAGCGCAGTAGAGAAGAGACTCATATCTGCGCAGTAGAGAGAGAGAGATGTGACGAGATGAGTGATTCCAAATGAGGAAAAGTCCTCTTATATTTATACACAACGTTGGTGGGTGAATAGATGCGATTGTTGGGCTTCTGAGCCTACATGAGTTGTAGGTCGGCTTGATAATAATTCCACAATCAAAATAAATTCATATCTCCATGAATACTTATCGGAATTGGATGATCTTTATATCAATCCTACACCTCTCGACGAGAGGAATCTAATAAAAATATTATTAGCCATCAATAAGATGACCCACATGAAGTTTTGCCCTGGTTGCAAATTTTAACACTCCCTCTCAACCATGGAGAACTTCATCTGCAATCTGTCTATCGGTCGTTACTATTCATCCATCAAATGCACTGCCTTGTACAGCCTAACCCTTGCCCTGCTCTGGTCTATTTTGCCTGTTCTGCTTTGTCTTGTTCTACCCTGCACTGATCTGTACTATTTTGTTCTGTTCTGCTCTGCTCTTGCATTGTTCTGTTCTACTCTGCTTTTGTCCGAATTATGAAGAAGAAGAAATGATCGAGGATGTATCATACTGACTCAAAGTTAGTCTCAGAGTATGTACCACTGGTCCCAGACCAGTCTCAAGCAACCCAAAGTCAGCGTCATAGTGAGTACAACTCCAATGGTCCCAGACCAATATCATCCTCCACTGACTCAAATTCAGTCTCAAAGTATGTACCGCTGATCCCAGACCAGTCTCAACCGACCCGAAGTCAGCGTCATAGTATGGTACAACTCCTACCACTGGTCCCAGATCAGTATCATTGATACCAAATCAATGGAGGTCATCCTAGCATAGGGAGTACGGTAGTTACAACGATGCGTCCATCGGTACTACTATGGTCCCTAACTTCATTTCCCTGCTCATTGATCAGATGAGAGGTACTTCCCATGAGTCCCAGACTGCATGGGTAGGATGCCTCGACAGGAGAACTGATCAATCCTGTCCTCACAGGAGAACACATCAATCCTGCTACAATTTCCATGGAGAACACATCAATCCAGGCCTCACAGGAGAACACATCAATCCTGCTACAATTTCCATGGAGAACACATCAATCCAGGCTGCCATGGAGAACACATCAATCTAGGCCTCACAGGAGAACTAATCATCCTACTACACAGGAGAGCGAATCATCCTGTTCCACAAGAGAGCGAATCATCTTGTCCCACAAGAGAGCGAATCATCTTGTTCCAGTGTGCACCACTAGGGGAGGGTGAGTCACCCTGTGGTCATATGTTGCTCCAGTAGCAACCGCAAGCCCTTAGAGCTCCCAGAGCTCAATGTATGCAACATGCAGGACCCTTGTACAAGGGTTTCTTGCCGACTCCAAGTCGTTTGGGAAAATCACAGATTAGATCTTTCCTCAGGGCTTTGACAAGGTGTATCAACCTGTACATCATCTTAATGTGATGGAGCTTCCTTGCTCATTGACTTACCATATCCCAGATGATGTCTATCTGCTGGAGCAATTGACGAATACGGGATTCCTCAATAATCAAATCCCACCTCTGGTTGTTACAGAGAATCACAGTAGTATCCAATGTAAATCCAAACAGCTCACTGAAGAGCTTTCGCAACCAGACTGCCTCACATGAGGTTATGCTAGCAACAATATATCCTGCTTCGACGGTGCTCAAAGCCACCGACTTCTGCTTCCTGCTGATCCAGGATATCGAAGCAGATCCCAAGGTGAAACAGTACCCGGAAGTGCTCTTACGGTCCACCACACTGCCTGCCCAATCAACATCAATATATCCAAGTAGTCTCACATCTCCGGCAGTGTATCTTAATCCATGAGAGATTGTGTCCTGAAGACATCTCAGAAGATTCCTGGTGTTATCACAAAATCACTACTGAGGGCTGCAACCAAGTAAGATTTCATGTAACTATTTCAACCTATCTTTAGACCAAAGATTAGCCTCTTTGATCAGAGAGGGCTCTCTCACAACTCTTGATAAAATCCTTCAAACACTAGATGGCTAACTCTTTATTCACTTATGAAAGCATAACTGGTTGGAAACACATCAAACTGGCTCTCATTGGGCTATGGAGTCTATAATATTAAGTAAACAAGGAAAACACGGTGATCTCATGGAAATCAAGGCTCTTAGCATTACATGTCAAACATACTCCACCAAAACATAGCTTGCTGAATACACAGGAAGTCAGAGCATATAATTATGAATTCTGAGTGATTGCATTACAACAAGACTATAAAAGAACATAAAGTATAAAACACCATCACTACATTTGAACATGACAATCCTTCGAGAATCTTGAGAAGAGAATAACTCTGTTTTACTATTACTATCAAAAAAGGTCTTACAATGGTCCAAAACAACACTGTTTTTCTATAAAGTATCCAACCTTTTTTACATAAAAGTTATTCCTATATATAGCCAATCAAAACACTACTGCATGAGACTCCTCAACAAGCATGAAGGGAGCTCGGAATTTAGACATTAATGACCTTAACTATATCATAAACAAACTAATTGATTACAAGAGATATGGTGCTACGAAAACAGAGGACTCCATCACATTGGCACTTTAAGTCTTTCTCCTCGTATACTTTGCTGCGTTCTTGGAGCTTGCCACCTGTAGCATTACAATAATAACCAAACCCAAACTGAAAGTAGATTCAATGTATGGACAGCTCCGGATACCTGATGCATAGATGATTCATCAACCAATAAGAAAATGAAGCCTATATTCTCGGTTGCTGCCTCCCATTGGTGTTCATGTATTAATGATCCAGTTTCAAGCCATTTAATCCTTGGATAGTCTCGTGTGACTGAAGAAAACTCATGATCTGGCCATCCCATAACTAGACAAGTGTATCACTTAACACCTCAGCAGCTCTATCATAACCCTAAAAACTCGGACATAAAGTGAAACTTTCAATAAGAGACAAAACTTCACCTTTTCTTCGAATATTTACACCTGGCATCCTTTTTTAAATATCTGACTGACCTTCTTTAACCTCCATGCTGGCATTAAGTCATCTCTTTAAATATTTGCTGACCTCAGCATTCAAACTCAAGTTTTCAACATAACCAGTCATCTACAGCAGTTTCGTAGCGCGCTACGAAACTGCTGTAGGTCATCAAAATTAAATACATGAACCTTAAAGCAACAATAACTCAAGTCTGTGATTTCTTCAGTCATTCTATACAGGTGTAAAGACATCAAAAAGTCTCAAAAAGCTTTAAAAAGACGATGGCCAAAATATATCAAAATTTGGAAAACACATCCCTTCTTGAATCATTTAGCTAGTTTGTCTAGCTTCTCTTTCAGGCTGATGACTTCTTCCTTCAACTTCTTGTTCTCTGCTCTTATACCTGCATTTATTTGTTTCATAGTCTTCGCCTGCTTCAGAGCTGGCACTGTCCATACATAGGCATCAGATACTGAGCTAGCTTGACTGATCAAACTTGTTTTACCTTTCATTACAGCTTTCTTATAGCTTGTATATCTTACTGCCTTTTCTTTAAAAACATTTTGAACCTGAGGTATTTCCTTACTTGCTTCAGCTTGTTTCTTAATGGCAATCACATTTCCACTTTGACTGATAACAACCTTATTATCCTTGTTCTTGTTTTTAGCTGCTTGGACTATTTCAGAGAAGACTTCAAGTGCCTCTGTCCTAGGCATCTCTGAAGGTGCTTTCTCTTTCTGAGCTTTTTCCACTTCTTTCATTTGCCTTCTAGTCATTGGTCTGCGTGGTTTAAAGGCATACTCTTCACTTGGTTCTTCAAACTTTAATCTTTTAGAAGCCTTTGACTTCTTAGAACTTTTAGGTGAGGATTGTGTTAGATCAATATGCATTGGTGATACCAATTGATCTTGCTCAAGTTCAAGTGGTTCAATTTGGATTGGATGATCTTGCTCTAATTCAATGGCTTCAAGTAAGTCATTTAAACTACCCTTTGAAATAGGACTTTCTTCTACAGGGGCTGACTTTCCTTTTTCTTTGCTTAGCTGGCCTCTAGTTCTCACCCTTGAAACCCTTTCAACTTCACTGGATTTAGTTTCATCTTTTCTTTTGTGAGTCTTCTGTTTTGATGACTGAGGTGTTTCCTTGGGAGATGACTTAGAGGTTTCCTTTTCAGATACTCTAGATGATTTTGAAGTTTTATCTACTGATGCTTCAGGTGTTTCTTTAACTGCTGGCTTAGGAGTTTTCTTCATTGATGCTTCAGGTGTTTCTTTAACTGTTACAGACCTCTCTGATTTCTTTGTTTTAGCTTTGGGCTTCTTATGGTCTGTTATTTCTCTCCTAATTTCAGCCAAAGTAGTTTCCTCACTCCTTTCTTCTCTTTCTCTTACAGGTAATGGAGTGAGGCCCGTTTTACTTGGGAAACCGGCCATAAACACAAATGAATCCCAGTCTTTACCAATTTTATGTAGGCTATCCAACACCAGCAATTTAACCAGACCATGATGAAAAAGAGATGTTTCATAAGCATCTTTCTTTAACTGAATCTTATCACACATCTTGCTAATACTCCTGAACAAGTAAAAAGGTATGTCTATTGAACTCTTACCAGTGAAGTGTAATAGCAGCTTGAAGTGGTATGAGTAGACTTTGTTATACCTACCCTCACATGTCAGGTACTTCTGGATACATGTCAATAGCATAACATAATTCTCCTTTAGATAGCTCCTTGGGACAGCTTTAGTGAGATCTTCATCTACATAAGGTGCCTTCAAGAACTCCTTACACGGACCCATGTCAAACTTGAAATTCTTGAACCACTCTTGGCCACCCCTCGGGATTTCTGTGATAGTAGAAACGACTTCAGGGGACACTGGAAACTCCAACATGGCCACCTTCGAATTCAGTCCAGTGAAGTTCAATGCAAATGCCTTGGTCACTTCTGCATGTCCACCCTTTAATTTTTCACAAAATCGCCAACAACCAGCACTTCGAAATGCCTTTGCTACCTCCTCATTTCCGAGAGTTACATCTAACCCCTCCGGCTCTGTTCTCACACATTTACCCGAACGGTGTTCCTTTCTTTCCATGCTTCTTTAAGTATTTTTACACAAGGGAATGACGGTGTTTTGCAGCACGAAAACAATCTTTAGCTGTAGAGAGCAGGCTCGCTTGCAGTAGTCCGTTTAAAACAAAGCTCAGGCTTTTCATAGAGCAAAAACATTCATATGATATGAAGAACTCATTATGGAATGACCACCCCCTATAACGTCCTACAAACTGACACACAACTATATGACTTCGGACCTTATGGCAAAATAATGGCTAATCATGACATAGAAAGGGTGTGAAAAGAAAATCATAACCAGATTTGTGACTCACTACTCTCGGATTAGACATTCAGAGAAAAACGCTGCAAAAAACCCTGAAACTCCGATTTCGTAGCGCGGGCAGTTCAAATTTAAGAGGATGCGCTACGAAATCGCTGACAAACAGAGCGCTACGAAAACACGCAAACATTATTTCGCAGCAAAACTGACCAATCACACCCGCGCTGCGAAACCGCGCAAGTACCAAAGACATCATACCCGCGCTGCGAAACTGCGCAAAGTACCAATGACATGACATGACATAACTAACAATGATGGAGGGTGTCTAATGATCTTGCCTTTACACGAATTCTCATCCACAACTCTTGAATTTCAAATTTGAAATTGACATCAACTAACAAACCTATTTACAAGACCTCAATACTTTATAAAAACTTATGGACACTCTTATATACATGAACTATAGTTCCTAGTGATAACACCTGGCATCAATCCAGTGAGGCTCAACCAAATATGAGCTCACAATGCTAACTGCAAAACATATGTTCGGACGAAGGTTCACCAAGAACATCAGTGCGAATGAGGTTTTTTTGAAACTCAGAGGCATTTCCCAAGTCTGGTCCGACATCACTACCATATAACTTCTAAAAGTTAAGATCCTCGAGGTAGTCACAGGCTTGCAGTCCATCATACCAAATCTTTCCAACATCTTTACCACATATTTTCCTTGAGATAGGAAAATTTCCCTTGGCTTCTGCCATACTTCAAGTCCTTGGTCCTTCATTTCAAATTCAGAAGCCATCTCCCTCTTACATTTGTGAATGAGAGGGTTTGCACCTGTTAGAAAGAGGTCATCCACGTACAACACCGATATGAGAGGCTTGTCATCTTCAACCTTAAAGTAAAGGTTAGGATCAACTTCACTCCTAGTGAATCCCAGCTTCATCAAGTAGCTATCGATCCTCTCATACCATGCTCGGGGTGCTTGCTTCAGCCCATAGAGAACCTTCTTCAACCTGCATACATGAGTTTTTCAATCATAAATCTCAAATCCTTCAAGTTGCTCCACATAGACCTCTTCTTTGATAGAACCATGTAAGAACGCGATCTTGACATCCATCTGATGTAGGTTCCATCCTTGTGAAGCCACAAGGGCTATGATCAAGCGGATGGTCGTATATCTGGAAATAGGTGCAAGTATCATAGTCTATACCTCCCTTCTGGGATAAACCACGAGCAACAAAATTAACCTTATACTTTTCCATACTTCCATTTGCTGCATGATTTATCTTGTAAATACATTTTGAAGTAACAATTGTCTTGTCCAAGGTCTGGGAACTACTTCCGAGACATCATTCTCCATAATAGACCCATATTCTATGGTCATAGCATCCTTCCATAGTTAATGCTTGATGACATCTGAGAATGATGAAGGTTCATTTTGTATGATCATGCTCATGATGGTCATGTATCCCTGATACCTGTTAAGTTTCTTAATTTGATGGAAGGTTCCTCAGGGTGCAGCATGTCCTTCAGCATCATCAAGTATCCCCCTAAGCCATGAAGGCCTCTTCCTAGAAGAGGAAGGCTCATGTGGATGAGGATCAATCGGATCCATGGGTTCTTCTACATCAGGCATTGATTCATCATCCTTTTCTTTCGGTTCCCTGGTGTCGGCTTTTTGAGAGCTACTCAAAGTCAGGAGATTGTCCACCTTGCTGAGGGCCATATCTTTGTCAAAGGTGACATCATGACTAATCACGACTTCCCTTTGACTGATGGTGAACATTTCTTCAGGAGTTTAGGAACCCAATGCTTGATGAGGGCATCGATTTTGTACATATACAACGGTGATTGTAGTTTCAGCCCATAGAAACTTTGGAAGTCTTTGATCATGTAGCATGGCCCAGACAACTTCCATCATCGTGCGGTTCTTCCTTCTCACCACACCATTCTGCTCAGGAGTATGTGGTGTAGTAGTCTCCCTCTTAATGCCAACCTCAGGTATGCCCGAGTGAACCAATTGTAATATATCGGAGGTCTTGCTTTGGCTTGAGGGGAATGGTCCCCTTTTGAGCTTTCCTTCGGCACATCCTGGACATACACCTTCTTTCTCTACTCAGAATTCGGGCATCCCTGTCACCATCTGTCTTACATCGGGTAGAGCTTTGTAATGAAGGTGGGAAAACCTCCGATGCCAAAGTTCGGACTAAATAGATGTGTCACAAGACATGACACCTAGCGGACTTCCATCGACCTGATATAATGAATCAACACTAAACCCAAGAGTAAAGGCATCTTTAACATTATTTTTCCATATACATACCTTGCCATCGCTGAAGGTTACCTTGTATCCTTTGTCTTCCATTGCCGAGATGGACACTAGGTTCTTTTTGAGGTCAGGTGCATTTAATACATCTTGTAATTTCTAGCCTTCTTGAATGCTTGTCCTCTTCCTTAATTCCCAACTCTCCTCTTACCTTTGTTGTTGAATTTGTCATTCCTTTGATTTCCATCAGAGGGATTTCGAGTTGCACCACTGCATACTGTACCATGCTTCTCTAATCATGATTATCATCATGCTGCCCATGTCCATGATTTTATCCATCATAATGCTGCTCAAACTAGTGTGCATCATCATCATGCTATCCTATATGTCCATGATCTCTTGTTGCCCTTTATGTCCATGATCTCATTCATCATGATGCTCATGATCTCATACATAGTGACTTGCTTTATCGCAAATGTAACATCGTCATTTTCTTCTAGCCTTAGGTCCAGCCTTTCCTTTTGATTTAGTCCCGGAATTATTTCTTTTCTTTGCATGAGAAGAAAAGGCAGCAGGAGGACCTTTAGGCATGGGCATTTCTTGCACTTATTCCCTTGTTTCTTCTTGAATGCATCTTGCCATTAATTCCTCGAAACCAGGAATTACATTATAGTTCAAAAGAGTAGTCCTGAACACATACCATTCAAATGGCAATCCTCCAAGAGTTGTGAGTGCCATTTCTCTGTCAGTAATAGTTTCCCCAATAGATAGGAGATCATTCATGATCTCAGTGATTCTTAAGAAGTATGCTTGCATACTTTCATCTTTACCCTTCTTGATTTCCCTCAGCTTATTTCTAAGAAACAAAACTTGATTTGCATCATTAACTTTAAATAAACTCACCAGTCTATTGTAGATTTCCTTGGAGGTGTCCAGTTAAGAGATTTAGGCCACCAAGTGCTTTTCGATAGATTCCTGTATGATCTTCTATTGTTTTGACTTCTCCATTTTTTCATTTTTTCTGGGCAGCAGCGGATGCATTTGATGGAGGCTCAACAATATTGCCTCTCACATGATCCAACACTCCTTGATTCTCAAGGGTTAGATTGTTAGACATCTTCCATCCGTGATAGTCAACTTTCTCACGGAGCTTGTCTTCAGTAGGAAAGAGTGTTGAGGACCCCATAGTTCTTTTAGGATAGTCTTGCCAATATTCTCTTCGATGATTGCTCTTGCTCTTGCTCGGGCTTTGTCTTCACCTCAACTCCGATACCATGTTAAGTTACGGTATGTTCTATGATTATAATAGTTTACTTCTTTTTCTTATTATATTCCACCGATTAGCAATCACATGTACATAAAGTAAAGTGCAGATAGAACATTAAACGATCGACAGAAAACAAGCCAAGACAAGAGACACAAGATGTGGTGGCTAGCCAGGGACAAACCCCACAATGTGTGGGGAAACCCTTTGATCAAATCTTCTTTTATCTTCAATAATTCAGCAGAGAGAAATAGTACAATAAATCTGATTCATATCAGTAGTAGCAAACCCTAGATCAGTAGCATCAACATTAGCGGCTTCATTGTCAAACTAGGGCAGACCATATCTCACAAACTGACAGTCGGATTGACTTCATTCCACCACCAAAAGTTTCGGCTTCTAGAGGAGGTTCAGATGAACCTATAGTGCAGTTCAGATGAGGAGATCTTCTAGGCCACGTAAGTAAATCTTTACTTCTGCAGTTGCAGCTTCAGTTTCAGCAGTTTCCGGCTTCAAACTAGGGCAGTCGATATCTTGCAAACCGTTTGTCGGATTGACTTCATTCCACCACCAAAAGTTGCGGCTTTCAAAGGAGGTTCAGATGAACCTACAGCGCAGCTCCAAATAGGAGATATTCTAGGCCACGTAAGTCAATCTTTACTTCTGCAGTTGCAGCTTCAAATTCAACAGCTTCCGGCTTCACATGTGTGAGAGAGAGAGACCCATTTCAGCGCAGTAGAGAAGAGACTCATATCTGCGTAGTAGAGAGAGAGAGATGTGATGAGATGAGTGAGTCCAAATGAGGAAAAGTCCTCTTATATTTATACACAACGTTGGTGGGTGAGTAGATGCGACTGTTGGGCTTCTGAGCCTACATGAGTTGTAGGTCGGCTTGATAATAATTCCATAATCAAAATAAATTCATATCTCCATGAATACTTATCGGAATTGGATGATCTTTATATCAATCCTCCACCTCTCTACGAGAGGAATCTAATAAAAATATTATTAGCCATGAATAAGATGACCTACATGAAGTTTTGCCCTGATTGCCAATTTTAACACTCCCTCTCAACCATGGAGAACTTCATCTGCAGTCAGTCTATTGGTCGTTACTATTCATCCATCAAATGCACTGCCTTGCATAGCCTGACCCTTGCCCTGCTCTACTCTATTTTGCCTGTTCTGCTTTGTCTTGTTCTGCCCTGCACTAATTTGTACTGTTTTGTTCTGTTCTGTTCTGCTCTTGCATTGTTCTCTTCTACTCTGCTTTTGTCCGAATTATGAAGAAGAAGAAATGATCGAGGATGTATCATACTGACTCAAAGTCAGTCTCAGAGTATGTACCATTGGTCCCAGACCAGTCTCAAGCAACCCAAAGTCAGCGTCATAGTGAGTACAACTCCAATGGTCCCGACCAATATCATCCTCCACTGACTCAAAGTCTGTCTCAGAGTATGTACCATTGATCCCAGACCAGTCTCAACTGACCCGAAGTTAGCGTCATAGTATGGTACAACTCCTACCACTGGTCCCAGACCAGTATCATTGATCCCAGATCAATGGAGGTCATCCTAGCATAGGGAGTACGGTAGTTACAACGATGCGTCCATCAATACTACTATGGTCCCTAACTTCATTTCCCTGCTCATTGATCAGATGAGAGGTACTTCCCATGAGTCCCAGACTGCATGGGTAGGATGCCTCGACAGGAGAACTAATCAATCCTATCCTCACAGGAGAACACATCAATCCTGCTACAATTGCCATGGAGAACACATCAATCCAGGCCTCACAGGAGAACACATTAATCCTGCTACAATTGCCATGGAGAACACATCAATCCAGGCTGCCATGGAGAACACATCAATCCAGGCCTCACAGGAGAACTAATCATCCTGTACAACTTATTTCCCAATGTAACAATAATAGCACGGGGCCTTGATTCATACATAGCATGTTGCTTCCACGAGTATGGTTGTCTTAATAATACATCACAAACTTCAAAGGGAGCAATGTCACATAATACCTCATCCATGAAGGGCTTGATGTTGTATGGAAGGTGACCTGTTGGCTCACATGAAGATCCCGTCCTTGGTGAAGCCACCCAATGGTGTACCGTTGTGGATGTGCTATGGTCAGTAAGCCCAACTGCTTCATGACCTCTACCGAAATGAGGTTCTTTTAGCTCCTACTGTCAATAATGAATTGTACCAGGGAGCCCTTTACCCACATCTGGGAGTGGAAGAGACGCTCCTCCTCCTCTGGATCTTCGGGTTCCCCCTTCTGTGTCTTTGTGGTGGTAACGGTGGTGCTGGGCTCTGCATCAATAATCTTCTTGCCTTTGTTATTCTCCTTAATGTGTTTTGACTTAGAGTTGGAACAAGCATCTGATTCTGAAACCTTTAAATAGGCGACTTGCGATTGCTTGGCCTGACACTCACTTGTGCTGTGAGTGGAGCTCTTATGGAACTCACACGACTTTCCCATGTACTTTTTCAACTTCACAACGTTGTTATTTGCTTGCAGCTTTGGCGGGTTGTCTTTGGCCATCTCGCCTTGGCTTTGTCCTTTATTCTATGGTTTGGGGGAACCTTTCCCTTGCTTTAAATTCGAAGATCCAAAGTCTCTCTTCTTTTGTTTAAACTTTTGCTCAACCTTGACGACATATCGGTATGCCGTGCCGAGCGAGGGGATGTTCAGGAATTCTATTTCTTCCTAGATGTACTTGTGCAAGCAACCATGGTATTTGAATACCAAATGCTGCTCTGAGTCTTTGATATGTAACTTTGTTTGAAAGGTATGGAAAATATTGGTAAACTCTGGCACATCTTGGTCCCTTCCTTGCTACAACATTGTCCACTTTATGTATTGATCCTCATATCTTCCGACAGGGTAGTACTGCTCCTTGATGGCATCCCAAAATGAATCCCAAGTGGGTGCAGCTGAAAATAGTGAGCCTGTACTTTCATCCTTCAGCTCACAGTAGGTTTCCCATGAGTCCTTGATGTGGGGGCTACTTTGAGAAGAGTGAAAATAACCTTTTCCTGACTAGAAAAATCATGAATAGAAAAGTAATCCTCTAGCAGATTTAACAATTTATCTATAGCTTCTACATCTATTTGACCCTTGAAGATGGGTATTTCTAAATTAAATTGTACCTTAAAGGGCGTGGCATTTCCAGAGGAGATGCTGGAAGCTGAGGTGTCACCTCTTGGTAGCCGCTGAAGGATCTGGGCAAAGTTGTCCATCATCGTGTTCCTTTGTCGCTCGAGGGCTTCTTCGAGCAATATTTTGATAGGATCTCCTGCCCCCTCATCTTTCTTTTCATCCGCCATAGGAGGCTGTCGGGATTTGCAAGACTGGTCTTGCAAAGGTTTGACCAGTTCAAGCCCTAACTCCTTATATCTCGACCTCGTTGGGGACATGCAAAGAAAAACAGAGAAGAAAAGTGGACCCCTTTGATACCACTGATCCAAATTTAAATAAGGACACAATAAAATACAGAGATAACCATAAAGGCGGATATGCAGTGGAAATAATACTTCATTTCATTACTGTAAAATACTGAAATATGCTTACTAACAGAAATGGAAATAAACTTGCTAGGGTGAAGGTAGCTTATCTCTAAGAAGAGATGTGGCACATATATGCCTTTGAGCTGTGTTACAATGAGGTTCGAAGGCCTATTTGTTGTTGAGAAATAATGGAAAATCCTAAACATCCAAAAACCTAACCATAGAAGATGAAACGACAAACTATGGGCCCCGTTTGGGTAAATTGGTACATCAACTTCTCGGGTCGTAACTTTGGCATATGATCTTCGTTTTATGCACAAAATATCTCGTTAGAAAGTTATATACAAGAACTACAACTTTGGGAAGAGCAACATCGGTCCATAGACCCATGTTGCTCCCAGTTTTCCCAAAAAAGGTCGTTTAGGACCTCAAAATGGTTCTGAAAGTTCACGATCCAAAAAACTGCTAAAACTAGTAAGTTGTGCTACAATTAAGGAAACTGAAAAACCTGAGAGAAAGAATGGTGGGGCTCCAAGTGGACTTGGTAGGTGGCCACCAAAATCAACCTGGATCATATATGAGTTTGTTTCCTAACAATTTTATCAAGTAGGATATGAATCAAATCTATGAAAAACCTTCTAATTATAGAGATTGAGATGAGCACTCAATTTATTCTTTCCACCACAATTAGAATCCATCTCCACTACAATGAATTTCCTCACATTAACACATTTGGAATGAACGGTTATTCCACACCCCTATCAATATAGAAAATAAAATTTATATTTTCCCAAAACATCAATATCGTTATTAGCATTTGTATTTGGTTTAATTATGCTACTAAGAAAAAATCAAAATTATAGATCCTTTATTCCTTAACATGAGAAGTCCAGTATGATTTCTCTCAAAATCCATTATTTTAGCTCTCCCTTCTATTAACAATTCTTCATTTTTCCAAGGATGATGATTTTGTAGATGACCAACCTCAACATCAACAGTTGGTCAAACCTAAACATTTTAGTTTATCTTAGTAATACAAAGGTTTCATGTTCATTTTTAGCTCATTAACATTCCTAGCAACTTCAACATGCATTAATCTGTTGAGGTAAGGAATTAAATTTGACATTTTCTAGTAATATTAAAAACATGGAAAGATACAAGATAATAGCCATTTAAGCATATTGTAATATAACTATATGGTTTTTCTTATACCCCTACTCCACCCCTTACATTTATCACCTCATGTTTACACCCTTATTCTACAACTATTATACATCCACTCATGCTTATCATTTTATTTTAGTATCCATTCTCCACCCTACAAAACATGCCATTGAAAGGAATGAAAAATCATGACCACTCTCGTGATTTTCATGCATGCATGTCTTTTGACCACCCATCATCATGATTCCTTTCATGTGAAATGGCCCATATACTTGAAATGAGTCTCTAACTTGTATATTTCTCAGAAAACCCTAATTCCCATGCTAGTAGTGACAAATTGTTAAGAGAAGAGCATCTCCACATACCTCAGAGAGAATTTCAATGTCATCGTATGGGGAAAATTACCACAATCAGAAAGGAAACATGGTTTCTAGAAGCTATGGAATCATGACCTGAGTTTGATGCCACTAGACTTATAATCAGAGCTACAAATTGGCTTCCATTCCTTCAAAAAATTCATGGGCGTGATAACTTTATTACTAGAGCATTTTCAGAAGGGTTTGATGGTCGAATTGATTAGGAAGGAAACTTTGTGATGGTAGTGATGGAAAATTCCATGGAAAGAGTCAGTAGAATGCCTCAAGGCTCAAACATGGGATTTTTGGCTTAAGAACAAACAGGTTGACCAAGGAGTATGACTAAAGTTTTTTCTCAACATAACATAGCTCAAATTCAGGAAGAAGAGTAACATAATTCTAGATTATAGATAAGTGTAGAAATCTATTGTTTTTGTTGCAAAAGTTTATAATGTGCAAGGGGAGGTATGCAATCACTTTCCTTTGCCATATTTGTATCCCTCTCTGCTTTGAAGCAAATTATAACATTAAATTCCCATTTTATTTATGTAAAAACTTTGGCAAAATGGAAAAATTCAGATGACAGAGCCTAGTAATGTTAGTCATAGATTGTATCGTTATGGTCTAAATAAAATAATTATCTTGGAGGAGGTATAAAAAAAGGTGATAATTTGAATTCCTTCTTGGTCCATAATAGATTCATTGATGTGTGCATTGCACATGAGGAGATACCCAAGCAAGTAAATCATGTCTATGAACACAATGATAAGATTGATAGTGAATAGCCTAGTCTTCATGAGATTGAAGATTTTCTTTCCTATCGAGAAAGTTATATAAGAACCAAAAATGGACATGGACAACTTGTTTTAGATGTCCATAGGAGAATTTCTAGGAGCATGGCTAAAATCAACTTCCAAACAAACTATTGAGCATCCATAACTAGCTACCAAATCTCCTCCTAAAGATGTTACCTCTTTTCATATTGAGCCAATAGCAACTGGGCATGTAGTCACATTCGATAGAAGGAGTTTTCAACCCTTTTCTTAGGAAGTATAAAACCAAATTTCCTAATACTAATAATTTGTTACTTCACTTCATCTTTGATTAATATAAAGTGTTTCATGCTATTGTTTATAGACCACCTATGCCTAATTTGATCATAGTTTTTTAACTTTCCAATAAGTGTGACATTGTTTGAGAGGGCCCTCAATTCAATCAAATGTTTCTATGTTCTCTTTAGTTTGTAGTGTAGCATTGGTAGGAGATTGTAGTTCATTTTATTATATTTTCATTATTGGTGTGTTACATTCACTAGTTCATTTACTTTTTTTTGATTGCTTATGATCTATTGTGTGTCTCTCTTACGTAGAGATGAGATCTCTCATTAAATGACTAAGAAACACTTCGTAATTGTGTGTTTTTTTGCATGAAAAATTTACGAAACTTTGTGATGTCAACCAAGTGATTGGATATCCCTTAGGAATTTTATGTGGTGATTTGATTTAATTTTAACTTTTACATGTGTTGTTTATTTTGACACTAGCAACAAAAGAACAAGTCTTATTGATGTTAGGAATAATATTTGCTTTGTAAATTAGATAGGAACACTTAGGGTCTTGCTTGAATTAAATATTGTCCTCTTTGCCTTAAAAAACCCTTCTATGAGTTTATCATCCAAAGAAAAAGATCTTTGTAACATTTTTTTTGAGTTATTTATATTTCAAAGTATTACTCTTATTCAAAAGTATTATATTATAAGTTTAATGAGTATTTTACATAGTTTTATGGTCTATTAATATCCTAAACTTTACACGCACAACATTAGTGTATTTCAAGTTTATGCCCCGAAATTAATGATTTAATGTGCAAGATTTAAGTTAATTAATTGATTGACATGATTTTCATAGTTTAAGGCAAGAAGATGAGTGAGTTTATAAGCGGGCATGAACTCCCACTGATATGGTACTAAAATGATCATTGAAACAAGAGAGAAAGTGAGGAGGTATATAGGAGTTTGATCTAGATTTTATCAAATGGAGGGTATTATGATCTATGGAGGTATATCCAAAAGTTTCTAGCATGATCAAATTTTAGTGAGGAAGGGAAAAATACAACTAAAAATTATGGGTATTCTCATAAGATTGGTGGCATGACTATTTAAAAATGGAATCACTTACTCAAATGGTTCATTAAATCATGCGAAGTAATAAAGACCTCCTTGGAGTAATAATACTACAATAACATTGGAAACTCAATGTCTCAATGTCTCAAGTAATTATCTTGTCTTAGCTTGGTTTTTTTCTTTGGTTTCTAGGTTGGAGTGAGGACGGTTGGTATTTCTCTACTCCACAAGGGATTACTCTTATTATTTGGGATGTTATCTGAGTTTAAGGCTCTAATATATGGTGACCTAGTTGGTGATATGCACTTTTGAGTCAATTAATTTTGATGCTATATGGATGGGAGGTTTGATTTTTCTAGTAAGATACCAACCATTTATAAGATAAAATCAAATGAGGTAGCTCCAAAACTTGGAACTCGGAGAAAAACATAGATTTCACCTTGAGGGCCTTGGGATCTAAGAATATAAATCATGTGCCTAGAGCTAAGAAGCAGGTCATAGAGGAAGAAAAGAACTTCCATAAAAGGTTCCTTGAGCTAGCTAAAGTGGAAATTGGATGGGCGAATTAAAGATTTGGTATATTCTTAGCCCTTGGAAACAATTTTTTTTAGAATAGAAAACACTCAGAAGATTTTCGAAGCTCTTATTTCTCAAGCTCTAAAAAACAAGGAGGAATAGTAGTGGGACATTATCCATGCAATCAAGATCTTTGAGGGAAATTTTGAAGCATGGATATGTAAAGAAATATTTATGAGAGATGAAGATGAAATCAAGTTTGAGAGAGAATTTGTGTATCTTGTAGGGAACAAAAGTGAATACCATCATCCTTGAGAAAAACCTAAAACCTTTTAGGTCTAAATAAACCAAGAAGTATGACTATAAGGAGCTAATTGATCAACATATTGAAGACAATGCACCATGAGTCATAGCTTGATTTCTATTTTGTTGTGTTATAATATTTTTCATGCACAAATATAAGATATTATCTTAATATGCTATTTTCTTATGTAAATGGCTTGTAAAAAAATATACGTGTATTTTTTGGTCCAATAGTGTGATGTCCAAATGGAAAAGGACATTTTCCGATTAGATAAGCCTCTAAGAAAGAATGGTTTAATATTGTTTATATATAATGTAAATTAATATTTATGTTTTAGATTGATATAATTCTTATAACTTAGTTATTAATTAATAAAGAAGGTAGTTTTTATTAATTGATAATAAATTGTTATGACTTAACTATTAATTAAGGAAGATCACTATTATTAATTGTTATCTATGAATATGGATTGACTATGGTCATTGGCTACTCGTTCATTTGGCTCATGTTTCATAAGAGAGAGGCTTCCATAAGGGAAAAAGACATATGCTCTTACTAGATACCTTTAACCACTCATAAGAAATTTGGTGCTCTACAGTTCTACAACATAGTATATGGTAGATGTTCAGGCGATAGAAGTTATAAGTTAGACAATAAAGGTTAAATGTAAACATTATATAATTTTTTTTTATATTGTAATTTTTTTATTAATCATAATATACATATCACATTAAAATAACTGCATTGTTAAGACAATCATTGTGAGGTCACCAATTCAAATACCTTGGGTCCAGCATATATATGTGTGTCTATGTTATGTATAAATTAATATCATTTTTACCATATAAATTAAAATAATTATTTTGTATGCATGTTTAAATTTAATGAATAAGTACATAAAAATTCCATACTTACAATATAACTAGATTCCTAACTATGGATAATATTAACTTTCAAATAGGATTTGTTACAATACCATGGGCCAATACCATGGCTTATCAATACCACATTCCCAAAAACCATAACTCATTTTAAAATCAAAATATTTTATAAGTATTTTATTTTAATTTAATTTTGTAATATTTAATTAAATCAAAACTTAATACTTAAAATAAACTTAAATCCCCATTTTACCATAAATATTATTAAATTGTAAATAGGCTTTGTTAGAATAGGAAGGGCCAATATCATTTAACATTTTTAATATAATGTCGACACTATTTAAAAATCAATCTAATTATTATTTTGTATAAACACAATATAAATTTAAAGAGGTTTATGGACATTAAAAAAAATACATATGGTAAGTAAATAAAAATATAAATACTCTCGAGGTATGGTAAATAAATAGAAATAAAAATAAACTAGAGGTATGGTAAATAAATAAAATCTCTTTTTATATTTACTCCATAAACCTCTTTAAACTCAAAAAAAAAAAAAAAGAGTTAAATCTATGGGCCAAATACCATAGTAAATAAAAGAAATATGTTAAGTAAACAAAAATATAAATAAACTAGAGGTATGGTAAATAAATAAAACCTTTTCAAATTTACTCCATGAACACTAAAAAAATGATGTTTTATCTAGGTGAAGCTCATGGTACAAATATTAGATGGCCCATGGTATTGAGACACAATGTTATCTACAGAATGGTAAAATAGCCCATGGTATCAACTCATAATATTTTTATTAATATTAATATTAATAAAAATAAAAATGACCCATGGTATATATAAATAGCCCATGGTATTGAGACACAATGTTATCTACAAATGGTAAAATGGCCCATAGTATTGAGACACAATGTTATCAACAAAATGGTAAAATAACCCATGGTATCCCCTCATAATATTTTTATTAATATTAATATTAATAAAAATAAAAATAAAAATAAAAATAACACATAGTATATATAAATCAAATATCTATTAGAAAAAACAATACAGATCCTATCGTCCTATGCTTGACCTGCCCAGATCTTGTTATTGTTCAACTGCGAAAAACTTCATATCTCTTGATCAGATCTATTGTTCACAGAATGGAACAAGGGAACAGAAGCCCTAACAATAATGAGGGAGAAGTGCTTCTCCGTATTCTGAGAGACGTGGAAGCCGCACTAAACGCCAACGCAGCAGAGGCAATTACAACCACTGAAAGGCCCCAAAGCGAAGATCATGTAGATGCAGAGCATTTGGTGTCCAGCATAACTGTTAATATAACTGTTAATATGATCGAACTTGAGAATGTTGGTATACGTGAGTTCCGGGAGGGGTGGCCGGGAGAGAGGATAGATCGCACGAGAATCAGAGTTAACAGAGCCGATGAAATTGCTCAAAATGAGGAGAGTGATGAAGACTATCTCCTGACATATACGTTGGCGGAGAATGTAATCGTTATCAGATTTATAGATGATTTCCGCCCACAGAGCGATGGAATCGTTAAAACTCAAATTATTTGGAATTCCAAATTCTCGTGGCGTGATATCAAACAACATCTGGAGAATGATACATATAAATTCTATTTCAAATATGAAATTATATTTGAAATAGAAGAAGAAGAGGAGGAGGAAACAGAAGAAGAAATAATTACTAGTGATGCAGAAGAAGTGTGGGTAAATAGCAGTGTTCGTGCAGCAATTGATGCGTTGCCAGCAGTTATAAGTCCCCAAGAAAAGGAAAGCGGGGATGTGGTAATGTGCAGTATCTGTCACGAAACGTTTTCCACTGGAGATCCTGCAAAACAATTACCGTGCACACATAGTTTTCATGCAAAGTGCATTCTGTTATGGTTTGATCGTAACCATTCGTGTCCAATATGCAGACGTGAGGTGGTGTTGCAGCAAGACAACCTTGTTGTTCTCAACTTAAGTTTTCGGTAACTTAATTTTTTTTCAGTAACAATTTTTTTTCTCGGTGGCCATCTAGTTTGAAGCTTTTCCCATTACTCTGTTTCTTGACTCCGCCAAACAAGATCAAGTAGTATTTTCCATGTTGCATTAGTAGTAGACCGTTTCACATTACCATCATCAATAGCTGAAATGGGTTGGTTTTATATTGTGAAAATCTATTGTTTTATTGCTTGAAAACCGCTGCAGCGCCGAAATGTTAGTTCATTGCTCTATATCTTCAGTATATTTCAGTATATGTAACCTATGCAACATGAGCTTATGGGTTTTATTATACGTTCTAGATTTGGAATTGCACCGCATTTTGTTTAGTGCATAATATTTAAATATATGCTTGATTGAAGGCCTGAATGTGTGTTTTATCGATTGTAAAATGTGACAGATTTTTAATTATTTGAGTCTGTTTAGTGTAGGTAACATGATGCTATTGGATTTTATTGTGTAGGTTAGAATTGGAAAAATGCTATGGGATATTTTTTTACAAATTTCTTTTTTATGTATCATAAATAATTTTTCTGTTAGGTTAATATTTCACTATAATGAAAATGGTGTCATTTGAGTAGACAATGGTGTCACTGAATTATTCAAAAACATAAAATGTATTGGTGCATTTGAATATCATGCATTGAGGCTCAACCAAGAGTTGAGCTGCCATGTTTTAGAATGCCTAATTATCTAGGTTAGCTAAAAAAAATTGTAAGTGCATTCAGACTTCCATATATATTTAAACTTCACAATAAAGAAGTTTATAATTGTTTACTCGTAATTTTATTGAATGAAAGAGTACAAGGGATTTTACCATAAATGAATGATGTCATGAATTTCAGGGTCTATTTCAAAGGGAATATGATGTTGTTATCTGATTAAGCAGGTTTTATTATTTTATGTTTTGAACACAATAGACTAGTGCAATTGTGGACAAATGTTTGAATTTGTCATGAACGATAAAGGGAAAGATCGTTGAATATTATGTTGTCATATATGTCAAAGATAGGGGGTGATTGAGAATGTTAAAGGTAGGGGGAGATTGTTTGAAATATTGTTTGGATACCTAGTTTTTTCTTAATGCCTAGTTTGGATACCCTATCTTTCAAGGAATTTTTACTCTAAATACCTTGTTCAAATGGGAGCATAAGGCAATCTATTGTGCACTACTAAATGGGATTCATTTCTTAGATGGTCAGATTCATTTCTTGTTAACTGAAATAGAACTCAAGCTTCCCAAAATCGAATTAACTAAGTTAAACCGAGTGACAAGTTCCATGTCATCTAGGTTAACTACCTCCAATATTTCTGCTCATCGGATTTTTCTCTAGTTTGACCAAGGCAAGGTTAAATTGATATTTCCTGTTGAATTTTCAACACTAGTATGCTCCAAACACTGACATGGATTGCAAATAATGTCATTGAGTTTTGATATTTTTGACATGTTTCTCACTGCTTGTGATTCATTGAGCTTCTTAAGATTGTCAAAACTAATATGACCCATCCTTCTATGTGATAACCAACATTCATCCAATTTCCCTGTACAACATTTTTCTCCATTAACTTCATCTAGGAAATATACATTACCTAAGGGCCTAAAACCCATAGTTGAACTTACCAAAGGAGGAGATTGGAACCTTTTTATTGACATGGTATGGAATCTTGTCGAAAACACCCTTGATCAGTGCCATACCTATGGATTGATGATCAATACTTTATCCACTAAACATTCTCTTATATTTTGTCTAGAACTAATTCATGGCTATTAGGACTATGATACTTACTATGTTACTGATGCCTAAAGATGAACTAACCCAACCTCAAACGAAGCTGAAAACTTGATGAATCACAACATAGGAGAACTAACATATACCTTAACCATCCTATCGACTAGTGTATGGAGGAACAGAAATCCTTGCAAGCTTGGGTGACTTACCGAGGACTAGCCACTAATCTTCTTGATCTTTCTTTCCTTATCTCACATCCTTTTGAACTAAATGTAAGATTATATCCTTGATCACACAATGGACTAAGAGTTAGAATATTGTGCTTTAATCCTTCAACATTAAGACATTTTTGAGTCTTGGTATTTCCATTATCACGACTAATTGTGCCCTTTCCAACTATCGTTACTGATGCATTGTCTCGAAAAGTAACATTGTCTCTTTCATTTTTTAGATGAAGGAATTTACTCTCATTTGTTATGTGTTTTGGGAATACACCATAATATACCATTGACTCCCTTTACTTTGAGTACATAGTGTAAGTCCAGATTCTTCTTGTTTTTCTTGATACCTTTTCCATAATTTTGTGTATTCTTCTCTATGCTTAGCAATATCTTCTTCCTTCCTTTCCTTTGGAAACCTTATTGTGTTTCTTCTATAATCACATGCTTTATGCCCATAGTTATTGCACTTATAGCATTCAATATGATCCAATAGGGGAGCAAATGAGTTGAATTTTCTAGTGACAACCTTATAAATCCTTCTAGATTTACTGCTTACATAGCCATTCATTGAGGCCTTACAATATCCTTTGTTTCTATTTCTCACATAATAATTTATTACATAAGCTTTACAATTTATTTCTTTATGGCCAATTTTATTACAAACAATGTGATAACCAAAGAAGAGATTTTGATACTTGGACATGAAGGGACTTCTTGGAGAAATGGCCCCTATGAACCCATTTTTGTTGTCTTTGTGAGAAACTCAAGTCTTTCACTGGTCCTCAACTCCATTATAGGTGATGCTTACATTGTTTATAGAGCTTTTTGAAGTCATGTTTATGTTGGTTTTTGTTGTAGCGGCTACAGCACCCTCCCAAATTTTGGCATGCACCCAATTTCGGAGCTCCCTTGAGAATTTCACTTGATGACTACACACCCTCAGGTTCACTTCGTGAGCCCGTGTGAGTCTTTGCATCCGCCTTGCTTGTTCATTTCATCCAAGTTTTTAATGTTGGTATCTAAGTCATGATTTTAACCATGTTTAGGTTATGCTCAAAGTCTTCACTTGGTTTGTACTTGTTATGTTCGCTATGAAAGCATCTGTCACACTCACACACAGAGTCACATTCACTTCCAAACAAGTGTCGTCACGGTCAATCAATGATCAATCATGAGTGTCATGCTTGTCACTTGCATTGTCGATCAGTCATGTTGAAAATGTGTGTCTAGATGGTTTGAGTCGTCTCGTCATCGAGTCATGTGAGTGTGTGTTCGCATGATCACCTATGCATCTTTGATCATTCACACACTTAGTCATTTTGTTGAAGTTTTAACGACCGGACTCCCCTCTCACTGCCGGACCATCACCCTGCCATCGACTTGATTGACTATCACCTAGAACAACGCAGGACCATCACCCTGCCATCGACTCGATTGACTATCACCTAGAACAACGCAGAATCACTAAGCAAGTCTTTCAAAGCTGCGCTGATTGCAAGCGATCCAATCAACTTTCATGCTAGCCACTCGGAGAGTCAGACCTGACAGCCAACTCGGGACTGAATCCCATAAAAAATTGCACAGAGGCTGCTGACCTTGCCTGCTCTGCTAACTGAGGAAATTGAGCAGACTGGTTGGACAGACACCAAGTGCCCACCCCTGTCTCCCTCAGAAAATTGCGTAGTTTTCCCAATCAGTCCTCCCGACAGTCGACCAACTCCTCATCTAGGAAATTGTGTAGTTTTCTTGAGTGGGCCTTCTACTTCACAATAGTCCGCTTAGCTCAGAAATTGCACACAGATGATTAGTTGGCCGACCTCCGAGACACAGTGTAGTTTCCGTCACCAGCAGCTCCTAATAGCAAACTGCCAAGTCCCTCCAGGAATTGCGCAGTTTCTGCTGCTAAGCTCCCAGCAGCTGACTTCCTATTGCCCTTGGGAATTGCACAGTTTCTACTGCCAGTGATCCAACAGCCAACTGCCAGTTCCCTTTCGGAATTGCACATTTTTGGATGCCAGGCTCCCAACTAGTTCCTCCAAAAAATTGCCCAATTCTTGCCTGCTGATCCTCTATGCAACCCGACCTGTTCCTCCTGAAAATTGCACAAATTTCTCCTTCCAGCCCCTGCTGCCCACTCCTTCTAGAAGATGTACAAATTATCTCTGCCTTGCCTTCCTGTAGCTTGGACTGTCTCTCCCAAAATTTGCGCAATTTTTCCTTCTAGCAAAGCCAGACCTCGCAGACAGTCATTGTCGACTTGGATTTCCCATCTTCATCACATAGTGACTCTTCCGAAATTTTCACCAGTAGTGCTGAGAGCCATCATCCCGCCTCGCAACCTTGCTGCCTCTCCCGGTCACTTGCATCTGAAATGATCATGTGTCATGGTAGACTAGGAGGTTTTTGGATTTGATGTCATCTCGTCATGAGTGACTATAGGAACATGTACACCAACAAAGATGGGGCGACGATGAATGGGATAAACAAAGGGAGCACATGCAAAAGGACAGGTTCACCAACAGACAAATGAACGATGCATGTGAAGAGATGTGGTCGCGAAAGAATGATCATGAAAATATGTGTTCACGGACAGATGGACGAGAAAACATGCAAGATGTGCTCATGGACGGACGAATGGACGAAGATGCACCTTTCACAAACATATGAGCATGTCAAGCCTTCCAACATACAATCAAGGGGAAACATGCCAAAGCAACATCAAGCGAACCAATGACCATCGAACACTCTGCGCACTTTTCCATGCGGAGGTGAAGCTGTGACACACCTGAAGTCATCCATCACCCAACAACACTACAACTCGACATGCACCCCAACAACAGCATGAATGTACTAGCACTGTCATGTTGAGTCGTGTCATAAGTCATGTTGTCCACATCTCTACTATGGGTGATGTGGTCAATCAATGTAATGTAACGTGGAAGTCCAAGAGACCCACTTGTTGTACAAAGAGTCATGTAACATCGAAAAGTCATGGAAGTCAAATAGTCATGAGGGTAGTCAAACAACCACAAGGGTTAGTTTCACCCTTGGCTATAAATACCCCCTCATTTGTACCTAGAAGGGAATTTTCACCTCAACTCCTCCCACATATCCAAGAGAGTCTATAATGTTTTCTTTGAGGAGTAAGAAGTGGCTCCAACGCCCCTCACACGGTGTTAGTGATGTGTTGTTGAATTGAGGCTTCCGTGATCCATAATATTTATAAGTCGAACTTCGGCGTAAATCACATAAAGAGAGACATTTGTCGATGCGTTTCGAACCAACCAGTGTGGCTCATCGTCAGGACAAGTTGAAGAAACAGATCCAACATTGCATGCTAAATAGTTTGAGCAGAGCCTCCAACGGCTATCTTCATTAACGACTAATTTTGACTTAGGGACAGCAGTCAAAAAGTCAAAAAGATCATTTTGTGATGTGTGGTGTAACGATATGTCTTGGGACTTTCGCTTAATTCAGAAGCCTGCTAACAGGCCAACATGTTTTCACACATGTATTGTAACTATTGTAAGACTAATCTTTAACACTTGTGATGCATATTGCTTCAAACTATGTTCTACATTTGAACTATTTCACTTGTTGTAATACATAATCTATTAATGAAAATGTTTTGTTTATGCTGTTAATGTTGTCTTGCCTGTGTAGACTACTCACTCGGACATCAAACAAACCTTTCACATAAAACTTGCTTTAAACAACCGTTGCACTCGTGTGGACTGATCAGCTGAGTGTTATACATGTTATCTTCCCTTGTGTGTTGTGACTACTGCATCCGTGTGGACTGCTCCACCGGAAGCTATGCACGTCCTATGTTGTGTGTTCCTAGTAGCGTTGGGACTACTCCTAATCGACTTGGGGCTGACTCTCACCCTCTCCCTCGACAGTGAAAGAACCATTGACACAAGTGGAACTTATACTCACCAAGCACGCGAACCTCACATCTCAAAGACAAAGCCGACCACTCTCCTATGCTGACAAGCAAGAGTTGAGGAAAATCCTTATGATAATGGAAATCGGGCCATCGTACTAGATGGGACTTCCACACCAAATGGTGTGAGGTCTAGTTGGGACTTCATATAGGGGTGATCCCTTGAATGTTGGCAGATCCAGCACCGTCAACATTTTTGGCGCTAAAAGGAGGGCATAGCTGTATATGGTTGAATGTCCTCTGACACTCATTCATCAACCATTTGGTCGAGGCAGTAGCTCGCACTCCCTCTCACCTATGCGCAACTCTATAGTTGGTTACTCCTCACCTCCCAGGACTAGAAAAAAATTCCATATCACCACCTTTTCTCCGTCTGTCCCATCACTCGCCAGTTCGCAAAAGAAGTCGAACTGATCCCAGACATACAACATCTTCCATACGCATCAAGAAAGCCAAAAGCCACTCCTACAGGGGTTGTTATATCATCAGTGGAAGAAGTAGTCCTTGCCACACTTGAAGGTCTAGAAGAATCTATTTAAGACAGAGAGGACCTCCAGTCTTCCGGCAAGGCGAACGAGACACCCTTGTGATCTTAGGATCAAACTTCGGTACAGGAGTAAGAGGGGGAGGCAACAGAGGAGGCAGAGGTGGAGACAAACCAATGGAATCAGAGCTGGAATGGGAAGATTTTGAAAGAGAGGAGAAGGACGAAGAAGAAGAAGAAGAGACAATCGACCCAAATCTGTAATGGATGACTCAAGGACCATTGGCTCTCCTAATTGTTTTTCATAAGATTCCGAAGCGAATGAAGAGAATGAACATCAAGTTCAACCCTAACAGCACAGTGAAGGTAGAAGATCATTTGGATAACTTCTACCTACAACTAAAGACCCTTGAGGTATGACATGATGCTGTAGCTTGTAGATTGTTCCGATGTACCTTGGATAGTTGCGCAGCTACATGGTATTACAACCTTCCAACAAACTCCATACATAACTGGGGTGCATTCAAATGCATGTTCCTTGAAAATTTTGCTGATGACAAGACCCCAACTATGTTACTGAAAGAATTGGGTAGCTTGAAGATGGAGGGGAAAGAAAAGGTAAAAGACTTCAACCAGAGGTTTACACACATATTGAAAGAAATTGTGGCGGACACCAAACCTCATGACTCCATCACTGTTGATTACTACACATTCACACTGCTGACCAACATTGTGCAGTTCGTTAAGCGAGCTGCGAAACCAACACTCTTGGAAAATTGCGAAGAGCCTATTGTTGTCGAAAAAGACTTGTGTGCGATCAGAGTCATTAAGGATGATGAACTAACAAAGGAATTCAAAGATGTGAGAAGGAAGTCCTAAGTGATGACGAGCAAGGGTAGAGACAAAGAAGAAAATGATATTGAAACCCTCACTCGCCTCGTCCAGAACTTAACAACAGAAGTGTCCGAGATTAAACAACAGAAAACAAAGACATTTGCAAGGAGCTATCCTCCTAGACAGAGACAGGGAAGCAACTCATCAGGAAACAACTGGCCCACTCAAGAAACTATGCAGAGCTCTGTGTTCAATGTTGATCAGTGCGTAGATCCCAGGTTCTATTCATTCCATGAAGAACATCACCCTGAGAACTTCTGTTCAGACTGGAAGCGAGTCACAAAATCATTATACAATCATACACTCGATGCAAAGATCAATATGCATGAGAAACCGGATGACAAAGATAATGATGAAGGTATTGCACCTGATGAAGCATCAAGTTATGGGGATGTGGTGAATGCATATCATTTCTCGCAAGCAATGCCGAAGACAAACGTCGAGAAGTAGCCCCCAAGACAAAATGACCGTTACGATATTAGGAGTAAAGGGGCTCCCTTACGCTTGGGGAAGTACAAGAAAATATGAGGTTGCTAATGAGGAAGGCTGATCCACTAACCACCCCATAGAAGAAAACACAAAACAAGTCCAGGAAGACAGTGGCAGGCAAGAGTACCTCCATGAGCAACAAACTATAGAACACTCTATCGGACAACGCGAACATCAATCTAGCCCTCGACACCTCGGTGAGTATTCCACCTCTGGACTACAACATTGTAGATGACATGAAGAAAACTTGAGCGAACATCAATTTGTTTGAGTTAGCTAATATCCAAAGTCAATGAGACATCCTGCTATGTGCATTGGGACAGGAAGTAATGGAAAACAAAACCTCTACTAGCAAGGGAGTAAGCACACCTCCTGAATCGCTTTCTACTATGCTCAACGCACTCTGGATGGAAGAAGCAAACTTAGGTTTCCCTCCATTCTTGCTATCATTTGAAATTTTTAACTGCAATGTTCATAATTGCTTGGTTGATTTTGGCGCGACAGCCAACGTCATGCCACTCTCCATTGCAAAAAATATCAAAGCACAATGGAGTGAGACATTCGCATGGATCATCCAACTTGATCGAACATCGGTGCCAACCATTGGTGAACTACGAGATGTGATCATTCGACTATCTCATGAAGTTCGAGTCCAACAATGCATTGACATAGTTGTTGTCAACATACCAGAAGCATACAATTTACTACTTAGCAGAGACTGCTCCACCAAGCTGGACGAATATTTTGCTATAGACTGGTCGCACATGTGGCTTCCATACAAGGGAAAATGCAAGAAAATCTGGGTAGTGTTTGAGAGGTATATGAAAAACAATGTCACTTCCCTTAATGTCGAGAATGAACCGTTGGCCTTCGCAGAAATCATGTTTGGCAACTGCCTCCTGGAAACAACATTGGAGTGTTATCCTGCATGGCCAGCTCCAACCCCATCAGACACGCAGTTGGGACTCCTTCCTTGCCCATCTGATGGCAATGAAACATGTATAGTGCATTGTGCCAGTAGTAGCAGTAGCAATAGAAACAATAGTAGCAACAGTACTAGCATGCCAAACGGTCTGTGTACAGACAAGTTGTGGGCCATGGATTTTGACGAATCAAAGACACATGATAGCTCAAGGACTGGTGTATCTCAGTCACCCAAAACAACAAAAAATGCATGAGTTTAAGCTGCTTAAAGTTCGAGTGCACAAAAAATGTTGTTGAGTATGAAAGGGAACCTCATTCCCAAGGGTGGGGTTTCCCTCAACAATCTCTATGGGCAGAATTTTTGTCGAGGGCCAAGAAACAATGAAACCCATAGGACCACCACTACGAACGAAAAGAGAAACTTGGGAACCTATCATGATCTGAAGATAGCTAATCTTGGTACAAGCTATACAATGTAGCAACGACTAATCTTTGACCGCTTGACCAAATAGTACTACGATGGGTCTACATGAGCAGATGATGACTTGAGTACACATACATGCAAGAAATTCAACACAGTATTCCAGGTAAAGGAGGAGACAAGCCATTGCAACAAATACCAGGTAAAACACATATGTTGTTTGAACTCCTTATACAAAAAAAATTGACTAACACTTTGGATGATTGGATTACTTACAAAGTTCGTCATCATATTTGGTTTTCTAATTTAAATTCCGCATGTAAGAAATCTGGGCTTATGCATTGATTTCAGAAACTTGAACCGTTCCCGGAATAGAAACAACTACCCGTGCCATCATCCGAGCCTATGTTGCACAAAATAGCTGAAGCAATGGTGTTGTATTCACTTAAAGGTCTTTTCAAATGCCACCAGGTTCTGGTAGTGGAGCCCGATGGACTTATACTAGTCCACGAGAAGCTTGTCCCATATCATTTGTAATCAGTTGACGAGAGGATTGACAACCTTCCTGTCAACGACCAAGATCTCAAGACTTACCTTCAGTAGGTTGGGCTGCGCCCATGCCATGTACATAGTCTGCTTACTGCTTGTTGTTTTCATCTTGTTTGCTTTTTTTATTATCTTTGTTTTTACTTTGTTTGATTCTACTTATTGTTTTTGTTTATGTTTGTTTTGTTTGCTTGGTATATTATTATTTTTGTTTCTGGAAATAAGTGCTTCCAACTACTACGTTATGGGTTTTGAATAGAGTATGTGGATGAAATTTAAAGAGATGTGTGACACTGTAGCACTTGTCTAGTCTCGTGTCCATCTTATTTGTGCTTGTTTATAACCTTCGGCCAATGAAGTCTTTATTATAGCCTAAATCCACCTCTGGCTGAGAAAGGCAGGTCTAGGGTAACATCAAACCACACTTAACCTGGTAGCTAGCCCTACCAAGTCGGGAGAGGGCTCTCTCCTTGTCAATCTCAAATAGGATTTAGCAATTAGGGCTTGAGATGACTGATATGAATACTAATTTTAGGCTAGGTATGTTTTCTTAGAGGAATTTGTTTAATTTTGATGGTTGGTCGCTGGATCATATGGGGAAGGTAGCTTTGGGTTCGGGAAATCAACACAGATTTGCAGAGGTTTCTGTGGGTTGAGGTAGGCAACTGTTTTAGCACTTTGAAATAAGTGTAATGGTGAGTCTAAAGACTTGTGAGGAGCTAGAGAGGGCATGAAAATGTCACGAGTCCTCTTCAGATAGTAGAAAACATGTAAAACTAAATAAAACCTAAGGCAGAGCACTGAAATACCAATGGATTCTACCTTTTACACTTGATTCATTTAGTTTATGCAGAATAAGAGAGATGATGGTACACATAAACATAAGATGAACTGAATTATAAATAAGAAAACAATGCTAATTCACATTACCACAAGAATCCCACAAAATGCTACAAAACCCTGGTTTATTTCCTTGCCAAACTGCATAAGTGATGTACAATAGTGCTCAATGAATCCACAAGAGTCCAACCTTGACAAATGACTAAGAAAGTACAAGATATATGCCTCAAACCACCTATGCTAGCCATTAGGGGTCGAATCCATGAGTCAAGGAGCTGTTTCAACAAGAGCTAAACTATTTACCTCCTCAAGTCATATTTCATCATTTTTACATCATAGTACATCAAGTTACATCATATTACATCATCAATTTACCAAAGAGAGAAGAAAAAGTCAAACTGACAACAAAATGGCGAAATTCTGAACAAACAGGCAAAACTGGCAAATTTTTCCCCTATGCGTAGTGCAACTGATCCTATGCATAGTGCTTTTTCCAGGCCAGTTTTGGAAGGCTTCCTGAGGTCCAAATCAGGTGCAAAATAGCTCATTGGAAAGCTTGGTGAGTCTACTTTCTGGGAAAACTTTAATTTTTTGATTTTGAGTCCATTTTCCCCTCCAAAAATGAAATCTCCCAATACTACTTCCTGTGTCACAAAAAAGTGGCAGAGAGGGCATTTGTTTGGGTGTTTTTTGCCCTTTTGGGGACCTAAAACTTGTCCAAAATTTTCAGCCATTTCAGAGCATGCATATTTTTTCATGCTGATTGCAAATATGTAAGCCATTTTTCAAGAATATGCCTCCATAAAAAGCGTAGCGCTAGTGGTGCTACAAAGCTGTTGGAAAAGCCTGTGTTAAAAATTTCTATGCGTAGCACCACTGATTTTGTGCGTAGCGCCATTTTCAGATTAATTTTTTGAAGACTGCATGATGTCCAAATTTGGTGCAAGATAGCTTGTTGAAAATATTATTGAGTCTAATTTCCAACACAACTTGAATTTTTCAATTTGGAGCTCATTTTCCCTATCAAAAGTGAAATCTCCCAAGACTGGTCAAAATGTGCAAAATGAGGCTGCCTAAAGGTAGAGTGCTGTTGCAGTCAACTTTTAAAGGTCTTTCTCAACTACAAATTGAGCTCATTATAGCTCATTGGAAATCTATTTGTGTCTAGTTATCATTTAACTCATAAAGTAAGTCATTTTGCCAACCAAGCTAGGAGAAATATTGATTTTCCTAAGGTCACTCTAGAGGTGCAGCAACTCTCCTGAGGCAACTATATTTTTTACATTTCTCTAAAAGCATGACACCTGTGTAAAAAGTGAAGGAGTTTTTTCTTCCTTGGCCTATTATTGACAAAAACCTCTCTCACGTTTTACAAATTCTTTTTGCTCAGAAACATCATTTGAGTAAATCCTATCCCGATGTGTGGAACAGGGGATTTGTCGAAATGAAGTGAAATAAAGGGGATAAGGGGCTTCTAAATTCTTGAGAAAATTTTGGGAGGTAGGGAGGGATGTTAGGAAATAGGGGAAAGTGGAATTTCAAATATTGAGTGTGGGGAGGGGTCCAAAAGGGAAAAACACAGGCTTAGCCTAGAAAATTGTCAAATTGTAGCAAGAAACTAGGGTTTGTCAGAAAATGAGGAATTTGAGGGATATCAGTGATGGGAAGTGTTTAATAAGGTACATTAAGGATAGAGGAAGGTGTAGGAACATTAGGACACAAGTTTTTTTGATGATTTGACCATCCAAGAGAAATTACCTTCAAAACCCTAGGAGATGGAAATGAGCCTTACCCAAGTACAACTGAAGCACGAACAAGGTGTAAAATGACCTATTGGAACCTGAAATGATGGTGACAACTCTTTGAATGATGGTGCAATAAGATCTAAAATGGACCGAAATTTGGACAACTTTGAAAGGAGTGAAAACAAATCCTAGACCTAATACCTAGTGACCAAATTTTACTTGAAGATTCTTTGAAATGACAAAATTTGACTTTGACACCTTAAAATCACTTTGTAAGAGCATGTTTGATCACTGGAGGAAGGCTTCAAAGACTGACACTAACACTAGCTCCAATGGAGATGGTAGCTCCTTGGTGGTGCCAAGAACCGCAGATCTTTGGGAGAGAATACCAGTGCCTTATTCATTGGGTAATATGGAATCGATAACTTTAGAACACCAAACAAATACCTCAACTCAGAACTGAACTGACGAAAACAAAAAATGACTCAAAACTGACTTAACTAAAGCAAGTACTTACAAAGCTTTTAAATGGTAGCAGACCTCGAGATTTGAAGGCTTCAAATCATGATGACAACCACCTGCCTATTGATGAAATATGTACAATCATGTGAAGTGGGCGTTCCAATGTAACCAATCCAGCAGATGGCTACTCACTGAAATTCTGCTCTCACTTTCGCCGAGTGGGTAGAACGATGTACATGTAGGAAACTCACAATAACAACTGAAACCAAGGCTTATTCTAACGAACCAGGCAACATCCATCTTCTCTAGTGCTTGCAAAAGAATGCCAAAAGGATCTTGAAAGTCCTAAAGCACTAGCTTGTCTTGAGATCTAGTAGCAAAAATACAAGTACTCCCTTCATTATGACTTGAAAAAACAATTGGTTGCTATTTGATAGGAAGGATTTGAGAAATATAAGATTCTACTATTTGAGTGTTGGCTATGAATTCCGCGAGCATGAAAAATTCTGACTCGAATTTTGATACACCGTCTCTCGCAGGCTCATAATCAATTTCATATTCTAAGCCTTTATTAAACATAAAACAATCTTCAAGATTATCAAACATGACAGCCATATTGGTGGGCTCCAGTATTGTAACAATAATGCTACAACTCCTAGAACTCCCTTCTTTAATTTATCAACCCGGTAGTTCGTAACAAACTTGGAAGCGACGGTGCTGTATGCACAAGTACTAGCTCTTGCCGCAGCTGTCACTTGGTTAGCTGGCACAAGTCCGCTAGGGGCTTAAGCCAACTTCTATGAGCTCTTAGAAGAAGCTTTTTAACTGATGGATGAAAGCTAACTCAAAGGAAGCTAATCTACTTGCGGAAAGAAACTGAAAGCAAAAAAGAAACGCAAACCCAGCAAACCCTAATTCTACCAGCTAGTCCTACTGATGAAAAGATGAGAATGCAAACTACTGAAAGAGATGCCATTACTTCTATGAAGGTAAGATACATGTGTCTAGACTACCTCTACCTGAAGAAAACTTCTTTTTGTATTTTTGAATAAGTTATTAGAATTATCATGCATGTGCTTTTAACTGGCTTTTTACTGTGCAGAGGTGGATCAAGGAGGAGAAATGCTTGGAAGAGGTCGGGAAGGTTTAGAGAGAGTCTAAGGAGTCGCTAACACCCTTCCAGAGAGTTTCACAAAGTTTGGCTGCCAAGAAACCGCGTTTATGAGCTTCTACAGGAAGTCTGCAGGGGTTCTACAGGATGTTCTAGGATTTCTACACGATGTTCAGAAATGGGGTTTTGAAGCATGGATGGAGGGGAAAATGTGGAGGAATGAGTATGGAGGTGAAATAGGGGTGTAGGGGAGTTCAATACTTGGAGGATGGAGTTGAGGAGTGGCGTAGATGGTGAGATTTGTTCAAGGAGGGATGACACGATGTTGCACAAGAAGATGAGAATCATGGCAAAGTAAGCGAATGAGGCAAATGTGAGGTAAGGGTTCTGAGTGAAGGGTGAAGCAGGTAGGTTGGATGGAGTATGGGTAGGTAAGGAAGGATAATAGGTACTCTGCAAGCGATTTTTCAAACTGAACAAACAAACACTTATAAAACCTATGACCTAGTTACTTCACTCTAATCTGACCTAACATCAAAAGGAAATGAACAGAAGTTTATTCGAAATGAAATACGTGAAATAACTATTCAACTAAGCAATCATAAATTGAATCATGCAATCAAAACTGATATCAATTTCGACAACTAAAAATCCAACACTACTAATTGCATGGTGAAGCAAAAAGACAGTGTTTTTGTTGGCAGCAAAGTCACATTGGTCCCAGCTCATGATTCCACTGAGGGGGAGGTGAGATCAAAAGTACTTGGTAGCCTTTTTCTGAATATATTCCCTGTGATTAACCAATCAAGTAAATCTGAACATGAAGAACCTTTTTAATCATCAAGAGCAACTTAAATAGCAACACAACATTTAAATCTAAATAGCAGATTTTATTCTAAGAATGCAGCAAAGACACATGGAAGTAAACAAAGGATGTATTGGGCGCTTGAGATGGGCCCAACCCCAAGAGCTATAGCCTCCTAAGAGAGATTTAGAGCTGGTGCAAAGCTGGATTCATCTTTATTGAGCAAGAAAAGAAGAGTTACATCAAAACTGTCCACAAGGAGAATTTGAAAATGAGCTGAAAGCAAAGCTAATATATTGCCTAAAAATCGAAATACAAACTAGCTAACTTCTACCTACAAAATGACTAACCATTGGCCAACTACTAGCTAACCAAAATGAGGCCCTAAGCCTTCTTATTTATACAAATTGAGGACCCCAATAGTCCTCCTAAACTTTAGGGACTCGGCTGCCCAAAACTTGTAGTTAATAACAGTCCTACTTGACTTGCTTGGCTGCCCTTGTGCTAATTGATTTGGTGGCCCTTGAACTCTGAGCTGATGGTGGAGAATTCGAGGTAAGGGCCCATAAATGAAGGGGACACCTTCCTACAAATCCTCTCCCTTGTTCTCCCACGAATTTGGCTGCCAAGTGCTCATTAAAACCTTCAATTTTGTCTCCAAGTTGACCAAAAAGGCTACACAAAGCACCCATTAGACTTGTTGGCATAATGACTAACCCAATTCACTCTATTAGCATAAATATAATAAAAAACATGCAATAAACTAATGAGAATGGTGGATTAAGTCAAATTAGGAGGTTGAATGAGCCCAAATAATTATCCATTTTTGGGGCTCGTCATCACCCCCCTACTGAAAGTGTTGCTCATCCTCTGAGCAACCAATCTATCTCCTCCTCTTTGATGGCCTTGGTTGCCTCCTTGTCATGCCAAGCTTCTAAAGTGATGTCCTCTTCTCTGTCATGAAACCATGCTTTTCTCTTTGCTTATTCCCACTGCCTGTGCTTCTTTTCCTAGAGAATTCTCAACTTTGGTATGATTGTGCAAGTATATTCAATATGATGGTGGCAATGGGGGTGAAAGGAGATGAAACCAGTGGAGGATGGAAGAAAAGAGTGGTTGCATGCCTCCTCAACAGACTTCAAGCTTCAAATCCCTCTCCATAATTGATTCTGGTCTGCCCAAAGGCTTCTACAGGATGTTTCTGGTAAAAATACAGAACTTCCTGTAGAAAGTCTTGTAGCTTCCTGTAGAAGGTTGAACCATGACTAAATTGTGTCGGAACTCTGAAAAGATAAGTGTTCATGGAGGGGATGAATGTGAGGATTCCTGGGAACTTGGTAGGGACCCTTCTGCTTGTGTTGGGAGGCCCCCTTTCGGCATCGTGTTCCTGCAACATCTTCAGCGTTAACTCCCACAGCAGCACATTGACAATGGTGTCTCCTGTAATGTTACCCAAAAACCTCTAAAACAACATAAAAGGAGCAAGCACCATTCCCCTAAACCAAAACTTAAACGGCCCCTCTGAAAAATGGTAGCTGCATGCAGAGCCTCAGTCAATTCTCACTGATGAGTATATTGTCCGCACAAACCAAAGGCATGCATAGAAACCTATTGTACCGGTTAGAACAAAAAATGAGTATGACATGATGGGCATGTAGCCAAAATATAAAATTCTAGAAACAAGCTTTGTCATCTCTAGCTTGGTGAAGAAATAGAATGTGGCATAGAGAAACAAGTAAAATGCTGAGGAGCCTGCAGTCAAATAAGATCTCCACCACCAGTTGTAATCTTCACTGCACAATTCGAAGTAGCACAGGACAATGGTGATCTCTGCACATGTAACAATGAGGATCACAGAGACACTGAACAGGAACCCAAATATATAGTAGAACTGATGCAACCATATTGAAGTTAATATGAAGAACACTTCAATGAATACAGCTCCAAAAGGCAACATGCCTCCAATTGGTGTTGAGAAAATGGACTGCATATACCAAGCTTGCTCTGGAATCTGCCTGGGGATTTTATTGGTCTTCACTGGATCTTCAATTGCAGGTTTCTTGTAGCCAAAGTAACTGCCCACAAAGACCAATGGCACAGAAATTTCAAACCATAAAAGGACCAAGGCAAACATAGTCCCGAAAGGAATTGCACCAGATGATTTTTTTTCCCATAACAGTGCATTGAGAATAAAGAAAATGCAAAAGGCAATGCCTGGAAACACGAATGTTGTCTTCAGCGTGTTCCTCTTCTATTCTGTGCCCTTGAACATCTTATATAGATGTGACAATGCATACCCTGCAAACAAACCCATAAACACCCACAATAGCAGCATAGCTGTCATGAAACCTCTACGGTTCGAAGGAGAAAGGAAACCAAGGACTGCAAATATCATTGTCACTAGTGTCATGGCAAAAAACTGAACTCCAGTGCCCCCATAGACACAAAGTAAGCTTGCATTGGTTGGGACCCTGGCCACATCTCCATGGACCGACTTCCATCATGTTTCCTCTTGAGCCTCATCCTGTGTTTCTAATTGGTTGTATTTTGAGATATCCCGGTACAAATGTTCGCATCATGATCATTGCAACCATTCTGGAGAGAAATAAAACAATCATCAATGAGTTGATGATAGAGAACCAATGGATCTGATCATCTGTCATAAGAAGGTAAGTATCCCAACGTCATACCCATTTCATAGGGCTCTCCCGGAAAGTAACATCACAAGTGAATATAACTTCTTTGTCTTCTACAACTTCTTGGGGAATCTCAGAATTTGACACTGTATGCTTGGTATTTGGATCACAAGTTGTCAAATGGGCTTTGACATTATCCCATGGTTGTTCATACTCATGCTTTACACTCACTGAGAATTGCCACCCTCGACGTGAACAGTCCAAGCTTCTTCGTATGCTGGGTTTCCTGTGGCGCAGCTTCCTGTAGAAACGCCTGTAGAGTGCCCGGCTTCTGTAGGATGTCTCTGCGCCTTTGAACGATCTTGGTATGTGGGAGAATTTTGAACAAGCCGAAAAACTTGGCGAAGGACGTCAGTTTAACAGAATTCAGAGGCAGAGGATTCAGCCGAAGAGGTTTGCAAGTGTAAATGAATCAGCAGTTAACGTGAGTCTTCAGCCGAGCATTCCTTTAATTACTTCATGATTTGTGGTGAGGTGGTAGAGACGTGCGCTGCTCATGCAAACAGTTGGTCCCCTGCAATGCCATCTACCTGTAATCCCTTACCCTTAGTTGCACTGGAGTTTAAAATATCCACAACTGTCTGTGTTTTTTCAAATTTCACATGAGTTGTCTAACACATACGTTGCATGATTCCCGGCTGATTGATAGAGAATTGGACAAGGAACTATCGGCTCAATCCTACTATATTCGTGGCTCAATTCCACCATTCCATTCATTCATGCAGTTTTTAAATTAGATTTGTGCAATAGAAGAACGAGTTTCAGTCACGTACCTGAAGTCAAATGGCTGCTGTGAGGTGCTGAGGCTAGTCATTGCTGCATGCACTGGTTTCTTTGGTTGCATGAGGGCTTGGCTGATGATTTATGGTTGTTTTTTCCTTGTGCAGGTGTCCTCTAGCCGGATCCCAGCTGCAGGAGTTCATTTCCACGTTCAGATCTACACCTTCAAGCTGCTGCTGCTGAATTTTCATAGGACCAGAACTTGTTTTCGCCATTTCTCCCAAACAGTAAATTGGATCAATCTGAAAATTTCTGAGCATGTTCCTATCATCATGATGCACCTCCCATAGCAAAATCGTGATCAATGGATGCACAAATTTCGATAAAAATGGAAAATGGCTGAAGATTTCAGAGATCAATTTCTCGAAAACCGTGCATCAGAATTGGCTGAAACTGCTTGGGTAGGATACTATCACCCATGTTCATCTCCCCATGAAACAGGTTTTAAAAAGGATGCACGGATATGGAGAAAATGCAACAATGGATGATGTTGATGGAGGCTGATTTCTTGGAAACCGTGCAGCGGAATTGGCTGAAATTGCTCAGGCATGTTGCCATCACCCCTGTACAATCCCCCGTAAAATGGTTTTTCAAATGGATGCATGGTTTTCAAGTTATGGAAGAAACAAATTCTGTTTTAGGTATTTTTGCTTCAAGGCATTTTGCAGTTTTGTTGCATGGTAAGAAAAACTGAGCTTGGGTTGTGATGAAGGCATGGAGATGATGGAGGAGGAGTTTGAAAAGTGCAGGAGGACTTCTGAACCCTTGAGGAAGATACCATGTTCGCCAAACCACCTTTTTGAAATCCATTTCTAGCTTCCTACAATTTGTACAGGAACTTCTTGTAGAAGCACAATGAAGAAGCACAATGAGGTGGAAAAGATGATGGAAAACGGTGAGGAATGGGAACATGGATGCTTGCAAGCATAACCAATGGATTCTAAGCTTTAGATCCCCTTCCAAAATCGAATCTGGCTCGCTTGAAGGTCCTACAGGATGTTTCCTGTAGAAATATAGAACTTCCTCTAGAAGGCACAAAAACTCCTTTGTCTTTGTTTTGAGTGATCCTCCTGACCTGCAATGTCATTGCTGCAACCTGAAATTATTCAATGGAAATTAGATTTATTTTTCTTTCTCTTTTTCTCTTTTTTTTTTTTGAAAAACAATTAGGGCGCCTCATGGAGGTTTTCACCTTAATTGCCTGCCCTGGGCACCTCCAAGGGAGGTTTTCACCCAGAGATCTTATTCTCTTTTCTCTTTTTTCCCAACCCATTGACCGCCTCATGGAGGTTTTCAATCAATGAGCCAATCTAAGGCGCCTCCGAGGAGGTTTTCACCTTATATTTTTATTGTTCTTCTTATTTTCATTTTTTCCTTTTTCTTTTTCTACCCTACCCTACTTGAAAAACAAAATCATTTTCAAGTGTAAGAATACTTCCAATGGAGCCATGTGCACATCGAGATGAGAAACAAGATGATGTGGAGGCTTGAAATGCATTCTTGGACAGCTATCTGGATTTCAGAGACCAAATGATCTGACTTTCAAGGGATCAAACATAGCTGAGGAAGAGAGTACCGCTGCAACTTAGTGACCGTCTGAAACCATATCTCAATATAGCTCTGATATCCTTGGTTCTTTTGTTGATCTGCATCATGTTTCATGTCACCTTCTAACATGACTTCCTCATCTTCCTCTTTTTGCTGATCTTTCTCTTGAATACATGGAAGATTTGATGGTAACCATGAAGGATCTTTCTTTATCTCTGCTTCTGATGTCTTCTCTTCATCAAGTAAAGCCCATGGTTCTTTGATTTCCTCTTCTGAATCTTCTTTTGCCTGATGTGGTCCTTCAATGCTTTCAATATAGTCTCTTTTTTGCAATACTCTTCCTGAGCTATGGTGAAGATCATTAAGCTCAAGAGGAGTTGTTCAGACATGTTGTGCCTCAGCTTTGCAATTAAGTTGAGCTATTCCAATGTGTGGGTTTGGAAATGGTGGTATGGGTAGCTGAGTGTGGGTGTATATTTGAGATGGATGTGGACGGGGTTGTGGTTGGGCAGGAATTTGGGGCTGCCTTGGTGGAGTAGGAGGCGATGGTTGTGGATGAGCAGGTGGTGGAGGAAAATAAGCGGGAGGAGTGTTGTATTGGGGCCTCCACTCCTGATGAGGTGCATTCCACTGAGGTTGTGGCTGAGCATAAGAGTGAAATGAATGAGCAACTGGTTGGCCATAATATGGATCTGTGAAGGAACAAGGAGGAGGTGTGAACCAGGAAGGATGACCAGGGGGACCCCAAGAAGGCATGAAAGCGGCTTGATAAGGGTCATAATAGGCCTCGGATGTCCCTTGCAGTTCCTGCTGGTAAGATCTAGGTCCATGTGGCCTCCTTTGGTTCATATAATAGAGTGATTCAGTGGCTCCTTTGGCTCTCTGATATGCAGCTTTGATTCTGGGTAAGGAAGGGCACTGATCTGTAGGATGGTATTCTTCGCAAATGAAACACACTTCTAGGGAGTGCATTGGACATTCATTCCTAGGATGTTTTCTAGTGCACCTGGGAAAAAAGATGACCAAAGCCCTCTTGGCTTCCTCTTGCTTCTTTTGGATCCATAGGGTATCCAATTGCATGGCAAGAAACTGCCTCATATCACTCTTGAAATCTTCTATCTGATCTTCAAATTCGTCTTTGGACAAGGGACTACTCCAAACATTTCTGCTTGTAGCCATTTGCTCCAGAGGAATGGTTTCTTCTTCTTCTTCCCTTGAGGTTCTTCAAATATGTCTTGCTGTCCACCTAAGGGTTCTTTAATCACAGCCATCGAAGAAGAGAGAAGGTTGGCTGTGTGAAGTGGTGGGGGTGTTGTGCAATCATTTTTCTAACTTATCTCTACTCCTACAAGGCATGAAAGGAAATCTTTTTGGTTGTTTTTTTGTATTTTTCTTCTTGTACATGAAAAACTAAAATAGATTGAACTGCAACTAACTATCTTGCTGAAATGAAAATGCGGAATAGAAATGAAAGCAGGAAAGGACTGATCTATTTTTCTCAAATGAAATTGCAGGAATGAAATGCTAGGCTACGCTTGTGGAATTGAAATGCTAATCTATGAAAGCAGGAAATGTCTAATCTACTTTTGCAGAAATGAAATTGCATAATGGAAATGAAATAAACTACTTAGCATAAGGTTGTAGTAGAAAATAGAAGAATAGCAGCAATCACCAATACTCTGACGCTTCCCCAGCAACGGCGCCAAAAAGATGGTGGGCTCCAGTATTGTAGCAATAATTCTACAACTCCTGGAACTCCCTTCTTTAATTTTATCAACCCGGTAGTTCGTAACAAACTTGGAAGTGACGGTGTTGTATGCACAAGTACTAGCTCTTGCCGCAGCTATCACTTGGTTAGCTGGCACAAGTCCGCTAGTGGCTTAAGCCAACTTCTATGAGCTCTTAGAAGAAGCTTTTTAACTGATGGATGAAATCTAACTCAAAGGAAGCTAATCTACTTACGGAAAGAAACTGAAAGCCAAAAAGAAACACAAACCCTAGCAACCCTAATTCTACCAGCTAGTCCTACTGATGCAAATATGAGAATGCAAACTACTAAAAGAGATGCCATTACTTCTATGAAGGTAAGATACATGTGTCTAGACTACCTCTACCTGAAGAAAACATCTTTTTGTATTTTTGAATAAGTTATTAGAATTATCATGCATGTGCTTTTAACTGGCTTTTTACTGTGCAGAGGTGGATCAAGGAGGAGAAATGCTTGGAAGAGGTTGGGAAGGTTTAGAGAGGGTCTAAGGAGTCCCTAACACCCTTCCAGAGAGTTTCACAAAGTTTGGCTGCCAAGAAACCGCGTTTATGAGCTTCTACAGGAAGTCTGCAGGGGTTCTACAGGATGTTCTAGGATTTCTACAGGATGTTCTGTAATTTTTCTACAGGATGTTCAGAAATGGGGTTTTGAAGCATGGATGGAGGGAAAAAGGTGGAGGAATGAGTATGGAGGTGAAATAGGGGTGTAGGGGAGTTCAAGACTTAGAGGATGGAGTTGAGGAGTGGCGTAGATGGAGAGATTTGTTCAAGGAGGGATGAAACAATGTTGCACAAGAAGATGAGAATCATGGCAAAGTAAGCAAATGAGGCAAATGTGAGGTAAGGGTTATGAGTGAAGGGTGAAGTAGGTAGGTTGGATGGAGTATGGGTAGGTAAGGAAGGATAACAGGTACTATGCAAGCGGTTTTTCAAACTGAACAAACAAACACTTATAAAACCTATGACCTAGTTACTTCACTCTAATCTGACCTAACAGCAAAAGGAAATGAACAGAAGTTTATTCAAAATGAAATACGTGAAATAACTATGCAACTAAGCAATCATAAATTGAAGCATGCAATCAAAACTGATATCCAGTTCGACAACTAAAAATCCAACACTACTAATTGCATGGTGAAGCAAAAAGATAGTGTTTTTGTTGGCAGCAAAGTCACATTGGTCCCAGCTCATGATTCCACTGAGGGGGAGGTGAGATCCAAAGTCCTTGGTAGCATTTTTCTGAATATATTCCCTGTGATTAACCAATCAAGTAAATCTGAACATGAAGAACCTTTTTAATCATCAAGAGCAACTTAAATAACAACACAACATTTAAATCTAAATAGCAGATTTTATTCTAAGAATGCAACAAAGACACATGGAAGTAAACAAAGGAGGTATTGGGCGCTTGAGATGGGCCCAACCCCAAGAGCTATAGCCTCCTAAGAGATATTTAGAGCTGGTGCAAAGCTGGATTCATCTTTATTGAGAAAGAAAAGAAGAGTTACATCAAAACTGTCCACAAGGCGAACTTGAAAATGAGCTGAAAGCAAAGCTAATCTATTGTCTAAAAATCGAAATACAAACTAGATAACTTCTGCCTACAAAATGACTAACCATTGGCAAACTACTAGCTAATCAAAATGAGGCCCTAAGCCTTCTTATTTATACAAATTGAGGACCCCAACAGTCCTCCTAAACTTTAGGAACTCGACTGCCCAAAACTTGTAGTTAACAACAGTCCTACTTGACTTGCTTGGCTGCCCTTGTGCTAGTTGATTTGGTGGCCCTTGAACTTCGAGCTGATGGTGGAGAATTCGAGGTAAGGGCCCATAAATGAAGGGGACACCTTCCTACAAATCCTCTCCCTTGTTCTCCCATTGGCTGCCAAGTGCTCATTAAAACCTTCAATTTTGTCTCCAAGTTGACCAAAAAGGCTACACAAAGCACCCATTAGACTTGTTGGCATAATGACTAACCCAATTCACTCTATTAGCATAAATATAATAAAAAACATGCAATAAACTAATGAGAATGGTGGATTAAGTCGAATTAGGAGGTTGAATGAGCCCAAATAATTATCCATTTTTGGGGCTCATCACATATCATCTTCATGAAGGAAAACATTATCTGTTCGTTGATCTATAAAGCTAATGTCAAGACTGTCCTCACTTTCAAAAGTGGAAGAAGCTTCACTTACACCTTCTTGACGATGTGAACACTACAAACCTGCATTAGCTTGGGCTATAACCCGACCTTTCAGGAGTTGAACTATCTCATCTTCAGACAGAGGAGATAATACTTTTTGTTTTCTTTTTCTAAAACAATTATTGTTTTCTTGAAATAACATTTCAAAACATGAAAAACCTGAATGAAAATCCTTAATTCCATGATCTTCTGAAATTTGAAAACATTGTTGATCATCTTCATATGACATGGCAATCAAATTATCATTTACCACTGAGTTATCGAAAGAAGATTTTTCACTTACTTGAACAAAGATCTCATCTTGTTTTTCATAAAATGACTGGATTACCTCCTCATGAAGGCTTTGTTCTAATGAAATGAGAACACTTGGGTCAATAACTCTGTCTTCTTCATTCCAGATGATCTCAACAACAGACCTCTCCTTCATGGGATTCAGAACAAGGTACTCTTGATCATCACGATCTAACTCTAGATCTGAAAGAGCCAACTTGACTTTATCACATTATGAAATTGAAACTTGACTTCCCTGCATACTGTCTTCTTCTATGGACAGATCTGAAATAAAACCTTCTCTTTCATCATTTTCCATTGTGCTAAGATCTTGATCCAGCTACAAATTTTCCTGTGCATATTGATAAGTATCCTCTTTACGCTGTTGAAATTGATTTTCATACAGGGCTTCCATGATCTCATTATCCATGAAGTCATCATCTTCATAAAATTTCTCAATACTTTCAATAAAGCAATAAGCATGTCTCTAAACTAATTTAAGGATTGCTAATATTCTTTATACCTTTCAAAGAACATGGTATGAAAGTACTTCAAACAATAAATACAAACATGCGGCAAACTTTCATACCAAGATTGGGCTTCACCTTCCAGAGTGGCCATGAATATCTTCATCAAGTAGTCTTCAAGAAAATCAACCTTCAATTTGCGAATATGCTTGTGAAATCTAACCAGATGTAAAGCAACAACATTCTTATCATCATCTTTAAACATAGGCAAATTCCTTTACCAATCTACCTTAGGAATTTTATTTGGGAAAGCTGGAATGTGATCTCGGCTCATGGGAGCATACCTTCGATCCAAAGAATCCATTTTTATAACAATGAATTCACCAAGAAATTCTTCAGGCTACTGATTCTTGAAGAGTAGAGTCGCCATAAAAATTCTGAACCTTGGGATTCTTTGACACTGGAGTCGCCAGGTGAATGATTTCAGCCTTCTGGTGTCTGATTGTTCCACCTTCAACAATCATATCTAACTTGATACATTTTTCCGAGGAACATAAAACTATGTTCCCCAGTATGGTCGCCACTATGTTAGGGCCTAAATCTACCTCAGGCTGAGAAAGGCAGGTCTAGGGTAACATCAAACCACGCTTAACCTGGTAGCTAGCCCTACCAGGTCGGGAGAGGGCTCTCTCCTTGTCAATCTCAAATAAGATATTGGAAATTAGGGCTTGAGATGACTGATATGAATACTAATTTTAGGCTAGGTATGTTTTCTTAGAGGAATTTGTTAAATTTTGATGGTTGGTTGCTGGATCAGATGGGGAAGGTAGCTTTGGGTCCAGGAAATCAACACAGATTTGCAGAGGTTTCTGTGGGGTGAGGTAGGAAAGTGTTTTAGAACTTTGAAATAAGTGTAATGGTGAGTCTAAAATCTGGTGAGGAGCTATAGAGGGCATGAAAATGTCATGAGTCCTCTTCAGACAGTAGAAAACATGTAAAACTAAAAAAACCCTAAGGCAAAGCACTGAAATAACAATGGATTCTACCTTTTACACTTGATTCATTTAGTTTATGCAGAATAAGAGAGATGATGGTACACATAAAAAAATATCAATTGAATTACAAAGAAGAAAACAATGCTAATTCACATTACCACAAGAATCCCACAAAATGTTGCAAAACCCTAGTTTATTTCCTTGCCAAACTGTAGAAGTGATGTACAATAGTGCTTAATGCATCCACAAGAGTCCAAGGCATCAAACCACCTATTCTAGCCATTAGGGATCGAATCCATGAGTCAAGGAGATGTTTCAACAAGATCTAAACTAGGAACTGAAAAATAGGCAGTGGAACAACTTGCCTCTAAAACCATGGAAACTGATTCATTCATCCTTAAACAAACTATAAACTGATGTATCTACCTCCTCAAGTCATATTTCATCATTTTTACATCATAGTACATCAAGTTACATCATATTACATCATCAATTTACCAAAGAGAGAAGAAAAAGTCAAACTGACAACAAACTAGGCGAAATTATGAACAAACAGACAAAACTGGCAAATTTTTCTTCTATGCGTAGCGCCACTGAGCCTATGCATAATGCTTTTTCCAGGATAGTTTTGGAAGGCTTCCTGAGGTCCAAATCAGGTTTCGAATAGCTCATTGGAAAGCTTGGTGAGTTTACTTTTTGGGAAAACTTGAATTTTGTGATTTGGAGTCCATTTGCCCCTCCAAAACTGCAATCTCCCAAGACTGTTTCTTGTGTGGCAAAAAAGTGGCAGAGAGGGCATTTTTTGGGTGTTTTTTGCCCTTTTGGGGACCTAAAACTTGTCCAAAATTCTTAGCCATTTTTGAGCATGCATATTTTTTCATGCTGATTCCAAATATGTAAGCCAGTTTTCAAGAAGATGCCTCCCTCAAAAGTGTAGCGCCAGTGGCGCTACGCAGCTGTTGGAAAAGCCTGTGTTAAAAATTTCTATGCGTAGCGCCACTGATTTTGTGTGTAGCGCCGTTTTTAGATCAAGTTTTTGAAGCATTACCGGTGTCCAAATTGAGTGTACAATATCTCTTTGGAAAGCTTATTGAGTCTAATTTCCAACAAAACTTGAATTTTTCAATTTGGAGTTCATTTTCCCTGTAAAAAGTGAAATCTCCCAAGACTGGTCAAAATGTGCAAAATGAGGCTGCCGAAAGGCGAAGTGTTGTTGAAGTCAACTTTTGAAGGTCTTTCTCAACTCCAAATTGAACTCATGATAGCTCATTGGAAATATATTTGTCTAGTCATCACTTAACTCATCAAGAAAGTCATTTGGCTAACCAATCTAGGAGAAATCCTTATTTTCCTAAGGTCACTCCAGAGGTGCAGCAACTCTCCTGAGGCAACTATATTTTTGACATTTCTCTAAAACCATGACACCTGTGTAAAAAGTGAAGGAGGGTTTTCTTCCTTGGCCTATTATGGATAAAAACCTCTCTCATGTTTTACAAATTCATTTTTTTCTGGCTCATAAACATCATTTGAGTAAAACCTACCCCGATGTGTGGAACAAGGGATTTGTTGAAATGAAGTGAAATAAAGGGGATAAGGGGCTTCTAAATTCTTGAGAAAATTTTGGGAAGTAGGAAGGGATGTTGGGAAATATGGGAAAGTTGAATTTCTAAGATTGAGTGAGGGGAAGGGGTCCAAAATGGAAAAACACAGGCTTAGCCTAGAAAATTGTCAAATTGTAGCAAGAAACTAAGGTTTGTGGGAAAATGAGGGATTTGAGGGATATCGGTGATGGGAAGTTTTCAATAAGGTAAATGAAGGATAGGGGAAGGTGTATGAACATCAGGACACAAGTTTTGTTGATGATTTGACCATCCAAGAGAAATTACCTTCAAAACCCTAGGAGAGGGAAATGAGCCTTACCCAAGTACAACTGAAGCACGAACAAGGTGTAAAATGACCTATTGGAACCTGAAATGATGGTGACAACTATATGAATGATGGTGCACTTAGATGAATGGAAAAATGGATTCACATTTGGACAAATTTGAAAGGAGTGAAAACAAATCCTAGACCTAATACCTAGTGACCAAATTTTACTTGAAGATTCTTTGAAATGACAAAATTTGACTTTGAGACCTTAAAATCACTTTGTAAGAGCATGCTTGATCACTGGAGGAAGGCTTCAAAGACTGACACTAATAGTCTTGATAGAAAATATGAATCGTCTGCAAGGGAATTTTTGGTCCAACCATGAACGCATGTCCACACTGGGAAGCTCCATGCATGTACTTAGCCTTCTGCTGTGTGTGTTCAAGCTCATCCAACTAGTAGAAACGAAGAAGGGGAAAATCTAAACGAGAAAATCTATGTTAGAGGTCTTATAAACTTCTCTAAAGGAACAACATCTTATGCTCTCAATTAGTTATGATCCCTCTTCCACCCCAAAAATAAATAAGTGCCTATGCATTGTCCTCTTGAAAAATACAAAGGCGAAAGAAGATAAAGGCTTCCAGTGCAGAGAGGTGAATCATACAACTCCACCGGGGCACTAACCAAGCTCGTTGGTAGTGGAGAAATGTGTGTGTTCCTGCATGACTCCACTGGGGTACTGTCCAAGCCTGCTAGCAACAAAGCAACACCAAAGATTAAAACTCATAATCTAAAAATATGTAACTCGTGAGCTAAACTGCCCTTCCCCAATTCAAAACACTGTGATCAAGCTGCAATTTTGATTATGTTTGACTGAGTTGGAAAAAGGGTGAACCATGTATGTCCATGGGGTAAGTGGGGAAGCTGAAGTAACCCACACAATGGTTCAATACACCCCAAAATACCAAGGCCCTGTGCTAGCAATGAACCAAAACAAATAAGCTGGAGTTTTACCAGTGTGTCGCCAAGTGTTGTAGTGGCTACAACACCCTCCAAAATTTTGGCTTGCACCCAATTTCAGAGCCTCCCTTGAGAGTTTCACTTGATGACTACATACTCTCAGGTTCACTTTGTGAGCTTGTGTGAGTCTTTGCATTCGCCTTGCTTGTTCATTTCATCCAAGTTTTTGCATGTTGGTATCTAAGTCATGCTTGTGACCATGTTCTGGTTATGCTCAAAGTATTCACTTCATGTGTACTTGTTATGTTCGTTATGAAAGCATTTGTTGCACTCACACACATAGGCACATTCACTATCACATAAGCGTTGTCATGGTCGATCAACGATCAATCACGAGTGTCGCATTTTTCACTTTCACCGTCAATCAGTCATGTTGAACACATGTGTCTGGATGGTTTGAGTCGTCTCGTCATCGAGTCACGTGAGTGTATGTTTGCATGATCGCTTATGCATCTTTTGATCGTTCACACACTTAGTCATTTTACTGAAGTTCTGACGACCAGACTCCTGTTTGACCGCCAAACCATCACCCACCATCAACTCAATTGACTGTCACCCAGAAAAGTGCAGAAGCACCAAGCAAGTCTTTCAAAGCTACGCTGATTGCAAGCGATCCAATCAACTTTCATGCTAGCCACCTGGAGAATCAGACCTAGAAACCACCCCGGGACTGACTCCCCTCAAAAATTGCACAGAGGCTACTAACCTTTCCTACTCTACTAAGTGAGGAAATTATGTAGACATGCTAGATAGACACCAAGTGCCCATCTCTACCTTCCTCAGAAAATTGTGTAGTTTTTGTAGACAGTCCTCTCGACAGTTGACTGACTGCTCTCCAGGAAATTGGGCAGTTTTCATGGGCGGGCCTTCTGCTGCCCAATAGTTCACTCAGCTCAGAAATTCCACAGAGATGATCAGCAAGCTGACCTCCCATCCTTAGTGCAGTCTTCGTCGCTAGTAGCTCCTAGCAGCAGACTGCCAGTTCCCTCTAGGAACATCACAGTTTATGCTACCAAACTCCCACCAGCTGACTGCCTGTTCCTGTTAGGATATTCCGAAACATAGGAAATAGTTAAGTTCAACTTGGTCTAGTATAGAGTTAGGTATAGATTTAGGAAATGGATAGCTTTCTTTTAGAATCTGGCTTTTCTCAGTGTTATTCTGACAGTACTGTCTACACCAAGAAAGTGGGAAACTCTCTTATCATCCTTGTTCTTTATGTTGATGATCTTATTCTTACTGGTAGTGATCCCAACCTTATCAACCATGTGAAGTCCAGCCTTAAAAAGAAATTTGACATGACAGACTTAGGACACTTACACTATTTTCTCGGTCTTCAAGTCTTGCAATCCAATGAGGGTATTTCCCTTTCCTAGTACAAGTATGCTTGTGATATTCTTCGTCATTTTCACATGGAAGACTGTAAGCCAGCCCCTTCTCCCTTTTAGTCTGGAGTCAAACTTTTTAGTCTCTTGTACTTCTCCTGAAGTTGATGCTACCTTATACCATCAACTTGTAGGAAAACTCTTGTATTTAACCCATACTCGTCCTGATCTTTCCTTTGCTGTTGGCCTTGTTGCTCGTTTTATGCAAAACCCCCGTGAAAGTCATTGGAAAGCAACCAAAAGAATACTTCGTTATGTTCGAGGTACAATACAGTTTTGGATTCATTACAATGCCAAAGCAGCTCCACTATTAGTTGGTTTCATTGATTCTGATTGGGCTGGTGACCCTGATGATCGGAAGTCTACTGCCGGTTATGTCTTCACTCTTGGTTCAGGACCTATTACATGGGCTTGTAAGAAACAGACTGCAATTTCTCTTTCGTCAGCAGAAGCAGAGTATCGTGGTGCCGTGGAAGCTAGTAAGGAAGCCTTGTGGCTTCGTCAGATCCTATCAGAGTTTGGCTTTGAGCAGCAGCATCCAACCACACTTTGGTGTGATAATCAAAGTGCCATTCAGCTATGCAAAGATCCAGTCCAGCATCAGCGCAACAAACACATTGAACTACACATGCACTTCATCAGAAAGCTCATTCATGACCATGTTCTTGAAGTGCAATATTGTTCAACAGATGATCAGGTTGCAGACATCTTCACAAAGGCTCTCACAGAGGCGAAGTTCACTAAACTTTGATATATGCTTGGAGTTCAGGAAGTTGTCACTAAGGGGGGATAGGCTCTAGTGCCTCCTTCCTTCTCCTATTGTGTCATATTTGTAAATCCTTCAATCCTATCCCAAGTTGTTCTTAAGGGGGGATGTTAGGATATTCTGACACATAGGAAATAGTTAAGTTCAACTTGGTCTAGTATAGAGTTAGGTATAGAGTTAGGTAAAGTGTGTTTCTTTACCGTTGTACATTTTGTAACTTACAATCCGACGGTCACGATATGTAGTGATCCGACGGTTCGCTCTCTCCTCGGTATTACCGACACTTGATCCGTGGCTTGACACCCGATTGGTCCATGAGTTCTATTTAAAGCGCATGGAGGGTCATTGTTCGGGTAATCCGTGCATGAGAGAAGCTTATGTAATTTTTCATTCTTTGATTAATAAATTGCCTGTAGTAGCCACGTTGGCGCAGGCCATGGACTGTTTCCCTCTTTGAGGGTTTTAACCACGTCAAAAATACTGGTGTATTGATCTGTGATCTGGTTGTGAGCGGTGTCCTTTTGGTGTTCTTTCTGAGGAACTTACCCTGTAAATTCCTACAGTTCCCCTTGGGAATTGTGCAGTTTCTGCTACCAGTGATCCAGTAGCCAACTGTCAGTTCCCTATGGGAATTGCTCAGTTTTGAATGCAAAGTTCTTGGCCAGTTCCTCCAAAAAAATTCCCAACTCCTGTCTGTTGATCCTCCATGCAGCCTGACTTGTTCCTCAAGAAAATTACTCAAATTTTGCCTTCTAGCCCCTACTGCTTGCTCGTTCCAGAAAATGTGTAGAATCTGTCTACCTTGCCTTCTTGTAGCTCAGAATGGATCTCCTAAAATTTGCGCATTTTTTCCTTCCAACCGAGCCAGACCTCGCTGACAGTCATTGTCAACTTGTATTTCCCATCTTCATCACATAATGACCCTTGCGTAATTTTCATCAGTAGTGCTTGGAGCCATCATCTCGCTTCGCAACCTTGGTTCCTCTCTCGGTCACCTACATGCAAAATGATCATGTGTCATGGTAGACTAGGAGGTTTTTGGATTTGATGTCGTCCTGTCATGAGTGACTGCAGACACAGGTACACCAATAAACATGGTGCGACGACAGATGGGATGAATGAAGGGAGCACATGCAAAAGGACAGGTTCACTAACGGAAAAATGAATGATGCATGTGAAGAGATGTGCTTGCAAATGGATGATCATGCAAAGATGCGTTCACAGACAAACGAACAAGAAAACATGTAAGATGTTCTCACGGATGGACGAATGGACGAATGTGCATCTTTCACAAACATATGAGCATGTCAAGCCTTCCAACATACAAGCAAGGGGAAACGTGCCAAAGCAACATCAAGCGAACCAATGACCATCGAAGACTCCACGCACTTTGCCATGCGGAGGTGAAGATGTGATACACCATGAATACATCCATCACCGACAACACTGCAGCTCGACATGCACCCCAGCAGCAGCATGAATGTACCAACATTATCATGTTGAGTCGTGTCATGTGTCATGTTGTCCACATCTCTACTGTGGGCCATGTGGTCAATCAATGTAATGTAACGTGGAATTCCAGTAGACCCACTTGTTGTACAAAGAGTCATGTAAAGTCGAAAAGTCATGGAAGTCAAACAATCATGAGGGTAGTCGAACAACCACAAGGGTAAGTTTCACCCTTGGCTATAGATACCCCCTCATTTGTAAATATAAGGGAGTTTTTACCTCAACTCCTCCCACATAACTAAGAGAGTCTGTAACATTTTCTTTGAGGAGTAAGAAGTGGCTCCAATGCCCCTCACATGGGGTTAGTGATGTATGGTGTAGCGCTGTGTCTTGGAACTTTCGCTTAATTCAGAAGCCTGCTAATAGGCTGACACATTTTCATACATGTATTGTAACTGTTGTAAGACTAGTCTTTAACATTTTTGATGCATGTTACTTCAACCTGTGTTCTACATTTGAACTATTTCACTTGCTGTAATACATAATCTATTAATGAAAATGTGTTGTATATGCTATTAATGTTGTCTTTCCCGTGTAGACTACTCTCCTGGACATCAGACAAACCTTTCACATAAAACTTTCTGTAAAAAACCATTGCACTCATGTGGACTGATCCGTTGGGTGTTATATATGTTATCTTCCCTTGTGTGTTGTGACTACTGCATCTGTGTGGACTACTCCGCCGGAAGCTATGCACATCCTATTGTGTTGTGTGTTCCTAGCAGCGTTGGGACTACTCCCAATCGACTTGGGACTCACTCTTATGCTCTCCCTCGATAATGAAAGAATCATTGACACAAGTGATACTTACTCTCACCAGGCACATGAACCTCACCTCTCGAAGACAAAGCAGACTACTCTCATGTGCTGAGAAGAAAGAGTTGAGGCAAATCCTTAAGATAATTACAACTAAGCCATCGTAACGGATGGGACTCCCACACCAAATGGTGTGAGGTCTAGTTTGGACTTCATATCGGGGTGATCCCCTAAATGTTGGTGGATCCAGAACTGTCAACAATTTTCAATTCATTTTCTAGTGTTTCTTACATTGTTGATACATCCTTTGGAAAAATAATGTCTCTATTGGTACTTAACAACTTTCCTTGTACTTCTTTCATTGTTAATAGAACTTTGAGAACATCTACATAGATTTTTGGTTTTTCTTCATTTTCTTTCTGTCATGTCCTTTTCTTCTTTCTGCTTTGGGGGTCTTGTGATTTTCTTTGTAACCAAGTCCTATTTTGATGAAAGGTGACCTATGCTAGCTAAGAATATCATTTAAGCTTTTAGAACATTTTCCAAATATCAAGCTTTGATTCATCTGAATATTTTCCTTTTCCATTTCCCTCCTTAAGGGAATAACTTCTACTTCTAACATCTCACAAATTTTTTCCTTTTATTTTTTCTCGATTCTCACTTCTATTATCTTTGCCTCTTTTAGTTGTGTCTTCAGAATGGAAATTTTTGTTTCATCAAAATCATGATCCTTTTTGTTTTCATATTTCTGCAATATCTCCTTTTTCTTTTTGATCTCACCTTTGAGTCTATCTATTTCTTCTAGGGAACTAACCAGTTTTGCTTCATGGTTTACTTCCCCATCAATATCTTCATCCTTTGAATCTAGTTTCTCTTTTTTATTGTCTCCATTTTATTGATTAACATTCTGGGCATCCATGGCTATGAATGGAAATTCTTCTTTGTCCACATATCTTTTTGTTATATCTTCATTTTTTGTGTCTATAATATTTGCTTCTATTTTTATGTTCTTTTTCATCATCACTATCCTCTATTATGCACTTTGCATATGGATAATTAGAAACAAGATGACCTACTCTGTTGGAAATACTTAGAGGGGGCTGAATCGGTATTTCTTAGCAATTAAAACTTTTAATTTTTTTCAGAGCATTAGTTAATCTTCAGTTATTATTATTGTTCTTCTTCAGATGATCATAAAAAATAATCAAGAGTATACAACACCATACAACAATGAAAAAAGATAAAACATAGGACACAAATATTTTTAGGTGGAAAACCCCCTGCGGGTCAAAAGCCACTGAATGCTTCTTTAGTAATTGTCTTCTCCCTATTAAAAGAAAATTGATTACATCAAGATTTCAGCTACAACTGAGGGAGACATCAACCCGCTAATTCACAAACTACAACCTGTAGGATGCTACTAGACCCTAATATCTTGTTACAACCAGAGGATGCCCCAACGCCCTGTAGATCATGCCACAACCTAAGGAGTGCCCTAACACTCCGTTTACCATCTAGTATCAGAAAGAATGCTTCAATGCCCTGTTAGTTTATCAAACCATAACTAAATAGACGCCACAACACATTGTGCAAGCCGCAACTTGTCCTAGCACCACCCTGCCGCCCTGAAGTGTTCTCAGGCCACAAGTTGAAGGTGACTCCAGTCACCTAGAAGAGTCGGTAGATAAAGTTTCACAATTTTCACACTAGATCCCTCATACTCTGAATCAATGTAGAATAGTTGTAAGAAAGATGTAGAATAATTGTCGAATCCTGGTCCTTTCTCCATCTCATTCTCCATTTCTTCCTGGTGTTTTGATCTCTCTTATGATTTTTCCTCTATGTTAGAACCCCCATATTCTCTGAATAACTTGATCTTATTACTTAGGGCTGAAAATAAGAGAATCAAATTACTTAATATATCTACATCTTGTGCTTTTAACAACTAAAAACCTATCCTCTACAATATCATAAGGTTTATTCATAGATTCATTGGCCATGATTAAGGTTTTATGTCTTTTGACTTAGCCGATCTAGGTCCCTTACAAATATCCACAATATACCCAAAGAAACTTGCTTTTATATGAATATTGATCCAAATTTATTAAGGAAACAAAATTAAATATATATTTATAACCAAAACACATATATACAGTGAAAATATAATTCAATTAATAAATGGGAAATTCTAAAACTGTATACATGAAAAATGAAAGCAAACTAGCTCAAATGTTGTTGGCTTACCTATGAGAAGAGATGTGATGGCTATATGCCTTCCTGAATTGTATTACAATGAGGCTCGAAGGAATTTTTATCAAAAGGAAGAAATGATAAACCATAAACATCCAAATACCTAACCCTAGGAGATGAAGTGCCAAAGGCTTATGTGCCCCGATGGGGTAAGTTGGAATGCCAACTTCCCGGGGTCATAACTTCGAAATACGATCTACATTTGGCATGCAAAATATCCCATTGGAAAGGTTTATTTGAGGAGTGCTATTTTTCTATTTTTAGCTTCCGTTTTGCCAAAAACATTTTTTTAGGGCCTCAAAACAACTCCAAATTTCAAGACCCAAAAACTACCAAAATTAGAAAATTGCCAAAATAGGGAAATTGTGTTGTGATCTAGTGGAGTAGGCGTGTAGCCAACATTATCCTCTTGGATTAGTCATACCCCTTAGGAAGAAATGGAATCCATTGCCTAGAGTGCCTCCATGAGATGGGGAAACTTCTATTGAGCTTGGCCCCTAGTGAGCCACTTTCCTTAGTGCAGGAGCTAGCCTACATTGAAAACTCGACACAGTTGGATCCTATATTGGAAAGTGATCCTAATATGCATGTCAATGATCTGGTAATTTGTGTCCTATTCAATGCAATCTAGTTTGAGCTATACTAATGTTAGTTTCTCTATGATTTCTCATGTGTCTAGCAATGGTGGAAACTATGGACGAAGGTGATCCACATTGAACACTTGATGTCGACCAGTGAAGGAGGGTTCTTAGCTCAAAAGCATCATCAACACAACCTTTGTAATGGTGTAAGGTCCATAGAGGAGTGATTTTTTTTTATGGGCCCCTATAAGCTATCCCTTATGGAAATGCAACAAAACCTTGTCTCCCACTTCAAACTCGCATGGCACTCGGTATTGATCATGACAATGTTTATACTTGGTATTTGATTTTATAATATATCGTGGATTTACAAGTGAATGTGTTGAATTTTTTCAATAAAATTGATAGCTTTGTCAAATTTAAATTGAACATGTGCAAATTATGCTTATGTAGTGTTTAGTCAATTTAGTGTGTCCGAAATCGCTAGATAAGTTATCAATCTGGGAGTCGTAAAATAATGAAGTGTGGTGCACTGTATGTGCAAGACAACCTCTTCCTTACTTTATTGTTTTCAGTTTTTATCTTGTTTTGGGGTTTTGTTCTTGTTGGTTTCCTAAACTGTTTAATGAAAATGACAATCCTAGTGTAAGGTTTCAAGAATACTTTTAAAGATCAAGTATGGATGTAGAATTGAAGACAAGGTTTGTGCATTTTATGGTAATTTCCAAACTTAGCACTTCAAAGTTCTCAAAACATGCTATTTATAAAATCAGAACTTGAACAAAAGTGTAAACATGCGCTACATAAATCAAGCAAAAGATGAAGTACTGGAAATGAGGTTACTGTCTCTACTGTCCATCTAATTACAAAATTAAAATCTAATAAACTATTGCACTCAAAATCAAAAAGTAAAGAAGTTGGAAACAAGTCACCGATTTCACCCATAATCACAATATTTCGTCAATTAACTTCTAAAACAGGGTTAAGCTAAAGACACCGGAAATATCATCATATGGCATGAAATAATGACATTTAAACTATCTACTTGCAAACTAATGAAATAAAAATCAATTGCTTTACCTACAATCACAATAGCTCGCCAATTAACTTCTAAAACGGGGTTAAGCTAAAGGCACCGGAGATATCATCATATAGCATGAAGAACTGATATCTAAACTATCTAAAATCAATAAGCAAATCTCACTAAAATCAAAGCATAACAACTGGAATTAAAAGCTAAAGTTCAGCAGAGGAAGCAAGTCTCAGATCACCACTTGATGCAAAAAACTACATTAAAAAGCTCGAGCATAGCCTATCTTGAAATGCACTGATCAGTGTTAGTGGAAAATATACCAATGTTGCAAAAACATGTACAAGAGTAAAACAATTAAAACCATAAAAATAACATGAGAAATGTATAGTTCAAATAAGAGACAACATGCATGAAAAACTATACAAAATGAAAGATGAGCCTCAGCTAGCAGGGACCCCCTACACAACCTTGGATTAATACACTGTCACTTCAAACCACGCTTTAAACAGTCATATGAAAAATAGATTTTTTGTATTATGAAACTGAGGATATGTCTCTCGATTACAACAACAAAATAACTCTAAAACAACCGCATCAAGACTAACTACTTGCGTTGCAAATGCTTATATTTATAGAGGAAAATAGATAACTATCTTTTGGAGAAAATTCTTCAGGAATAGACACGTGAATAGGTCAGGATCCGGAAGTTTAGCCTCTTGGTTGCCATAAACATTAAATCTACGCAAAGTGGAAGTTAGATTGCACTATGGAGACAACTTGTATATGGCAAGAATGGATCCATGAATCCAGGAATGGTTTCAGACTTTTTCACATGCTGGAACAGAGTCCTAGTTGACGTAGGACTCTCTGTTGACCATCCTTTGATTGTTGCCTTTCTTCACAAATTCAGCTAAGCAGATAGGACCTTGCCCATGTGTGGATCATTTCTGAGATGCCCATGTGTCTCGTTTCTCCTGTCCACACCTGTAACCTATAGAACAATGGAAATGGTTGCAGAATTGCGAATTAGCTATGAAAAGTGGCTACATTTCGTAGATGATGAACAAAATCAAAATCAAATAGCACACACAAGGATATAGTTTGAAAATCACTTAAATGCACTCCTGAAATCAATATGTAACAACTTTTGATAGCTTATGAGGCACTGATGTGGGAAAATAGAAGAGAAAAGGTTTAAGAAATTATGTAGAAAGAGAGGTAGTTCTGGGGCTCAACATACCCTCACTGTGAAGATGTTGCATGTCCTCATGCAACCAAAACTGTGACTATCCTTCCTTCAATTCATCTTCTCTGAGACTTTTGCTAATACATTTAACCTTTTCTTCTTCTTCCTTGGTGTCATTGTCATCTTGGGCTTCATCATAAGGCACCTATATTTGAGGTTGATAAGGGTTCTGCTCAACCTCCTATTCTTCTTCTTCAATTTCCTATTTTTCTTGTGCCATAATCCTAAATGTAGCATGGCATTGTCATGGATAATTTTGTCCAATTTGTTTTGCTCTTTCAATGTCTCATGTTCCCTTTAGATATGTTTGTTCAAGACTTCCAGTACATAAACTTCTTTTTTTAATGATTGGACCAAAGTTTCCTGAGCTGTACCTGGCTGATTAGATGAAGTTCCCTGTTTTGTTACAGTATTTTCCAATGATTTAATAAACTAATACATCTGTTTCCGATTTTGATCAATTTCTGGTGTGGTCTTCCTTGGATTGATTTCAAAATCTAATTGACGAGAAGGAGAATAATGTGGACTATGATCAGGAGGAGTGATTTCTGGTGACTGATCTAGTGTTCTAGGTCTATGAAGTGAGCTCCTTTGATTTGCGTTTTCTTCAATTTGCCCTTTAGTATAGAGCTCCTTAAACCCTGTGAGCTTGTATCTCCTTTTTCTATACTCTGCTTCTCCTTTCCTTCTTCTTTTTCCTTAGCTGACTGTTCCTTAAGATGAATTAGTCTCTTAGAAAATACTTTTTCTTCTTCCAAAGAAGATTCTGGGGTCTGATAAATATCTTCAACATTTATTTTCCCTTTCTGTTTTACTTGTTTTCTAATCTCAATCAATGTTTCAGACAACATTTCTTCTTTACCGATTTCCTTGGTTATACTAGTAGGAGTATCTTGAATATTTATATTTCTTCTTTTTCTCTTGCTTTTTATTGTTGAGCTTCCCTTAGACATTTCAGGTGGGTCCTGGAAGAAATTCCTAATTAGGAATTGTTCCCATGTATCCTTCCTCTCTTTCAATTGATTTTCAACCAGAATTTTAATAAGGCCACGATGATAGAGATTGGGCTCCACATCATCTAGATTCTTTTGCACAGTGGTGGACATCTTTATCAAGCTACTCAACAAGAAATAAGGATGATTGATGGTTTCACTCTCCAAGAAATTCATTAATAATCTTATATGGTACATGTACATAGAGCCATACCTTCCTTCACACGTAATGAATTTCTGAATTATCAATAACAGACTAGTCCATTTTTCCTTTAGGGATGAAACAATAATTCCTCGTTTAAAAATAGATATGTCCATACCTGGGTTACACAGAATGACCCTCCAGACCTTTTCTTCGAAGTCCTTATTCTTAAACCATCATTCTCCTTCTTGTGGAAGCTCTGGTTGCTGCTGCAATGGATGACTCTATTATCGGGAATCTGATATCCCCAATTTCGACTTCCATGCCATTGAAGGGCCTTGAAAACATCTTTGTGATTTCCTTATTATGACCCTTGAACTTCTTAATAAACTAGAACCATCTTGCTTTCCTTAACGTGCTCTTTAGTTGTGGATAACCCTCCATACATTTAGCTCCGTCAGGCTCTGTTCTTACTATAAGACCCATTCCTCCTTCTTACTTCAAAGATACCTCTGTAGATGATGGTTTCAAGAGAGAAGAATGGTTATATGAGCAGAAAATGGAAGAGGGTTGCAGAGAAAACTAGTGATTACAAAGCGGGAAGAATACAGAGCATGCAATGAGAGTGGGTTCAGGGAGCAGAGGTTTGTGTAAACAAACCTTGAATCATAAAACTCTGTGTGAAAGTGTGGAGACAGAGTGAGACTGGTGAAACTAAACAGAGTTTGAAATAAATGGCTATGGAGTGGACGTTGGTGGATTCATAAAATGACTGCGGAGTGGAGTGTCAGAGGGAGAGAGTGTTGGGTGTGGAGCCTGATTATCTTCTATATTCAAAAGTACCGCCACATTGGACCCTAGCTCAATATGGGGGCGGCAACGCCGCTCGTAAAATATTCGCTGCAAGGGGGGTCCAAGGGGGGGCGGCAGCGACCTTTGGGGAGCCCCCCCTGGCGGGGGGTTTCGGGGGCAGCGCCCCCGAAGCTAAAAATAGCTGTAAAATTTCCTTGTAAAAGTATAGTAATTTCTAGTCAATCTGGGCCGTTCATTAGGCAGATGATCTAACGGTAGAACTTATGTTTAGTTTAGGGTTTTTTTCCCTAGAAGGAAACCCCTCTCTTTGTATGGGGGCATTGTATTTGAGGCTGTGAAATAGATGTGTATTCTATGAGCAAGAAATAGAGAGGTGAGACTATGAGAGGAAACAAAGGATATTACAACGGATTTGCTGTAGGTTATGTCTCTTCATTTTGCTGGATAATAGAAACGAAGGACTGGCTGTTCGGGGTGGACGTAGCCTAAACTGGGTGAACCACGTATATCTATGTCTCTCTTGTTTTGTGCGTTTTCTGTGTTTATATTTCTGCAATATTTTATGTGTTCCATTGCTCTGTAATATATAATATTCTAACAATTGGTATCAGAGCTGAAGGTCTATTTGGTTGATAAACTCGCAGGAAAGAAGGGTTCCTGGTTCGAGTGGGAGAAATGGCGGAAGATGGTAAGTTTAGGGTCGAAAAATTTAACGGCCAAAACTTCTTGCTGTGGAAGATGCAGATGGAATATTATCTGTATCAGAAAGATCTATATCTACCATTGGCCGAAAAATCAAATATGCCGACGGGTATGAAAGACGAAGAATGGAACCTTCTCGATAGAAAGGCACTCGGAACAATACGGTTGTGCCTTGCTGCGTCAGTCACCTTCAACATTTTGAAGGAAACCACGACAGAGGGTTTGATTCAGGCGTTGTCGAAACTATATGAAAAACCCTCGGCCTCAAACAAGGTATTTCTTATGAAACGGTTATTTAATATGAAGATGTCAGAAGGTGGATCTGTTGCAGACCATTTAAATTATTTTAATACAGTTACAAGTCAGTTAAGTTCTGTAGGGGTAAACTTTAATGATGAAGTTAGAGCTCTGTTATTCTTGTGCTCATTACCAGAAAGTTGGAATGGCTTGGTAATGGCCATTAGTAACTCCGTTTCTAGATCTAGTACTTTAAAGTTTGATGATGTTATCGGTGCTATCCTTAGCGAGGAAATGTGACGGAAAAGCTCCGGTGAGACATCGAGAAATGCTTTGAGTGCAGAGTCTAGAGGAAGAAAAATGGAAAGAGGAAAGAGCTCAGGATATCGCAGTAAATCAAGGAAAGGAAGATCCAAGTCCAGATCGGGGATAGTGTGCTAGAAATGTGGAAAGAAAGGACACCTAAAGAAAGACTGTAGATCTCGGAAAGGAAAAGAAGGAGATGCACAACAAGAAAACAATCATGAAGAAAATGTGACAGGTGAGGTGTTACAAGATGCTTTGATTCTTTCTTTTGAAAACATTATTGATTCCTGGGTGGTAGATTCAGGGGCCTCATTCCATGCCACACCTGATAAGAAATATTTTCATGACTATGTTCAAGGAGATTTTGGACAAGTTCGTCTGGGTGATGATAAACCCTGTAAAATTGTTGGAATGGGTAAGGTTCTTGTAAAACAGCAGAATGGAAACCAATGGCTACTAAAGGAGGTAAGGCATGTTCCAGATTTAAAGAAAAATCTGATTTCAACAGGGCAGTTAGGCGGTGAAGGTTGTGTGACAACTTTCACAGATAAAGCTTGGAAGGTCACCAAAGGAGCCCTGGTAATAGCAAAAGGCGAAAAGGTTGGTACATTGTATATATGCAATGGTATTTCTAACTCTGTTAATGCTTTGACTTCCAAAGGAGTAGATGCAGCATTATGGCATCATAGGCTCGGACACATGAGTGAAAAAGGGATGAAGATTCTTCACTCAAGGAATTTGTTGCCAGGTTTGAAGAATGTTGATTTGGACTTCTGTGAGAACTGCATTTATGGAAAACAGAAGAGAGTCAGATTTCTCAGAGTTGGGAAAGAAAAGAAGAGCGAAAAATTTGAGCTTGTGCATAGAGACGTATGGGGACCTGCTCAGGTATCATATCTCGGTGGCTCTCATTATTATGTTACCTTTATTGATGATGCAACTAGAAAAACTTGGATTTATTGTATTAAGAATAAATCTGATGTATTTGATACTTTCAAGAAATGGAAAGCTTTGGTTGAGATTGAGACAGGAAAGAAATTGAAGTGTCTTAGATCAGACAATGGAGGTGAATATTGCAGCAAAGAGTTTGATAGGTACTATTCAAAGCATGGAATTCGCAGAGAGAAGACAGTCCCAATAACACCACAAGAAAATTGTGTGTCAGAAAGGATGAACAGAACAATCATGGAGCATGCAAGGTGCATTAGATTGCATGCGAGATTGCCTTTACAGTTTTGGGCAGATGCTGTAGATACTGCTTTTTATCTAATAAATAAAGGGCCTTCAAGTTCCTTGGATGGTGGTGTTCCAGAGGAAGCATGGACAGGAAAAAAGGTAAACTACTCTATTTTAAAGCCTTTTGGTTGTGAGGCCTTTGTCCATATTGATAAAGAAAATAGAACAAAGCTTGAGGCAAAGTCAAAGAAATGTACTTTTATTGGATATGGTGTTAATGATTTTGGTTATCGCTTATATGATTATGAAAATCACAAAATCATTAGGAGCAGAGATGTAATATTCAATGAAAAGGTCTTGTATAAGAATCAGTTGCAGGAAAAGAAAGAAGAAAAGGAAAACAAGGAATATGCAGTTCTTGATGAAATCACTGAAAAAGTAAAGGTGCCTGAAAATAATAATAATCAACAACCACAACAACAACAACCATCACAACAACAACAGGCACCCCAAACACCTGAAAGTGGTGTTAGAAGATATACCAGGATAAGTAGACCCCATGAACGATACTCTCCTTCATTATATTATTTATTGTTGACTGATTCCGGTGAACTCGAATGTTATGAAGAAGCAATGTAGGTTGAAAGTAGGAAGAAGTGGGAGGTAGCCATGGAAGAAGAGATGGACTCCTTAATGCATAACCAAACTTGGGATTTAGTCAAGTTGCCTGCAGGAAAAACTACATTGAAGAATAAATGGGTTTATAGGCTGAAGGAAGAAGATGGAGGAAAACAGAGGTACAAAGATAGACTTGTGGTGAAGGGGTTTGCACAGAAGAAAGGTATTGATTTTGACGAAATATTTTCTCCTCTTGTTAAAATGACTTCAATTAGAACTAGTTTAAGTCTTGTAGCGGCTGAAGATTTGCATCTTGAGCAGTTAGATGTAAAGACAACCTTTCTCCATGGGGATTTGGAGGAAGAGATATATATGCATCGACCACAAGGATATGAGGTGAAAGGGAAGGAGAAACTAGTGTGTAGGTTGAAGAAGAGCTTGTATGGCTTAAAACAGGCTCCAAGGCAGTGGTATCTCAAATTTGACAAGTTTATGTCTGAACAAGGTTATACTAGATGTCACTCTGATCATTGTGTTTATTTGAAAAAGGAAAATGATGGCAGCTATTTTATATTGTTATTTTATGTAGATGACATGCTTGTTGCGGGATCTAACATGCAGGAAATAAATGTGCTCAAAATAAAATTAGCAAATTCATTTGCAATGAAGGATTTGGGAGCTGCAAAACAAATCCTTGGTATGAGAATAACTAGAGACAGGAAAAATCATAAATTAACATTGTCTCAGAATGAGTACATACAAAAGGTGTTGAAAAGATTTAACATGCAAAATGCAAAACCAATTAGTACACCTTTTGCTAGCCATTTCAAACTTAGCAAGGAAATGTGCCCAAAGACCCAAGAAGACATGGATTATATGTCTAAAGTTCCATATGCATCAGCAGTTGCAAGCTTAATGTATGCAATGGTCTGCACAAGGCCTGATATTGCACATGCAATGGGAGTTGTAAGCAGGTACATGAACAATCCAGGAAAGGAACATTGGATGGCAGTGAAATGGATTCTCAGATATTTGAAAGGTACCACAAATCAAGCATTATGCTTTGGTGGTTCAAACATTTATCTACAGGGATATGTTGATGCAGATATAGCAAGTGACAGAGACAACAGGAGGAGCACTACAAGATATGTATTCTCTGTTGGTGGAACAACTGTCAGTTGGGTTTCAAAAATCCAAAGTGTTGTTGCACTTTCAACAACAGACGCAGAGTATGTTGCTGCTACAGAGGCTAGTAAAGAAATGATTTGGTTACAAAGGTTTATGGGTGAATTGGGTAAGGAGCATGATATGGGTACATTATACAGTGATAGTCAAAGTGCCATTTATCTTGCAAAGAACTCAACATTTCATTCCAGGACTAAACACATACAGCTCAAGTACCATTTCATACGATCAGTGTTGGAAGATGGAGAGTTGAAGTTGGAAAAGATACACACTAGCCAGAACCCCGCAGATATGCTAACAAAAGTTGTAACCAGGGAGAAACTGAGAATATGCTTAGTTTCAGTTGGTCTTCAAGGATGACGATGAAGACGAGAAACAACCAGGTCCAAAGAGGAGTCATTTTCCAGAAAATGGAGCAGCAGTGGAGTTGCTACAATCAGTCTCCAAGTGGGAGATTGTTGGGTGTGGAGCCTGATTATCTTCTATATTCAAAAGTACCGCCACATTGGACCCCAGTTCAAAATGGGGGCTGCAATGCCGCCCGTAAAATATTCGCTGCAAGGGGGGTCCAGGGGGGGGTGGCAGTGACCTTTGGGGAGCCCCCCCCTGGCGAGGGGTTTCAAGGGCAGCGCCCCCGAAGCTAAAAACAGCTGTAAAATTGCCTTGTAAAAGTATAGTAATTTCTAGTCAATCTGGCCCATTCATTAGGTGGATGATCTAACGGTAGAACTTATGTTTAGTTTAGGGTTTTTTTCCCTAGAAGGCAACCCCTCTCTTTGTATGAGGGAATTGTATTTGAGGCTGTGAAATAGATGTGTATTATGTGAGCGAGAAACAGAGAGGTGAGACTGTGAGAGTAAACAGAGGATATTACAACGGATTTGCTGTAGGTTATGTCTCTTCATTTTGCTGGATAATAGAAACGAAGTACTGGTTGTTCGGGGTGGACGTAGCCCAAACTGGGTGAACCACGTATATCTGTGTCTCTCTTGTTTTGTGCGTTTTCTATGTTTATATTTCTGCAATATTTTATGTGTTCCATTGCTCCATAATATATAATATTCTAACAGAGAGTTGTGGTCAATTGGCTCATGTCTTCATGATTGGCCATTTTAATAGGTGTAACGTGGATGTACGATTGAGTATGAGTTAAACTCGGAAGAAGATTATGAGACCGTTAGAATTTGATGTAGAGGACATGGTGGAGTTAAGGTGGCTATCAAATTAAATCATTACACATTATGGAGCTTGTGATTTATGAACTATAGAAATTATGTGTTTGAAATGCTATTTGAAAAATGATTTTGCTCATACCTTGGAATCATACCACTTTCGTTTGCTAACTTTAGATTAGCTGCCTCTGTAGGTGCTTTTAGGTGCTGACATCTTCAAAAGATTTTCCTCTTCCATACCTGCATCTTGCTTTTATCAATATTTGGCTAATCACTTGATTGTCACTGCAGAGTAATAGAGGATTAGCTGTAGAATCAACAATCAGCTGTGGAATCAGTATTCAGTTGCTAAATCAGAATTCGATTGCGGAAACTTACACAGTGAACAACACATGGCTTGGCGAAATGAATGGAAATGGATGGAAATGAAAAATGAATGTATGAATGATATATGGAAAGGTGAATATGAAGATAAACTAAAATAAATTTAATGATGGAATGTGGTGGCGAGATGGAATGAAATGAAATGAAATGGAATGAAATAACTATGAGTGAAATGATAGATTTTTTTTCTTGGAAAATATAAGGCGTCAGAAACTTCTGATTTTCACCCTAGTTTTTTTGTATAAGACTGCCAATCAGTGATTGGTTTTCAGGATTATATATATATATATATATATATATATATTTCTTTTTTTAGATGATGATGAAAAGAAGAAAGACTAGGTTGGTGGAGAAGAATGATTCTTCTTCACCAGCCTCATTGCAGAATTATCTTGAATGATTTTGATAAACTCCTCCTTTGAGAGTGGCTTATGATAGATCTTTAATCTGTGACCATTCACAATGAGAGGAGTTTGATTCTCATCAATTGTTTTAATTCTTACTGCTCCATTGCTAATTTTTTTTTTCAATCTCATATGGCCCAAGCCAATGAGTCTGAAATTTACCTTGAAAATATTTGAACTTGGAATCAAATAGCAATGCCCAATCTCCTTTTTGAAACTTTTTGTCCTTAATGTATTTGTCATGCCACTTAGCTCTTTGATGTTGAACTAGAGCAGTTCTTTGAATTGCTTCTTGTCTAATCTCATCTAGTTCATTCAACTGCTCCAGTCTAGGCTTTTGGGCTTCTGATAGATCCATTCCCAATTGAACTACCATCTTGAAGATCTTAACTTGGAAGTCAATGGGGAGCAAAACTTCCTTCCCATAAACAATTTCATAGGGAGTGTGTCCGATTGTGTGGTGAGCTCCAGTATTGTAGCAATAAGGCTGCAACTCCTGGGGCTTCCTTCTTTACTTTTATCAAACCGGTAGTTCGTAACAAACTTGGAAGCGATGGTGTTGTATCCACAAGTAATAGCTCTTACTGTAGGCTGTCACTTGATTAGTTGGCACAAGTTCACTAGGAGCTTAAACCAACTTCTATGAGTTCTCAGAAGAAGCTTTTACTGTGATGGAAGAGAGCTAATTCTACAAGGGCTATTCTACTTGCAGAAAGATAACGAAAACTAAAAGGAAATGCAAACCCTAGCAAACCCTAATTTTTCAAGAAAAGAGATAGAAACTACTGAAATGGGTGCCATTGACTAATGAAAATGTAAATTTTATTTATTCAAGCTACTTCTGAAGAGAAATGAGGAGAAATCATCTCTTTCTACTTTTGAGTATTTTTATGTGGAATTATTATGCTAATGGTTTGACTGGTTGTGATTGTGAAGAGGTTTGGTGGCCAAGGAAGATGGAGTTGACTTTTGTTGAAGGCGAGGAAGGTGTGGAGAGGTCCTAAGAAGTCCTTATCACCCTTTTGGAGACTTCCATTGCGATCAGACTTCGAAAGATCACTCACATGAACTTCTATAGGAGGTTGCAGGGGAGCTACATGAGATTCTACAAGAGGATCTACAGGAGGAGGCTGAAAGTGGTTTTTTGGAGGTTTGAAGGTGGAAAAGTGATGGGAAAAGGGAAATTAAGGTTGGAAGAAGGCGTTGAGGGGTCTAAGACTCTATCAATGAAGATCGGGAATGAAGAAGATGGTTTGATTTGTTCAAAGAGGCGAGAAAGCAACTTTATGGAAAAATACAGGAATTAGGGCAGATTGGAAAAATATGACGAAAGAGTGGGGAAATATTTGAAATATGAACTGGTACAGGTTGTGCTATGGAAGAATGACAAGCTGGAATGTTCTACAAGTGAGATGCACATTTACTTAGTCAACTGACCTAAGTAAGAACCGGGAAAAAAATAGAGTTTGTCTATTTTGACTTAAAATCTGACCTAAAAACATAGTACTACTGATCAGAACTTTATGAACAGAAAATTATGCGAAAAAGCCATGGTAAATGAAGATGAAATGGTCTAAGCATGTGAATCCAAGAAAATATCAACTTCTCCAACTCAAAACATCACACTAACAATTGCATGAAAGGCAAAAACTGTGTTTTTGGAGGCAACAATAGTGCCTTGACCTCAAATCATGGTCCCAAGGAGGAAGAAAGGAGATCAAGAACTATTGGTAGCCTTTTTGGATCTTTCTATGCTACTAAAACAAACTACTTAAGAAACTTGAAGCAAGAACAACTAATTTAACCATCAAAAGTAACCTATTTTACCAAAGCAAGCTTTAACCTAAACAACAAAAATCAGTTTATGAATGCAAGAAAAAAACATATAAATACACAAAGGAGGTACTGGCACTTGGGTTGGGCCCTAACCGAAGAGCTACAGCCCTCTAGAAAATATCAACGTTGGTTCAAATTTGGATTCCTCTTCATTGATCAAAAAATAATAGTTACATCACAAAACTATCTGCAAAAAGAGCTCGAAAATGAGCTGAGTACAAGACTGCACAAAAGTGCGAAAATAGACTATCAAATGGCTAACCTACTAAGGCTTGAAGCCTTCTTATTTACACAAGTGGGGACTCCCAACAGTCCTCCTAAACATAAGGAATTCGACTGCCTAAACTGAAGATAACAACAACTCTACTAGACTTGCTCGGTTGCTCCTTTTGATCATCATTGTGGGCCTTTGTACTCTGAGCTGCTGGTGGATAACTCGAGGAAGGGGTCATTAATGTAGGAGAAACCCCTCCTATAAGTCCTCAGCCTTGTTTCCTCCAGTTTAGCTACCAATCTGCTCATAAATGCTTGGTCCTTGTCCAAAAATTTCTAAAAATCTGCAATAAATTATCATTAGACTATGTGGCAAAGTGACTATCCCCATTCATTGTTTTGACATAGATATATTCAAAAACATACACAAAACTATTGAGAAGGGTGGATTAAATGAAAATAATAGGCAGAATGAGCCCATATAGTTACCCATTTCTGGGGCTCATCATCACTCCCATGTTGAATGGGTTGCTCATCCTCTGAGCAACTAATCCAATTCTTCAACTTTAATAGCTTTAACAGCGTTCCTGACATCCCAAGCCTCTGAGGTGATGTCCTCTTCTATGTCATGAAAACCTGAATTTTTGTCCACTTCCTCCCATTGTTTTTTTTCTTCCTCCTCCTTGACCCCTTCCAACAGTCCTAACAGTAATGGAGGATTGAACTTAAGACCAATCCAGTTGGCCTTCAATTTTTGCATTGATTGTTTGTATAGGGGCACTCTCATCATAGCTTCCCTCATTATGGTTGGGGAGAGATTTCTCTGATCTTTAAGCTATATGACAATGTATTCCACCTTCTCATGAAAGCATGAAGGCAGTCATCGCCAAATAATCTCTCCATATCTTCAAAATGAGCGATATCTTGTGCTTGCCTGTCAACATAATCAGGGAGAACTTGGGGGTTGGCTGCAAGGTGTTCATGGGCATAAATAAGAGCCAGTGGTTCTGCCCTTATCACCAGGGGCTTACTTAGTTCTTTTGCCATTATCTTTTGAATTTCCCCTACTCTCTTTTCCTCATGGCTCATCTAGGAAGCCATAGCCATGAGCTATAGGTCTCCTAGTGCAGAATTTGGATCCCATAAGTTCATGTTTGGTAGTGCCATATTATGGAGGTAAAATTATGAGAATTTGGCTTTATCCTCGGCTGAACTATTGTCACATAAATGCATAAACTAACCTGGTACCCCTTTGGGCTAATGTTTTGATCTAGATTTGGAGCCATTGGTCTTTGAGATATAGTGCATAGGATCTAGCTAGTTGTCTACACTGAAATGCCTCCATTGCCTAGCTGGCCATGTAGGCCATCTGTGCTCCCTTTTCCTGCAACTGCTATTTCAAAATCAACACTTTAGCTGCTGTCTGAGATTCTTTTTCTTCCTGCTGTTTCATAAGCATTTCAACATCGGTCAGTGGCTCTTTCTCTTGCTGTTGTTTCTGTGTTGCTTCACTGTCTACTAGGGGTCCTTCTTGTTGTTGCTGCTCTTGTGAGATCGACAACTTGTCTTCCCCTTTAGATTCCCGTTCTTGTAACTGCTTTTTCAGCAATTCATTTTCTTGCTATAGTTGGGCTCTTCTAATGCTCTCTGTGTGTCTTACCATGCCCAACTCCCTTCTTAACTCTCTCAACTGGTCTTCTATGTGCCCTATATCTTCAACTCCTTTAGATTTAGAAATATGCATCCAGGTGTGGGTTCTGACCCTTTCTTGTTCTAATTCAAAGAAAAGAGGTAAAACGAATTTTTGTGGGATGATCTTCCCACCTTTTAGGAGATTGTAATAGGAGCCTAAATTAGGATGAGGGCTTGGTTCATGTATCTCTTTGGCCTTGCCTTCCTCTTGTGATTGTTCTGCTGCTTTCTCTTCTAATTTTTCAGTTTCTTTCAGCTTGGCTAGTGTCTCCCATAGAGAGGTTTGAGCTTCATGTAGGACTACTTTGGAGTCCATCAATTTGATTCTTTCCTTCCAGGTGGAAGTTTTGGGACTCCCTCTCTCATAGGTGACAAAGATTTTGGAGGGGGATTCCTCCTTTTTCTCAGTAGGTGGATCCTCAATTATTATAGGTTCTTTTATGGTGGCTGGGGCTTGCCCAACTTAATCCTGGTGCTCCTACTGGCCTTGAAATACATGGATGTTTGTCTTTTTCTTTTTCCATTTTGTTTTTTTGGAGTGCTCAATGCAACAAGCACAATTGCTGCTTCCTTTGTCAATGTTTTAGGGGATGTTTCTTTCTGTTATTCTTTTCTTTCATCTTCTGCAGTCTTTTCTCTGTCTACTATTTTTGCTTGTGTCTCTGCTATCTCTGGTGGTGTCTTCTCTTTTTCTTGCTGGGTCCCTACCTCCCCTGTGGTAGTCTTCTTCTGGGCTTTCTTAGGCTTTTTCTTCTCAACTTCAGTTCTTTTCCTCTTCTCTATTTTTGAGGGTTTTTTTCTTTTTTGCAATAGGTACAATAGTGGATTTGTCAAGTTTCTCATCTTCTTTCTACTTCTCCTTTATTTCCTGATCCTCCTTTGTTTGAATATTTTATGTCTCCTCATGAATTTCCTTCTCAATTTCCTCTTTCTCTTCCTCCTCCTCACTGCCTGATGGGCTAATGTCCTCAACCAAAGTTTTGATGTCATCTCCTCTAGACATATTCCTGAAAATTTCCAAAGCTAGGGGGATGGTATATGTGTAGGGAATCTTCCACCAATAATTTAATGAGGCCATGGTGGGCCAGCTGGTCTGAGACACCTGCATTCAACTTGGTGCCACATTCTATCAAGGACTGGAGGAGGAAAAGTGGGAGACTGAGTTTCCTAATTGCAAGTAGGTCCATCCCATATCTCAATTCATGCAATAACCTGAAGTGATAACCATAAATTATACTGAATCTTCCTTCACAAGTGATATATTTCATTATCTGGTAGCTGACTTCACTCCATGGAGGAGGTAAGCTTGTCCTTCTGACCCCATCTTTATCCTCTACATGATGCTCCTCAGGCTGAAAAAATATCTTCTTAGCAACCTGTCCCAAGTTTTTCCTTCTTGCTCCAAGGGAGCCCAAGTGGAAGATCTGTTATTCTGCTAATGAAATCAGGTGTAAGCTCTAGGGTCAGACCCTTGAGACTGACTGTAGCATGTGTTTTTGAATGGGATCTTAAGGACATAAAAAATTCTTCAGTCACCTCATCATCATATCCATGAATTCTATCAAAGAAAGACATCCAGTTTGTTGTAGTGAAGAGGGTCACTACCTCAGGGTGCTCATGCAATTTGTTGGAGTTCAAAGGCTCCTTTCTCATAAAACCTCTTGGAATGGTGTTTAGTGGTTTCTGAAAGTGCTCAGATGAGGAAAAAACAACAGTTTCCAAAATCAGAAACAAAGGGACAACTGAGTTTTGTTTTTTTATGAAACTGTAGGAGGAATTTCCCGTGTGCTTCTTCTTCACAACACCAGTTTGCAATTTTCCCTTTCTTCAAATTGTTCTCACGTGAATTTTCTTCTTGGTTCTTGGAAGAAATCAATACTTTGACAGAACATGGACTATATAAAATAGTGGTTTTTCACAAAGTAAACAGACTTGCAATTTCGTTTCCTTCCCAGGTTTGACTTCTATGATTGCATCCCCCTTTTTTATAATAGAATGTGAGGAAGAAAAACACAGGTTTTGAATGCAGAGAAGGAAATGGAGAGATTGTGTAGAACTCAGAAAAGACACAACAGACTTTTGAATCTCTGTTTCCTTGTTTTTCTTCAATCAATCCTCTATTTTTAACCACCACCTTATCTAGATATATCATATGCAGAGCAAGTTTTCGAGCCTACCTCATTCCCATCTTGAATTTGACAAAAAATTATGACTTTTTCTGCTGCAGAGCTGCCCTATGTCCTTCCTGTAGAAATCCTCCTGTAGAAGGTGTTACTGCTCCTGTAGAATGCAGTACTGCTCCTGTAGAACCTGATAGGCAGGAGGGTTTTGAAAAACTAGCAGAAAAAGACTGGTTCGTTGTTCTAAAGGTGGCAGATAAGTACTACAGTCGAGAACTTCGTAAATGAAAATGAAACAAAGGGTGGTGGAGGCTTAGACTGCACAATACTTAACTGATGGTGTAATCTACGATGAGGAGGTGAAGTGGCCGGATGGGTACGTTATCCCCATCCAGACCATTGGTCCTATGCCAGTGTAATTATGGTTCTTCATGTCAGCTAACCACCATCACCTCCCTTACTCCCGTTATACGCTGCCACCACTATCGGTTTCAAATGTTTCCCTCCCGAGTTGACATGCCACATGTGCTGACTGCGTATCTGATCGACAGTTTGAATTGGATGTGGCTCAATTGAATTCCACAAGGGTGTGTAAACTAAATGAGGGTGGCCAGTTAGTTGGCCACTAATTTTGCTTAATCGTGACCATTCCCATAGTTCATGCAGTTTTGAAATAATATTCATGCAATCAACGAATAGGTTTAGCCACTTACCTGCTTAGTCGTTGTTGTGCTATGCATGCTTCAGACTTTGGCACTTCATTTCCTTGTTGTTGTTGCTGCTAGTGTTCTGCATGCTCGGCCATCGGCTTATGCTGATGATTTCCCAATCAAGATCCGCTCCTTACATGATTCATACATCTTGCTGCGCTGACCCTGTCTCTGGAGTTTGTTTTTCAAAGGGGTCAGCTTCTACAATAATCCTACATGATTTCCTATAGCTTCTTCTCCTTCTAAAATTCAGTTTGATGCTTGAACAAGCTTAAAAAGATAGCTAACAAAGATTCTGAATGAAAGAAATAGCACCTGGGAGGTATTAGGTAAGAATAAGCAAGAAGAACACTGCTACTTTATTTGTCATCATTTTTTTTGTCTTTACAGAATGAAAGAAGCAGAATTTATGTATTTTGTTTGTGCAGGGAAAGAAATGCAAGTGGAAGTGTGAGTGCATAGGGGTGGAATGGAGAGTTAGGCAGATGGATGGTGGCAGGGAGGTCCACAGGCATTTTAGAAAAACTCCCAGCCCTCGGGTTCTTTTCTAAACTTGATTTTGGCCTTTCTGTAGTTTCTATAGGATCCTCCTATAGAATACACAGAGTTTATTGTACGACACAGAATTTTCAAAACAAATGAGACCAAGGCCTGGAAAAGGATAACGGTGATGGAGGGATGGAATATGAAGGGTGTATGCAGCCTGGAAATGTCTTTTTTATCCTATGTGACCCTCTTGCAACCTGCAATTTGTTCAAAAGAAGTTAGGCTTTTTTTTAGACAATTGGGGTGCCTCTAGGAGGTTTTCACCCTCACTGCCTACCCTGGGTGCCTCCAAAAGGTTTTCACCCAGGGGTCTTTTATTCCTTTTCCTATTTTTTCTGTTTAAATCTGTGTTTTTTTGTGTTTTCTCATGGTGTGGGTGGAGTGGAGACAGCTACCTGCTCCACTACCAACACTGATTTTACCAGATTCTCAATGAACTATTGCTTGCAAAAGGGCTTCCTATAGATATTCAACCTATGCCCATTGACGAGCATGGGGATGGCTTCTTCATCTATGGTCTGGATAAGGATTGAACCATTTTCATTGCAATTTTCTACTGTATATGGTCCCAACCATCTTGTCCTCAGTTTTCCCTTGAAATCTTTATATCTTGAATCATACAACAGCGCCCAATCTCCTTGCTGAAATTGTTTTTCTTTGAGGTGTCTGTCATGCCATATTTTTCTTTGAAGTTGGACTACCTCTAAGTGGAGTAGGGCTTGCATTCTCTATTCATCCAATCCATTTAGCTAAAACAATCTTTCCTTTTGTGCATGGCTGAGATCTAGGTCCAGCTGAGATGCCATCCTTAATGTGTTATATTCAAATTCTATTGACAACAGAGCCTTCTTCCCCTAGACCAGCTCATAGGGTGTAAACCCTATGGTGGTTTTCTAGGTGGTGTTATAGGCCCAGGTGGCCTCAACTAATCGATCTGCCCAATCTTTTCTGCTGCTACTCACTACCTTAGTCAAAATCCCTTCCAAAGCTTTGTTGGCGACTTCCACCTATCTATTTGCTCATGGATGATAAAGGGTGGAAGTTCTGTGCTTAATCTTGTGACGTGTGAGTACATCTTCAACCAAATTGGAGGTAAACTAACTCCCTTGATCTATGACTAATTCTCTTGGATATCCAAACTTGTAGAAGATATTTCCCCTCAAAAACTCTACTACATTTTCTTCTGTTGCTACTTTGATTGCCTTTGTTTCTGCCCATTTTGTCAGATAATCAGTACACACAATGATGTAAGATTTATATTTTGAAGGAGGGTTGATAGGACCCAGAAAGTCCATGCCCCACTTCTTAAATGGCACGAAAGTCACTTGAGGTTGCAGGGGCATCTCATCCCTTGGAGTTTCCCCATCCTTCGAGATCGGTCACATTGGCTGGTGTATCTCCTGACATCTTGATGAAGAGTGGGCCAATAGTAACCTACCTGCAAAATTTTGAAGGCAGTCCTCTTTGCTGCAAAGTGGCCCCCATAAGGCCCATCATGACAAGTTAAGAGGATGTCAAAGATTTCATCCTCCCTGACACATTGCCTCAAAATGTGATTTGGGCCAAGTTTAAAAAGATTGCCCCCAAAACAAGTGAATGGGGCACTTTTCCTCACGATCTTGCTCTTCTCTTTTGAGGACAGGTGTGGTGGAAACTGTGTTGAAACTAAGTAATATGCTATATCAACAAACCATAGAGAGAGTACTAAAATAGAAAATAGGTATTCATCTGGCATTTGATCATCCATCATTCCTTCTCCACCTGCAGGCAGATCTAGTTTAGACAGAAAGTTAGCAACAACATTTTTCTTACCTGGCTTATCAACAATAGTCAAATCAAATTTCTGCAATAAAAGTAACCATATAATGATACTAGCATTTACATCAGTTTATTCATCAAATACCTAATTGCATCATGATTAGTGTGTACGAATGTTTGATAGCCAGTGATGTAGTGTCTGAACTTGTTTAGGGAATGGACTACAGCTAGGAGCTCCTTTTCGGTTATAGTGTAGTTTAATTCTGCCTTGGACAGGTTTTTACTGACAAAATATATGGCATAAGGTAGCTTCTCTTCAACTTGCCCTAAGGCTGCTCCTATCACTTTGTTTGAGGCATCTGTGTGAATGTGTAAAGGAAGGGCCCAGTTTGAACCTCTCAAGATTGGGGCAGTTACCAACTAACCTTTCAAGGCATCCGGAGCCACTTGACAGTTCTCAGTCCTTATAAACTCAACATCTTTTCCCAAAAGACCAAACAATGGAGAGGCTAGATTACTAAAATCCTTAATGAATCTCCTATAATACCCTGCTAAGCCTAGAAAACTCTGAACATCTCTTACTTTTGAGGAGGTGGGACCCTTTGGATGATAATAATCTTGTTGGGATCCACCTGTAATCCTTGTTGAGAAATTGTATGACCTAGCATGGTCCCTTCAGTCATCAGGAATTCACATTTTTCAGGATTGAGGGATAGGTTCATTTCAATACACTTGGCTAAAACTTTTCCCAGGTTAGTCAAATCTTCCTGGAAGTTAGAACCATAAGGGGTGAATTCATCCATATATATCTCCACTGAATCATGAACTAGTTCAGTAAATATGCTCAGTACTGCTCTCTGGAAAGTGGCAGGAACATTGCACAACCCAAAAGGAAGGACCCGGTATGCAAAAGTACCCCATGGACAAGCGAAAGTGGTCTTATCTTGGTCTTTCAGACTGATTTGGATCTGGTTGTACCTGCTAAACCCATCTAGGAAGGAAAAGAACTTCTTCCCTCCAGGCCATCTAACACTTGATCTATGAAAGGCAAAGGGAAATGGTCCTTCTTGGTGGCCTTGTTCGTTCTCGATAATCTACACAGATTCTCCACTTCCTGTTTTTCTTTGGCACTAGCACCAAAGGAGAAACCCATTCGCTGTCAGAGATGGGGTAGATGAATCTTTCATCCAACAATTTTTGCAGTTCTTCTTTGACAATGTCTTTAAGGGGTGGATTCATCCTACTTGTTGTGGGGAAAAATGCCTATGCAGGACAATCCTATCCACCTAAGGTGTGACAGTGCCTTAGCAACAAACAAGTACAACTATACTGGTTTCTTCCTTTATGAAATGTGAAAGAAGAGAGATCAATAGATTTACCGGTGTCTTCTGTTTGTCCCTCGATCCAATCTCCCTTCTCTTTGGGTGTTCACAGCTACTTACCTTCTTGCTTATCCAGCTACAACTTCCTGCAAGATCACAAGAGAACAACTACTTGCGACAAGAGAATAGCTACTTGAGACAAGAGAAGAACACTACACAAAGACAGATGTTCACATTCATAACTAGTTTAGGATTAGAAATAAACCAAATACACTAATACATTCATCCATCAAAATACATCAGCATATAGGAGAAACCAAGATAGCTTTATTGATGAATAACAAGGTTCAGGAAGAGATACAACCCAGAGGGCTCCAATCCAGCATCTCCTTCCCAGCAAATGGAATTCCTATCTTCAGCCCCTTTTAAAGCATTAAGCACCCAATGATTCCAGTCTCAAACCAACAGCAATTCTTTGCAATAAAAAAATTCCAGCCTCTAGATCTCATGGAGGAGAGATCCATATATAGATGTTTGGAGAGAGGATGAGTCAGCTTGAGATCTGACTAGTGTCCTCTCCCTCTGTCAGTTATTGAGTCCACTTGGAGGTTCTTGCTTCCACTTGGAGATTTGGAACCTCTTACTCATCACCAGTCAAATTCCCTGAGGCAAGTGTCATTTTGGAAGCTTCCTGGGTTTTGACACCTTGAGAAATGAGCCTGCCACTTGTCCATTCTCGTTCAGCGCAGGTAGCCTTTGTTCCAGTTGACATTCAACGCAGGTAGCCAGTGTTGGCTTTGACATTCAGCGCAAACAGCTAGTGTAGCCACTGAAATGATCCTGAATTGACTTGTTTTGAGCAGTTTTTTGGTGGAGAACTTCTGTGAATTGCTGTGGTTTGTTAGCCTTGTTCCTCTAGGGGTAGTGTTGTAGGGAAAAGTATCCGACTCGGATGACCCTATCCCACTCTAAGGGTGATAGTACCTCAGCAACAACTGTAAAGAAAACTACTTAAGGTTTACTTCTTTATGAAAGCAAGAGAGAATGAAGAAATGCACTAACCGTTGCCTCGCGCTTAATGTCGAATCCAAACTCTTCTCTTTGCTGCTTGCTCCCGGCTCCTTGCTCTTTTGCTGGCCCAGCTACAATGAGATCCTGCAAAATAACAAAGAAGGAAACTACAAGAAGCATGCATTCATAACTGATTCAAGGATTAGCATAAATCAAATATACAATCATCACAATACATCATTGAAACAAATGCATATAGAAGAACCTCAATAGCTTTTATTAATGGAAGAAGTAAAGTTCTGAGAAGGTTACAACCATTGAAGGCCCCAATCCAGCAACACCTCCCAGCAGAAAGAATTTCTCCTCTTCACCTCCTTCAAGCAATCACCCAATAGTTCTATAGTGAAACCAACAGCATATCATTACTTTGCACAAAATTCCAGCCTCCTGAGCTCATAGGAGAGAGCTCAATATATAGATGAATTGAGAAAGGATGAGTCAGCTTGCAACTGATGTGTAGCTGCCTTGTGTCCTCTCTCTCTTCAGTTGATCTTCAGTTCTTGAGTCCACTTGGAGAACCTTGCTTCCACTTGGAGAAACAGAGCCTCTGACTCATCACAAGGCGAAATCCCTGATCCAAGTGTCATTTTTGGAAGATTCCAGAGCAATGACTCAGTGTGCCACTTGTCCCATCTCGCTCAGCACAGGTGGCCTTTGTTCTACCTGCTTTGCAACGCAGGTACACCATGGAGGAGTTGAGTTTCAGCGCAGAAGCCTAGTGGAGCACCTGCTTTGATTTCAGGATTGCTTGTTTTTGAGTGTTTTCAGGTGGAGAACTGATCTGAGAGCTGTTGGTTTGCTGACCTTGTTCCTCTAGGGGTAGGAACATCATGTTTAGGGACTTTGGATCCCTTGGATTATTGAAAATTCATGCCTGATGCTGCAAGGCACAAAATTGTCTATAACAGATGCCCCCTAAAGTATGAGGTCGTTTATCGGGTGAAATGCTTTATTAGGAGGATCCGAAGTTCATTCAATCTGCTGAGAAGTGTCCTGTAATAAGATACAATACAATACATTATTTTTCATTCTTTTTCATGATCTAGCTGAGGCGGGCATTCCCATGCTCAGCTTTATAAATTCATTTTGGTACATAGCACAGACGATCGTCTGATGATAGACTGATAATTCTCTGCTGAAATTATCATCCTTTGAGAAGGATGATCATCTGCTGCAATGATGTACATATCAAATGTCTTTATATCCTGAATATATATCGCAGCCCGGATGGATGAAACTAGATCCGGGGTCTTCAATCTCTTCCGATCTTCACTCGATGTACAAGTCGATCCATGTGAGAATTTCTTGAAGTCGAACATGGAAAGACATCGCTTGATTACCGGTCAATGATGTAAACCGTTAACAAGTGCGAGAGGAATCACCGATAAGGATGATGACCCTCAAGGTACGACAGTACAATTCACATGGTGGGAATAAAGGACTTGGCGTCGACCACCATGCAAAATCTTCTGGTCGAAGGTCATTGATGTATACCTGTCGCCGGAAGTGAGAAACTTGCCATTGAGGCATGCAAGCTTCAAAGTACTGAAGGGGGTGTTCCTAGATCAACTCCTTGGATAATGAGCTGATGTCGACAAGGAGCGATACGTCAAAGGAGGGCCTTAATGAATCCCACATCAGTGACACGGAACGGAGCTAGTGATTGTGATGAGGTGAAAACAAACTGTGATGTATGATTCAGGGTGGCGGTCATGAAATGGATGAAGGACAATGTATGGCAGTGGATGGGACACGGTTGACTCTTTGCAGAACAACATCTCTTGAACATATAACGACACTGATGTGATGGATTGGTAGCATTACCCCAAATGTGGATGGTGTGGCGAGGACCATGGTGATGAGACCGGTGAATGAAACAACCCAACCCGATGTGATACGGAGGACAAAGTGTCATGTTCAAGAGTGACTTGCTACCATTAAAGCTGTGAGGTTCTCCCAATTTTTCCCCAGTCATTGCTGACCAGTACCTCTTTATTTTTATCAAGCTTGAGGAGGATAACATATGCTTGTTCTATAACCTGCCCTTCGGGCAAGCCCATCGCTATGTTTTAACGAGCCTAGCGATAGGGAAACTCGTTCTCGTCTAAAGACAAGTTTGTCGCTATTTAATGAATTTAACGAGTCTAACGACAAGGATAACTCGGTCCTTTTCATTTTTAGAGAGTCTGAAAAGGTACATAAAGTCAACTCCAGAATTCCTTTTTCGTCATCTAATCCCTTAAGTCCAAAAAAGTATAAAACAATACAGAAGGGATGAATTTTCGATTGCTTTAACGAGCCGAACAAAACAAGCGCTCGATCTTTTTGTGCAATAATCCCTCAGGTCCAAAAAGATTAAAATCTAGAGGAGGGATAGCTCTTCCGGTCGTTTAACGAGCTGGAAGGCCAAAACTCGGCAAACTTTTCATATTTTACGAGTCAGGAGAAAAGAGATCAAAGAAGACTCGTCTTTTGAGGAACGAGTGATAAACAGGGATAGCAGCAGATTCCAGGTACAGGTTGGAATTCTCCAATCACGGCAGTGTCACAAGGATGGCTAAGTGAAATCACTCTTCGCAGCTGTTCCTCAAAATGGGTAAACAAACATATGGAGATGAACGATTGGCCAAATGAACGGATGGAGGTGAGACTGCAAGAACACGACCAAGGGCTTTAATATGGCTGTCAAAGGTTACATTTACCAAGGTTATTTACCGGTTCATTTTTTTCTAGGTGAGCTTGAACTCTAGGGGAAGATTGCTCACAACTTATGTTTATTTTTTAACGAGCATGAACTATGTGCTAAAACTGCTCGGATCTTGCGTTTATTTTTTAATGAGCATGAACTGTGTGCTAAAACTGCTCGAATCTTGCGTTTATTTTTTAACGAGCATGAACTGTGTGCTAAAACTGCTCGATTATATTGTTTACTTTTGATTTTTTACCGTAACTAGCTTCTCTTTTTCACTGATAGCACTGCATTTTCAAATTGCTGCAACAAACTAGTTAGAAATGAGTAATATTTACTTGAAAATGAGATTAACACATTAATATTTACCTTGAACTACGTAAAAAAGCAAATAAAAAGGGTTTTTACCTCTCACTTTACCATTTCATTTGCATTTTGCTTGTTGGAGCTTTGGAGGAGCCTCTTTTCCCTTGATTTTCATCAGCTGATTCCGGGAGATTCTGCGGACGATTTTCGGCGCCATTTGGACCAGGTAGGAGCTAAACCTTAGCTCTTCATTTTCATGGTTTCATTTTCCTGTTTTATGCCTGTTTTGCTGTTCTATTGAGCCTCTGGGGTTTCGCCAGGGCGCCCTCTGATCAGCGCAGGTTCCCCATTCGAAAACTGCGTTGGGATTCAAGCTGTTTGAAGGCAGCTTGTCCCCCAACGCAGGTAGTACACTGGGCACCTGCATTGGGGCATAAAAACAACAATTTTTCACAGATTTTGATGAAATTTTCGCCAGTTTTTCATCAATTTCAGGAGCTGACTCATTCTCTTGTTTGTTTTGCAGGGATTCTTGATCAAGATGGCCCTAACATGGCGAGAACGAGAACATGAAGAAGAAGATATGATTGCCCTTCATGATCCTGTTACGGTGGGCGCATTACGAGACTGTGGTTTGCTGAAGTTTTTCCGTATCTCTAGCATGAGAGCACAGATTTCTCTACTGCAGTATATGCTTGATGCTTGGGATCCTGTTAACCAAGTATTCCAGATCAGGAACAAACCTATTCCATTGACCGTGATAGATATTTATTTCTTGACTGGCTTGTCAAGGCGGGGTGCCCCCATTTCTTTATCAGGTACAGTTCGGGGGAATGATTCCGTGAGAGATTATGTCCGCCAGTACTGCAGGTAGGGGTCCCAGCCGAGCAGAGACGGCAAGGTGGTTATCCGTGATGTTACTAGCAGGCCTCTCAGGTCCATTCTGTATACTCTTGGTAGGATGGCCGGTAGCGCATCTTTACATGTTGCCAACAGGTCTCATATGCAGCACGCCTTGGAATGTCTCCAACCGAAGATCTTCAATTGGAGTGATGCGGTGCTTACTCAGATGAAAAATCATCTGAACAAGGTGAAGGACGGGAAGCTGAAGAACTTTGGTTTTGGTTCGATTCTGACTGCCTTCGCCTTGGAGAAGATCCCTCTGATGCAACCTCAGTACATTGATCTCGGAGTGCCTTCTCCTACCGAGCCACGTATGCAGCGATGGGTCGATCACATGTCCAGACATGCAGGTCAATCCCAGATTTCTTTCAATGCCGCTTTCTTCAGGTGGTTCGATCGCCAGGAGATGGCTTTTTCCGAGTACCCATATGTTGGTATGGATTTCCGGGGTGATCCGGATATGGTACTACCAGACGGTGCTCAGTGGGATGCTACTGGTAAGAACTTCAACCATATTACTGTTCATTGTTTTCATTTATAATGTTCTTGTGCTTTATTCTATCAAGACTTTAATTGAACTCATGTGTGCTTGCAGATGTCGGTCCTGTTCGTCCGGCAGTTTGTCTGAGACCACCTGTTGCTGCTCCGGTAGAGGAACCTGCTCGGAGAGTTATTATCCGTGATCTTAGCGATACTGAGACCCTTACAGCTGTGCAGGGGCAGGTTGAGAACCTTACCCGTGGTCTTCCGGATGTACAGATTGACGAGTTACCTTTACCGATGCAGCAGCATACTATCGGTGTACCTAGACGATGGACCCGTCTTCTGCGTATGATAGCACAGACTGTGGCTTACTATCAGGAGCATCACTAGGCTACGGTGCCCCCTTAGCACTTTTGAGTTTTTAGGTCACATGACCAATTTTTTCTCGGTTACAGAACATTATGTATGAACTTTATGAACAGCTTATATATATTTTGATTTTCGATTTTCATTCTGGTTGATTTGGATGATTCATATGTACACTTTTTATGATGTGTCCCTTTTATAAATGTTGCAGATGTCTATCTAACACATAGTTTGCTAATGAGTCAGTTAATGTGTTTAAATTTCTTGAAATATGTTGATATTGAATTGAATCAAATCGTCTTTCCAAGATCTTTACTCTTAGGAACATGCGATAAATAGCTGGATTACGAACAGAATATATGCCATTGAGTTGTAGTACTACGAGCTGTGAGTCTAGCCTGACAATTAGTCGGCGTATGCCTCGTGTGACGGCATCAGAGAGTAGTTCTATCAACGCGCTATACTCAGCGATGTTATTCGTTGATTGCCCAATACATACACCTCTGAAACTTACTAACTTGCCACTTGGATCAAAAATGGCCCATGCTGCGGAGGATAGGTTCCGCGAACTACGACTCGCTCCGTCGGCATATCCAACACATGTCTCCATAAGGTTTGACATCTGCAACGAATGAAAAAGGGGAATCACTCAACCAGAACAAGCACTTTGGCGAAAACAAAATACAACAAAAGCATGCAGGTTACTATTTAAGCATAGTAACGCTTGAGGTACAGCCCGTTCCGGGGCTGCGCCAGTGGAATTTCGTCGTAATCTATTAACTCGTAGGCTCCTTTTGCTAACACTCTTTTAACAATATAGGGGCCCATCCATAAGGAATTGAATTTACCTGCTCCTAATTTATCGGATTCTTGGTCATAAAGAAAGACCAAATCACCTTCTGAGAAGACACGGGGTTTGACATTTTTGTCGAACTGAGCCTTGACTCGTTTCTTATGGGCTTCGTTAGCCAAAGCGGCATCACGACGGGTTTCATCCAAGTGGATTAATTCCAAGAAACGAGCCTCTTCTTCCGAAGTTCCGGGGAGGAGATCAATTGCAAGTTTAAGCGACGAAATTTCACACTGGATCGGTAAGACTGCTTCTAGACCGTACACCAATTGGAAAGGTGTGAATCCGGTTGCGTTTCTTACCGAAGTTCGGTAGGCCCACAAGGCTGCATACAGGATTAGGTGCCATCTTCTTTTATGAACTCCGATCATCCTTTGCAACATACACTTCAGGACCTTGTTGATTGCTTCAACTTGTCCGTTGGCTTGTGGATAATATGGAGTAGAGCTGTCGTGAGATAGCCCTAGTTTGGCAGCTAATTCGACCATCATGTGATTGCGGAAATGTGATCCATGATCTGTAACTATAGCCTGGGGTACGCCGAACCTGGCGACTACATGATTGAAAAAGAATAGGGCAGCTGTTTCACCAGTATTGTCCAATGTAGGCATCGCCTCGGCCCATTTGGTAAAATAGTCAACTGCGACTATAATATACCCATGCCCCCCGGTCGAGGTGGGGTTACATTGCATGAAATCGATGCCCCATTTGGCGAAAGGCCCAACTGCAACTATTGGTTGCAGTGGTGCGGGTGGTCTTCTGGTTTTGCTATCAAATATTTGGCAGGAATGACAACTTCAGACTGCGATTATGCAATCTTTAAACATGGTTGGCCAAAAATATCCTGCTCTTAATATCCTTTGGGCTGTAGCGAAACCGGATTGATGCCCTCCACACGTGCCTGAATGACACTCATTCAGGGCTTTTTCGGCCTCTTCATGGGTGAGACACCTCCTCAGAACTGTATCGATACCACGACGGTAAAGGGTATCACCGACGATCACGTAGTCTTTTGCTTGGTATCGTATACGTTTCTGTTCGAAGTGTGAGGTGTCTGGCCGAAACTTTTGGGTTTGGAGATAGATAATTATATCTCCATACCATTCATCGCTTGCAGATATCAAAAATAAAGTCTCGTCCACGATTGATTCCTTGGAAGTTTCATCGTTGGACGACGATGGGAGATCGCATAATAATTCTGCGAATACCAGAGCTTTCTTTGACTTGGATTTCACAAATTCCAGATCAAACTCTTGAAGGATCGCTATCCATTTGGAATACTTGCCCCCCAGCAACTGTCGCGACAGTATATAAGTCATGGGGTTGCAATCTGACAGAATGGTAGTTTTCCTAAAGAGGATATAATGTCGAAATCTCTGTACCGCTTGAACAGCAGCAAGCGCTAGCTTTTCAACGTAAGAATATTTACTTTCTGTATCATTTAAGTTTTTACTTAAATAATATACAGGATGTTCAACTCCATCGACTTCTTGAACTAAAACCATCGCAATGGTTGTATCCGCTGCAGCTAGATACAGGTTAAAATCCCTAAGATAATCCGGGGCGTACATTAATGATGCTTTTACTAGAGACTCTTTCAAAGCGTCAAAGGAAGCTTGCGCAACCTGGTCCCAGTCGAAGGGTACATCTTTTTTCAAAAGATGTGTGTAACCTTTAGCAAGTTCTGCGTAATTTGGAATGAACCTCCTCAGAAAGTTTGCTTTCCCTTGGAGTTTCTGAATCTGAAGCAAATTCGAAGGTGGAGGCAAATTGATGATTGCCCGAACCTTACAGGGGTCGAGACGAATCCCATCTTTAGAGACTACAAAGCCAAGTAAACGACCAGAACCGACGCAAAACACACATTTGTGTGGATTGAGTCTTATCTTGTAGTGTCGGCAACGTAGAAATATCGCTCTTAGATGCTGCGGATGATCAGTCCGCTTTCGCGAATGAGCCAGAAGATCGTCGAGATATGGTTGAACAATGCTCTTGATGTCGTGGAAGGCATAATTCATAGCCCTCTGAAAGGTCGCCCCTGCGTTCTTCAAACCAAAGGGTAATTTTCGATAAGCGAATGTGCCCCACGGACATATAAATGCAGTCTTAGACTGGTCCTGTGGGCGGATATTAATTTGATTATATCCGGAGAATCCGTCCATAAAGGAAAAGATTTCACATCCGGCGCATTCATCAATTATCTGGTCGATGAAGGGTGTAGGGTAGTTGTCCTTTGGACAAGCTTGGTTTACATCCCTATAATCGACGCACACTCGTATTGTTCCTTGTTTTTTCATAACAGGAACAATATTCGATACCCAATCGGTTAGAGGAACCGGGTAGATGAATCCAGCATGGAGAAGTTTCTCAACTTCTGCTTTAATGGCAGCGGCTTTCTTAGGGTGCACCTGTCGAAGCCGTTGTCTTACTGGTTTGACATCAGGATACATTTTAATTTCATGTTCAACGATACTTGAGTCGATGCCTGGCATTTCATCATATGACCAAGCAAAGACATCTCTAAATTCGCGAAAGAGAGCGTTATATATTTCCAGTTCTGAAGGGGAACAACCTTTGCCAACATGAATATTCTCTACAATACCTATTTTGGTCAAGATATTTATGGCTATAGTCTCTTCAATATTGGATAAGTTTCGCTCAGAATCCACCGTGTTTACAGTATTTGTTAGGAATTCAAAGACTGAAGGGTGGTAAAGATCTTTCTGAGTATCTTCTTCATATTCCGGAAGAAGGGAACGATGGTGGTGATCATTCCATGGTGCCCCCTCAATCATCATTGATTGCAAGATTCCTTCGTCAGTCCCATGTACTTTCGACCAAGGATCTAATGGGGTACCATATTCTCTAGATCTATCTACCCAAACGCTCGAAGAGCGCTGATTGGGATTCGCCTCCCAGGCATGAAACATTGATTGCTACAATATTTCAATGGGGCTTGGTGGCAAAACCATTGCATGATCCATAGCGACTTTGCCTTCTGTGTCTTTCAAGGTGGATACCATATTGCATGTTGCTACAAATGGTACATTTCCTATGCAACTAGGAGGTGGTAGCGCGAAAGTTCCCATCATAGTGGGATCTTTCAACAGACCTACTCCAATATCTTGAATCGACCGGTCGCTGCCATGGATCATGGGAACGCTTCCTGTAACTTGTGAACCATTAGGGAGGAAGTTTTGTTGATCGACGACCGTAATCCCTCCTTCAAAGGGGAATGCGATCTTCCTAAAATAAGTCGACACAACAGCTTGCATGGCATAAATCCATGGCCTTCCCAGTAGGATGTTATAGTCAAGATTGCCATCAATGACTTCAACATCTATTTCTACTGTTTTGCCCCCTAGTTCAACTTTCAAGTTACTAAGGATACCGTAAGGGGTATATATCCTTCCGTCGAATGCTTTTAATGTTGTCGATGATCGTGACAAGGTTGGAGATCCTAAAGTTTTCCAGCAACTCATCGACATAATACATGTCGATGCCCCCTCATCAATAATCGTTCTATGAACTGTTTTGTTGAGGGCTTTCACTTGGACGAGGAAAGCTAGTTGAGCTGGTAACTGAGGATCATACCCTTTGTGATCAAAGGATACCAGATTGGAATCTTTAGGATCTACCCCACCAATTGCTGACAACAATGCCTGCCTTTGGGATGGGCAATGTTGTAGTACCTCAAGAGTCGACATAGCAGATGGCGATTGTGCCAAATCTTCCACTATGTTATAATGCTGTGCCGCTCTGGCACGAGGATTAAATGTAGACTTGTGTACTACTCCCTTTGGCGGTTTTATCGTTAATTCGTGCGTGATGGGGGGTACAACTTCTGCCGAAGTTGTTGTCGAACTGCTAGGTTGATCTTTACCTTTATCGTTCGACACCTGTGGATTCCCGTAATCTTTGTTCCTTGTCGAAATCAAAGCATCATTTTGCTGTTTCGAAATCGACAACATAAGTACTTGAGACGGGGAAGCGTTTCCACTATCAACCAGATTTTGACCTGGGTTAGGAAATGGATCACTTGACACAGCTGAGGTATGCGGACTCTTAAAGAACCTCTTTAGCTCAGCTTTGAATGGGCAATTCTTAGTGTTATGATCCTTGTCATCGCATATTTGACATGGATTCGGTTTCCTATTCCCAGGAGGGTTCGAAGAATTTTTCTTAGGGGATGACTCACCTTGTTTATTCTTCTTCCCTTTGTTTTGCTTCTTCTTGCTTCCTGGTTGATTTGTTTCTTTGCCTTTATCTGTCGATACGGCATTTACTTCCGAAGCAAGAATTTCTTCATGCGCATTTTGATTCGAATCCTTACGGGCCTTCTTTTGATTGGTCCTTTTCGGATTCGTGTTTGCGGTGCCAATCACGCCATCGCCGGCATGAGAGTCACTATTTGATTTAGGAGGAGGAGGGATTGAAAAATCTGGTCTAGGGGCGTCTGGTATTTTGTCATAGAGCGTGCCGGACTGAGTATATACTAAGTCCAAATATTGTGCACGAGCAATAACCTGCTCTTCTGTTACGACTCCCCCCTTTTCCACATCTTCCGTTATGGCCGGAAGTAACGACTTTATAAACCACTCAGCTAAAAGCTGATCAGGAACGTATGTTTTAACCATTCTTCGTCGACGTCGCCACTCATGTATATGATCTGATATATGAGTTGCGGTTGTCTGTTTGAAGTTAGTCAATATCTCTGTTCCCGTTTCATACCTTATCGGTAATTGAAAGTGGGTTAAAAATGTCGTGGCAAGGGAGCTAAAATTGTCGAACGAAGCTCTTGGCAATTCTATATACCATTTCGCCGCTGGACCTGTCAATGTCCTTTGAAAGAGGCGAAGCCTTATCGAATCATCATTTAAAGTGTTCGACGAACACCATAGATGAAATGTCATCACATGATTCGACGGGTCTTCACCTGGATTTCCATTGAATTTAGGAATGTCGGATGGGAGTTTGTGCGGGATCACTGGCCACCATGGGGCGTAAGCAATTGGATCATTGGTTAACCGATGTAAATCAGGCAACTCTAAAGTCGCCACGAATGGTAACTGTTGATTCAAGTTAGGGGAAGCGTATCCAGGGTACGATGGAATCGCCTGAACAGTTGGTCTTTGCATACCAGCATAATGGAGTTGATGTTGGTATGACTGATACGGTTGATGGACTTGACCACTATAAAGTGGTTGATTTTGACCATTTTGGATATATGGTTGTCCAGTATTCGCAAAGATTTGTTGTTCAGAACCTTGGTACACTTGTTGGAATTGTGGCTGTTGGTATTGCACTATCCACGGTTGCGATACCATGGGTTGTTGTGCTATACTAACCATTGGACCAAGATGTGGGGTGATTGTACCCGATTGTACTTGTGTCACCCCACCAGTAGGCGATTGTGGTTGGGTCGCAGGGTCAAGGGGCTGTTGCATGAGAACCTGAGAAATCTGAGGTTGACATACAACAGGCATCGTTTGAACTTGCGACACGGTTACAATAACCGGTGTAGTTGGGACGTTCGTCACAGGTACACACTGTTGCATAGAATATACAATTCTTGGTGGCTGGGATAGCATAGGTACCCAACTACTCGTTGCAATTCCACCATAACTTGAATAAGGTTGAGAACTCCCGTATGGGTACCCTCCCGGAGGGGGTAATGAAAGGGCGTACTGCCCCCCATACGGTGGTAATCCAGAACTCAAGGCAATTGATTGTCCTGGAGGACTGGATGGCCTAAATTGATTCCCAAAAGGGTCAATTTGTTGAGTCTCACCATAAGAGTTACCAGACATTACTCCGGAACAAACAGGAACAGACCATACTGCCGAGATAGTCCCTTGGTGGACTCCTTCTAGCGATTGAGAGCTAGTTGGGACAGATGGTATGCCGGCGAACATTGTTGGATTTGCAGCAGGTAATTCTGCCGTCGCCGTGTCATTTGACACAGTCCTAGATGTCGACGGTTGTTCAGACATTTTGAGTCTATCCAATTGATTGCCTAGTGATTCTACAGGAACTTCCACTGGTGATGGACAAACTTCTGTTGTAGCAGGAAATAGAGTGACCCCTACTCCAAAATGAGTTGGAGTGGATACTTGCGATTCCTCTATAATTTCCTCTATCGCAATCAGACCAGGTGGAAGAGGAAGACCGTCAGGTCCGTAATAGATTTCCGGTGCCGAAGAAGGGGTTGTATCAACAATGACAGATGTTTGAGGAACAAAACTCTCTGGACCAGTTACAGATGGAACTGGTTCAGTTATACAAGTATTTGCCCCCAGACTAGGATCAATATTACTGTCCTTCTGCGGCGGTTGAACTTCTTCTATAGAGGCAGGGTTTCCGGAAATGTTTGGAGTAACCAGAATCTCAGATGTTGTTGGAACACTTGTTCTAACTTTTAAAGGAGATTTTGAACTGGTTCGACGAGCTCGCTTTGTCCGGACTGTTTTCGATTCGGAGACAAAGACGGTTGACTCGCAAGCCTCCGAGAACGACGGATATTCAATTGACTTTCTTCCACGATTGCGGATTACTCGATCAACTAAAATATAAAGGGGAAGATTTGTGTTTCCGATTTGAATGAATTTTATTAGACGCTTTTAAACATAACTTTGCTTTTTCATGTTTTAAGAGTCGAGAAAAAGCTAAAGATGACTCTAGTCTCCTTCGATGTATTAACGAGCCCGAAGTGACAAATGCTCGGTTGGACCTTTTCAGTTATAGAGTTTGAAAAGGGCCAAAAGAAACTGCTCTGGAGATCTAGGCAGAGGGTGTGCCAAACCTTTCGCGAAACCACAGAATACGTTTTACGGTACGGGTGGTCGATCTTCGTGAATGCTGTGTTCACTGCATCGCGATCAGTAGGGCGGCCGACACGGCTTCCTAAGGATAAAGGATAAATGCCTATAGGGGTCTCCCAATATATACGCGACGGTACGTGGGAGCACAAGTCCGTATTAGTGCTATCGTCCCTCAGGAGGAATCACCCACCTTCGTAGAGATCGACAGTCACTACGTTTAATGACGCCGGAACACATCTCTAGCTTAGACCTCTATGTGTTTGCGTTATGTTTCAATGCGTTGTTAGGTTCATTCAGTATATTTTAAGTTGATCTTTTTAAAGTTTGCCTTTCAAGGTTCACCACGAGATGTATATGAAAAATCCTAAATGCAGCCTAAGATGAGAAGCAAGCTTTTTCAAATCTTTTTGACTGATGAAAATCTTAACTACTGAGGGAGAAGAAAGGCAAATCTTTTCACACAGTTCATACAGCACAAACTAATGCACTTTCTCCTAAATCATCATGCAAACTTTTCAAATGCGAAAATACACAATGCAAGTATTTCTTTTCCCTTTCTTAATGTTGATGCACTACAGAAAGAAAGTTGTTATATAACTTTGATTTCGATTTCAAGCGAAAGTAAACAAGCTAGTCCAAAATCAAAAGACACCTTAAGATTTACTTGTTTAAACACTGGAAATGCATGAAATCAAACCATAATGACGAAAGTAAAAAAGACTAATCAGCTATGGACAGCAAACAAGCTAACTCTTTAGACCAGCAAAATGCCTAACACAGGTTCAGATCTAAGAGGCCAAAGCAAGACTAGTTCACTTTCGTTATGGGAAATTGTAAATGATGTAAGAAATACAAAAGAACAAGTACAATTTCGTTATATAATAGAGGCGGAATGATGGCAAGTAAGGTTGGTTTCAGAACAGGTACAAGACTGGTAACTGGCTGCAAAATCTATAGTGAAAACAGGCAAGAAAAAGGGAGGAAACCCCAAATGCACAAGGCAAAATTGGGCCAACGCAGGTGCTGCACAGCCAGTCTGGCTCTCAGCGCAGGTAGCCCCTTCGGGACCTGCGTTGCAAAGCAGGTAGCCTGTGTACTACCTGCTTTGGAAAACGAAAGTTGCGTTTTCTCAGTTTCCGGGTCACAATTTTCTCAAAAATTCACAGTTTTTGCTCAAATCAGAAGCTATCAGTCAAGCACACACTAACGGATGACAAGGAAGATGAAAAGCTATCACTAAGAGCTTACAAGGATCCTTGTAGATCAGCTCTTCAAATCATGAACATGCTCAGAAATGAGCTAGAGTAGCTGCCCTCTACTTCGCTTTTGATATAGTCAAAAGCTTTTCGATTTGGTACTCTTTTGTTCAGGAAATGAATAGCAAAATACTACAAACAATCAAACATATACGATCCCCAGCGGAGTCGCCAATTTGTTGTAGGGAAAAGTATCCGACTCGGATGACCCTATCCCACTCTAAGGGTGATAGTACCTCAGCAACAACTGTAAAGAAAACTACTTAAGGTTTACTTCTTTATGAAAGCAAGAGAGAATGAAGAAATGCACTAACCGTTGCCTCGCGCTTAATGTCGAATCCAAACTCTTCTCTTTGCTGCTTGCTCCCAACTCCTTGCTCTTTTGCTGGCCCAGCTACAATGAGATTCCGCAAAATAACAAAGAAGGAAACTACAAGAAGCATGCATTCATAACTGATTCAAGGATTAGCATAAATCAAATATACAATCATCACAATACATCATTGAAACAAATGCATATAGAAGAACCTCAATAGCTTTTATTAATGGAAGAAGTAAAGTTCTGAGAAGGTTACAACCATTGAAGGCCCCAATCCAGCAACACCTCCCAGCAGAAAGAATTTCTCCTCTTCACCTCCTTCAAGCAATCACCCAATAGTTCTATAGTGAAACCAACAACATATCATTACTTTGCACAAAATTCCAGCCTCCTGAGCTCATAGGAGAGAGCTCAATATATAGATGAATTGAGAAAGGATGAGTCAGCTTGCAACTGATGTGTAGCTGCCTTGTGTCCTCTCTCTCTTCAGTTGATCTTCAGTTCTTGAGTCCACTTGGAGAACCTTGCTTCCACTTGGAGAAACAGAGCCTCTGACTCATCACAAGGCGAAATCCCTGATCCAAGTGTCATTTTTGGAAGATTCCAGAGCAATGACTCAGTGTGCCACTTGTCCCATCTCGCTCAGCGCAGGTGGCCTTTGTTCTACCTGCTTTGCAACGCAGGTACACCATGGAGGAGTTGAGTTTCAGCGCAGAAGCCTAGTGGAGCACCTGCTTTGATTTCAAGATTGCTTGTTTTTGAGTGTTTTCAGGTGGAGAACTGATATGAGAGCTGTTGGTTTGCTGACCTTGTTCCTCTAGGGGTAGGAACATCATGTTTAGGGACTTTGGATCCCTTGGATTATTGACAATTCATGCCTGATGCTGCAAGGCACAAAATTGTCTATAACAGGTAGGAACAACATGTTTAGGGACTTTGGTTCCCTTAGTTTATGGACATTTCATGCTCAATGCTGTAAGGCACAAAAATGTCTATAAAAGTTGCCCCCTAAAGTATGAGGCTGTTTATCGGGCGAAATGCTTTATCAGGGGGATCCGAAGTTCATCCAATGCTGGGAGGAGACCTGTAATACAATACAATACAATACATTATTTTCCATTCTGCTTTCATGATCTAGCTGAGGCGGGCATTCCCATGCTCAGCTTTATAAATTCATTTTTCTGTACATAGAACAGACAATCGTCTGGTGATAGACTGATAATTTTGATGAAATTATCATCCTTTGAGTAGGATGATTATCCGCTGCAATGATGTACATGTCAATGTCTTTATCTTTCCTGAATATATATCGCAGCCCGGATGGATGAAACTAGATCCGGGGTCTTCAAACTCGTTCAATCTTCACTCTAAGTACAAGTCGATCCATGTGAGAATTGTTCTGAAGTCGAACATGGAAAGACATTGCTTGATTACCGATCAACGATGTAAACCGTTAACAAGCGCGAGAGGAATCACCGATAATAATAATGACCCTCAAGGTACTGCAGTACAATTCACGTGGTGTGAATAAAGGACTTGGCGTCGAACACCACACAAAATCTTTCGGTCGAAGGTCATTGATGTATACCTGTCGCCGGAAGTGAGAAACTTGCCATTGTGGCATGCAAGTTTCAAAGTACTGAAGGGGTTGTTCCTAGATCAACTTCTTGGATAATGAGCTGATGTCGACAAGAAGCGATCCGTCAAAGGAGGGCCTTAATGAATCCCAGATCAGTGACACGGAACGAAGCTAATGACTTTAATGGAGGTGAAAACGATCTGTGACATATGATTCAGGGTGGCGGTCATGAAAGGATGAAGGATAATGCATGGCAGTGGATGGGACACGGTTGACTCTTTCTGAACGACTTCTCTTGAACATATGGCGACACTGATACGTTGGATCGGTAGCATTACCCCAAATATGGATGGTATGGCGAGACCATGGATGTGACCGGGGAATGAAACAACCCAACCCGATTTTGGTACGGAGGAAAAGTGTAATGTTCAAGAGCGACTTGCTACCATCAAAGTTTTCTTTAGTTTCTCCCAATTTTTCCCCAGTCATTGCTGACCAGTACCTCTTTATTTTTGTCAAGCTTGAGGAGGATAACATATGCTTGTTCTATAACTTGTCCTTCGGGCAAGCCCATCGCTATGTTTTAACGAGCCTAGCGATAGTGAAACTCGTTCTCGTCTAAAGACAAGTTTGTCGCTATTTAATGATTTTAATGAGTCTAATGACAAGGATAACTCAGTCCTTTTCATTTTTAGAGAGTCTGAAAAGGTACATAAAGTTAACTCCAAAAGTCCTTTTTCGTCATCTAATCCCTTAAGTCCGAAAAAGTATAAAACAATACAGAAGGGATGAGTTTTCGATAGTTTTAACGAGCTGAACAAAACAAGCGCTCGATCTTTTTGTGCAATAATCCCTCAGGTCCAAAAAGATTAAAATCTAGAGGAGGGATAGCTATTCCGGTCGCTTTAACGAGCTGGAAGGCCAAAACTCGACAATCTTTTCATATTTTACGAGCCAGTTGAAAAGAGCTTAAAGAAGACTCGTCTTTTGAGGAATGAGTGATAAACAGGGATAGCAGCTGATTCCAGGTACAGGTTAGAATTTTCCAATCACGACAGTGTCACAAGGATGGCTAGGTGTAATCACTCTTCGCAGCTGTTCCTCAAAATGGGTAAACAATCATATGGAGGTGAACGATCGGCCAAATGAAAAGTGGAGGTGACGGTGCAAACACGACCAAGGCTTTAATGGCTGATAAGGTTACATTCACAGTGGTTATTTACCGGGTAGTGGTTCATTTTTTATTTTAAAATGAGCTTAAACGCTGGTGGAAACACTTGCTCATTGCTTATGTTTATTTTTTAACGAGCATGAAGTCCGCGTTAAAACTGCTCGGATCTTGCATTTATTTTTTAACGAGTATGAACTTTATGCTAAAACTGCTCGATTACCCAGTCATATGATAAGAGTGTCTCATCAAGATTTTATTTTTTATGGAGCTTCATCTCACTAAGCTTTGCTCCGCATCCTTTCTTTATGCAAGTTAGGAAACGGCTAACCCAAAAAACAGATAAATAACCGCTCTTTGCTTGCACTCCAAAAGGTTTGCATGCCCCCAGGTATAAAGTATGATTTCAAGTTTACCCCTCAATTTGTAGATAAAACATTTGTTTTACCGGGAGAGGCCTACCTCTTTCAGGCTACCCAAAGATTGTTCTGTTATTCTTTCAACAAAACACTTCTTCGGCGATGTCTACCGAGATAAAAAAAGGTGAGTGACGAGACCCGCCCTCTCACATAACTTTGACAAGAGAATCTTATTCCAGAACAACCCCTCTTCCAACCACGAACGGGGTACGGACCAGTCATATTCTCCCGCGGAAACCTACCCTATTCCCAAAGTTTTCCTGCTGAAGCAGGCCAGGACGCATGCCCCCTGGGTTCTAGTCATATCCTCCCAGATTACTCGCGCTCATTAGGAGGAAGGACCGTGGGTTGAGACACTTCTTGCGTGAATAGACCATTTAGGGATGGTACATGACTATTTGCGATGCGTGATCCGGGAAATGAAAGTTGGTCCACGAGCTTGACCACTCTTCCTTCATGCGGAAAACACATTACTCTAAAGAGTGAGGAGACTATAGCTCCCATGCAATATATATAGTCTCGTCCAAGGAGTAGGTTATAATCCAAGGGTCCTTGAACGACCATCACATTCATTTGAATGGTCTTCCCTTTCAATGTTATAGGCACATTGGGGAGGATCCCTAAAGGTCAACTGTTTCCTTTATCAAAACCTGATAGATTTCTCATTTCAGGTAAAAGCGCTGGCGAACCAAGCGCTTTCCAAGCAATAGAGGAAAGGATACTCACAGATGCCCCCTCATCAATGATAGTGCTAGCTGTTGTCGCACGGATTGACACGACAATGCTCAGACCGGGGGCTGTCACTCTGATCCCCGATCCCTCCGTTTAAGCCTGTCTCCCGCGGCTAAGGGGGGTAGTCCCTGTGAGATGATGAGACCAACTGTCGACCAGTTGGTTGGGAGACACGAGATACGATATAAAAAGCACTAAAATGATTTGATTAATTGAGAAGACCAGTGCCTTAAGAGATTATTGTTAAAATAATTACTTGTTAGATATAGAAAAATAAACCGTGAACAGCAATCATTTGTCATCAAAAGGTATCAGCGAAATCACATAACCAAACGATATCCAGCGACTGAGAATTTTGAAAAAAGATAAATGCTTTAAACCACCACGAGAATCCTAGACCATTAACTAGATATCATATTTGCATCTCGACTTGAAAAATTCAGATCTTAAGATATAACATGAAAAACAATTGAAACTGGCAAAAATGATTTTCCAAATTTTTTATGTGATAAAATGAAACCTAAAAACCCTAAACCCTGATAAAAACTGCATAAAGCAAAAAATTTGAAACCCTAGATCAGAGAAAATTGAAACCCTAAGACAACTGATTAATTTACAGATTTGGCCCCTTAACAGCCAGATTCAGCAATAAGAACAGAAATATTTTAACGAAACGAAAATTTCAGATTTGTCACTGTGAAGAACTTCAAAAAATTTCTCATGCAAATCAAATAAATAAACCGAATGATAGACCCAGGATCAAATCCAACTGGGCTCAGCAAAAAATGCTTGCGGGAGTTGGTTGGTTCAGCCGAGAACTTCCCCGAACGCCCACAAAATTCCTTCAGAAAATGTTTTCTGCACAGCTCAAAACAACCGTCAACAAAGAGGGCAAAAATGCTGCTAGATCTCAAATAGTAATGGAGATACCTGCCATTACTTCAGAAACCCTAACAGCACCCAAACCCCAGCAAGTGAACAAGATACCTGTGCTCACAATACTCTATAAGAAGCTAATATTAATGGCTGAAAATAACATATGCAAAAAATGAAATGATCTCACAGCATTCCAAGAGAGTAACACCAGCAAGATATGGACCCCAAAGTCTTCCTTTATTAACCAGAAACAGATTTACAAGAGAGCTTCTTCAGTCTTAGACTCACAGATCGAATGAATCTGAAATGACCAGCTAAGACCCTATATAAAGGAAATGATCCCAACGGCTAGTTCGATTGATCCATGTAGAAATGATCTCGACCGTTGATGAAGATCAAGACATCTCTTGATCTCATCCGTCGATTTATTCAATTAATTTTTTATTATTATTTTTTAAATTTCTTATTATTTATTATTTTATTATTATTTTTAAAATTTTTAAATTTTTAATTTTTTTTTATTATTTTTTATTTATTTCATTTTTTTAAATTTTTAAATTTTTAAAATTTTTTATTTTTTTATTATTATTTTTTAAATTTTTAAATTTTTTTTTTTATTATTTTTTATTTATTTTATTATTTTATTTCATTTTTTTAAAATGGATCATCAAACTAAGCCTTTGGAAACATCACCTAGGACCTAGGACTTAGGACTCACAAGGGGATTTAAAACATTTTCAACCCTCAAGACACATTTCATGATGACTTTTTACAATTTACATCTCAAGGGGACAAACCCACTTAATACAGACCCTCACAAAACACCCAGTTCTGCGACACAACTATAATCTAGCAGATCAACACACTAGGATTCTCCTAAAGTTCTAATGACAAAATCCATCCTGGCTTTGGGGTCAGGTTTGAAGGAAAACTCTGTCGATCCATGGATTGGTGAGACGAAAAACCTTCCGGGACGTAGATTACCACTAGAAAATTAGGTCCACCTAGGCAATACACATACACGACTCATGTCTGCTAAGATTATTTACAAATTCATACATGCAGACTGGGTTTACAATCAAAATGATCAAGCTGCTGATGACTGTAGGCTGGCACAGACACGTCGTTCAGGTGCTACCCCTTTCTGCCAAGAAAAGAGGGTGTAATGCATGGGAAGTTGACCAGTAGAGGTCAACATCTGGCTCTACTTGGGGGCACGTTGCTGCTTGCAGGAATGTGAGAATCCAGAATCTGCATCCATACAACACAAAAATAAGTAGCGTCCATCCAAAATCATCATATACATTAAGCACAATAAAGATACAAGCTCTTCATTTATTAACTATCTAAAGCAGAAACGAAAATGCGGAAAAAACAAGGAGTAGGGTTAGAAATACGATACAAAGGATGCCCTATGGCATCAGATGTGTTCAATATAGTGCATACTGAGCATTTGCCTACTTTCAGACAAATCTGTCGGCTGCTTGTCGGATGTGCCATGTCCCATTTTGCATATGGTAGGACTCTTTCCTATCCGAAAATCAAGCTGCTCACGGCCGTTTGATGTATCATATCTTCGTCTTATCTTCTTTCTCTTGCGCTTTTTCTTTCTGGCTGGTTGAATTACTGATGACCTGGTACTTTCTGTTTCAAAGCTATCAGATGAAGTATGTAAGATATGTGTGCTATGTCTTTCTTCATCTTGCATCTGATCTTTATCATTCTTAAGTCTGTCTGGATCACCCTCAATCAACCATCTTTCAATCGAATCAACAACCTCCCAATAATAAGATGAATCTTGTTGCAGCAAATGAGAAGACTCCTGATCTGTTGATGTTTGCTGGTTTCTCTTATCCTCTGCCAGTTGCTGAAACCTTTGAACTTGTATTTTAATGGCATCCATCTGACTAGAGTGTTCAACCTTTGTAGCACTGATTTGTCTGACATGGTGTTCTTGCATGTCTTTTATTACTTTAACATTCTTTTCCTTTATTTACATCAAGCAATGCTGCATAAAATTTATTTCTTCTTTATGATTCGCTTGTATGTCAGCCACTTGATTATTATGATTGAACGTCATGATAGTCATTTCCTCATCCATAGTTAATAACTTGTTTTGCATAGAGTCAATTTCCTTATCATGATCAGCTTTCATGGTCACCATATTTTCCTCTAAGACTGACAACCTGCTTTGCATGATTCTAATTTCTATTTCATAATTAGTTTTTATGGCCTCAATTTCTTTAGCATGGTGACTTTGCGTGACCTCAATCTCCCTATTACGTTTTTCCAGGTGGGTGCATAAAGTTTTCACATCATTGACATAATTAGTTTGATTGATTTCCATATTTCTGACCAGCATCATTAGATCTCGTAAAGTTTGCTTTTGCTCTTCCCTTTCATTGTTATTTGTCCCTGATTTTTCACTATCATGAACTTGATCTGCAATATTTCCGGTGGATGACACATTCTGACATAATGAATCGTCTTGGGATCTTTCAGCTGGACTTCTTATCAAATTACTTTCATCCTGTTGCACAATTTTAGAGGTAGAAGGCAAGCTGACCGGATAACAATATCTATCTTCAAAAGCATTGATAATATCAACCAAAGAAGTGAACGAATCCTTAGGAAAATTGTTAAACCAATTCAAAGCATCATCTTCTAAAGAAAGGACAAATAGACGCATTTTGATATCGCCATGATTAAACTGAGGGGGTCTGCAATATATGGTCATGATGCGAATAAACAAGTCAATATGCCTTTTAGCAGCGATTGGATCACCATCTGAAAAAATAGGTAATTCAGGAAGGGCCTCCTCCGGAAAATCATGGAGACGGTGAGTAAAACGACATGGTTTACATGAATAATCCATGATGAATAATAAGGGATGAGATGGATGATAGAACTAGATCTATGCTCAAGAAAATCAAAAGATGAAAGGAGTGGAGTCGCCACTTGAACAATAAATCTGATTCTAAGATCCAAAAAGGAATCACAAGCAGATATGCGGGAGGCCTCTTGTCTGGGAAAAAATGAGAAAATGGAGTCGCCACCCAAACAAGAAACACACCGAAGAGATACTGATGATGTGACAAAAAGTAAGGCAATGAAAGATCGAAATGATAACCCCAAAGGTCGAATCTGCCAGCTCAAATGAGAGATGAGAAAGATGAGAAGATGAATGTCGATGAAACTCCAGGAACAGAAAAAACTCTGTCCCCGGCAACGGCGCCAAAAAATGTTGGCGTTGCCGGGCCAGATGAAAAAATAGGAAATGAGAAGGATGATTGTCGTTGAAACGCCGAGAAAACAAAGTCCCCGGCAACGGCGCCAAAAAATGTTGGCGTTGCCGGCTCAAACGAATGATAGACAGATGAACGATGAATGATGAAAAGATGTTGAAAAACCAAGGATAGAAAAACTCTATCCCTGGCAACGGCGCCAAAAAATGTTGTCGCATGGATTGACACGACAACGCTCAGACCGGGGGCTGTCACTCTGATCCCCGATCCCTCCGTTTAAGCCTGTCTCCCGCGGCTAAGGGGGGTAGTCCCTGTGAGATGATGAGACCAACTGTCGACCAGTTGGTTGGGAGACACGAGATACGATATAAAAAGCACTAAAATGATTTGATTAATTGAGCAGACCAGTGCCTTAAGAGATTATTGTTAAAATAATTACTTGTTAGATATAGAAAAATAAACCTTGAACAACAATCATTTGTCATCAAAAGGTATCAGAGAAATCACATAACCAAACGATATCCAGCGACTGAGAATTTTGAAAAAAGATAAATGCTTTAAACCACCACGAGAATCCTAGACCATTAACTAGATATCATATTCGCATCTCGACTTGAAAAATTTAGATCTTAAGATATAACATGAAAAACAACTGAAACTGGCAAAAATGATTTTCCAAATTTTTTATGTGATAAAATGAAACCTAAAAACCCTAAACCCTGATAAAAACTGCATAAAGCAAAAAATTTGAAACCCTAGATCAGAGAAAATTGAAACCCTAAGACAACTGATTAATTTACAGATTTGGCCCCTTAACAGCCAGATTCAGCAATAAGAACGGAAATATTTTAACGAAACGAAAATTTCAGATTTGTCACTGTGAAGAACTTTAGAAAATTTCTCATGCAAATCAAATAAATAAACCGAATGATAGACCCAGGATTAAATCCAACTGGGCTCAGCAAAAAATGCTTGCGGGAGTTGGCTGGTTCAGCCGAGAACTTCCCCGAACGCCCACAAAATTCCTTCAGAAAATGTTTTCTGCACAGCTCAAAACAACCGTCAACAAAGAGGGCAAAAATGCTGCTAGATCTCAAACAGTAATGGAGATACCTGCCATTACTTCAGAAACCCTAACAGCACCCAAACCCCAGCAAGTGAACAAGATAGCTGTGCTCACAATACTCTATAAGAAGCTAATATTAATGGCTGAAAATAACATATGCAAAAAATGAAATGATCTCACAGCATTCCAAGAGAGTAACACCAGCAAGATATGGACCCCAAAGTCTTTCTTTATTAACCAGAAACAGATTTACAAGAGAGCTTCTTCAGTCTTAGACTCACAGATCGAATGAATCTGAAATGACCAGCTAAGACCCTATATAAAGGAAATGATCCCAACGACTAGTTCGATTGATCCATGTAGAAATGATCTCGATCGTTGATGAAGATCAAGACATCTCTTGATCTCATCCGTTGATTTATTCAATTAATTTTTTATTATTATTTTTAAAAATTTTTAAATTTCTTATTATTTATTATTTTATTATTATTTTTTAAATTTTTAAATTTTAAATTTTTTTTTATTATTTTTTATTTATTTCATTTTTTTAAATTTTTAAATTTTTAAGTTTTTTTATTATTTTATTATTATTTTTTAAATTTTTAAATTTTTAAATTTTTTTTTTATTATTTTTTATTATTTTTATTATTTTATTTCATTTTTTTAAAATGGATCATCGAACTAAGCCTTTGGAAACATCAACTAGGACCTAGGACTTAGGACTCACGAGGGGATTTAAAACATTTTCAACCCTCAAGACACATTTCATGATGACTTTTTACAATTTACATCTCAAGGGGACAAACCCACTTAATACAGACCCTCACAAAACACCCAGTTCTGCGACACAACTATAATCTAGCAGATCAACACACTAGGATTCTCCTAAATTTCTAATGACAAAATCCATCCCGGTTTTGGGGTCAGGTTTGAAGGAAAACTCTGCCGATCCATGGATCGGTGAGACGAAAAACCTTCCGGGACGTAGATTACCACTAGAAAATTAGGTCCACCTAGGCAATACACATACACGACTCATGTCTGCTAAGATTATTTACAAATTCATACATGCAGACTGGGTTTACAATCAAAATGATCAAGCTGCTGATGACTGTAGGCTGGCACGGACACGTCGTTCAGGTGCTACCCCTTTCTGCCAAGAAAAGAGGGTGTACTGCATGGGAAGTTGACCAGTAGAGGTCAACACCAGCCATTACCATTCTGTATATTTGAACGATAATTCTGAATGGTATGTTTGCTGGCAACCGGGGTCTGCCTAGTTGGTTCCAGTCAAAGGACACAACCAGGTTGCTTGGTGGTGGGACCAAATAAACGGCCGGATATCGCTCTGACGAACTTCCTTCCTGCGATAAAGGAATGGGGGCATTGCCCCCTTGTTCATCAGAGTGAGTTTTGATGAAGAGAATTTGGACGGTGTCGTCTTTATTCTCCTCTGTGATGGTATCATTCGAAGATAGAGCCTCTGAAGGCAAAACCGGGTCAACTGTCGTATCAACCTGTTGACTTTCGTCAGGCATGGATCCAGACGGTTTATCTTCAATGATAGGTGCTTCGGCTAACCATCTGGGCGGGTCAGCCGGGTTCTCAACTAGTGAAGGACTTGGCAGGAGTTTTTGATATCCAGGAGGAAGTTGTGCCCGTAAAATCAGGCGATCTTCTAGAACTCTTTTAGCCTCATCTAAGAAGGGACAACGGTGGATGGCGTGATCACCTTCACACAGTTTGCAGGGAAATCTAGATTTCCCTCTCTGTCCTGTGACTTCACTTTCACTAGTTGACAGTGAGCAATCAACATGGCTATCAGATGTTGATGCTACCGAATTGTGCAAACGGGGAGACCAGTCCCTTAGTATTCGAGGGATACAGGGACAATCTCTATGGAAGTGGTCTCCCTTGCATATGACGCATGGCGATTTAGGCTTTGTCAGTGCTGTGTGTGGATTTTTGTCAGACGACACTTGTTTGCCCCCAGTCGCCTTTGGCTCCTTCTTCTTCTTCTCTTCCTTCTTCCCCTTAGGAACCCGGTTTTTTGCTTTACCAGTTTCGTCAAGCGAAGAAGAAGGAGGAGAGGAAGATGAAGTAGAAGGCTGGTGGGCAACTCTAGTCTGGTCTAACTGTTGACTCGACTGTTCAGGAATGGTGGTGTTCTGAACGACATTGGTTGAAAAGAGCCAAACCGGCAGGCCAATTGTCAGTCCTGGAAGCGACAATGTGGCCATGTGGGGCGCACCAACATCTCCCCAAGAGGAGAAGGGACTAGGATTTCCACCAAGGGGAATTCCTTGGTTGGTGTGCTCCATTTTTCAACCTAAAGATCAATGCAGGAATAAAGGGTGATTGTTCCGTTTAAAATAAATTTTAACGACGCTTTAGACACAACTTGCTTTTTCAGTTTTAAAGAGTCGAGAAAAAGCTAAAGATGACTCTAGTCTCCTTCGATGTTTTAACGAGCCTGAAGTGACAAATGCTCGGATGGACTTTTTCTGTTATAGAGTCTGAAAAAGGCCAAAAGGAACTGCTCTGGAGTTCTAGGCAGAGGGTGTGCCAAACTTTTCGCAAAACCGCAGAATACTTTTTAGGGTACGGGTGGTCGATCTTCCTGAATGCTGTGTTCAGTGCATTGCGATCAGTAGGGCGGCCGACACGACTTCCTAAGGATAAAGGTTTTATGCCTATAGGGGTCTCCCAATATATACGCGACAGTATGTGGGAGCACAATCCGTACTGGTGCTATCGTCCCTCAGGAGGAATCACCCACCTTCTACGAGATCGACAGTCACCAGGCTTAACGACGCCGGAACACGTCTCTAGCCTAGACCTCTATGTTGTGTGTTATGTTACAAAGCATTGTTAAGTTCATTCAATTTATTTTAGGTTGATCTTTTTAAAGTTTGCCTTTCAAGGTTCACCACGAGATGTATGATACAAATTCCTAAATGCAGTCTAAAGATGATAAGCAAGCTTTATATCTTTTCAACTTTGAAAATCCTAGCTACTAAGGGAAAAGAAAGACACCATCTTTTCTCAAAGAGAAATCAGCACACTCTAATGCACTTTTCCTAAATCCAACATGCAAACTATCATGCAGATGCACAATGTAGGTGTTTGTTTTCCGCTTTCTTAGTATTGATGCCTACAAAGAAAGCTTTTTGTACAACTTTGAATTTGCTTTTAAATGATCAATACAAACAAGTTTACTTTTTTGAAATCAGAGAAGATAGAAGAGATTACAACACTTAACGATTTTCGAAATGAATACTTGTTTTAACACTTAAAAGAGACAAACTCAAACCAATAAGCAAAAGCAAATGTATAATCAATCTGCAAACAGCCAATGAACTCTCTTCTAAGATCACAACCAACAAATTTGAATCAAGGGCTACAGGATGACTATTTCACTCATGCAAAGGAAGACTGTAAATGACACCACAAACACATAAACACACTCACAGTCTTTTTATACAAAAGGAGGTGGAATGTAAGTGGAGAAAAGGAGTTTTCAAACTGGTACCTATGCTGGTTACAGGCCACAAAAATCAGAGATCAAAACAAGGCAAAACAGAGCAGAGAACCCCAGCTGCACAAGGACAAACTGGTTCAGCGCAACCTCAACACAGGGGTTTTGACATTCAGCGCAGGTAGCCTTCACGAGACCTGTGTTGAAATGCAGAATCCCTTCACTGGGTCTGCGCTGAAGGAGAAACTCTCGTTTCCCTCAGGTTATGGGTCACAGTTTGCTACTTAATCAACTGTTTCAGGCCAAATAAAAGCAACAAGCAAGGTGTAATCAAAGGGATGATTTGAAGGCTACTAAGATCTATCACAAGGATCATCAAATCATTTGTGAATCCATTGCTCAGATCATAGACAAGTCCAACAATTGGATCAAAGCAGCAACTTTCTACTTTGCATCCGGGAAAGATGTAGTTCGATTGTTGCTGTCAAGTCTATGAAACAAACAAATGACAGAAACACAAATAAAATGACTTAAACAGATCTCCCCAGCGGAGTCGCCAATTTGTTGTGGGGAAAAATGCCTATGCAGGACGATCCTATCCACCTAAGGTGTGACAGCGCCTTAGCAACAAACGAGTACAGCTATACTGGTTTCTTCCTTTATGAAATGTGAAAGAAGAGAGATCAATAGACTTACCGGTGTCTTCCGTTTGTCCCTCGATCCAATCTACCTTCTCTTTGGGTGTTCATAGCTACTTGCCTTCTTGCTTATCCAGCTACAACTTCCTGCAATATCACAAGAGAACAGCTACTTGCGACAAGAGAATAGCTACTTGAGACAAGAGAAGAACACTACACAAAGACAAATGTTCACATTCATAACTAGTTTAGGATTAGAAATAAACCAAATACACTAATACATTCATACATCAAAATACATCAGCATATAGGAGAAACCAAGATAGCTTTATTGATGAATAACAAGGTTCAGGAAGAGATACAACCCAGAGGGCTCCAATCTAGCATCTCCTTCCCAACAAATGGAATTCCTATCTTCAGCCCCTTTCAAAGCATTAAGCACCCAATGATTCGAGTCTCAAACCAACAACAATTCTTTGCAATAACAAAATTGTAGCCTCTAGATCTCATGGAGGAGAGATCCATATATAAATGTTTGGAGAGAGGATGAGTCAGCTTGAGATCTGACTAGTTTCCTCTCCCTCTGTTAGTTCTTGAGTCCACCTGGAGGTTATTGCTTCCACTTGGAGATTTGGAACCTCTTACTCATCACCAGTCGAATTCCCTGAGGCAAGTGTCATTTTGGAAGCTTCCTGGGTTTTGACACCTTGAGAAATGAGCCTGCCACTTGTCCATTCTCGTTCAGCGCAGGTAGCCTTTGTTCCAGTTGACATTCAACGCAGGTAGCCAGTGTTAGCTTTGACATTCAACGCAAACAGCTAGTGTAGCCACTGAAATGATCCTGAATTGACTTGTTTTGAGCAGTTTTTTGGTGGAGAACTTTTGTGAATTGTTGTGGTTTGTTAGCCTTGTTCCTCTAGGGGTAGGAACAACATGTTTAGGGACTTTGGATCCCTTAGTTTATGGAAATTTCATGCTCAATGCTGTAAGGCGAAAAAATGTCTATAACACTACTTTGAGGCTGCCTAACTGGTTTACAATCTTCTTTAATGTAAATGTGATGATTATAGATCTACCTCTCTTTCTAGCTGACCTGGAATGGTTTCTAAACACAGTCTTTATGTCATCACAAGGTAGTTGGTAGATGTCTCCCCCAGTCATCAAATGGAGGGTATCAAGAAGGTCTTTAGGAACTCCTCTGAGTAGAACCAACTTCAGGAATTCAGAGTCAAGTGTGCACTTGGCCCTTTTATAACTGAGTTGAAACCTCTCTTCATAGTCATCTAAAGATTCATCACTACCCATGGTCATTCGAAAGATTTATTCCTTGGTTTCCTTTGACCTGCAATAGTCCTGGTATTTGTTGTTAAAGGCTTGCTGCATTTGAGCCCAAGTTGTGATACTGTTTCCAGATAACCCCATGAACCAATGCAAGGCCACATCCTTGAGGGTAGAAGGAAATAGTTTCAACTTCTACTCGTCTTCTGCATAGTCATAGGTTCGACAGAGAACAACAAATTAAAATAAGAAAGTATCAAGATCTTCGGTTGTTAGTCCATGGAAGTGAGGTAAGGTTGAAGGACTTATGTTTTTCATTTTTGTGTCCCCATTGGTCTCCCGGATAGGAAAGGCACCTTCTATTCTTTCCCCATTCCATTTAACGTTTATGTTTTTAGCCATGGTCTCAGGAGGAATGATTTCTTTCTCTTCTTCTGTTATAGGATCTTCGTATATCTCTGAAGGTTCACCTATAGGATCTTCTAGATCATTGCCACTAAAGAAGAGAGAAGGGTGACTTAGTGATGTGTTGGGGGTGTTGGGTACGAATTTTCTTGAATTGACTCTGTTCCTGCGAGGCATGAAAGGAAATCTGTTTTTTTTGGTGATTTTTGTGTTTCTTTTTCTGCTTGTACCTGCAAAAACTGAAATAGATTGAATAGAAAATTGCTACTAATTAAAATAAACCTTGTTGAAATGAAAATTGCAGAATTGAAATTGAAGCAAGAAATGTCTAATCTACGCTTGATGAAATGAAATTGCAAAATTGAAATGAAAGCAGGAAATGTCTAATCCACGCTTGTTGAAATGAAAATGTAGAATTGAAATGAAAGCAGGAAATGTCTAATATACGCTTGCTAAAATAAAATTGCAGAATTGAAATAAAACAACTATACTTTTTTTGAAATAAACTACTTAGCAGAAGGTTGCAGTAGAAAATGGAAGAAAAGCAGTAATCATGAAATAATATGACGCTTCCCCAACAATGGCACCAAAAAGAGTGGTGAGCTCTAGTATTGCAGCAATAATGTTGCAACTCCTAGGGCTTCCTTCTTTACTTTTATCAACTCAGTAGTTCGTAACAAACTTGGAAGCGACGGTGTTGTATGCACAAGTACTAGCTCTTACTATAGGCTGTCACTTGATTAGCTGGTGCAAGTTTTCTAGGAGCTTAAGCCAAGTTCTATGAGTTCTCAGAAGAAGCTTTTACTGTGATGGAAGAGAGCTAATTCTACAGGGGCTATTCTACTTGCAGAAAGAGAAGGAAAACTGAAAGGAAGTGCAAAACCTAGCAAACCCTAGCAAATCCTAATTTTGCAAGAAAAGAGATAGAAACTACTGAAATGGGTGCCATTGACTACTGAAAAGGTAAATTGCATTTATTCAAGCTACTTCTGAAGAGAAATGAGGAGAAATGATCTTTTTGTACTTTTGAGTGTTTTTATGTGGAATTATTATGTTGATGGTTTGACTGGTTGTGACTATGAAGAGGTTTGGTGGCCAAGGAACATGGAGTTGACTTTTGCTGAAGGTGAGGAAGGTGTGGAGAGGTCCTAAGAAGTCCTTAGCACCCTTCTGGAGACTTCCATTGTGATAAGACTTCAAAAAATCACTCGCATGAACTTCTACAGGAGGCTGCAGGGGAGCTACAGGAGATTCTACAGGAGGATCTACAACAGATTCTACAGGAGGATCTACAGGAGGAGGCCGAAAGTAGTTTTTTGGAGGTTTGAAGGTGGAAAAGTGATGGGAAAAGGGAAATGAAGGTTGGATGAAGGTGTTGAGGAGTCTAGGACTCTGTTAATGAATATTAGGAATGAAGAAGATGGTTGGATTTGTTCAAAGAGGTGAGAAAACAACTTTATGGAAAAATGTAGGAATTAGGGAAAATTGGCGAAATATGGTGAAAGAGTGGGGAAATATTAGAAATATGAACTAGTACAGGTTGTACTGGAGAAATAACAAGCTAGAATGTTATACAAGTGAGCTGCACATTTACTTCTCAACTGACCTAAGCAAGAACTGGAAAAAACAGGGTTTGTCTATTTTGACCTAAAATCTGACCTAAAAATAGAGTATTGTTGATCAGAACTTTATGAACAGAAAGTTATGCGAAAAAGCCATGGTAAATGAACATGAAATGGTCGAGCATGTGAATCCAAGAAAATATTAACTTCTCCAACTCAAAACATCACACTAGCAATTGCATGAAAGGCAAAAACTGTGTTTTTGGAGGCATTAGTAGTGCCTTGACCTCAAATCATGGTCCCAAGGAGGGAAAAAGGAGATAAAGACTTGTTGGTATCCTTTTTGGATCTTTATCTGTTACTACAAAAAAATACTTAAGCAACTTGAAGCAAGAACAACTAATTTAACCATCAAAAGCAACCTATTTTACCAAAGAAAGCTTTAACCTAAACAACATAAATTAGCTTATGAATGCAAGAAAAAACATATAAATACAAAAAGGAGGTGCTAGGCACTTGGGTTAGGCCCTAACCCAAGAGCTTCAGCCCTCTAGAAAAGATCAGTGCTGGTTCAAAGCCAGATTCATTTTCATTGATAAAAAAAAATAGTTACATCACAAAACAGTCTGCAAAAAGAGCTCGAAAATGAGTTGAGTACAAGACTGCACAAAAGTGAAAAAATAGACTATCAAATGGCTAACCTACTGAGGTTTGAAGCCTCCTTATTTGTACAAGTGGGGGAATCCAAACAATCCTCCTAAAATTAAGGAACTCGGTTACCTAAACTAAAGATAACAGCGGCTCTACTAGACTTGCTCGACTTCCCCTTTTGATCATCATTGTGGGCCTTTGTACTCCGAGCTGCTGGTGGAGAACTTGAGGAAGGGGTCATTAATGCAGGAAACACCCCTTCTATAAGTCTTCAGCCCTGTTTCCTTGAGTTTGGATGCCAATCTGCTCATAAATGCTTGGTCATTGTCCAAAAATGTCTAAAAATCTGCAGTAAACACTCATTAGACTATGTGGCAAAGTGACTATCCTAATTCACTGTTTTGACATAAATATATTCAAAAACATGCACAAAACTATTGAGAATGGTGGATTAAATGAAAATAACAGGCATAATGAGCCTATATAGTTACCCATTTCTGGGGCTCATCATTACCCCCCTGTTGAATTGGTTGCTCATCCTCTGAGCAAATAATCCAGTTCTTCATCTTTAATAGCTTTAATAGCTTCCCTAACATCCCAAGCCTCTGAGGTGATGTCCTCTTCTCTATCATGAAAACCTACTTTTCTGTCCACTTCCTCCCATTGTTTTTGTTCTTCCTCCTCCTTGACCCCTTCCAACAGTCCTAACAATAGTGGAGGACTGATCTTAAGACCAATCTAGTTGGCCTTCAAGTTTTACATTGATTGTTTGTATAGGGGCACTCTCATCATAGCTTCCCTCATTCTGGTTGGGGAGTGATACTCTTTGATCTTTAAGCTATATGACAGTGTATTCCACCTTCTCATGCAAGAATGAAGGCAGTCATCGCCAAATAATCTCTCCATATCTTCAAAATGAGCGATACCTTGTGCTTGCCTATCAACATAATCAGGGAGAACTTAAGGGTTGGCTGCAAGGTGTTCATGGGCATAAATAAGAGCTAGTGGTTCTACTGGTTCTGCCCTTATCATCAGGGGCTCACTTAGTTCTTTTTCCGTTATCTTTTGAATTTCCCCTGCTCTCTTTTCCTCGTGGCTCATCCAGGAAACCATAGCTATGAGCTCTAGGTCTCCCAGTGCAACATTTACATACCATAAGTTCATGTCTGGTAGTGCCATATTATGGAGGTAAAATTATGCTAATTTGGCTTTATCCTCAACTGAACTATTGTCACATAAATACATAAACTAATCATAATCCTAAAATGGGATGGTGCCCCTTTGGGCCAATGTTTTGACCTGGAATTGGAGCCATTGGTCTTTGAGATATAGTGCATAGGATCTAGTTGGTTGTTTGCACTGCAAAGCCTCCATTGCCCAGCTAGCCATGCAAGCCATCTTGGATTATTTTTCTTAAACTGGTGTTTCAAAATCAGCACTTCAACTGCTGTCTGAGATTCTTTTTGTTCCTTATGTTTCATCAACGTTTCAACATCGGTGTGTGACTCTTCCTCTTGCTATTATTTTTGTGCTGCTTGACTGTTTGCTAGGGGTCCTTCTTGTTGTTGTTGCCCTTGCAAGGTCGATAGCTTATCTTCCCCTTTAAATTCCTGTTCCTATAACTGCTTTTTCAGTTGTTCATTTTCTTCCTGTAGTTGGGCTCTTCTAATGCTCTCTGTGTGTTTGACCATGCCCAACTCCCTTCTCAACTCTCTCAACTGGTCTTCCATGTGCCCTATATCTTCAACTCCTTTAGATTTATCAATTTGCATCTAGGTGTGGGTTCTAACCCTTTCTTGTTCTAATTCAAAGAAAGGAGGTACAACGAATTTTTGTGGGATGATCTTCCCACTTTCTAAGAGATTGTAATAGGAGCTTAAATTAAGCTGAGGGATTGGTTCAGGTTCTCTTTGGCCTTGCCTTCCTCTTGTGACTATTCTGCTGCCTTCTCTTCTAATTTTTCAGTTTCTTTCAGCTTGGCCAGTGTCTCATGTAGAGAGGTTTGAGCTTCTTGTAGGAATGCTTTGGAGTCCATCAATTTGATTCTTTCCTTCTAGGTGGAAGTTTTGGGACTCCCTCTCTCATATGTGATAGAGATTTTGGAGGGGGATTCCTCCTTTTTCTCAGTAGGTGCATCCTCAATTATTATAGGTTCTTTTGATGGTGGTTGGGCTTGCCCACCTTAATCTCAGTGATCCTCCTGGCTTTGAAATACATGGATGTTTGTCTTTTTATTTTTCCCTTTTGTTTTGATGGAGTGCTCAGTGCAGCAAGCACAACTGCTACTTCCTTTGCCAGTGTTTTAGGGGATGTTTCTTTATGCTGTTCTTTTCCTTCATCTTCTGCAGTCTTTCCCGTGTCTGCTATTTTTGCTTGTGTCTTTGCTATCTCTGGTGGTGTCTTCTCTTTTTCTTGTTGGGTCCCTGCCTCCCCTGTGCTAGTCTTCTTCTAGGCTTTCTTGGGCTTTTTCTTCTCAACTTCTTTTCTTTTCCTCTTCTCCATTTTTGAGGTTGTTTTCTTTTCTGCCTTAGGTACAATAGTGGATTTGTCAAGTTTCTCCTCTTCTTTTTGCTTCTCCTCTATTTCCTGATCCTCCTATGTTTGAATATTTTATGTCTCCTCATGAATTTCCTTCTTAATTTCCTCCTTCTCTTCCTCCTCCTCACTGCCAAATGGGCTAATATCTGTTGGCTAGTTGAATTGTTTATGAATTAAACATTCAAGTACCACATTAATTGTCAACCAGGGAAAGTCTTTTTATTCCAAAGGCTACTGCGTACTGTATGTACTTAAAATCTAAAAGCATTGAAAAGCTGTAGTATACGTGATTCTTACGCTACGTCATTACAGTACTTATTAAAATGAAAATAATTAATTAAAACTACAAATCTGGAAAGCGAAATGATGGATGCTCTATTGGCAGAGGATCAGGACCCTATCCTCCAGGTGGGGACGTTCAGCACCTGCCCCTGTAATCAGATTACTAATGCACACTGCACTCCCATTCACCGGTGAGAAACAAACTCAAGTGATTAATGAAACAGAGTACTAGAAAAACAGAGAATACCAGAGGTAATGCTATCAAATCCAAACAGAGTACCAGAAAGAAACTATTGCACACTTACACACTTGACAAGAAAGTAAATGGGTGAATCTTGTGAGGAAGGTGGGCCCAGTCCCTCTCACAAGATTCCCCAGGAAAACAAAGACTGGATTAAGTGCTCAAAACAGTTTTATATTCATCTGCCAAAAATATTTGAATACAATAAAGTTCAGACTTGCTGATGTTCTCAAGATCTCTTCTTACAGACTGACCATAGACACTGACTAATCCCCTTTTCATGTAGATGTCTCCTCTTTATAGAGGAGACATCTATTACAATAAAAGTATTACAGCCCATTCAGTTAACCCATCTTATCAAAAATAAGCAATTCAGAATGCTGTTACAACATGTTCTTTCTTGAGTTCTGGCTGTTACACAGCTGGTAAGTGACTTCGACTGTCTTCTCGGGATCTTCACATTCCTTTGCCATTTCCCCATGTTGTTCCTGATTTAGGCCATGCTGACTGTGTTCTTCTTGCTTTAGACCTCCGCTTGATTATGCCACGTCAGGGTTCTTTAAATAGTTGCCATCTGTTATTCGCGGCTGTTACAAAATAGCTTGCTTTAGGTGATCGCTGTTGCTGACTGTAGCAACTACGGAGTTGCTGCTTCTGGTGTTGCAGCAACTGCGTAGTTGTTGTTTTTGGTGTTACAGCAACTGCGTAGTTGTTGTTTCTGGTATTACAACAACTATACATTATAATTCCTGCAAGCTTAAGGCAATTACTTGACAGTTTAGTCAGCGTTTCCAAGGATAAATATAAAGATATTCACGAATATGCAATGAACAATTAAACATAGATATGCGGGAGGTTACTTCGTACCTTGGGGTCATTATGTCATTATAAAATAAAAGCTTTCAACTTATGACTGCAAAAGGATAATAATATGGCAAAAAGATAAGGTCAAAAATAGGTCAATTCTGAGTCCCAACATCCCCCCCAACTGAAGAGATTGCATGTCCCCATGCAATGGCTACTCTGAGTCTGAGTCGGAGAACTGGGACGAACAATGCAGATTACTAAGACAATAGCTGTAGGGAGTAACATCAAACTTCTTTCTGAAACCACAAACAGTTTGTATATGCTTCCATGCTGCCGCTTCTTCTCTGTTAGATAGTCCAAACTGGCCCTTGTACTGATCACCAGACAACCATAAAAGTGGAAATTTAAATTTATAACCAATCCAATTTTCAGCACAACGCTGCATGCATTCCACATACTGAGGTACCCTTGAAAGTGCTACCTGCAGATTTGATGGGTTATACGGGTGATATTCCTGCCTCTCTGCGGGGCAGTTTTCCCAAAACAGTTTATTTGCTTTAACAGCCAAGGATGCTTTGGTCTTTACATAATGCTGACAATCTGTTAGGACCTTTGTTTGCAGTTTCCTGACATGATCCTTCATATCACGGTCGCTTACCATTTTTAAGTGTTGTGAAATGAAAGTGGCAGCGTTCTGTGGTTCAGCTCGAATCCACATAAGACAATTCTGTTCGTTATGGTGGGCTGAAACAAAGGCATTCTGCCAGGTAAGTTGATTAGCCAAAAAGGAGATGAAGGCTCTCAGTTGTATGTCACCAACTACAGGTATCATGTTCATGTTCCTTTCTTCAGACACGGCCTCATTATGGAGGTATAGTTCACATAGCAGGTTTTGATTGTTTTTGGGTGCCTCTGCAAAGGTCTGCATAAACTTCTCTGTTGTGACCACTTGATGAGGCCTCCCCTCTTTGACAGCCTTCAGCTGTATAAATGCAAGTCTTTCCCTCAAAAATGTAGCATAGTTAGAAGAGGGTTTCCTTGTGGCAAGCATTCTTTGACATAATTCCAACATCTGGGACATTATGTCTTTCAGTTCCTTGATTTCTTTATACTAGGCCCTACACTGTTCCAGTGCTTCCCAGTTCTTATAAGCATGATCAAACCAGGTCCCCTTTTGTTGTTCGAATGCTTTGCCTTGAGACTGCTGATATTCTCTCCACCACTTTCCTTTTAATTCCTGAAAACTCTCTGTTTCTATACATGCATCACTAACAGTGGGGAGCTCTGTTTGGATGCAGGCATCCACCAGGATGATCCCAGCATCTTTCTCTTCATCTCTGACTAGAGTTTCTTCCTCCTGTTGTACTAATCCATTTTGCTCCAAGGTGATTTTGGTGGACCGGGGTGAATCTGTCCCTTTTTCTTCGACTTCTCCTTGCTCCTTAGCAGTTTGACTGAGGCTGGGCGAATTCAATTCTTCTTTATTCCCTTCTGAAACTATTTTTTCTTCCTCCATAATAATCTGGGTAGGCCGTGATGAGTCTGTATCTTCTTCTTCTTCTTCTAGCTCCTTGGCAACTTGAATAGGGCTAGGTGAGTCCAGTTTTTCTTCATTTTCTCCTGAAACTATTTCTTCTTCCATAATAATCTGGGTAGGCCGTGATGAGTCTGTATCTTTATCTTCTTCCTCCATAATACTCTGGGTAAGCCGGGGTGAATCCTTGTTCTCCTCTTTCTTTTCTTCCAGCATAGTGTCAGCAGGCTCCTCTGTTTGTTCCTGTGTAGTCTCTGAAGAACTTACTGGTTCTTGTGTGTCAGTAAGCTCTTGGTCTTGTGTAGTTTCAGGTGAACTTACTGGTTCTTGTGTGTCAGTAAGTCCTTGATCTTGGTCTTGCATGTTCTCTGGAGCGCCTGTTGGTTCTTGTGTAGCAACAGGTCACTCTGACTGCACTTCTTCTGAAGATCTTGTTGGTTCTTGTGTAGCAACAGGTCTCTCTGACTGCACTTCTTCTGAAGATCCTATTGGTTCTTGTGTAGCAACAAGTTTCTCTGACTGCACTTCTTCTGAAGATCCTGTTGCTTCTTGTGTAGCAACAGGTCTGTCTGTTTGCACTTCTTGTGAAAATCCTGTTGGTTCTTGTGTGGCAACAGGTTTTTCTGACTGCACTTCTTCTGAAGATCCTGTTGGTTCTTGTGTAGCAACAGGTCTGTCTGTTTGCACTTCTTGTGAAAATCCTGTTGGTTCTTGTGTGGCAACAAGTTTTTCTGACTGCACTTCTTCTGAAGATCCTGTTGGTTCTTGTGTGTCAACAGGTCTTTCTACCTGCATTTCTTCTAAAGGACCTGTTGGTTCTTGTGTGTCAACAGGTTTTTCTATCTCAGCAGAGGATTGTGGGATTTCTACTTCTGCATCAGCAGACTCCTTTGTTTCATTTTCAGCAGCGGAGGCCTCCTTCATTGGTTCTTGTACTACCTTATATCCTGCCTGAGTGTATATTTCACCACAATTTGTACACATATATTCGTTATCTTTACTTTTCTCTGCTGCAGATGCTACTCTTGCTAAAACATGCAGGCTGAATTCTTTCTGATATGCTTCCCTGACCCTTATTATCTCTTCCTGATAGTCCTGAATCTGAGATTTCAGAAACTCAATTTATTGTTGTAGGGTAGGTATAGTAGGCTGATCCTGTGGGCCAGTAGATTCCAGTGGGGGCAGAGGTTGTGCTTCGTCAATTTGATCAGTATTCCCCATAGGTGGTTCTTGTGTGTCACCTGGGGTAGTGGTTGTTTCTTGTGTTGCAGCCACTTGGTCATTATCACTCTGGGTGTCGGCAGCTGGTTCTTGTGTATCAGCTGTCTTAAGATATGATGCCACGAAGCTATGAACACTCTGCATCTCAGCCTTTGTGGGTGAGGGAGAGGAGTTTCGAGGAGTGGCTGGAGTGCGGGTTCTTAAAGCGATGGGTGGTGAACTGGAGGAATTGGTGGATTCAACTACTACCGATTTTCGTTTTGGTAGAGAAGCAGGGAATTGAGGCGTTTTTCTCTTCCTGCTGGCTTTTAAGGTAGGGACAGTAGTCGGGGTAGTAGGTGCTTTGGTTGAAACCCTAGTTCTTCTTCTTTTTGCTGGGGTTTTCTTTACCTACTGCATTTTTCGTTTAAGCTGAGTAATTGGGATATTATCGTCGGAATCATCAGTAGAAATACTGAGTATGGGAGCGGAAGGATTGGTCCTTTTGGGAGATGTGGTTAATTCCGCTGCTGCTTGTTCATTCTCAGTAGCATGCAGGGGTGTTTGCTGGGGTTGTTCAGGAATATGCTCTGTTTGCTGAGGGTTTTCCAAAGGGATTTGTTCAGGCATGTCGTCCGTTTGCTGAGGAAGCTCTTGGTCTTGCTGAGGTGTGTCCTCAGTTTGACGAAGAGTTTCCTCTTCTTGATGAGGACCTTCATGCTCAGACTGTGGAATTCCTTCCTCCAGATGGGGATTAATGGGGGGTGGAGGGATGTTTAGAGCGAGAGCTCTGTTAATCAGCAATTGGGCTAAGCGATGATGTTTTAGGGAGAGAACTGGATGCTTCGCTTTCATAGCATATCGTGACATATTTTTGAGACAACCCAGCAAATAATATGGCATGTTCAATAATTGACCATTTCTTAAGTGATTTAACAGGACGAAGTCGTGCTGGTAAATTACCTGGTAACGACCTTCGCACGTCAGATATTGCTTGACGAATTCAGCGACTTTTGGCCATGGTTGAGGTAACGACCGCAGTGCTACACCTCTGCCCTTGGTTTCTACTTCCTCGCTTGGTCGGAGAAAGTCTTGCTGTGCATTCAGAATCAGGTGCTTTCTGCTGAACCACCGTGTGCCATTGGCTGGTAGTTCGGTGACTTCAGCTATGATTTCTTCCGTGACTGGAACTTGAATTCCTTGGACGACAGAGAATCCTTCTGTCAAATTGCATGCGAATTCCAGGACTTGCTGCTCGTCAAAGTCCGGAAGTCTCCTGAAATACTCTATCCATCTAGCTTGCAAGAAAATTTGGTAAATTTCCGGAAAGAGTTCTAGGACTGCTATCGTGCCAGGTTCATGAGTGATGAGGGTTCCTCCCATGGCTGTTGTCTCGGTGAATCTTCAGAATTGAGAGCCGAGCTACCGATTTCAACTCAGAGTATACATTCCAAATGGTAACATGTCGTAGCTTTTACATACGACCGGGAGAATTAAGGGTGGCGATGGTTGACGTGGTTTGTCATTATGAGAATAGCTTTGGTAACCCCCCCCCCTTCCTACGTGTAAATGATATGATTGGGAATGCAATCATTTGATGGACCTATCAACCTTTTTCCGCATTATCTATTATTTAATGCTCATTCATAAACATGCGTACCTTCGTACTTTACCTTTTTGATCGCTGCGTCAAAAAGTCTTTTCTTGTCTTCTGTCAAATTATAATAATTACCGCGGATCTGAAAGCACGGGAATATGGGTGATTTGTAATGATAATGACGGGAAGTGATAGTAAGGTGCTGTAATCATCACGAGAGGTGGTATGTTTTATCAGGATTTGTTCGTGAGGGGATTTTGCTGGGAAGGATATTTCGTGATCGGGAAGCAATATCGTGGCACCGGGACTGGTGTTGCAGCAATAGAAAATTACCGTTGGGGCAACAAGGATTGGGGAAATACGTTTGTGAAAACGGGGAATGTGCTGAAGTAATGGAACTAGTGTTGCAGCAACAGGGATGGTGTTGCAGCAACAAGGATAGTGTTGCGGCAACGGGAAATGGTGTTGCAGCAACAGGGATAGTGTTGGAGCAATGGGAAATGGTGTTGCAGCAACGGGGATGGTGTTGCAGCAACGGGAAATGGTGTTGCAGCAACAGGAAATGGTGTTGCAGCAACAGGGATGGTGTTGCAGCAACAGGAAGTGGTGTTGCAGCAACAGGGATATGGTGTTGCAGCAACAGGAAGTGGTGTTGCAGCAACAGGAATTCGGAGTCCACACAGTAATTCCTTTCGAGACTTTTGTTCTCAGCTATTTCCCAATGCTAACACCTGCAAAATACCGAAATGTAATATCGCAATCCTTGGCAGGATTTATTAGTTTCTAAAAAAAAAAACAATGTCTAATCCTAAAAATTACATAAATAATAGAAATTCAAGTGCTTTGAGGGACAGCAAGTTCCCCTGGAAAAGAATACTGTTTCATTGCCATGCAAGTGGCTTTAAAGTCCTCTTTGGAAACCGGCCGCTGATATAACCGAAGTCGGTAGCCATTCACTAACAGTGGTGTTCTTCTTCCATCAATTGTTAAAAGTCTAACCGTTCCATTTGGGAAAACAGTATCCACTTCGTACGGCCCTAACCATCTTGTTCTCAGCTTCCCTTGAAAATTCTCGAAACGTGAATCATAAAGTAGAGCCCAGTTACCTTTCTGGAACTGCTTTTGCTTGATGGTTCTGTCATGCCATCTGCTCCTTTGTTGCTGTATCATAGTTGTTTGATGGACGGCATCCAGTCTTTTCTCATCCAATTCCTGCAACTGCTGCAACCTGGCTGTCTGTGCATCAGTTAAATCAAGGTTAACAGCTAAGGCAGTTCTTAAGGTTTTAATCTCAAACTCTACAGGAAAAATAGCATTCTTTCCAAAAACCAATTCATAGGGTGAAAATCCTGTTGTGTTCCTCCAAGTGGTTCTGTAGGCCCAAAGAGCCTCGGGCAAGCGCTGAAACCAGTCCCTTCTATTCTCCTTTATCGTTTTTGTTAAGATAGCTTCTATGACCTTGTTGGTGCTTTCCACCTGCCCATTTGCTTGGGGGTGGTATGGTGTGGTCATCTTATGCTTGATATGATATTTTTGGAGCGTATCTTTGAAACCATGAGAATTGAAAGGAGGTCCTCCATCAGTGACTAATTCTCTGGGTAGTCCAAATCTAACAAAGATTTCCTCAAATAAGAATGTTAGTACTGCTTCTTCATTAGCTTTAATGAGTGCTTTGGCCTCTACCCATTTAGTCATGTAATCTGTGCATACTAAAATATAAACTCTTTGATTAGATGGAGGATTAATGGGACCTACGAGATCTAATGCCCATTTCTCAAAGGGTTCGAGAGTTACCTGGGGATTGAGTGGCATTTCATCCCTATGGTTGGGCTGGCCCATTCTTTGACAGTTGTCACAAGCCTTCACATATTTTCTAGCATCTTTAAAGAGTGATGGCCAGTAATAACCCATTCTAAGTACCTTGTGAGCTGTTCTTTTATCTGCAAAATGTCCTCCACAAGGACCATCGTGACAAGCTTTCAATATATCATAAATCTCGTCTTCCCCAACGCATCTCCTAATTTCTTGATCTATTCCTGTGTGGAACAGACACCCGCTTATCCAGCTGTACCTAGCACTTTGCTGGATGATCTTCCTTCTTTCCCTGTGTGATAGGTGTGATGGTAATTTTCCTGCAACTAGATAATTGGCAATGTCTGCATACCAAGGTGAGTGAGCAGATACTGCAAATAGATACTCATCAGGAAAAGAATCATCTACTGGAACATTTTCATCAGTTTTTAAACGAGAAAGAAAATTAGCAACTACATTTTCTTTTCCTGGCCTATCTACAATTGTGATATCAAATTCCTGTAATAGTAATAACCACCTGGTGACTCGAGCATTTGTAATTGATTTATTCATTAAATACTTGATGGCCGAGTGGTCAGTATGCACAAAGGTAGTATAGCCAGTAATATAATGCCGAAATTTATTAATAGCATAAATAACTGCTAAAAATTCTTTCTCAGTTACTGTATAATTTAGCTCAGCTGGTGTCATGTTTTTGCTAATGAAATAGATAGCATAGGGGAGATTGTTTTCTTCCTGACCCAGGACAGCTCCAATTGCCGTATCTGAGGCATCAGAGGAAATATGAAAGGGTAATGCCCAATCAGGTCCTCTCAAAATAGGAGCTGCGGACAACTGATGCTTAAGTTTATTGAATGCATTCTCACAGTCATCAGTCCATTTGAATTCAGCATTTTTCATTAATAACACAAACAAAGGAGAAGCTATTTTAGAAAAATCCTTAATGAATCTTCTGTAATATCCGGCATGTCCTAAAAAACTTCTCACCTCAGTTTGTGTTTTGGGGACAGGAAGGTTCTGAATCACCTGAATCTTAGCTGGGTCGACTTGAATTCCTAAAAATGAAATGAAATGACCTAATACAATACCCTGATTCATCATCATATGGCACTTTTCAGTGCTTAAAGCAAGGTGTGCTTCTATGCACCGCTTAAGTACTTTTTCAAGGTTTTGCAGAGCATCTTCAAAGGTCACTCCATAAGGAGTGAAGTCATCCATGAATATTTCTCATGAATCGTTTAACATATCAGAAAAGATTCCTATCACCGCTCTTTGAAATGTCGCTGGAGCGTTACACAACCCAAATGGAAGTACTCTATAAGCAAAGGTTCCCCATGGGCTGGTAAATGTGGTTTTGTCCTGATCCTGGGGTGCAATCCTAATTTGGTTGTATCCACTAAACCCATCCAAGAATGAGAAGAATTTCTTGCCTGCTAAATTATCCAATACTTGATCAATAAAAGGTAAAGGGAAATGATCTTTCTGGGTTGCTTTATTTAATGATCTATAGTCTACACATACTCGCCATTTCCCATTTTTCTTTGGTACAATTACGAGTGGAGAAACCCACTCACTGTCAGATATTGGATATATAAATCCTGCATTTAAAAGTTTTTGGAGTTCCTCCTTCACAATTTCCCTAAGGTTAGGGTTCATTCTTCGCTGGGGTTGACAGACTGGCCGGGATCCCTCCTTAATATAAATACGGTGAGTACATAATTCAGGGGAGATCACTTTCATGTCTGTGTAGTCCCATGCAAATGCCTCTTTATTTGCTTGGAGTAACTTTATTAATTTCTGTTTTTCATCATCAGTCAAATCAAGATTTATATTCAGCGTTTTACCAGGTTCAATTTCAACTGTTGTGCTCTTGGAAGGGTTGCCTAATGCTGTCTGGCATAAGTTTTCACCTTTCATATTCTGCTGGGATTCAGGTTCTAGGATTGCAGCGAAGTGGTTAAATGTTTCTGGATTAACCGAAGAGGGTTCAGAAATAAAACTGCTAATTAGTTCATCTTCGATGGAGTCTTTAAAAGTCAAAGCTTGTCCAATAGTTAATATCGGTTGAGTTTCCTCATCCTCATAGTCTACCCATACAGAATTGTCACTATTAATCATGGGTGTGGCATGAGGATAGAGGGTCAGCGGTTTAGTTTCTTGTCCATTGGAGATGGTCATTGATCCGGATCTACAGCTGATGGAAGCATCTGCTGTAGCCAACCAAGGTCTCCCTAGAATCAACAGATGACCCCCCAACTTTGTTTTAGTTTGTAACACCACAAAGTCAATCGGGTAGTTCTAGGATTCTACAGAGATTATAAGGTCTTCAATGACCCCTTCAGGTTTAATCGTAGAACGGTCAACTAATTATAAGATAGTTGGAGTTTCCCTGATAAAGTTTTTTAGCTGGAGCAATTGAGCTGTTTCGAGTGTCATGATATTTATTGCAGCTCCTAAGTCTACTAAGACTTTAGAGATAAAGGTTTTTCCGACCTGGACTGTTACTGTAGGGTGACCAGGGTCACCATACTTCACAGGATAATCTTTTTCGGTCATTAAGGCAGTTAATTCCCCCATCACATGAACTGTGAGGGGATCTTTAGCCTTCCTTCCAGGTTTTTTTATGCAAATGTCTCTAATAGTTCTAGCATATATAGGAACATCCCTTAGTGCTTGCAATAATGGGATTTTGACATACAAGTTCTGTAGCTCTCCTAAAAGATTGAAGGTAGGTTGTTCAGGTGTTTTAGTGAGAGTCAGCCTTTCAGGGAATGGCGGATCTATTGTTTGATCATTATTGTTAGGTGCTGATTCTGCTGTTTCAGCACTATGGTTAGCTGGTTTCTCTTTTCTAGCCTCTTCTTTGTCAGAGTCCGTAATATCATCTATAATAGGTTCGACTATTCTCCCTGAGCGAAGGTGAATATCATTACATTGCAGGGGAGAGATAGGCTGATTTTGAATGTCAATAACTTGCAGGGCTTTATTATTATTTGGATTGGGGTTAGGTTGTACAGGCAGCTGTGGTCTCATTGCCTGGTTATTCGGAGGATTATTAGATGGTAAGGAAAGAGATTGTTGTTGTTGAGGAAAAGGTATCTGTTGGGCTGCCCAGTTTGGATTCCATTGATTAAAGTATGGTTGCTGGGGAGCCCACGGATTCCATATAGTAGGGTCAGAAAAAGGAAGATTTGGTTGCTGCATAAGTGGAAAGTTCATTGTGTTGAAGGGTGGGTATTGCATTTGGTTCATGGGTGGGTAAAAAGGAGGATTATTATTCCAACGATTGAATGTTGTATTAGAGCTCATACCTTGTCTTTGCGGCCATTGCCTCCTCTGTGTCATCAGGTACACTGCTTCAGCTTCTTCTTCAGTTTTCTGCAGTGCTTCTTTGATTCCAGGCAGAGAGGGACATTGCTGTGTTTCATGATCCTTCTCACAGATTGTGCATATAGGTATCTTATCCAATGGGCATTCTCTGAGTGGATGTTTTTCTCTGCATTTTGAACAGAAAATTGCCAGAGCAGCTTCTGCTTCTGCTTGTTTCTTCTTAACTTGCAAAGGATCAATTTGTGAAGCAAAAGAACTTAGCATTTCAGTTTTAAATTCTTCTAATAATTTACCTATCTCAGCTCTTGTTGCTCCTCCACTGGCTGACTTCTGAACCCTTGAATACACATTATCTCTGCTTTTTGATCTACCTGCCGCTCCCCTTGAACACCTCATGCAGAGCTTAATAATTTCATCAAAGGGTTCTTTGGAAATGTCTCCTTTCCCAAGCATGTTCAGCATGTCCAGGCAGTCATCTCTTACCCCTTTCAGCAGTATGGTCTTCAAAATATCTTTACTCATATTAGGATGATCAGACCGCTGCAGATTATACTGTAATCTTTCCACGAAATCTTCCAAATTCTCGTCCTCTTTCTGGACCATTTTAAACAATTCTTCCTTCCTTTCTCTTGTCCGGCAGTAGTCTTGATACTTGGCCAGAAATCCCTCTTTCATCTGGTCCCAGGTGGTGATTGCCTGAGCTCCTAAGCTCATAAACCACCTCAACGCATTCCCTTTTAGTGTTGCTGGAAACAATTTCAGCTTCTGATTAGGACTTATGTAATCATAGCTTCTACACAGTATGTTGAATTCAAAGAGAAATTCGTCCGGGTCTTCGGAGGATAACCCATGAAAATTGGGTAATGCCGAGAGTGGGATGTTTTTCATGGGGGTTGTTCCTCTCGGGAGCTCCCCAATAGGGAATTCCAGGGTAGAAAGCGCGTTTTCCCCTCTCCCTTCTGTTCTGTTATCCTCCATTGGTCTTTTCCCTGAATCACTCGCTTTATCTTCTGTGTCTTCTGTTTCTTCAGGTTCTTCTACCGGTTCCTCAGTGTACTCTGGTGCTTCCAGCTTCCTTTCAGGTCCTACTACTTCCTCCGTCTGTTGGTCTGTTTGTGAGGAGTATTGGATCTGAGGTCTCCGGGAACTCGTCCTCTGTGATGTTTCGGCCTTAGAGATGATTTCGTCGATGTAAGTCTTCCTTCCTCCCTTGCCGCCTGTAAAATTAGGTTTCTTGCGTCCTCTCATACACCTGTTATTTTCACAAAGAAACCATTAATGCTTTTAGAATTCTTTAGTTGCCTTCCCCGGCAACGGCACCAAAATGTTGGCTAGTTGAATTGTTTATGAATTAAACATTCAAGTACCACATTAATTGTCAACCAGGGAAAGTCTTTTTATTCCAAAGGCTACTGCATACTGTATGTACTTAAAATCTAAAAGCATTGAAAAGTTGTAGTATACGTGATTCTTACGCTACGTCATTACAGTACTTGTTAAAATGAAAATAATTAATTAAAACTACAAATCTGGAAAGCGAAATGATGGATGCTCTGTTGGCAGAGGATCAGGACCCTATCCTCCAGGTGGGGACGTTCAGCACCTGCCCCTGTAATCAGATTACTAATGCACACTGCACTCCCATTCACCGGTGAGAAACAAACTCAAGTGATTAATGAAACAGAGTACTAGCAAAACAGAGAATACCAGAGGTAATGCTATCAAATCCAAACAGAGTACCAGAAAGAAACTATTGCACACTTACACACTTGACAAGAAAGTAAATGGGTGAATCTTGTGAGGAAGGTGGGCCCAGTCCCTCTCACAAGATTCCCCAGGAAAACGAAGACTGGATTAAGTGCTCAAAACAGTTTTATATTCATCTGCCAAAAAGATTTGAATACAATAAAGTTCAGACTTGCTGATGTTCTCAAGATCTCTTCTTACAGACTGACCATAGACACCGACTAATCCCCTTTTCATGTAGATGTCTCCTCTTTATAGAGGAGACATCTATTACAATAAAAGTATTACAACCCATTCAGTTAACCCATCTTATCAAAAATAAGCAATTCAGAATGCTGTTACAATAGTATGATAATATGTTCTTTCTTGAGTTCTGGCTGTTACACAGCTGGTAACTGACTTCGACCGTCTTCTCGGGATCTTCACATTCCTTTGCCATTTCCCCATGCTGTTCCTGATTTAGGCCATGCTGACTGTGTTCTTCTTGCTTTAGACCTCCGCTTGATTATGCCACGTCAGGGTTCTTTAAATAGTTGCCATCTGTTATTCGCAGCTGTTACAAAATAGCTTGCTTTAGGTGATCGCTGTTTCTGACTGTAGCAACTACGGAGTTGCTGCTTCTGGTGTTGCAGCAACTGTGTAGTTGCTGTTTCTGGTGTTACAGCAACTGCGTAGTTGCTGTTTCTGGTGTTACAGCAACTATACATTATAATTCCTGCAAGCTTAAGGCAATTACTTGACAGTTTAGTCAGCGTTTCCAAGGATAAATATAAAGGTATTCACGAACATGCAATGAACAATTAAACATAGATATGCGGGAGGTTACTTCGTACCTTGGGGTCATTATGTCATTATAAAATAAAAGCTTTCAACTTATGACTGCAAAAGGATAATAATACGGCAAAAAGATAAGGTCAAAAATAGGTCAATTCTGAGTCCCAACAATATCCTCAATCAAAGTTTTGATGTCATCTCCTCTAGACATATTCCTGAATATTTCCCAAGCTAGGGGGATGGTGTATGTGTGTATGGCATCTTCCATCAATAATTTAATCAGGCCATGGTGGGCCAGTTGGTCTTGGACACCTGCATTCAACTTGGTGCCATATTCTATCAAGGATTGGAGGAGGAAATATGGGAGACTAAGTTTCCTAACTGCAGGTGGGTCCATCCCATATCTCAATTCATGCAATAATCTGAAGTGATAACCATAAATTATACTGAACCTTCCTTCACAAGTGATATATTTCATTATCTGGTAGTTGACTTCACTCCATGGAGGAGGTAAGATTGTCCTTCTGACTCCATTTTTATCCTCTACATGATGCTCCTTAGGCTGAAAAAATGTCTTCTTAACAACCTCTCCCAATGTTTTTTCCTCCTTGCTCCAAGGGAGCCCAGGTGGAAGACCTGTGATTTTGCTAATGAAATCAGGTGTACGCAGTATGGTCAGACCCCTGAGACTGACTGTAGCATGTGTTTTCGAATTGGGTATTAAGGACATAAAAAATCCTTCAGTCACCTCATCATCATATCCATGAATTCTTTCAAAGAAAGACATCCAGTTTGCCCTGTTGAAGAGGGCCACCAGCTCGGGGTGCTCATGCAATTTATTGGAGTTCAAAGGCTCCTTTCTCATAAAACCTCCTGGCATGGTGTTTAGTGGTTTCTGAAAGTGCTCAGGTGATGAAAAAAACAACAATTTCCAAAATCAGAAATAGAGGGACAACTGAGTTTTGTTTTTTTTCTGAAACTATAGGAGGAATTTCTTGTGTGCTTCTTCTTCACAACACCAATATGAAATTTTCCCTTTCTTAAAATTGTTCTCCACGTGAATTTGCTTCTTGGTTCTTGGAAGAAATCAATACTTTGACAAAATAGGGACTATATAAAACAGTGGTTTTTCACAGAGTAAACAGACTTGCAATTTCGTTTCCTTCCGAGGTTTGATTTCTATGATTGCATCCCCCTTTTTTACAGTAGGATGTGAGGAAGAGAAAGGCATATTTTGAATGCAGAGAAGGAAACAAAGAGACTATGTAGAGCTCAGAAAACACATAGCATATTTTTGAATCTCTCTTTCCTTGTTTTTCTTCAACCAATACTCTATTTTTAATCCACCACCTTATCTAGACATATCGTATGCAGCGCAGGTTTTCAAGCCTACCTCATTCCGAGCTCGAATTTGACAAAAAATTCCAACTATTTCTGCTGCAGAGTTGCCCTCTATCCTTCCTATTGAAATCCTCTTGTAAAAGGTGTTATTGCTCCTGTAGAATGCAGTAGTGCTCCTGTAGAAGCCGATAGGTGGGAGGGTTTTGAAAAAATGGCAGAAAACAACTGGTTTGTTGTTCTGAAGGTGGTAGATGAGTACTGCAGTCGAGAACTTTGTAAATGCAAATGAAACAAAAGGTGGTGGAGGCTTAGACTGCACTATACTTAACTAATGTTGTAATCCGTGGTGAGGAGGTGAGGTGGCCTGTTATATACCTAGGGTGGATAATATGGGGTACAAAGGGAGGTACCCAAGGGAATAATGTAATAATGGGATGGCCATAGTAATAAATAAGTTGGTTAACCAGTATCATGTAAGGGACCACAAGTAGTTAGTAATAATGTAATGGGCCCATGGTATTAGATAGATGGTATTGAGGGAACCGTGGTAATGACCCATGGCATTGTATATATGAGGCCTATATAGAGGCTAGAGACTCCACATTGAGGGATGTGAAAGATTATTGTATGAACAGGCATATGGCTTGTGGAGTGTTCTCCTTCCTTAAGGAGTGAATGTATGGTGTTTCCCTACCTTAAGGGTTTGATTAATAAAGTGAAACATTTCTATATCCAGATCTTCTTATTCGGTTTTATCTCTATTATCATATATTATTGGATCAGCTTTATAACAAGTGGTATCAGAGCACTATCTTGGGCAAAAGTGGAGAATGTTTTTATTATTTTTTGCAGGAACTTTTTGGGGGTGACGAGTTTTCAGATCATATTTGTAGATTTTGGTGCAAAATCTACAAAATATAACTGCATATCTAGATTCTTTGTGAACAAATACCCTATTTCAAAAAAAAATCGGCTGAATCAGTCTGAATGAAGGAGATATCGCTGATCTAAAAATCAGTGGTGTTGCAGACATTTTTTCGGGGCAACGAGTTTGCGGGTGGATCTGTATGTTTTGGGGAAAAATATACAAAATCTAATTGTAGATCTGGTTTCTTTGTGAAAAAATACTTAATTTCAAAAAAGACATCAGTCGAATCGAAGTCTGGATGAGGGAGATATCGCTGATTTAAAATTAGCTCTTTTTTCAGAATTTTTGGTGACGATGGGAGAGTTGCAGCGTAGATCTAAAATTTTAGTGCCTGGATCAAGATTTCTATTACATGGGCAGATGCAGAATGGTTGTTCCATTTCAGAAAATAGGTCATAATAGAGATTCTGAGCAATATTGACGGAATTTTGGCCATTTCAAATTTTCGCCAAGTAAGTGAATTTTTCTCAAACCCTCTTCATGGAAAATTTTACAAGAAAAGATGATAGCCCTACTATTGAATAATTCATACAAGGACTAAAGTTAAAATATGGGTAATTTTGGAGGTCTATAGTACCGATTAGTTTAAAAGAAGAGGCTGCCATATGGTGGTACTCACTTGGCATCAAAGATTTGTCTAAATTTTTGAATAAAGAATTGGAAAAACTCTGTATGGACAAATAGTCTTGTACTAGAAAAAAGAATGAGACACGTAAGAGGTTATTTTCAACTGGTGTCTCCTTATTGCAGGTTCATGTATTGATTTAGAAGGAGACAATCATTGTGTCTATAAATCTGAGTTGCAAGCAAAATCTCATAAATGTCAACTTGGAAAAAAATTTGCAAGTGCCAGCAAAAAAACATTGAAAACACACAGGTTGATGATGAGGATGTTCAAGTGTATAAGGATTTGAAGATTTCTATGGACAAGTATGTGTTGCATGGTGATTTTTATACATCAGAGATGGATAATATGGATGTTGTTTTGGGATATCCTTGGATGGAATCCGTGGGTACTATCAATATTAATGTGCAAAAGAAATTCTTGAAGCTCTGGTATAAAAAGAAAAAAAATTATATTGCAGGATATTTCCATTAAGACCCAAGTAGAGACTATGGAGGAAGAAGCACAAAGCTCTAATGAAAATTACACATCAGATGATGAGCATTTGATGGTCGACATTCAAACACAAATAGAGGCTGAAGTAGAAAAGGTTACAGGTGCCGACACATCAGATGAGGGCTCAATGATTGAAGTAATATTGGAAGATAAGACACCACAGTAGGCACCACAACATGCACCAGATAATAGTCAAGCTCTAGTAAAGGGTGAATTAAAGAAGAAGACACCGTGGGTTAAAACTTCAACATGTCATCACCCACATCACCCCACAAGAAAACAACCAACAAGATGGAAACCAATTAGCCACAAGGACAACAACCCCCGAATGACACATAGAGAGGAGCAAAGATCCACCTACTAGACATCAACATAGAAGAGCTACCAAGGTCAACTTCCATCTCAAGCAAGCGAGGCACCAATGAGATTGAGGGTTCACCTTTCTCTTAGATGGCTAGATGCACGTGCATGGTACCAGTGGACTACTCTTTTTAGTAGATCTTATTATTTTTGTTCTTCCCATGTTTCGGGGATGAAACATGTTAAGGGGGGTGGAATTTTATATACCTAGGGGGATAATATGGGGTACAAAGGGAGGTACCCAAGGGAATAATGTAATAATGGAATGGGCCATAGTAATAAATAAGGTGGTTAACTCGTATCATGTAAGGGACCACAATTAGTTAGTAATAATGTAATGGGCCCATGGTATTAGATAGATGGTATTGAGGGAACCATGGTAATGACCCATGGTATTGTATGTACGAGGCCTATATAGAGGCTAGAGACTCCACATTGAGAGATGTCAAGGAATTATTGTATGAACAGGCATATGGCTTGTGGAGTGTTCTCCTTCCTTAAGGAGTGAATGTATGGTGTTGCCCTACCTTAAGGGTTTGATCAATAAAGAATCATTTCTATCTATTTCTCTCTTATTGTTTCTAGGTTTATTTCTATTATCTTATATTTTTAGTTTAGATCTATAACAAGTGGTATCAAAGCTATAATACATGATGATCAAATCTAGCCCTAGGTGGCTAATTTTATAATTAATGGAAAATGAAGATGTCTTTCTATATATTTGTAGTTTTTTGACTCTGCAAAGGACCGAGAGTGTGAAAAAGACCACATTTTGTATATTTTTTCCAATTAATAAGAAGTACAGTTGTAGTAATACTCTGTTTTTAACCTGAGATTCATTTTTGATTTCAGTTCTATCCATTCATGTTTTATGTTATTATAAGTTTTCATAGTTTGTTTGATTACTAGAAATTCAATGTAATGTTGCTCCAACTTCCTTCAAATTTTCTCTGATTAATTGTAAATGTTTATTTCACATTAGTTAAGCCAAAAATGCCTCAGCTTCCACAAAGCAATGTTCATATATAAATTGGGTTTTCTTTGACCCCATGCATGATGGTGGTGATTATCACACTTTATTTAACATGCAAGAATGTTATATACCTAGGGGGGTAATATGGGGTACAAAGGGAGGTACCCAAGAAAATAATGTAATAATGGGATGGGCCATAGTAATAAATAAGGTGGTTAACCCGTATCATGTAAGGGACCACAAGTAGTTAGTAATAATGTAATGGGCCCATGGTATTAGATAGATGGTATTGAGGGAACCATGGTAATGACCCATGGTATTGTATATATGAGGCCTATATAGAGGCTAGAGACTCCACATTGAGAGATGTCAAGGAATTATTGTATGAACAAGCATATGGCTTGTGGAGTGTCAAGGAATTATTATATTAAGAGACCTAATTTTATTTGACTTACAAAACATATTTGAGATTTCTAAGGGATTTTCTGTTTTAATACAATTTGAATTCGAATAGGATTTTATCTATTTATGAGCCCATAAATATTATTTTTTTGAACCGTATCGAACCCAACAAAATGTTAAGTGTGCTGGATTCCTAATGTGCTTTTTCCATGTGAATGTGCTGACCTAGACCTCCACCAAGTCAAATTTCAAAATTTATGCAACAAATTTGGCTAGGAAATTTTTTGTAAAATATAATGCCTCAAATATAACTGCATATCTTCCAAACTTAGATATCTATGTAAAAAATGAGAGAGGCTTTTGGAGATGAACTAGTGATGAACAGAAAGGTCCTTCTAATTTCCAGAATACCTTTCCATTTGGTCAAAAAGTGAGCATGAAGTTGACTGCTAAAACAGTCATTTCCAGCATTTCCATAGAAAATTTTGGTAGGAAGTTACAAAAGCATCCCTTTGGTACTTTTCTAATTTTTCTGTAAGTTATGAAGTCTACTCTTATGCATTTTATCTAAATGCATAGTATCATAACTCCTTTAACTAAAAATTTTCCTTGCATTTTCCTCAATGATAAGCTACAACAGTTTCGTAGCAAATTTTCAGCTTAAATTGTTGAAAATAGCAACAAGAAATGATAAAAATAGAATCCAAAATATTCCAATTTTAATTTATCCTTGAATTAAAATTGTAAATTAAAATCGAATTTAGTCTCACGAGCTGCTTGGAAATAGTTAATTAATTCATTATGGATTAATTAATTGGAGAAATTCAAGTTAGAAGTCTTTCTGAAGTCATGCAAGAGTTATCCCTTAAATTAAGTAGATAAGCCTTAAATTGAGATAAGATTGAGTTATATTTGAGTTGTAATTATTTAACTCAGTTCACTGAGTTAAGTCCAATTAAATTATTTCCAAACTGTTTGAGGAACTAATTGTGAGTTATTAATCAGTTGATGCATGCATGCACTCAACTAGTGCACTCCAGATAACTGAAGATTCCCTCATCAGAAACTCATGCATGTCTATTCTGAGAAAGACCCAGTTGAGCTAAATGACAATGACAATGCACTATCAGTTGCATGTGTTTTCCCATAAAGGAAACTCATGCATTCAGTCAAGGTAAGGCTCCTTGAGGATTGCATAGTTTTGACAGGGTGTGAGATCAGTGTTCCAGTTGGTAATAAGAGGATCACCCAAGAGAAACAACGCAAGGAAATAGGAGCTTGGAGGGTAGAGGAGAAGGCTTGTTAGAATATTTGATTTCCTGTGAGAATCCAAGAGGATTGGACTAAGATCTGGCTAGTTGTGAGAGCTAAGGCTTTGTATAATTCTAATGTATTTCCACCTTGTATGATAATACAGATAGTGGGGTTTTTAGTTGAGGCTTTCCCCAAAGCATTTTCATGTGTATTGTGATTTCTTCTTCTTCTGGTTATATGTATTTAGCTCGATCTTGCTCAATATTTAAGCTTCTGTAAATTGATAGTATAAGTAGATTATAGTATTTTGCTTTGGTATATTGTATTATCGGGTTAATCTACAGTCATATTTTCTACATGGTATTAAAGTGAGATTTGTAGAGAATTTGCATAAGTATCAGAGCTAGGTTTATTGGTGTTGTGAACAGTATATGGAGAAGAGAATTCGAAGTTTGAAGTTCGGAGTTGCAGGTGAAACTTGAATTCATATCATACTTCAAGGTTGGCCAATGGAATTCTATGGTTTGAGACTCAAGTATGCCTTGGAAAGTAGCTTGAATTACATAGCATGGAAAGATCGCATGGAGGCTATATTAGAAGACAATGGCTTGAATGATATCATTGATCAAGAAATCCCAAAGCCAGATTCAACTAATGCACAAGAGTTGGTTGAGTGGAAGAAGTGTGTGGTGAGTCAAGACGGATCATCCTTGAGGGAGTTATAGACCATATTGTCTTGAGTCTCCATGGGAAGGATACGCCATATTCAATGTGGAAGACATTGAAGGACCTCTATCAGAATAGTAGTGACTAGAGGAAATTGGCGCTCAAGGATAAGCTTCGAAGAATCAATATGGAGCAAGGCGATACTATTTCCACATATCTGAACAAGATCACCACCTATAGAGATGAGCTTAGCAGTGTGGGAATAACTATTGTTGATCATGATATGGTGAGCCTCGCTCTCCTTGGCCTTCCAAAGATCTAGAATAGCTACTAGGAATCTGTGAATGGAAGGGAGAAACTGTCAGATTGGAAATGACTGTGGTCAGATCTCATGTAGGAGGAGAGAAGGAGGGGCACTCGAGATGGTTCTTCAACAAGGATGATGATGAATAAAATCTTGCCTTAGCGAGTAAGACAAGGAAAGGGAAGGGGAAGGATTCCCATTCCAAGTCGAACTCTTCTCATGAAGGGAAGAAGGGTGACAAGTATAAAGTGAGATGCTTTAATTGTCATGAGATGGGACATTATGCAACTAATTTCCCATCGAAGAAGTCTAAGAAGGGATCCTTGGAAGGGTCGGAAGGTGAGGCATTAGCCTCTCAGTTCGAAATGGACTTTACTCTCATCACATACATGGTGTCATTGATGATGGGTTGTGTTTGGTATCTTGACAGTGGAGCCTCATTCCACATGATCGGTGATAAAAGTTTATTCAGTGCCTTGGAGGAGAAAGACCTCAAGATGCACATAGAGATGGGTGACGACGAAAGGTATGTTGTTTCAAGAGTGGGCACGATTGCTTTTCATAGGGAGCATGGAGCTCCTATCACCTTGATAGATGTGAAGTATGTGCCTAGAATAAAGAAGAACACGGTATCGGTCACGATGTTGGAGGACAAAGGCTACAATGTTGCCTTTAGTAAGGGAAAGGTTTTCCTTAGACACATCACCACGAGAAAGGTGAAACAGATCGGTTCACGAGTTAAGAACTTGTATGCTCTTTAGTTTCAATATGCATGCAAAGCCTTGAGGAGTAAGGAAAATGTTAGAAACTTGCTGGTTGAGAGGGAGAGTAAATTACCTCTCAACATGCAGCCACAGAAGAAGTCTCAGAAAATTGTGGAGGAGCCACAATTGGAGAAGCAGAGAGGAGACTGAGTGAAGAGATCCACTCATGCAAATACCTCCATTAAGGGGGAATTTCGATCCAAGTGGGCAGAGGGATCACATGCAGCCATAACTCTAAGTGTGAGGTGGGGTGATGTGAAGTGATAGTCCCAAGAAGGCTGAAACTAGGCAGGGTCGATTGAGAGGTTTTATCTCATGGATCATACCTTTCTATGGGAGCCCAAAGTACATAGTAGCGGGAGGAATCAGTGGGATTAATGTAGTCAGAGATCAAAGTGACAAAGGCTAGAGCAGTCAGATACTTAAGAGCATAGAGAAGGATTGACAACAATGTAGAAAGGTGGAGTCAGCAGATGCGCAAAGTTTTCAGTTGATAGAGGCAATAACAGCCAGTTAGTTTGATGACAGATGCATCATACTGATTTAGGTTGGATGTTTTTATTTGTTTTTGGAGTTGCTGGAGCAACAACACTAGAGAGAAGTTTTGCATGCATAACATTCCAAAGGTTCACGATTGGGATCGAGTTGAATTCCTTTTTTTTGAGAGGGAGTGTTGAAAATAGCAACATGAAATGATAAAAATAGGATCCAGAATATTCCAATTTTAATTTATCCTTGAATTAAAATTGTGAATTAAAATCGAATTTAGTCTCACCAGATTCTTGGAAATAATTAATTAATTCATTATGGATTAATTAGTTGGAGAAATTCAAGTTAAAAGTCTTTCTGAAGTCATGCAAGAGTTATCCCTTAAATTAAGAAGATAAGATTGAGTTATATTTGAGTTGTAATTAGTTAACTCATTTTACTAAGTTAAGTCCAGTTAAATTAGTTCCAAATTGTTTGAGGAACTAATTGTGAGTTATTAGTCAGTTGACACATGCATGCACTCAACTAGTGTACTCTAGATAAATGAAGATTCCCTCATCAGAAACTCATGCATGTCTATTCTGAGAAAGACCCAGTTGAGATAAATGTCAAGGACAGTGTATTATCAATTGCATGTGTTTTCCTATAAAGGAAACTCATGCATGCAGCCAAGGTAAGGTTCCTTGAGGATTGTGTAGTTCTAATAGGGTGTGAGATCAGCATGAGAGATTAGCTTTCCACTTGGTAATAGTAGGATCACCCAGGAGAAATAGTGCAAGGAAATAGGAGCTTGGAGGGTAGAGGAGAAGGCTTGTGAGAAGCTTTGATTGCATGTGAGCATCCAGGAGGATTGTATTGAGAGCTAGCTAGCTGTGAGAGCTAAGGCTTTGTATAATTCTGATGTATTTCCACATTGTATGATAATATAGATAGTGGGGATTTTAGCTAAAGCTTTCCTCAAAGTATTTCATGTGTATTGTGATTTCTTCTTCTTCTGGTTATATGCGTTCATCTTGATCTTGCTCAATCTTTAAGCTTATGCAAATTGGTAGTAGAAGTAGATTATATTATTTTGCTTTGGTATATTGCATTATTGGGTTAATCTACAGTAATATTTTCTACATGGTCTTAGAGTGAGATTTGTAGAGAATTTGCAGAATTTCTACATAAATATGGGGAGTTGCTATGAAATTTGAATTTTCTGAGTTTTTATTTTTATTTTTTATGATTTATTCTTCCTGCATATCACTCCTTATAGCTTATTTAACCATGCATATTCCTGAAACTATTAGTTTAGCATAGTATAGGCAAAAAAGTGATGAATTTACCATACTTAAGTGGTGCTTGTTATTTCAGCTATGAGCCCAAGATTTATTTTTGAGAGTTCAACTTTGATCATCTCTATTTGAGTTTCCAATGCTTTGACTTTCCTCTGCAACTTATTTATGTCTGTCCCTAGCCAACTGTTTCATTTGTAAATTTATTTTCCTTTTCATAAATTTTGACAACATTGCTAATTTGGCAAATTAACTTCAAACTATCTAAAAGTTATCAAAGATAACACCTTGCATGCATATTTGTCTCTTCAACTTCCTTTTCTCCTATTTTCCTTTATTTCTCACAATTAAACACCAATTCTTATCTCTTTTCCTCTGCCAATGTCTTTTCTAATTTCCATAGCCATAAATAAACTGCAAGTGATCGCCACTATGATGTTCACAAAACATTCTGCTTGGAATACATGTCCCATGACCTTGGTCTTATTATTGTTTAGATGGAAAATCAACCATGGGATGTTAAAAACCCCTCCCCCTTGGGGGCACACTTTTCTCAGTGTTCAATGACACTTATAACCAACAAAACATATCACTTATGGAGCTTTATAGCATAACTCAATGCAATATTTACAACATACCAAACTGCTAAAATTATGACCACCATACTTCTTATGGAACTTTATAAACCCAACTCAATGCAGTGTCTACAATAACAAACACATATTATTATGCACATTTTCTTAAACCAAAAAATAATCATACTATCCATGGAGTTTTATAAACACAACTTGATACAATATTTAAAATCATATACACATATATACATATGAACATTTGATTTAACCACTGTTAATTTATGGTATGTTCTATGCTTATAACAATTTACTTCTTTTTCTTAATATATTCCACCAATTAGCAATCACATGTACATAAAGTAAAGTGCAGATAGAACATTAAACGATCGACAGAAAACAAGCCAAGACAAGAGACACAAGATGTGGCGGCTAGCCAGGGACAAACCCCACAATGTGTGGGGAAACCCTTTGATCAAATCTTCTTTTATCTTCAATAATTCAGCAGAGAGAAATAGTACAATAAATCTGATTCATATCAGCAGTAGCAAACCCTAGATCAGCAGCATCAGCATTAGCGGCTTCATTATCAAACTAGGGCAGACCATATCTCACAAACTGACAGTTGGATTGACTTCATTCCACCACCAAAAGTTTCGGCTTCCAGAGGAGGTTCAGATGAACCTACAGCGCAGTTCAGATGAGGAGATATTCTAGGCCACGCAAGTCAATCTTTGCTTCTACAGTTGCAGCTTCAGTTTCAGCAGTTTCCATCTTCAAGCTAGGGCAGTGGATATCTTGCAAACCGTTCGTCGGATTGACTTCATTCCACCACCAAAAGTTGCGGCTTTCAGAGGAGGTTCAGATGAACCTACAAAACAATTCATATGAGGAGATCTTCTAGGCCACGCAAGTCAATCTTTTCTTCTGCAGTTGCAGCTTCAGTTTCAGCAGTTTCCAGCTTCACATGTGAGAGAGAGAGAGACCCATTTCAGCGCAGTAGAGAAGAGACTCATATCTGCGCACTAGAGAGAGAGAGAGATGTGATGAGATGAGTGAGTCTAAATGAGGAAAAGTCCTCTTATATTTATACACAACGTTGGTGGGTGAATAGATGCGGCTGTTGGGCTTCTGAGCCTACATGAGTTGTAGGTCGGCTTGATAATAATTCCATAATCAAAATAAATTCATATCTCCATGAATACTTATCGGAATTGGATGATATTTATATCAATCCTACACCTCTCGACGAGAGGAATCTAATAAAAATATTATCAGCCATGAATAAGATGACCCACATGAAGTTTTTCCCTGGTTGCCAATTTTAACAACCACCAAATAAAAGGATATGATGCCCGCATCTGCAACAAGGGAGTCTTGATGCTCACACATCCATCCTGAAAAGTAGTATTGGGATTCACATCCTTCCCAGGAATTCCAAAATCCACTATCAATTTTTTTTTTCATCCAATGTCTAGCACTACAATCCTTGCGATATTTATTCTCTCAGTGAATAGTTATCGGCTCATTGTCTCGAGTAACATTCTAATTTGCTTCTAATTCCATTTGGCAATATTAATGACCAAGAAAAATGTATCCCCTAACCTTCCCTTCTCTGCTTCCCAGTCCCTTGAGAAATCTAGTCACCCCTTCCTATGCAGTCACTCACTTTCCAATTTCCTTGACATCCTCTTCTCACAGTCCCTCGGGTGATCCATCCCTTTGCAGATCTCCTCGCATCGGAAGGTCCAAAAACCAAGGCATATCCTTGGGTTAAAACCATCATATCGGTCATATAATTCTCATGGAAATCAATGGAAACTATTTGGTACCAATGGCCCTACTCCTGAATGCTTTAACATCACATTATTTCATGTTCCAAATCCTTTTACTGCTACTATTAAGACTCTGTCAGCCAATTCCAACCACCCAAACTGGGCATTTCCATGCTTTCCTGTACCAGATGCATCATTTCCATTGGACTCAAAAGGAATTGTAATAAATTCAAGTCATACCTCATTGTTGGCTCGACAATAAGGTACACTTTGCAATTTTGTTTACTTCCTGTCATATCAAGTCAAATTAGCTCTTTGATCAAATCATCATGTATAAACATATCACATTTGGTTAGCTCAAAACTCAACAATCATAAGTCATAATCATAGATCATGTGCATAGTTAAAAATTAAGATAAAATACCAATACTTATCTTTCAAATATTTCTTTGGTTCTACCCTTTTTCTTTGTCCTTTCTATACAGACACTAAATCGGCTTCGAAACCTAGCAAGCACACAATTCCTCTTCTTCTCTTCTCTTCCGAAGAATAAAGGGAATCTGGATACTAAACCACCTCCTCCCTTAATATCAACAATAAGGGCATCTAGAGACTAAACTTCCTCTACCCTCAATGTCAGTAACAAGGGAATATACAGACTAAACCGAATCTACCCTCAATACCAACAATAATGGCATGTAGAGACTAAACCCCCTCTACCCTCAATACAACAACTCAAGATTGATATATTTCCAAAGTTGTCTAGGGCTCTAGGAACTAGTAACTTAACTCATAGCCTCCATGGAACCCAAGTTGTTTTAGCACTTCAAGGTGTTTTTCCCAACCTATAGCCTCCAAGGACTAGTAACTCAACTCACAGCCTCCATGGAACCCAAGTTGTTCGATGGCTACAAAGAATTTGTTCCAACCCATAGCCATAGGGAACCCGAGAACCAATACCCTTCACAACACATACACACACAATGTACAAAAAGGCACATACACCTACACTTGGTGTACAACACCACACATACACGTACATCGGGTGTACAACACAACACATACACCTAAACTTAGTGTACAACACCACACATGCACCTACACCCGGTGTACAACACAACACATACACCTACCCCCAGTGTACAACACCACACATACATCTGCACCCAGTGTACAATCACAAGACATATATGTACACAGTACAATACAATGAATATACATGTCACAATACAATGACTACAAAATACTCATGGAATAGTACCACATGTACATAAAACAACATGTACAACATATACAACATAATAGTATTGTGCATCTAGATACCACAATGTCTCTACTAAGAAACCTTGCCTCTAGTGTATTTCAACATCTTACTACGTGCATCCACAACCCAAGTCCCAGGTCTGCAACTCTTTCAACTATCCATGCTTGTCCTAGCATGTCGTAGATCACATTGCTTTCATTTCATTGATGTATCCTTCAACATTTCCAATCCATAACATAAACGTAGGCATATTTATAGGCACATAATATCAAATCATATCCACTTGATACTAACCACATAGATCGTCTGGGGCTACTATTCCCTCTTAATTCCTTATAAAACTAGGAACCTTTTCATGCTATTCACCTAAATAAAATAATCATTCTTCCACAATATGATCCCTAATGACCTTGTTAGACAATGACATTCACACACACACACACACACACACACACACACAGATATATATATATATATATATATATATATATATATATATATATATATATATATATATATATATATATATATATATATATATATAATCATGATCACATCATAATGACTAGTTTTCATAAGATCAAGGTTAAGATAACTTCCTTTATCCATGCAACACATACACAATATTGAGAACAACAATTCCCAATTTAGCCAAAGCATATGTTACTTCAAATTCATATACTTTAGCTTTCCTTGATTTCCTTTACCATAGTTTTCCTCCAGCTATCCATTTATCCCCATGGACCTAACCAATTCATTCAAATTTCATATTCTTTCCTTCAACTGCCCTTCATTCATGCACCAGGTTTCATCTAAGTCTTACATTACCTATTTTTTTCATTCATCTCTCCCTAAGCTCCATTAAATTTCCTCTTTCCCAACTGATTCCCAAGACCCTTAAAATGTGAAAGGAAAGATAAATATAAACAAGAAACAAAACAACAATAAAACACCACAAACAAAAGTGGCATGACCATTCACCAGAGAAATCAAACAAAACAAATCCCAAAACACCAAAAACAAAAAACTCTCAACAAACACCATGACTCAACTCCCATAGTTCTCAGTGCTTTCAAGGAAAGCTCAACCCGAGCCTTATTCAATATTTCATGGTAGTCTCTTCTTCCATGTGATTCCCTGCATCATACTACCATAAACACACTACTGTCAGTGCATAAATAAATATAAAAATATACTAGTTACCTCACCCTTTTGTACCCAACATGCTCCCCTATACCCAAACACATGCACATATCATCTCTCAAGGGATTGCAATTCCCTTAATGAATCCAAAAATCATACCTTCATTTTATCAACCATCTACCATGTAGTTTCCTTGGCCCCAAAGTGATTTTATGCACTTTAACCTGCTATATTACTAGATTCTAGAGCATGAGCTCCTTCTACTACAATATGCATTGAGGTTCTACCTAGAACTCTCCCTTTGGTTCCACTTCCACCTCAATGATAAATACCTAATGATTTTCCTACCTGTTAACCATTGTTGCATAGATTCAGGAAATGCTCTAACCTACATCCCCAACTATCCATGCCTCCTATGCATTGTAGATATGAGGCCTGCCATCCTTCCATTGTGCAATAAGATAAAAAGGTAAATCCTTCCTGCCATGATCTACATATTAGGTTCAACACTGTAATGGTTCTACATCTTCTAACATCAAACTCATCCCAAATCATCTCCTCATCTCTAATGCCTATGACATGCTCAACACCTTCCCACTAGATGTATGTTTTTCCTTTAATAATAAAGGCATCTATCTTGGCTTTCATGTACTCTGCTAGAAAATATCCCTTCTCAATCCTCCTATAAGGATGTAAGCGGTAATGGTGATGATGTCTCTCGAAACTGGAGCTAGAATGAAATCCATAAGCATTATCCATCTTGTCAGGTGTATCCAAAGGTATTCCACTTCTGATTATATCCTCCTTGTCCAACCTACATCTTCTAAGAGACATGTTTCCATATGCCTCATTAGTATTCTCCTCTTGTCCATGAATGATCCCCATCTTGTCCGGCTTTTTGAAATCTAAAAGAATCTTAAGGATGACTACATTAACTTCTGCTTACTTTCTTGAGATCTTGAGATTCTTTCGTATGTCTCAATCAACTTGTCATTGTATGCCTTGCAACTTCTTATTTTTCCCCTCAAAATCCATAGTATATTGACCATATAAGGAGAATACTCTTATCCTATCTTCTCAACTGACCTCTACCATTCCACTGAATTTGCATTAGGATTGTATGGGGAGTCATGTATTGTAGTCCACTACTCTTCTCTTCATCTTTGATCTTATATTTTCCCACAACATACCATGTTATATAAACCAAATAGAAGACGTAATCAAAGTCACACTTCAGTGTATCTCAAGGGAGGCTATCACATCTGCACAAGTCATTATAGATTAGCACGATACATAATAACATCCATAGCTTAACTTTCATGCAAGAAATCATCATGACAATGATTGTCATGCATAAGACCGAAATGCATATAATAACATGTTACTATCAAGCATGACTAATCGATGCATGTGCATATGACTGCATTAATCAACTAGCATCTACCATGCATTTAACCACAACAATAATAGAATGTTAGGAATGCATATAACTATGATGCATATAATAACCATTAACCATAATGCCTACATGCCAACATATAATATGTGTATGATGATCTTCTTTTACCCTGAGGCCAAGTGTTGCAGTCTCGCTCTGATGCCACTCTGTAATGACCCACCCCACATTTCCCTGCTTTTACAAGCTCTTCGAGGTAAACATGAGTTGAGTGATATTATGATATACTCAACCTCCAAGCTCCAATTATGGAAGTTGGACCTAAAATACGAAAACTTATTAATACCTCACAAGAGCACTAGATCACCCAGAAGTCAATCCACAACCTTTTATGATCACATACTAAGCTAGAACTACTTTTCCATAAGCCTAACGCCCAAACCGCACTCACGAGTCACAACACAACATGAATGCAGTTTTGAGGTTCCAGTTGCACCCATAAGAATGTCTCCATGCAGTTATGACCCAAATCTTATATTTTTGTTCATTCAGTTCTAAGATTTGTGCCACCTTTCTAGGATAGTCACTAGACCACTACCCAAAACAACTTGTAACTTTCTATAATCGTGATTAGGATGATAACAATGCCAAACATTCAAACTTGAAGATCTTGACCTAGACATTCCTAGTACACAATAGACATTTCGTCAAACATATGAAAAACTTGCAAGCTATAGGTCGTGAATGCATATCTAATCATAAACCTCTAAAATTCATTTGAGAATTACCAACAAGGTCTAATTCCCTCTCAAGTAGTTGCAACAACACTTGTTCACTCATCCATTCATCAACAATTCAAATACTTATCAAATCATGGACAAGAACCATAGCTAGAGTACATCATAGAACTATGCTTATAACCACCATATAACCTGAATATCAACCATGACAATCTTCCATAAACTAATCATAATAATAATTACATGTGCTCATTAATTACATTATAAAAATAGCTCATATTAACTTATGAAAAATCCAACCAAGTTAGGGACTTCCATGTACCACTCAACCGTAAATTGGGATGAACCAAATATTTATTTCAGCCAATCACCTCTGTGTCCTATTCAAAGCATGTGATATAATGGGATAAACCAAGACATAATCAACCATGGAATCCAAAGGTTAAACCACCTCTACCAGAAAGCTACCATTATCTCACCTAAAATGGTCCCGATATCACATAACCAAACCAAGCTTGGATGCCTCATAATTTATTCATCGTAGCTTGAGGAATTTTCCTATCTTCACCCACCTGTTGAGGGCTTATTAAAGAAAAACATCTCCACCCTGACCCTTGGGATTTTCCTAAGACCAGCTCACCTGATTCCAAAAACATATGGCAATCCAAAGCTCGACCAAGAATAAACCCCATCACACCATGGCTATCTAGAAAATGGAAAGTCAATGCTGAAACCGCTGTCACTCTAGGAAAAACCTATGCCAATGATAACAATGAACCAAATAAAAAAATCAATGCACTATGCATTCACGTACTAGTAAGGAAATCACACATGCAACATAATACTGATCCAAGATCTTTTAGTTATGGATGCATCAAAATTACATGAAACGTGGCTTATTAACTAGGGAACTTAAAAGCACAAAAAAAAACAATGTGGGGATAACACGATAAGAAAGAAACTATGATACAAAGATTTGATTACGGAGTTCTTCCAATTTGGACTACATCTTCAGGCCTTTCTCAATAGTGGGAGACCCTCTTTCATTAAGTGGAATAAAAAGAGATAAAAGTATAAGAAAAATTCAATTACAATCCTTATACATCCAAGGTGGAATACGGATGAAGAATGGAGAGCCTAGCTTTAGAAAACTGATAGTACCACTGAACTCCTAGTGAAAAATCATGCAAAAACGCCTATCCGAACACCCAATTTGGATAATTGGGCTTTATACACCCTCTCGGAACCTCCCCGCTACTCAAGGCGAGGTTCCAAACCCTACTGCTAGGTCGAGTTACTGCTATGTACAATATTCTAAAATATTGGCTAGTCTCCTCCCTTTTTCTGATGTGGATAGTCCTTTATATAAGCTCGCGACTAATCTCTTCAATTCTCAAGTAGTTCTAAACAAACAACTAAGTTTATCAAGCTGGTTTGTTTTAAGATAGAGATTCTCGGGCCATGAAGAGTATGCAGCAACAAACATTTCAAACAACAAAAAACCTCCTTAACTGTGCACTTTAACTCGATGAATTTTTACTATCGGCATTTCCTGTTGGTGATTCCAATTGGTTGACAGACCCAAGCCCTTACAACAAGCGCTCTGTGATAACCACGAACCAGACGAGACATTAAACATAATATATAATATATTGGGTACAGAAGCTCACATCGCAAATCACAATTAGCGGGAACCAGGGTTGTTACTCCATACAACTTCTCCCCTTTTGTAAATAGCGATTGTGATATATCGCATCGCAACCTGACTTTTTTCGAGGCTGATTCTTTAACTCTGACAACCTCCAATCTGTGATGAAAAATCACAACTTGGTAGTGATGGGGCCTATTTTTCTTCAGCCACAACCTCTTCCTTCTGTGATTTGCGATATGCGGGACCAATGGTGGCCTACCACTTGGCGCTTCCCCATTCACTAGGATTTTTGCCACGTCACTTCCTCCTACCACCTGTCCAAGTCAAACTTGATCTCTGACTTGCTCTAACTTCTTCATATGAACTCATATTTGAGTGTTGTTCGCATTGTTGGAATCGGGATGATGAGCACGTCAATATAATGCTAAGTTTATAGAGTTTCTACCATTTTGATTTTTAAGCCTTCTTACCATGCCACTGGTACCTTTTAGAGATCCACCTAGATCAATCCTCCCCACTAAGAGCTTTTGGACTGCCAAAAGCCTTTTCAGTATATTGGCAAGTGAGGAAATTCTCCCTCACTTTTTCTTTCTCCATCTAGCGATCTTTACTCAGATGCATTCCCTTGAATCCAAAACGAAGATACTCCACATCTCCCCATCGTGAAGTTTGGTTTTCCTGTCGAGAATGATATCTTCGGGGAACTTGTATAGATACTCTGGTGCAAAATCGTCCACTACAGGAATTTGTGCAACATCTTTAGTATCCATAATCAATGGAGGTTCATAAAGCTTCAATTTTTGAACTTTTACTACTGAGTACATTTGCATATAAGTGGGAAAGTCAAGACGAAAAACATTGTCACCAATATTTTCCAATATGGTGAAGGGACTATATCGAATGGGTCTCAATTTCTTCCCTTCTCCCTTCATTCTATACTTGATGATGTGGAGCCATACCTTGTCCCCAACTTGAACCTAATGGTCAACTTGGTGCTTATAATTTCAAGATTTATACCGAGCCTGACTCTTCTCCGACTGCTCATGTATTACCTAATGAATCACCTGCATCCACTGAATAAACTTCCATGCTTTTCTCCTATCATCTCATCCATTTCCATCCTCATATTTCCCAAAGACCATCTCTAAGGGATCCCTTGGTAGATAACCAGAACATGTCTCGAACGGTTAGCTCTGTGTGGATAAATGTGTTGCTCGATTGCATGCATGCTGCACATAAGGAAGTTGTTCATCTCACACAACTTCGGATGTTTTCCACAGAGCCTCATAACAAGTGTACCACGGTGCGGTTGATAACCGCTTTCTACCCATTGGTCTATGGATGAAATGTCGTACTTCTCTTCAGCTTAGTGTCCATCATTCTCCACATGTTGGTCCAAAACTCTCTAAGAAAGCGAGAGTCTCAATTTGACACAATATATGTGGGCAACCCAAAATGGACCCAAACATGTTGAAATAAAAGATAAACAGTATACTCAATAGTCACCTACTTTTTACAAGGCATTAAAATACACATTTTACTAAAATGTACCACGACGACATACAAATAGTCATGACCTTTCCGAGACGTAGGGAAACCACCTACAAAATCCATGGACACACTTTCCCATGGTTGACTCGGAATAGGGAGTAGTGTGTAGAGACCAAGTTTTCTATTAGAGGGCTTTGAAACAAAACACAACACACAACCCTTTACAAAGCAAGTCACAATGCTTATCATATGAGGCCAAAAAAAAAAGCCTTTGTAAATGACATAAAAAAAATTCAACCCCAAAATGACCAAATACAAGAGAGGTGTGAGCCTCTTGGATTCAATGTACCCTTTCATCAATGGGGATGCATAGTTTCCCAAGGTGATACAATAGTTTTCCCTGCAAATAATACTTGTCCACATGAAATCCACTAGTTAGTTTTGTATAAATCACTTTAAAATCATTATCGTTAGCACATTTTTCAGCATAACCTTCTAAGGATAAAGAAGCATTTTAAAAAACTACAAATGCAGAATAGGAGGGTGATAAAGCATATATTCTACTTTGTTGTTGGCGCCTGTTTCTAGGAAAACTAGTGTCTTTTCGATCTGCTAGTTCCACTAAGATTGGCAACTATCTTAGAAACAAACAATCAAATCAATTTGTGATTTCCTCTATGTACGATAGATAAGAGAGAAGCAAAGGGACCAACCTGGATCTTCCGCTTGACTCCTTGCTTGCTTCCTCTCTCCCTTGATAGATCTTGCAACTTCTCTCCTACTTGTCCCACTTAGAGAATACCTGTAGAGACAAAGTAACAAAAAACTATCAAAACATCTCGATCTATGATATCATAAACAATGTAGAATCAGAAATACATTGAACATACAATTGCATTCACAAATACACAATTGTATGGAGGAAAAATCAAAGAAATTTATTAAAATAGAAGGGAGAATTACAACCCAGCTGTTTGATCCAACATCTTCCTCCCAGCATCAAAGCCCTCTTCACCTCATGAAAAGCAAGATCACCGAACAATACAATGCTTCTTCTCAAAGAAAAACTATCAACACTTCCTTACAAATTACAAAACTCCAGCCTCTAGATCTCTCAGATGAGGGATCGATTTATAGATTTTTGCAAAGTTGTGAGTCATCTCTAGGTTTTTGATTAGTGTCATTCCACTTGTAGTTCTTGGTTCCATTGGAAGATTTCATTGATCTCTTACTCATCCCTGGGGGAATTCAGAGAGGCAAGTGTCATAGGAGAAGTTTCTAGAAGATTCCATGAGCATCCACTTAGCAAACTGTCTCAGACATTTGTCCATTCTCACGCACCCCAAAAAAGGCTTCTTCAGTATGCACCGCACCTGGCTAGTGTAGGAGTCAGTATGCATCGCACCCTGATAGTGGAGCAGTCAGTATGGTCTAGTTTTGGCCAGTTCTGAGTGGTTTTTCAGGTGGAACTTCTGGGGAATGATGTAATCAGTTGACCATGATCCTTTAGGGTATGAAACAACACTTTTAAGGGTTAAAGATCCATTGGTTTATCGACATATAAGATTGGGGTTGGAGTGTCCAAATATGTCTATAACAGTTGCCCCCTAAAGCATGAAGTTGTAAATCTTTTGATGTCGAGTGAAATGCTTTATCATGAGGATCTGAGGTACTCGAATTGGAAGGTGACCTGTATAAGATACAATACAATACATCATTATCGTATTATTTTTATGATCTAGCTGACATGGGCATTCCCATACTCAGCTTTATAAATTCATTTTCATGTACATAGGACAGATAATTGTTTGCAGTTGCAGACTGGTGATTCTTTATATGTAGAGTCATCATCCCTTAGCTTGGATGATTATCTGTGTAGATTCTATGTACATTTGATGTCTTTATATTCCTCAATATATCGTAGCCCGGATGGATGAAACTAGATCTGGGGTCTTCAAACTTGTTCAATCTTCGCCCAATGTACAAGTCGATCCATGTGAAAAGATGTTCTGAAGTCGAACATGGAAGGACATCGCCTGATTACCAACCAATAATGTAAGTTGTTAACAGGCACGAGAGGAATTACCGATAATGATAATGATCCTCCAGGTACTACAGTACAATTCACGTAGTGTGAATATATGATCTGATGTCGAACACCACGTAAAATATTTCAGTCAAAGGCCATTGATGTAAACCTATCATCGGAAGTGAGAAACTTGCCATTGAGGCATGCAAGCTTCAAAATACTAAAAGGGTTGTTTCTAAGTCAACTTCTTGGATAATGAGCTGATGTCAACAAGAAGTGGCTCGTCTTAGGAGGGCCTTAATTTATCCCACATCTATGACATGAAACATAGCAAATGATTTTTTGGAGGTGAAAATGATCTGATGATATAAGGTTTAGGAATGGCGGTCATGAAAAATGGAGGGTGAAGGTATTGCAGTGGATGAGGCATTAACTGGATGGCGAATTCTCTAAATGACTTCTCTTGAACATATTGGTGATGCTGAAATGGATTGGTAGTGTTAACCCCAAAAGATGGATGATATGGAGGATCAATGGTGATATGATCGGTGAACGGAATAACCCAACTCGACTCAATCATGGTGATGGAGTGAAAGTGTCATGTTCAAGAGCGACCTACTACCATTAAAATTCTTCAAGTTTTCTTCCCTTTTTCCCAGTCATTGATGAGCAGTACCTCTTTATTTTTGTCAATCTTGAGGAGGATAACATATGCTTGTTCTATAATTTTCCCTTCGGGAAAACCTGTCACTATGTTTTAGCAAGCCTAGCGACAGTGAAACTCACTCTTGTCTGGATGGACAAGTTTGTTGCTATTGTTTTAACGAGTTTAACGAAAAAGACAACTCGGTTCTTTTCATGTTTAGAGAGTTCGAAAAGGGAGGAAAAGGGAACTCCAACAGTTCTTTTTCGTAGCATAATCCCTTGAGTCTGAAAAATATTAAAATAATACAAAGGGATGACTTTTCCGATCACTTTAGCGAGCCGAAAAAGACAAGCTCTTGATCTTTTTTGTGGGATAATCCCTCAGGTCCAAAAAGATTAAAATACTGAAGGGATGACACTTCCAATCAATTTAGCGAGTTGGAGAGGCCAATTGCTTGACAATCTTTTCATATTTAGCGAGTCCGAAAAGAGTTTAAAGTCGACTTGTCTTTTGAGGAACAAGTGGCATCTAGGGTGGTAACGGGTTCCAAGTGATCTTGGAACTTCTCAAAACATGGAAATGTGAAGAGGGTGGCTAACAGGACTAGTCATCGCAATTGTTCCTTAAAATGGTAAATAATCAAGTGGAAGCGTATGATTGGCCAAACAGATGGAGGTAATGGAAGAAACACAACCAAGGTTCGAAAGGCAGATAGAATGGAAATCACAAAGGTTATTTACCAAAGGTGGGTTCATTTTTTGATGGGCTTGGACTCTGAGGGAACATATAATTAGTGGCAATTTTATTTTTTAACGAGCTTGAACCTTGCGGAAAAATTTCTCATGATAGTGTTCAAAGATGTTCAATTCACCATTTAACACGTTATATTCTTTTGTCGGTCATTCAACATGCTCAATTAATCCATCAAATTGATTAGAAATAGATCTACATGCCCAAAAAATGAATTAAAAACTAAAATTTTACTTGAAGTACGTGAATAGTAACATAAAAAGTAGTTTTACCTCTCATTTTTACCATTTCATTTTGAATTTGGGATTTTGAAGCTTTGGAGTGATTTCCCCCCTCAAATTTCATCAGCTGATTTCATGAGATTCAGTGGACTATTCTCTGTGCTGTCAGGACCAGGTAGGAGCTAACCCTAATATCTTCATTTTCATTCCATCCTTTTCTGATTTTGAGCAAGTTTTTCCTTGCTTTTGGGCCCTTGGGGTTTTAAGAACTCGTTCTCCATCCATCACACCTGGCCTACATCAAAATGTGTGATGCATACTAAGTTGGACACTGGCCATTCATTATGCGTCTCACCTTGCTCAAAGGCAGGGTACGATGGGTGCAGAAGGGAAACTTTGCACAGTGACTTTTCATGAAAATTTTGCCTGTTTTTGCTTGAAAATGGATCCTAATTCATCTTTTGTTTGTGTTTCAGATTTTTGTTGGATCAAGATGGTCGTCACATGGTGTGAACACAAACATGAAGAAGAGGACATGATTGCCTTACACAATCAGGGTACATTTACTGCACTGTGAAACTGTGGCTTGCTAAAATTTTTCCGCATATCCAGCATGAGGCAACAAATTAGTGTGTTGCAGTATTTTCTCGATGCTTGGGATCTGATCAACTAGGTATTCCAGATCAGAGGCAAGTCCATCCCATTGACAGTTGAGGATATCTACTTTCTAACAGGGTTATCGAGGCGTGGTGCCCCTCCCTGTCGGGATCTGCCCGTGGGGGTGAATCTGTGAGAGATTATATTTGCCAGTTTTGTAGAGATGGATCTTAGCCTAGCAGGGATGGCAAGATCAATATATGGGATGTCACTGATCGGCCCTTGAGGACTGTTTTATTTACCTTCACTAGACTGGCTGGCAGTGCGACTATTCATTTGGCCAACAGATCTTATATGCAGTATGCCCTAGAATTCCTGGAACCAAAGGTGTTCAACTGGTGTGAGGTGGTACTTCATATCATAAAAGAACAACTCTCCAAGGTAAATAATGGAAGATCCAAGAATTTCGGCTATGGATCCATCTTGACTGCTTTCGCCTTGGAGAGGATTCCATTGATGTAGCCACAATACATTTCACTAGAATGACAGCACCGAGGGAACCACGGATGCAGAGGTGGGTTGATCTCATGGCCAGAGATGTTGGTCAATCACAGATTTATTTCTTTGATGCCTTCTTTGAGTGGTTCAACTGTCAGGAGATGGTCTTTGCGGAGTATCCATACATTGGGATGGATTTCCAAGGCGACCCATATTTGGCGTTACCTGCTGGCGAGAAGTGGAGTGTTATGGGTAAAATGATTTAACCATATCTTTGTTTATTAGTTGTATAATTTTTTTGTGTTTTTAAATGTTATCAAGACTAATCGAACTCATATGTGTGTAGATATTGGGCCAGTGCGACCAGCAGCACGCCCATGGGAGGTAGCTAACGTTCCAGTAGAAGAGGTTGTAGGGAGGGCCATCCTTCGCGATTTGGACATAGCGGAGACCCTGGCAGTGTTGCAGGATCAGATCGAGGGTCTCACTCTTGGTATTCAGGATGTGAGGACTGACAAGTTACGTCTGAGGTTATAGCGCCATACTGCTGGCATGTCGAGTCGATGGACTAGGCTCTTGCATATGATCACACAGGCGATGACATGTTATCACCAGCATCATTAGTCTAGCATGCCTTCCTACATTCATTTTTGAGTTCCTTGGTCATATGACCGATTTTGTCTTGGACATAAAACATTTTGTAAAAAATATAAACAGTTATATACTTTTGATTTTCGGAGTTTTATTTTGGTTAAGTTATGCGATCCTGATGCAAATGTTCACACGAAATGATTTTCTTTACAATTTTTGCAAATGTCTATCTAACAAGTAATTTGTTAATGAATCAGTTAACGTGTTTACGTTTTTGTAAATGTGTTGATATTGAATGGAATCAAACTGTATTTCCAAAATCTTGACTCTTAGGAACATACGATAGATAGTTGGGTTTCGAATGGAATAGACACCAGTAAGTTGTAGAATGACGAATTACGAATCTAGCCTGACAATAAGTCGGCATATGCCATGTGAAATGGCATCAGAGAGAAGCTCCATCAAAGTGCTATACTCAGTGATGATGTTCATTGATCGACCAATATATATCCCCCTAAAACTCACTAACTCGTTGCTTGGAGTAAAAATGGCCCAGGCTACAGAAGATAGGTTCTGCGTACTATGACTAGCTCCATCGGCGTACCTAACGAATGTTTCCAAAAAGCCTGACATCTCTAACAAATGCAAAGTGGATTACCTAACCAAAATGACAATTCTTAAAGAAAACAAAAATGTAACAAAAGCATATCTATAAAGAGATTACTACACTTTATCAAGCATCGTAATGCTTAAGGTACAACCTGTTTCGGGGTTGCGACAGTGGAATCCCATCGTAATCCACCAGCTCATAGGATCCTTTTGTCAATACTCGTTTAACAATGTAGGGGCCCATCCAAAATGTTTCAAACTTACCAGCTCCCAATTTATCAGAGTCCCAATCATAAAGCAAGACTAGGTCACCTTCCGAGAAGACACGAGGCTTGACATTCTTGTCAAATTACGCCTTGAAACGTTTCTTATGTGCTTCGTTGGCTAGCGTGGCGTCACAAAAGGTTTCATCCACATGGATTAGTTCCAAGAAACGGTCCTCTTCCTCTAAAGTTTCAGGAAGTATATCAATTGCAAGCTTGAGAGATGAAATTTCACACTAAATCGGTAAGACAACTTCTAGACCATACACCAACTGAAAGGGAATAAATCCAGTCACATTTCTTACCGATGTCCTATATGCCCACAATGCTGAGTATAGGATCAAATGCCAATTCTGTTTGTGGACTCCTATCATTCTCTGTAGCATGCGCTTAAGGACTTTGTTGATTGGTCCATTAGCCTGCGGATAATATGGAGTAGAACTATTGTGGGACAGTACTAATTTGGCAGTCAATTAAACCATCATGTGATTGCAAAAATAGGATCCATGATCTGTGACTATAGCCTGTGTAACACAAAATCAAGAGACTACATGATTGAAAAAGAAAAGGGTAGCCGTTTCGCCGTTGTTGTTTAATGTAGTCATCACCTCGGATCATTTTGTAAAATAGTCGACAAAGACTATGATATACCCATTCCCCCTGGTCGAGGTGGGGTTACATGTCATGAAATCAATGCCCCATTTGGAAAATGGTCCAACAACAACTACTAGATGCAATGGTGTAGGTGGTAATCTGGTTTTGAGGTCAAAAATATGACAAGCACGACAACTTCTGACTGCAATTATGCAATCTTTGAATATTGTGGGCCAGAAGTAACCAGCTCGTAAGATCTTTTATGCAGTAGAGTAACCAGATAAATGCCACCCACATGCACCTGAATGAAAATCATTCAGGACTTTTTTGGCCTCTTCATGCATGAGGCACCTTCACAGAACTGTATCGACACCACGACGGTAAAGTGTATCACCAACAATCATGTAGTCTTTGGCTTGGTATCAAATACGTCGCTGTTTAGAGCGAGAGGTGTTAGGCCTAAAGGTTTGGGTTTGGAGATAGATCAGTATATCTCTGTACCATGGATCGCTTGACGATATCAGAAACAGAGTCTCATCCATGATTGATGCTTTAGATGTTAAATCGTTGGACGATGATGGGAGGTCACAAAGTAATTCCGCGAAGACGAGAGATTTCTTTGATTTAGATTTGGTGAATTCCAGATCAAACTCTTGCAAAATGGATATCCATTTGGAATATTTGCCCCCTAGTAATTGACACGACAGGATGTAGGTCATAGGGTTGCAATCTGACAAAATGGTAGTTTTTCGAAATAGTATATAGTGTCGAAATCTTTGTACTAATTGAACAGCAGCTAAAGCCAGCTTTTCAACATAGAAGTACTTGCTTTCTGTATCATTTAATTTGCGGCTTAAATAATACTTAGGATGTTCTATTCCATTGTCTTCTTGTACTAAAACCATGGCGATGGTTTTATCTATAGTGGAGAGATACAAGTTAAAGTCTTTCTAATAGTCAGGAGCATACATTAATGATGCTTTTACTAGGGAATCTTTTAAAGCATTAAAGGAAGCTTGCGCAACCTGGTCTTAGTTGAAGGGTACTTCTCTTTTCAAAAGACCTGTATAACTTTTAGCAAGTTCAGCGTAATTTGGAATGAACCTCCTTAGAAAGTTGGCTTTCCCTTGGAATTTTTGAATCTGAAGCAAATTTGAAGGTGGAGGCATGTCAATGATTGCCTGAACCTTACATGGGTCGAGTTGAATTATGTCCTTAGAAACTACGAAACCAAGTAATCGACCAGAACCAACACAAAACACACACTTGTGCGATTGAGTCATATCTTGTAGTGTCAACAATGTAGAAATATGGCTCTCAAATGCTGCACATGATTAGTCCGCTTTCGTGAATGAGCCAGTAGATTGTTGACATATGGTTGAATGATGTGCTTGATGTCATGGAAGGCATAGTTCATTTCCCTTTGAAAGGTTGCCCCTGCATTCTTCAAACTGAAAGGTAGTTTACAGTATGCGAATGTGCCCCACGGACATATAAATGTATTATTCGACTGGTCATGTGGGTGGATATTGATTTGGTTGTATCCGGAAAATCCATCCATGAATGAAAAGATTTCGCATCCGACACATTCATCAATTATCTATTCGATGAAGGGTGTAGGGTAGTTTTCCTTTGGACATGCTTGATTTACATCCCTATAATTGACGCACACTCTAATTTTTCCTTGCTTTTTCATCATAAGAACAATATTCGATACCCAATCAATGAGAGGAACAAGGTAAATGAAACTAGCATGCAAACGTTTTTCAACTTTTGCCTTAATGGTAGCGGCTTTCTTTGGGTGAACTGGTCGAAACCGTTGTCATACTAGTTTGACATCTGGATACATCTTGATTTCATTTTCAACAATTCTCGAGTCAACACCTGAAATTTCTTCCTATGACCATGCAAAGACATCTCTGAATTCGCGAAAGAGAGCGCAGTATATTTCTAGTTTTGAAGGAGAACAAGATTTGCCAACATGAATATTCTCTACAACGTTAGGTTTGGTCAAGATATTAATGGCAATAGTTTCCTCAATATTGGATAGATTTCACTTGGAATCCACTATATTTATAGTATTTAATAGAAAATAAAAAAACTGAAGGATGATTAAGGTCGCTTGAATAACCTTCATTGTTATCTTGAAGGTGGGAACGATGGTGGTAATCTTCCCATGGTGCCTCTCCTATCATTATCGACTGAATGATTCCTTCGTCAGTAGAATGTATACAAGACTAAGGATCGGAAGGGGTGCCATACTCTAGAGACCTATCTATCAAAACACTTGTTGAGTATTGATTAGGGTTCGCTGTCTAGGCCCAAAAAATCGATTGCTACAAAGATTCTATACAGCTTGGGGGAAACACCTGGTGAATATCCATACTATCAAAATGGTCAAAATTATTCTTAATTTTTGATTATGTAGAAGATATCATATGACAAGTTTCCATTGTGGCCACTTCCACCAAATTACTTGGAGGCGGGAGGGCAAAAGTACCTATTAAGGATGGGTCTTTTAGGAGACTTACCCCGACATTTTGGAGTGATTGAGAGCTTCCATGGATCAGTAGGATGCTTCCAGTAGCTTGTGAATTTTTGGGGAAAAAGGTTAGTTGGTCAATGATTGTAATTCCGCCTTGGAAGGGAAATGCAATCTTTCTAAAATATGTTGACACAACAGCAGCCATAGCATAAATCTAGGGCTTTCCCAGTAAGATATTGTAGTCAAGGTTTCCATCAATGACCTCGACTTCGATTTCTACTGTCTTTCCCCCTAGTTCAACTTGCAAGTTACTTAATATCCAATACCACGTGTATGTTCTTCCATCGAACACTTTTAATGTTGTTGATGATCTAGACAAGGGCGGTGAGCCTAGAGTTTTCCAGCAACTCATCGACATAATACAAGTAAATGCCCCCTCATCAATGATTGTTCGATGAAAAATTTTATTGAGGGTTTTTACCTGTATAAGGAAAGAGAGTTGGGCTGGTAATTGAGGTTCATATCCTTTATGGTTAAAGGCCATAAAGGTTTGAATCTGCTAGGTCAATCCCACCTATTGCTGATAACAAAGCTTGCTTTTGGGAGGGGCAATTCTACAATACTTCAAGTGTCGACATAATGGATGGCGATTGAGCCAGATCCTCCACTATGTTATAATTCTGTGCTAATTGGGCACGAGGATTAAATGTCGATTTATGTACTACTCCCTTTGGTAGATTTATAGTTAATTCAGGAATGATGGGCAGAACAACTTCTGACAAAGTTGTTGTCGAACTACTGGGTTGATCTGTAGCCTTGTTGTTCGACGACTATGGATTCCCATAATCTTTATTCCTTGTCGATATCAAAGCATCATTTTGCTGTTTCGAGATGGATAACATAAGCACTTAGGATGGGGAAGCATGATCGATAGCAACCAGATTAGTTTCTAGGTTTGGAAACGGATCAGTCAATACCGTTGAAGTACTTGAAGTCTTTAAAAACTTTGCAATCTCATCTCAATGTGGACAATCTCTCATATAATGCTCCTCATTACATATCAAACATGGAAAATGAGGAGGAGGTTTCTTTTGCCCAGCAAGGTTTCCAGAAGATTTCTCAAGAGTCGAATCTTCCTGTTTCTTCTTTTTGTCTTTCCCCTTCTTCTTGCCCCCTGGTTGCTTTGGATTCTTGCCCTTGTCAGATGACACGACATTAATCTCCGAGGCAAGATGTTTATTGCTTTTTGACTAGAGACTGCAAGGGATTTACCAAATGGAGACTTTGCAGTTTGTGTGCTTGAGGTACCAATCACGCCGTCACCAACGTGAGAGTCCATGTTTAATTTAGGAGGTGGAGGAACAGAGAATTCTGGTCTAGGAGCGTCAGGAATTTTGTTGTAGAGTGTGCTAGACTGAGTATAGATCAAGTCTAAATATTGTGCACCAGCAATATGGTCAGATATGTGATTGTCTGTTGTCTGTTTAAAGTTGGAAATGAGTTCTGTTTCCGTTTCGTACCTTATGGGTAACTGAAAGTGGGTTAGAAAAGTAGTGGCAAGGGCACTAAAGTTATCAAATGAAGCTCTAGGAAATTCAATATACCATTTTGCTGCCGGACCAGTTAGCATTCGTTGAAAAAGGTGAAGCTTAATCGAATCATCATTTAGGGTGTTAGATGAGCACCACAAATTAAAAGTCATTACGTAATTCGATGGATATTCACCTGCATTTCCATTAAATTTAGGAATATCGGAGGGAATTTTATGAGCAATCGTTGGCCACTAAGGGGCATATGCAATTGGATCATTCCTCAGCCGATTCAAATATGTTAATTCTAGAGTTGCTACAAAAGCCAACTATTGATTCAGGTTTGGTAAAGCATACCCAGGATAAGATGAGACAACCTGAGCAGTAGGTCTTTGCCTACCAGCATAATGTATCTAATGTTGGTAACTTTGATAAAGTTGTTGGACATAACCATTATAGTATGATTGTTGATAATTTTTTTGAAAAAATGGTTGTCCATTACTTGCGAAGCCTTGTTGCTTAGATCCTCAGTAAGTTTGCTAGAATTGCGGTTGTTGATATTGTACCAGCCATGGTTGTTGGACCATTTGTTGTTGCCCAATACTGGATGTTTGAGCAAGATGCAGAGTGATAGTACCTGTTTGAGCCCGAGTCGTTCCAGGTAAGGAAACACTAACCTGAGGTTGTGATTGAGTCGTAGAGACAAGAGGCTGTTGTATTGCAACCTGAGAGACTTGAGGTTGATACACAACAGGTAGTGCTTATACTTGTGACACAGTCACAATAGTAGGTGTAGTGGAAATGTTCGACACAGGTTGGATTGGTTGCATTGAATATACAACCCTTGGTTATTGAGGCAGTATTGGTACCCAAACGTTGGATGTAATTCCAGTTTGACCTAAATTTTGCTGTGAACTCTCATATGGTTGTTCTCCAAGAGGGAACAATGAAAAATCATACTGGCCTCCATATGGCGACAATCCAATGTTCAAAGGATATATCGGTCTTTGAAGACTAGTTTACCCAAATTGATACTGGCATGTAGGATCAATTTGCTGAGTTTCAACATAAGAAATACTGGATGGGATTCTAGATGAACAAATAGGAATAAACCATGTTATCGAAACAGTTCCTGAGTGGACTCCAGCTAGTGATTGATAACTAGTTGGGAAAGATGGTATACCAACAAACATCGTCAGAACGACAGTAGGAAGCTCTGTTGTTGTTGTATCAGACGAAACAGTCTTAGATATTGATGGTTGCTTAGACATATTTAGTCTATCCAAAATATTTCCTAGCGATTTAACAGGAGCTTGCGATGAAGGATGATTAAAAGAACTAACTTCAAGAGTAGAAGGATACAAGTGGATCCCAGTTCCAAAATGTAATGGCGTACTGGATGGAAGATCCTCTACTTCTATAGTAATCAGTCTAGGTGGAAGAGGTAGACCGTCAGGTCCGTAAAATATTTCTGGAGCCGAAGAAGGTATAGTTTCTGCAGTGACAGATACTAGAGGGGTGACACCTTCTGAATTCTGGAACTCAACTTCCAGATGTTCAGGTAAGTGAACTTCAGTTTTTGGATCAGCCCTAGATGGAGCCGTTTTAGTATGTTCTATGCTTATAACAGTTTACTTCTTTTTCTTAATATATTCCACCGATTAGCAATCATATGTACATAAAGTAAAGTTCATATAGAACATTAAACGATCGACAGAAAACAAGCCAAGACAAGAGACACAAGATGTGGCGGCTAGCTAGGGACAAACCCCACAATGTGTGGGGAAACCATTTGATCAAATCTTCTTTTATCTTCAATAATTTAGCAGACAGAAATAGTATAATAAATCTGATTCATATCAGCAGTAGAAAACCCTAGATCAGTAGCATCAGCATTAGCGGCTTCATTATCAAACTAGGGCAGACCATATCTCACAAACCGACAGTCGGATTGACTTCATTCCACCACCAAAAGTTTCGGCTTCAAGAGGAGGTTCAGATGAACCTACAACATAGTTTAGATGAGGAGATCTTCTAGGCCACGCAAGTCAATCTTTGCTTCTATAGTTGCAGCTTCAGTTTCAGCAGTTTCCGCCTTCAAACTAGGGCAGTCGATATCTTGCAAACCGTTCGTCGGATTGACTTCATTCCACCACCAAAAGTTTCGGCTTTCAGAGGAGGTTCAGATGAACCTACAGTGCAGTTCCAAAGAGGAGATCTTCTAGGCCACGCAAGTCAATCTTTGCTTCTGTAGTTGCAGCTTCAGTTTCGACAGCTTCCGGCTTCACATGTGTGAGAGAGAGAGACCCATTTCAGTGCAGTAGAGAAGAGACTCATATCTGTGCAGTAGAGAGAGAGATGTGATGAGATGAGTGAGTCTAAATGAGGAAAAGTCCTCTTATATTTATACACAACGTTGGTGGGTGAATAGATGCGACTGTTGGGCTTCTGAGCTTACATGAGTTGTAGGTCGGCTTGACAATAATTCCATAATCAAAATAAATTCATATCTCCATGAATACTTATCGGAATTGGATGATATTTATATGAATCCTACACCTCTCAACGAGAGGAATCTAATAAAAGTATTATTAGCCATGAATAAGATGACCCACATGAAGTTTTTCCCTAGTTGCCAATTTTAACACTCCCTCTCAACCATGGAGAACTTCATCTGCAATCTGTCTATCAGTCGTTACTATTCATCCATCAAATGCACTGCCATATACAGCCTGACCCCTGCCCTGCTCTGCTCTGTTAAAATTGGAAACCAGGGAAAAAATTCATGTGGGTCATATTATTCATGGCTGATAATATTTTTATTAGATTCCTCTTGTCAAGAGGTGTAGGATTGATATAAAGATCATCCAATTCCGATAAGTATTCATGGAGATATGAATTTATTTTGATTATGGAATTATTATCAAGCCGACGTACAACTCATGTAGGCTCAGAAGCCCAACAGTCGCATCTATTCACCCTCCAACGTTATGTATAAATATAAGAGGACTTTTCCTCATTTGGACTCACTCATCTCATCACATCTCTCTCTCTCTACTGCGCAGATATGACTCTCTTCTCTACTGCGCTGAAATGGGTCTCTCTCTCTCACACATGTGAAGCCGGAAACTACTGAAACTGAAGCTGCAACTGCAGAAGTAAAGATTGACTTGCATGTCCTAGAAGATCTCCTCTTTGGAACTGCGATGTAGGTTCATCTGAACCTCCTTTGAAAGCCGCAACTTTTGGTGGTGGAATGAAGTCAATCCGACGAACGGTTTGCAAGATATCGACTGCCCTAGTTTGAAGCTGGAAACTACTGAAACTGAAGCTGCAACTGCAGAAGTAAAGATTGACTTGCGTGGCCTAGAAGATCTCCTCTTTAGAACTACGCTGTAGGTTCATCTGAACCTCCTTTGAAAGCCGCAACTTTTGGTGGTGGAATGAAGTCAATCCCACTATCGGTTTGTGAGATATGGTCTGCCCTAGTTTGATAATGAAGCCGCTAATGCTGATGCTACTGATCTAGGGTTTGCTACTGCTGATATGAATCAGATTTATTGTACTATTTCTCTCTGCTGAATTACTGAAGATAAAAGAAGATTTGATCAAAGGGTTTCCCCACACATTGTGGGGTTTGTCCCTGGCTAGCCGCCACATCTTGTGTCTCTTGTCTTGGCTTGTTTTTTGTCGATCGTTTAATGTTCTATCTGCACTTTACTTTATGTACATGTGATTGCTAATCGGTGGAATATAATAAGAAAATAAGTAAACTGTTATAAGCATAGAACATACCATAACTTAACATGGTATCAGAGCTGAGGTGAAGACAAAGCCCGAGCAAGAGCAAGAGCAATCATTGAAGAGAAGATTGGCAAGGCTATCCTAAAAGAACTATGGGGTCCTCAACACTCTTTCCTGCCGAAGACAAGCTCCGTGAGAAAGATGACTATCACGGATGGAAGATGTCTATCGATCTAACCCTTGAAGATCAAGGAGTACTGGACCATGTAAGAGGCAATATTGTTGAGCCTTCGTCAAATGCATCTACTGCTGCCTGGAACAAATGGAAAAATGGAGAAGTCAAATCAAAGAAGATCGTTCGGGACTCTATCGACAAGCGCTTGGTGGGCTACATCTCTGATCTAGACACCTCCAAGGAAATCTACGACATACTGGTGAGTTTATTTAAAGTTAATGATGCAAATCAAGTTTTGTTTCTTAGAAATAAGTTGAGGGAAATCAAGAAGGGTAAAGATGAAAGTATGCAAGCATACTTCTTAAGAATCACCGAGATCAAGAACGATCTCCTATCTATTGGGGAAACCATTACTGACAGAGAAATGGCACTCACAACTCTCGGAGGATTACCATCTGGATGGTATGTGTTCAGGACTACTCTTCTGAAAAATAATGTAATTCCTAGTTTCGAGGAATTAATGGCTAGATGCATTCAAGAACAAACAAGGGTAGAAGAGCAGGAAATGCCCTTTCCTAAAGGTCCTCCTGCTGCTTTTTCTTCTCATGCTAAGAAAAGAAATAATTCTGGGTCTAAATCAAAAGGAAAGGCTGGACCTAAGGGTGGAAGAAAAGGATGATGTTACCTCTGTGATAAAGCAGGTCACTATGCAAGGGAGTGCCCTGATAGAAAGGACTCACACCAAGACAATGATCAAAATCCCTCTCATGGAAAATCAAAGGAATGACAAATTCAACAGCAAAGGTAAGAGGAGAGTTGGGGATCGAGGAAGAGGACAACCATTCAAGAAGGCTAGAAAGTCCAGGATGTATTAAATGCACCTGAACTCAAAAAGAACCTAGTGTCCATCTCGGCAATGGAAGACAAAGGCTACAAGGTAACCTTAAGTAATGGCAAGGTATGTATATGGAAATGCCTTTACTCTTGGGTTTAGTGTTGATTCATCATATCAGGTCAATGGAAGTCCGCCAGGTGTCATGTCTTGTGACACAACTCTTCAGTCCAAACTTTGGCATCAGAGGTTTGCCCACCTTCATTACAAAGGTCTACCTGGTGTAAAACAAATGGTGACAGGGATGCCCGAATTCCAAGTAGAGAAAGAAGGTGTATGTCCTGGATGTGCCAAAGGAAAGCTCAAAAGGGGACCATTCCCCTCAAGCCAAAGCAAGACCTCCGATATATTACAATTGGTTTACTCAGGCATACCTGAGGTTGGCATTAAGAGGGAGACTACTACACCACATACTCCTTAGCAGAATGGTGTGGTGGGAAGGAAGAACCACACGATGATGGAAGCTGTTCAGGCCATGCTACATGATCAAAGACTTCCAAATTTTCTATGGGCTGAAACTACAATCATCGCCGTATATGTACAAAATTGATGCCCTCATCAAGCATTGGGTTCCTAAACTCCTGAAGAAATGTTCACCACCGGTCAAAGGGAAGTCGTGATTAGTGATGATGTCACCTTTGACAAAGATATGGCTCTCAGCAAGGTGGACAATCTGCTGACTTTGAGTAACTCTCAAGAAGCCGACACCAGGGAAACGAAAGAAAAGGATGATGAATCAATGCCTGATGTAGAAGAACCCATGGATCCGATTGATCCTCCTCCATATGAGCCTTCCTCTTCAAGGAAGAGGCCTTCATGGCTTAAGGGGTTACTTGATGATGCTAAAGGACATGCTGCACCCTGAGGAACCTTCCATCAAAGTAAGAAACTTAACAGGTATCAAGGATACCTAACCATCATGAGCACGATCATACAAAATGAGCCTTCGTCATTCTCAGATGCCGTCAAGCATCAAGTATGGAAGGATGCTATGACCGAAGAATATGAGTCTATCATAAAGAATGATGTTTGGGAAGTAGTTCCCAGACCCCAGGACAAGACTGTTGTTACTTCCAAATGGCTTTACAAGATAAAGCATGCAGCAGATGGAAGCACGGAAAAGTATAAGGTTCATTTTGTTGCTCGTGGTTTATCACAGAAGGGAGGTATAGACTATGATATTTGCACCTGGTGCCAGATATACGACCATCCGCTTGATCATAGCCCTTGTGGCTTTACAAGGATGGAATCTACATCAGATGGATGTTAAGACCGCGTTCTTGCATGGTTCTATCAAAGAAGAGGTTTATGTGGAGCAACCTGAAGGATTTGAGATTTATGATTGAAAATCTCATGTATAAGAAGGCTCTCTATGGGCTGAAGCAAGCACCCCAAGCATGGTATGAGAGGATCGATAGCTACTTGATGAAGCTGGGATTCACTAGGAGTGAAGCTGATCCTAACCTTTACTTTAAGGTTGAATATGACAAGCCTCTCATACTGGTGTTGTATGTGGATGACCTCTTTCTAACAGGTGCAAGCCCTCTCATTCACAAATGTAAGAGGGAGCTGGCCTCTGAATTTAAAATGAAAGACCTAGGACAGATGCACTACTTCCTAGGACTTGAAGTGTGGCAAACGCCAGGAGAAATTTTCCTATATCAAGGAAAATATGTGGTGAAGATATTGGAAAGATTCCGAATGGTGGACTGTAAGCCTGTAACTACTCTGATGGAGCTTGACTTCAAGAAGTTAAGCGGTAGTGCTGCTGGACCTGTTTTACGAAATGCTACCGAGTATCGACAACTCGTTGGAGCATTAATGTTCTTAGTGAACTCCCGTACAGATATATGGTTTGCAGTCAACACGTTGAGCCAGCATATGGTTGAACCCCACCACATTCACTGGATCGGTGCCAAGAATCTGCTGAGATATCTTCGTGGCACTATCACTTATGGGTTAAGATACATTGCCAGAGATGTGAGACTATTTGGATACACAGATGCTGACTGGGTAGGCAATGTGGAGGACCGTAAGAGCACATCCGGGTGTTGTTTCTCCTTGGGATCTGCTTCGATATCCTGGATGAGTAGGAAACAAAAGTCGGTGGCTTTGAGCACCGCCGAAGCAGAGTATATTGCTGCTAGCATGGCTTCTTCTGAGGCAGTTTGGTTGCGAAAGCTCTTCAGTGAGTTGTTTGGATTCACATTGGATACCACTATGATCCTTTGTTACAACCAAAGTGGGATTCGTTTGTCAGAGAATCCCGTATTCCATGATCACTCCAAGCATATTGATATCAGATACCATTATATTCGAGATATGGTGCAACGGGGAGCTATAAGGCTCCATCATATCGGTACAGATGAACAGGCTTTCGACATTCTGACAAAAACCCCTTGGGAAAGTAAAATTTCTGACTTTCCGTGAACAACTTGGAGTTGTTCAAAGACCCTCCAATGAGGGTCATGTATGATGCATTGAGCTCTCAGAGCTCCAGGGGGGTGCGGGGTGCTTCTTGGAGCAGCATATGACCACAGGATTATTCACTATCCCCTGGTGGTATACATGTACACCCCGTGGTGACATTGTAGCAGGATTGATGTGTTCTCTTATGAGGCTTGGATTGATGTGTTCTCCATGGCAATTGTAGCAGGATTGATGTGTTCTCCTGTGAGGCCTGGATTGATGTGTTCTCCATGGCAGCCTGAATTGATGTGTTCTCCATGGAAATTGTAGCAGGATTGATGTGTTCTCCTATGAGGCCTAGATTGATGTGTTCTCCATGGCAATTGTAGTAGGATTGATGTATTCTCCTGTGAGGACAGGATTGATTAGTTCTCCTGTCGAGGCATCCTACCCATGCAGTCTGGGACTCATGGGAAGTACCTCTCATCTGATCAATGAGCAGGGAAATGAAGTTAGGGACCATAGTAGTACCGATGGACGCATCGTTGTAACTACCGTACTCCCTACGCTAGGATGACCTCCATTGATCTGGGATCAATGATACTGGTCTGGGACCAGTGGTAGGAGTTGTACCATACTATGACGCTAACTTCGGGTTGGTTGAGACTGGTCTGGGATCAGTGGTACATACTCTGAGACTGACTTTGAGTCAGTGGAGGATGATATTGGTCTGGGACCATTGGAGTTGTACTCACTATGACGCTAACTTTGGGTTGGTTGAGACTGGTCTGGGACCAGTGGTACATACTCTGAGACTGACTTTGAATCAGTATGATACATCCTCGATCATTTCTTCTTCTTCATAATTCAGACAAAAGCAGAGTAGAACAGAACAATGCAAGAGTAGAGCATAATAGAACAAATCAGTACAGATCAGTGCAGGGCAGAACAAGACAAAGCAGAACAGGAAAAATAGAGCAGAGCAGGGCAAGGGTCAGGCTATATAGGGTAGAGCATTTGATGGATGAATAGTAACGACCGATAGACAGATTGCAGATGAAGTTCTCCATGGTTGAGAGGGAGTGTTAAAATTGGCAACCAGGGCAAAAATTCATGTGGATCATCTTATTCATGGCTGATAATATTTTTATTAGATTCCTCTCGTCGATAGGTGTAGGATTGATATAAAGATCATCCAATGCCGATAAGTATTCATGGAGATGTGAATTTATTTTGATTATGGAATTATTATCAAGCCGACCTACAACTCATGTAGGCTCAGAAGCCCAACAGTCGCATCTATTCACCCTCCAACGTTGTGCATAAATATAAGAGTACTTTTCCTCATTTGGACTCACTCATCTCATCACATCTCTCTCTCTCTCTCTCTCTCTACTGCACAGATATGAGTCTCTTCTCTACTACGCTGAAATGGGTCTCTCTCTCTCACACATGTGAAGCCGGAAACTGCTGAAACTGAAGCTGCAACTGCAGAAGTAAAGATTGACTTGCGTGGCCTAGAATATCTCCTCTTTGGAACTACGTTGTAGTTTCATCTGAACCTCATTTGAAAGCCGCAACTTTTGGTGGTGGAATGAAGTCAATCCGACGAACGGTTTGCAAGATATCGACTACCCTAGTTTGAAGCCGGAAACTGCTGAAACTGAAGCTGCAACTGCAGAAGTAAAGATTGACTTGCGTGGCCTAGAAGATCTCCTCTTTGGAATTGTGCTGTAGGTTCATCTAAACCTCCTTTGAAAGCTACAACTTTTGGTGGTGGAATGAAGTCAATCCAACTGTCGGTTTGTGAGATATGGTCTGCCCTAGTTTGCTAATGAAGCCGCTAATGCTGATGCTACTGATCTAGGGTTTGCTACTGCTGATATGAATCAGATTTATTGTACTATTTCTCTCCCCTGAATTATTGAAGATAAAAGAAGATTTGATCAAAGGGTTTCCCCACACATTGTGGGGTTTGTCCCTGGCTAGCCGCCACATCTTGTGTCTCTTGTCTTGGCTTGTTTTCTGTCGATTGTTTAATGTTCTATCTGCACTTTACTTTATGTACATGTGATTTCTAGTCGGTGGAATATAATAAGAGAAGTAAACTGTTATAAGCATAGAACGTACCATAACTTAACAAGATGACACAATATTAGATATTGATGGTTGCTTAGACATATTTAGTCTATCCAAAATATTTCCTAGCGATTTGACAGGAGCTTGCGATGAAGGATGATTAAAAGAACTAACTTCAGGAGTAGAAGGATACAAGTGGATACCAGTTCCAAAATGTAATGGTGTACTGGATGGAAGATCCTCTACTTCTATAGCAATCAATCCAGGTGGAAGAGGTAGACTGTCAGGTCCGTAAAATATTTCTGGAGCGAAAGAAGGTATAGTTTCTGCAGTGACAGATACTAGAGGGGTGACACCTTTTGAATTCTGGAACTCAACTTCCAAATGTTTAGGTAAGTGAACTTCAGTTTTTGGATCAGCCATAGATGGAGCTATTTTAGGTATAGAAGTGTCTATTATTACACTGGGATTAGTTCTAATGTCCTCTTGTAACTGCGGAACTTCTTCTGTAAAGGCAGATGTACCAGAAATAACCGGAGTAACTGTAGTCTCTGATGATTTTGAAACACAAGTTTCAAATAAACCAGGAGAATTGGACTCAGTTAAATGAGACTGTTTTGCCCAGAATGGTTTCATTTTTAGAGTTGAAGACGATTGACTCTCTAGTCTCTGCGAACGATGGGGTTTTGATTGACTTTCTTCCACGATTGCGGATTACTTGATCAACTCAAAATTAAGGGGGAAAATGTTATTCCATATTAAATAAATTTTAATGACGCTTTGACACAACTTTTCTTTTTCAATTTTTAAGATTCGAGAAAAAGCTAAAGATGACTATATTCCCCTTCGATTTTTAATGAGCCTGAAGTGACAAGTGCTTAGATGAACCATTTATTTTAAGGAGTCGAAAAGGAATGAAAGTGACTACTCTAGAAATCTAGATAGAGGGATTACCAAACAATCGCAAAATTGCAATATACACCTTGGTGGTAAATTAAAGAGAAATTACCAAGGACTTATGTATGGCAATCAATCTTCCCGAATGCTGTGTTCAGTGCATTGCAATCGATAGGGCGGCAGACACGGTTTCCTATGGATAAAGGATATAAGCCTATTGTGGTCTCCCAATATATACTTGACAGTACGGGGAGCACAAGTCCGTACTAGCACTTGTTGTATCAAAGAGGAGGAATCACCCAACCTTCGATGAAAATGATAGTTACTAGATTTTATGACACCAAAACACGTCTCTAGCCTAGAATTCTAGATGTGTTGCATTAGGTTCCAAAGCTTTTTTAAGTTCATTGAGATTTATTTTAGAGTTGACCTTGTTTAGAAGTTTTTCTTTCAAGGTTCACCATGTGATGTAGATGTAAAATTCCTAAATATGCAATCTAAAATGATAAACAGTCATTTGTTTATTTTTAGCAATGAAAATCCTAGCTACTAAGGAAAGAAGATTACGATTCTTTCAACAATGAGCAAAGAGCACACACTAAATGCACTTTTCCTAAATCATTTTTCGCACATAGTCTAAATGAAAATGCAAATTCATGTATTGGTTTTTCGTTCCCTTAATGTGAAGAATGCCGAAAAGGAAAACTAAATACAGATCTAAACTATTTTCTTCAAAGCGACATTTCGACAATTTCTTTTCAAAATGAAAGGAAGACTAAAATGACACTTTTTGATTTCGAATAGAGAAATGCTTTTGACACTCCAAATATTAACAATTCAAATTAAATACATGACAAAAAATACAATCGACTATCTAGAGGAGGAAGACTTTATGACACTCTTCTTTTTGACTAAAAATGACAGTTACGACACTTTTTTGCATCAAAATGACAGTTCGATTAAGCTAATTTTTGACAAAGGATCGTAAATGATGGACAAATACATAAAAACATTTACTAATCCTAATCAATGGAGGCTGAACTATGTAAAGGAAGGAGGCTTCAACAATGAGATATTGATCATAAGTAGCAAAACAACTGAAAAGAGATGAAAACAAAGACAAAAAAACCCAATTTTCAAGGAGAGAAATAGGATTACTTAGTCATCACACATAGAAATAGGGATGGATCTCACCTGCTACACATGGGAGGTGCGATGCATACTAGCTTCTAGTTATAGATAGTGCGATGGGCCAAGGAGTGAAACTGAGGTGGGTTTTTGCTCAGATTTGCAGTTGAGTTCAATGATTTAAGCTGAGCTATGATGGACAGTAAAAAGCAAAGTACAGGGGTATGATCTTAGGAGGTTATTGAGCTACCACAAGGGTGTTTAGAATGCTTGAAAGTTAGATGTTCAGTTTATTAACTAACTCAGAGATTAACTGAAGTAGCATTCATCTACTTTGCAATTGCATGGCAAGAGCAGTTCGAAGGCTATCTGGCTAAATTCAAGCTCCATCTGTAGTTTATAAAGCAAACAACAATAACAAACAAACAAACTATTCAATCCCCAGTGGAGTCGCCATTTTGTTTCCGGGAAAACTTGTTGGACACAAATTGTCATTGATGTCAATATGGCAATATTCGAGGAGTAGATAGAGACGAGAGGAGCAGACAGAGCCGAAGAAGAGGAGTGAAGAGAAGAGGTGACGATGGGAACGAGAGCTCAAGTCTATGAGAGTGTTAGCAGTTTGGTTGTGAGACCTTAAGACAACGAAGGAGGAGGAGGGAACGATTACGAGCCTGGAGAGATCAGGCATGAGGAGCCACACAGCGCCATCGGTCATGGTTGTGCATATGATCGTGTTGTTGTTGGTGACAGACTACCTTCATCCTCAGGATACGATATGAAAGGATACAAAACTTCTGGTACTATAGGTTCTGATTCACCATTGAGACATAGGAAGGTAGAACCATATGCACATGATTATGATCACAATGGACGTGACTTTGATCACAATGGATGACAGATACAACATGATGGGCAGATCCAATGGTCGTGGGTGATAAAGATGCACTCCGGTTAACGAGACAGATGCAGGCCATCGGATCAGGGCGCGGTGGATCGAATGGTGATCGGGAGCAGAAGTCGTGTGGAGGTTAACAACTGGGGGACATGTGGTTTCGCGGGCGGGTGGTATTCCTCACACCGCCTACGGAGCAACGACGATATTCGTATATGGCCGCGCGATCTAGTGAAGCAGCGACACGTGGCCGGTGTGATGGGCGCAAAACCACTTTCCCCACAGGTTATCGCAGGCGCGGCTTGAGGGATGAGGGCTAGTGAATGCCGTCGGATGATATGGTGGATGTGATCGAACTGCTGGGATAATCACGTACGTTTCAGGGTTGATGTGACAGAGAAAGCTGTGGGCCCGAGATTTTTGTTAAAGATTAGGGTTAAGCATTGGATGATATGAATACCTTGTGACCACTATTCAACCTAATTGCAATTCATCTCGAATCCGAAGTGTTATGCTACGATTGTTCAGAAATTTGGGCTTATATATTTTATTATTAGAAGTCTTTTAAAGGTAGAAAATAGAGACATGTCCGTCTTTTATTGGTGATACCGGCCAAAGCCTCTTTCAAAATAATAATTTATAAAATCCTTACCTGATGGCTTTTAGACAGCTCGGCATTCAACAACATATTGCCCAGAAACTTCTTGACTCACCAAAGAATGCTAGTGGGTCACTTTGGCCCAACTTATTTCTTTGAGCACAATCTCTATCTCAAACAATCATCAGAGTGACTTTCATACTCCAGATTAGTCCCACAAGTACCCATAAATTCCTCAGAATGACAAATAGAAGACAAAGACAGTAATGAGAAGAATTGGTCACAGCGTTCAAGGAGGGAAGTTGAAAGATCAAGTGAGTCAGAGGAAATGACAACGATTGAGGAGGAAGCTTAAGAGACGGTGTAAGCGGATACGAATGGAAAAAGGCATGGGAATGTATAAAACAGTAGAAACTGAGAAATGTTGGTGTGGTTATGGTGGTGAAGAACCCGAGGGTGAGATAGCAGAAGTAGCAGAGGAGGCTATAGAGGCAGCAGAAGCAACAGAGGTAGGAGAGCAGGAGTGAGACAACCTTAGCTGAATAGAGTGCAACAGCATACCTGTTTATACCAAGGTTGGGTTGAAGCCCAAGAGGTTGGAGCCTCAGAACTGAACAAGATTGAAGTCATTGGGGTAGGTGCTCCTAAGTGCAGAACCACTACAAAATAGAGTTGGTTCTCTGGAGATTGGAGCCTCAATGAAGTCCAAGTTGGAGCTTGGAAATTATTCACAATCAGATTTATACTTATATTGTATTTATTTCTTTGCATTGTCTTGAGTTTTAATAAAATCATTAAATATAGCTGTTGATTTATGTGTTCTGTGTATACATATACATATAAATATCTATATAGGTTGTTGACAATCACTAGAACAATTAAAAAAAAAAAATAGTAAGAAATACTGATTCACCCCCCCCAGTATTTCCAACAATTGGTATTAGAGCCAAGTTTCTTCATACTAGCCTAACAGCTTGAAGAAGGATCCATAGCCATGATGATAAACCATGAAGCATCAGGAAGACCTCCTCTGTTCGATGGCACTAATTTTGGTTTCTGGAAGAAAAGAATGACTTACTACTTAATGTCCCTTGGACCCAAAGTTTGACATTTTGTTCAAAATGAATACAAAACTACTTCCACTCTTCCAACAGACCAAGATGAGAGGAAATCCTACATTGCAAATGCAAAGGCCATGAACTCCATCACTAGTGGAATCACTGATTCCGAGTTTACAAAAATCATGCACTATACCTCGGCCAAAGAAATGTGGGAGAAGATAGTTGGCTTGTACGATGGAGACTCAAACTCACAGAAGACAATTTGAAAGTTTGAGGATGGAAGATGAAGAAGATATTTTAGCATACCTCCTCCAAGTAGCTAAAGTGGTAAATTCCCCGAAAGGATTGGACGAAAAAGTTGAAGAAAGTACCATTTTTCAAAAGGTATTAAGGTCTCTTCCAGACATGTTTGACTTCAAAATAAGCACTATAGCAGAAGAAAAGGATCTAGATACCATCAAAATGGATGAACTCCATGAATTCTCACTTCCTATGAAATGAGGAAAGGTGGCCCAAGCTCCAAAGATGCAACATTCAAGGCCTCAAGGTCAAATAAGGGGAAAGAAAGGAATGACTATAGTGATGAGTCGGATGTGGAATCTGAATTGGCTCAATTTGTATGAAGGCTGAAGAAAGGATCTAAGCATAAAGGCAAGTATCCTCTTATCTATTTTAAATGTGGTAAAATAGGTCATTATGCAGCAAAATTTCCTCATAAACATGACAGTGATGATGAAGGAAATTCTGAAAGAATGGCACATAAAAAGAAAGGGTTTAATAAGAAAAACTTCTTCTCCAAGCAAGATGAGTCTGATGAGGATGAGTTTACGGTCATCAAAAGGAAATCAGATGAGGAAAGTGATCATGATGAAAGCCAAGAAGCATTATTCATGGCACTCATAGATGATGATGACTCAGGGCTGGAAGGAAATGTAGATGAACTGTTAATAAGTGCCATTGAAGAAAATGAGAAACTACAGAACAAAATCATTTCTCTCCAAGTGGAAAATGAGGGAATAAGAAGGAGAGAAGATCTCTTGGAAGCAGAGCTTAAACAAAAGGAAGAGACTTGTGAAGATTGCGAGACCAAAATAGTGTCTCTGAGAAAGGAGTTGGAAAAAATTAAAAAGGGGTGTAAAAGCTCTCAAATACTTGAGACTATTCTAAAAAATCAAAAAACTCAACATGACAAGTCTAGAATAGGTTTCAAAGGAGAATCCTCAATCCCAAGAATGAAGAGAGAATTACTCCAAAGAAGAATGTGGAGACGAATCATGGACACTACAACAAATAAAAACCTGTACTCCACCAAGGGCTCATCAAAAATCCAAAGAACGAGGGAGGAGTAATTCTCAGGAAGGAAATTGACTCAAACCGTGGTTGCTTCAACAAGTACAAAACCATCTTTCTTGGACACTGCTTTCACTGTAAAAACTGCGGTCATCAAGCCAGACATTGTATGGCTCGCAGAAGTGAAAAGATAAAGCTAAAGGATAGAATAATCAACTCATATGCCCCCAAAAGGCAGGGACAATTCAAAACCTTTAATTTATTTGATCCCTTGACCAAATTTGATCTAATTTGCTCTTTCTGCTATAATAATGGACACTATGAACAAGACTTTCCACTCAAAGGAAGAAAGATGAGTAGCAAGAACTCCAGCATCGACAAATGCAGCTTGGCTCTATATGCTCAAAATAATGGAAACCAGTGGTTTATAGATAGTTGGTGCTCCAGACACATGACAGGAGACAGAAGGAAGTTTATATCACTGAGCAAAAAGGAAGGGAATGTGTCCTTTGGAAGTGGATCTGGCAGAATTTCAGGAAAAGGAACAGTTACTCTGATCAATGGAAAAGGAAAAGCTCAAGGTGCTCTGCTGGTTGATGGACTCAAACATAACCTCTTGAGCGTCAACCAAATCTGTGATCAAGGACATAAGGTTGTTTTCAACACCAAAGACTGTGAAATAAGGAACTCTGCCTCAGGGAAACTTGTGGCAAAAGGGGTAAGGACACCAAACAACATTTACATTCTGAACAAGATTCAAGAAAATAAATGCTACCTGAGTCAGACAGATGAGAGTTAGTTGTGGCACAAGTGACTTGGACATACAAGCTTCAAAAATCTGATCAATATTAGCAAGATCAAAGTTGTACAAGACATCCCAAGGCTGTTCAAAGCAAATAAAGCAGTATGTGGTCCATGTCAACATGGAAAGTAGACCAGAATCAGCCACAAGACAAAGGAACATTCTACATCGAAGCCCTTAGAGATCATCCATGCTGATGTATGTGGGCAAACTAGAAATCAAGCACTCCAAGGAGAAAGGTACTTTGTGTTATTTGTTGATGATTATACTAGAATGATGTGGATATATTTCATAAAGTATAAATCTGAAACTTTTGAGTGTTTCAAGAATCTAAAAGCCCTTGTAGAAAATGAAAAAGTTTCAAAAATTAAGTGCCTCAGAACAGACAAAGGAGGAGAATTCACATCAAATGATTTTAGTGAGTTCTGTAATATTCATGGAATTAAAAGGGAATTCTCAGCTGCTAGAACACCTCAGCAAAATTGGGTAGTTGAAAGAAGAAACTGAACAGTCCAAGAAATGGCAAGAACTATGCTATTAGTAGTGGACTTACATCCTAGATTCTGGAGAGAAGCAGTAGGGACAGCTATCTACGCACTGAATCAAACTCAATTAAGACCAAATTGTGATAAAACTCCTTATGAGCTATGGAAAGGAAGACGTGCTTCGGTGAAGTACTTCAAGATCTTTGGAAGCAAGTGCTTCATAAAAATAAATGATGGTTCACCAGGAAAGTTTGATTCTCAGGTTGATGAAGGGATATTTCTTAGATACTCTACATGGAGCAAGGCTTACAAGTGCTACAATTATCAACTAAAGAAAATAGTGGAAAGCATTGATGTAAAGGTTGATGAAGATCTTCCAGTAAAGGAAACTGAAGAACATGAAGATGACTCTCTCATTGAAGAAGTAGAACCTAAAGAAGAAGAAATAGATGAGGAAGAAGAAGAAGAAGAAGAGGAAAGAGAACCACTTAATACCCCTTCTAAGATGAAGTATGTCCAAAGACACCATCTAAAAGAGCAGCTCATTGGCGATAATGATGAAGGTGTGCAGACTCGAAGAAGGATAACAATTACACCCAAGAGAAAATTCATTGCCCTCCTATCTATGATAGAACCAGAAACATTTGCAGAAGCAAGTAAGGATCCTCGTTGGGTAAAAGCCATGGAAGAAGAAATGACCCAAATTGAGAAGAACAAGACATGGGAGCTAGTACCTCGTCCAAAGGAAGAAAACATAATAGGAACCAAATGGGTGTTCAAAAATAAAATGAATGAGGAAGGACAAGTTATCAGAAATAAAGCAAGACTTGTCTGCAAAGGCTATTCACAAATTGAAGGAATTGACTTTGAAGAGACATTTGCACCAGTGGCCCGTATGGAAGCTATCAATATGTTCTTGGCATTTGCTTTCCCAAAAGGATTCAAAATCTATCAAATGGACGTGAAATCAACATTTCTAAATGGGGAACTCAAGGAGGAAGTCTACATGGAGCAGCCAGAAGGTTTTGATCTAACAGCAAGAAAGGACTTAGTTTGTAAGTTGAGAAAGGCTTTATATCAGTTGAAACAAGCTCCTAGACCTTGGTACGCAAGACTGGATCACTATCACAACAACAAGGCTTCAAAAATGGAGTGGCTGGAACCAATCTATACATAAAGACAGATCAAGGTAAGTTACTAGTTGCTCTTGTTGATGTCGATGATTTGATTTTTTCTAGTAATAATGATAAAATAAGCCATGAATTTTCTAAAAACATGTCAAAAGAGTTTGAGATGTCAATGATAGGAGAGTTGTACCACTTCCTTGGACTTCAAATATCTCAAACTAGAGCAGGATTGTGTATATCTCAAATCAAATATCTAAAAGACATGCTCAAAAAATATGGAATGGAGGATTGTGCACCCATGAGCACACCTATGACCACAAAATGCAAACTAAGCAAAGATGATGACTCCCCTCTATTAGATGCAACTCATTACAGGTCAATGATTGGAGCCCTTCTATACTTAATAGCTACACGACCAGACATAATGCAAGCAGTAGGAATGGTGGGAAGATTTCAATCTGTTCCCAAACAATCCCATCTATTAGTTGTAAAAAGAATTCTCATATATCTGAAGGGAACTTCTGATTTCAGTCTTTGGTACCCAAAGGACTCAACACTTATTGTAACTACATACACCGATGTTGATTAGTTGGAAGTATAAATGATCGGAAAAGCACTAGTGGAAATGCATTCTTCCTAGGAGACTATTTGGTATCCTGGCTCAGCAAAAAACAGTCATCCATATCATTATCCATAGCCGAAGCTGAGCATATTGCTGCAACAGACTTTTGTTCTTAGATACTATGGATGAAGGAAGCTCTAAAAGATCTCGACATATGTACAAATCAACCAATTTCCGTCTATTGTGACAACACAAGTGCTATCAATCTCAGCAAAAATCTTGTGATGCACTCAAGAACAAAACACATACCAATCAAGTATCATTTCCTCTGTGAACAAGTAGATGAACAAAACATTGTCCTGGAATATATTAATAGTAACGAGCAGATAGCTGATATTTTCACAAAACCTCTTCCTCGAGAAGCATTCGAACATCTACGTCAAAATATGGGGGTTATTTCTTTATCATCACTCAAGTTCATTCATAAAGATGTAGCAGGACAGGGGGAGCAGTTTGACAAGGGGAGTCCATATGCATCCCTTTTCCATTGATGTCAAAGGGGGAGAAAGCAGAAGAATATTGCAATCAATAAAAAAGGGGGAGATTGTTGGACACAGATTGTCATTGATGTCAATATCGCAATATTTGAGGAGCAAATAGAGATGAGAGGAGCAGACAGAGCCAAAGAAGAGGAGTGAAGAGCAGAGGTGACAATGGGAACGAGAGATCAAGTCTACAAGAGTGTTAGCAGTCTAGTGGTGAGACCCTTAGACAACAAAGGAGGAGGAGGGAACGATTACGAGCCTAGAGAGATTAGGTGCGAGGAGCCACGTCGCACCAGCGGTCATGGACATGCATATGATCGTGCTACTGCTAGTAATAGATTACCTCCATCCTCAGGATACGACATGAAAGGATACAAAACTTCAGGTACTATAGGTTCTGATTCACCATTGAGACATAGGAAGGTAGAACCATATGCATATGATTATGATCGCAATGGATGTGACTTTGATCGCAATGGACGGCAAATACAGCACAACGGGCAGATCCAATGGTCACGAGCGATAAAGATGCATGTAGGTTAATGAGAGGGATGCGGGCTGTCGGATCAGGGCACAGTGGATCCAATGGTGATTGGGAGCGGAAGTTGCATGGAGGTTAACAGCCAAGGAACAGGCGGTTTCGCGGGCGGGCGGTATTCCCTGCAACGCCTACGGAGCAACGACAATATCCATATATGGCTGCACGATCTAGTGAAATGGCGAAATGTGGCCGGTGCGATGGGCGCGAAATCACTTTCCCCGCGTGTTATTGCGGGCACGGCTTGAGGGATGAGGGTTAGCGAACGCCGTCAGATGATATGGTGGACGTGATCGAACGACTGGGATAATCGTGCACGTTTCGAGGTTGATGTGACAGAGAAAGCCGCAGGCCCGGGATTTTTGTTAAAGCTTAGGGTTAAGCATTGGATGATATGAATACCCTGTGACCACTATTCAACCTAATTGCAATCCATCTCGAATCCGAAGTGTTCTGCTACGATTGTTCAGAAATTTGGGCTTATATATTTTATTATCAGAAGTCTTTCAAAGGTAGAAAATAGAGACATGTCCGTCGTTTATTGGTGCTACCAGCCGAAGCCTCTTTCAAAATAATAATTTATAAAATCCTTACCTAATGGATTTTAGATAGCTCGACATTCGTTGACATATTGCCAAGAAACTTCTCAACTCACCAGAGAATGCTAGTGGGTCACCTTTTGGCCCAGCTTATTTCTTTGAGCACAATCTCTATCTCAAACAATCATTAGAGTGGCTTTCATACTCTAGATTAGTCCCACAAGTACCCATAAATTCCTCATAAGGACAAATATAAGAAAAAGACAGTAGTGAGAAGAATTGGTCATAGTGATCAAGGAGGGAAGCTGAAATATCAAGCGAGTTAGAGGAAATGACAGCGACTGAGGAGGAATCCTAAGAGATGGTGTAAACGGAAACGAATGGACAAATGCATGGGAATGTATAAAATAGTAGAAACAGAGAACTGTTGGTGTGGTTATGGTGGTGAAGAACTCGAGGGTGAGATAGTAGAAGCATCAGAGCAAAAAGAGGCAAAAAAAAGCAGTAGAGGTTGTAGAGGCAATAGAAGCAGTAGAGGCAGGAGAGCAGGAGTAAGACAACCTCAGCTGAATAGAGTGCAGCAGCATACTTGTTTATACCAAGATTGGGTTGGAGCCCAAGAGGTTGGAGCCTTAGAACTGAATAGGACTGAAGTCATTGGGGTAGGTGCTCCTAAGTGCAAAACCACTACGAAACAGAGTTGGTGCTCTGGAGGTTGGAGCCTCACTAAAGTCCAAGTTGGAGCTTGGCAACTATTCACAATCAGATTTATACTTATATTGTATTTATTTCTTTGCACTGTCTTGAGTTTTAATAAAAGAATTAAATTTAGCTATTGATTTCTGTGTTCTATGTATACATATACATATACATATCTATATAGGTTGTTGGCAATCACTAGAAAAATTAAAAAAAAAATAGTAAGAAATACTGATTCATCCCCCCCTCTGAGTATTTCCAACAAAACTAATGTCTTTTCGATCTGCTAGTCCCACTAAGATTGGCAGCTATCTTAGAAACAAACAATCAAAGCAATTTGCGATTTCCTCTCTGTATGATAGATAAGAGAGAAGCAAAGGGACCAACCTGGATCTTCTCCTTGAGTCCTTGCTTGCTTCCTCTATCCCTCAATAGATCTTGCAACTCCTCTCCTACTTGTCCCACTTAGAGAATACTTGTAGAGACAAAGTAACAAAACACTATCAAAGCATCTCAATCTATAATATCATAAACAATGCAGAATTAGAAACAAATTGAAAATACAATTGCATTCACAAATAACAAGATTCACAAATACACGATTGTATGGAGGAAAACTCAAAGAACTTTATTAAAATAGAAGGGAGAATTACAACCTAGATATCTGATCCAGCGTCATCCTCCCAGCATGAAATCCCTCTTCACCTCATGAAAAACAAGATCACCCAACAATACAATGCTTCTTCTCAAGGACAAACTATCAGCACTTCCTTACAAATTACAAAACTCTAGCCTCTAGATCTCTCAGATGAGGGATCCATTTATAGATGTTTGCAAAGGTGGGACTCATATCTGGGTTTTTGATTAGTGTCATTCTACTTGTAGTTCTTGGTTCCACTTGGATATTTCATTGATCTCTTACTATCACTAGGCGAATGCAGAGAGGCAAGTGTCATAGGAGAAGTTTCTAGAAGATTCCATGAGCATCCACTTAGAAAATTGTCTTATACATTTGTCTGTTCTCTCTCATCACACCCTACAGAAGGCTTCTTCAGTATTCATCGCACCTGGCTAGTGTAGGAGTCAGTATGCATGACACCCTGATAGTGGAGCAGTCAATATGGTCCAACTTTGGCTAGTTCTAAGTGGTTTCTTAGGTGGAACTTCTGGGGAATGATGTAATCAGTTGACTATTATCCTTTAGGATATGAAACAACACTTTTAAGGGTTAAAGATCCCTTGGTTTATCGACATATAAGATTGGGGTTGTAGTGCCCAAATATTTCTATAAAAGCGCCCTTCCTGTATTTTATTACGAGATGACACTTCTGGAGGAATCCCATCCATCTAAAATGATGGGCTTGTTGAAGCTTGGTCTATGCCTGAAGGTACTGCAAGGGTTGATAATTTGTATGGATGATGGTCTCCACATCGATCGGTGTTTTCACTTCTTTACACTTTGAACCAAGGCGTACAACTCACTGTATACGTGGGATAATTCACAACAACTTGGGAGAAATGCTCTAAATGGTAACACACTAGCTTCCATTGTTGCACCAATACATCACTCATGGCATATCCGTTGGCATCTGTTTCAATCCCAAAAGGTTGTTGAAGGTATATTAAGGTTAGCATTAGTGTTGTGCCAATCCTCTCTTTCAGCGTGTCGAAGGATTTTTGTTGCTTTCCTCCACACTAAAAGGTCTATTTCACACTTGTCAATGCATGTAAGGGGGCTGTGATAACAAAGAAGTTCAAAATGAACCTTCTCCAATATTGTGCCACAGCCAAAAAGCTTCAGACCTCTATAACATTTATGGGCTCAATCCATTTCATAATTGCATCTACCTTAGAGGGATCTATTTTCAATTGCCATTACCGACTATGTGACCTAAATAAACCAAAGAGGTCTTCCAAAATTCAGACTTTGATAGTTGTACATATAGTTTTTCATTTTTCAGAACCTCAAGAACTTTCTTCACATGACATACATGTTCATACCATGTCCTACTGTAAACAAGAATATCATCCAGATATACAAGCACAAATTTATCAAGAAAAGGCCTAAACAGATCATTCATTACCCCCCTAAACGTGGTCGGAGCATTTCACAATCCGAATGGCATCACCATCCATTTGAACAACCACTGTTTGGTTTTGAATGTAGTCTTCCAAATGTCTTGTTCTACAACTCTAACCTAGTGATATCCACTACGCAAATCCAGTTTTGTAAAACAGACAACATTTTTCAACTGGTCTAATAATTCATCAATGTGAGGGAGATGGTATCGATTCTTCACCATAATTGTGTTTAGCACCATGTAGTCTACACACATTCTCCATATGCCATCTTTCTTTGGAACCAACACGATTGGTGAGACACATAGAGAAGAACTCGGTCTAATGACCCCTTGATTTAGAAATTCACGCATCTATTTCTTGATCTCCTCCATCTCGATAGAAGCCATCTTGTACATGCCAATATTTGGTAAAGGAGCATCCTGTTGTAAATGGATCTCATGTTGGATATCTTGTTTTGGGGGCAATCCTCTTAGTTCCTGAAATAATCCATCATAGTCATAAATAATTTAAAACAATTCTTTCTTATGATCAGGATCACAACCTTTGAAAGAGTTAGTCATCTCGGCCTCTTTTTCTCTCACTACCATGAGCAGGAACCCTTTACTGGAATTAACCATTCGTTTAATCTGTCTCGCACTTTCAAGGCTAGCACTAAATTTCATATGATGGGATCTGACTATATATTCTACCCTGTCCTTCGTGAGGTGGCATTTATTTTTTTGTCGAAATAAAACTACCTTTTAGTCATATAGATATGGACTTACCAAGATAATTCCACAGATATCCAAAGGCACAACATCTAACTCTACCTCATAAAATAATTTAGAAGCAATAACAAATCTGGCCCTACAAATTTTGCTTTATCGCTTACCCAACCAAGTGGTTGTGGACTCCGATGAGGCTTAGTTTCGAGGCATAAATTTTTCACTAAAGACTCTGATATTAAATTTTCTTGGGAACCTCTATTTGAATAGAGTTTCCACCCTTGTGTGTTTTATAATAACTCTGATGTGGAATACTTTAATTCTCTTTTTCTCATTACTTACAGGCTCATTCAAATAACTAGTACTCGTCATTGAATCAAAATTATTACTAACAAAAGGAGTACCTTTTGTGCCCATGGCTGTGATCAATGTCTCATCGTCGGAATCCAATCCAAGGTCCTGTTGTGCTCTTGCCACTGTCTTCTCCTTTCCCTTTCCGCTGAGTCTCTTTGGTCTCAACTCTGGATGTAACTTCCAACAACGGTCCTCATCATGACCTTCTCTTTTGCAATACGTGGAATATGGTGTTTCTTTTTCCTCTTTCTTGGCTACAACGGCCTTCTTAGCCTTCCCCTTGCCTTTGTCCTAGAATTTTCAATGCTGAGGGTTGAATAGTGTTTTCTTAGCTTGATCATCTATGTCATTCTTGCCTCATCCTTCAAGATGAATTGCCTTTACGTTGTTTGCATCAATTGTAGTAGGATCAAACAATAATAGTGAGTGTCTTATGTAACTATGTGGCACACCAACATACTTATTTATAGTCTCGGGTGAATCTAATGAGATGCCCAAATTCAATGCTTGTTTCTAACAATATTCAGTGAAGCTTTACAAGTTTTGGCCTTTACCTTGCCTTAGATATTTCCATTCCATTAGTGCATTTTGTTTATAACCCAAAGGGTAAAATTGGTCTTTCAATGCAGAAATAAATTGGACTAGGATGAAAGAAGGCTACTCGACTTTTTGTTACCCTTCTGCAACTTTCTATCCCACCAAACGAGAGTGGTGCCACTCAGCTGAAGAGATGCTAACTAGACCTTTGCCTCATCTTCTTCAATCTGTTGAATCCAACAATAGGCCTTTATATGTCTTATCCAATTATTAAGCTTTTCTACACTACACTCTCCATTGTACATGGGTAGGTCAATCTTTACATCTAGCTTGAAGAATGGTTTCTTAGATGTATGTTTTGAATCATGATTAGATTGATGAGAATTATCACTTGAAGAAGGAGAGGTAGGAGGCTATTCACCACCATTTTCATGATTTTCTAATATATTGTCATCGACATCTTCCTTCTCATGCCCAAGTTCATTCTCATATTCTGAAAACAACTTGTCCACTTTCTTTGCCATATTGTAGAATACCTTGCAGAAATTTTGTTCCTCTTCCCAACAAGCTTCTTCATTTTCCATATTTCTTCTTCATTGCGCATGTCCTACTTCAGTATCAAAGGACTTAAACATTCCTTCTCCTTTTCATAGCTTGTTCCGGTTAGCATATACTCATGCAATTCGCATCAACAAAGACCTACTTTGATACCAAACTTGATCCAAGATCATTTACTTATAGATGCATCAGAATTACATGAAACAAAGCTTATTAACGATGGAACGTAAAAGCACATAAAAACAATGCGGAAATAACATGATAAGAAAGGAACCATTACACAAAGATTTGATTATGGAGTTCATCCAATTTGGAATATGTCTTCGGTCCTTACTCAATAGTGAGGAGGCCTCTGTCATTAAGTGGCATAAAAAGAGATAAAATTACGAGAAACATCCAATTACAATCTTTGTACCTTTGAGATGGAAGATGGACGAAGAATGAAGAGCCCAGCTTCAGAAAATAGATAGTACCGCCAAAATCTTGGTGAAAAATCATGCAAAAATGCCTATCCGGACACCCAATTCAGATAATCAGGATTTCTGCACCCTCTTGGAACCTCCTTGCTGCTCAAGGAGAGGTTACGACCCCTACTACCAGGTCAGGTTACTCCTGCATACAATGTTTTGAACTATCATCCAGTCTCCTCCCTTTTTCCGATGTCGATAATCCTTTATATAAGCTCGTGGCTAATATCCTCAATTCCGAGGCAGTTCTAAACAAACGAAAAAATTTAGCAGGTGGGTTTTTTTGAGACAGAGATTCTCGGGCCATGAATAGTATGCAGCAAAAAACATTTCAAATAGGGAAAAACCTCTTTAACTACACATTTTAACCCGACAGATTTTTACTATCAGCATTTCCCATTAGTGTTTCCAATCGACAGACAAACCCAAGCCCTTACAACAAGTGTTCTATAATAACTACTAACCTGACAACCATTAAACATACTATATAATATATTGGGTCCGTAAGCTCACATCACAAGTCGAAATCGACAGGAATTAGGGTTGGTACTCCATATGACCACTCCCTTTTCGTGAACTGCGATTGCGATATATTGCATCACAAACTAACTTGTTCTGGGGCTGATTCTTTAACTTCGACTGCCTCCGATTTGCGATCGCAAATCGCAACTCGGTAGTGCTAGGGCCGATTTTTCTTAAGCCATGACCTCTTCCTTCTGCGCTCTGTGATATGAAATACCAATGGCGGACAACCACTTTGATCCGGATTTAAATATGAATGCAACAAATTAAAAATATAACCATAAATACAAAGATGTTGCAAAAATAATACTTCATTTCATTAATGTAAAATAATGAAATATTCTTACAAATAGAAATGGAAATAAACTAGCTTGGGCAATGGTATCTTATCTCTGAGAAGAGATGTGGTGGATACATGCCTCTAAATTGTGTTACAATGAGGCTCGAAGGCCTATTTATTGTAGAGAAATGATGGAAAACTCTAAACGTCCAAAAACCTAACCCTAAGAGATGAAGCACCAAAATATGGGCCCCGTTTGGGTAATTGGTACATCAACTTCCTAGGGTTGTAATTTTGGTATACGATCTCCGTTTGATGCGCACAATACCTCGTTAGAAATATATTTCCAAGGACCACAACTTTTGAGTGACCAATATTAGTCCATGTCCAATGTTGGTCCCATTTTTCCCAAAACATTTCGTTTAGGGCCTTAAAACGAGTTTGGAAGTTCATGAAAAACTACCAAAAATAGTAAATTTTGCTACAAATAAGGAAACTGAAAAACTGAAAGAAATAATGGTGGGGGTCCAAGTGGAATAGTTGGGTAGCCACCAACATCCACCTGGATCATTCCTCCCCCCTTAGGCAACAATGGTCCTTATTATGTTGAGTGCCCCCATGAGATGGGAAAACTTCTGTTGAAATTGGTCTTTGGTGAGTTGTTTTGCAATCTCTGATATGTCATGTAATGGTGGGAAGCATGGTCGAGGGTGGTCCAAATTGAACACTCGATGCAAGATAAGGAAAGGGGGAATTTATATCTTTCATGTGCTTAATGTTATATGATGATTTTTGGATGGACACTACTTATGTTATCTTGTGTGTTGCGTCGATGCAGATTCTGGATTCTCACATTCCTCCCGTGCAGCAACGTGTCCCCAAGTAGAGCCAGATGTTGACCGCTACAAGTCAACGACCCATACGCATTGTTTCCCATAGCCTTGGTAATGGTGTGAGGACCATATTGGAGTGGTTTGATCTTCCGATGGGCTCTTGTAGGGCATTCTTTCTGCAGATGCAACCAGACTTTGTTTCCCACTTGAAACTTATGTGGCACCCGACGTTGATCATGTCACTGCTTGTACTTGTCATTTTTCATAATGGAGCGATGATATATCGGCCCATTGGGTAGAGGTGCTTCGTGAGTCATATCGAATGAATGTGTTACCTGACAGTGCGCCGGTACCCCTGTGGGTGAGGAGAAGATGTTCCTGTATTCTTTCATGACCATATCCACCTGCTTCTGCTATGTAGAGGAACCCTTCCTAGTGGCCATGGATGTGGCTACGATCTTCCCCTTACTTTGAGAGAAAACAAGAAAGAAAATAAATTTCCTAGTTTGGGAGATGATCTTGTAGAATGTTATGAAACCAGCTCAAGAAAAGATAGAAAAGATAGATCAACGCCTTAGAATTCAGCCTCTTCGAGGGGGCAACCTCCTTTACATTACATAAATGAACAATTCTTCGATGATACAAATGAAAATACCTCCTTTATATATATAGGAGTCTAAGGGGTCATAACATAATTAGAGCCGACATAACAATAATAACAATAGTGGGCTTCTATGTGGCACAATAGTAACAATATGGGCACTACATGGGTACATCAATATAATAAGTGGGTTGTACTAATAACAATAAGGGGTTACACTAGTAGTATAGGGGCCTAACATGCCCCTCTCCTTCAAAAAGAGTTGTCCTCAATGCTTGAGTAGTTCTTGATGATTCTGTATCAAAATTCTTGTCCTCCCATGTGGAATCTTCAGCGGGTAAGTTCTTCCACTTGATGAGATACTCTGAAATTGATTGATTTCGTAGCTGTTGGGTTCTTGTTTCTATGACTGCTCCAGGTTCCAATATGATTTTTCCTTCCTCTTCAATTTCTGGCAATATTGTTTGAATTGGGATCTTTTGCAACTTTTGAATAAGTGGCCATACTTCTTCGTCATTCTTCCATTCATCCCTTGCTTCGTTTATCCAATCTGGTTGGATAATAGAAATAGCACAAAACAATGCTTCCACATCCTCATCCTTGAAGAGTCTTCCCATTCGGGAAGGTCACCATTTTTTAAGTACATGTAGTATTGCCAACATTTCCTTCTCATAAATAGCTTTCTTGAGATGTAGCAGTAAAAATACCCAATCACTTACATCAAAACATTTTTCACTACGATGTTGATCTACCTGTTGTTTCGTTTGATTTTGCACCAAAGTGGCGTTATCCTTTAAAAGTTGGAGAACTTGTTGTTGATGCTCGATGTGATCTTTCTCTGTTTGAATCTTTTTCTTCTTGATATGTCCTTCTATCTCTAGAGTTTGAGCAGTGGTAATCTCTTCCAATCCTTTACAAGATATGATTGGATTCATTTCTTGATGCTCGATGTGATCTTTCACTCCTTGAACATTTTTCTTCTTGATATGTCCTATCTTGATAGTTTGAGGAGTGGTAATTTCGAGCAATGAATTACTAGATATGGTTAGATTCATTTCTTCTTTCTTGATGTGATCTTTCACTTCTTGCACCTTTTTCTTCTTGATATGTCCTTCTATCTTGAGAGTTTGAGGAGTGGTAATTCTTTCCAATGCTTTACAAGATATGGTCTGATTCATTTCTTCTTTCTCGGGGGTGGGGTCTTGGCGTATATCCTCTTCTTTGATGTTTTTTGATCCTTTTCTTCCTCCTCTTCATATTCTATGTAAAATAATTTCTTCTCAGCACACTTATGACCTTTAGTGCATTTGTTATCAGAATTGTAACAAAGCCCTTTTTCTCTTTTTTCTTCCAATTGTTGTGGTGTAAACCTTGTAGGTTATGGAAGGCTAGGAGAAAAAACACTTCCATCTTTATAGTTGTGAGGGGTATGCTTCTTGGTTTCCATAATTTTTCGTTCCACTATGTCACAAAACCCTTTTACTCTTTCTAATTGTTGTGGTGTTGCTCTTTGTATCCGCATAATGTGCCATAATTTCCTCCGTGAAAATTGACCACGTAACAAGTTGTTTACGAGAACAAAGCCTTTCATACCATAAAAATTGATCTGGTTCTAAATATGAAGATGCAATACATACCTTTTGTAACAGTTGTACACCATGTAGATCAAAATATTGCTCCATCTGAAGTATCCAATTTACTGGATCCTTACCATCAAACTTCCTCATCTTACTTTTTCTTGATTTTAGGAGCTCGATATTGAAACGATTATAACTCTGTACTTTTAGACTTCTAAGTTCTGCAATTGCAATCTGTAGTAGCCCTCTATGTCCTCTTTCCAATGCCACTAGTCTGACCCCAATTGGATTCTCCAATGAAGAGATATGCCAAATCTCCCACAGTGACCTGATTATAGACTAATTCAGTAGAGCAAACTTGTACGACGTGCCACGTGTTACTGTTTCGACCTTTGGATCTAAAAATGCATACAAGAAACTATAGTCAGTCCTCTTTCTGTAACTTCTTACAAAATTTCAATCCGATCCCCAGAGAGAAAGTTATAACGATTTTCCCCAAGTCACCTGTTTTGAATGTAATTCAGGAGTCTGCAAAAAGACCAAATTTCTTAGATCATATCTCCACAAATATCACGCGAAAAGCTCTGAAATTTGGACCCAAGGTTTAGCGTGATTTCTTCTCAAATGGGTTTTTTTTTGTGACTTCTGAAATGTCATAGAAAAAAAGTTATAGCTAAAATTCCACGATGACCTGTTTGGAGCAGCGAAACCCTAGAATCCAAAGCTCTGATACCAAATGTTATGAAACTAGCTCAAGAAAAGATAGAAAAGATAGATCAATGCCTTAGAATTCAACGTCTTCGAGGGGGCAACCTCCTTTACATTACATAAATGAACAATTCTTCGATGATACAAATGAAAAGACCTCCTTTATATATATAGGAGTCTAAGGGGTCATAAGATAATCAGAGCCGACATAACAATAATAACAATAGTGGGCTTCTATGTGGCACAATAGTAACAATATGGGCACTACATGGGTACATCAATATAATAAGTGGGTTGTACTAATAAAAATAAGGGGTTACACTAGTAGTATAGGGGCCTAACATAGAAATTTTGAATAATTTAACACATATTCAAAAGAGATTATCTTGATCATGTACTATTGTGGAATACATACACAATACATAAGCTCCTCTACATTGATCATCAATATAATAGCATCAATAAAAATAAAACATAAAGAGCATTCACACATTAACACAATGTGTAACCCGGGGAAAGCATCTCGCTAAAAACCCCACACTATCTGTATATTAATGATTGAGAACATGTAACATTACAAAGTACAATGCTTATCACAAGCAATCCAGTACCAACTCCACCTGTTACATACAATACAGCTCAGATCTGATCTCCAAATCTATTCCACTACTTGCCTGCCTCCACAGCTCAATACCTGCTCAAGAACTGATGAGAATGGTTTACCAAACTCGTTTTTCACCTGCAAAGAATCACTCACACTATGTTGGACGTGAGCACAGGCTACAATTCTTGGTATTGGCCAATTCATTGGCATACTCAATCCCTCTGATTGTGCAAATCATCATGCACAACTATAGTCACAACTGATAGCAATCTGATCCTCTAACACATGTCCCTGCTGAACTAAATATGCACTGACATGCAACTGAGTTAACTGATGTATTCTATAGTTGCATTATGAGTTAATAACTTGTGAATTAATTAATAACTAATTCACCCAACTCATCTCTAGTCTATTTGCCAGTTAGACTAAATACAACCAGTTTAACAAAGCTAAACTGAACACAACTCCATCAACTACACCTCCAGTCCACTAAACTCAACTCACTTGAGTTCTAACTAAAGTCCTGCATGTAAATATCAGTCATCCCATAGGTAACCATGTATTTCCTTCTGGGATCTGCATGTACCACATCCGTAGCTCATCCTGAAGTGCTCCAAGAGAATAAGATTAAGTTTATAGTCAAAATATTATTATGAGCTAATAATATTTGACTGTTCTATATTTAGACTGAGTAGTCACTCCACAGTGATCTAAAAATAGAAGTCCATATATTTTTCCCAACTTGACCGATCATCCATTAACAACAACCTGCAATCCATAGACATGATCCATATGTCTAAAAATAGACATAGTCTAAAAATAGACTTGCGCCAAAAATAGCCTGTGGGACCACTTAGTGAAGGCGACTCTTTTCACTAAGCTCCATCATCTTGTTGCAATCTCAACACTCCCTCTCGAAAATATATGGATTATCAACAACCCCTATCCTGCCTCGATGGTATTCGAATTTGCTCCTGGTGAGAGCCTTCATCAGAACATCAGCATCTTGATCCTCCGTTGGAATGTATGAAAGTAACATGATCCTCCGCTGCACACAATCTCTGATATGATGGTACCAGATATCATCCATTGAGCTCCCTGCCCAATTTGCATCCTCCTGTCTGTACCAAGACCCATATACCAATGTGCCTCTCAAGTAGCTCAATACATGCTTGCCCTCCTTCCAGAGGAGCTTGGTAGGCTTAACCATAGCTTGTGAAATCTAGTAAACTGCATAGCATATATTGGGTCGTGTATTGACCAAATACATCAGTGACCCCACCAACTGTCGATAAACAGTGGCATCCACTTCTTCTCCCGAAGTGGCATCCTCCTTCCTCCAACCTCCAGGAAGAGGAGTATCAACAGGCTTGCAGCCATGCATGTTGAACTTCTCCAGTATCTCCCGAGCAAACTTGCCCTGAGAAACAAAAAACCCACCTCTGCGCTGCCATATTTCCAATCCTAGGAAATAGTGAAGGAGGCCCAAGTCCTTCATCTCAAACTCTGTAGCAAGATCCTTCTTGCATGACAATATCAACAGCTCATCACCCGTTAGAATCAAATCATCAACATACAGTACAATGATAAGCAACTTACCCTCCACCACAATCTGGTATAGATTTTGATCGGCCTCACTCTTGGAGAATCCAAGTCCTGTGAAATAGCTGTCTATCCATGTGTACCAAGTACGTGGTGCTTGTTTCAAGCCATACATCGCTCTCTTAAGCCTGCACACATGCGACTCGCTGCTGAAGACCTCAAAGCCTTCGGGCTGCTCAATGTACACCTCCTCCTCAATGACTCCGTTGAGGAACGCAGTCTTCACATCCATTTGATGAATGTGCCATCCCATCTGCATTGAGAGAGCAAGAATCGCCCGTATGGAAGAATACCTTGTGACAGGTGCAAAGGTATCCTCATAATCGATCCCCTCTATCTGTGAAAAGCCTCAGGCAACAAATCTTGCCTTGTACTTCTCCACACTCCCGTCAGCTACTTGCTTAACTTTGTAGATCCATCTCGAACCCACCACTGATTTCCCTTCCGGTCTAGGAACAATCTCCCATGCACTGTTTCTAACAATAGAATCATACTCTTCCACCATGGTGTCTACCCATGCGTGATCCTCCATGGCTTCCTCGAAAGAGGATGGCTCAGTCACAACACACTTACTCATAAGAGCCATGTATCCAGTGTACCGATCAGGTGACTGTCTCTGCCTACGTTGGGTTGTAGGTGGTCCTACAACTTTCTCTGCATCTTGAGCCAGTCACTCAGCTTCTATCAAGCGCTTTTACCCTCTGATGGTTGGCACTGCATGAGTGGACTCTTCCACTCCATGAACCTCATCCTGTGGCTGATCCATGTCCTGAAGCTCATCCTTAGGAACTAATAGCTCCTCATCAGCATGCAAGTGTAGCTCCCTCTCAAGCGAACACTTCATGGCTTTCTCCTCCTGAAATTTTATATCCCGTCGCACAATAGTTTTACCACTGTCTAGAAAATACACACAATAGTTGTGGGGTGTATCAGTGTACCCCACAAATATCCCAACCTCTGCAGTCGGCTCCAACTTCTTCTTGGCATCCTTCATCACATGCATGTAAACGTTAGCACTAAAAATCCTCAAATGAGAAAGATCAGGCTTCTTACCAGAATAAGCCTTCTCAGGTGTACTCATGCCAAGTATCCTATGAGGACAACGGTTTTGCACATAAATTGTTGTATTGCATGCTTCCGCCCACAAGTGAAGGGGTAGGCCCTAATCATACAACATCACTTGTGCAGCACCCACGATCGTTCTGTTCTTCCGCTCAGCTACCCCGTTCTGCTGTGGGTTATGGGGAGCTATGAGCTCTCTACGAATCCCTTCTGCCTTGCAGAAATCCTTGAACTCGTCTGAGATGTATTCACCACCATTGTTGCTCCTAAGAGCCTTCACCTTCTTCCCTGACTCCTTCTTGACCAGTGCTTTGAATTCACAAAACTTTGAATATGTTTCACCCTTCTTCTGCATGAAGAAGATCCAACACTTATGAGAGAAATCATCAACAAAAATCACACAATACATGTGTTTTGCTGTCGAAGCAACTGAGAAAGGTCCACACACGTCTGTGTGAATTCTCTCAAGGATCGTTGTGGCGTGACTATCCTTCTCGTGAAAGGTGGCTTTCACAAACTTCCCCAAAGTACACCCCTTGCACTGATCTGACTGCGCGAGAGTGCCTTTAAGAAGCCCCGTAGTGATCTGCTGCAGTATCTTCAAGGCTCCATATTGAAGGTGACCCAATCTCCTGTGCCACAGCTCGCCATCATCCTGACTCACCAATCCTTCTTCCTTACCTGCCATTGCTGTGCATCCATCTACATGCAACTGATAAAGGTTCCTTACTCGAACCCTTATCTTCCGGGTCTCACCAGTTGTCTTGCTGCGCAGGAAAGCTTTTCCCTCGCTGAAAACAACATCATACCCCTTGTCTTCTAACGTCGCCACAGAGATGAGATTCTTCTTCAATCCTAGAACATGCATGACTTCCTTTAATACGAAGGGTTTACCAGACTCCCTCTCAAAGGAAATGGTACCGATATCGGTCGCACTGTATCTACCATCATCACACATCTCGATGTGAACTCCAAGATCTTTGTCCTCCAGATCAGAAAGCAAATCTCTATCTCCCGTCATGTGAAAAGATGCACCAATATCCAAGAACCACACTGATCCCATCACAATTGAAACCAAGCATGCGATCAATGAAAAATCAAGCTCAAACTGAGAGGCTAAGGCCTCTCCCCCTGCAGATCCAGCAACTTGCTTGTTCTTCTTCTTCTGCGGAAAGTTTGTGGCATAGTGTCCATGCTGGTGACAGTGAAAACACTTCACCTTGGACATGTCCTATTTCTTGCCTTTCACACTAGACTAAGAAGCTTTCTTGCTCTTCCCTTTCTTTGCTTTGGCAGCCAAAGCGCAATTCTCTTCATCAACTCCCTTTGACGAAGACCCGTCCTTGATACTCCGCCTAATCTCCTCCTGCACAAGATCTGACCACAGTCTTTCCCATCCTGGAAATTTCTCCCGACCATTGGCAGAGTCCTGATAGGAATTCCAACTCTTCGGAAGACCAAAGAGAGCTAAGCTCACCAAGTCCTCATCATTGACAGTAACCCCCACACTTCCAGCTCATCTCGACACTGAGTGAACCTCGTGAGATACTTGGGCATACTGTCACCCTTCTCGCATTTGATGTTTCTGAGTTTATCTTTGAGCGCCAGCTTCCTCTGATCGCTCTTGCTTTGGAATAATTATGTTAATGATTTCCACATCAAATATGGAGTAGCCTTTCCATGGAGGCTGGACACAATGTGATCCCTCACGCCCTCCAACAGAATTCTTCGACATTTTGCTATCTTCTTTTGCCAATCTTCAGCTTCAGCAGCATCAGTAGGTTTTGGGACATCCGCATCCACGAACTCCTTCAGCCCATTATCATCTAACACTGCCTCCATCCCGTCCTTCCATGCAATATAATTCGTACTACCCTCAAGGGCATACTCCAATCGCAATCCTGTGAAAGACATCTTAGTTTTGACACCAAGAAAACACTGCTGCAAATTCGAATTCCACTAGCAACCAACTCAACCGCCTCAGATCTAAGATTCGTGAGAACACAATATTTCTCATACAGAGATCGACTGTACGGGCATTCACCGGATATTTCACCTTCCAAAAGAAGGATGAATCCAGAGGCTAGCTAGCCCGATTACAGACTCTGCCTGAAGAAATAGAATGTAAACACTTCCTGAATAGTAGATCTGATGATCAACAGCTCCGATACCATGTAGAACTTCTTCTACAAATCAAAGCGCTCTGATAACATGTATAAATTTTGAATAATTTAACACATATTCAACAGAGATTATCCTGATCATGTACTATTACGGAATACATGCACAATACATAAGCTCCTCTACGTTGATCATCAATATAGCAGCATCAATAACAATAAAACATCAAGAGCATTCACACATTAACACAGTATGTAACCCGAGGAAAGCATCTCACTAAAAACCCCACACTATCTGTATATTAATGATTGAGAACATGTAGCATTACAAAGTACAATGCTTATCACAAGCAATCGAGTACAAGCTCCACTTGTTACACACAATACAGCTCAGATCTGATCTCCAAATCTATTCCACTACTTGCCTGCCTCCACAACTCAATACCTGCTCAAGAACTGATGAGAATGGTTTACCAAACTCGTTTTTCACCTGCAAAGAATCACTCACACTATGTTGGACGTGAGCACAGGCTACAATTCTTGGTATTGGCCAATTCATTGGCATACTCAATCCCTCTGATTGTGTAAATCATCATGCACAGCTATAGTCACAACTGATAGCAATCTGATCCTCTAACACATGTCCCTGTTGAACTGAACATGCACTGACATGCAACTGAGTTAACTGATGTATTCTATAGTTGCATTATGAGTTAATAACTTGTGAATTAATTAATAACTAATTCACCCAACTCATCTCTTGTCTATTTTCCAGTTAGACTAAATACAACCAGTTTAACAAAGCTAAACTGAACACAACTCCAGCAACTGCACCTCCAGTCCACTAAACTCAACTCACTTGAGTTCTAACTGAAGGCTACATGTAAATATCAGTCATCCCATAGCTAACCACGTATTTCCTTCTGGGATTTGCATGTACCACATCTGTAGCGCATCCTGAAGTGCTCCAAGAGAATAAGATTAAGTTTATAGTCAAAATATTATTATGAGCTAATAATATTTGACTGTTCTATATTTAGACTAAGCAGTCACTCCACTGTGATCTAAAAATAGAAGTCCATCTATTTTTCCCAACTTGACCGATCATCCATTAACAGCAACCTGCAATCCATAGATAGGATCCATATGTCTAAAAATAGACATAGTCTAAAAATAGACTTGCACCAAAAATAGCCTGCGGGCCCACTTAGTGAATGTGACTCTTTTCACTAAGCTCCGTCATCTTGTTGCAATCTCAACAGATCTTACTGCATTTCTTAGCAAAGATTAAAGAAGTGGCGGTTGGTGGGGCTACCTCTTGTATCTTGTATAATGAATTATAAAAAGAAATAAAACAACATGAGGCCTTGATTCATACACATCATGTCACTTCCACAAGTATGGATGGCCTAATAATACATCACAAACATCAAGAGGTGCAACATCACACAATACCTCATCTGTGAAGGGCTTGATGTTGTAGGGAAGCCGACACTATTGGTGGACTTAGAGATCTCGTCCTTGGTGAAGCCGCCCGATGTTGTATAGTTGTAGGTGTGGTATAGTCGGTAGGCCCAACAGCTTTATGACCTCTTCTAAAATGAGGTTCTTTTGGCTGCCATTGTTGACAATGAATTGCAGTGGCGAACCCTTCACCCATATTTGTGAGTGGAAAAGACGCTCCCCCTCCTCTGGATCTTCAGGCTTGTTCTTCTGGATCTTGGCGGTGGAAACAGTGGCACTGGGCTCTACATCAATGATATGCTTCCCTTTTTCATTCCTCTTGTTGGGTTCTGACTCAAGGTCAGAACATGCATCTAATTCTGAAGCCTTCAAGTCGGCCACCAGTGACTGCTTGGCCCGATAATCACTTGTGTTATGAGTTGGGCTTTTATGGAACTCACACCACTTTCCTATGTTTTTCCTTGACTTCGTGGTGTTGTTATTTTCTTGTTGCTTCAATGGGTTGTCTTGGGTCACATCATCTTGGCTTTGTCCTTGGTTTTGCGGTTTGGGGAAGCATTTCCCTTGCTTTGGATTCGCGGATCCAAAGTCTCGCTTCTTCTATTTAAACTTCTGCTTAATCTTGACAGTGTATTGGTATGTCATGTTGAGTGATGAGATGTCCAAGAACTCCATCCCATCCTAGATATACCTGTGTAGGTAGTCGCAGTCTTTGAGTAGAAAATGCCACTCAGATTCCTTGATACCCAACTTTGTGCGAAGAGTATGAAAAATATTGGTAAACTCTGGCACGTCTTGGTCCCTTCCCTGCTACAGTGTGGTCCACTTTATGTATTTATCCTCGTAGCTCCCGACAGAGTATTATTCCTCCTTGATGGTGTCCCAGAAAAAATTCCAAGTGGGTGTGGCTGAAAAAAGTGAGGCTGTACTTTCATCCTTCTGCTTGCAGTAGGTTTCCCACCAGTCCTTGACATGGGGGGCGGCTTTGAGAAGAGTGAAAGTAATATTTTCTCGGCTGGAAAAATCATGAACACAAAAACACCCTTCTTGCAGATTTAACCATTTATCTACAACATCTACATCCATCTGACCCTCGAATATGGGGATTTCAAAGTTAACTTGTCCCTTAAAGGGTGTGGTGTTTCTAGAGTAGCTGTTGGAAGTAGATGTGTCGCCCCTAGGTAGTCGTTGAAGGATCTGGGGAAAGTTATCCATCATTGCATTTCGTTGTCACTTGAAGGCTTCTTTAAGCAAGATTTTGATAGGATCTCCTGCCCCCTCATCTTTCTTTTCATTTGCCATGGCAAGATCTCGAGATTTGTGAGGCTAGTCTTGCAAAGGTTCGACCAGTTCAAGCCCTAACTCCTTATATCCTAACCTCGTTGGGGACATGCAAAGAAAAACAAAGAAAGAGAAAACTGCTATGATACCATTGATCCAGATTTAAACAGGAATGCAACAAATTATAGAGATAACCATAAATATAGAGATGAAGCAAAAATAATACTTCATTTCATTAATGTAAAATACTGAAATATGCTTACAAACATAAATGGAAATAAACTAGCTTGGGTGATGGTAGCTTATCTCTGAGAAGAGATGTGGAGGCTACATGCCTCTGAATTGTGTTACAATGAGGCTCGAAGGCCTATTAATTGTTAAGAAACAATGGAAAACCCTAAACATCCAAAAACCTAACCCTAGGAGATGAAGTGCCAAATTATGGGCCCCGTTTTGGTAAATTGGTATATCAACATCCTAGGGTCATAACTTTGGCATAAGATCTTTATTTGATGTGCCCAATACCTCATTTGAAATATATTTAAGAGGAATACAACTTTTGAGTGACCAACATTGGTCCATGACCCATGTTGGTTTTAATTTTCCCAAAAAACTTCGTTTAGGGCCTTTAAATGGCTCTGGAAGTTTAGGACTTGAAAAAACTTCCAAAAGTAGTAAATTGTGCTACAAATAAGGAAAATGAAAAACTGAAAGAAACAATGGTGGGGGTCCAAGTGGAATAGTCGGGTGGCCACCAACATCCACCTGAATCACACTTGGTGCTTCCCCATTCACTGAGAGTTTTGCCACATCACTTCCTCTTGCCACCTGTCTAAGTCAAACTTGATATTTGAATTTCTCTAAATTCTTCATATGAACTTGGATTTGAGTGTCATTCACATTGTTGGAATCAGGATGATGAGAACTTCGATACGATGCTAAGTTTATAGATTTTTTACCACTTTGAGTTTTGAGCCTTCTTACCATGCCACTGGTACTTTTTAGAGATCCACCTGGATCAATTACTTACAAGGTCTTCCTACTGAAGCTGATTATCCAACCTTCTCCTTGATTTCCTTTACTTTCTTGTCCAAGTTCTTGTTCTCTTTCCTTTGCGACACCTACTCCAATGATGGAAAAAAGATGTCAATTGTTTCTCTGGTGCCTTTTTATCAATAATGTCTAGTCTCTTCCTTTCATTTTTCCTTTTTCCTTCATTTTCTCTCTAATTTCCCTTACATGCATATTTGTGTATCTTCACCTTCATTTTTTCCAATTTTCGTTTATTTCTCATAACTAAATTTTAATTATTGCCTCTTTTCCTTTGCCAATTCCTTTTCCAATTTCCATAGCTATAAGTAAATCACAAGTGATCCCCGCTATGATGTTTACCCATCATTCAACTTGGAATACATGTCCCATGACCTTCGTATTATTTTTATTCACATGGAAAATCAACCAGGGGTTGTTACAATATCTCACCTTCTTGGTGCAATCTCTCTCATAGATGGAACAATAGCAATGACTTCAAAAACAAAGACAACAATGCTTCTTTTAGCAGGAGTTGATTTAACAAGTATGTATTATTTATTTAATTTTGCATAAGTTGTTGAAATCATTCTCTCTAATTCTTAAGACAAAGCTAGAACCTATTGCAATAAACTATTTGAAAAACACAAAAAACAAAGACAAACAACCCTTTTTTAGGCACGAGCTCATGTTGACTTCTCAATCAGTCCTCAAATCAAACTCTATGGACATTAGAAAATTATTTTCCTTCCTTTGGTGAGTTGTGGATAGTTAATTTTAGCACATATTAAACTTTGCTACATAAATTTTGCATTTATACGGCTCAAAATTTTGGTGTCGTTGCCAGGGAGGCACTTGAGGGATAAGGCCTTGGTGATTTCTTATGCTGATGTTACATCATTTCCCCTTTTTTTTTCAAATGAATTTTTAGCTAGTTTGATTCTCTTGCTTATTGAAGCGTACTTGATGGCATTGCTAGATAACTCACAAACCTCGTTTGTTTCCTTTACTGCAAATGAATTTTTAGTTAGTGTGATTCCCTTCCTTACTAAAGCATATTGGACAGTATTGCTAGAGAGCTCACAAGCCTGGTTTGTCTCCTTTACTGCAAATGAGTTTTTAAGTTAGCATGATTCTCTAGGGATTTTTGGGTGTTGTAAGAACTCCCTACTCCAATCTGTTGGCATTATGATATAGGTAATACAGGTGTTGTACTTGATGGAAACTCTCTCAGATGACAAATCATAGTTTAGGCCACTTAGAATGAAGTAAGAAAGGTATACGTAGGTTCATCTTGACCAACCCACATATACACACAAGTTCATTGAGAAAAAGGTTTGTATGCGTACACACGCACTTTCACAGAGGGAAAGGCATGTACATGTTGGAAAACTAAATTTTGGTCCATGGTATTTGATCCATGGTATTTGATCCAAAGTGTTGACCCCAGGTATTTGGTCCACAGTATTGGTTCTAAGTGGTTTTGGTCCATGGTATTGAGTAAGGCCTAGGAATATAAAAGGAGGAGAGAAACATTAGGCAAAGGCAATTACTAATTGCATATCTAATGAAGATCAAGGTCTAGATTACAAATTATTGGGTTATGGTGCACAACTGGATCTGAATCAAGGATGAACCTGAGCACTTGATGAAGAATAATTTCTATTAATCGGTCAAGATCTTAAGGCTTGAAGAGAAGTATCTTTGTGTGGTTTTGATCTTTTATCTTAATAATTGGTGCATGTCATAATCTGTAAATATGATGATATGGGTATATCTGATGTCTGAATAATTGTAAAGGTTAAACCATCATTTACAGATCTATACGCAAGTTCATTATAGCAAAGGCATGTATACATGCAGGTTTGGCATTTCAAAAGTGCGTATACGCAGTTTTGCCTTGATACAAGTGCATATGCACGCAGGTTCATCACATTGAAGTAGCGTACACCTCATAAAATATGCTTTAGCTACTTCTGATTGTTGTTGCAGTGTTCTAGGTTCTGGCTTGGGTTTTGGTTATTGTTACTGTATTCTGGTTACAACATTCAGAGAAGTGATTGTTTGATTCAGTTTTTGGTTGGTGCAAAGGAGATTGGTTGATGTAGATATATTTGACGTTTGATTGATATTATTGATGGATCCAGTCTGAAAATTTATGAAACATGGTCCCTGGAAGAAAAGAGAAGGTTGTAGCCTTCTGTAGGTCAGCACCTGCATACTAGTACATCAGCTAGTACAAGAGCTAGGGGGTTGTAGCTCCCTTCCACAAGAAGATGGAGAACGAGAGAAGGTTGTATCCTTCTGCAGGTAGAAGCCTGCGTACTGGTATAAGACTGCACCAATACAAAATATTGTAAAAAGAAGTTTCTTATTAAAAGAAAGATAGAGATGATTGCAACATGTGGTTTTTACCCACATTCGGTTTCCACCTTATATCTTGTGTTCATATGTGTGACTGTTTGTTATGTTTTTACTACTCTTGGTTATTGTTTATATTGTTTTGATGCACAAATTAAAGATCAATTTATGAAGAATTAACTAAATTATAAGTTTACAGGGTATACGCTAGTTGCCTTACATATAGTTGTGTATACATGCAAGTTTCATTAAATAAAGTAGAGTATATGAATCAAAATATGGAAATGAAATATTATTGACTTGCTAATACTGATTCACCCCCCAGTATTATTTCCAACAATTGGAATCAAAGAAGGTTCTTTAGAAGAAGCTTGATCACTTGAAGGAAGATCTATCATCATGAGTCACTACAAAAAAGAGGGATCCATTAGACCAACAATCTTTGATGGGAGTAACTTCATCTATTGGAAGGTAAGAACCACAACCTATCTTCAATATCTTGGAACAGATGTTTGGGAAATCGTGGAAGCAGGATACACATTTCCATCAGCAATTCCTACAGATACAGTAGGTAAAAAGCAGTATGAAACAAATGCCAAGGTTGTCAATACATTATTGGGGAGTCTGTCATAATCATAATTTGTCAAGGTTATGCAGTTCAAAACCACCAAAGAAATATGGGAAAAGATCATTCTAAGCTATGAAGGAGACGATCAGGTAAAATGTGCAAAACTACAATATCTTAGAATTCACTATGAAACTCTCAAAATGCACAATGATGAAAGTATAGCTAATTACTTCTTACGTATATATGAGATTGTTAATCACTTGAAAAACATGGTGAAGAGATAAAAGAAGTTACTGTAGTTGAAAAGGTTTTAAGATCCTTGTCTTCTAAGTTTGAATCAAAAGTTTCTGCCATAGAGGAAAAGCAAAATCTTTAAAGTATTACTTGACACAGCTACACGGAATCCTAACTGCTTTCGAAATGAGAAAAGGGGGTCCATCACATATGAGAGAAGTCACATTCAAAGCTTCAGGAAGAGAAGAAATCAGTGAATTAGGACATATTTCAGAAGGAGAGGAAGAAGCAAACTTTGTCAAGAACCTTCAACGGGGTTCTGGAAGATTCAGAGGTAAGCTACCTTTCAAATGCTTTTCTTGTGGAAGAGTCGGTCATTATGCTGTGAAATGTCCTCATAAAGATAAGCTTGCTAAAGGTAAGGAATCAACAAAATGGAATAGAAAATAGAATGTAAGTAAGAAAAACTATTATACGCATGAAGATAGTGATGGTTTATAAAATAGTGATGAAGATGAACATGGTAATGACTATAGAATTCTGATGGCTTTTGAAGATGATGATTTCTTGGATGCTTTAGATGAAGATGGTCTTTATGAGGAAATTTCTAAACCTAAAATTTGTTTATAAGAAAAGAATATGATTATGGATACTCTGACATTCCAACTTGCTAAAAGGGAAAAACACAATGAAAGATTAGAATGTGAAATTGTGGGTCTAAGAAAAGATATTGAGCCATAAAACTCCAAGGTGCAGTGTTCTCTTTTGATAAAGACAGGTCTTAGATATACTGAAGAAGCATCTCAAGCACAGAAGCCATCAAACTCCAAAAGCTATCTTGATGCAGCAAGGAGAAGTGAACAGTTTGACAATCGTCAGCAAAGGCATAAAGCAAATCACCAGGTAAATCAGGTTCAATCTACTTCAAGGATGAACAAAAGCTACAACCAACCTCAGGTAAATCATACTCAATTTTCTTCAAGAATGAATGTCAATGGAAACTACAATTACAAGGTCAGTAGGTTCGATAATCGCAAGAATTTCTTTAATTGCTAATGTTTTTCATGTCATAACTTTGGACACAAAGTTGCTTAATGTGTTTCTTACAAGACCATTATGAATAGAGAAGCATGAAATCAAAGGAATGTGACTAGGATCATGAAAGGGACCTACAAAAACTTTTCTGCTCTTAAAAATGAAATAGAATGCTCTATCTGTAACAACTTCAGTCATGAAGATTCTAAATGCAGGAGTAAATTTCGGCAAACATCTCAGAAGGAGCAAACTTAATTAGGTCCCAAAACATGGAGAAAGAAAGAACCACAAACAGAAAGATGTGGTATAGCCTTGTATGCAGAAGGACAAGAAAATCAGTGGTACATCGACAGTGGACGCTCAAAACACATGACAGGTGATAAAGAAAAACTTCAGTCATATAATGCCTTAGAAAAGGAAAAGAATGTCTCATTTGGAAATGACACTCCTACAGTCATTAAAGGTAAAGGCTTTGTTCCCTTAAAAGAAAAGGTTAAAGCTGGGAATGTTATGTATGTTGATGGTCTAAAACATAATCTATTGAGTGTCAGTCAAATGTGTGATCAAGGAAATGAAGTAGTATTTCAATCAAATGGATGTGTTGCTTGTGAGCTTGATATAGGAGAAACAGTGATCATAGGTGTAAGAACTCCAAACAACTTGTACATTCTCAAGCGAGGACAACAACAATTCTATCTATGAAAAAATGATGAACAATGGCTATGGCACAGAAGACTGGGGCATCTAAGCTTCCCTCAAATAAGAAAAGCATGTAGATACCAGGCGGTTCGTGATCTTCCAGATATCTACATTCCAAAAAATACAATATGCAAATCAAGTCAATTTAGTAAGCAAACTAGAGCACATTTCCCTAAAAAGGAAAGATTAGCTAGTAAGCCTCTTGAACTTGTTCATACTTGTTCATCAAGGAAAAAGTCACCCCATGGAGAAGAATATTTTATATTGTTCATCGGCGATTTTTCAAGAATGTGTTGGATAGGACTTCTAAAGCATAAAGATGAAGCATTTGAAAAGTTAAAAGCTTTCAAAGCTTTAGTTGAAAATGAATTAGATCGCAAAATCAAATGTCTCAAACTTGATCAAGGAGGGGAATTTACCTCGGATGAATTTTTCGATTTTTGTGAAGAACATGGAATAAAAAGGGAATTCTCCACCGTAAGGACACCTCAACAAAATGGAGTAGTAGAAAGGATGAACAAAACTATTCAACAAATGGCTCGGGCTATGCTAGATGAGTCTAGAACTCCTGCATTTGTTGTCATCAGTATTCTCAACAAAACAAACATTCAGGTAAATAGCACTCAAACTCCTCATGAACTTTAGTATGGTAAGACTCCTACTGTAAAATACTTCAAAGTTTTTGGAAGCAAATGCTACATCAAAAGGACTGATGAAAACCTTGGCAAGTTTGAACCTAGAGTAGATGAAGGCATTCTCCTTGGTTACTCTTCTTGAAGTAAAGGATATAAGTGTTATAATCAAAGACTTGGGAAAATTGTTGAAAGTATTGATGTTGTGATTGATGAAGTAGGCAAAAATCCAAAGCAGGTAAAAACCGAAGATTATGAAGAAGATGAGGATTATCCTTCCACATCAAATTAGACTAATTCTGAAGAAGAAACCAATGAAGCACCAGAAGAACAGATAACGGTAGAAGAAAAGTCTCCATCCAGGTTTGTCTAGAAAAATCATCCAGAGACTCAAATTTTGGGACAGAAAGAGGTAGGTGTGCAGATAAGAAGAACTATTACAGAATCCTCAACTATCTTACATTGCTTTCCTCCATCGAACCTAAAAATGTAAATGAAGCATTTAAAGATGAATGTTGGGTCAAGGCCATGAATGAAGAGCTTGAGCAGATTGAAAAGAATAATACTTGGGAATTAGTTCCTAGACCTCATGATAATAATATCATAGGAACCAAATGGATATTCAAAAACAAGCTGAATGAAAATGGAGAAGCTATTAGAAACAAGGCCAGACTTGTTTGTAAAGGGTATGCTCAACAAGAAGGTATAGAAATTGAGGAAATGTTTGCACCCGTTGCAAGACTTGAAGCCATAAGAATGTTTCTTGCTCTTTCTAGTTTTTAGAAATTCAAAGTATACCAAATGGATGTAAAATCTGCTTTTCTTAATGGGGACTTAGAAGAAGAAGTATATATTGAGCAACCAAATGGATTCGTCCTTGGAAATGATCCAAAACTTGTATGCAGACTCAAAAAGGCTCTCTATGGTCTAAAACAAGCTCCAAGGGCATGGTATTACCGTCTTAAAAAATATCTCCATCAACAAGGTTTCTCAAAAGGATAAGCTGAGTAGCAATCTATATATAAAGATTGACAATAATAAATTGCTAATACTTGTTGTGTATGTTGATGATATCATTTTTGGTAGCAATGAAGAAGCCATGAGTCAGAAATTTGCTTTGGTAATGCAAAAAGAATTTGAAATGTCCCTACTTGGTGAGCTCACATATTTTCTTGGTCTACAAGTTCAACAAAAGAAATATGGTATTTTTCTATCACAAACCAAGTATCTCAAGCAGATCTTAAAAAAATATGGCATGGAAGATTCTAAACTAGTATGTACCCCCATGGTAACAGGATGTAGTCTCAACTCAAATGATGAATCAGTAGCAGTTCATCAACCAACCTACAGATCCATGATTGGTAGTTTTCTTTATCTAACAGGTACCCGACTAGACATCATGCATGTAGTAGGAATAGTTGGAATATTCCAAGCAAATCCAAAGGAATCACATCTTCAGGCAGTCAAAAGGATCTTCAAATATCTTCAAGGAAATCAGAATTTTAGTTTATGGTATCCTAGGGATACAACTCTTACACTTCATGCATATACAGATAAAAATTGGGTAGGAAGCGTGGATGGCAGAAAAAACACTAGTGGTGGTGCATTTTGTATGGGTTCCAGATTAGTGTCTTGGTTCAGCAAAAAACAAAGTTCCATTGCTTTATCTACAGCTGAAGTAGAATATGTGGCTGATGCATCTTGCTGCACACAACTCCTTTGGATGATGCAAACATTGCAAGACATTCAGATCACATGTACTCCACCCATCTCCATTTTATGTGATAATACATGTGCAATCAGTGTTTCAAAGAATCCAGTCATGCATTCCAAGACCAAGCACATACCCATAAAATATAATTTTCTACGAGAACAAGTGCTTGAACAAAAGGTCAAATTGGAGTATGTTCCCTCCAAAGAACAAGTTTCTGATATATTCACCAAACCACTACCCAGAGAGACATTTGAATATTTCACAAAGAAGCTAGGAGTAGTTGATGCATCATATTGTTGTTAAAACTTATCTATTTCAGATAAAAGTGGGTGTACGTGAGTTTGATGAAGCTTATCAGTGTACATATGCCAGTTTTTGTGGATACAGTCACATATATGTTGGTTTGAAGAAAAATAGTGGGCCAGACTCAGGATGAAAAGAGTTTGATATGAGTTTGATAGTTATCATTTGGCATAGGTTTAGGGGGAGCATATACTTATAGTAATGCATTTTTGGCATTATCTTAGAAGGTCTTGGTAAAAATTCATAGTCGTTTTTTATTAAGGTGGAACAGGTTCAGGGGGAGATCACGGTTGTTGGTCTGGATGCTGATTGTTAGATGTTGTTGATGATAGTTGTTGATGACTATCATGGTCTTATTTCAGATGTTTGGTCTCTATTTTATATGTCATATTTTTTACCCCACTATGCATGGGATGGATGATGTAATGTTCTTGTTTGACATGTATAATCAATTAGTATACCCCCACTTGGCTGGGTGGATGAGTCAAACTTGGTATATCCCCACTTGGTTGGGAGATGGATGTATGTATGAGTCTTTGGTGATGTATGTATAGAGTCATGTTATCTTTTTGTAGACCTTGCTTATGCTCAGGGGGAGCATGGACTTGATCATAGGAGCTTAATCAGCACTTCAACATATCAGAGGTTTCAGTAGGTACTCAGGGGGAGCATGACCCTTTGCCCTTGATGAAAAAGGGGGAGAGTGATTAGTGTTGTTGCCATCAAGTCTAAAGGGGGAGATTGTTGGCATTATGATACAGGTAATACAGGTGTTGTACTTTATGGGAACTCTCTCCGGTAACAAATCACAGTTTAGGCCACTTAGAATGAAGAAAGAAAGGTATACATAGGTTCATTTTAACCAACCTACGTATACACACAAGTTCATTGAACAAAAGGTGCGTATGCGTACACATGCACTTTCATGGAGGGAAAGGCACATACATGTTGGAAAACTACTTTTTTTCTGTGGTATTTGATCCATGGTATTTTGGTATTGATCCATGGTATTTGATCCAAAGTGTTGACCCCAGGTATTCGGTCCACAGTATTGGTTCTAAGTGGTTTTGGTCCATGATATTGTGTAAGGACTAGGACTATCAAAGGAGGAGAAGAACATTAGGAAAAGGAACTTACAAATTTCATATCTAATGAAGAGCAAGATCTATATTACAGGTTATTGGGTTATGCTGCACAATTCGATCTGAATCAAGGATGAACCTGAGCCTTGATGAAGAATAATTTCTATTGATGGGTCAAGATCCTAAGGCTTGAAAGAGTATCTTTGTGTGGTGATATTTTATCTTAATAATTGGCACATGTCATAATCTGTAAATATGATGATCTGGGTATACTGATTTCTAAATAATTGTAAAGGTTAAACCATCATTTACAGATCTGTACGTAGGTTCCTTATAGAAAAGGCGTATATAGACACAGGTTTGGCATTTCAAAAGTGCGTATACGTAGGTTTGCCTTGATACAAGTGCGTATGCACGCAGGTTCGTCACATTGAATTAGTGTACACCTCATAAAATATGCTTTAGATACTTCTGATCATTGTTACAGTGTTCTAGGTTCTGGCTTGGGTTCTGGTTACTGTTACTGTATTCTGGTCACAACATTCATAGAAGTGATTGTTTGATTCAGTTTTTGGTTGGTGCAAAGGAGATTGGTTGATGCAGATATATTTGACGTTTGATTCATATTATTGATGGATCCGGTCTGAAAATTTATGAAACGTGGTCCTTGGAAGGAAAGAGAAGGTTGTAGCCTTCTGTAGGTCAGCACCTACATACTAGTACATCGGCTAGTACAAGAGCTAGGGTGTTGTAGCTCCCTTCCAAGAGAAGCTAGAGAACAAGAGAATGTTGTAGCCTTTTGCAGGTAGAAGCTTGCGTATTGGTATAAGACTGCACGAGTAAAAAATATTGTAAAAATAAGTTTCTTATTAAAATAAAGATAGAGACGATTGCAACAGGTGGTTTTCAACCACATTGGGTTTCCACCTTATATCTTGTGTTCATGTGTGTGACTATCTGTTCTATTTTTACTGCCTTGGTTACTGTTTATATGGTTCTGATGCACAGATTAAAGATCAACTTATGAAGAGTTAACTAAATTATAAGTTTACAGGGTATGCACTAGTTGCCTTATATACAATTGCATATACATGCAAGTTTCATTAACTGAAGTAGTGTCTATCAATAAGAATATGGAAATGAAATATTAATGACTTGCTAATGCTAATTCAACCCATCCCTCTTAGTATTATTTCCAACACAATCCATGTGCTAACAAGAACCACCAGCTAGCAGGAAAAAATTCCAAGTAGAGATGTTACTCCAAGAACTGTCTCAAATCCTAGCAGCAATTGGAGTCTTTGCTTCTCAAGAAGAACGTATTTTTGAAGCAATTAGAAATAGATATATTCCTTGAGAAGGAAAGATTCATGAGGATCCAGAAGATTGTCTTGGAGAAACAAAAGAATTATGGATCATGTTTGATGAGGAGAGACCATCGAAAGCATATATTAAAGAGCACTCGCCATATTTATCATCTGATCCAACTTTCACTTTAGGAGACAATCAAGGTAACTTGGAAGATTTGCATGACATAATAAAGGAACATGCATCGATTATTACCTATGAATCAAACAACCAATGTTAGCTCCCTATAATACTAGTGTATTCCCTTATTATTATTGTCATTGTAGCCCCTTGTTGTTATTGTTGTGCCCACGTTGTCCCCATATTGTTATTATTGTGCCCCATAGAATCCCACTATTGTTATTTTTGTTCCCTTACATTATTATTGTTAAGTCAACTCTGATTATATTGTGACCCCTTAGACTCCTATATGTAGAAAGGAGGTCTTGTCATTTGTATCATCCAATAATTGTTCATTTTTGTAATGTAAATGAGGTTTCCCCCTTAAAGAGGTTGATTTTGAAGTAGCAGATCTATATTTTCTTCTATTTTGTGAGCTGGTTGCATAACATTTAGTATTAGAGCTTTGGATTCTAGGGTTTCGCCGCTTCAAACAGGTCATCATGGAAGTTTCACTATAACATTTTTTCTACGAAGTTTCAGAAGCTGAAATTAACACCCATTTGAGCCGAAAGTTGGATGAACCTCGGATATGAATTTCAAATCTTGTCCCCCTATATTTTCAGAGATATAATCCAAGGAAGTTGGGGTTTTTGCAAGCTCCTGAATTATATATCAAACAGGTGACTTGGGGAAAATCATCATAATGTTCTCTCTTAGTATCGGATTGAAATTTCATAAAACGTTATAGAAAGAAGACAGGCTATAGTTTTCTATGTATCTTTTCCAGGTCAAAAGGTAAAAACAGTGACATGTGGCACTTTGTACAAGTTTTCTCTACTAAAATAGTCTATAATCAGGTATTGTGGGAGATTTGAAATATCTCTTCCTTGTAGAATCAAATATTCATCAGACTTGTGGGGTTTGAAAGAGGCCTCAGAGGGATACCTTAGGATGGAATTTTAGACCTTGGAGATCCAAAATTATAGAGATACAACAAATTCAATATTGAGCTCCTACAAAGCGAAAAAAAATGTGTAGTATTTTTAAAATTTTGCATAAGTTTGGTTTGAAAAATTAGTTTAAAGAAATTCAAAGGGCATAGTGAAGCATAATTATCAGTAATTGATGCCCCGAATAAAGAAGATGGAAACACCTAGTAAGCAACCTGAAAGCTCTAGCATGAATCGTGAAGAAGACGAAGAAATGTAACATGATATATCAAAATTAAGAGACCAAGTGCAACATATTTCACTCTCACAAAAAGTAACATAAGCTAATATGGATGCTTTAAAGAGAGGCATGGAAGCTAAGATGGATGGTTTAGAATTAAACATCAAATATTTGAAGAAAGACACTGAATTTTTTAAAGGAGTTTTGGCAAAGTTGCTACAAGAAATGCTTCCTAATGGAAAAAAGGTAGTAGAGGAAACTCATAATGAGAACAAAAGAAATGTTAATCATGATTTCATAGACTCTAATGTTGGATTGAAGACCTACCATGTTCCAAATATCGATATGATGAAGTTTGATGGTAAGGATCTCATAACATGGATACTACAAATGGAGCAATATTTAAAGATCGATATGAGGAAGTTTGCTGCCAAGTATCTATGAAACTAGGACTAGTGCCCTGATCTTGTAATCATTACCCGTACATCCTTGGATTTTCATTTGAGACTGCCACTACCTGATGGAATTATTGATATTCTCAGTCACCTCATACTACTATCATTTTATGTGAAAGTATGAAGCTTCCCATATAGTGACTTAGCTCAATTCATTATTCAATGGTTATTATTATTGATGATCGAAGTAATTATGTTACAAAGAGGGTTGAATAAGGCTTATCCAACCTATTTACGACCATTTTCTAAGTTATTTGAATTATAAATTGTTTTCCATTTTGCACCCATGTTCAATCATTGATATGTTTTGATAATAATGGATAAATTAAAGTATGATCACCATGACCCATTGTCCATTGAGGAGCTCGAGAAAATTCTTGAATCTAATGCATGCAAGCATAAATTGGTTGAGGAAGGATGGCATGAATTCTTGGCTGAAATTCAAGGGTTCAAAGATGAGTTTGTGTTGTATTTTGCACAAGGGTTTCATGGGAAAATAGCTCTAATTGGAGACTTGGTTATGAATTTGAATAAGAAGACTATCACTTGAGAAACTGGCTTACCCTTGGAAGGGATTAAATGGTTCAAAAATAAAAGCGTAGATAAACAACTAAGCATGAAATTTCTCAAAGTGGGGCACTAGGAAGTTAATTGGGTGAAGGGAATACCACGATCTTGGATCAACAACAAATGGTGCAACCTGCTATTCATTCTCCAAAAATATCTAACTTGTGAGGGCAGGTATGCAGTAATCTTCTTCTATCAGATCAGGCTATTGTTACACTTCATGAAAGAGTAGAGGATCAATGTTCCTTATTTTTAGTTGAGGAGTTTATAGAAGATGTCTCAAGGGGTTTGTAAAGTTTTCAAAACCCTAGAGCTATTCTTTACCATTACAAACTTATTAAACTACTAATTGTGGATGAGTTGGGTGCTAGAAATTATAATTGGGATGGTTTTTTTTTACAGTGGAATGGGTTTGACAAATCAATCGCCAAACTTAACCCCAAAGTACATGAGATAGAAAATATTCCACAAGGTAATCGATTGGATTCTATCCTCACCTTAGACCCTAAAATGTCAAGGAGAAGAAAGGTTGAAACCCTTGTAACCCCACTTTCTAAACCTCAAACCCCTGCCATGGGTCAGAGGATTACATGAAGTATGATGAAATCTAGTCGACCTCTTTTCAAAACCCAAGAACCTCAAATAATTGATTTGGATTCAGAGAAAGAAGGAAAAGAAATGATTAGGGATATCACATATACCACTAATGAAGGGGAAGATAAACTTCATAGATTTGAAGAATTTACTACGTAATTCATGTCTCAAATCAAGAATCTAGTAGTTGATACAAATCAGGTTAACGATCATGTTGTAGATATAAATCAAATTAAAATCCCTTTAAAAGAAACAAATCAATTTGAAACTCTTATGGCAGAGGTGAATTCAGGATTTGATTTTCCATTTGATCCTCTCATAGCAAAAATCATTGATGTTTATTCCACCAATCAACAAAATCCAAAAGATTCCATCGATGGCTTTATCTTAAGGAAGAAAGATAGGATCATTAAGAGATTGAAAATGAAAATATGGGAGCTCACTATCCTTGAGGGACATATAAAAGGAGAGAATGAAAATTTGAGGGCATAAAATACTAAAATGCAATGTAAAGATGCTAAGCTGAGTTTTAAGAAAAAGAAGTTGCAGAATCTGGCCAAGAACTGGATTAAATGAGCTAAACAATGTGTTGTTCATAACACGATATTAAAAAGGAAAAAAAGTGGCTAGAGACAAAGGAGGAAGGAATTTGAATATTTTGGTCAATATAGTTGGGCTCTAGGTCACAACCTCATATTTTTGGAAATTTTAGTCTTTGTCTGAAGGTTTGGTTTACATGAGGAAATGCAAGGAGATCGACGTGGGGGTGTGTTGAGCCTCCATTGTGTCTAGATTTTTACATCTTTTTCCCAGTGTCTCTTATATCTTTACCTATCTTTATAGTTACTACCATCATTTTTTTTACATTTTTGAGCCATTATAAAGGTATTAAGAGGTAATATGTTGTCATTATATGAATTCCTTTTGTTCTAATGATTTGAAGAGATTTATGTGAACATGTCACTAATAACGGTCTATTTTTGTGACAGGTGTATAGTTCTTGTTCGAGCAACATAGTTCATGTTCATGTAGTACAATTCTTGTTCCCATCTCCATGATTTTTATATATTCAGCTATCATGACAAGAATCGAGCATATGGTTTTTGTGAAGCAAAGGATTGAGAAGGTGTTGTGTTGCCTTAACTACACCCAAGTCTTCAAGACAATGCATAGAATAAGGGTCAAGCATATGGTCAATCATTTTATATAAGTAGCAAGGTTCATCAATAGTGTGTTGCTAGTACATCAAGATTATCATGGATACTATGATGGGAATTTCATGATTTGGTACTAATAACTTTATTTATATGGAACCTCAGGATTGATGTGTATTTAGTCAAAGAAGTGCACTCCTTATTTTGGTTCAAGAATTAGATTAAAACTCTAAAATTATATACATTATTTAACCTATGATCTAGATAATTAGGAAATATTGTTGTTATAAATGGGAATACCTTGTAATGTAAAGCAGGGCAAAAGGAATAGGAAAGAAAGGGATTTAACAAAAGAAAATATGTTTCCAGTGGGATGATCCCCAGAGGGGACCACTAGGGCTAAGCTCTATATTATATTGAGCTTGTTTAACAAACTTTAGAAGTTAATACAAGTTCACATTCAATTTATGTTTATTGTCCTTGAATTTTATGGAATTTTGATTTAATTTTTACAAGGGAAACGAGATGGGTGGTTTTGGCCCAACATCCAATCCATTGTCCCTTGCCTCTTAGGATTTCTTGTGTTTTTTTTCGTAAATGCATAGTGTGATATTGTGGTATGATTTGGTATAGGTTTGTGATCTCATTTTATAGCTCTCATTTATGCTTTGGTGTTAGATTGCATGGATTTGATTGATGAATAAAATCGTATGGTTACTTCCTTGGAATGAATCATTGCGTATCGATATTCAACACATTAAGGATATGTATGTAAACTGAGACATTGAGGACAGTGTATAGCTATCAGTTGTATTCTCAAATAGTTTCTAGATCAATTTGACATATCATAGGAAGTGTTACCTGGTCTCAAGTTGTTGTGGTGATCTCGTAAGTAAAATTTTGATTAGTCTTTGTGGATCTTTAACAAATAAATAACCAGGGTGAAGACAACATTTGCTTATCAAGTAGTATGGGTACAATCATGAAGAGTTATGATTGATCTAATTGATCATGTATCTTTTACAATTTCATGTATACTTTAAATCATCATTTCGTATATGAAATTGATCTTGGGATTTTAACAAAATGATATTCATTTCCATTTATCTTTTATGGAACCAAATTTTCTTTTACACGTGATTTTAACACTTAGTTAAATTCTAGGACCAATATGAAAAGAGATTTTATTCTGTAGGTTGATTAATGATAGATCTAGTTTTATTGGCAGAGTGATGTATTAACAGAACTCTTTGAGATTACCAATGGTCAAAGGTCATGATTGATGTCTTGAGGAAACTTTTGTATGCTTCATCACAATTGAATATTGCATCTTTTTTCAGAGGAGTAATTCATATTAAATCTAGATTCCTTATAAGTAAAAATATCTTTGTGTTGAAAAAAGAAAGTATTCAATGATTTTCTAAGATTAGGGTAAGCTTTGAATTAGTATGGGAATGGCTTTATCTTGTTTGAAGAATGCTTAGTTTTATTGTAGAGAGTTTGAAAATTGAATGTTTCCTTCTTTGTAACATAGCAAGTAATCGTTGGAGAGGAGTTAAGACAATACTGTCCTTTTTATTTCCAGAGTGGATTGTCAGATTGAATGAAACTTACATCCCCTTGTCCCTTGGAGAACTGAAGTAGACTTTTTGCAAGAGTCGATAAACCTAGAAGAAGAGCCAGGAGTAGGTTCTTTCTGTGCTTTCTTACTTTGAAAGTTCAGTTTCCTGAGTGATATCTTTGAAATATCCTGATTGATATTTCATATAGCCCTAAGGTCTTCTTCTAGAATTGATTGTGCTACGCCTTAAATTTCACGTAACCCAGATTGACATAATAAATGTTGGTACATAAATTTTTCATTGCCTGAACTCATGTGATATGTCATGGGTTCATTGAGACTTGAAGCCCCCATGTATTGATGGCTCATGGTATTGTAAAAAAGCCTATTTACAATTTAATAATATCTATGATAAATTGAGGGTGAATATCCATGGTTAAAAATTTTAATCTATTCTAAGTACGATGTTTTTAAGTGCTTAGTAATGAAATTTATATATGATTACAAAATTATTATTTTAATTGATGCATATTTATTTGTAGCTACTATTTATATCTTATATATTTGAATGTGATAGAGGGTTTATATATACCTTAGAGGAATAATCTCTTTTATTTTAGATTTAATTAAAGAAAATATTCAAAATTAAATTCAAATAAAATATTTATAAAATATTTTGATTGTGAAATGAGAGATGGCTTTTGGGCATGTGGGCCATGGTATTAAAACAAGACATATTTACAAGTTAATAATATCTATGGTAAAGTGGGCATGAATATCCATGGTTAAAAATGTCATTATATTGTAAGTACTAAAGTTTGTATGTGCCTATTAATTAAATCAAAATATGGTTATAGAATCATTATTTTAATTTATAAGGTAAAATGGATCTTAACTTATATCTATTACTTATATCTTTTAATGTGACTTGTATATTATAATTTTCTTTCATCTAAAATATTATTCATAATATTATTAATAAATAAAAAATTACAAAATAAAAATTGAATCTTATTATTTTTATTACTTTTAAATTCTTATGGACACTACAACGTCTCCTCCATATTGACCTCTATATTACTTTTAACGTTTTATTATTATTTAATTAAGCATAAATGTATATGTTTACAAACCCTTTACATCTTATCAATTGAACATATTAATATAAATTCAGCATATTGAGCCAACATGTGAAAATGTTTACATATTTACATTACACCTACACATTGTGAGTGCCTCTCGACGTAATAACATGTAAATAAATATAGATTCAACATATTGAGGCAACATTTAAAAAAAATTGAGATACTATTTTTATTATTTTATGCCTAGTAAAGCGACTCTCAAGGCAATAATATAGTATTATAAAACATGTTAAACAATATAGTAGTATAACCATATCAATTTCGTAGTAAAATAAAAAAAATAGAAAAAAACTTTAAATTATGAATAAATTAATATAATTTTCATTTTTCTATAAAAGATGTAAAGAAAAAATATACTTGTATAATAATTTTTATATTTGGTCTATTAATATCATATTATATTACAATCTTACAAAATGTTATAAATTAATTGTCGATCCAAAAGAAATAAAAGAGAATATTATTATAGTCAAAGTTGATATGGTAGACCATGGTTAGACCAAAATAATGGGTCAAGGCTATGTAATAAAATTCTTGTCCAACCTTACAAGCTATGCATAAGAAATAATTGACATGTGAGTGTGATATGGTATTCACTTTTAGGTTTGAAAAATGTGAATGACTTTGGGATATCATGTAATGTTTTCAAGTTGAGAGGTAAGGACTTATGCCATTAAAAAAAATAGATATCATGGTCTACGCATGGTGTACCACACGACCACATAAGTTATACATATAGAGTGTGATGGTATAATTAATTACCTCACTATTTCATAAGAGTAACCAAATGGATTCCAAATGAAATTGTGATCTTGGGGTCCAAATGCTTGTAATTACACATGAGTATAGGGTTCTTATACTTACCTGATAATCCTTAAGAAGGAATGATGCCTCCTCATAATAGATGAAAGATCATCTATTAGGTCATACATTCACTAACATTTAATCTATTAATCAAGACATGATGAGATCCATTACTCAAGTTTGTGATAAACCATTCTTATAGCCAGCACATAACCATCAAAATAACAATGATCAAGCAACCATTAATATCACATAATAATAAATACATTTACCCATAACATAAAATAGGAAAAGAGTTGTTATTAACATATGCAAACTAAAACCAGGTCAGGGACTTCCATGTACAGCTTGACCATAGATTGGGCTAAACCAAATCATTCTTTCATCCAATCACCCTTGTGCCATATTCCAAGCATGAATGTGGGATCTCGTGGAACAAACCAAACAAAACCAAACCAGGGCTTCCAGAGGCCAAACCGCCTCAACCTTCAACCAATGATTCCACCTCGTGGTTGGACATCACTAACCATCACAGAATCGGTCCCTACCTAAGCTGTCCAGGGCTCCAGAGTGTTTGTTCCAACCAGGGCTTTGAAGACTAGTAACTCAACCGACAGTTGTCACCAAGCTTCCAAAGCATTTGTCCAACTAGGGATTCTAGGACTAGTAACTCAAACCACCAAGGTCTTCCAGATCATTTTTCCAACCAAGGCTTCTAGGAATAGTAACACAACCCAAGTTGTTATAGGGCTTCCAGAGCATTTGTCCAACCAAGGCTTCCAAGAACTAGTAACTCAACCCAAAACCATAAGGAACATGAGTACCAATAAAAAAACAAAGGAAAGCCCACAACACCATGTCTATCCTGAAAATGGAAAGGCTTGGAAAAACCACTTTCAATCCAGGAAAACATCCATGCCAATGACATATCACAATCAAGAAACCACATGTATGTGCCATGCATGCCAAAACTAGTAAGGAAATCATACATGCAACTTGGTACTTGTGACAAAAACCCACTATAGTTGTTGATCTCGTTGTCCTCTTTCACTTTTAATTTTCCTTTACCTTCTTGCTCCAAATCCCAAGTGTTCCACACTCCTCCAATAGTGCTCCAATAAAACTCTAAGTGTCTAAGAGTATGAGAGAGAGAGAGAGAAGAGAAAGCTCCAAGCTAAAAACAAAAAAACAAAAAAAGCCATGAACTAATCCTCAGAAGCCATTTTATCAATGAGGCCTTCATTTTCTTAATTTTCCATTATTTTCCTTCATTTTCCTCATCACATGGAACTTGTGACCTTTCACCTTCCTTTTATCCTATTTTCCATTATTTTCATAATAAATGCCAATAAATGCCACTTTACCTTTCCAAAGCCTTTGTCATTTCCTTTTCCAATTTCCATAGCCAATAATTAATCACAAGTGATTCCCGTCACTATGTTTTTTTCCCAACATTCATCTTGGAATACGTGTCCCATGACGTTGGTTATTATTTTGTCTTTATTAACTTTATTACATGGATTTTTTACCAGGGTTATTATAGAACCATCCCCCTTGGGGGGACACTATCCTCGGTGTTCGATGACACTTATAAAGAAAAAGAACACATGCTCCCATGGAGATTTATAACATAGCTCAATGTAGCATTTACATCATATCATAAAAATAAAAAATAAAAAATAAAAAAAATAAAAATAAAAACATATTATGAACACCATACCACTTACTAGAGCTTTATAACACAGCTCAATGCAGTGTTTACATACATATACATATACATATACATAAACATTACCAAACATGAAATCAAAACATATACAAAACTGCTTTGCCTCAATCGGAAAATAATGAAGGATACATAGTGCACATATGGTCATATACATCTCCCATGTAGCTTAATCGGGCCCCAAGTGCTTCCATTGGACTTTAACGTACTCAATTTCTCGGTTCTAAAGCATGAGTATCTTTCTCTACAAAATTCACTGAGGTTCTGGCTAGAATTCTCCTTCTAGCTCCACCTGCAATGCAGACCAGTGAATCACATGATCAATACCTTTAACATAATTCTTAAGCAATGAAACATTGAAAACATTATTGACTTTCATTGTCTAAGGTAGTGCAAGTTGGTAGGCTACTAGTCTAATCCTTTCAACAATCTTGAAAGGTCCACAATACTGAGGCGCATGATTCAATCCTCAAGGATCTCTTCTTGGATTTGATGCACAATTACACCTATTTGTGGAATGAAACTCCTTAAACAACATGTGTTTATCTACATATCTCTTTTGTCTATCATGTTGCGCCATTAAATTTTTCTTGATAACCTGCATTTCCTAATCCATCTCTGCCAACATGTCTAGTCCAATCAATACCCTGTTAATTGGATCGCTCCAACTGATAAGAGTATTACAACTCTGCCCATAAAGTGTCTTAAACAAACTCATCCTCAAAGACTCTTGATACCCATTGTTGTAAGCGAACTCAACCAGTGGAATATACTCTTCCCACGTTCGTTGTTGATGCATGTCGTACATTCTCAACATGTCCTCCAAAATCCTATTGTCCCTCTCTATCTTTCCATCTACCTGTGGATGATAAGTTGTACTAAAGGCAAACTCTGTACCCAAAACTACAAACAAATCTTTCTAGAACCTAGAAGTGAACTTAACATCCCTGTCTAAAACCATCTTCCTCAGTACACCATGGAACCTCACTATGTCTCTGATGAAGACCTATGCTACATCACTAGTTGAATACGTAGACTTCACCAAAATGAAGTGTGATACCTTAGTCAACCTGTCAACCACAACCATAATAAAATCATGCTATCTAGATGTCCTCGACAAACCTGTAATGAATTCCATGGAATTGACCTCCCATTTCCACTGTGGAGTCTAAATCGATTAAAGTAATTTACACTCTACTTTTACATGTTGATAATACAAGCTCCTAGCCACAAACGTTGCCACTTTTTTCTCATATTTGGCCAATAGTAGAACCTCTTCACAACTGTCAAAGTTTTCTGATATCCTAGGTGACTTGAATATAGCTTAGCATGAAATTCACTCAAGATAAGCTTCCTCGGCTCACTGTTGTCCATCACATAGATCTTGTCCCAAATTTGACCAAGCCATCTATTGTGAGACAATGGTCCACATCCCAATCAAATGTAACTAGTGCATAAGCTCCCTATACCTATCATCCGTTTGACCTTCCTGTAAGCTTCGATCTTGTAGATATGTCATATAGGAACTCATAGCTACAGTGTGATTTACCTGTACTCTTATGCTAAGAGCATTTGCAACCTTGATCTCTTTACCTTTAATTTACGTGATATCAAATTCAAACTTATTTATCATGGCCAACCATATATCTTGTATGAAATTTAGATTCGGTTGATCAAATAAGTACCTCAATCCACTATGATGACTCATCAATACAAACCTCTTGCCAGGAAGATAGTTCCTCCACATCTTCAATGCATGAATGATTGCTGCCATCTCAAGATCATGTGTCACATAGTTCTGATCGTGCTCATTTAGTTTTCTTGATTGATAACACACTTCATGTCCTTCCTGCATCAAGACTCCACCAAGTCCTCTCTTGCAAGCATTTGTACACACCACAAACTCTCTGTCTGGATCTATGATTTTTAAAACTAGAACATTTTTCAACAACTGCTTCAATTACTCCAAACTAGTTTCACATTCCTCTTTCCATTCAAATTTATTACCTTTTCTTTGCAAAAATGTAATAGGATAAGTGATCCATGAGAATTTTTTGATGAACTTCCTATAATAACCTGCTAGTCCCATGAATGATCTTACCTCATCCACATTTCTAGGAGATGCCCATTCCATGATAGTTTTTATCTTTTATGAATCCACTACTATGCCTTCCTTGGAAACCACATGCCCCAAGTAATGTACCTCTATATGAAACAAACTTCATTTGCTAAGCTTGGCAGACGACTGATTCTCTCTTAGTAGCCTCAACATTATTGCTACGTGTTTGGCATGCTCTTCCTCATTCTTAGAATATATCAATATATCATCAATGAATACAATAACAAACATATGCAGATAAGGACACAACACACTATTCATCAAACATATAAAATTAGTTAGATAATTAGTCAAACCAAATGGAACTACAACAAAATCATAATGCGTTATTGTAGCGGTTGCAACACCCTCCAAAATTTTAGCCCACATCCAATTTTGGAGCCTCCTTAAGAGTTTTCTTGATGTTTTCACACACTCGAGTTCACCCCATGAGCTTGTGTGAGTCTTTGCACCCACCTTGCTTAACCGTTCAATGGGAATCTTTTTCATGTGGGTAATAATATCTCGCTTCCGACCATGTTCTGGTCATACACAAGGTCTCTGCTTCGTGTGTACATGTTGTGCTCACTATGTAAACATCCATCATGCTCACACACAGAGTTGTATACACTATCGCGCAAGCATCATCGTGGTCATCCAATGATCAACCACAAGCGTTATGCTTGTTGACTTGCACCATCAGTCAGTCATGTTGAGCATGTGTCTATGGATGGTTTGAGTCATCTTGTTGTCAAGTCATGTAAGTGTGTGTCTACAAGTTCACTTATGCACCTTTTCAATCGCTCATACACTTAGTCATTTTGTTGAAGTTCTGACGAATAGATCACCCTCTAACAGTCAGACCTTCACCTTGCCATTGACTCAATCGATTGTCACCCAGAATAGCATAGAAGCACCCAGAAAGTCATTTCAAGTTGTGATGCCTGCAAGATGATCAATCAACCCTCCTTCTAATCAACCAGAGAGTTTGACTTGACAGTCACCTAGGACTAACTCCCTTAAAAATTGCGCAAAGTCTGCAAACCATGCCTGCTCTGCTGACTGAGAAAATTGTATAGACAAGCCAAGAAAACACTTAGAGCCCGTCCATGTCTCCCTTAGAAAATTTCACAATTTTTCGTGCTAGCCCAACTATCAACCAGCTTGCTGCTCACCCGAAAAAATTCACATATTTCATGAGAAATCCCTTTGCTACTAAGCAGTTCGCTCAGCTCAGAAACTGCATAAAGATTATCAGCAGGCCAACCTCCTAGCATCAGCGTAGTTTTTCTCGCCAACAACTCCCTGTAGCCCGCTACCAGTTCCCTCGAGGAATTGCACAATTTTTGTTGCCAAGGTCCCGACAGCCTGTTGCTAGTTCCCCCCAATAATTGTGCAGTTTTTGCTTCCAAGGTCGAGGCAGCCTACTGCCAGTTCCCTCAAGGAATTGCACAGTTTTTGTTGCCATGCTCCCATTGCCCACTCCTTCCAAAAATTGAGCATATTTTGTCTACTCAACCTCCCCATAACATAGACTCCTCCTCCCAAAATTTGCACAGATTTGTCCTCCAGCCAAGCCAGACCCCGCAAACAGCCACTGTCGATCTGAATTGCACGTCACCATCTCCCAGTGACTTCTGCGTAGTTTTCATCAGTAATTCTCAGAGCCTCCATCCCAGCTTGAAGCTTTCCTTGCGCAGTTTCATAACTTTGTCTTCTCTCATGGTCGCCTACATCCAAAATGATCATGCATCATAGTAGACTAGGAGGTTTATGGATTTGATGTCATCTCATCATGAGTCACTATAGATATAGGTACACAAACAAGCATGGTGCGATGATAGATGGGATGAACAAGGGGAGTACATGCAAGAGGACATGTTCGTGAACGGACAGACAAATGATGCATGCAAAGAGATGTGCTCACAAACAGATGATCATGTAAATATGTGTTCACGGATGCACAAACATGAAAATATGTGCTTGCAGATGGATGTGTTACAGGGAAAAGTGTCTATATAGAACTGCTCTATCCCACTAAGGTGTGATAGCTGCCTTAGAAACAAACAAAGAAAAACTACTTTTGTTTTTCCTTTATGAATTATAGATAGAGAGGAACAGAAAGACCAACCTCTGTCTTGCGCTAATCCTTCGATTTGATCCCTCTCTTCTTTGATAGTCCTCAGCTACCTGCTCCCTTGCATGCCCAGCTTCACAAAGTACCTGTAAGATCACAGAAGCATAACACTATACAAAGACATGGATCTATATTCATAAACAATCTAGGATCAGATGTAAATTTACCATACAAATGTAACAAACATCACTAATACAAAAGCATGGAGGAAAACTCAAATAGCTTTTATTGATAAACAAGAAAAGAGCCAGGAGGAGTTACAACTAGTTGTTCTGACCCAGCATCAACCTCCCAGCAAAGAAGCCCCTCTTCACCTCAAACAAAGCTTAGATCACCCAACAATCTGATGTTTGTCTCAAGAAACCAACAACAATTCCTTACAATATGCAAAATTTCAGCCTCTGGATCTCTGAGATGAGGTATCCATATACAGATATCTGTAAGAGGGATGAGTCAACTTTTGATTTGATTAGTGTCTTCTCTCTGATAGTTCTTGCTTCCACTTAGAGACTAATAGCCTCTTACTCATCTTTGGTTGAATTCAGTGAGGCAAGTGTCACAGGAGAAGATTCTGTAAGATTCCATTGCCTCTCCACCTCGCGGAATGACACTGCCATTTGTCATTTCTCGCCCATCGCACCCCACATAAGGGACTTTTGAAATGCAACACACCCTCACAGTGTATCTAGGTGAGATGCAACGCACTTAGCCAGTGGAGCAGCTGCAATGATCCTGTTTTGACCAATTCTGAGCAGTTTCTCATGGAGAACTTTTGGGAGAAGCTGTAATCTGTTGACCTTGTTGCTTTAGGGGTTAGAACAACACTTTTAGGGACTTAGGAGCCCTTGGTTTATGAACATTTCATGCTTGGGGTTGTAGGTCCCAAAAATGTCTATAACAGGATGGATGGACGAACATGCACATTTCACAAACGAATGAACCTGTTAAGCATGCCAACAGACAAGAAAGGAGCAACATACTTTTCCATGCGGAGGTGAATTTGTGATACACCATGAGGACATCCATCACCCAACAACATTGCAGCTTGATAGGCAAACCAACTATAGCAAGAATGTACCAACACTGTCATGTCGAGTCTTATCATGAGTCATGTTGTCCACATCTCTACTATGGACCATACTGTCTATCAAAAAAATGTAACATGGAAGTCCAAGAGACCCACTTTTCATATGAAGATTCATGTAAAGTTGAAAGGTCATGGAAGTCAAATAGACATAAGGGAAGGTGAACAACCAAAAGGGTCAGTTTCACCCTTGGCTATAAATACTTCCTCATTTGTACATGCAAAGGACTTTTTCACCTTGGCTCCTCCCAAATAGACTTGAGAGTCTATAATCTTTTCTTTGAGGAGTAAGTAGTGGCTCCAATGCCCCACCCACAGGGTTACTGATGTATGGTGTATTGATGTGTCTTGGAATTTTTGCTTAATTCAGAAGCATGTCGATAGGCCAGCACGTTTTCACACATGTGTTGTAACTATTTGTAAGCTTTGTCTTGAACACTTGTAATTCATGTTGCTTTAACCTATGTTTAACACTTTGTTGATAGTGCTAGACCTACCAACATTCTGGGGATCACCCCGATATGAAGTCTCAACTAGATGTCACACCGTTTGGTGTGGGAGTCCCATCCAATATGATGGCTCGGTTGCTATTATCTTAAATATTTGACTCATCTCTTACTTTTCAACATAGGAGAGTGATCTACTTTGTCTTCGAGAAGTGATGTTCACGTGCCTGGTGATTCCTAGTGTTACAATTCTCAAAGGTTCTTTCACCACAGAGGGAGAAAGTGGGAGTGAGTCTCAAGTCGAATGGGAGGAACTGCCAAATTAGTTAGGAACACACAACACAACAGAACGTGCACAACTTCCACAGGAGCATTCCACCTGGATGTGGCAGTCACAACACATAAGGAAAGATAACATGTACAACACACAACAAAGGAGTCCATGCGAGTGCGACGGTCGTTATAGCAAGTTTACATGAAAGTTTTGTTTGATGTCCGAGGAGGTAACCAACATAGGCAAGACAATGTTAACAACTCATACAACACATTTTCATTAATATATATGTATTGCAACAATTTTGAATGAGTTAAACTGTTAAACAAAGGTTAAAGAAACATGTATTACAAGTGTTCAAGATTAGTCTTACAACAATTAAAACACATGTGTGAAAACATGTTGGCCTGTTAGCAGGCTTCTGAATTAAGTGAAATTTCCAAGACACATCGTTACACCATCCATCACTAAAATCATGTGAGAGGCATTGGAGCCACTACTCACTCCTCAAAGAAAATATTATAGACTCTCAAGGCTATGTGGGAGGAACCTAGGTGAAAAAGTCCTTTGCCTATACAAATGAGGGGGTATTTATAGCCAAGGGTGAAACTAACCCTTGTGGTTGTTCAACTTCCCTCATAACTATTTGACTTCAATGACCTTTCAACTTTACATGAATCTTGATATGACAAGTGGGTCTCTTGGACTTCCATGTTACATTACATTGATTGATAGTATGGCCTAGAGTAGAGATGTTCACGACATGACTCATCACAAGACTCGACATGACAATGTTGGGATGTTCATGATGCTGGTGGTGCACATTGAGCTACATTGTTGTTGAGTGATGGATGTCCTCATGGTGTGTCACAGCTTCACCTCCACACAGCATGGTGCACGGAGTCTTCAATGGTAATTGGTTTGCTTGATGTCACATTTGCACGTTGCTTCCTTGCTCATACTTGGTCATGCCAGACACGTTCTTTTGTTCGCGAAAATGTGTGGGCGTTTGTTCGTCCATTTGTGAACTATTGATCATCCATCCATGAACACATTTTTGCGTGTTTTTCTAATCGTCTATCCATTCGTGAACACATCCTTGCACGATCATTCATCCGCGAACACATATTACATGGGTCATTTGTTTGTTAGTTTGAGACCAAGTTCTCCTGCATGTTCTCTCCTTTTTCATCCCATCTGTTGCCGCATCACATTTGTGCATGTATCTATATCTACAGCCACTCATGATGAGATGACATCAAATTCATAAATCCCCTAGTCTACCATGATGCATGGTCACTTCAGATGTAGGAAACTGGGAGAGTGGATAAGGTTAGTTGGGATTCGGGTTCCGGGCACTGCTGGTGAAAACTGCGTAGGAGAAACTAGGAGATGGAATCGGGAAATTTTCTCACATAGTGACTACCTATGGGGTCTGGCTCGGCTTACAGAAAAATCTACAAAAATTTTAGGAGGAGCAGTCTAGGTTACTGGGAGGCTGGGAAGACAAGGACTGCACAATGTTTGAGAGGAGAAGTGTCGGGCTGCAAGGTAATTGATAGGCAGGAATTGCGCAATTTTTTATGGGAGTGGGTATCAAGACACCAATCGGAGAACCTACACAATTCTTGGAAGGGACCGACAGTGGGCAATGGGGCACTGGCTAGAAAAACTACGCAAATGTTGGGAGTTTGGCTTGCTGACCACCCCTATCCAGTTTTTGAGCTGAGTGGACTATTGGGCAACAGAGGGATTGCTTGGGAAGACTGCGCATTTTTCTGAGGGAACAACCAGCTGACTAGTAGGTGACTGATTGGGAAAACTATGAAATTTTTGAGGGGAGACAGGGACAGACACTTGGTTTCTATGTAGCCTGTTTATACAATTTCCTTAGTGAGTGGAGTGGGCAAGGTAAAAAGCCTCTGCACAATTTTTGGTGGGACTTGTTCGATTCGATGACAGGTGAAGGTCTGGCTATGAGAGGATGATCCAGTCATCAGAACTTCAGCAAAATGACTAAGTGTGTGAGTGAGTGAAATGGTGCATACGTGATCTTACAAACACAAACTCTCATGACTTGATGACAGGACATCCCAAAACATCAAGACACACATTCTCAACATGACTGACCGATAGTGCGAGCGACAAGCATGATGTGTGTGATCAATCGTTGGATGACCATGATGACACTTATGCGACAGTGCATACGACTCTATGTGTGAATGCCATATAAGACATACACACACAACGAAGACCTTGTGTATGACTAGAACATGGTCGCAAGCTAGACATCATTATCAACATGCAACAATGGTCTATTGAACGGTCAAGCACAGTAGGTTTTCAGACTCATATGAGCTCATGCGGTGAACCCGAGTGTGTGAAAACATCAAGTAAGATTCTTGAAGGAGGTTCTGAAACTGGATGTGGGCAAAAATTTTGGAGGGTGTTGCCGCCGCTACTACACTTGGGGACATACTTGTAGAACTCCAACTTCCTTATTTTGGTTCATGAATAGTACAGGGCCTTGGTATTTCTGGGAGTATTGAATCATTGTGTGGGTTACTTTGGCTTCCCCACTTACCCCATGGATAGGCGCGATTCACTGTTTGCCAACTTAGTCAAACAAAACACAAATTTTATCTTGATCACAGTGTTTTGAAATTGGGAAGGGCAGTTTGGCTCGGGAGTTGAATATTTTTCAAAGTATAAGTTTTTCATCTCTGGTGTTGCTATGTTGCAAGCAGGCCTAGACAGTATCCAGGCGGAGTCGCGCAGGAACACACGCATTTTTCCACTGTTAGCAAACCTGATCATTACGCCTGTGGAGTTGCATGCTTCACCTCTCTGCACAGGAATGATTTCTCTTCTTTCACCTTTGTATTTTTTAAGCGGACTGTGCATAGGCACTTATTTGTTTTTGGGAAAAATAGGGATCCCGACTTATTGACGGCAGAAGAGGTTGTTCCTTTAAAGAAGCATGTAAGACCTTTGACATAGGTTTTCTTGTTTAGATATTTTCCCTTCTCCATTTCTACTAGTTTGATGAGCATGAAAACACAAAGTAGAAAACTAAGTACTGGCATGGAGCTTCCTAGTGTGGACATAGGTTCATGGTTGGACCAAAGTTCCCCTTGCAGATGCTCATATTTTCCGTCAAGACTTCATCAGTTGAAGGTTACAACCAAGCACAGAGAAGACAAACACAATATTGGCCAAGTTCTTCAGTGTCACAAGTCTCTCATATTTCAGCCACATACTCATTCAAAAGCCATAACTTAATAGTCGGCAACACTTATTTCCAGAAAAAAAAATAGTAAGGTATCGCTCAAAAAAAAAATGTAAACAAAAATAGTAAGCAGAACGAACAAACAAAACATAAATAGTAAGAAAAGGAAACAAAATAAAAACAACAAGCAGCAAACAAACTATGTACATGGCGTGAGGTGAGGCCCAACCTACTGAAAGTAATGATTGAGAACTTGGTTGTTGACACGAAGATTGCCAATCCTCCCATCAAGCGATTGCAGATGGTACATGTGTGGGCCAAGCTTCTCGTGGACCAGTATAAGACTATCAGGTTCCACTACTAGAACTTGGTGGTATCCTGAAAGACCTTTAGGTGAAGACAACATTATTGCTTCAGATATTGCATGCAACATAGGCTCTGATGATGGCATGGGGTAGTTTTTTTTTAATTTCGGGAACGGTTCAAGTTTTTGAAATCAATGCATAAATGGATTTCCTTAGATTTCTTACGTATAGAACTTAAATTAGAAACCCATGTATTGTGATAAACTTTGTAAGTAATCCAAACATCCAACATCTTAGTCAATTCATTTTGTATAATGGGTTCAAACGACATATGTGTTTTACCCATTTTTTGTTGCAATGGCTTGGCTCCTCCTTTTCTTGGAGTCCCGTGTTGGATTATTCACGTGTCATATGTACTCAGGTCATCATATGCCCAGAGGAACACATCCTAGTTTTATTTGATCAAGCAAACAAAGGCTTGCTGCTACTGCGATGTGCATTACACACCTAGACTGACTATATTTAGATCGTGATTAGCTCTTAGGTTTCTTTGTTCATTCGTAGTGCTGGACCTGTGGGTTCTGCTATTTTTTTTCCCTTGATAGTGGTTCTACAATTCATAGAGCTTATTGAAAGAAACACACCCTTGGGGATGGGGTTGCCTTTCTTGCCATCAGTTGTAGTTTGCTAGGGCTGCTCATGCTCATCTTCATCAGTTGTTGTGTCCTTGAAAGCATCAATGTTTTTCATGGAGTGTAGTATATGTTGACCATCAACAAAAATGTACAGCTCAGTTATGTTATTGGAGATACAAGGCTTATAAAAAAATTCAACAATACATCTATCCCTAAGTAGTGACATGCTAGCAGTTGTGTTTGCCAAGGAATTTCCAGCTGCAATGCATGTTCTTGGCACAACAATGATATTAAATGCTTGGAAGTTAGAGATCAGTCACCACACCTGTGGCTGGTAACTTTTGAGACAAGGTGAAAAATAGTGAATGGTGTTGCGTACTTGTTGTACCACTGTTTTAGAATCACCTACCACTTTGAGTGCGACCATGTTGACGCTAATGGATTTTTGCAATCCCAACATGAGTGCTTCATACTTAGAAATGTTGTTTGTGCACTCGAACTCCAAGAAGCTTGAAATCATGTGGTTTATATTGTTTGGTTCGACCAAGATACACTCATCCCCTGAGTCGTCATGTGTCTTTGATCCGTCAAGGAGACCCAACTGCATGTCTGGTGGGGTTGGGGTTGGTCGTGCAGGATAACACCCCAATGTTGTTTCTAGGAGCTAATTTCCAAACATGAGTTCTACGAAGACGAATGGCTCATTCTCTCCATTGATGGGAGTGCCAATATGGTTCATATACCTCTTGGATATCACCCAGATTTGATTGATTTTTCCTTGCACAGAAGCCACAAGTATGACCAGTCTGTAGCAAAATATCCGTTCAACTTGCTAGATTAGTCTCTGTTGAGTAGTAAACCGTATGCTTCTAGTATCTCCACAACAACAATGTTGTTGCATTGGTAGACTCAACCATCGTGAGATATGTTGTACTTGTTTCCCATAGGCAGTCCTTGGCTGCAAAAAATATGTCAGAAAACCATCTAAACTAGCCTTTAAGTTCAAGTTGGCCCTTGAACTAGAGGTGGGTCCCTCAGGTGTTACGACGCTTTGTTTAACGTTGTTCATATGTCACTAAACAGTAGCCTTTAAAGCATAATGGCTAAATTTATGGTTTTAATTGGGGGTGATTGGCGATCAATGACAATCCCTATCCATGATTAAAGGCCTCTCTCACAAGGTCCCTTCAGAATGTGTCAGCTTCAAGCCTGATAGAATGACTTAGCTTTCCAACAATTATGATAGAAGAATGTAAGGGGATTCCTAATAATTAAGCAATCAGACAGACTTTTTAACAACTAGAGAAATTCAGATGCATGTAGAAGATTTCTACAACCCAACAAAATATATTCAAAGGAACTAAAGGCCAAACTGAAACCAATCTAAGAGGAACTATTTCGAACATATAGTCCAATAAGCTAATATCTTTAATGGCTATCAAAAGGAATAAAGAAAAAAGTAGTCAAGGTTGAGTTATCTTGGGCAAACAGTCCAATAAGCTAACCTCTTCCTAAAAGTTATGATTTTACATCAGATTTCAGAGAGATTAAGACTTAATCTACACTTACCCACACCTTCATATAAATGCTTTGAACATGTGTAGAAACAAGATATGAAACACCAGAAAGACATACTAGAAAACAAAAAATTATGTCAAACTGGAGCTAGAAAATTTCATTAGAAATACTATAATAGAAGCTATTACAAATTCAAGAGCCTTAGCATCAAAAGCACACACATATTACTTCAATTGATGAAGTATTTATACAATTTCCTTACAAAATATCTTGATAAAAATATCAAGAGCTATTACAAATATCTGAAAGTTGTATTACATAAATAGAACACAAATAAAGGTAACTAAAACTATTCGAAGAGTTCATGTACTATCCTTGAGGATTTATTTTGATAAAGAAGATAAATTCGAATTTTATTGCAACTCATATTTGATGAGGTGGCCTCCAAGTCACTAACTGTCTTGAGCTTTTTCCTCCCGAATTTATGAGAAATAGGGTCCAGTAAGCCCTTCAAATATCTCAATCCAAGCTAGTTGTCTGAAAATGGAGAGAGGTTTTTGTAGTCTAGTCTCTTATGAATAAAATGTCATCCAGTTTCCTAAGATTCATCTCTGATTATCCACAATAGTTTGTGCAAAAAGGTGGCTTAAACAGGACATTGCACAGTTGGAAAAATAGGCTAAACATGATGAGAGTGTATCTCCCAACCCCTAACACCTGTGTGAAAAGTGAGATAGGCGTTTGTATTTTGGAATCTTATCAACCAAAACCACTTCAATTTTCCAAATATTCATCTTTTTTTAGTCAAAATATCCTCTGCAAAAAGGTGGCTAAAACAGGAAAGTTCTAGAAAACATGCCTTCAAAGATGCATTTTCATATCCCAAACCATAATAGCTGTTAGAAAACTCAGAGAGGTTTTTGTTTTTAAACCATGTTTTAATTTACATTATTACACCATTTAATCATGTTTAAATGCATGATTAACTAAATCAAATAGCTAATGAAACTTAAATTTAAATTTTGACGGCGCATTTACTCTAGCAAGCCCATTTATTATTTCTAAACTACTAAATCCTATTATATCAACAAATTTAAATTATCAAAACTAATCATGTTAGAACATTATAGTCGGATGATCACATGTCGGAGCTCACCAATGGCTGGTACAGGTGTACGATCAAGTTGGATGATTTGCACAAATGTCTTGCTTCATTGTGCATTGATATTTTTAGCAATGGAGAGTAGCATGACATTGGCTACCACGTCAGAATCAACCAAGAAATTGTGGATATTATAGTTGAAAAATTCAAATGAGAGTAGGAATGGAGGACAACTTGAGTTTGCTTATTCCATCCGAAGTGTGTTTAGCATAGTCGAAAGTGATCTGAGAGGTGTGCTTGCTCCCTTGATCAAAGAGGTTGCGCTGTCTATTGTTGTCTATCCCGATGTGTGCAACAAGCTGTCTCGCTGACTCTGGATCTTAGCTAGCTCAAAAAAAATGATGTTCACACAAGTTTTCTTCATGTCATCCACAATGTTGTAGTCCAAAGGGGGTAGTTTCACCAATGTGTCCGGGGTACGACTGATGTTCATGTTGTCCAGTGGAGTATTCTGCAGTTTTCTACTCATGGATGTACTCATGTCCATCCAGGGAAAATTTTAAGGATGAAAAATTATTTGGAAGTTTAAAAACATTGACGAATATGACTAATCCCCAATATGAAAACTATAAAATGTTTATTTATTTATTTGTAAAATTATTCAAATTTATAATGATTTTATATATTCTCTCTATAATGTTGGTGATTTTTAAGGTAAAATAATTTTATATTGTAAAATTTGGGCGAATCATTGTTATAAGAAATGGAAATTGGAGAATATTTTTTTTGAAAAAATCATGGAAAATTAGCCCACCTACAAATATTAGCCCCTAAAATTTTCCATGTGTCCGATGTTGTCTTCCCAGGTTAGATTTGTGTTTTCTTATTTGGTATGATTGGTGGGTCAACCTTCCTCATCAGTAGTCTAACCATTTCTTGCATTTCCCCAACTGTGGGGGGAGGCCCTTTGCTTCTGAGATTGTAACGGGCATCATTCTTTTGGGGCTACTTCTCAGTGTTTTTCCTCAACCCTACCTACAAGCACTGATACATGTTAACCACATGCCTAGATCTTGATGGCTCACCAGGTGCAACATCTTCATCATTATCTACATCTCCCATTTCTTCCTGCATATTATTGTCCAGTTTGAGTAAGTGACCATGTACCGAGTTTGTGACTCGTTTCTAGTCCGAACAGGAATTCTCTAGGTGACGAACTTTGTGGATTTAACAAAATTCAGGATTTGTGCATCGATCAAGTTGGAACACAGAGCTCTGCACAGTTTGGGTTGGGAGAGGGTTGATGCCTGATGACATGCTTCTTTGTCTCTTCTTGGGCAGATGGTTATTCAAAAAAGTTTTTGTCTTCCATTGTTTGAGCTTGGACACTTCTATTTTCAAGTTGTTTAGGAGGTGAGTGAGGGTTTCAATACCCCTTGTCTCTTTGTCTCTACCCTTGCTCACCATCGCTTGGGACTTCCTGCTCATGTCTTTGGATTCTTTTGTTGGTTCATCATCTTGGATGACTCCAATCGTGCATGAGTCTTTTTCAACAATGATTGCCTCTTCATAGTTTTCTAGTAGTGTTGGCTTCGTAGCTCACTTGAAAAACTGTGCAATGTTGGTCGGTAGTGCGGACGTGTAGTAGTCAACACTGATGGAGTCATGAGGTTTCATGTGCACTACAAACTTGTTCAAGATGTGCAGAAACCTCTGATTGAAGTCTTTGACATTTTCTTTCCCCTCCATTTTTAAGCTTCCTAACTCTTTAAGCAACATGGTTGGGGTCTTTTTATCAGATAATTTCTCAAGAAACATACATTTCAACGTAACCCAATTTTTTATGGATTTGACCAGAAGGTTGTGGTACCATGCTACAACGTGACCGTCTAAGGTATATGGTAACAATATACATGCTACATCATTGTGTCATACCTCAAGGGTCTACAACTGCAAGTAGAAGTTGTTGAGATGGTCTTATGCCTTCACTATACTGTCAGGGTCGAATTTGATGTTCATTCTCTCCTCTTGCCTTGGCATCTTGTGAAAAGCACTTGGGAGAGCCAATGGTCCCTGTGTCATCCATTCTAGATTTTGGTCAGCCATGTCTTCTTCTTCTTCTTCGTCCTCCTCCTCTTCTTTTGAATCTGACAGTTCCAAATCTGAGTCTGTTGGTTCGTCTTCACCTCCACCTCCTTCGTTACCTTCCCCTTCATCTCCTATATCGGAGTCTAAGCCCAAGATTGCGAGGGTGTCTCTTTCTCCTATTAGAAGATAGGAGGATCCTCTTCGTCTTCAACAACTTCTGCCAAACCTTCAAGTGTGGCAAGAATAGCTTCTTCCACTGATAACACAACAACTCATGTGGGAGTGGTTTTTGGCTTCCTTGATGCATATGGAAGATGTTGTATGCCTGGGATCAGTCTGATTGCTTTCAAAAACTAGTGGGTGATGGGACAAACATAGTGAAGGTGAGGATATGGAATTTTGTGTTCCGTCTTGGGAGGTGAGAAGTAACCAACTACAGAGTCGCATGTAGATGAGAGGGGATGTGAGTTACTACCTTGACCATATGGTTTATGAGTGAGTGTGAGAGAATGTTTAGCCATAAACAACTAGTAGCCCTCCTTCTAGTGCCATAAATGTTGACAGTGTTGGACCCACCAAAATTCAGGGGATCACCCCGGTATGAAGTCCCAAGTAGACCTCACACTATTTGTTGTGGGACTCTGTTATAGACATTTTTGTGCCTCGCAGCATGGAGCATGAAATGTCAATAATTACAGGGATCCTCAATCCCTAAACATGTTGTTCTTACCCCTAGAGGAACAAGGTCAGCAAACCACAGCACTTCCTATCAGTTCTCCACCTGAAAACACTCAAAAATAGGCTATTTTTGGATCATGTCAGCTGCTCCACTGAGCATCTGCGCTGAATGTCAACTGCTCCTCCTTGTACCTGCGCTGAAAGTCAAAACCAATGAAGGCTACCTGCGCTGGGCGAGATTGGCCAAGTGGCACAGTCATTCTGCAAGGTGTCAACTGCCCAGGAAGCTTCCAAACTGACACTTGGTTCAAGGAATTCGCCCTATGATGAGTAAGAGGTACTTGATCTCCATGTGGAAGCAAGGATCTCCAAGTGGACTCAAGAACTGAAGTTTAACTGAAGAGGGAGAGGACACAAGGCAGCTTTAGGTCAGTCTCAAGCTGACTCATCCTTTCTCCAAATCTCCTATATATAGAGCTCTTCTATGAGGTCTAGGGAGGCTGGAATTTTGTGCAAAGCAAGGAAGTGCTGTTGGTTTACAGTTAGAGCTATTGGGTGATTGCTTTTATAGAGGAGAAGAGGAGATTTCTTGCTGCTGGGGAGGTGCTGCTGGATTGGAGCCATTTATGGTTGTAACCTTCTCAGAACCTTTTTCTTCTATCAATAAAGCTTTGATGTTCTCCTATATACTTGTATTGCAATGATGTATTGTTTTTATCTGTATATTTGATTCATTCTAATCCATGCATCAGTTATGAGTACATGTTTCTTGTAGTTTCCCTCTCTTGTTTTTGCAGGATCTTTGTGTAGCTGGGCCGGCAAAGGGAGCAAGGAGTTGGGAACAAGAGGCAAAGAGAGAAGACAGGATCGACAAAAGCGAAAGACATCGGTTGGTCAATCTTTTCTTCCTTCTCTGTACTTTCATAAAGGAAAAATATCAAAGCTTTACTTTCAGTTGTTGCTAAGGAACTATCACCCTTAGAGTAGGGATAGGGTCATTCCGAGTCGGATACTTTTCCCCACAACAAACTGGCGACTCCACTGGGGAGCTAGTATCTTGTTGGTTTATTGTGTTTCTTGCTATTCATCTCATAAACAAGGAGAGCACCAAATCGAACTGCAATTGAGTCCTTCAATTGCAAAGTAGAGGGCAGCTGCTCTGGCTCAGTTTCTGAGCAAGTTTATGATTTGAAGAGCTGATCCACAAGGACTCTTGTGCTCTTTGTGATAGCTTTTCATCCTCTTGATCATCCCTTAGCTTGTACTTGACCTATAGCTTTTTATTTCAGCAAAAACAGTGAATTTTTTAGCTTTTTATGACCCGGAAACCCTTGTAAACGCAACTCTCGTGTCTCAGTGCAGGCTGTCCAAAGGCAGTCTGCATTTCAGCGCAGGTACTCCCTTCGGGAACTGCGCTGAGAGTCAGTTTGACAGACCAGAGCCTGCGCTGAACCAGTTAGGCTATGTCTTCCTGAGGTTTCCCACTGAGTCTTGGCCCTGTTTTCACTGTTATTTGGCTGCTGATTGCTTGTCATTTGTACTTGCTGTAAACCAACTTTCCTTGACATTATTCTGCCTCAGTTGTGTGATGAAACTGTGATTGTTCTTTCAGTATTTCTTGTTTCAGTTACAGTTTCCCATTGTGAAAAGCAAACCAGTATAGCTGTGGCCTCTTAGATCCTGAACTGTAAAAGTGTCTTTGAGATCTTAAGAGCTAGTTTTATTACTGTTCATGGCTGTTTGAGTTTGTTTGTTTTTCATTTTGTGGTTTGAATCTTTACATTTCCAGTGTCTAAACAAGTCAATCTTAAGGTGTCTTTTGATTTTGGACAAGCTTGTTTACTTTCGCTTGAAATTAGATTCAAAGTTATACAACAGTTTCCTTTTTGTCTTACATCAACATTAAGGATAAAGAAAAGAAATATCTGCATTGTGCATGTGCATTATTGACAGTTTGCATGTTGATTTAGGAAAAAGTGCATTTAGTGTGTGTTCTATGATCTGTGTGAAAAGTTGATGTCTTTCTTTTCCCTCAGTAGATTAAGGTTTTCAAAGTTGAAAGATTGAAAAGTTTTGCTTCTCATCTTAGATTGCATTTAGGAAGTTGTATATATACATCTCGTGGTGATCCTTAAAGGCAAACTGCTAAGCAAGATCAACATTAAAATGAATTGAATTTACATAACAACGCATTGAAACATAACGCAAACACATAGAGGTCTAAGCTAGAGACGTGTTCTGGCGTCGTTAAACGTGATATCTTAGCGTTGAGTGGTTGGGTGATTCCTCCACGGTGAAGCGATAAGTATCAATACGGACTTGTGCTCCCGCGTACCGTCGAGTATATTGGGAGACCCCTATAGGAATAAAGCCTTTATCCTTAGGAAGCCGTGTCGGCCGCCCTACTGATCGCGATGCAGTGAACACAGCATTCACGAAGATCGACCACCCGTACCGTAAAACGTATTCTGTGGTTTCGCGAAAGGTTTGGCACACCCTCTGCCTAGATCTCCAGAGCAGTTTCTTTTGGCCTTTTTCAAACTCTATAACTGAAAAAGTCCAACCGAGCATTTGTCACTTCGGGCTCGTTAATACATCGAAGGTGACTAGAGTCATCTTTAGCTTTTTCTCGACTCTTAAAACATGAAAAAGCAAAGTTGTGTCTAATAAAGCGTCGTTATAAAATTCATTTTAAACGGAACATAATCACCTCTCATTCCCGCGTTGATCTGTAAGTTGAGAACATGGAACGCCCCAACCAAGGAAGTCCACAAGATGGAAGTCCTAGTCCTTTCTCCTCTTGGGGAGAAGTTGGTGCGCCCCATATGGCCACATTGTCGCTTCCAGGACTGACAATAGGCCTGCCAGTTTGGCTGTTCTCGACCAATGTAGTTCAAACCACCATGGTTCCTGATCAATCGAGTCAACTGTTAGATCAGTCTAGAGCTGCCCACCAGCCTTCTACTTCCAAAAGTTCTTCCTCCGATCCTTCGTCTTCGCAAGGTAGAGCCGACAAAAGTCAGCCTCCCAAGGAGAAGAAGGAAAAGAAGAAGAAAGAAAAGAAGAAGAAGGAGCCTAAGGCGACTGGGGGCAAGCAAAAGACATCTGACAAAAACCCACCCACTGCACAGACCGGGCCTAAATCGCCATGTGTCATATGTAGAGGAGACCATTTCCACAGAGATTGTCCCTGTATTCCCTGGATACTAAGGGACTGGTCCCCTCGTCTGCACAATTCGGGGGCATCAACCTCTGACAATCAGGTTGATTGCTTTCCGTCAACCAGTGAAAGTGAAGGATCAAGACAAAAAGGGGGAGTAAGATTCCCCTGTAAGTTGTGTGAAGGCAGTCATGCCATCCACCGTTGTCCCTTCTTAGACGAAGCGAAGAGAGTTTTGGAAGATCGTCCGGTTTCACCGGTAAAACTTCCTCCTGGATACAAAAAACTCGTGCCAAGTCCTTCGTTGGTTGAAAATACAGCTGGCCCGCTCAAGTGGTCAGCTGAAGCGTCAGTCACTGAAAATGAACCTACTGAATCCAGACCAGACGAAAGTCCAAAGGTCGATACGGCAGTTGACCCGGTTCTACCTTCAGAAGTTTCATCTTCAAATGACACCGTCGCCGAAGAGTCATCTTCATGCGACACCCTCACTGAAGAGAATAAGGATGACACCATCCAGGTTCTTTTCATTAGCACCGACTCTGATGAGCGTCAGGGCAATGCGCCCATTCCTTTATCGCAGGAAGGAACATCATCAGGGTCATACCCGGCCGTATATTCGGTCCCACCACCAAGCAACCTAGTTGTATCCTTTGATTGGAATCAACTAGGCAGACCCCGGTTACCAGCCAGTATACCATTCAGAATCATTGTCCAGATCTATAGAATGATTATGGCTGGTACTATCATTGATGAAGGGGCGTCTGTGAGTATCCTTTCCTCTGTTGCTTGGAAAGCACTGGGTTCCCCGGCGCTTTTACCTGAGTTAAGAAATCTCTCAGGTTTTGATAAAGGAACCAGTCGACCATTAGGAATCCTCCCCAATGTGCCTGTTACATTGAAAGGGAAGACCGTTAATTTGAACGTGATGGTCGTCCAAGGACCCTTGGATTATAACCTACTCCTTGGACGTGACTATATTTATTGCATGGGAGCGATAGTCTCCTCACTCTTTAGAGTAATGTGTTTTCCACACGAAGGGAGGGTGGTCAAGCTCATAGACCAACTTTCATTTCCGGGATCTCGCATCGCAAATAGTCAAATACCAATCCTAAATGGTCTGTTCACTCAAGATATGCCTCCACCCCCAGTCCTCCTTCCCGATGAGTGCGAGTGATTCGGAAAGAAAGACTGGAACCCAGGGGGCATGCACCCTGGTCTGCTTCGGGCAGAAGAAACCCTGGGTATAAGGTAGAATTTCCGCAGAAGAATATGACTAGTCCGTACCCCGTCCGTGGATGGAAGAGGGGTTGTTCTGGAATAGTATTCTTTTGTTAAAGTTATGTGTTTGGCAAAAGAGTCATGCACCTTTGTCTAAAGAGGTGGGCAATGCCCAAGTAGGAATTCCCTTATTGCGACAAGCAGTAACCATCTTTGGGGAAAAGCAAGCCTCACCCATTAAAACAAATGTTTTGAAGGATAAGTAGGGGCAGCCTCCAAAGAAAGAGATTCTATTGTTGTGACATAGGGTAACCATCTTTGAGTAACCTAATGATAGACATCGCCGAAGAAAGAGATTGATTTGCGGCAGCAAATAGAACCCTCTTCGGATAATAAGAAAGAGGCAAGCCTCCCTCAATAATACCAATGTTTTGTCTTTGAGTAGTGTTCTTCTCTTGTCACGAATAGCTGTTCGTTAAAAGTTGGGCCGACGGGAAGACAAGTACCGCGTAAGACCCCTTAAAATAACGAGAAGACTAGTATCGTTAAACATTAGATTAGCAAGATGACAAGTAGCTGTGAACACCCAAAGAAAAACAGAGGTGGGGGAGAGGAGGGGCAGCCTCGAAATCCTACCCTATACCTGGGGGCATGCAAACCTTTTGGAGTGTAAGCTAGGGGCGGTTATTTATCTGGTTTTAAGATTAACCGTTTTCCGAACTTACATAAAGGAAGGATGAGTTGGAGCATAGCTGTGGTAAGGCGCAAGCTCTATAAAAAATGGATCCTTAGAGGAGGCATTCTTATCTTATGACTGGTATATCGAGCAGTTTTAGCACATGGTTCATGCTCGTTAAAAAATAAACGCAAGATCCAAGCAGTTTTAACGCGGTCTTCATGCTCGTTAAAAAATAAATAAAAGCAGTGAGCAATGTTCCCTCCAGAGTTTAAGCTCATTTTTATCTAAAAAAAGAACCTATCCCGGTAAATAACCTTCTGAGATCGTAAATTCATCAGCCATAAAAGCCTTGGTCGTGTTTGTGCACCGTCACCTCCACCGTCATTTGGCCGATCATTCACTTCCATTTGTGTGTTTACCCATTTTGAGGAACATCTGCGAAGAGTGATTTCACCTAGCCATCCTTGTGACACTGCCGTGATTGGAAAATTCCAACTTGTACCTGGAATCAGTTGCTATCCCTGTTTATCACTCGTTCCTCAAAAGACGAGTCCTCTTTGAGCTCTTTTCAGACTCGTAAAATATGAAAAGTTTGCCGAGTTTTGGCCTTCCAGCTCGTTAAAAGGACCGGAAGAGCTATCCCTCATTTAGACTTTAATCTTTTTGGACCTGAGGGATTATTACACAAAAAGATCGAGCGCTTGTCTTGTTCGGCTCGTTAAAAGTACCGAACACCCATCCCTTCTGTATTGTTTTATACTTTTTTGGACTTAAGGGATTAGATGACGAAAAAGGAATTATGGAGTTAACTTTCTGTACCTTTTCAGACTCTCTAAAAATGAAAAGGACCGAGTTTTCCTTGTCGTTAGACTCGTTAAAATGATTAAATAGCGACAAACTTGTCTTTAGACGAGAGCGAGTTTCCCTATCGCTAAGCTCGTTAAATCATAGCGATGGGCTTGCCCGAAGGGCAGGTTATAGAACAAGCATATGTTATCCTCCTCAAGCTTGACAAAAATAAAGAGGTACTGGTCAGAAATGACTGGGGAAAAATTGGGAGAACATCAAAGCTTAATGGTAGCAAGTCGCTCTTGAACATGACACTTTTCTTCCGTACCACATCGGGTTGGGTTGTTTCATTCACCGGTCTCATCACCATGGTCTTCGCCAAACCATCCACATTTTGGGGTAATGCTACCGATCCATCGCATCAGTGTCGTTATATGTTCAAGAGAGGTCATTTTGAAAGTGTCAACCGTGTCCCATCCACTGCCATACATTATCCTTCATCCATTCATGATCGCCACCCTGAATCATATGTCACAGTTTGTTTTCACCTCCACTAAAATCATTAGCTCCGTTCCGTGTCATTGATGTGGGATTCATTAAGGCCCTCCTTTGACGGATCGCTTCTTGTCGACTTCAGCTCATTATCCAAGAAGTTGATCTAGGAACAACCCCATCAGTACTTTGAAGCTTGCATGCCTCAATGGCAAGTTTCTCACTTCCGGCGACAGGTATACATCAATGACCTTCGACCAGAAGATTTTGCGTGGCGTTCGACGCCAAGTCCTTTATTCACGCCACATGAATTGTACTGCAGTACCTTGAGGGTCATCATCCTTATCGGTGATTCCTCTCGCGCTTGTTAACGGTTTACATCATTGACCGGTAATCAAGCGATGTCTTTCCATGTTCGACTTCAAGAAATTCTCACATGGATCGACTTGTACATCGAGTGAAGATCGAAAGAGATTGAAGACCCCGGATCTAGTTTCATCCATCCGGGCTGCGATATATATTCAGGACATAAAGACATTTGATATGTACATCATTACAGCAGATGATCATCCTCCTCAAAGGATGATAATTTCAGCAGAAAATTATCAGTCTACCATCAGACGATCGTCTGTTCTATGTACCAAAATGTATTTATAAAGCTGAGCATGGGAATGCCCGCCTCAGCTAGATCATGAAAACAGAATGAAAAATAATGTATTGTATTGTATTGTATTACAGGGCACCTCTCAGCACTTGAATGAACTTCGGACCCTCTGGATAAAGCATTTCACCCGATAAACGGCCTCATACTTTAGGGGGCAACTGTTATAGACATTTTTGTGCCTCGCAGCATGGAGCATGAAATGTCAATAATTACAGGGATCCTCAGTCCCTAAACATGTTGTTCTTACCCCTAGAGGAACAAGGTCAGCAAACCACAGCACTTCCTATCAGTTCTCCACCTGAAAACACTCAAAAACAGGCTATTTTTGGATCATGTCAGCTGCTCCACTGAGCATCTGCGCTGAATGTCAACTGCTCCTCCTTGTACCTGCGCTGAAAGTCAAAACCAATGAAGGCTACCTGCGCTGGGCGAGATTGGCCAAGTGGCACAGTCATTCTGCAAGGTGTCAACTGCCCAGGAAGCTTCCAAACTGACACTTGGTTCAAGGAATTCGCCCTATGATGAGTAAGAGGTACTTGATCTCCATGTGGAAGCAAGGATCTCCAAGTGGACTCAAGAACTGAAGTTTAACTGAAGAGGGAGAGGACACAAGGCAGCTTTAGGTCAGTCTCAAGCTGACTCATCCTTTCTCCAAATCTCCTATATATAGAGCTCTTCTATGAGGTCTAGGGAGGCTGGAATTTTGTGCAAAGCAAGGAAGTGCTGTTGGTTTACAGTTAGAGCTATTGGGTGATTGCTTTTATAGAGGAGAAGAGGAGATTTCTTGCTGCTGGGGAGGTGCTGCTGGATTGGAGCCATTTATGGTTGTAACCTTCTCAGAACCTTTTTCTTCTATCAATAAAGCTTTGATGTTCTCCTATATACTTGTATTGCAATGATGTATTGTTTTTATCTGTATATTTGATTCATTCTAATCCATGCATCAGTTATGAGTACATGTTTCTTGTAGTTTTCCTCTCTTGTTTTTGCAGGATCTTTGTGTAGATGGGCCGGCAAAGGGAGAAAGGAGTTGGGAACAAGAGGCAAAGAGAGAAGACAGGATCGACAAAAGCGAAAGACATCGGTTGGTCAATCTTTTCTTCCTTCTCTGTACTTTCATAAAGGAAAAATATCAAAGCTTTACTTTCAGTTGTTGCTAAGGAACTATCACCCTTAGAGTAGGGATAGGGTCATTCCGAGTCGGATACTTTTCCCCACAACAGACTCCCATCCAATATGATGGCCCATTTCCATTATCTTAAGCGTCAGCTCTTGCTTGTCAGCATAGGATAGTGGTCTGCTTTGTCTTCGAGTAGTGAGGTTTGCATTCCTAGTGATTGCTAGTGTTATTTCTGTCAAAGGTTCTTTCACCGTAGAGAGAGAAGGTGGGAGTGAGTCCCAAGTCGAATGGGAGGAAATTCCAACTCTATTAAGAACACATAACACAATAGGACATGCACCGTCTGTAGAGGAGTAGTCCACACGGATGTGGTAGTCACAACACACAAGGAAATATAACACATACAAAACACAATGGAGGAGTTCGCGTGAGTGCAATGATCATTATAGCAAGTTTAATTGAAAGGTTTGTCTCATGTCTGGGGAGGTAAGCAACATAGGAAAGACAAAATTAACAACTCATACAACACATTTTCATTAATATATATGTAGTACAAAAATTGAATGATTTCAAGTGTTAAACATAGGTTAAAGAAACATGTATTACAAGTGTTCAAGATTAGTCTTACAACAATACAACACATGTGTGAAAAAGTGATGGCCTATAAGTAGGGTTCTGAATTAAGCAAAAGTTCCAAGACACATTGTTACACCATACATCACTAACCCACTGTGCAGGGAATTGGAGCCACTACTTACTCCTCAAAGAGAATATTACAGACTCTCAAGGCTATGTGGGAGGAGCCGAGGTGAAAAGGTCCTTTTCCTATACAAATGAGGAGGTATTTATAGCCAAGGGTGAAACTGACCCTTGTGGTTGTTCAACTTCCCTCATGACTGTTTGACTTGTATGACATCTCAAATTTACATGACCCTTGATATGACAAGTGGGTCTCTTGGACTTCCACATTACATTACATTGATTGATAGTATGGCCCACAATAGAGATGTGGATGACATGACTCATGAAAAGACTCGACATGATAGTGTTGGGACATTCGTGCTGCTCCTGGTACATGTCAAGCTGTAGTGCTACTGAGTCATGAATGTCCTCATGGTGCATCACAACTTCACCTCCGCATGGCATGGTGCATGGAGTCTTCGATGGTTGTTGTTTTCCTTGATGTCACATTGGCATGTTGCTTTCTTTCTCTTACTTGGTCATGCCAGCCATGTTCAATTGTTCGCGAAAATGCGCACTAGTATGTTCATCTGTTCACGAACTCACAGTCATTCATCCGCGAACACATCTTTGCATGTTTGTCTGACCATCCGTCCATCCGTGAACACGTCCTTGTACAGTGGTCCGTCCGTGAATACATCTTGCATGGGTCATTTGTTTGTTCGTTCAAGACCAAGTGCTCTTTCATGTTCTCTCCTTTGTCATCACATATGTCGACACGTCATGTTTGTGCATATATCTGTATCTGCAATCACTCATGACAAGACGAAATCAAATTCATAAATATCCAAGTCTACCATGATGCATGGTCACTTCGGATGTAGGCGACTGGGAGAGAGGACAAGGTTAGCTGGGATGTGGGTTCCAGGCACTGCTGGTGAAAATTGCACAGAGTCACTGGGAGATGGTGTCGGGCATGTTGGTCCGACAGTGACTGCCCATAGGGTCTGGCTCTGAAGATAGACAAATCGTTTCAAGAGGAGTAGTATGGGCTACTGGGAGGCTAGGAAAACAAGCATTGCATAGTTTTTTAGAAGAGCAGTGTCGAGCTACAAGGTAACTAACAGGAAGGCTATGCACAGTTTATGATGGGAGCGGGTAGCGGGACACTAGTCATAGAAACTACGCAATTCTTGGAAGGGACTAGCAACGGGCAGAGGGGCACTAACGGGAAAAACTACACAAATTTTGGGAGGCTCGGCTGCTGACCACCTCTAGTATTTTCTGAGCAGAGATCTTGACTGGGAAAACTGTGCAATTTTCAAGGGGAGACAAGGATAGACATTTGGTGTCTGTCTGGCCTGTCTATGGAATTTCCTCACTTAGTGGAGCTGGAATGGTCAGTAGCCTCTGCGCAATTTTTTGTGTGAGCTGGTCAAGTCGATAAAGGATGAAGGTCTAGCTGCGAGAGGGTGGTCGAGTTGTCAGAACTTCAACAAAACGACTAAGAGTGTGAGTGAGGGAAATGGTGCATACATGATCTTGCAAACACACACTCTCATGACTTGATGATAGGACGCCCTAAAACATCAAGATACACATGCTCAACATGAGTGACCAACAGTGCGAGAAGCAAGCACGACGTGTGTGATCAACATGGTAAATTTTAGGGGTGAATTTTAGCCCAAGGGTGAAATTTAAGGGGTTTTTCATTTTAGAGGGGCGAAATTTTTATAAAACACCCATTTCATATATTTAGCCCAAATTTTATTTAAAAAATAATTGTTTTTTTCATTTTATCCCAAAAAAAGGGGCGGATAAACTATGAAAAGACTCGTTTGATCCGATTGGCCTGGTTTGGGAGGTTACATTCCATTACAATCACCTGATTTTCTACTTTGCAATGTTAAATTCATTTTCAATTGCCCATTTTCTGGTTTGGGAGGTTGTATTTGGTCCCAATCGCCCTGATTTCTTCTGTGAATGGCTCCCTATTTTCAAATATGGTTTTCATTGATGACAAGGGTGTAAATAAATAAAAATATAAACAAAGTGGAGGTATGGTAAATAAATAAAAATATAAATAAACTAGAGGTATGGTAAATAAATAAAACCTCTTTTTATATTTAGTCCATAAACCTCTTTCTATTTAAGAAGGCTCAAAAAAATGGTTTTATTTAACTGAATCCTATGGGCCAAATACCATATTTATAAAAGAGGTATGGTAAATTAATAAGAATATAAATAAACTAGAGGTATGGTAAATAAATAAAACATTTTTTTTATATTTACTCGATAAGTCACCTTATATTTATGAACACTCAAAAAATGCATTATATTTAGGTGAAGCCCATGGGCCAAATACCGTGGGCCAAATTATTATTAATACCATGCAAAAAAACATTATTAACCCTAATATTAGCATTAATAAAAATAAAGATGACACATGGTATTGACCCATGGTATTCACGTGGAATGCCCCTTATTTAAAGGGGGGAATTAAACCATAATAGAATCGTCTTTACTCTAGATCTACTAAGCACTGAGAGGGATCAAATATCGTGATATGGAAACTAGCATAGAGTGAAAATATTTGATCCCTCTCAGGGCTTGGTAGATGAAGAGAAAAAATGGATCTTGTAATTTAATGTCACTTAAACATTTTAACTTTGTTAAAATAAAAAATAAAAATAAAAATCAATTATTAATTTTTATAAATTAGTAATAGTAGTTTTTAAGCTCTAGGTTTATGATAACCCATGGTATTGACCCATGGTAATACCATGGTATTCATGTGAGAATAGATTATTTAAAGGGGAAATTCTATCAGCTTAGATCCATCTTAATTCTGGGTCTACCAAGGGTTGAGAGGGATAAATATATTTCATCCCTATAAGAGTTTGGTAGATGTGGAGTTAAGATGGATATAGGTTGATTTTTATGATAATGAAGATATTAAATAGACTTAGGAAATTATATTGTAAAAAACATCTTAAGGTGAATGGTTAAAGCTACATTTAGTCACTTCACAAAATTCAGTAAAAATACCAATATCTCCATTAATATTGGTTTTTTTGGTTTAACAAAAAAAACATCAAAACAATGAAATCTTATCACTCTTTCCACATCACCCTCGTAGAAGAGAGATAGTTGTTGCCCATATTTCCGACCATTTTTCAAATGTTCTCAATATGATTTCTTCATGAAAAATTTAAGGTGCTGATGTTGGATTAGTTGTTTGAAAAATATGCAGAAGAGAGATAGTCACTACTCAGATTTCCCACCATTTTTCAAATGTTCTCAATATGATATCTTCATGAAAAATTTAAGATACTAATGTTGGATTAGTTGTTTGAAAAATATGTTGGTTTGCACAACCTTTCATCTTCCCTGCTATTCTTAGTTTGTCGTAATGATCTGTAGGGGTTGGGCCACTGCACCATATTGTCCTAAAATGTGGAGATTGTGCACCAAAAAGAATAATCAACATGTTGCAACGTTGTTAAAAATTGAAAACGTATGAAGGTAGTGAATAATGCTAATAAGCAATTTAGATTGGGAGAGACGTAATTAAATTTTATTATTTAATTGAAGATTTCCAATTAAAATAATAATAAATCTATAGTTATATATTGATCGGAAGGCTTCGGACAACAGTCACTTCTTTCCATTAGATCCCCTTCAGGCCTTTGGTATACCTACTACTTTCTTATATTATATAGTTGGGGCTTGCTACTTGTTCGCGTGGTGCAGTAAATAAACTTTATGTGTTTTTTCTTTATCTCGCAGTTGGATTCTATGGAATAAAAAAGAAATTTGATTTGCATTTTCTCATCCTAATAGGTAAATGTTTGTAGATGAAGATTCCATCTTAGCAACTCTGCCACAAGGAAATTTTGTATATTTTGTTGTTGCTCAGTACAAAATCAAGCAAATTTTTTTTTTCTTTTGATTAGCTACTCTGATTTTTCAATGGAAATTTATGTCTAATAATGTGGTGATTGTGCATGATTTGTTTTAATTCCTACACAATTGCTGTGATATGTCATTGATCAAAAGATAACATTTATTTTAGTCTTGATTATTTTTCATTGCTCCACTACCAAAACACAGAAGTCCCTGTTGGGTTATGCATGTATTTGATTTTTGGGATATTATGTTGGCAGTTCCTCTGTTGTTCATTGTAATACATTTGAAATTAAACATGAGGTGTTGTTTGTGGTGTAATAATACATTTGAAATTAAACATGAGGTGTTGTTTGTGGGGTAGTACATTATTATTAAGCATCACATCTTGTTAATCAATGTTTTCAATCTTTTTGTATTTGATGTCATGATCCACAATCATTCCTGCTGTAATGGAGATCATTATCGCAAGAAATATTGCATGCTTAATGTATTGTCCTGATACAGTGACATACTTTTTTTTTTTTTTTTTTATTATTATTATTATTATATATATATATATATATATATATATATATATATATATATATATATATATATATATATATATATATATATATATATATATATATTTATATATTATTTTTATTTATTTATTTATTTTTAATTATTTTTATATTTATTTATTTATTATTGTAATCAATGCCTCATGAGTTTGTGATTTAGGAGGAGGCGATAAACAAGGGGAGGGAAGCCAGTAGTGGAATGGGGAACAATAGCGGAGATAGAACTTGACCTTTGAAGCTATAATAATTAGAACACAGCACACCGATAACACATTATAATAGTGGTATTAAAATAACGAAGAATGCTCGCAAGTTTAAAAATAGTCCATAAACTCACTAGGAATACAATTGTCTAGAAAGTGACTCTTAGTTCACTACCATACAAAACATCATGTCCAAACACATCTTTAAATGCTCTAACGTAAAGACACTTCAAATCCTTAGACATTAAGAACCATCAAATGTTTAGTCCAACAAGGTTCAGTTTTTATGTGCATATTACCTATCACATTTCACAGAGATGTTGATTGCTGGAGAATGTCTGTAGTAAATGATGTTCCAATATGTATAACCTCAAGTCCATATAGAGCCCAATGCTTCTTTCCCCTTTTTCATTTGATCAAACATGAATAGGTAATGCTTATCATTCAATTCTTTCCATGACCCACCCCTAAGTTTGTAATATATAATGTAAAGGAGTAACTTATTCAACTATGTTCAAAATGACCATTAATCAAATCAATCTGCCAGGGCCATTAAACAGTTTAGAAGAACCAACATTGGCTAGGAGAAATTAAGAGCCCCTAGATCATAATAAAATCAATCCTAGACACAGATATCATCATTCTGCATATGCAATCCATGTCGATAACCATTCACCACTCAACTTTCTAATGGCATGTTATACATTTAATCTATAATTCATGGAAGCACCATTGCGGCAACTCAGTTTACAATACTGTTCTCTAGATCACTATGACAATTTCATACAATGTATCTTTATTCTTGGGACTCATCAATCAAGATTTCCATTGGAGCATTATAAATCTAAACCATCATTAATGGAAGCACCATTTCTTCAACTTAGTTTACAACACTACTCTATAGGTCACTGCAAACATTTTCTCACCATGAATCTTTAGTTAGGGATCAATGCTATCTCATAAACTCTCTCCCTTTAAAGTTTTGTTTCTTGTCACCTATGTTTACCTTAAAGTTTTTCGTTTCCTTGTTGCTATGCCCTGCATCAACCTCTATTATTCTACAATATTTGTTTGTTTAATGTTTTTCTGTCATGCATGAGGAAATAGTGTTGCTCTTGTGAGGGTAAGAATGCAAGTGGCAAGGGTTGACTATCTACAAAACTCTTCCTCAAATGAGGAGTTAAATCCGATAGGTTTTGAAGAACATAATGATATAAAATTTGAAGAGCATATGATGTATATGTTGAAGGTGGTGCTTCATGAATTATAGTGCAAGGTGCAAGTTAAACCAAGAATATTAGTGTTAACAGAGGCCGAACTAAAGAGGATATGCTGAAGGAAATTGATGATGTTGACTTCAATGGATGCTTAAAAAGAGTTGCAATGAGAAAATATGGAACTCAACAGCATTAATACATTATTGGCTAAATACCTCATGCAAGGAAGAAGAAGAAAGGGGTTATTATAACGTTAATTAAACAAAAGGAGGAAATAGTTGATTGGTGTAAGGAGATACTTGAAATTGGCCATGACCTAGAGTTGATACAGCTTAAGGCTAACGTTGCTCCACTTTGAGTCCATTCAAAGATGGATTTTTGGGAAATCAGGGTGTGCAGGAATTAACAAAATATACCAAGACCTGGCATTATGAACAATTGAAATCCTAAATAGAGACAAAGCTATGGATTTACACCATACAATTCTGACCAAGTTCTATTACACTCTATCCAAGGCATACAAAAATGATTCATACAGTTTACAAAATATATATGCAATTGTGACAAGTTTCCTTTCCAAGTTGGAAGGAATTGCGGCATGTGGATAAATGCCAAAAGAATGAGTGAAAAACTATATTTTATTTTGCAATTACAATTGGTTTATCAATGTCTAGGCTATATTTTTTTAGGGAAATAATAATATGAAGAACCATGTCAAGAATTTTGAGCAAGGAATATCTGTGGTTGCACATCCCAATGCATGGATGACTAAATAATTGTTTATGATTTGGCTATACCATTTTATCATCTTTTACCTAGAGGCGTCTAACTTACAAACATATACTTGATAATTTTTTATGTCCATCACAACAACATAGTTTTACAAACCACAAAGGCAAACATGATAGGCATACATAGTGTTGGCACTGCTTGTTGGAAATACTGAGAGGGGGGGGGTGAATCAGTATTTCTTACTTTTTGTTCTATTGATTGCCAAAAGCATATATAGATATGTATATGTATACATAGAACACAAAAATCAATAATTGGAATAAATGATTTTATTAAAACCCAAGAATGAATTAAATACAACATAAGTATAAATCTGATTGTGAATAGTTGCCAAGCTCCAACTTGGACTTCAGTGAGGCTCCACCCTCCAGAGCACCAACTCTGTTTTGTAGTGGTTCTGCACTTAGGAGCTCCTACCCCCAATGACTTCAGTCTAGTTCAATATTGAGGCTCCAACCTCTTGGGCTCCAACCCAACTTTGGTATACACTGGTATGCTGCTACACTCTATTCAACTGAGGTTCTCTCAGCCCTACTCTCCTACCTCTGCATCTTCTGCTGCCTCTACAGCCTCTGCTGCTTCTGTTGCCTCTTCTCTGGTTCTTCACCACACCAATAGCCCCTACAGTCCTCTGTTCTTGCTGTTTTTATGCATTTCCATGCCTCTGTCCATTTGTTTCCTCTTACAAGCTGGCTCTTTGGCTTCCTTTCTCCATAGGCTCTTTAGCTTCCTCAATGCTCGCTTATCCTGTCAGTTACCTCCTCGCTTGCTTTCTTCTTCGGCTTCCTGAATTTACATTTCCGCTGTCTATCCGAATGTTCCAATATTCACAGGACACGTTCAGGAGAAAGAGAGGCCGCATACACAGAGAATATTTATTACAAGTTAAACCTGTAACAACGCTCCATTTATCCATAATTATTTGACATACATAGGGCTTTATAGTGTTTACGGAGGCTTTCATTTGGAGAGACTATACCATCAGGGCGAGCCCACATGTCACATTACCACCGGCATCATTCTGTCTATCAAAACCATTATCATATGCATTTTGGCCCTTCAAACCACGCGTAAGGAAAATATGTAAAATATATAGGAAATATGATCGAACACAGGAAAAAAACTAAAGGGAAAACTTCAATATTAGTTCACCGCAACTATAATTTATTGAGTCCGCCTTATAATTGCAATTGGCAGTCGCCAATGGCCGATGGCCAATGGCCCGATCCTCCTATGGACGCGATATTACATTGAATCATGTTGTAATTGGACCATCAGGTCCGTGACTTACATCGCAATCGGCACTCAGGAGAGTGTCATACCTTTGTATATTGTTGGATGGGCGGATGCGATAAAACATTTAACCATGTTTTATATGCCTATCGGGTCTACATCTTTCATCGCTATCAGCGATCATAAGTCAAAAAACCCTCTGTGTAGCAGAGCGATGGGAGGATGCGATAAAACATTTAACCATAACACAATCCCACGTCAGGTCCGTGTTATTATCGCAATCGACGTTTTTAATGTGGAAGGCCTAAACCACTTCTGATACCCGCTCCAAAATGACGGATGCGATATATCATAAGACTGGTTTTAATGCCTCTGTCGGGTCGACAACCTTATATGTACCACTATCGGTGATCACACCTCCTGAAGTCCCAATGCGATAATGTATCGCCAGACCCGATACAACTTGAACACTTCCATGTATAAGTTTTCAAATCCACCGATAGTGTTAAAGCATATGTATCTAGGTCTTCAACCTCTGATAGCTGTTATGTGCATGTTTATATGATTTCTGGCCGTAGATAATGTTATGGACTCCCAATAGCTCTATGTGCTCCTCTTGTCTCCATTGTGGCTCCTCTGGCTTGGTCTACTCCTCTTGGCTCCATTTGCTCCTCTGATGGCTCTGTCTCCTCCTCTTGAATATTTCCATATTGACATCAATGACAATTTGTGTCCAAAAATCTCCCCCTTTGTTATTGAATGTAATATTCTTCTACTCTCTCCCTCTTTGACATCAATGATAAAGGAATGCATACGATCTCCCCCTGTCAAACTACTCCCCTCGTCCTGGTGCATCTTTATGAATGAACTTGAGTGATGATAAAGAAATAACCCCCATCTTTTGATGCAGATGTTTGAATGCTTCTCAAGGAAGATGTTTTGTGAAAATATCAGCTATCTGCTCCTTAGTAATGATATATTCCAGAGCGATGTTTTGTTTAGCTACTTGCTCACGGAGGAAATGATACTTGATTGGTATGTGTTTGGTTCTTGAGTGCATCACTGGATTTTTGCTGAGACTGATAGCGCTTGTGTTGTCACAATAGACAGTAATCGGTTGATCTGTACATATGTCGAGATCTTTTAGAGCTTCCTTCATCCATAGTATCTGAGAACAACAGTTTGCTGCAAAATATACTCGGCTTTGGTTGTGGATAATGATATGGATGATTTTTTTTTGCTGAGCCAGGATACCACACAGTCTCCTAGGAAGAATGCATTTCCACTAGTACTTTTCCGATCATCTATACTTCCAGCCCAATCTTGATCTGTCTTTATGTGTAGATTGCTTCCAGCCACTCCCTTTTTGAAGCCTTGTTGTTGGAGATAGTTATCTAGTCTTGCACACCAAGCTCTAGGAGCTTGTTTCAACCCATACAAAGCCTTTTTCAACTTACAGACTAGGTCCTTTCCTGCTGTCAGATCAAAACCTTCTGGCTGCTCCATGTAGACTTCCTCTTTGAGTTCGCATTTAGGAATGCTGATTTCACGTCCATTTGATAGATTTTGAATCCTTTTGAGCAAGAAAATGCTAAGAACATCCTGATAGCTTCCATACGGGCCACTGGTGCAAATGTCTCTGCAAAGTCAATTCCTTCAATTTGTGAATAGCCTTTGCAGACAAGTCTTGCCTTGTTTCTGATAACCCGTCCTTCCTCATTCATTTTATTTTTAAACACCCATTTGGTTCCTATTATGTTTTTGTCCTTTGGACGAGGTACCAGCTCCCATGTCTTGTTCTTCTCAATTTGGGACATTTATTCTTCCATTGCTTTTACCCAATGAGGATCCTTACTTGCTTCTGCAAATGTTTCTGGTTCTATCATAGATAGGAGGGCAATGACTTTTCTCTTAGGTGAGGTTGTTATCCTTCTTCGGGTCTGCACACCTTCATCTCTATTGCCAATGATCTGTTCTTCTGGATGGTATCTTTCAACATACTTCATCTTTGAAGGGGTATGAGGTGGTTGTCTTTTCTCTTCTTCTTCGTCATCATCTATCTCTTCTTTAGGTTCTTCTTCTTCAAGGAGAAATTCATCTTCATGTTCTTCAATTTCCTTTACTGGAAGTTCTTCATCAACCTTTACATCAATGCTTTCCACTATTTTCTTTAGTCGATAATTATAGCACTTGTAAGCCTTGCTCCGTGTAGAGTATCCAAGAAATATCCCTTCATCAACCCGAGAATCAAACTTTCCGGGTGAGCCATAATTTATTTTTATGAAGCACTTGCTTCCAAATATCTTGAAGTACTTCACCGCAGTAGGTCTTCATTTCCACAGCTCATAAGGAGTTTTATCACAATTTGGTCTTAATTGAGTCCGATTCAGTGTATAGACAGTTGTCCCTACTGCTTCTCTCCAGAATTTAAGCTGTAGGTCTGCTGCTAATAGCATGGTTCTTGCCATCTCTTGGATTGTTCAATTTCATCTTTCAACTACCCCATTTTGCTGAGGTGTTCTAGCAGCCGAGAATTCCATTTTAATTCCATGAATATTACAGAACTCATTAAACTCGTTTGATGTGAATTCTCCTCCTCTATCTGTTTTGAGGCACTTAATTTTTGAATCTTTTTCATTTTCTACAAGGGCTTTTAAATTCTTAAAACACTCAAAAGTTTCAGATTTATACTTTATGAAATATATCCACATCATTCTAGTATATCATCAACAAATAACACAAAGTACCTTTCTCCTTGGAGTGCTTGATTTCTAGTTGACCCACACACATCAGCATGGATGATCTCCAAGGGCTTGAATGTACAGTGTTCCTTTGTCTTGTGGCTGGTTCTGGTCTGCTTTCCATGTTGACATGGACCACACACTGCTTGATTTAGTTTGAATAGCCTTGGGATGTCTTGTAAAGCTTTGATCTTGCTAATATTGATTAGATTTTTGAAGCTTGTATGTCCAAGTCACTTGTACCACAACCAAATCTCATCTGTCTGACTCAAGTAGCATTGATTTTCTTGAATCTTGTTCAAAAGTAAATGTTGTCTGGTGTTCTCATCCCTTTTGCCACAAGTTTCCCTAAGGCAAAGTTCCTTATTTCACAGTCTTTGGTGCTGAAAACAACCTTATGTCCTTGATCACAGATTTGGCTGACACTCAGGAGATTGTGTTTGAGTCCGTCAACCAGCAGAGCATCTTGAGCTTTTCCTTTTCCATCTATCAGAGTAACTGTTCCTTTTCCTGCTATTCTTCCAGATCCGCTTCCAAAAGACACATTCCCTTCCTTTCTTCTCAGTGAGGCAAACTTCCCTCTGTCCCCTGTCATGTGTCTGGAGCACCCACTGTCTACAATCCACTGGTTTCCATTATTTTGAGCACATAGAGCCAGGTCGCATTTGTCCATGCTGGAGTTCTTGCTACTCGTCTTTCTTCCTTTGAGTGGGAAGTCTTGTTCATAGTGTCCATTATTGTAGCAAAAAGAGCAAATCAGTTCAAATTTGGTCAAGGGATCAAATGAATTGAAGGTTTTGATCTATCCCTCCCTTTTGGGGGCATATGAGTTGATTACTCGGTCCTTTTGTGTTGTCTTTTCACTTCTGCGAGACATACAGTGTCTAGCTTGGTGACCGAAGTTTTTACAATGAAAGCAGTGTCCAAGAAAGATGGTTTTGAAGCAACCACAAATTGAGTCGATTTCCTTCCCGGGAATTACTCCTCCCTCGTTCTTTGGATTTTTGATGGGCCCTTGGTGGAGTATAGGTTTGTATTTGCTGTAGTGTCCATGATTCGACTCCACATTCTCCTTTGGAGTAATTCTTTCTTCATTCTTGGAATCTGGGATGCACTTTTGATAACATACTTTTTCATCTTTTGGATTGCAGGAAAGTGCATCGGCATAGCTTTTCGCACTATTCTTAGTGCTTGAGGATTCTCCTTTGAAACCTATTCCAGACTTATCATGTTGAGGTTTTTGATTTTTCAGAATATTCTCAAGTATTTGAGAGCTTTTACAACCCTTAATTTTCTCCAACTCCTTTCTCAGGAACACTATTTTGGCCTCGCGTTCTTCACAAGTCTCTTATTTTTCTTTAAGCTTTGCTTCCAAGAGATCTTCTTTCCTTCTTATTTCCTCGTTTTCCACTTTGAGAGAAATGATTTTGTTCCGTAGTTTCTCGTTTTCTTCAATGGCACTTATTAACAGTTCATCTACATTTCCTTCTAGCCTTGAGTCATCATCATTTGTGAGTGACATGAATAATGCTTCTTGGATTTCATCATGATCACTTTCCTCATCTGATTTCTTTTTGATGACCATAATTCATCCTCATCATACTCATCTTGCTTGGAGAAGAAGTTTTTCTTATTGAACCCTTTCTTTTTATGTGCCATTCTTTTAGAATTTCCTTCATCATCACTGTCATGTTTATGAGGACATTTTGCTGCATAATGACCTATTTTACCACATTTAAAACATATAAGAGGATACTTGCCTTTAAGCTTAGATCCTCTCTTCAGCTTTCGTAAAAATTGGGCCAATTCAGATTCCACATCAGATTCATCACTACAGTCATTCCTTTATTTCCCCTTCTTTGACTTTGAGGCCTTGAATGCTGCATCTTTGGAACTTGGGCCACCTTTCCTCATTTCATAGGCAGTGAGAATTCCATGGAGTTCATCCATTTTGAGGGTATCTAGATCCTTTGCTTCTTCTATAGCGCTTATTTTCGAGTCAAATCTGTCTGGAAGAGACCTTAATACCTTTTGAACAATGGTACTTTCTTCAACTTTTTCGTCCAATCCTTTCAGGGAATTTACCACTTCAGCTAATCAGAGGAGGTATGATGCAATTTCTTCTTCATCTTCCATCCTCAAACTTTCAAATTGTCTTCGGTGAGTTTGAAGCTTTGCCTTTTTTACTTTTGAGTCTCCATTATACAAGACAATTAGCTTCTCCCATATTTCTTTGGCAGATGTACAGTGCATGATTTTTGTAAACTCAGAATCAGAGATTCGACTAGTGATGGAATTCATGGCCTTTGCGTTTGCGATGTAGGCTTTCCTCTCGTCTTGATCCATTGGAAGAGTGGTAGTCATTTTGTATTCATTTTGAACAAAATTCCAGACTTCGATTCCAAGGGACATTAAGTAGTAGGTCATTCTCTTCTTCCAGAAACCAAAGTTAGTTCCATCGAACAGAGGATGTCTTCCTGATGCTTCATGATTTCTCATCATGGCTGCGGATCCTTCTTCAAGTTGTTAGGCTAGTATGAAGAAGCCTGCTCTCATACCAATTGTTGGAAATACTTGGGGGGGTGAATCAATATTTCTTACTTTTTGTTCTAGTGATTGCTAAAAGCATATATAGATATGTATATGTATACACAAAACACAAAAATCAACAATTGGAATAAATGCTTTTATTAAAACTCAAGACAATGCAATGAATTAAATACAACATAAGTATAAATCTGATTGTGAATAGTTGCCAAGCTCCAACTTGGACTTCAGTGAGGCTCCAACCTCCAGAGCACTAACTCTGTTTTGCAGTGGTTCTGCACTTAGGAGATCCTACCCCCAATGACTTCAGTCCAGTTCAATTTTGAGGCTCCAACCTCTTGGGCTCCAACCCAACTTTGGTATACACTGGTATGCTGCTGCACTATATTCAACTGAGGTTCTATCACCCCTACTCTCCTGCCTCTGCAACTTTTGCTGCCTCGACAGCCTCCGCTGCTTCTGTTGCCTCTTCTCTGGTTCTTCACCACACCAACAGCCCCTACAATCCTCTGTTCTTGCTATTTTTATGAATTTCCATGCCTATGTCCATTAGTTTCCTCTTACACGCTGGCTCTTTGGCTTCCTTTCTCCGTAGGCTCTTCAGCTTCCTCAATGCTTGCTTATCCTGTCAGTTACCTCCTCACTTGTTTGCTTCTTCGGCTTCCCGAATTTACGTTTCTGTTGTCTATCTGAATTTTCCAATATTCACAGGACACGTTCAGGAGAAAGAGAGGCCGCATACACAGAGAATACTTACTACAAGTTAAACTTGTAACAACGCTCCTTTTATCCATAATTATTTGACATACATAAGGCTTTATAGTGTTTACGGATGCTTTCATTTGGAGAGACTATACCATCAGGGCGAGCCCACATGTCACGTTACCATCGGCATCATTCTATCTATCGAAACCGTTATCATATGCGTTTTGGCCCTTCAAACCACACGTAAGGAAAACATGTAAAATATACAGGAAATATGATCGAACACAGAAAAAAACTAAAGGGAAGACTTCAGTATTAGTTCACCTGCAACTATAATGTATCGGGTCCACCTTATAATCGCAATTGGTAGTCGCCAATGGCCGATGGCTGACGGCCCGATCCTCCTATGGACGTGATATTACATTGAATCATGTTGTAATTGGACCATCGGGTCCATGACTTACATCGCAATTGATGCTCAGGAGAGTGTCATGCCTTTGTATATTGTTGCAATGGGCGGATGCGATAAAACATTTAACCATGTTTTATGTGCCTATCGGGTCCGCAACTTTCATCGCTATCAACGATCATAAGTCATAAAACCCTCTATGTAGTAGAGTGATAGGCGGATGCGATAAAACATTTAACCATAACACAATCCCACATTGGATCCGTGTTATTATTGCAATCGGCGTTTTTAATGTGGCAGGCCTAAACCACTTGCGATACTCGCTCTGAAATGACGGATGCGATATATCATAAGACTGGTTTTAATGCCTCCGTTAGTGTTAACACTCAGGTTGTCCCTAAAGATCCCTAAAGGGATACGGCCGAGGTAACCACAAACCAATCTTTGGACTGCAAGTTCTAGCCCACCTGCAATCAGAGAGGGCTCTCTCTTAATGATTTAGCTTTGTTGATGATGATTTTATGCTAGTTATTTGGTTCAAGGGGTTTTGTTTGTGTTTGGGTGGGGAGGAGCATGCCTTCAAGTAGAGAGGCAATGCATAGTGTGGTAAGTTTCAAACCATTGGGCATGGAGTCATGGAATAAGACTGCTGGTGCGTTTTCTTGGTCACAAGAGGAAGGAGGAGCAAGGTAGCTGCTCATGAAACAATACTCAAGCTGAATGGAGATGGATTGAGGGCTAAGGAATGAGAGGCAACAAAGAATCTCTCAATCAGGTTAGCAGAGGGAAGATGAACGAGCCCTATTTAGGAGCAGCTAAGAATTCCTAGATAACAGTCATTCATATGTGAATTAGAGCAAATATGAGCCATAAGGAATCCATATTTATGCCTAAATCAAGAGGAAAACATTAAGAAGCCATAGAAACTGAGCATAGAGTGCAGCTAAGCAAATTCTAAACTAGTCTTTTGTTATGTGGCTTGAGCATATGTGAAATTGAAATAACAGAGGTAAGAAACACTTATTGATTCATATAGCAGCACAAGAATTTCATCATTCACTCTTCAGAACCATTAACAACACATCAAACAATCCATTCTCCAAGCTTTCAACAATGTTTGATTAAATAAAACATATCAGATATAGAACGAGTCTCTCTTGGAGTCATTAACCAACTAACCAACCAACCCCCTAAACAATGAATTAGGGTCGTTTATATAGGGAAAGATATCCAAAAATATCTATTACAGCTGACCTAAACAGGTCTGCGGGAAATGAGTTTTTTAACCTAATCTTGTCTTGAAACTAAATGCAAGAAAGTAACTTTTGAGCTGCGCTAGGGGTAGTTGTATCAAAATGAGTTAATATGGTGTCCTTGGTGGCTCGGTGTAGTGCTTTTGCAATAATTGTGCTTTGGGCTTTGATCCACTGATCTCATGTGGCATGTGGCTTTGATGTGCATTAACTGTGATTTGAGAGCCTTAAATAGCTCCGAGCTATTTTGTTGACTTTGCTGGGGGGCTCTTTAATGTTTTCGTTCTTCGGGCCGCTGATATATCTTCACTGATACACTTTGCCACATCATGATACTCTTTGACATGAAACTGGGGTTTATCTCTCCTCTGATACTCTTTAACTGTCAAGTCGCTCCTTTTCTGCTTCTTCCAGGCAAACATAACTGTTGCAAACTGCGCTGGACTGAGGCTTTCGATTTTGACCATTTTTTCTTAGCGATGCGCGATTAGCGCTAATCGCGCATCAAAAGCTACCTCTGATTTTCATTCCGGGCATCCTAAGCAGCGATTTTTTCCCTTCACGCCTTTTTCGGCGGTGACATCAACATGACATCAGCGGTGGGACCCAGTACGGCGGGTGACGTGGTAGGGTGACGTGGCGCTTACGTCACGCAGGGGGAGCGGTATCTGGTTTCATGGCACACCACTTTTGTGCCTAGTCGGTTTGGGAGGAGGGGACTCCGCCACAATCGAGAGGGTGACACGTGGCGAGAGTACGACGGGAAAACCGCCCATCTCTTGGATGCTAACCATCGACAGCTCCGAAGGTGAAAAGACCCGCCCACCATAGATCTCGGGCACGGGCAATCGGACGGATGGTAGAACAGACAAGGCGGCGGAGGGTTAGGAACGGGGCCCACGGCGCTTTTATTAATTGTTTAATCTGGCGGGGGGGGGGGGCAAACCTTAGGAAAGTGGGTTATGGAATTATGTGCGAGCGGGATCAAATATTTACATGTATGATTTTAGGATAAGGGCGGAGCATGGGTCTTGTATGGTTAGGGTTAAGGGAAAATGGTTATTAGTGTGACCTAATGTTAGACTAACTCCAGTTAGGACACAGAAGGGCTAATGCCAAGCCCCAAATGAACTCAGCATTTCCCAGACTTTAGGAAATATGGCTATAGTGCCAAAGGGAGGGGCTATTTAATATTTTTGGGGAGTTTTATATAGATTTTTGAATAATAGGGGATAAGGAAATGATTTAGGGAGTTAGATAATAGAGTTAGGAGTTAATATGAATTTGTGAGGTGAAGTGTAGGGCAGAAGCTAAGCTTGTGAACTGAAACTTAGACTCAGGAAGTGAATGGACTGTGGAAAAATGACTTTTGCACAAGAAATGTGGCTTCTATTTACTGAAGAAATTCAAAGATTGACTTAGCTTTTTACAAAAATGAAGTGATAACAGGACTGGTTGGGCAGATCCCAAGGTCCTCAAGGGGATGTTAGTGAGTGATTTGGGGAATAAGAAGAAGGGGGAGTTAGACATGCCTCGCTTGATCTGATCCAAATGAAAAAGTGCCTCATAATTGTGATCTGAATAAATATAACACTTGAAAACATGAAATGGATCACATAGCTTGATTCTGCAACCACAAAACTACTTACCCAGCCTACTTACCTAGCATTTTTTCTTCTTTTTGGTTTGGGTGCACTTGAACTAGCAAACCCAACTTTTCAACTTTTTCTTTTTACTGTCCTCCTATCTACATCTACACTTATTTCATCCAGGGGCTCAGATTAAGCTGTTGAGCACCCTTGTTTCTCTACCTATCTACAAATCTGCCAAGATTAAGCTGTTTGGACAGATAATGATTCTCTATATTCTACAACAGGAAATTGAAACCTAGGGAGACCAAGATTAAGCTGTTTGGCCCTCCCTTTAACTGAAAATTCTTCAAAAATGGAATAACTCATCAAAATTGGAATACAGCAGTGGCATTTAGACTAGCACACTTTCATGGCCTCTTCTTTGGCCTCTTTTGGAAATATGGAGCATTGCAGCATGCAAAGTATGACATATTTGGCATGTAAAAATGTCAATCATGAAATATGAACACCTGTTGCAATAGGAGGCTAACAGTGGCTCCACTTGGTGATGGATTTTCCTTGTGGAAAGCCAAGAACAGCAGGTCAGACTGCCTTGATCTTCTATTGTTGCTGTAGACTGAAACTTCTCCATCGGCTACTAAATGATTTGAAACCTGAACACAGCATTCTCATAAACTGAATTTTTACATAATAGCAGCACTGCCTGCTTTCTTCTGCGTGCTCTATCATTACATGCACCTCTGTCTCAGAACCTGTCTTTTGAAATAACTACAACATAGGGGAACAAAACTGGAGCACTTCTCCTGATTCTGATTTGGTTTTGTCTTCACAAATTTTGTTGTTGCTCCTTTAACAATCGGACTGTTGTACAAAAATAAAATAAAGCGCTGATATATACAAACATTTATGTACAAATATAATACAACTGGGTTGTTTTCAACAAAAGGGATCATGATAATGCTTTAACATTCGGCCATTTATAGAGCCTTCTTCAGTCGTGATGCCATCTACAGATTTGAGGAAATATGTGTTATTTCCCTGCACTGATAATAAATGGGCCTTTCCATAGAAAATCAAATTTTGCATGTTTGCCCTTGTCTTCTCTTCGTGAGTCCCACCTTAACACTTTATTGCCAACACAGAAATCCTCAGCCTTAGCTCTCTTATCAAACATCTTTTTGAGCTTCTCTTGCAAAATTTGAGCTCTGTCATAGACTTGCGGTCTGGTTTACTGAATATGAATGGTCTGATTGATTCTTCTTTGAATGTCATTTGGTTCAGCCTGAATCTCCTGTAACAGTTTGATAGTAGGAATGCCCAAAGATGAAGGAAATCTGGCCTCCATGCCATATACTAGCTCATAAGGGCTCATCCCAATGGATCCCTTGGTTGAAAGTTTGTCTGCCCATAGGGCATTTGTGAGCTTTCTATGCCAGTTCTTTTTGTTTTCTTCTAGCACTTTCTTTATGATGTTGATGAAGCTTTTTTTGGACGATTCGGCCAAGCCATTACCTTGAGGGTACTAGGCTGTAGAGTGGCCCAAGGTAATGTGAAATTTATGGAAAAAATTGACCATCTTTTTGGATTTGAAGGCAGAAGCATTGTCAATGATGATTTTCTCAGGGCAGCCAAATCTAGAAAGGATATTGCACTCAAGGAATTGGATAATAGTGGAGTCATTGGCTTGCCTACATGGGATGGCTTCAATCCACTTGGTGAAATAATCAGTGGCTGTTAAAATCCACTTGTGTTGGCCTGAAGAAGAAGGATGGATTTCTCCAATGAAGTCAAGACCCCATTGTTGAAAAGGCTTTTTGGTTGAGATGGGCTTAAGGGACAAAGGCAATAGCTTTCTTTTTCCTTCAAAGATTTGGCATTTGTGACATGAAACAACAAATTTCTTGATATCTGCAAATAGAGAGGGCCAATAGTAACCAACCCTTAAAATCTTGTCAGCAGTGGACTTCCAATATAAATGCCCTCCACAGTCCCCTGCATGGAATTCTTTCATGATATTATTAGTTTCATTCATAGTCAGGCAGTTAAGCAATATGCCTTCATGATTTTTCCAAAATAATGTACCGTCTAAGACACAAAACTTTAAAGCCTCCATTTTCAAAAATCTTTTCTTGGTTCTGGAAAATCCTGGGGGAGCACACAGGTTTAACAATACAAAGCAAATATCAACATACCATGGGGATTGCAAAAAGGTTTCACTGATCTGTGGAGTCGCTACCTCCTGTTCATTGTCCATTTGGTTAATATCTAAGGCTTGAAAATTTGTTTCGGACATTAGTTTGGCTAAACTTTGTCCCTTTATCAGCTTGGTTGGTTTTATCTCAATGTCATATTCAAGAATGCTGGCAATCCACTTGCCTATTTTTCCTTCAAGTCCCTCTTTAGTTAATATGTCTTCTACAACAAAGTTTGGGACATAAGCAATCACATGGGAGTATATAATGTAAATTCTGAAGTCTTTAATGGCCTTAACAAGGGCATAGGCTTGCTTCTCCATGATTTGGTACTTCAAGGGTGCATCTCTTAGGGCTCGACTGAAATATGCAATTGGCTTTTCATTTCCTTGATCATCCTTTTGCAAAAGGATAGCCGCTATGGTGTGCTCAGATGCAAAAGAAAAAATGATAAAATCTTTGTCAAACTGTGAACTTGTGAGGATAGGAGTTTGAGTCAAGGTAGTTTTGATACTCTCAAAAGCTTGCTTGGTTTCAAGGGACCATTTTACCTTGGCATCCTTTTTTAACATGTTGCTTAACAGTCTTATCAGCTCGGCTAGATTTGGAATAAATCTCCTTAGGAAATTGATCTTTCCAAGGAATTCTTGTAACTCTTTTATGTTTCTTGGATAGGGTATTTGGAGAATGGCTTGGATCCTTTCCGGATCAATTCTAATACCATCTTTCGAAATGATGTGGCCTAGCAACTTACCTTCCTCAAGGCCAAACAAATACTTTTTGGGGTTCAAGGAAATGCCATATTTCCTACATGTCATGAAGATTTTCCTTAAGTGTTTGAGGTGCTCTTGATCATATTTGGAGAAAGGGGTCAAGTCATCAAGGTAGACAACTAGGAAATAATGTATTTCCTTGGCAAATGCAATATCCATTGGCCTTTGAAAGGTGGCACCAGCGTTCTTTAGTCTGAAAGGCATTTTAACATACTTAAATGTTCCCCACGGTGTGGTAAAGGTTGCCTTTTCTTGGTCATCCGGGTGAACAAGTATTTGATTGAAACCTGAAAATCCATCTAGTAAAGAGATTCTAGATGACCCCACTACTCTTTGTAGGATGTGGTCCATTTTGGGCAAAGGATAGTGGTCCTTTAGGGAGATTTGGTTTAAGTTTCTTAGGTCTACACATAGTCTGATCTCACCTGATTTTTTCCTTGTGGGAACCAGATTAGATACCCATTCTGAAAATCTGATGGGTGCTATGATACCTGCTTCAAACATCTTCTTTACTTCGTTCTCAATCAGTGGAAGAAGCATAGGGTTAATTCTTCTAAGCTTCTGCTTGAATGGTTTTTGATTTGGTTTTAAGGGAATGGTATGTTGAATCACTGAAGTGTCATAGGACTTTAGGTCCTCATAAATCCATGCAAAAACGTCTTGAAACTCTTTAAACAGATCGACATACTTTGGCTTTTGATCAGGTGGCAAATTTTTGGGCAATTTAATCATTTTGGGCTTCTCTGCTATCCCTATGTTGTGTTCTTCTATAGCAGCGTTTAAAGGCTCCATTTTAGGCTTTTTAGGGACATTATTGGCATCAAACATATCCTCTAGTGGAGTGAGGCCAGCAGGGAGAAAGTTATCGTTCAGATCAATGATCTCAGTCTCTGTTTTGGTTATTTCCTCCAAATGCGTCTGTTTCAGCTCTTCTATGTTTGCATTGTCAAAAACAGTTGGGTTCAACACTTGTTTGGCTATTACAACTATTATAGCCTGTTGATTTTCATTTGTTTGCTGTTGGGTATCGTTCGTGGCATCCATGTCAATTTTTATATTTGAAAACTCACGCTCAAGAGTGAGGAAATTGTTAATCTGGGCATCGTTTTCGAACACTTGCCAATCCTTAACATTATTTGGGACAACGGGCCTATGTTTTGTCTCAACAGTGAAATGGTGATTTGGCTCAAAGGGAAGCTTGCATGTACTAGCGAAAGTGGCTAGGCTGTGTGCATGAATGTTATGATTTCTTGAAATCTTGGCAAGCTTGGATTCAGTGAATGCATTGAGTATATTAGTGGTAGCAGTCCTATAGGCCCTCATTCTATTGTCATTAGTAACAAAGTTACCTTTCATTTGTTCTATGATTAAATCGGAGTCACCTAGAATGGACACTTTTGTAGCTCCTAAAGCTTTAAGCAGTTTAAGGCCTAAAAGGAGAGCTTCATACTCTGCCATGTTGTTGGTGCATTTGAAGTTTAGTCTGTAGGCATGGCCTTCTGCATGATTTTTATGTGCATTGTGAATCCATGCCCCTGCCCCTGCTCCTAACTTGTTAACAGAACCATCAAACTCTAAATACCATGTGATTTCTTGCTTGTGGTTTGTATTAAGAGTTTCAGTCATTTTAGGATTGGGCAGATTTGAATTTTCTGTTTGGGGAGATTTTTCTTGTATGCTGGTTGCATTGGTTGTTTTGTCAGTTTCATGGGTTTGGGTAACCGATTCCTCGTTTATGCATGTTTCTTGTTCTAAAGCCAAAGGCTTCTCATTAGTTGGAGGACTGTTATCATCATTAAACAGAATAAATGAATCCATATCAGAATGGATTGCGTAAATTGGAAAATTTTGGGGCTCTTCCTCACTACTTACCACATATTTCATCAGTGTTTCCCTGTACAGTCTCTTTGGTTGCCCAAAGATAGATATAGTGGCATAAGAGAGGTCTAATTGGAGAGATCCTTGGAGTTTTTCTCCCCAAGATCTTGATAGGAGCATGCCATACTTTGTTGGAATGTCAGCAACCACTACGTCCATTAGGATTGTCTTGTTGGGAAATTGGACTAAAGACACACAAAGGTCTTTGATTAAGCCTAAACACTTGACCTGACTTGAGTCAAAGGAGAATAGATCTTTGTAGGGTCTTGTTATATCAAGGTTTAGCTTTTCCATTACAGCTTTGGGCATAAGGTTGTGTGAGGCACCTGAGTCAAACATAGCATTATGCAAGATTTTGTCATGTATGTGCAAACTGACATAAAAGGGTAGAACAGATCCATATGTTGATTTTCCATTAACTTCTGGACCGAACAGCAGCTCAGGGGTATCATCTAAAACATTTACATCATCCTTGACCTCTGGCATTCGAAGTGATTTTTGAATTTTTTTCCTATAAACATCATGCTTGGCAAGTTCTGAGAGGGGGATGGATATCTTAAGTTTTCCAATCTCTGCTTCTAAGTTAAATGGTTTCTCCAATGGAATCTTTGTGTTAGCAGTAGCAGATTTCTCCTTTTCAAGTGTATTTTCTGTGTTTTCCTTTTGATTATCAGCGTTATGGTGAATGATACTTTGTGGTATTTCTGTTTTGGGAAGGTTTTTAGGAGTGCTGTTCAAATCTTCTTTTGAGGAAGAAGGTGGCAGAGGCTGATCAATAGAAGGCTGCATGTCTGTTATGTCCTCTACAGTCACTTGATGTGGGTTTGGGACAGTTATATCAGCTGGTTCTGTTATAATAGCCTTGCCTTTAATCTTGTTGGGCTGTTTGCTCTCTTTTGGTTTGCTAGGTGCAGGGATATCAATGGTTCTAGTTCTCAGCTTATATTGTTTGTGGACCTCATACACAACAAAATCATAGCCTTGTTTAAAATCAAAAGACTTTCCAGACTTAGTCTGAAATTGATTTATCTCATGGTCATCTTGGTCTTCTTTTGATAGGAAAACTTGTTGGTCATTTTTCAAATCTATCAAGTTCATGTGATTCTCCTCTGTCGGCTCACTATATGTGGATGCTTCCTTGTAGTTTTCTTGGAAAGGAGGCCTAATATCATGGTCGGGACTAGCCCTTCCAACATTTAGGTTTTGATTCTTTCTGAAATTTGGGTTCCTGATGGTATTTGGCTGTTGTCCATCCCATGATGATTTCCTCTCAACACTTTCTACTCTGTCTCCCAGCCTATGCATGCCATTGATAATATCATCTAGCTTTTGATCTAAGGCTGAGGGTTCTTCCTTGAAGGTGGTTCTTCTCTCTGTTCTAGCTCTGTTTCTTTTGGCAATTAAATTTGCCTCCACAGTGACAGCCACATTTTGCATTTCGGCAAGGCTGTTAGGGGCTCTTTCCTTTAACTGGTAGGCCATGTTTGGGTTGAATCCATCAGGGAATTTATACAAAGCAAGGTCGGGTGGAGGTCTTAAATTCTATGGTATTGCATTATAGACATTATTGAATCTTGCACAATAGTCCAAAACAGTCTCTTGAGGGACTCTTTTAATTGTATCGTATTCAGCTAGTATGTGCAAGGGGTCTTTCTTTTTCTCCCATCTGTTGATAAATGACTGGTATAAGGCTTCTGGGTCTGCCATGGAATTGGTTGGGAGCACTCTAAACCAAGTCCTGACATCGCCTGTCAAACTTTGGACAAAAATTTTCATTCTCACACTATCATTGTCAATCTCATAGCTTTCAAAGTAATCCTGCATTTTCTTTGTATGTTGAAGGGTGGTGCAGGCACTTGTGCCATCAAAATAAGTTATTTTGGTCTGGTAATCCTGAGGCATAGCCCCGGGATTAGCAGGCAACTATAAAGGTTCATATCTATTAGCCATATTCACAGGGATATGTGGAACAATAGGGATAAATGGAACAACTAGGATAATAGGAGTGGTAGTGGTGGTATGTGCAGTGAACGGAGGTGTGGAAAAGGTTCTTGGAGAGGTGGATGATGAACAAGGGGAAGTAGGGTTTGAACGAAACAAAACTTTAACAGGGGTTGAAAAACAACTAGGCTGAACTGTTTCGGGACTAGAACCAGTAAAGTCTTCTTGTTTTTGTTTGCTAAGGTTTCTAGGGATTAGATTGGGATTTTCAAAAGTAGCTGGGGGATTTGGGTCTGGATTAGATCTTGTATAATGTGGATTCTTCTTGGGAGCCAACTTCTAGCTTGTTTTTTGGGTTATTTTCTAAGAATATATGGGTTAGAAAGAAACTTTTAGAGGTCAGATTCTTCCTCAGTGGAGCTTTAGACTTGATTTGTGAGATTATCTGAGGATTTCCCCAGCAGAGTTGCCATTATGTTAACACTCAAGTTGTCCCTAAAGCTCCCTAAAGGGATACGATCGAGGTAACCACAAACCAATCTTTGGACTGCAGGTTCTCACCCACCTGAAATCAGAGAGGGCTCTCTCTTAATGTTTTAGCTTTGTTGATGATGATTTTAGGCTAGTTATTGGGTTCAAGGGGTTTTGTTTTTGTTTGTGTGGGAAGGAGGATGCCTTCAAGTCGAGAGGCAATGCATAGTGTGGTAAGTTTCAAACCATTGGGCATGGAGTCATGGAGTAAGACTGCTGGTGCATTTTCTTCGTCACAAGAGGAAGGAGGAGCAAGGTAGCTGCTCATGAAACAATATTCAAGCTAAATGGAGATGGACTGAGGGCTAAGGAATGAGAGGCAACAAAGAATCTCTCAATCAGGTTAGCAAAGGGAAGATGAACAAGCCCTATTTAGGAGTAGCTAAGAATTCCTAGATAACAGTCATTCATATGTGAATTAGAGCAAATATGAGCCATAAGGAATCCATATTTATGCCTAAATCAAGAGGAAAACATTAAGAAGCCATTGAAACTGAGCATAGAGTGCAGCTAAGAAGATTCTAAACCAGTCTTTTGTTCTATGACTTGAGCATATGTGAAATTGAAATAACGGAGGTAAGAAACACTTATTGATTCATATAGCAACACAAGAATTTCATCGTTCACTCTTCAGAACCATTAACAACACATCAAACAGTCTATTCTCCAAGCTTTCACCAATCTTTGATTAAGTAAAACATATCAGATACAAAATGAGTCTCTCTTGGATTCATTAACCAACTAACCAACCAAACCCATAAACAATGAATTAGGGTTGTTTATATAGGGAAAGATATCCAAAAATATCTATTACAGCTGACCTAAACAGGTCTGCGGGAAATGAGTTTTTTAACCTAATCTTGTCCTGAAATTAAATGCAAGAAAGTAACTTTTGAGTTGCGCTGGGGGCAGCTGTATCAAAATGAGTTAACATGGTGTCCTTGGTGGCTTGGTGTAGTGCTTCTGCAATAACTGTGCTTTGGGATTTGATCCACTGATCTCATGTGGCTTTGATGTGCATTAACTGTGATTTGAGAGCCTTAAATAGATCCGAGCTGTTTTTTTGACTTTGCTGGGGGGCTCTTTAATGTTTTCGTGCTTCGGGCCACTGATATATCTTCACTGATACACTTTGCCGCATCCTGATACTCTTTGACATGAAACTGGGGTTTATCTCTCCTCTGATACTCTTTAACTGTCAAGTCGCTCCTTTTCTCCTTCTTCCAGGCAAACATAACTGTTGCAAATTGCGCTGGACTGAGGCTTTCCATTTTGACCATTTTTTCTTAGCGATGTGCGATTAGCGCTAATCGCGCATCAAAAACTGCCTTTGATTTTCATTCCGGGCATCCTAAGCAGCGATTTTTGCCCTTCGCGCCTTTTTCGGCGATGACGTCAACATGACGTCAGTGGTGGGCCCAGTACGGGCAGGGTGACGTGGTGATTACGTCACGCAGGGGGAGCGGTATTCGGTTTCATGGCGCACAGCTTTTGCGCCTAGGCGGTTTGGGAGGAGGGGGATCTTCCACAGTCGAGAGGGTGACGCGTGGTGGGAGTACGATGAGAAAACTACCCATCTCCCGGATGCTAACCATCGACAGCTCCGGAGGTGAAAAGACCCGCCCACCATAGATCTCAGGCACAGGCAATCGGACAGATGGCAGAATAGACAAGGCGGCATAGGGTTAGGGACGGGGCCCGTGACGCTTTTATTAATTGTTTAATCCGGCAGGGGGGGGAACCTTAGGAAAGTGGGTTATGGAATTATGTGCGAGCGGGATCAAATATTTACATGTATGACTTTAGGATAAGGGCAGAGCATGGGTCTTGTAGGGTTAGGGTTAAGGGAAAATGGTTATTAGTGTGACCAGATGTCAGACTAACTCCAGTTAGGACACGGAAGGGCTAATTCCAAGCCCCAAATGAACTCAAAATTTCCCGGACTTTAGGAAATATGGCTATAGTGCCAAAGGGAGGCGCTATTTAATATTTTTGGGGAGTTTTATATAGCTTTTTGCATAATAGGGGATAAGGAAATGATTTAGGGAGTTAGATAATAGAGTTAGGAGTTAATATGTATTTGTGAGGTGAAGTGTAGGGGAGAAGCTAAGCTTGTGAACTGAAACTTAGACTCAGGAAGTGAATGGACTGCGGAAAAATGACTTTTTCACAAGAAATGTGGCTTCTATTTACTGAAGAAAGTCAAAGCTTGACTTAGCGTTTTACAAAAATGAAGTGATAACAGGACTAGTTGGGCAAATCCCAAGGTCCTCAAGAGGATGTTAGTGAGTGATTTGGGGAATAAGAAGAAGGGGGAGTTAGACATGCCTCGCTTGATCTGATCCAAATGAAAAAGTGCCTCATAATTGTGATCTAAATAAATATAACACTTGAAAACATGAAATGGATCACATAGCTTGATTCTGCAACCACCAAACTACTTACCCAGCCTACTTACCTAGAATTTTTTCTTCTTTTTGGTTTGGGTGCACTTGAACAAGCAAACCCAACTTTTCAAATTTTTCTTTTTTCTGTCCTCCTATCTACATCTACACTTATTTCATCCAAGGGCTCAGATTAAGCTATTGATCACCCTTGTTTCTCTACCTACCTACAAATCTGCCAAGATTAAGCTGTTTGGACAGATAATGATTCTCTATATTCTACAACAGGAAATTGAAACCTAGGGGGACGAAGATTAAGTTGTTTGGCCCTCCCTTTAACTGAAAATTCTTCAAAAATGGAATAACTCATCAAAATTGGAATACAGCAGTGGCATTTAGACAAGCACACTTTCATGACCTCTTCTTTGGCCTCTTTTGGAAATATGGAGCATTGCAGCATGCAAAGTATGACATATTTGGACTGTAAAAATGTCAATCATGAAATATGAACACTTGTTGCAACAGGAGGCTAACAATCGGGTCCACAACCTTATATGTATCACTATCGGTGATCAAACCTCCCGAAGTCCTGATGCGATAATGTATCGCCAGACCCGATACAACTTGAACACTTCCATGTATAAGTTTTCAAATCCACCGATAGTGTTAAAGCATATGTATCTAGGTCTTCCACCTCCGATAGTTGTTATGTGCATGTTTATATGATTTCTGGCCACCGATAATGTTATGGACTCCCGATAGCTCTGTGTGCTCCTCTTTTTGGCTCTGTGTGCTCCTCTCGTCTCCATTATGGCTCCTCTGGCTTGGTCTGCTCCTCTTGGCTCCATTTGCTCCTCTGATGGCTCTGTTTCCTCCTCTTGAATATTTCCATATTGACATCAATGACAATCTGTGTACAACACTACTTAGACATTACTCATAAGTTGCAACCCCTAGAAGTGTGTTTGGGCCTTTTAAGAATTATTTAAGGTTTGGGAGAATAAAGTGGATGGCAAAGAACCCATGGAGAGAGGTAAAAAGGTTTGGAACAGTTGAAATTTCTAGCATATCTATTGAAAGGAACTTGACACCCCCTAATATTAATTTTGAATGTAGGTGCAATGGAATTTGGCTAGTCAATTATGATGCTCTTACCAATGATGAGGCTTGTAGCCAAGTTTTTGAAATACCTGGTGATAATGACGCAAAATTTGTTATAAACATGTTGAGTCTACCTCAAGGATGTTATCATCTATTAGGTGATGATGATTAACATGGCAATGCTACTTAAGAATATGATGGAGCAATTCAAGAAAATATAGTAGTTTTTGATGACAAAAACCACATATAAAAAGTTTACAAATGCCAATCAAAATGAAATTGCTGAAATGAATATGATTGAAGGTGGTCGAGTGATGGGAAGCATTAATGAGCAATTTTCATTACCAAGCCAAGTGACCCTACATGAGTGGTTAGCGGAAGGCATGCTGAATATGAATTGAAATGATCTTTACGAAGACTAATGAAGAAATCATTAACATGCTTTCGTTCGTGTTGGGCCATACGGTGTTCAAGTGGTGGGGAATAGAGTTACATAAATCTTTTATTATTGATTTATTAAACTCCATCATTCAAGTTAGGAACCATTTAATGGTTGGGCAAGATACAACTATTCAGGTAAGAGAAAGGAAGGTTGGTAAGTAAGGGGGCCTTGTTTCATTTTCTTACTTGCATAAAGCCTGCTTGAAGGGGAGGGACTTTAACACAATGACTCAAAACAGAAGATTGCATCGTAAGACCACAGGTAAGGTTCATGAGTATGGGATTCCCTCGATTCAACACTTTATGACATGGTAGAATTACTTTCATAACTTATATATTTCTTGAATAACAGAGTGTAATGACCAAATATCATATGGAAGGATGAACTACCCGAAGGTCGATGACTTAAAAACTACCTGGAGAGTGAATGAAAGTTTTTATAAATTTCCCTTGCAAATATAGCAACTTCTCATTACAAGGAGGCTGAAAATTTGTAGAAGCAAGAAATTCCTTTGTCACATTTAGGCTAGTATTTGAGAAATTGATTTGATATGGAATCTACAAGGTAGTGTTGGAAACACTCAAGGAAACAAAAGTTGGGGGATCGTTGGACGACTGTGATAATGCTTGTGCGATAGTGCATACGACTCCGTGTATGAACGTGATAGTGTTTACATAGTGAATACAAGATGTACACATGGAGAAAAGACCTTGTGTATGACCAGAACATGGTCGCAAGTAAGACATCATTATCAAAATGCAACATTGGTATGTTGAATGTTCAAGCAAGGTAGGTGTGCAAACTCATACAAGCTCACGAGGTGAACTCAAGTGCGTGCAAGCATCAAGTAAGATTCTCGAAGGAGACTCCAAAATTGGATTCGGGCCAAAATTTTGGAGGGTGTTGCAACCACTACAACACACTTGGATTCATTCAATTGTTATAATACATATATATTAATGAAAATGTGTTGTATATTCTATTATCGTTGTCCTACCTATGTTGGTCACTTCTTGAACATGAGACAGAACCTTTCACGTAAAATTGCTATAACGACCATCGCACTTGTGCGGATTTCCCGCTGAGTGTTTTACATGCTATCTTTCCTTGTGTGTTGTGACTGTTGCATCCATGTGGATTCCTCCTACGAAAGTTGTGCACATCCTGTTGTGTTGTGTGTTCTTGACAGAGTTGGGTTTCCTCCCATCCAACTTGGGACTCACTCCCACCATTCCTCTCTCCAGTGAAAGAACCACAACTAACACTATCAATTTCTAGGCACACGAACCTCACTACTTGAATATAAAGCAAACCACTCTCTTGTGCTAACAAGTAAGAGCTAAGGCAAACATTTAAGATAATGGCAATCATGCCATCATATCGGATGGGACTCCCACACTAAATTACTTGTAGGTTTTAACCCCGTACATAAATTACCTACATACGGATTCTAAAAACACATAAAATAAACAATTGGAGAGCATAAAACATAAAACACATACACACAGAGTTTTCACTTGGATCCCAAAATCGGGACTACCAACTTGATTTTTCATTATGTTCTTTTCAATGTTACAATACATGTTTATACATGCTGAAGCATCCAATACCATGGACCGAAAAACATCACGTCCAAAACCATGGACCGAAAACCATCACTTCCAAAACCATGTGTGAAAATCATGCACGAAACCATAGGTAGGCCTGCCCAACCTAATATAGGGTCCAAAAAACAAAATTTTGTGAGATGTTGCACCAGATCCCATAGAGGGGGTTACCTGCACTCCTCAAACCCCCTGTGACCCCCTGCTATGCAATCAGCGCAACGAAGGGGGGGCTCTAGCCCTGCAATGCCCATTATTTCTCTACACCAAGAGAACTTCTCAGAGCTCATAGATTTTTTCAATTCATCTGTAGTATTCTTCAAAGTGTCCACCTTTACCAGCAACACCTTTTTGTCTTCTATCATATCCCTCGCAAAGTGATACTGAACATCAATGTGCTTTGTCTTTGAATGATATGCAAGGTCCTTTACCAAGAAAATTGCACTTTGGCTATCATAGTCTATCCTTATAGCTCCCTGTAGTAACCCCATACTTGAACACAATCTCTACAACCAAACTGCATCCTTTCTTACATGAGTGATTGCCATGTATTCTACCTCTATAGTTGACAATGCCACTATAGATTGTTTCTTACTCATCCAACTGACTGCACCTCAAAATAGGTTAAACACATACCCACTTGTAGATCTTCTTTGATCCAGATCTCCAACCTAGTCTGCATCAACAAAGCCACAAATATCCAACGCTCTATCCAATCATGGTCTTCCTTGGTAGCACAAACCATAATCACTAGTTCCACGCAAATACCTGAAAACTCGCTTCGATGATGTCCAATGCTCCTTCCTTGGTTTTTACATAAACCTTCTCAATACTGCCACCGCATGTGCAATGTCTGGTCTAGTACAGACCATTGCATAATCAGACTACCGACTGCACTTGCATATGGAACACAAGACATGTCCTCTTCCTCTTCTTGTGCCTTAGGACACTATTCAATAGACAACTTCACACCTACAGGAATGGGAACCTTCACTGGTTTACTATCCTGCATATTAAACCTCTGCAGTATTGACTCAACATACTTCGTCTAGTTTAACCAGAGCTTCCTCTGTGCACTCTCTCTTTTAATTTCCATGCCCAAAATATAGGTTGTGGCACCAAGATATTTCATGTCAAATTTGGAGGACAATTGGGTCTTCAAATCCTGGATAATTTCTTTGTCATTTCCAATCAGAAACATATCATCCAAATGCAAGACTAAATAAATAACACAGTCACCAATTAATTTAAAACACACACAATGATCTTCTTTGCTTTTGGTGAAGCCAAGTCCCCGTATAAATGTATCAAATTTTTGATACCACATCCTTGGCGACCATTTTAACCCATACAAAGACTTCTTTAACTTGCATACCAGTTTTTTCCTACTCTTCACTGCAAAGCCTTCAGGTTGCTTCATGTAGATTTCCTCTTCCAGATCCCCGTGAATAAATGTTATCTTCACATCCATCTTTTCTACCTCAAAATCAAAAGCAACACCAATAGATAAAAGTAATCTAATAGAATATACCTTGGAAATAGGAGAAAAAATGTCACCAAAATCAATTCTCGGCACTTGGGAATAACCTTCTTCTACCAACCGAGCTTTGTATTTCTCCACCTTTTATTTTGCATTTGTCTTCTTCTTGAACACCCATTTGTTGCCAATGTATTTCCTTCCAGTCGACAACTCCACCAGATCCCAAGCCTCATTTTTGTGCAAAGATGCCATTTCATCAACCATGGCCTCTTTCCAGAGTTTCCATCCTCTGAATCTACTACTTCCTTCACAGTTCTGCAATCATCGTCAATAATAGATAAATAAAAATTTGAATAGAACGCAGATGGACTATACCTTTCCAGTTGCCTTCTTTCTCGAACTGATCTTCTGACACCCAGAGTTTTTGGCTCTTCATCTTTTGATTCCTCCTCTTCTGTAGAGTTTGATTCTTCCTCCTTAAGCTCAAACTCTATCTTCTCAGGTTCCTTTGGTTGGACTTCATGTTTAATAACATCTTTCACCTCTTTGAACACCACATCTCGGCTGTACACAACCTTCTTTATTACCAGGTTCCAAATCTTATAACCCTTTAAGCCATCCTTATACCCAATAAAGATGCACTTTTCTGATTTACTATCCAACGTGGTTATTTTCTCCTTTGGAACATGTACATATGAATCACATCCAAATACCTTCAGATGTGAAAAAGAGAGTTTCTTATTGGTCCATACCTCTTGTGGAGTCTTATCCTCCAACGCTGATGAAGGTTATCAGTTGACCTGGTAACATATTGTCTCCACTGCCTCTACGTAGAATTCCTGTCCTAACCTGACACGACTGATCATGCTTCTTGCCCATTCCATCAACGTCTTATTCATTCTTTCTGCAACTCCATTTTTCTCAGGTGTTTATGGAGTAGTATTTTGTCATGCTATACCACACTTCTTACAGAATTCTTCAAATTCCTTACTACAAAACTCTCCACTGTTATATGTCCTCAACACCTTTATATTCTTCTTTGTTTAGTTTTCCACTAGAGCCTTAAATTCTTTAAACATGTCAAAGACTTCAGATTTCCTCTTAAGGAAATATATCCATGTATTCCTTGAGAATTCATCTATAAATGATACATAGTACACAGACTTACCCAGTGATGGAACCTTCATAGGTACAAACACATACTGTGTACAAGTTCTAATATCTGTTTCGCCCTCTTACCACCAAAGGGGAAACTCACTCGATTTTGCTTCCCATATACACAATTTTCACAGAATCAAAATCAAGAGAGCTATTACTCATACCTTCTACCATACCTTTACCGTGAAGTATTAGAAGGCCCTTCTCTCCAATATGTCCAAGCCTTTGATGCCACAACATGGTCTTCTCTCCAAAGACCATTGGGTTTTTTGCTCCACTTTCAGGAACCACAACGTCGTTGCACCCATCAACAACAGTGCTACCTTGCAGCTTGTATAGAGTTCCAATCTGAACTCCCCGCATCAATACCAGTGCTCCCCAAAGCATCTTGCATGTATGCTTCTTGAACACTATTTTTACATCTGCATCATCCATCTTGCTTACAGAAATCCAATTTCTGGCTAATGGAGGAATATGTAGAACATCCAGAAGTGTTCTAAACCTTCTACGACCAACGATTCTAGCCTTCCTATCATCCCCTAAGAAGACATCACCACCATCATATTTTTCATACTCGCAGAACCACTCTCTATGCGGAGTGAAGTGAAAGGATGCACCTGAGTCAATCAACCATGCCTCATGATCTACATTTTTACTTGAAGAAGCCAAGTACACATCCCCACCTTCATCTGAGGTGGTTTTCACCTCTGCAGAAGGAGCATCATCAGATCCCTTTCCTTTATCAGGAGATTTAGATTTACAGTTCCTTTTGTAGTGCCCTTCCTTTCCGCATTTCCAGCACACCACCTTTACATGTTTTCCTGGAGATTTAGATCTCCTTCTAGATTTAAATCTCCCACTTAATGACTTATTTTTGTTTTTGTTCTAGGACCTCCCTCTTATAGACAAGGCATCACCATTCTGGCTCTCCATATTTTTCTGCCTCATTTCCTCCATCAGCAAGGAAGAGACTATTTCATCAAACTGCAAGGAAATTGCATTGCTACCTATTCCAATAACTAGACTATCCCACGAATCAGGTATACACACAACAAACTAATGCACTTATCTTCACCTGAAATTTTAATATCAACAGATAACAACTGACCTACCACAGTATTAAATGCATTTAGATTCTTTGTCACTAAGTCTCCAACTTTCATCCTCAGGTTATATAGCTTTTTCCATAGGAACAGTTTATTCACCAGAGACTTAGATTAGTACAAAGTCACTAACTTGTCCCAAAAGGCCTTTGTTGTAGCTTCCCTTGATACATTCAACAATACTGAATCTGAGACACACAATTGTATTTTTCTCTTTTCCTTCTGATCCAAATTCTTCCATTCTTCATCGGACACTCCCATTGCTTTAGTACCCAAATCTACCACGATCCATTGATAGTTATCCACCAACAAATCCTCCATCTTGAGTTTCCACAACTCAAAACTTTGACCATTAAATTTCTCGATCTCTATCTTTCCACTGCTCGCCATCTTCTGTCACCACTAGAATCAATCTGGTAGATCTCCCACTGAACAGGGTCTACCATAGGCCTGGGAGAAACCCCTCAGTAACAAAGTCATCCCCTTGAAGCCAAAATAGCTCTGATACTAAATGTAGGTTTTAACCCTATACATAAATTACCTGCATATGAATTCTAAAAACACAGAAAATAAACAATGCAAGAGCATAACACATAAAACACATATACACAGAGATTTTCCCCTGGATCCCAAAACCAAGACTACCAGCTTGATTTTTCATTATGTTCTTTTCAATGTTACAATACATATTTATACATGCCAGAGCATCCAATACCATGGACCGAAAACCATCGTGTCCAAAACCATGGACTGAAAACCATCGCATCGAAAACCATGTGTGAAAATCGTGCACAAAACCATAGGTAGGTCCGCCCAACCTAATATAGGGTCCAAAAAACAAAATTTTCCGAGGCACTACCCCAGACCCCATAGAGGGGGGTTACCTACACTCCTCAAACCCCCTGTGACCCCCCCTGGTACGTAATCGGCGCAACGAAAGGGGGGCTCCACCCCCCCTCTAAGCCCTCTATTAACTATGTGGGATAGTCATGGAAAGAATATAACACAACCCAATAGTTAGTTGGGACTTCATACTAGGTTGATCCCCTGAATGTTGGTGGGTCTAGCACCATCAACATTTTTGGTGCTAGAAGGAGGGCCACCAATTGTTTATAGTTGAACATCCTCTCACACTCACTCATTAACCATCTAGTAAAGGCAGTAACTCACACTCCCTCTCACCTATGCACGAATCTGCATTTGGTTACTTCTCACCTCCTAGGATTGAAAGTGAAATTTCATATTATCAACTTCGCTATGTCCATCCCATCACCCGCTTGTTCACAAAAGCAGTCAGACTGATCGTAGGAATAAAACATCTTCCATACATATCCAAGAAGCAAAAAACCACTCCCACAAGGGTTTTTGTATCATCAATGAAAGAAGAAGTTCTTGCCACACTTGAAGGTTTGGAAGAAGTTGTTGAAGACAGAGAGGAACCTTTGGTTTTCCGACTATGGGAACAAGACGCCCTCATGATATTGGGCTAAGACTCTGGTATAGGAGGCGAAGGGGAAGGTAGTAGAGGAGGGAGAGGTGAAGACAAACAAACAAACAAACTTAGAGTCTAAACCATCAAATTCTGAAGAAGAGGAGGATGAAGAAGACAAAGAGATCGCTGACCAAAATTTGGAATGAATGACTCAGGGACCACTAACTCTCCTGGGTGCTTTTCATAAGATGCCAAAGCGTGCGGCATGAATGAGCATCAAGTTCAACTCTGATAACATAGTGAAGGCAAAAGATCATTTGGACAACTTCTACCTGCAGCTACAAGCCCTTGAGGTATGGTACGACAACGTAACATGTATATTGTTTCCATGTACCTTAGATGGTTGCGCAGCTGCATGGTATCACAGCCTTCTAGCCAACTCCATATAGAATGGGGGTGTGTTCAAATGCATATTTCTTGAAAAATTTGTTGATGACAAGACCCCAGCCATGTTACTCAACAAATTGGGAAGCTTGAAGATGGAGGGGAAAGAAAAGGTAAAAGACTTCAATCAAATATTTACACACATATTGAAAAAGTTTGCAGTGGACACGAAATCTCATGACTCCCTCATTGTTGACTACTACATGTTCACACTACCGACTAGCATTGCACAGTTCGTCAAGCGAGCTGCGAAACCAACATTACTGGAAAACTACGATGAGGCTATTGTTGTTGAGAAAGTCTTGTGTGTTATTGGAGTCATCAAGGATGATGAACCAGTAAAGGACCCCAAACAGGTGTGCAGGAAGTCCCAGGTGGTGGCAAGAAAAGGTAGAGATAAGGAAACAAATGATATTGAAACCCTCACTCGCCTCGTTAAGAACTTGAAAACAGAAGTGTCTGAGCTTAAACAATGGAAAACAAACACCTCTACAAGCAACCATATGCCAAGACAGAGACAAGGAAGCATGTCATCAGGCAACAACTATTTCCCTACAAAAATTGTATAGAGCTTTGTGTTTGATCTTGATCGGTGCACAAATCCTGAATTATGTTCATTTCACGAAGATCATCACGTAGAGAATTCTTGTTCAGACTGGAAGTGAGTCCCATGCTCTGTATGTAGTCACACATTTGACGTAGAAAAGAGTATGTAGGAACAGTTGGAAGATATGGATAATGACGAAGATTTTGCACCTGATGAGGCATCAAGCTATGGGCATGTGGTAAACATGTATCAATGCTCACAAGCAGCACTGAAGACAAACACCGAGAAACAACCCCAAAGAAAAATGATCATTATAATCTTAGGAGTAAAGGGGCTCCCCTTACAGTTGGGGAAGTGTAAGAAAATATGGGGTTGCTAATGAGGAAGGTTGATCCACTAGTCGTCCCAAAGTAGAAAACACAAAGCAAGTTCGGGAAGACAGCGGTGAACAAGAGTACTTCCATGAGCAGTAAACTATAGAATACTTCGCTAGAAAACATGAACATCAGTCTTACCCTAGACACGTTGGTGAGTTTACCCCCTTTGGACTACAACATTGTGGATGACATGAAAAAAACTCGTGTGAACATTAGTTTTTTTAGTTAGCTAAGATCCAAATTCAGCAAGACATCCTTCTGCATGCATTGGGAAAAACAACAATGGACAACACAACCTCTACCAGCAAGGGAGCAACCACACCTCCCAGATTGTTTTCAACTGTGCTAAAAACACTCCAGATAGAAGAAGAAAACTCAGGTTTCCCTCCATTCCTGCTCTCATTTGAAATTTTCAACTATAATGTTCACAATTGTTTGGTTGATTCTGGCACGGCAGCCAACGTCATACCGCTCTCCATTTTCAAAAATATCAATACACAATGGAGCAAGACATCCATGCAAATCACCATACTTGATCGAACATTTGTACCATCCATTTCTGAAATTCAAGTTGTGATCATTCGACTATCTCACGACGATCAAGTTCACCAGTGCATCAACATTGTCATTGTGGACATATGGCTTACTTCTCAACAGAGACTGGTCCAGCAAGATGAACGAATATTTTGCTATGAGTTGGTTTCACATGTGTCCTCCATAAAAGGGTAAAAACAATCAAATCTAGGTGTTATCCGAGAGGTATATGAGGCACAATGTCACTCCAATCAATGGTGAGAATGAACTGTTGTACTTCACAGAACTCATGTTTGGCAACCACCCCCTCGAAACAATGCTGGGGTGTTATCCTGCATGGCCAGATCCAACCCCACTAGACATGCAATCGGGTCTCCTTCTTTACCCAACTGATGGTAATGAAGCACGTAAATTACATTGTACCAATAGTAGCAGTAGCAATTGCAATAGTAGTAGTGCAAGCACGTCAAGTAGTTCGTGTACAAACGAGTTGTGGACCATGTATTTCGATAGATCAAAGACACAAGATGGATCAAGAGCTGGGTATGTCTTGATTGACCCAAACAACAGGAAGCATTTGGTTTCAATTTGCTTGGAGTTCAAGTGCATGAATAATGTTGCTAAGTATGAAGCACTCATATTGGGCTTGCAGAAAGCCATCAGCCTCAATGTGGTTACACTGAAAGTGTTAAGTGATTCAGAGATAGTGGTATGATAGGTATGTAACACCATTCACTATTTGTCACTGCAACTCAAAAGTTAGTAGCAAGAGGTATGGTGATTGATCTCTAACTTCCAAGCATTTAACATCACTATTGTACCACATACACGTAATGCAGCTACCAATGATCTAGAAAATGCAGCCTCTAGGATGTCACCGATTAGGAACAGATTTACTATTGAAATTTTGTATAGACCATCTATCCCGGATAACATAACTAACTGATGCGTGTTTGATGATTATCAATAGATACTACGTTTCATGGCCAACGTTGACACCTTCAAGGATGAAGTGATAGACGAAGACGAACATGAGCGATCTCTGCAAGCAGAAGCTGGTAGCAAGAAAGGCCACCTCATCCTTAAGGGATTGGAATCATTGGAAAAGATTTATGACTTGCAAGAATGCTTTCAGGGGCCAAAGAACAACCAAGCCCACAATTCCATCATGATGCTTGAGCTGATTAACTTGGGAACAGAACTAGATCTAAAGTTCGTCAATCTCGGTAAGTGTTGCACATAGAAAAAGCGGAAAGTCTTTGTCCTCTCGTTCAAACAGTACGGGGATGTGTTTGCGTGGACATATGATGATCTAAAGACTTATGACACATGAATAATCCAACACATGATTCTGATAAAAGAAAGGGTCAAGCCATATCAACAGAAGCTGAGGAAAGTACATCCATCACCTAAACCCCTCATATAGAAAGAGCTCACCAAGTTTATGGATGCACAGATCATATACAAAGTTCTTCATTCCATGTGGGTTTCAAACCTTGTTCCTATATGCAAGAAGTCCGGGGAAATCCGCTTGTGTGTTGATTTCTGGAATGTGAACCATGCCTTGGACAAAAAAAACCACCCCGTGTCGTCTATGGACCACATTCTAAAAACAGTATCTAGGGCATAAATATTTTCCCTACTCGATGGTTTTTCAGAATACAACCAGGTTCTGGTGGCAAAACTTGACAGACTCAAGACTGCCTTCTGTACCAAGTGGGGTACGTTTGCATACAAATGAATGTCATTTGGCGTTTGCATGTAGGCACTATTAGCGCTTGAAATTTCACCTCAGGCTGAAAAGGCAAATCTCAAAAGCTACATCAAACCATTCAGCCTCGTAGCTAGCCCTACGGGGCAGGAGAAGGCTCTCTCCAGTAAATCTCGGTAAATTTTCAATAGGAAGAGATGACCAATCAAGGTAACACTGATATTAGGCTAGTAAACTGATTTGAAGGTTGATTTGGGGTTTTTGGGGTTTTTGGTGGCAAATTGAGGAGCTGCAATTTAGGGTGCGGGGATTTGACGCAGTTTCTGCAGGGGGGTCTTTGGGGCAAGGTAGGAACCTGTATTGATGTCTTTAACTGAAATGGATGATAAGGAGGAAAGATAAGAAGGCTAAAGAGAGCAAACAATGGATTTTAATTCCCTTTAGACAGTAGAAAACATTGAAATTAAACAAATTTAAAAGCAGAGCATGGCTAGCATGAATTCATACTTTATCACTTCATTTGTTTAATATGCAGCAGTATACAAAGGAAATGAATCACATAACAAAGCTTACAATAACATGTAGAAACACACCATCAACACATGAGTCCACAAGAATCCCAATGATGACTGCAAAACCCTGGTCTTCCTTAGCCAAAAATTGCAGAGATACAAGTGAAATATACAATGATAGCTTCTCCCTCAAGAGTCCAACCATGAAAATGAGCATGAAAGTACATAATATAGATGATCTAACCTCTTCCCCCACCTCTAGGGGTCGAGCTCATCCTTCTAGGAGCTGTTTGAACCACTTCTAAACTAAGCACTACAAAATAGGCAGTCAAAACAACTTGCCTCTAAAAACTTGGAAACCAGTTCATACAGTCAAATTTACTCTTTTACATGAGAGAAACTTCTAGAAGAGTAAAACAAGAGTAAAAGTGCCACAAGTACAGTCAAAAGGATCATCATCGACCTCAGCAAGTCAAACTGGTGCTAATCTGCAAATTCTGGGCTGAACTGGTCAAATCTGGCCAAATCTGCTCAACGGGTCGCGCACATCCAGCTCAACGGGTCGCGCACTTTGGAGCCCTGTTTGGAGGCCTTCCCGGTGTCAGAATCAGGTGTAGGATAGCTCGTTGGAAAGGTATCTGAGTTTACTTTCCAACCCAACCGGAATTTTTGGATTTGAAGGTAATTTTCCAAGTCAAAAGTCAATTATCCCAAGACTACTTCTGCAGCTCAAAAAAGGGGCAGAAAGTCAAAATTTGACTGTATTTTGACCTTTTGGAGGCCCAAAACTCCATAAAAACTCAAGGTAATGGATGGGCATATGTAACTTTGCATAACCAATCCACCAATTCTGAGTTTCCGCAAAACAGAGCTACGATGACAAAGGGTCTCACCGGGGGTGAGACCCGTTGAGAAGCCAAAACCTGTAAATTGCCCAAAAATGCCAAAAATGAGCCAAAACTTCCAAAAATTTTGTGCTTGGTGCTGTGGAGAGGCTAGTGAGTGTCATGATGAGTGAGAGAAGCCTCGGCCAAGATGCGGAGTGGGTTGGCCTTCTTCTTCCTCCTAAGAGCCTCGGTCAATCTTCTTTGGAACACTTTCATCTTTGCTTTACAAACGTGCATCCTAGCCCAATAGTGGTTTTTCATGTTCCTTAGCAGCCTTTTTTCTTGGTTGGCCTTAGCCAACAGCCTCTCCAAGTGGGCATTCTCCTGAATAAGCAAAGACTCCCGGTCAACAGGCAATGGATCACCGGGCCTCCTACGGTTTAGGACTCGATCACTTCGAATCCTCCAAATCTCATCAAGGGCCTTCTCCTCCTCCAGCTGAGTGTTCCACTGCTCTAAATATGTGATGGTCCACTGAGCACCCTCAAGTCTCCGCTGCAAAGTCTCATTCTCGGCCCTGAGCTGCTGAATGATCTCCTTTGCCTCCTGGCTAGGAGAACTGACCTCAAGATCGATCACTGGATCCTCATGAACCATGGGCTCTTTGCCCCTCTGCAATACATCTGCTGGTGAAGAAAACGAGGCCCCTTCCACATGCTGTGGAGATAACACTCGCTGCTCTGACGATGAAGGCGAGACCCCTTCCACCTGCTGTGGAGATAATACTCGCCTAGCTGCTGCAAATAAGGCCCTTGGGCCTTTCTGATAGGTGACCATAGGAGTAGAGCTGACATGTCGGGTGATGGGAGCATCGGGCTGCTGTGATGGTCCTCCCTCCTCATGAATAGCCTCCTGATGTGGCTGAGGTGGCACTGTGAAAAACTCACGGGAGATGAACTCCTCCCACGAGATGCCCTGCTGTGTCAACTGATGCAAAACAATGAGCTGAATCAAACCATAGTGACAAAGACTCCTGTACTGCTGGGCCGGGGTCTTCCTCTGCAACATGGGTACCATCCTCTGAATGTTCTGAAACAGGAAGACTGGGAGGTTCATCATCCTCACCCGGGTAAAATGCATCAACAAGCGAATGTGATATGAATACACCTGTGAAAATCTGCCCTCACATGTGAAATAATGCATGATGAGTCTCATGAGGGGGGCATACTCACTCCGAAGAAATCTGAATGGGAAAACACCCGTCAATAGTCTCACAAATGCTGGTCGAACATAGGGCTCAAAGTGAACAAAATCAAGAAGTCTGCGCTTCAACCACACCTCACCCACATTCGGTATACCTGTAGCATCTGAGATCACCTCAGGTGTCAATATGAAATTCACCCCTGCAAGAGAGACATGTCCATCATGGAGGTGTAAGACAAATAAGCGGGCCAACTCTCTATGATGTTGAATCTGAGAGAGCCTCTCAAAAAACTGGTAGCATGACATATACTGGAAACAACTCAGTGCCAAAGGACAAGCCTGTAACTCTGTCAATGAAGTAGGCTCCTCCCTCTTATGGTGACCTCCCTTACCCCCTCTACGAGGCCTTCTCTGTTCCTCAATCTCTGTAGATGATGAATGGTCATCACCTTGCTCATAAGTCTCGGTATCTGACATGGTTTTGGAGCAAGGTGGGCAAACTGAAGGACAAATTGAACTGCTGCCTCTGCCTGCAAAAATACTAAACTCTATGTTGTTTCAAGGGGAAAAACATGAGGGGAATGTTAGGGGAGGGAATTTCTGAACAAGGAATGGAAATATATGATAATAACAGGGAATTTTCAAGGGAAACTTTACAAATTGTCATGCATATAGGAACAGTTTTAACATCGGGAAATCATTTGCAAAGAACATCTGATATGGGACAAAACATGTATAATAATGAACATGTAAGAGGATACAAAGATCAATAGGGGCATAGGGACACCATACACCAAATTCACTTAGGAGTTCATGTGTGTTATAGGGCAGATTCTGCTCTTTTTGTTCTTTAAGGGTTACATGCACATTAAGGAGTACATACTCATCATTTTCACATCAAGGGAAAGTGTTTCTTGTACAAGGGGATGTCAAGGATATATAAGGGTTTGTACATGCTTTTAGATATACATCACATTAAATTTACATGACTCTCTTCTGTCTTTACAATGTATCTTTTCTTTTTTTTTGTTTTAGTTTTTGCATGTGTATGGTAGAGGGAATTAGGGTTTGAGTGCTTGTGAGAGGGGTAGGGTTTATAACTTAGGGATGGTGGTAGGGCAACATTTTATGTGCAAATGAAATAGGACAGAGATGCAAGCATGATTATTAATAACAGAGGGGAAAAAGGAAGGGATCAATGGGACAATAAACACTTGAAACAGTCACAAAACCCTAGCATTTTACAAACATTAGCAACAGCCATATTAATCCATTCACTTGCAAATTTAAATGATAAAACCATGAAACACATCATTATTTTCACCATCCATATCAACATTCATGAATTGAGTGCCTACCTCGATCGATTTAGCAAGTTTGAAGAGGAATGAGGGAATTTGTTTGCAGTTTTGGAAGCTGGCAGACGAACGGGTCGCGCACACCCGTGGACGGGTCGCGCACAACTCGACGGGTCACGCCCGTTGTGTTTTCGCACTGCCGGAAGCTGCTGGACGGGTCGCGCACCGCCCAATAGGTCGCGCACGAGCCTGGACGGGTCGCGCACCTGGAAACTACCCGAAACACTTGTATCTTCGCCTTCTTCGACTTGCACTCTCTCACAATCACTCTTAGAAGCTCGAAATGCACAATGCAAGTTAAAGGAGGGAGAATTTCCTTTTATAATCTCACTTTTGAAAAAATTTCATCCAAAACCCACTTTATAAAGTCTATTTTGTCACTTTTTAAAAACACTGATTTTCTTGGTTTCCTTTATCCTGAAGTTGACTTTTTGAGTGCTTTCACCTGATTCTTTTTGCAGGGAGATCATCTGAAGGACTGTGGCAAGGGGACCAGGGTTGTTGCTGCCTTTCTGAAGATTTCTTGGACACTTATTCTTTTTACAAAAATTATCATGACCTTGGCTTTAAAAACAGGGTTTTTAAATCCAAGGTTAAAAATGAGCTATACATGATGAAAATTTCAAAGGAACATGTTTACCATCCTCCCTCTAGCTTGCTGGTAACTCAAGGACTCTCAGAAACATGACCTTGCTAACCTTGCTAAGACAAGTGACCAAAACCCTAGACCTAGAATTTTGACATTAAGAGCAAACAAGAGCATTTTGACAAACTCAATGACCTGATCCAGCTAAGCCAAAAGGGATATGAACAGACCAGCTCCTCCATCAGGGTTATGGCATGCCTAACGGGATGCAAATTTTGACACTGATGAGACACCTACCAATGCAAATGCAAAGAGCTTTGATCACTGATGGAGGGCTTTCAAGACCGACACTAACATTGGCTACAATGGGGATGGTAGCTCCTTGGAGGTACCAAGAACCTCAGACCTCTGGGAGAGAAGATCAGTGGCTTTATCATTGGGCAATGGAGTCAACTTATTTCTCATGTGACTAACTTGAAATTACCTTTTCTTGACTTTAGACAATTAACTGAAATGAAAGACTTTATTTGGACACTAACTCACTGACTCTATACAGAAAATGAACTGACATGAAACTACTTGTAAAACTCACTCCAACTAATCACCATTTTCAGGATTATAGCCTTCACCACGGGCCCCAAACTGAAGATGGAAATCAGTTTCACACTTGCTGCAGAAAAAAAAAATGATATGGTATTTACAATGAGAGTGATAAGAGCAGAAAATGCTCAAGCATGATACCTTTTGAGCAGCCGGCCATTCACCGACCCTCCAAGACATTCATCTCCATTCATTTCTTTGAGAAGGAAAGCATTTGGACCACGGTATGCTGCAATTTTATAAGGACCCTTCCATAAGTTGTCGAACTTTCCATGCTTCCCTTTATCCTCATTGCGGGCATCCCACCGTAACACAACATCATCAATCTGAAACTCATCTGCCTTGGCCTTTTTGTCATAGATTCTCTTTATGCGCTCCGGAAACTTAAGGGAATTCTGATGAACTTCTTCTCGTGTCTGCTGCAAATGAATCATTTGACTGATCCGTCGTTGCATCGGATCCTCTTCACCACTAGCTTCTTTAAACAATTTGGCTACCGGGACACTAAGTGAAGTAGGAAACACTGCATCTACTCCGTAAACAATTTCAAAAGGTGACATACCAATTGACTTCTTTTGACTTACCCGATCAGCCCATAGTGCATTTATTAACTTCTTATGCCAGCCCTTCTTGTTTATTTCCAGCAATTTCTTTATAATATTCACAAGGGATTTGTTTGAAGATTCGGCCAGCCCATTACCTTGCGGATCATAAGCGGTTGAATGCCCCAAACTGATGTTATATTTAAAGCAAAAATCAACCAACTTCCTTGATTTAAATGCAGCTGCATTGTCAGTAATCAACTTTTGTGGATAGCCAAAACGTGACAAGATATTATTTTCAAGAAAGGAAATAATTACCAAATCTGTGGCTTGCCGAGTGGGAATGGCTTCAATCCATTTTGTGAAGTAATCTGTAGCTGTCAAGATCCATCGATGCTGCCCGGAAGATGCTGGGTGAATCTCGCCAATAAAATCCAAACCCCATTGCTGAAATGGCGCACTGATTTCCACCGGTTTGAGAGGCAAGGGCTGTAATTTCTGTTTTCCTTGAAAAATTTGACATTCATGACAGCTCTTTACTGCTTTATATACATCTGAAAATAAAGAAGGCCAATAGAAACCAGCTCTCAAAATCTTATTAGCCGTGGTCTTCCAAAATAAGTGACCCCCACAGTCACCCTTATGGAAATCATTTACTGTTGTTTTAGCTTCCTCTTCGACCAAATAGTTTAGCAAGATGCCACCGGGATCTTTCCAATAAAGTGCAGATTTGATGATGCAAAATTTGGCAGCCTTAAGCTTCAATGTTCTAGCTTTGTTTCTAGGCATGCCAGGAGGTGCAGATAAGTTTTGAAGCACATAAACTATATCAGCATACCAAGGAGAAGACACAAAGATATCGGACACATGTAGAACTGAATTCTCTTCATCTTCATCCGACAAGGCAGCAATTAAATTTATATCAAGGACATGAAGGTTTGCCTCAGCCATCAACTTAGCTAGACCTTGGCCTTTAACCAGCTTAGTAGGCTTAATTTCAACATCATATTCTAAGAGTGCAGCAATCCACTTACCCCTTCTTCCTTCCGGTTCCGTTTGCACTAGAACATCCTTCACAGCTGCATTAGGAACATATGCTAGAACATGAGAATTCAATATGTAAACTCGGAAATATTTCAATGCTTTAATCAGGGCCAATGCTTGCTTCTCAATGATATTATAATTCAGCGCTCCATCTCTTATGATACGGCTGAAAAAGGCTATGGGTCTCTCAACTCCATCTCTCTTCTGCATCAACACTGCTGCCAATGTATGCTCAGAGGCAAATGAAAACAAAATAAAATCCTGTGTATAATCCGGGCTAATCAATGTTGGAGCTGAAGATAAGATTACCTTTATCAAATTAAACGATTTCACCGCCCCTTCGGTCCATCTTATTTCGCTGTCCTTCTTTAGCATATTTGTTATTTCTCTAAGATGCTCAGCAAGATTGGGAATGAAACGACGCAGAAAATTCAACTTACCATTGAAGGACTGAATTTCTTTCTTGCTACGGGGCTGCTCCAATTGCTGAATTGCTTTTACTCGTGCAGGGTCTATACGAATGCCATCTTTAGAAATGATATGGCCCAGCAGCTTGCCTTCACTCATAGCAAAAAGACTCTTCTTCGGATTCAATGAGATGCCATATTTTCTGCACTTTTCAAACACCTTAGTCAAATGAAACAAATGCTCTTCATCTGATTTGGAAAACACGGTCAAATCATCAAGATAAACCACTAAGAAGACATCCTTCTCGTTTGCAAAGGCCATGTCCATTGCCCGCTGAAATGTAGCACCCGCGTTTTTCAAACCAAACGGCATCTTGGCATAATGAAATGTACCCCATGGAGTAGTAAATGCTGTCTTGTCACGGTCATCTTCGTGCACCAAAATCTGATTATACCCGGAGTAACCATCAAGCAATGACATTCTGGATGCCCCCACAACCCGCTGCAATATGTGATCCATCTTGGGCAGCGGATAATTGTCCTTTAATGACACTTTGTTCAGATTTCTAAAGTCTATACACAAGCGAATCTCACCGGTTTTCTTCCTCACGGGCACCAAGTTTGAGATCCAATCGGAAAACCGGATTGGCACTATGATCCCGGACTTATACAACCTGTTGACCTCCTTCTCAATCAATGGCAGCAATTTAGGATTAATTCTTCTCAACTTTTGCCGGAAAGGCTTTTTATTTGGCTTTATGGGAATGGTATGCTGAATAATGCTTGTGTCATAAGTTTTCAAATCTGAATAATCCCATGCAAAAACATTAGAATACAGAGACAATAATTTGATATACTCTTTCTTTACCTTAGGCGGCAACGCTTTTGAAAGCTTCACCATCTTTGGATCTGCAGTTGTCCCAAGGTTCACATCTTCAACTCCTTCATCCGTTGGCCTCAAAGTTGGCTTGCGGGTGACATCATCCTGATCAAACAATTCCTCTAAAGGAATCAATCCTTTTGGAATGTGATTGTCTTTGAGCTGCAATACATCCATCTGATTCACTCCTTCAGCTTCCATATCTATTGAGATGTCTTCAAACTTACCCTTAACTTGCAGAAAATCTTCAATTTCTTCGTCATCTTGGAACACTTGCCAACACCTTTGGTTATCTGGAACTGTAGGACGATGCTTCACATATATCTCAAATTTATTGCTGGAATTCATGGGTATTTTCAGATTACTTGCCGCCTTAGCCAATGCATCCGCAACACCATTTTGAATCTGGGGCACACATGTCAAAGTATGTTCAGAAAATCTTTTCAGGATATCTAAAACAACATTTCTATAAGCTCTCATGCGAGGATGTTTGGCCTGAAATTCACCTTTCACTTGCTTGATAACTAGTTCGAAGTCGCCATATACTGCTATTTTCTTTGCCTTTAACTTCAGAAGGATTTTCAAACCAGCAATAAGAGCTTCATATTCTGCCTCATTATTCGAGCAATCAAATGCCAATTTATAAGAACATACCCGTACCTTGCTTGGAACCTGATCTTGGGCTGAGAATGGGCTTCGGATCCATACACCTATGCCAGCACCATCGCTGCCCACTGCACCATCGAAATCCATTGTCCAAAGACCCTCTTCATCATCTTCTAGGTGCTGAAAATCTGATTTTGTTTCATGTTCTGTTTGCTGCCCATTTTGCTGCTCATTTATTTCTGCAATTGGCCTTATGACAGCAGACCTTTCTTCCCTTTCCTTTCTCAAAACTTCTCTGAAATTTTCTGAAATGTCTGGTATGTCTTCTACTTGAACTAACTGACTATCTACCTCATTGAAATTTTCCGCAAACAAAACAAAAGATTCTAAATCTGTTTGTACATAATTTACAGGATGATTCACGGGCTTTTCCTTACTAGTGATCATGTATTTCATCTTCTGTTCCCGATATAACTTCCTCATCTGACCGAAAACTGGAATTGAAGCATATGAAAAATCAAGTTGAATCGTACCTTTGAGTTTGGCTCCCCATGACCTCGACAACAACATGCCAAATCGTGGAGGAATGTCCGCCACCACCACATCCATCAAAACATTCTTTGCTGGAATTTGATCTAGACTCACCACTAAGTCTTTGATCAAACCAATGCATCTTACCCGGCTAGAATCAAACGAATACAAATCATGGTAATTCCTTGTGATGTCAAGCCCCAACTTCTCCATGATTGTTTTCAGCATCAAATTATGTGAAGCTCCCGAGTCAAACATAGCATTGTGCAGCACAAACTCATGCAATCGCAAACTAATATAAAACGGAGGAATGTCACTCTCGAGAGACTCACCATTTTAAACTGGCCCAAAGATTAACTCCGGCTGATCATCTTGTACATTCACCATGTCTAGAATTGGGTCAAAATTCAGCAATTTGGAAATTTGGCCTCGGTAAGTAGCGTTCTTCATAACCTCCGTTAAAGGAATAGGTATCTTCACCTTTGCAATTTCATTCTCCAAACTGAAAACTGGAAACTTCTCACCTTCCTTTGCCGGATTATCTCTCTTCTCAGCTTTATCCTTTGGTGCATTTGATGGCTGGTCCACTTTAGCTGCTGATGATGATGGGATTGTTGAGGGACCAACTATGTCTTTACCTTTTGAAGAAACTGAATCATTTTTCGCTGCAATGTCTTTCTTCTTCTGCACAGGATTAATAGGAATAGTCCGACCTCTCAATTGCCTTTGCTATCCTTACTGAGCTGATAATGCATTCAAGTACCCTCTTTGATATTCTTCAGATTCTTCTTCTAGTATCATATCATTTGAAAAATATAATGCTCATCTTGTGGACAGACGGAATTACTTACCAACTCATCTTCTTCCATGATATATTTAGGCATATCATCAGGGGTAAAGAAATGATTTTCCTCGCCAACATTATCACCCTCATCTTCAGATTCTTGACTAACAAAGTTCTGCTGAAAAGGCGGTTTCATTTGCTGCTGAACTGCTGTGTCTTGTGCCTTTGTTTCACGCTGCTTGATCCTATATTGTTGTTGCTGACCTCTGAAATTTGGGTTACGAATCTGAGGTTCCGGCTTGTCAATTGTGACCCTTTCAAGTAACCTCTTCACCTGTTCAACTGACTGAAGAACCTGATTTGATGTGGATGCTTCCTCCTTGATTGTAACTCGCTTTTCTTCCTTCATCCTTGCCCTTTTGTCATTCAAATTTGCCTCAACGCTGACAGCAATTTTCTGCATGTCCTCCAAGGTAGGGGGATCTCGGTCTCTCAGTGAATAAGCCATCTCCGGATCAAAACCATCCAGGAATTTGAGAAGTGCTGATTTTCTAGATGGCCTCAAATCATCGGGAATAGCATTATAAACTGAATTGAATCTTATTATATAATCTTGAACTGACTCACCTGGATTACGCTTGAGGTTGTTGTATTCGGCATTGATTTGAAGCGGATCCTTTCTGATTTCCCACCGATCCAAGAATTGATTCTGAAGAGCTTCCAAGGTAGTGATGCTGTTAGCTGCCAACCCTCTGAACCATTTTCTTACTTCTCCGGCAAATGTTTGCACGAACAACCGCATGGTAACATCTTCTTCATCTAACTCATATAGATCAAAGAAAGTGGACATTTTATCGATATGTTGTTGTGCTGTAATACTTTGTGGAGTGCCATCAAACATGGGGATTTTACTTTGGTAATCAGCAGGCATATCATGAAGATTAGCAGGCAATGCAAGTGGGGCAAACCGGGCTGCCATTTTTCTAGGTAAGGTAGGTCTTGGAGTAGCAGGCGGGGTAGGTGTAGCAGTATGAGGAGTAAGAGGAGGAGAAGCAGTATGTGAAGCTGAAGGCGAAACAACTGTAGATGGAGGATGAGTAACTATGGGAGAGATAACAATGAAAGGAGGATTTGTCTGTTCATGCGCCGTGATAGAAGATCCAATATGACCAGAGATATTTTCAAGGAAATCAGCAAGAGTAGTAGCTTGTACACGTGACTGAAGATTTCTCAAAATGAAGTTTTCAACTAATTTGTTATGCCTCTCAAATTCAATAGCAGCTGCAAAATCAGGATTAGGAACTAGAGTTGCAAGTGCACTTTCAGATTTAGTTTTGAACAGAGACAACTCAAAGCTTTCGTCAAAATCTAAATCTTCAAGATACTCAAAAATAGCTGGGCATGAATGAGATCTGAAAAGGGGTTTAGGAGCTGTAGCCAGCTTGTTTTCTCAGAATAACTAGGAAAGAAAAAGCGTTTCAGCCTGTGAAAACTCTCAACCTATCATCCACGGCTCAGAGTTAACAAATACATGGGGATAAGATGTCAAAGCAGCGCTATATTCACAAGCTCACGGAGATTGACTGAAGCAGCGTTTATCTACTTGCGCTGATGTAAAACAAGAGCGTTTTCGAAGGCTACCTGGCGTAACTTCAGGCTCCGTCTAAGACCTATGAAATAACACGTCAATGAACAAAAGATCAGTTTGTTCTCTCCAGTATGGTCGCCAGTATGTTAGCGCTTGAAATTTCACCTCAGGCTGAAAAGGCAAATCTCAAAAGCTACATCAAACCATTCAGCCTCGTAGCTAGCCCTACGGGGCAGGAGAAGGCTCTCTCCGGTCAATCTCGGTAAATTTTCAATAGGAAGAGATGACCAATCAAGGTAACACTGATATTAGGCTAGTAAACTGATTTGAAGGTTGATTTGGGGTTTTTGGGGTTTTTGGTGGCAAATTGAGGAGCTGCAATTTAGGGTGCGGGGATTTGACGCAGTTTTTGCAGGGGGGTCTTTGGGGCAAGGTAGGAACCTGTATTGATGTCTTTAACTGAAATGGATGATAAGGAGGAAAGATAAGAAGGCTAAAGAGAGCAAACAATGGATTTGAATTCCCTTTAGACAGTAGAAAACATTGAAATTAAACAAATTTAAAAGCAGAGCATGGCTAGCATGAATTCATACTTTATCACTTCATTTGTTTAATATGCAGCAGTATAGAAAGGAAATGAATCACATAACAAATATTAAAATAACATGTAGAAACACACCATCAACACATGAGTCCACAAGAATCCCAATGATGACTGCAAAACCCTGGTCTTCCTTAGCCAAAAATTGCAGAGATACAAGTGAAATATACAATGATAGCTTCTCCCTCAAGAGTCCAACCATGAAAATGAGCATGAAAGTACATAATATAGATGATATAACCTCTTCCCCCACCTCTAGGGGTCGAGCTCATCCTTCTAGGAGCTGTTTGAACCACTTCTAAACTAAGCACTACAAAATAGGCAGTCAAAACAACTTGCCTCTAAAAACTTGGAAACCAGTTCATACAGTCAAATTTACTCTTTTACATGAGAGAAACTTCTAGAGGAGTAAAAAAAGAGTAAAAGTACCCAAAAAGTGCCACAAGTACAGTCAAAAGGATCATCATCGACCTCAGCAAGTCAAACTGGTGCTAATCTGCAAATTCTGGGCTAAACTGGTCAAATCTGGCCAAATCTGCTCAACGGGTCACGCACTTTGGAGCCCTGTTTGGAGGCCTTCCCGGTGTCAGAATTAGGTGTAGGATAGCTCGTTGGAAAGGTCTCTGAGTCTACGCTCCAACCCAACTGGAATTTTTGGATTTGGAGGTCATTTGCCTAGCCAAAAGTCAATTCTCCCAAGACTACTTCTGCAGCTCCAAAAAGGGGCAGAAAGTCAAAATTTGACTGTATTTTGACCTTTTGGAGGCCCAAAACTCCATAAACACTCAAGGTAATGGATGGGCATATGTAACTTTGCATAAAACATCCACCAATGCTGAGTTTCCGCAAAACGGAGCTACGATGACAAAGGGTCTCACCGGGGGTGAGACCCGTTGAGAAGCCAAAACCTGTAAATTGCCCAAAAATGCCAAAAATGAGCCAAAACTTCCAAAAATTTTTGTGCTTGGTGCTATGGAGAGGCTAGTGAGTGTCATGATGAGTGAGAGAAGCCTCGGCTAAGATGCGGAGTGGGTTGGCCTTCTTCTTCCTCCTAAGAGCCTCGGTCAATCTTCTTTGGAACACTTTCATCTTTGCTTTACAAACGTGCATCCTAGCCCAATAGTGGTTTTTCATGTTCCTTAGCAGCCTTTTGTCTTGGTTGGCCTTAGCCAACAGCCTCTCCAAGTGGGCATTCTCCTGAATAAGCAAAGACTCCCGGTCAACAGGCAATGGATCACCGGGCCTCCTACGGTTTAGGACTCGATCACTTCGAATCCTCCAAATCTCATCAAGGGCCTTCTCCTCCTCCAGCTGAGTGTTCCACTGCTCTAAATATGTGATGGTCCACTGAGCACCCTCAAGTCTCCACTGCAAAGTCTCATTCTCGGCCCTGAGCTACTGAATGATCTCCTTTGCCTCCTGGCTAGGAGAACTAACCCCAAGATCGATCACTGGATCCTCATGAACCATGGGCTCTTTGCCCCTCTGCAATACATCTGCTGGTGAAGAAAACGAGGCCCCTTCCACATGCTGTGGAGATAACACTCGTTGCTCTGACGATGAAGGCGAGACCCCTTCCACCTGCTGTGGAGATAATACTCGCCTAGCTGCTGCAAATAAGGCCCTTGGGCCTTTCTGATAGGTGACCATAGGATTAGAGCTGACATTTCGGGTGATGGGAGCATCAGGCTGCTGTGATGGTCCTCCCTCCTCATGAATAGCCTCCTGATGTGGCTGAGGTGGCACTGTGAAAAACTCACGGGAGATGAACTCCTCCCACGAGATGCCCTTCTGTGTCATCTGATGCAAAACAATGAGCTGAATCAAACCATAGTGACAAAGACTCCTGTACTGCTGGGCCGGGGTCTTCCTCTGCAACATGGGTACCATCCTCTGAATGTTCTGAAACAGGAAGACCGGGAGGTTCATCATCCTCACCCGGGTAAAATGCATCAACAGGCGAATGTGATATGAATACACCTGTGAAAATCTGCCCTCACATGTGAAATAATGCATGATGAGTCTCATGAGGGGGGCATACTCACTCCGAAGAAATCTGAATGGGAAAACACCCGTCAATAGTCTCACAAATGCTGGCCGGACATAGGGCTCAAAGTGAACAAAATCAAGAAGTCTGCGCTTCGACCACACCTCACCCACATTTGGTATACCTGTAGCCTCTGAGATCACCTCAGGTGTCAATATGAAATTCACCCCTGCAAGAGAGACATGTCCATCATGGAGGTGTAAGACAAATAAGCGGGCCAACTCTCTATGATGCTGAATCTGAGAGAGCCTCTCACAAAACTGGTAGCATGACATATACTGGAAACAACTCAGTGCCAAAGGACAAGCCTGTAACTCTGCCAGTGAAGTAGGCTCCTCCCTCTTATGGTGACCTCCCTTACCCCCTCTACGAGGCCTCCTCTGTTCCTCAATCTCTGTAGATGATGAATGGTCATCACCTTGCTCATAAGTCTCGGTATCTGACATAGTTTTGGAGCAAGGTGGGCAAACTGAAGGACAAATTGAACTGCTGCCTCTGCCTGCAAAAATACTGAACTCTATGCTGTTTCAAGGGGAAAAACATGAGGGGAATGTTAGGGGAGGGAATTTCTGAACAAGGAATGGAAATATTTGATAATAACAGGGAATTTTCAAGGGAAACTTTACACATTGTCATGCATATAGGAACAGATTTAACATCGGGAAATCATTTGCAAAGAACATCTCATATGGGACAAAACATGTATAATAATGAACATGTAAGAGGATACAGAGATCAATAGGGGCATAGGGACACCATACACCAAATTCACTTAGGAGTTCATGTGTGTTATAGGGCAGATTCTGCTCTTTTTGTTCTTTAAGGGTTACATGCACATTAAGGAGTACATACTCATCATTTTCACATCAAGGGAAAGTGTTTCATGTACAAGGGGACGTCAAGGATATATAAGGGTTTGTACATGCTTTTAGATATACAGCACATTAAATTTACATGACTCTCTTCTGTCTTTACAATGTATCTTTTCTTTTTTTTTTTTTTTTAGTTTTTGCATGTGTATGGTAGAGGGAATTAGGGTTTGAGTGCTTGTGAGAGGGGTAGGGTTTATAACTTAGGGATGGTGGTAGGGCAACATTTTATGTGCAAATGAAATAGGACAGAGATGCAAGCATGATTATTAATAACAGAGGGGAAAAAGGAAGGGATCAATGGGACAATAAACACTTGAAACAGTCACAAAACCCTAGCATTTTACAAACATTAGCAACAGCCATATTAATCCATTCACTTGCAAATTTAAATGATAAAACCATGACACACATCATTATTTTCACCATCCATATCAACATTCATGAATTGAGTGCCTACCTCGATCGATTTAGCAAGTTTGAAGAGGAATGAGGGAATTTGTTTGCAGTTTTGGAAGCTGGCAGACGAACGGGTCGCGCACACCCCTGGACGGGTCGCGCACAGCTCGACGGGTCACGCCCGTTGTGTTTTCGCACTGCCAGAAGCTGCTGGACGGGTCGCGCACCGCCCAACAGGTCGCGCACAAGCCTGGACGGGTCGCGCACCTGGAAACTGCCCGAAACACTTGTATCTTCGCCTTCTTCAACTTGCACTCTCTCACAATCACTCTTAGAAGCTCGAAATGCACAATGAAAGTTAAAGGAGGGAGAATTACCTTTTATAATCTCACTTTTGAAAAAATTTCATCCAAAACCCACTTTATAAAATCTATTTTGTCACTTTTTAAAAACACTGATTTTCTTGGTTTCCTTTATCCTGAAGTTGACTTTTTGAGTGCTTTCACCTGATTCTTTTTGCAGGGAGATCATCTGAAGGACTGTGGCAAGGGGACCAGGGTTGTTGCTGCCTTTCTGAAGATTTCTTGGACACTTATTCTTTTTACAAAAATTATCATGACCTTGGCTTTAAAAACAGGGTTTTTAAGTCCAAGGTTAAAAATGAGCTATACATGATGAAAATTTCAAAGGAACATGTTTACCATCCTCCCTCTGGCTTGCTGGTCACTCAAGGACTCTGAGAAACATGACCTTGCTAACCTTGCTAAGACAACTGACCAAAACCCTAGACCTAGAATTTTGACATTAAGAGCAAACAAGAGCATTTTGACAAACTCAATGACCTGATATGACCTGATCCAACTAAGCCAAAAGGGATATGAACAGACCAGCTCCTCCATCAGGGTTATGGCATGCCTAACGGGATGCAAATTTTGACACTGATGAGACACCTACCAATGCAAATGCAAAGAGCTTTGATCACTGATGGAGGGCTTTCAAGACCGACACTAACAGGCACAACCTTTCAACACACCATGGACATCACTTTTCGTGGACTTATCAGACAAAGTGTAGTGGTATACCTCAATGACGTGATTATGTTCTCAAGGAAATGTGAGGACTACATATGCCATCTGAAGAAAAAAAAATTAGTGATGCTACAAATACAGAATTTTCTTGAATCCCAAAAAGAGTGTATTTGCATTGTCTGAGGGGAATCTTCTTAGACACATCATTTCTAAAAACGGGATCAAGGCTGATCCGAACTGGATTTGGACTATTACATAGATCCCTCACCCAGCCAAAAATAAATCCATGCAATCCTTCTTGGGCAAGATAAAATTCCTCTGGAAGTTCATCTCGGATTATGCGCAGATAATCAAACCCATGCAGGACATGATTAAGAAGGATGCAGTCTATAGTTGGGACAAGAGGAAAAAGTACGCATTCACTTGTATCAAGTAGGTTATTGTAGAAGCGCCTGCACTCTACAATGCAGATTTCAAAAAGGACTTCCTGTTATATACCTTTGCCTTCGATAATTCATTTGCTGTATTACTCACTCAAAAGGATGAGATGAACGATAAACGTCCCATCTCCTTCATGAGCGCAAGCATGCAGGACCAAAAATCAACTACCCCACCATTGACAAACAAGCATATGCATTTTACAAGGTGTTGAAACATTTCAGACCCTACTTGCTAAAGAAACATTGCATAGTCTACATCCCTCACCCAGTAGTCAACACACTCCTTGTATAGCAATAATTGAGTGAACAATGTCCAAACTGGATGACAATCTTGCAAGAATATGATCTTGACATCAAGCCAGTACACATGGTCAAAGTTCATGGGCTCTACAGACTCGCAGCCGAAGCAGTACATGCACCAAAGGAGGAATAAGATCTTGCCGGTTGGCGACAAGAAGTTGAAATGTATGTAGTGCGAGCAACACCCACTGAAGATGGAAATTATTGGTACACATATTTGTGCTAGTGCTTTGAGCACAACACCATACCCTCTCACTTTTCCATCAAAGAGAAGAGGGCTTTGCACCTCAAAGATTTAGCACATCAGTCAGTTCATGGAGTGCTTTACAAGAAGCACCACAATGAAGTTTTTCTCAGGTGCATGGAGGCACATGAATCAGAGGAGGTACTACAATATTTGCATGATAGACCCGTCTGGGGTCATTTTGTGGGAAACACCACTACGCACAAAGTTATGCGAGCCAGTTTCTATTGGCCCACATTATTCAAGGATTCACATCCTTATGCCTACAAGTGCCCAGTCTGTCAGCGATGCACCGACAGAACACGAAGGTCAACAACCCCACTACATCCTGTTGTAGTGACTGAACTGTTCCAACAATGGGGGCTAGACATCATTGGGGAATTTTTCCTACATTCCTCAAAACAACACCGCTACATTCTAGCAGCAGCTAATTAATTCATATGGTGGACAGAAGCAGTTCCTGTCAAACAAGTGAATGACCAGAACATCATCAGCTTCCTCCCACAGAACATCATCTCATGCTTCGGCATTCTGGTATCACTTGTTTTTTATAATGCAACATACTTTTCATCTTTGAAACTTTATGATTTTGCATTACAAAATGGTATTATGCTGAAACACCCATCTAACTACTACGCACAGGGAAACAGTCTCATAGAATCCACAAACAAAAACCTTATTTGCATAATAAAAAATACAGTTTACTCTGAGCAACACAACTAGAATTTCACCCTGACAAATGCATTATGGGTTGACTGTGTAACACCCAAACCTTCTATAAATACCTCATCATACTCCCTAGCCTATGGTAAAGAAGTCATCCTTCCACCCAATATCTACTTGCCTGCACTTCATCTATCTCAAGAATCACAAGGCAAGCCTTTCCAGCTAGTTCAGTGTAGGATGGATACACTCCACAAGCTTCAGGAAGAAAGGATGAAAGCAAAAAAAAAAATTACACTCCACCATAACTGTATCAAGAGATGGTTCGATAAGAAGTCTACAGGGAAAACTAACTTCTTTGTTAGTGACTTGGTCTTGAAATGGGATAAATGCCATGAAGACAAAGGCAAGCATACGAAGTTCCAGTCCCTATGGATTGGTCCATACATAGTCCATGAAAAGCTTGGCCCACACACATACCATCTGCAATCACTTGACGGGAGGATTGAAAACCTTCCTGTCAACATCCAAGATCTCAAACACTACTTTCAATAGGCCAAGCCACACCCCACGCCATGTACATAGCCTGCTTGCTACTTGTTGTTTTTGTTTTGCTTGATTATCTTACTATTTTTGTTTTTGTGTTGTTTGGTTTGCTTAATACCTTACTATTTTTGGTCTACAAAAATGAGTGCTGCCATCTACTGATTTCTGGATTTTGATTGAGTATGCGACAGAGATATGAAGAGACTTGTGACATTGTAGCACTTGGCCAGTCTTGTGTATGTCTTCTTTGTTCTTGGTTATAACCTTCAGCCGATGAAGTCTTGACGGAAAATATGAGTTGTCTACAAGGGGAGGTTTGGTCCAACCATGAACCTGTGTCCTCACTCGGAAGCCCCATCCTATACTCAGGCTTCTACTCTATGTGTCCAATCTCATATAACTAGTAGAAATCGTGAAGGGGGAAATCTAAACGAGAAAACCTATGTAAGAGGTCTTACATGCTTCTTTGAAGGAAAAATTTCTTCTGCTCTCAATAAGTCGGGATCCCTCTTTCACCCCAAAAATAAATAAGTGACTATGAACGGTCCTCTTGAAAAAATACAAATGCAAAAGAAGAGAAAGGCTTCTTGTGTAGAGATGTGAAGCATGCAACTCCAACAGGATATTGACCAGGCTCGCTGGCAGTGGAGAAATGCATGTGTTCCTACATGAATTCATTGGGGTACTGTCTAGGCCTGCAGGTAGTGAAACAACACCAAGATGAAAAGTTATACTTTGAAAATATTCAACTCACGAGACAAACTTCCCCTCCCGATTTTGAAACACTATGATCAAGCTAAACTTTTGTTGTGTTTGACTGAGTTGGAAAAAGGTGAACCATGTCTGTCCATAGGGTAAGTGGGGAAGACAAAGTAACCTTCAGAGCGATTTAATACTCCCCAAAAGACCAAGGCCCCTATGTTGTCAAAGAACCAAAATAGAGAAATTGGAGTTCTACTAGTGTGTCGCCAAGAGTTGTAGTGGTTGTAACACCCTCCAAACTTTTTGCCCGCGTCCAATTTCAAAGCCTCCTTGCTTGTTTTACTTGATGTTTGCACACACTCGAGTTCACCCTATGAGCTCATGTGAGTCTTTTCACCCACGTTTCTTAACCGTTCAACAGGAAAATTTTGCAGGTGGGTAACAATGTCTCACTTGCGACCATGTTCTATTCATACACAAGGTCTTCACTTCATGTGTACATTTTGTGCTCACCATGTAAACATCCATCAAGATCACACACGAAGTGGTATGCGTTGTCATGAAAGCATCATTGCAGTTGTCCACTGATCAATCAAAAGCGTCTCACTTGTCCACTTGCACCATCGGTTAGTCATGTTGATCATGTGTGCTTGGATGATTTGAGTCGTCTTTTCATCAAGTCATGTAAGTGTTTGTCTGCAAGTTCGTGTATGCACCTTTCCACTCACTCACACACTTAGACATCTTGTTGAAGTTCTGACAACTATATCACCCTCTAACAACTGGGCCTTCACCCCGCCGTCGACTTGATTGACTGTCACCTAGAACAGCATAGAAGCACCCAACAATTCATTTCAAATTGTGTTTCCCACAAAATAATCAATCAATGCTCTTGTTGGTAAACTAGAGAGTTTGACCCGGCAGTTACCCCGGGACTGACTCCCCTCAAAAATTTTATAGATGTCGCAGACCATGCCCGCTCTACTAAAGAGAAAATTGTGCAAATAGGCTGGATAGACACCCAATGCCTTCCTTGTCTCCCTCAGAAAATTGCGCAATTTTTCTAGCCAGCCCACCAGTCAGTCGGCTGGTTGCTCACCCAAAAAACTGTGCATATTTCATGAGCAAGCCCTCTGTTGCCCAACTATCTAATTAGCTCAGAAACTGTGCAGAGGTGATTAGCAGGCCAGCCTCCTAGCATCAACACAATTTTTCCCACCAGCATCTCCTGGCAACCTGCTATCAGTTCCCTCCAAGAATTGCGCAATTTTTGCTACCAAGGTCCCAGTAGCCTACTGCCAATTCCCTCTAGGAATTGTGCAGATTTTGCTTCCAAGGTCTTTGTAGCCTGTTGCCAGTTCCCTCCAGGAATTGCGTAGTTTTTTTTTCCAGGTTCCCGTTCCCCACTCCTTACATAAATTGCACGTGTTTTGTCTACTCAGCCTTCCCACAACCCATACTGCTCCTCCCAAAAATTGCGTAGATTTGTCCTCCACACGAGCCAGATCCCACAGACAGTCACTGTTAATCTAGATTTCCCATCACCATATCTTAGTGACTTCTGCGCAATTTTCACTAGCAGTGCCTGGAGCCTCCATCCTAGCTCAAAGCTTGCCTTGTACAGTTTCGTAACCTTGTCTTCTCTCATAGTTTCTTGCATCCAAAATGATCATGCATCATGGTAGACTAGGAGGTTTATGGATTTGGTGTCATCTCATCATGAGTCAATATAGATATAGGTACGCAAAAAAATGTGGTGCGACAATGGATGGGATTAACAAGGGGAGTACGTGTAGGAGGACCTATTCATGAATGGATGACCAAACGATGCATGCAAAGAGATGTATTCGTGAACGGACGATCATGAAAATATGTGTTCATGGATGGGCAAACATGCGAAGTTTTACTTGTAGACAGATGATCGGATGAACATGCACTTTTCACGAATGGATGAACCTGTCGGGCATGCCAACATACAAGAAAGGAGAAATGTGTGAATGCAACATCAAGCGAACCCAACGACCATCGAAGACTCTACGCACTTTGCGATGTAGAGATGAAGCTATGACACACCATGAGGAAATCCATCACCCAGCAACACTGCAGATCGACATGCACACCAGCAGCAACACGAATGTACTAGCACTGTCATGTTGAGTCTTGTCATGAGTCATGTCGTCCACATCTCTATTGTGGGCCATACTGTTAATCAATGTAATGTAACATGGAAGTCCAAGAGACCCACTTTTCATATGAAGAGTCATGTAAAGTTGAAAGGTCATGGAAGTCAAACAGTCATGAGGGAAGTGAAACAACCACAAGGGGCAGTTTCACCCTTGGCTATAAATACCCCCTCATTTGTACATGGTTAATGGTCAATTTCGATCCTTTCGGTATGCATTGCCAACACCTTCATTTTTGGGATGACATCTCCTATTTGATCTGGAGAAGTGAGAATCATCAGAATGAATAGAGCAGATGGTCTAACCGCGGAACTTCTTCTTTTTCATTACTTCCATGGTCATGCCTCGTGGCATGACAACACCTATACTATTGAAATGGTTAGTCGGTAGAGATGTTCGCACAGGTGCTCCTTCTTCCAGTGGCACTATAATCCCTATTCCTACATCTCTTTTCACCTTGGCTCCTCCCACATAGCCTTGAAAGTCTATAATGTTTTCTTTGAGGAGTAAGTAGTGGCTCCAATGCCCCACCCACGAGGTTTGTGATGTATGGTGTATAAATATGTCTTGGAACTTTTGATTAATTCAGAAGCATGCTGATAGGCCAACACGTTTTCACACATTGTTGTAACTATTTGCAATATTATTCTTGAACACTTGTAATGCATGTTGCTTTAACCCGTGTTTAACACTTGGATTCATTCAATTCTTCTAATACATATATATATTAATGAAAATGTGTTGTATATGATGTTAACATTGTCTTGCCCATGTTGGTCACCTCCGGGACATGAGATAGAACCTTTCATGTAAACTTGCTATAATGACCATCACACTCATGCAAATTTCTCGTTGAGTACTGTACATGCTATCTTCCCTTGTGTGTTGTGACTACGACATTCGTGTGGATTCCTCCTCTAGAAACTGTGCACATCCTATTGTGTTGTATGTTCCTGACAGAGTTGGGATTCCTCCCATCCGACTTGGGAATCACTCGCACCCTTCCTCTCTTCGGTGAAAGAACCTTGACACAAGTAACACTATTAATCACCAAGCACGTGAACCTCACTACTTGAAGACAAATTAGATCACTCTCTTGTGCTGACAAGAAAGAACTAAGGCAAACATTTAAGATAATGGCAATCGGGCCATCATACCGAATGGGACTCCCACACCAAACGGTGTGAGGTCTAGTTGGGACTTCATACCGGGGTAATCCCCTAAATGTTGGCAGGTCCAACACCGTCAACATGCCCATACCCAATCTGAAAAGCAGTCTTGTAAGTGTTCATTTCTTTGATGTGTACCTAATGGTATTTTGATCTCAAGTCAACATTCAAGAACATTGCTTCTCCCTTCAACTGGTTGAACAAGTCATCAATACTTGACAATGGATACCTATTCTTATCATTACCTTGTTTGACTACTTGTAATAAATTCCCAACCTAAGAGTACCATCCTTTTTCTTCACAAACAATACCAATGCACCCCACAATGACACAGTTGGCCTCATGTACCCCTTGTCAAGAGTTTCCTTCAACTGCAACTTTAGTTCAACTAACTCTGGTGTGTTAATATTGTATGGTTTCTTTGATGCTGGTGTTGTCCCTAGCACCAACTCAATAAAAAATTCCACTTCCCTATGGGGTGGTAACTCTGGAATATTTGTTGGAAACATATCCTAGAATTGCTATAAAACTGGATACTTCTTCAAGACATAGGCATCCTCAACTTCCTTACCTTTATCATGGGAAATATGTACTATACATAACATATGCCCTTTCTTGTGTCTGCACGTTTCTTTCATAGTTGTAACCATTCTCACTGACATTGCCTTCTTCTTACTCTGCAAGATTGTTTGTTCCCCATTGTCATCCAATCACTTAATATCCTTGTCATAACAATCCACCTTGGTCCTATAAACATACAACCATTCCATACCCACCAACATACTATATGATCCCATTGGAAGTACATTCAAATGTGTTGATGTAGGCATACCATTCAATTCAAATGCACAATACATTACCCAGTGATGAACTCTTTTCTTTGTACATGTAACCACTACACTAACCAATACTTTGCATGCACTTCCTTACTCAAACCACACTTATCAACCAAGTCATTATTAACATAACTATAATTAGATCCAGGGTCAATCAAATTAGAAACAACTTGATCACAAAGATTACCATCCATCTCGATAATGGATGTTTGATGATCAACCCACCTATTATCTAGCACTGCATAAATTTGAAGAATACGTTGTCCAACATCCCCCATTGTTTGTGCTTCCTAATAACTATAAATCTGCAGTCTGCCACCCTGATGTTGTAGACAATCTCTCTGGACATGATCCTTGCCACATGTCCAACAATTGAAAAGGTTTCTAGTGTGCACCCTTGTTCTACTCCTCTGACTGAAATCCTTGCCCTTTGTTAGATGCATTGAACTTGTTAGGTGGTGCTTCATTCTCCTTATTACCTATGTCCTGAGGTATTGTTCACTTCTTATCCCATTTCCTTTATTCTATGCATTACCTCTCTAATCCTACCTAGTCTCATATCTATGATTTGATTTCTCATAACGATGATTTAGCTTCCTGATGGCTTCCTCTAATGTTCTATGCTCATCAAGCTCAATCATGTATTTGAATGCTACTAGAAACCCACTGATGAATTTCTGAATCTTCGCTTTCTCCTCCTTCAAATAAGGCAAATTTCTCAAAACTCCAAGAATATTCTAGTGTACTCCTCATCGGTCATGGATCCCATCTTTAGCTCATAGAATTCCTTTTCCCTATCATCATAGTAACTCTCAGAGAGATAGTTCTTCTTGAAAAGGCTCTCTAACTCACTCCAACTTAACTCCTCTGCAAGAATACCTCTTAAATTCTTTACATCTTCCCACCAAATGTTTTCTTTACCTTTAAGATTGAAATTATTTATTTTGGCCTTCATGTTATCTGAGTAATCATGCAACCAAAGAACTTAATCATCCCAAGTAACCACAATTCTACATCCTATGACTTATTCATTTCTCCATTAAATGTGGGTGGCTTGGCTTTCTTGAACTCGTCTAGAAAATATCCCTTGTCATTCCTCCTATAAGGATGATAGCGATGATGAATGTCCAAAGCATAACTAGATTAAATCCCATTTCCATTACCTCGTCTATAAGGTCTATCCAAGAAACTTCCATCTCTAGTTGTGTCATCTCTATCCAACCTGTGCCCACCATGTGACCTGCTACCATATGCTCCATTAGTCCTATCCTCCTTCCCATGATTGATTTTAGGAGGTCCTTGTCTTCGTAAGTCTAACAAGCTCTACATCTTATTTGGATTAACCTCTACTTTTTTTCTTGTGCCTTGACAATTCTCTCTTGTGATTGAATGATTCTATCATTATCTTCTTAATCTTATTTTTTCCTTCAATCTTCTTAGAGGTTCTGCTATGTGAGGGGATTACTCATCACCATGTTTCTCATATGATCTATAGGGATAATCTCGTGAACTGTAGTCTACCATCTTGCTAGTCATCTTTGATCTTCTTCCTACAAGTATATCATGTAAGCTAAACCAAAACATAAGCATAAGCAACATACCTCAGTATAGCACAGGGGAGGATATCTCATCTATAAGATCAACCAAATTAACATGATACACGTATAATCATAATCACGAGAGTATATAGACATAATCTTAATCATTATCCTAGTTACCATGCATAATTATACAATTATAACACTAAATAGGTACAATGCATAACAAACATATGGGCAACCCACATGCATTAACAATAGATATAAACATTGTCATGCATTTATGGTGAACACGTCCCAACAACAACCTCATCAACTTATGCATGGAAATAAGATAGAAATGGTGCCCCTTACCATGCATACATAACAAACACATAAAACATAAGCATAATGAACATATATGTAATTGACATGTACACATGAAAACGCATTCATTCAAAGAGAAAGGGAAACTAGACATTACCCAAGGAGAATGGAACCATGCTCTGATACCACCTTGTAACACCCTCCTCCCACATTTACCCAATCTAATCGGTCCATCAGGGTAAACATGTGATTAAATGTTACTGTGATATGATTCAACTCCCCAAGTACAGTTAAGGAATCGAATTGATGAAACAAGGCCAATCTAAAATTCCTCAGATGTTATAAAACCTTCATGAGCCCACTAACCCTTCCAAGTGACCAACCCCTGAGACATCTTGTTGTTTGACTAAACTAGAGCCCAAGTCGCATAGATCACAATCTCTCCATGAGAATGAAACCCTGTAGTCACATGCACAAGCCTATATCGATGAGACTACAAACTTTTCCAGACAGTATTATGCCAAAGACCCCGGATTCTAAGCCACTTTTTCAAGGCCAAGACTCAGGCCTCTCCCAAAAACTTCATGAAACTTCTAGAAATGATCAAAAATAATGAAACAAAGTTACTAATACAAACACTTTAACAAGGACCTGACCTAGCCCCTTCTAGCCATAATAAGAATATTGCCAAACATATCATAACCATGCAATATACAGTTCATAATTAAACATATGAGCATAGGGGTCTTTGATCTATTTTTGTATGGTTAGTTTTTTTGTGCTAATAAAAATTACAAATTTATAAACATGTGCTTTCTTATTGCTTCTTGTGCTGAGGTTTCAATAGCTATTTGTGCATACAACCAGTTAAATTTCCTTAAGTTTAAAGTGACATTCATGAGAAAAATAGCTTCAAAAACAAATATTGAACATCAAACATTCAGAGTGCAGCAAACCATCAAAGAGACACATTAACATAGTGTTTTGACGGATTTCACCCCTCCAATGCTACATCTCCTTGGTCCAGCATCCATGGCTTGGGCCTCTGTATTATCTCAATGTGGCAAAATGTTGTTTTACAAAGCTCTATGGCTCGTGATACCTACACCAATGTGTTCAAAATGTCCAAGTTAGCCAAGAATGCCTCTTTCTGAGCTCAATTTGGTCATAAATTGACTTCTCTATGGCTTTGTCAGTCTTTTCCTAGAAAAACTCTGCTAAATCTGGAGGCAGGCCTGAATTTGGGGGCACCGCCAAACTTAACGCCAGTTTAACTTGTAGTTAATTAAGGCTTAAACTGCACTTAATTAATTTTAAAATGGGATTAGCGCTAACATAAACCATAACCTCTGGCTGTTTAATAAACTATTCACATGCGATGTTTACATCGCATTAACCATCATCGTTATGGTCCATTGGAACCGTTGGAGTTGATCATTAGAGTTATGGTGAATGTTCACATGGTAATTGTTAATCGTCGGAGTGGTGGGTTGTATAGCCATAAGATAAACATAACCATAACCGCTTGTGGTTTGTTGTGTTGTGTTCACATGGGGGGAGGGTTGGCCCTCCCCTAACCGCCACCCTCCAAACCATTACATGTTAAGTAGATGCAGAGAATAGTTAATGTAAGAACTACCTAGTACCATAGGCAGTTAAGGTGTGACAATGGTATACCAGAGGTCGCGGGTTTGACTTGACCTCCAACCAAAAAAAAATTCCATTATTATACCACCAACCCAACCTTTGGGAGGTGCCACGTGGCATTCTTCCATTGGTCCAAAAATCTACCAATAGAAACACACCAACTGATCAAGGTGGATCTTGGCGGCCACCTGCCAAGTCCACCTGGACCCCCACCATTGTTTCTCTTGCATTTTTAGTTTCCTTAATTGTAGCATAACTTACTATTTTTAGCATTTTTTTGGGTCCTGAACTTCTGAAGCCATTTTGAGGCCCTAAATGACGATTTTTGGGAAATTTGGGGCAACATGGGTCCATGGACACATGTTGCCTCCCAAAGTGGTAGTGGTCAGGTAGATCTTTCTAACGATCTATTGTACGCGTCAAACGAAGATCGTATGCCAAAGTTACGACCCCGGGAAGTTGATGTACCAATTTACCCAAACGGGGCCTATAGTTTGGCGTTTCATCTTCTAGGGTTATATTTTGGAATGTTAAGGGTTTTCCATTGTTTCTCAATAATAAATAGGCCTTCGAGCCTCATTGTAAGACAGTTCAAAGGCATGTAGCCTCCACATCTCTTCTCAGAGATAAGCTACCATCGCCCTAGCTGGTTTATTTCCATTATTGTTTGTAAGCATATTTCAGTATTTTACATTAATGAAGTGAAGTATTATTTCTGCTGCATATCTATGTTTATGGTTATCTTTGTGTTTTATTGTGTTCCTGTTTAAATTCAGATCGATGGTATCAGAGCAGTTTGATTTTTCTCTGTTTTTCTTTGCATGTCCCCAACGAGGTCGGGATATAAGGAATTAGGGCTTGAACTGGTCGAACCTTTGCGAGACCTGTTATCACTCAGGTTGTCCCCTGGCTCCAACGGGATACGGCCGAGGTAACCACAAACCAATCTTTGGATTGCAGGTCCTAGCCTACCTGCAATCAGAGAGGGCTCTCTCTTTATAATTTAGCTTTGTTTTGGGGTGATTTTAGGCTAGTTATGATGTGCATGAGTTTGTTTTAAGTTTGGTGGGATGGATGATGTTTTCAAACAGAGTTGGCATGCAAAGTGTAAGAAGTTTCGAACCATTGGGCATGGATTCAAGGATTATGGGCTGCTGGATGTGATTTCTTTGGTAAAGAGAGGAATACAAAGAAGGATAGCTACACATGGAACAATCTTCAAAGCTGGAATTAAGATGAAATGGAGGTCAGGGAATGAAAGGCAATTAAGAATCTTTCATTACTCTAATAGAGGGAAAGTGAATGATTATGACCAAGAAGCAATTAAGGTTTTCTTAGCATATAATCAAGATGCAAAAACTAGGGAAATAGGAGCAATTAAGTATTCACTGCTTATGCTAATTTTGAAGAAAAACATAGAAAAATCACAGAAATTGAGCACATAGTACAACAAAGTAAATTCTGGGCTATTCTTTCTTTCTGCAATTTAGAATATGACATGTAGATGGTATAGTAAACATATAAACTAAAAACACAGGTGAGAAAGACTTATTGATCCATGAGATAGCACGAGAATTCTGTAGTATGTTCTTATGCCATCAAATCCTCAACCAGTGAGCTCATAAGCAAAGCATTCCAACAATATTTGTTCATGAAAGTTCTCAAGTTACAGCGCAAGTCCAGAATGAGATTTATCAGCCAACCAACCCTTTAAACATTGCTTGGGGAGGTATTTATAAGAGAAAATATGTACAAACAAGATCTGATAAAGATATGAGAAAAAATATCTAAGATAACCTAACTTAAACTGAAAGTAATGTAAAAATATCTAGCTACTGCTGCGTTGGAGGCAGCTCCATCAAAACTTGGCTTAAAGGCGTCCTTGGTAGCTGTGTGCCGTCCATTCTACAATAATTGTTCCTTGGTCTCTGATCCACTGCTCTTAGGTGGCTCTGGTTCTCATTAACTCTGATCTGATATAGGGAGGGGAAAATCATGGGATTATATAGTAAAGTTAGGAGTTAGTATGAGTTTTGATAAGAAAGCACTAAGTATAAGAAACTTAGGCCTTAAAAGGGAAAAAGGACTTATACCAGAACCATTTATGGAATGAGATGAATAATAGCAGTGATATTAAGCAAATCTTAATATCTCTGGGGGAAGTTAGTAAATGATTTGGGGAAAGGATGAAGGGGAATTTAGACATGCCTCGCTTGAGCTGCTCCAATGGAAACTGCTTTGTAATTGTGATTTGAAGTAAATTCAACATTTTGAAACACAAAATTGATCACAATTCTTCATTCTGCAACCTCAAAATTTCCTACCCAGCCTACTTGCCTACCATTTTATCTTCTTTTTGGATGGGTGCACTTAGACTAGCAAACCCTGATTTTCTTCTTTTCTTTTGGCTATCCTCCTATCTAAATCTATCCTTATGTCTTATAGGGGCTCAGATTAAGCTGTTGAGCACCCTTGATTCTCTACCTATCTAATAATTGCCAAGATTAAACAGTTTGGACAGATTTTTATTCTCTATCTCTACAACAAAAAATTTAAACCCAGAGAGGCCAAGATTAAGCTGTTTGGCCTACCCTTAACTGTGAAACTCTTCCAAAATGGAATATAGTAGTGGCATTTGAGCTAGCACACTTTCCTGGCCTTTTGATTGGGGTTCATTTCTTTAATTTTTCTCTTGGCCAATTCATTCTTTTTTCCCTTTGATTATTCTTTTAGGGCATACCCTCTTTACATTTTTAAAATATTTGATTTTCTTTGAAATATGGAACCTTTGCAGCATAAAAAAGAAGACATATTTGGCACTTTCATAGTCAATCATGAAATATGAAACCTATTGGTATAGGAGGCTAATAGTGGCTCCACTTGGGGATGGCTTTTCCGGATGAAAAGAAAAGAACAATAGGTCAGACTACCTTATTTTTCAACTGTTGCTGTAATCTGTGTTAGCGCTTGAGATTTCACCTCAGGCTGAGAAAGGTAAACCTCAAGGCAACATCAAACCATTCAGCCCCGTAGCTAGCCCTACGGGGCAGGAGAAGGCTCTCTCCGGTCAATCTCGGTAGATCTTCAATGAGATGAGATGACCAACAAGGTAACACTGATATTAGGCTAGTAAACTGATTAAAAAGGTCGATTTGGGGTTTTTAGGGTTTTTGGTGGCAAATTGAGGAATTGCAATTTTGGGTGCGGGATTGGACACAGTTTCTGCAGGGGGTTCTTTGGGGCGAGGTAGGAAACAGTATTGATGCCTTAACTTAATATGGATGATCAAGAATGAAATATGAGGAGCTAAAGAGAGCAAACAATGACTTTGAATTCCCTTTAGACAGTAGAAAACATGGAAATTAAACAAATTTAAAAGCAGAGCATGGCTAGCATGAATTCATACTTTAACACTTCATTTGTTTAATGTGCAGCAATAAAGAAAGGAAATGAATCACATAACAAAGCTTACAAGAACATGAAGTAACACACCATCAACACATGAGTCCACAAGAATCCCAAAGATGACTGCAAAACCCTGGTCTTCCTTAGCCAAAAATTGCAGAGATACAAGTGAATAATACAATCATAGCTTCTCCCTCAAGAGTCCAACCATGAAAATGAGCAAAAGAGTGCATAACATAGATGATCTAACCTCTTTCCCCACCTCTAGGGGTTGAGCTCCCTTTCCTAGGAGCTGTTTCAACTACTTATAAACTGAGCACTAGATAATAGGCAATCATAACAACTTGCCTCTATAAGCTAGGAAACCTATCCATACATTAAATATTTACCATTTACATTCAAGAAACTTCTAGAAGTATTAAAGAAGAGTAAAAGTGTCTTTGAGTCATGATAATTACATAAAAATCCATCATCTAGAACCCCAAAAAGTCAAACTAGGTGAAAACAGTGATTTTCTGGCCGAACTGGCAAAATCTGGCACAAATTCCTCAACGGGTCGCGCACACTTTCTCAACGGGTCGCGCACTTTGGAGCTCTGTTTGGAGGCCTTTCTGGTGTCAGAATGAGGTGCAGGATAGCTCGTTGGAAAGGTCTCAAAGTCTACTTTCCAACCCAACCAGAATTTTTGGATTTGAAGGTGATTTTCCTAGTAAAAAGGCAATTCTCCCAAGACTACTTCTGCAGCTCAAAAAAGGGGCAGAAAGTCAAAATTTGGCTGTATTTTGACCTTTTGGAGGTCCAAAACTCCATAAAAACTCAAGTCCATCCATAGGCATGTGTAAATTTGCATGAAAAATCCAAAAATGTTGAGTTTTTGCAAAACAGAGCTATGATGACAAAGGGTCTCACCGGGGGTGAGACCCGTTGAGAAGCCAAAACCTGTAAATTTCCAAAAAATTCCATAATTACCCAAAATTCTCAAAAAATTTTGGGATTTGTGCTATAGCTGATGCTAGTGAGTGCCATGATCTTTGAGTGAAGCCTCAGCCAAGATACGGAGGGGATTTGGCCTCCGTCTCCGTTTTAGTGCCTCGGTCAACCGCCTTTGAAACACTTTCATTTTCGCCTTGTAAAATCCACCCCTGCAAATCGGTCAAAGAGGTGGGCTCCTCTCACTTATGATGACCGCCCTTTCCACCCTTATGAGGCCTCCTCTGTTCCTCAATCTCTGTAGATGATGAATGGTCATCACCTTGCTCATAAGTTTCGGTATCTGACATGGTTTTGGAGCAAGGTGGACAAACTGAAGGATAAATTGAACTGCTGCCTCTGCCTGCAAAAGTACTGAACTCTATGATGTTTCAAGGGGAAAAACATGAGGGGAATGTTAGGGGAGGGAACTTCTTAACAAGGAATGGGAATATATGAAAATAACAGGGAATTTCAAGGGAAACTTTACAAATTGTCATGCATAAAGGAACACATTTTAACATTGGGAAATCATTTGCAAAGAACATCTCATATGGGACAAAAACATGTATGATAGTGAACATGGAAGGGGCATACATGTATCAATAGGGACATAGGGACACCATACATCAAATTTACTTGTAGGAGTTTCATGTGTGTCATAAGGCAGATTTTGTCATAAGGAGTACATGTACATTGTTTTAACATAGAGGGAAGGTTTTCATATACAAGGGGATACCAAGGGTATGTAGGGGTTATGTACATGACTCTAAATATACAACAACATTTATTTTCACATGACTCTTTTCTTTATTTGCAAATGTATCTTTTCTTTTTGTTCTATTCTTGCATGTGTATGGTAGAGGGAATTAGGGTTTTGTGTGCTTGGGAGAGGGGTAGGGTTTATAGTTTAGGGATGGGGGAAAGGTCTTCATTTTATGTACAAATAATATGGAACAAAGATGAAAGCATGACTGTGAATACAAGAGGAAAAGAGGGAAGGGACCGAATGGGACAAAATCACTTGAAACAATCACAAAACCCTAGCATTTTACAAACATTAGCAAGCAGCCATATCAATCCATTCATTTGCAAATTTGGAGGATGAAATCATAGCACACAACCTTATTTTCATCATCAATCTCCAAAACAATGAGTAAAGACCCTACCTCGAGCAATGAAGATGAGTTGAAGGGAAATTGAGGAAATTTGATTGAAGTTTTGATGGCAGACAGCTGAACGGGTCGCGCAGGCTCCCCAACGGGTCGCGCACAGCCCAACGGGTCGCGCCCGTTCAAATTTTGAACTGCGGGAGTGCGTTGGACGGGTTGCGCACCGCCCAACAGTTCGCGCACGGGCCTGGACGGGTCGCGCACCTGCAAACTACCCGAAAACACTGTAATTTCGCCTCCTTCGCCTATCACTCTCTCACAATCTCTCTTGCAAGCTTGAAATGCATAATGAGAGTGTTTAGAGGGAAAATGACCTTTTATAATCTTCATTTGAAAAAATTTCATCCACAAACCCACTTTATAAAGTCTATTTTGACACTTTTCAAAACACTGATTTTCTTGGTTTCCTTTATCCTGAAGTTGACCTTTTGAGTGCTTTGACTTGCTTCTTCTTGCAAGTAGATCATCTGAAGGACTGTGGCAAGGGGACCAGGGTTGTTGCTGCCTTTTAAAGACTTTTTGAAAATTTATTTCTTTTCAATAAAATTTATCATGAATTTCGCTTTAAAAACAGGGTTTTTAAATCCAAGTTTAAAAATGAACTGTACATAATGAGAATATCAAAGAAACATGTTTACCATCCTCCCTCTGGCTTGCTGGTCACTCAAGGACTTTCAGAGACATGACCTTGCAGAGACAAATGACCAAAACCCTAGACCTAGAATTTTGACATTAAGACACATCAAGACAAGCTTGAAAAACTCAATGACTGATATGACCTGATCCAGCAAAGCCAAGAGGGGTATGAATAGACCAGCTCCTCCATCAGGGTTATGGCATGCCTAACGGGATGCAAACTTTGACACTGATGAGACACCTACTAATGCAAATGCAAAGAGCTTTGATCACTGATGGAGGGCTTTCAAGACCGACACTAACAATCTGGAGGTAAAGAACCTCAGACCTCTGGAAAGCTGCTTGACTTGGAATGGAGTCAAAAGCTGAAATGCATGACTGAAAACTGATGACTTGACAACACAAATTGACTCTCTCTCAACTAAAAACTGACTCAATACTTATCGCTGAAAATGATGCTCAAAGTGGAGCTTATATCACAACCTACTCTAACAGTTTCATTCATCACCTGATCAAGTGAAATGAAACAACCAATGCAAAAGTAAGTATCATCTGTTGTTTGAAATCTCCGCAAGTTCTCACTTATGACCAACAAGAGAGAACTACTGAAAGGCAACTCCCATGACAACTTAGAAACAGATCCATTGAATGATATGAATTCTCTATCCGCCTCCAAAAACACTACATAAGGATCTTGAAGTTCATGCACATTGGGACCTAGCTCATCGAATAGATTACTTCTCGTTTCCTCATACCATGAATGCAAACTTTGATCTGAATCTTGTGACGAGACCTCTGCTGAAAATGAGAAAGAAACTGACTGCCGGATCAAATTCATATCAGCACATGTTTCAAGCTCACCTGTAATCAATGGAAAAAGACTTTGACTGCAAACCTCATCCAAAACATCAGCTATTGGATCATGAAAAACTTGAAAAGACTGCTGCAATGTATCCATTGAAAATGTATGACATCCTTCTAGTTGTTCATCTTGTTCTTGAGAGATTTTATGAGAATTCTGCCTTATAAACTGAAATGCTTCAAAACAAAAGGGTATAGAATCTTCCTGTATCATCAAATCATGTATTTCGGCTGCCACAACTTCATCTGTAATCTGCCTTTCAATTTCATTTGGTAGCTGCAAATCTGATGCTACAGGCTGCTCAAGAATTTTGTCATCTGTCTCATCCTCAACATTTACACTGATAGATTGCTGATTTGTTATAGGCTGTTCATTTGAACATTTACTATGAAATCTACCCTTCAAAAACTGAAATGATTCAAAACAGAATGGTACGGAGTCACCTTCTTGTATCATTTGATCAAATATGTCAGCTTCCATGCTTTCATCTGCAACTTGAAAACCAATGGCATTTGGGGGCTGCAAATCTGAATATGAGAAGTCTTGAACAAGGTTTTTATTGCCTTCAAAATGGTCTAGATCAAGACTTGTTGACTGCTGATTCCTAATTTCATGGAAGTTGTCTCTGATGAACTGAAATGAATCAAAACAAAGAGGCAAAGATCCTTCACTTACTGCCCAATTTTCTGCACTTTCCTCATCACTGTCATAGCTGATATGTGATGGCTGAGCATTGTATTCAAGCTGCTGAAAATGAACTTTTTCCTCCCACAAACTAGCTGCTGGTTCGTCTGCAAGATTAGCGTTTGTTTGGAGAACATAATCATCATCATACTGATCATAATGAGGCAAATCATCATCAAACATACACATCATATCAACAACTCTCTCTTTTTCACAATGATCTATAAAACAATCACTACGACAACTAGGGTGAGAAACAAAATGTTTTGGATCAGCAACTTGTTCTTCTTCAATCAGCGCGCCATGAACATCATAATCATTCCTTGAGTTGATCTTGTCCATCATCTTTTCCACTGCACTTACCAAAATGTCAAGCTTTACCTCTATAGATGTTGATTCGGCCGGATCTATGTTTTTCATCTCTTCTTCTTTCAACCTTGCCCTTCGCATCAGCAGATGCGCCTCTACACTTACTGCACTGTTTTGCATCTCGTGAAGTGTTGCAATATCCCTTTCTCTCAGCTGAAACTCCATCTCCGGATCAAAGGCACCCGGATAATGCAAGAGAGCAGATCTAGGAGAAGGTCTTATATCAATTGGCATTGAATAATAAACTTGGTTAATTCTGGCTGAAAACTGTTGTACTGTCTCACCTGGCAGTCTTTTCAGCTGGTTATACTCTTCTACAATCAAGAGAAGGTTTTGTCTGATCATCCACCTGTCGAGAAAAACTTTGACAAACTGCTGGAAATCTGAGATGCTTGCATCAGGCAGGGCTTTGAACCAACTCTTCACTTTGGCTTGCAAAGAAAGAGCAAAAAGCCTTATACTAACATCTTCTTCATCAACTTCAAAAAGATCTAGAAAATTCTCAAAATTCTGCACATGTCGCTCAGCGTTGACATTCTTACTTTCACCATCAAACATCGACAAGTGTAGATCATAGTTTTTGGGGAAAGCATGAAGAACAGAAGGTAAAACAAGAGGTTTATACCGATCTGGAATTTTACAAGGTATAGGAGTATGTACAGCAGGTATAGAATTAGTTTTGGTCACTTGAGGTTCATCAACTTGAAGATGGTCATCACAAAATTCGGAAAAAGGATCTTGATCAAGCTCAAAGGCATGCAAATATTTGGTATTCACAATATTCAAAGGGAAAGAATCAACTGCAGGCCGAGGATCTTTTCTCAAATACAATATACTTTGCAAATCCTTCTTGACATTCTTGGGAAAAGAGAAGAAATAATTTATGACAAAGAACAAAATGTCTTGGATGAAATTCCAACTTGAGTACTTGATCTATCCATGTTGTCCTTTCATGTTTTTGCTGGTCGGGATCATCCTCCAGTGGAGTCTTTGGATCTGATCTCGAAACTGATTTAGAGTCGCCAAGAGAATGATTTCAGCCTTCCAAGTGTCTGATCGTTGTCCACTATCAACAATCAGATCTGAACTTGATATATGTACTGGGATAAAATGCAAATGAAGTGTTGTATTCACAAGCTCACGGAGATTGACTGAAGCAGCGTTTATCTACTTCCGCTTATGCAAAGCAAAAGCGTTTCGAAGGCTACCTGGCATAACTTCAGGCTCCGTCTAAGACTTATGAAACCAACACATCAATCGACAAACAATTTGTTCTTCCCCAGTATGGTCGCCAGTATGTTAGCGCTTGAGATTTCACCTCAGGTTGAGAAAGGTAAACCTCAAGGCAACATCAAACCATTCAGCCCCGTAGCTAGCCCTAGGGGCAGGAGAAGGCTCTCTCCGGTCAATCTCGGTAGATCTTCAATGAGATGAGATGACCAACAAGGTAACACTGATATTAGGCTAGTAAACTGATTAAAAAGGTTGATTTGGGGTTTTTAGGGTTTTTGGTGGCAAATTGAGGAATTGCAATTTTGGGTGCGGGGATTGGACACAGTTTCTGCAGGGGGTTCTTTGGGGCGAGGTAGGAAACAATATTTATGCCTTAACTTAAGATGGATGATCAAGAATGAAATATGAGGAGCTAAAGAGAGCAAACAATGACTTTGAATTCCCTTTAGACAGTAGAAAACATGGAAATTAAACAAATTTAAAAGCAGAGCATGGCTAGCATGAATTCATACTTTAACACTTCATTTGTTTAATGTGCAGCAGTAAAGAAAGGAAATGAATCACATAAAAAAGCTTACAAGAACATGAAGAAACACACCATCAACACATGAGTCCACAAGAATCCCAAAGATGACTGCAAAACCCTGGTCTTCCTTAGCCAAAAATTGCAGAGATACAAGTGAATAATACAATGATAGCTTCTCCCTCAAGAGTCCAACCATGAAAATGAGCAAAAGATTGCATAATATAGATGATCTAACCTCTTTCCCCACCTCTAGGGGTCGAGCTCCCTTTCCTAGGAGCTGTTTCAACTACTTCTAAACTGAGCACTAGATACTAGGCAATCATAACAACTTGCCTCTATAAGCTAGGAAACCTATCCATACATTAAATATTTACCATTTACATTCAAGAAACTTCTAGAAGTGTTAAATAAGAGTAAAAGTGTCTTTGAGTCATGATAATTACATAAAAATCCATCATCTAGAACCCCAAAAAGTCAAACTAGGTGAAAACAATGATTTTCTGGCCGAACTGGCAAAATCTGGCACAAATTCCTCAACGGGTCGCCCACACTTTCTCAACGGGTCGCGCACTTTGGAGCTCTGTTTGGAGGCCTTTCTGGTGTCAGAATGAGGTGCAGGATAGCTCGTTGGAAAGGTATCTGAGTCTAGTTTCCAACCCAACCGGATTTTTTTGATTTTGAGGTCATTTGCCTAGTAAAAAGTCAGTTCTCCCAAGACTACTTCTGCAGCTCAAAAAAGGGGCAGAAAGTCAAAATTTGGCTGTATTTTGACCTTTTGGAGGCCCAAAACTCCATAAAAACTCAATTCCATCCATAGGCATGTGTAACTTTGCATGACAAATCCAAAAATGTTGAGTTTTTGCAAAACGGAGCTATGATGACAAAGGGTCTCACCGGGGGTGAGACCCATTGAGAAGCCAAAACCTGTAAATTTCCAAAAAATTCCATAATTACCCAAAATTCTCAAAAAAATTTGGGATTTGTGCTGTAGCTGATGCTAGTGAGTGCCATGATCTTTGAGTGAAGCCTCAGCCAAGATACGGAGGGGATTTTGCCTCCTTCTCCGTTTTAGTGCCTCGGTCAACCGCCTTTGAAACACTTTCATTTTCGCCTTGTAAAATCCACCCCTGCAAATCGGTCAAAGAGGTGGGCTCCTCTCGCTTATGATGACTGCCCTTTCCACCCTTATGAGGCCTCCTCTGTTCCTCAATCTCTGTAGATGATGAATGTTCATCACCTTGCTCATAAGTTTTGGTATCTGACATGGTTTTGGAGCAAGGTGGACAAACTGAAGGATAAATTGAACTGCTGCCTCTGCCTGCAAAAGTACTGAACTCTATGTTGTTTCAAGGGGAAAAACATGAGGGGAATATTAGGGGAGGGAACTTCTTAACAAGGAATGGGAATATATGAAAATAACAGGGAATTTCAAGGGAAACTTTACAAATTGTCATGCATAAAGGAACACATTTTAACATTGGGAAATCATTTGCAAAGAACATCTCATATGGGACAAAAACATGTATGATAGTGAACATGGAAGGGGCATACATGTATCAATAGGGACATAGGGACACCATACATCAAATTTACTTGTAGGAGTTTCATGTGTGTCATAAGGCAGATTTTGTCATAAGGAGTACATGTACATTGTTTTAACATAGAGGGAAGGTTTTCATGTACAAGGGGATACCAAGGGTATGTAGGGGTTATGTACATGACTCTAAATATACAGCAACATTTATTTTCACATGACTCTTTTCTTTATTTGCAAATGTATATTTTCTTTTTGTTCTATTCTTGCATGTGTATGGTAGAGGGAATTAGGGTTTTGTGTGCTTGGGAGAGGGGTAGGGTTTATAGTTTAGGGATGGGGGAAAGGTCTTCATTTTATGTAAAAATAATATGGAACAAAGATGAAAGCATGACTGTGAATACAAGAGGAAAAGAGGGAAGGGACCGAATGGGACAAAATCACTTGAAACAGTCACAAAACCCTAGCATTTTACAAACAATAGCAAGCAGCCATATCAATCCATTCATTTGCAAATTTGGAGGATGAAATCATAGCACACAACCTTATTTTCATCATCAATCTCCAAAACAATGAGTAAAGACCCTACCTCGAGCAATGAAGATGAGTTGAAGGGAAATTGAGGAAATTTGATTGAAGTTTTGATGGCAAACAGCTGAACAGGTCGTGCAGGCTCCCCAACGGGTCGCGCACAGCCCAACGGGTCGCGCCCGTTCAAATTTTGAACTGCGGGAGTGCGCTGGACGGGTCGCGCACCACCCAACAGGTCGTGCACGGGCCTGTACGGGTCGCGCACCTGCAAACTGCCCGAAAACACTGTAATTTCGCCTCCTTCGCCTATCACTCTCTCACAATCTCTCTTGCAAGCTTGAAATGCACAATGAGAGTGTTTAGAGGGAAAATGACCTTTTATAATCTTCATTTGAAAAAATTTCATCCACAAACCCACTTTATAAAGTCTATTTTGACACTTTTTAAAACACTGATTTTCTTGGTTTCCTTTATCCTGAAGTTGACCTTTTGAGTGCTTTGACTTGCTTCTTCTTGCAGGTAGATCATCTGAAGGACTGTGGCAAGGGGACCAGGGTTGTTGCTGCCTTTTGAAGACTTTTTGAAAATTTATTTCTTTTTACAAAAATTTATCATGAATTTGGCTTTAAAAACAGGGTTTTTAAATCCAAGTTTAAAAATGAACTGTACATAATGAGAATATCAAAGAAACATGTTTACCATCCTCCCTCTGGCTTGCTGGTCACTCAAGGACTTTCAGAGACATGACCTTGCAGAGACAAATGACCAAAACCCTAGACCTAGAATTTTGACATTAAGACACATCAAGACAAGCTTGAAAAACTCAATGACTGATATGACCTGATCCAGCAAAGCCAAGAGGGGTATGAATAGACCAGCTCCTCCATCAGGGTTATGGCATGCCTAACGGGATGCAAACTTTGACACTGATGAGACACCTACTAATGCAAATGCAGAGAGCTTTGATCACTGATGGAGGGCTTTCAAGACCGACACTAACAATCTGAAAACTTCCTTTGACTTGGATGCTATTGACTGAATCTTTTTGAGATGAATTGCAGTGAAATTATAGCTTTGCTTCATGCTTTCTGAGTGCTTATCAGCATATTCACTTCCTTTGAGATAAATTCAAAATACATATCAAAATGGTGCATCTCCTTGATTGTTCCTTCAAAATTTGCTGCATTATTTCGTTATCCGACTGCTGTAAAATAAAAATGCTGAAAAATAGAAATATTAATGTACAATATAATATACATCTGTGTTACATCAAAAAGGATCAAAATATTTCTTGAGCATTCACCCATTTACAGGGCCATCTTCAGCTTCTGCGCCATCTAGACTCTCCAGGAAATAGGTGTTATTGCCTTGCACAGCTTGAATGACAAAGGGTCCTCTCTCAGAGGTATATTTTCCCTCACCTTGAAGGAAGAAAAGATCACCATTGCAGGGAATTATTTCATATTTTCAGTGGATGACATCTCTCAAGCTACAGGCATACCAAACCATGGTGAAAACTAGTTCAAAGGCATGAACCTAGACCTAGAAGAGTACAAACCCTACTTGAAATCACAATAAAAATGAGATCACTCACATGTTTTCCCATCAAATACTTGTTGGAGAGATATGCACCATTCATGAAGGCTATCATGAATTTATTCACATGTGAGGGCAGATTCTCTAGGCTATATCAATACCACATAAGACTCCTCATGCACTTTACCGCTACCAAGTCTCTAAATTTGTCCAACTACTTGTATAAGAGCCTAACCAAAACGTGTGAAAGGGCACAATTGAAAGGAAGAGTACATTATCCTAGCCTATTTCACCATAGCCTGATAAAGGTTATAGTACTCCATCAATTGAAGGAGAATAACATGACATGGAACACCTTCATTGAGGCAACCTTGAAAACGCATATAACCACTTCACCAAGCCAACACCAAACCATGATGTCAATACAACCCATGGAGGTGGGGTCATCAAGCAAACATAATGATATTTCCAAGGCACCTAGGCCTGAGGTGACCTAGAAACATCAGAGAGGAAAAAGCCTTGTGTTTGCTCCTCAAATTGAGGAAGAGGCCAAGCCTACTACATCAGCAAAACAGGTATCACCATCACATCATGAGGCTTCTTTGCATGATGAGAAGCCCATTGAGAATGAATTTGACCTAGTTGACTTGGAGGCACATGATGAGAATCAAAACCTGCAACAAGTCATCAGAGAGAAGGATTCTTAGATCAAGGAGCTCAAGGACAATTTTAAAAGGGCCCAATTCATCATTTCATTCCTTGAGCAAGAAAACAATCAACTTAAGGAAAAACAACTAGTCATGGAGAAAGATCAATTCAAAGCCAAGAAACAAGAGATGAAGGGCAAGGCAGTGGTGGACCATGAGGACACTGAGAAGCATGAAGGACATGTGGGAAGGAAGAGACAAGGACAATGGATCTTAGGCATGCACTTTAGAGCGAAAAAGAACAAAAGCCACCAATGGAAGAATTGACCTTTGAAGAGAGGATTGCCATGGAAATAAATGAGGACGGGGATTTTTGGCTTAAAAAAGTCAATTTCCACCTTGAGAATCTCATTGACAAGGCCAACAAGGATAACAAGTTGCAAAATAAAATGGACTTCCACTATGACACAAGGAATCAGGTTGCCAAGGTCAAAATCAAGTAGTTGAAGGAAAAACTCAAGGAAACCCTAATCAGCTAAGACGAGAAGGGTAAGTTAGATTTCCTTGTTGATGCATCCATTATTGCATAACATACCTCATTAGGCATCTCTGGCAAATTTTGGGAGGATTTGGAGAAAATTTTGTGTTTTGGTGTAGACTTGCAATTTTTGGGCAATTTTCTGTCTAGGATTGCAGCAAGCTCACGCTGCGCTTCTTCCTCAGGGCTCCAAATTATGGAAGATCAGAATTTTTTGAAAGATTATGAGCCCCTCTAAAAACCCATTTTCCCACTTTCCTAGTCTAGGGCTTAGTTTTTGAGAAATTTGCAAAAAAGAGGCCAAAAATCACCTTTATGCCCCTCTTTTTCCATTTCGTTGCGCACCTGGAGACAACTTGGGAGAATGGCCATATCTCAGCCAAAAATGGGTCCTTTTGAGTGAAAAAATACTCTAAAGACATATAAACTCTCCCATATTTCCAGAAAATGATTCAAATAGGTATTTGAACTTCAGAAAGGCACTCAAAAATGGCCTCCAACAGCTCACTACACACCTAGAAATTTCTAAGATTTTTGTAAATTTTTCATTGTGTATTTTTTTGTAATTCCTAGTTTGACTTTGGTAAAAGTCAAAAGGTTGAAGTAGATGAATGCGAGGGGTAAAATTAAATTTAAATAATGGGTGGTTAGTCTTTGTAAGCTATTTTGATGTAAATTTGACCTCATTTATGAGAGAGGTTGGAGTCAAAGTTAATTGTAGAAGTTGTTTTTAACTTCCCTAGACATTAGGGTTTGGTTAGAACACCTCATGGAATAGTTCCTAGAGTCATGGATTCGACCCCTGAGAGTGGGGAGATGTTGTTTTTTTCTTTATGTATCAGTTTCTCAATGATATAATGGGTTGGATTTCAGAGGAGAGAACTATTGTAGCTTGTACTTGGACATTTTCTGGAAATCAAAGGACACAGTATGCAACCATTATCTAGGAATTCATGTGCAGTAAGTTTGTGATGTTATTTTTTCTTTGTTATAGCTTTATATGAAATAAATTCATATTGTCTTTCCATTCATCAATTCTTGAATGGTTTTCCTTACATTTTATAAACAAAATTCTTTGCATAAAGCTCTATTTTGATGGAAAAATCATTATGTGTTACTTTCTTTCTTGCTTAATGAATACATGTTTCATGCTCATTAAGACCTTTTTCTTCTTCTAAACACTACACTACATCGACAAACCCTAATATCCATCACAAAATTAATGCTACCTTGCTCCTTTATATATTTTATGTTGTAACACTCTGATCCTCTGACCTAGCTACCTGGTTTTTATCCCTTATCTAGCAACAAAACCCTAAATTTTCCAAAACCCACCTGAGCCTAGTTGTCTAGCCTAAAATCCTTTACATTCCAGCCATCTCTTAGCTGTGATTTCATAGGGAAAGCCCTCTCTGGTTTGGTACGACTAGCTACCAAACTAAAAGCTTGGTCTGTATTTACCTTCATCGATCTCCTCATCAACCTGGGACATTGTGGAGGATAAAAAAGGGCATGACAACTAGGGAGTGCCAAGGTGTTCTAGTGAATGTAAGGTTCCCAAGTCATGGAAAAATGTAATGCTAGTTGTGAGGTCATGATTGCCAAGGTGTGTTATGGAATGCTAGGGCATGCTAACATGTGCCAGATAGTACAAAGACATGTCAAACAAGCTAAGATGTGCCAAGTGCTAAGGCATGCCAAGATGTACAAGGGTGTGAAAATGCATGCCAGGGATGGTCAAGGCAACAAAAGGGAGGAACAAGTTAAACTACAAGTAAATGAGCACATAATAGGGTTAATAAGTCATTAATTTACCTTTTCCATGAGGGGCATGCTAGGCACACCAACACTAGGTTCCAATAGGTGCCAAGTGCCAAGTGCCAAGTGCCAGGTGTCAATGCATTATAAGTGCCAAATCTTCCTCTGTTTCTTCTCAAATAACTTTAATATTAAACCATTCCAAAGCACACTAAATCATCTCAATGCATACCAAACATGCTAAGACTTTCCAAGTGCCAATGTGCATCAGGGAGTGTGATGCATGATATGAAGTGGAAGAGCATATCAAAGAGTGCTAAGATGTGCTAAAGAGTGCCAATGCATGTTGAGGAATGTTAGGGAGTACTAGGACAACACAAGGGAACACTAGGTCAAAATTCATGGAAGTGAATGAATATGTGGGTGTGTCGGGGAGTGTCAATGAGTGCTAGCTGTCATGCTAAGGAGGGAGTGACAAGATATCCTAAGCATGGGTAAGGCATGCTAGGGAATATCAAGGAATGTCAATAAGTGCTAGAGTGTGCTAGGTAGTTCTGGGGTGTGCTAACATGTGCCAAATAGTGCCAAGGCATGTGGCCAAGTGCTAAGACATGCTAGGATGTGCATGGTGCCAAAGTATGCCAATATGCGTCAAGGAGTTTCAAGGAAAAAAAAGGAATAACCAAGCTAAAATGTAAAGAAATGAACACATAAGAGGGTTAATAAGTTGGGACTTTATCTTTTTCAAAAGGGGCATGCTAGGCACACTAATATTATGTTCTAATACATGCCAAGTGCCAATGTGTGCCAAGAGCTAATGTTTGTCAATGCAATATTATTCCAAGGTGTTCCAGGGCATGCTAGGGACTACAGGGCATGCCAACACATGATAGGGGAGTGTTTTGCTATGATAGGGCATGCCAACATGTGCTTGGGTGTCCTACTCATGGAAAGATGTTCTAGGTACAAAGATGTTCCGGGTAGAAAGATGTTCTAGGCACAAAGATGTTCCAAGACATGCGAGGTGCCAAGGAATGTTAGTGTATTGTTCCAAACCATGTTAATGTGTGCCATGAGTGTTGAGGAGTGCTAAGTCTCTCTCATTAATATAATTGACAGATCTTGATTATGTATTAAATAATATAGTTCCTACACACACTAGTGGAACTTTATTTAAAGGAAATTTGCTAGATAATAAACCTAATAGAGATGAATCATGTGTTTAATCATAGGAAAACTATATTCTTATGACTTGAGGGAAATGATACACACTAATTACTTCTTAACAATTTGACTGATTATTATAACCACTATGAACTTGGACACATAATGAAAAAGACTCCACAACAATGGTCTTAAATCATTATCTTTTGACAAAAAATATAGTAAAAAGTACATAGCGTCATCAAAAACTCATTGGAATTATCAACATTTTTTACCGTCACCAAAAGTAACCAAAAATAGCATTGGTGAGGGTCAATAAAAGATCGTCACTAGAAGTGTCACCAAAGAGAGAATTATTGGTGAGACTTTAACGACCCTCACCAAAAGTGTCACCAAAGAGAGAATTAGTGATGGGCTTTTAACGACCCTCGCCAAAAGTGTCATTGAAGATCTTAGATGGCTTTGGTGACAAACCTAAAAGGACCATCACTATATACATTTACAACAATGATTTTTTAAAGACTGTCACCATATGCAACATTGGTGACGGACCTTAAAGGTTTGTCATAGGCATGAAGCGTCATCAAAAACTCTTTTGAATGATCAATGATGTTGAACATTTATTGAACGTCACCAAAAGTAACCAAAAATATCATTGGTGACGGTCAATAAAAGATCATCATTAGAAGTGTCACCAAAAAGAGAATTAGTGATGGGCCTTTAGCGACCCTCACCAAAAGTGTCACCAAAAAGAGAATTAGTGATGGGCCTTTAACAACCCTCACCAAAAGTGTCATTGAAAATGGCTTTGGTGACAAACCTTAAAGGACCATCACTATATACACTTACAACAATGTTTTTTTAAAGACCGTCACCATATGTGACATTGGTGACGGACCTTAAAGGTCCGTCACAGGCATGACCCTCACCAATGACCTTTTTTCTTGTAGTGACCCCTCTCTTTGTGGTACTATAATCCCTCTCTTCATGGTTCTCATCCCTTGAGAATAGGATATCAAACCTCTTCCTCTTGGCCTATAAATTCAACACAAACTAAAGGAAAAGGGGGACTTTTAGATGTAAAATTATGAGGTCAAATTGAGGCTAGATGCTTGTCACTTAAGGGAGGATTTAAGACTATTGGAAGGAGGTTTACAATATAAAGGCTAAGGTTGTATTTCTCCTTTCCATCTAATTATAATAAAAAAAAAGTGTTTATTTCTCATTATATTTTTTAATGGAGTTGATGTATTATGTGTTTACTAGTCTCCTTGATCATTAGTATAAGTTTTATTGTGTCATTTATATGTCATATGCCTTTGATCCCTTGTTATTATTGTGTTTGCAAGTTTGGATTCTAAGCATTGGAAAGTTGCATCAAACCATAACAAGGATCTTCATCAGGAATTTCATTTGAAAGGTATCGACTTCATACTCCATTACTCTTGCTTATGATTTAATAAGAATGAAGCTAGGGAAAGATTTACTAGTTTCTTTTTTTGTTACTAGATTTAGTCATTGAATCTAGTGAGATATTGTCTTATTTGCAAGACAATATTTTGTCCACATAATATTGTGCCTCCAAATTTCGAACATTCACATTCAAAAAAATCTACATGCAACCATTTTCATATTTGTTATAGACATATTTGGGCACTGCAACCCCAATCATATATGTCCATAAACCAAGGGCTTCTAAGTCCCTAAAAGTGTTGTTTCTCACCATAAAGGAACAAGGTCAGCTGATTACATCATCTCCGAGAAGTTCTCCATGGAAAACTACTCAGATCTGGTCAAAACTAGACCATACAGACTGCTTAGTGCTAAGGGTGTGATGCATACTAAAAAGCCCTTCTGTAGAGTGTGATGGGCGAGAGTAGACAAATGGCAGAGACAGTTTGCAAGGTGGATGATCATGGAATCTTCCAGAAACTTCTCCTGTGACACTTGCCTCTCTGAATTCGCCGAGGGATGAGTAAGAGATCATGAATCTCCAAGTGGAACCAAGAACTATCAGAGAGAGGACATTAATCAAAATCCCAGAAGCTTACTCACCCTCTGCAAACATCTATATATGGATCTCTCATCCTAGAGATCCAGAGGCTGGAATTTTGTATTTTGTAAGGAAGTGATGTTGGTTTCTTGGTGGAATATCATAGTGTTGGGTGATCTAAGCTTTTCATGAGGCGAAGAAGGGCTTTCATGCTAGGAGGATGACGTTGGGTCAGATCAATGGGTTGTAATCCTCTCTTATACTCTTTCTATTAATAAAGCTATTCAATTTTTCCTCCACATACTTGTATGTTTGATGATATATGCATTTGTGTGGTCAATATCTATCTCGTCCTATATTGTTTATGATCGTAGATCTCTGTACTTTCAAGGTATTATGTTGCTTTGACTTTATAGGTGCTCTTTGAAACGGTGTAAGCGAGGAAGGAGCGACAAAGATCTGTCAAAGGGGAGAAGAAACAAGCAAGGAGCCAAGAAAAAGACTGAGGTTGGTACTCTCTGCTTCTCTCCCATCTACTTCTCATAAAGGGAAAAAAAAGTAACTTTAGTTTGTTTGTTTCTAAGATAGATACCCGTCTTAGTGGGACTAGCAACTCTGAATGGACACTAGATTTCCTGATAAAAATATTAAAATTAATTTTTCCCTTTCCTCATAAAACTTTTATTGAAAGGTAGATGGATCTGAAAAGGGTGTTGGTAATTCCCTCCATAGAGTTGCCTCAATAAGACAAGTTGACACCAAGCATAGATGGCGTATTCGTGCATTATGTAATGATGTGTATTTGTTCAAATATTTTACAACACAGTTGGAATTGAAGAGTGTTACGCTGGCATTACCTGTTTGGATGACATATTTAATTCACATCTTTCTGAAGGGAATCCCTTTGCTCCCAGTTTCCACGACGTTCAAAATGGCCTAAAATTTTAGACACACTTTTCACATTGTTTTAGTTTCAATTCCATTCAATGTTATATTACATGGAAATAATGCTTCCATGGCTTCAATGTTGAGTTTGGAATTGGTTTGAGATTTGTAGGAGGTAGTGCAGATATTTTCTCAACTCTTATCTCTAAGGTTAGGAGTATTTGGATCTAAGTTTAACTATATAATTGTATTGTGATTGAATGTAGGTGTGCAATAGAAAATATACGAATTATTTTGTGTGTAATATGTGTGTTGTGTCTACTTCTCAAATTCCTAATTTGGTATCAAAGCCCATACAGATCTGACTCCCTCATGGGAAGGCCCATGAGAATGAGAGATCTGTAAATTTCCAATAGTGCTATAGATTAGTGATGTAGATGCATCATGGTTCGGAAAATGTGTACATTTAGTAGAATCTAGGTGGTATTGTGTCTTCAAAAGAGTGGTTTTCCTAAGTATATAATTAATGTAATTTGAGTGATTTAGGTGAGACATTTAGAATAGGAGTTAATTAAATATTGTGAGGATATTTGTAAATGTTCTCGAATGTAGGAGAACATGAGTGATGATGAGTAATTAGTATGGATTGAGATATTGTAAATCTTAGAAAGTAGTTCATGATTTATGGAGGATCCTTAGGATTAGTTGAAAGTTGAGATCCTCAAGGGATAAAGAAGATATTTTAGTAACTAATTGAGGACTTAGAGGATTCTTACGATTTAGTTGAGAGGATTGAGGATCTGAACCAAAATTTGTTAACAAAATCCTTTTGGGTATAATTTGTAAGCCTCAGAGGCTTAAAAGAGTTAGTAAGAGACTTAGAGAGAGAGTTAGAAGACATGAAGGTTGGATTTGAGCCTATGAGCATTGAAATGAGAAAGGGCCATTGATACAGACCATGTAAAGGTAGATCAGGCCAAAGTTAGATTGTAAACGGGTTTTTAATAGTATCTGAACATTTTTTTAATGAATGAGGAAATTGAATTCATTGTGACTGTGTGTGTCATTCCTTTTATGTGCTGAGTGATCCATAATTGTGAATTTATGGTTTTTATGTGATAAACCATGTTGAATGAATTCAAGTTGAATTTCTAAAAGTCTTTCTGAGTGACAAAAGACTTACCGTTTGGGTAGAATCCATGTGATTCCAGTTTGGATTTAATAGATGTATGTACAGGTTGAGTAAAGAATGAATTATGAAATATGGAAGAAGGGAAATAACACAGAGAGTATTATGTATTCCAGTTCGAAGTGGTGTTAAATAAATAGAGGTATAGTTGCAAGGCAGAGTAAAGAAATAAGAGAAGTCTTGACACACTATTTCTAAGCGGAGAAAGGAGTTGGCAGAGTTGAACTTGGTAACAAGTTGATCTGGAGGTGAGAAGGAAATTTAGTGGAAGCGCCAAGTTTGGTGGAAAAGTGAAACAATCCAAAGTGAAATGTGTAACTGTGGAGGTTAGGATTATACGGGTGTCTTGATCAGGGTTTATGCACCGTACTAAATCCTAGCTGTCAATCTCAATTTCAACTGCTTATGTCATAGTCAACAGCAGGGGTTAGGCCTGTTTTTAAACTGTGTGTTCATTGAAGGGCCACAGATCATTGGATCACTGCTGATGTTGGCCATTGGATTAATATCACATTGCATCATTCATGAGTGAATGAACCCTAGCAATAATAAATTGCGATATGAGATGTGCGATGATCAAGTGACTATCAATTGTCCAATTAGATGATGAAATCAATGGCATAGAGTGAAGTACTTGTGCAAAAAGGGAAAGTCAATGTGGGAGTGGGTGTTGTTCAATTTTTGTTCAATTGTTGTTCAATCATTGTTCAATCGTTATTCAATTGCTATTCAATTGCTTAGCAGACCCAAGAAGTGTATGGACGCGAGTTTATTTTATTTGGAGTCCTGTTTTGTGCATTCAGGCGGGACTGGAGTTCATTGGTAGATTTTATGTTAAAGCATTGTTTGGTGATTGGTCAGGTTTGTGTTAAAACTCACCAATGTAAACACTTCCGATTTGTATAGGTGGGCCATAACCCACAGGTTCATGATATGGTGATTATGAAACCAGGGGAATTGCCTTTAGGCGGTTTTTTCCTGCGTCAAAGTGGTATCAGAGCAGGGAAATGTTTCTTGTGAGTAGAAAGAAGACTTTGCGTGCAAAATGAAACAGTGAAAGAAAATTCAGTAAAGGAGTAATTGTTGCTGATAGTTAGAGCTTTATAAAGATAAAGTTGGGAGATTGAAAGAAAGAATCAGATTCTAAATCTGATTGACAGTAGCTGAATGTTGAAAATTTGCACAGTGGAAGTATGAAGATCTGCTGAAACAGATTTGCAAGAGTGCTGAGATCCTGAAGACAGGTGATGGTATGAAAGTTTGTTTAATGATTAGCAGAAATCGAATGAATGAGAATTTAGAGTAGGATTACAATAGTTAAACTGTAAGAGGTACTTTTGCAAGTTCTTGAAGTAAGTAGAGAGTTTGAATATACAGTTGAAGGCTGGATAAAAGAATAATCCATTCAAAGTGCAAGTGAAAGGTAGAACAAGATCATGCAGAGATCTTGAAGGTGAGATGATATGATTTTAATTTGATTTGATTTGAATATTGGAGAGTTTGTGGTTTTTATATTGTTGCATAGATGGTAGTATAAGAAGGTGAGAAGATTGCAACAACCTAGAGCAAGAAGTGCTCAATTGGTTCCAAAGGAAAGAACCAGAGAAATGCTAACAGCCTGAGCTCAGAGGAGAGAAGCTTATTGAGGCATACGTAGCAAGAAGGAGACTTGTTACTACAGGGGTTTTGTTGTAGCTCACAAAGGCAATTCCATAGAGGATGTGGGTAGAATTTCTAAGGGATGAAGGAAGTTGGTAAGAGTTTCTAAGTGAAAGAAGAGGTGGTCAGAACCTAGTATTTCATTATGAGAAGAAACTTGTGTTCTTAAAGTGCAAATGAGTTGAAGCCTAGAAGGAGCAGAGATAAATGCTCAAGGAGGTTCCAAATAGAGGACCAGTACTTGCCAAAAGACTAAGTCTAGAGGAAATCTCGGGGAGGTAAGGGGTAGCAGAGAAGACTTGTTGTTGCATAGGCTTGCACAACTCATAGTGAAGTGAGTGAGGAACTCATAGAGATGGAAAGGATGATGACTAATGATAGTCGTAGCAAAGGTTTTGAAAGATATCATAGAAGAGGACAAAAGAAGAAATATGTCAAGGAAAATGGCATGAGAATGAGTGATGAAAAATATGATAAAGAAATGGTTGAGATGGCAGTTCAGCTTGAAGCATTAATGGAAATGTTGCAGAGAAATGAGAAACACAACAAATATGGTTATGTCATGAGAAAGAAAGTGAAGTAGCAGAGGCTACAAGAGAAGAGGAATCAGTAAGAAAATATGTAGTTAATAAAGGAGTTGAGGAAACTTGAACAAATTATAGATGTCAAATTGGAGACAGACAAGCTCGTAAGAGTTGAGCTATAGCAAAAGGAAAATGCTAGAGAAGGTGTTAAAGTTTTGGTACGTGAACCAAAACATGGACCATTACTTTTTGAAAGTAATGAAGAGACAAATGATTTGAATCATATGAATGATTCAGAGCGGCAAGAAGACTTGATGTCTGAAGCATCAACCGAGACTGAAAGGTTTTGTATTTTTAAAATTAATAATTTGTGTATGATTATAGGTACAACACAGGGTGATGAACAAACTTTAGAGTTTGTTAAGAAGAAGGAGAAGAATCTGAAATCTGTTCAGATTAAGACTGAGATAGCAAGATCTCATAAACGAAAGGAGACAGAAAGGTCTCATGGAAATATGTAGCAGAATATTGGAGCTGGTAATAGTAAAGATTGGAATAGCAGATATGATTTAAGACATGAAGATGAAGAAAAGGTAATTACTATGCCTAATGAGTTTGGAATACTTAAGCATGATGAGTTAGATTTAGCAGAGGAAGAAGGACCATTTGACGATTGGTCAACAACAAATGAAAGCATTGAAAATTGTGTAAAATTTCCAAATTCTATTCCAATTAAAATTATTGAGTTATATAGAGAGTTAGACTTTCAAAGGAGAAAGTTGGAAAAGCAGAGGATAAATATCCAGAATAAATCGTTGATGAAGGATGACAAAGAAATTGTCATAAATGACAGTCAAGAAGAAGTTGACAGGTACAGTAAATAGAAGCAGGAAATTATCTTGAAAGACAATATGGTAGTAGCTGAAAAGGTGCAAGACAATAGTGAACAAGAGAGTAAGGATGTAATAGTGGCAATAATGAAAATTCAACAATTAAGAGTTGAAGGAAATCAACAGACAGAGGATATACTAGACAAAGAAATTGAGTTGATAAGAACGTTAATGATGAAAGTGTCTCAGAAGAAGAAAACAAGAAGAAAGGAAAGAAGCAACAACAAGAGGAAGACAACAATGGACTATGAAAGCATGGCAAATGGAGCATTGCAGCATAAGTTATGGAGACCTGGAGAACAACAGCAACAACAAAACAGCTAAAAGGAAAAGAAATAGGCAAAGATAAATTACAAAACAAAATCTGGGATCTAGGAGGACAAATATCAGAAGCACATGATCTAGAGATCATGATTATTTTCTACTTTGGGAGTGTGATGTAGGAGCATCATGGTTCTGAAAATGTCTAAATTTAGCAAAATCTAGGCGGTCTTGTGTTTTCAAAAGAGTGGTTTTCCTAAGTATATAATTAATGTAATTTGAGTGATTTAGGTGAGACATTTAGAATAGGAGTTAAATAAATATTGTGAGGATATTTGTAAATGTTCTTGAATGTAGGAGAACATGAGTTATGATGAGAAATTAGTATGGATTGAGATATTGTAAATCTTAGAAATTAGTTCATGATTTATGGAGGATCCTTAGGATGAGTTGAAAGTTGAGATCCTCAAGGGATAAAGAAGATATTCTAGGAAATAATTGAGGACTTAGAGGATTCTTAGGATTTAGTTGAGAAGATTTAGGATTTGAACCAAAATTGGTTGACAGAATCCTTTTGGGTATAATTTGTAAGCCTCGGAGGCTTAAAAGAGCTAGTAAGAGAGGTAGAGAGAGAGTTAGAATACAGGAAGGTTGGATTGTGAGCCTACGAGAATTGAAATGAGAAAGGTCCATTGATACAGACCATGTAAAAGCAGATCAAGCCAAAGCTATATTGTAAACAGGTTTTTATTAGTATCTGTACATTTGTTTAATGAATGAGGAAATTGAATTCATTGTGACTGTGTGTGTCATTCCTTTTGTATGTTGAGTGATCCATAATTACGAATTTATGGTTTATGTGTGATAAACCATGATGAATGAATTCAAGTTGAATTTCTAAAAGTCTTTCTGAGTGACAGAAGACTTACCATCTGGGTAGAATTTGTGTGATTCCAGTTTGGATTTATAGATGTATGTACAGGTCAAGTAAAGAATGAATTACGAAATCTAGAAGAAGGGAAATAACACAGAGAGTATTATATATTCCAGTTCGAAGTGGTGTTAAAGAAACAAAGGTATAGTTGCAAGGCAGAGTAAAGAAATCAGAAAATCCTCAGCACACTATTCCTAAGCGGCGAAAGGATTTGTCAGAGCTGAACTTGGTAAAGAGTCGATCTGGAGGTGAGAAGGAAATTTAGTGGAAGCGCCAACTTTGGTGGAAAAGTAAAACAAGCCAAAGTGAAATGTGTAACTGTGGAGGTTAGGATTCTACATGTGTCTTGATTGGGGTTCAAATGCTGTACTAAATCCTAGTCGTCGATCTCAATTTCAACCACTTACGTCACAGTCAACAATGGGGGTTAGGCCTGTTTTTAAATCATGTTCATTGAAGGGCTGTAGACTGTTGGATCATTGTTGATGCTGACTGTTGGATTAATATTGCATTGCATCATTCATGAGAGAATGAACCCTGGCCAGGAGAAATTGCGATATGCGATGTGCGATGATCGGCTGACTATAAATTGTCAGATTAGATGAAGAAATCAATGGTGTAGAGTGAAGCACTTGTGCAAAAATGGAAATTCAATGTGGGAAGTCAACGTGGGACTGGGTGTTGTTCAATTGCTGAGCGGACCTGAGAAGTGTATGGACATGAGTTTATTTTATTTGGAGTCTGGTTTTGTGCATTCAGGTTGGACTGATGTTCGTTGGCGGATTTTATGTTAAACCATTGTTTGGTGATTGGTCAGGTTTGTCTTAAAACTCACCAATGTAAATGCTTCTGATTTGTATAGGTGAGCCATAACCCACAAGTTCACGGTAAGGTGATTATGAAAACCAACGGAATTGCCTTTAGGCGGTTTTTTCCTGTGTCAATTAGGCTGTGTAGGGCCTAAAATTTTTTAATACAATTTTTTGTGTGGTTTGATTTCTTAGTTAGCAGTTGTGTGTAGAAGTGTGAATTGACTTTGAAGACTTCTCCGTGATGGTGATGAGCCCCAAAAATGGGTAACTTATTGGGCTGATTTTGCCTATTATTCTCGATTAATCCACCATTCTTCATAGTTCTATTTATGCTTTTGAATATATTTATGTTAATTGAATGAATGAGAATAGTCACTTGACCACAAAGTCTAATACATGCTTATTGCAGATTTTTGGACATCTTTTGGACCAAGGTCAAGCATTTATGAGCAAGTTGACAGCCAAATACGAAGGAGCAAGGCTGAGGATTCGTAGGAAGGGTGTCTCCAGCACTAAGTGACCCCTTCCTCAAGTTCTCCACCATCAACTCAGATTTCAACAGCCCACCAAAGATGATTTCAAGGGGCAGCCGAGCAGATTTTGTGAAATGGTTGATTAACTATAGTTTTGAGCAGCCAAGCTCCTAAAGTTAAGGAGGGCTATTGGGAGTCCTCGTGGTGCATAAGTAGGAATGCTTCAAGCCTTGGTATTTTAGCCATTGAATAGTTGTTTTTCGCACTTTATTACAACTCTACATTTCAGCTCATCTTCGAGCTTTTTCTGTAAACAGTTTTGTGACATGATTATTTTTTGAGTAATGGAGATAAATTTCACTTTGTACCAGCTCTGAGCTTTCTTAGGAGGCTGTATTTCTTGGGGTTGGGCCCAACCCAAGTGCCAATACCTCCTTTGTGTACTTTTATGCGTCTTTGCTGCATTCATAGAATAAATTATGTTATTTAGGTTAAGATCTTGCGTTGCTACTTAAGTTGTTTTTGATGATTAAAATAGCTTTTCATACTTCACGTTGATTTGATAGTTTGGTAAATATAAAGATCTAAAAAAGGGACATCAAGCAATCCTTGATCCCATCTCTCCCTCCTTGGGACCATGAGCTGAGACCAAGGCATACTTGCTACCACAAAAACATTGTTTTTTCCTTTCCATGCAATTGCTAGTCTTAGATTTTTAGTTGGAAAAGTTGATACCAGTTGTACTTGCATGTTTAAGATATGTTCTTGCTTAGTTTCCATATTTATCTTGCATGATTTCCTGTCTATAAACTTATGTTCATCATGTTTCTGGTTTTTAGGTCAGATTAGGTCAAAATAGTTAGGTCTCTAGTTTTCCTAGTCTTTGTTCGATCAGTTTTGGAAAATAGTGTGCATAACACCTATAATACCTCCCTGCCTAGCCTTCCTCCATCATATAACCTGATCCAACCCCTAATCCAAGATTCCTTCCCTTCATTTGCCACACTTTTCCAATTTGCCCTAATTTTTACATTCTTGTGCAACATTGCTCCCTCCATCCTTGAACAAATCCAACCACCTTAATCACTCCTTAGCTTCATTCACCAGGTCCTAGAGCCATTCACATCCTCATCCAACCTCCATTTCCACTTTCCCACCATTTTTTCATCGTCAACCCTCCAAAATCCTCTTTCGACTCTTCCTATAGGACATCTTGTAGAACCCCTGCAGACTTCATGTAGAAGGTCACATGAGCAGTTGTTCAAGATATTATCAATGTGAAACTCTTTGGAAGGTGTTAGGGACCCCTTAGGCCCTCTTCTCACCTTCCCAATCTCCTGCAAGCACCTACTCCATTTCCTTTCACCAATCAACCTCTGCACAATCAAAAATTGTTAAAGCACATGCATAATAATTCTGCAAAATTACTCAAAAATACAAAAATATGCTTTTTCCAGATTTTACTTCAGAAGTAGCTTAGTTACATGAATTTTACCTTTACAAGAGTCAATGGCATCCATTTCCACTGCTTTCATCACTTTTCTTGCATTAGTAGGGTTAGTCGGTAAAACTAGGGTTTACTAGGGTTTGCATTTCTTTTCAGCTTTCAGCTTCTTTCTGCAATTAGACTAGCCTCCTTTGAGTTAGCTTTCGTCCATCATAGTTAAAATCTTCTTCTAATATCTCATAGAAGTTGGCTTAAGATCCTAGCGGACTTGTGCTAGCTAATCAAGTGACAGCATGCGGCAAGAGCTAGTACTTGTGCTCAAAGTTATACTGGCTGAGCTGCATAATCCATCTCACCGTAGCTACGTCTTCAAATTCACATTTGTGAATTGCATACTTTAAATCCTGACAATCTGTCTTAATAGTAAAATGGGTATAAATAAAAAAAATCTCTAAATTTGGCTATACCCAAACAAACGGATCTGAGTTCTTTCTTGAGGCTAGACCAGTTCATTTGATTTTTAGCCCAAAGACCAGATGCATATTGGCAGATTTCAACCTCTGTTTTGCTGCTGGGATTCTTCTAACACAAAACTGCACCCCATCCTTCATGACTGGCATCTGTCATGATTATTTTTTCCCATTCTTCCCTTATTGGTGAGAGAGGCTGTATATTCCTTACCTTTTCTTTTATCTTCTTGACTGCTTGGGTACAGTCTTCATTCCATGGTATTGGAATCTTCTGGAGTCTTTGGTTCAGGAGTTTCCGCTCTTGTGCACAATGCTTCAAAAATTTGGAGATATAATTCAAAATTCCCAAGAACCTCTGCAACTGAGTTTTATCTCTAATTTCATCCGAGAAATGATCAACAAAATTGAGAATTCTTTGGATTACAAAGTAAGATCCATGATGTAGGTTGTAACCCAAAAATTCGATCATAGGTTTGAATAACTGCATTTTGGATTCTGATAATACTATGCCCATATCTTTGATCCTGCGTAAAAATTTCTTCAAATGTTTAATATGATCAACAATATTATCAGAATGAATCAAAATAGCACCGTCGCTTCCAAGTTTGTTAAGAATGACCGGGTTGATAAAAGTAAATAAGGGAGTCCCATGAGTTGCAACATCATTTCTGCAATACTCGAGCCCACCAGATGTTTTGAAGCAAGTTTCCTTATCTACAATGGAAAGCTTCAATCACAATCAATTGGAAAAAAAACTCAGTTTTGCAGTGGTGATCCAAGTGCAACTAGCTCTTTATCACATGTGTGAAATACTGGATGGTTAGCCAACATATTGTTACTCTTATGGTCACTTGATATGACAAGGAAATTCAAATAATTTCATTTTGGAGACAACCCACTACATGCACTTTTGTTGGAAGCTCACCATCAGTTGCTTTATGAAGGATCTGACACTGAAGAAAATATTTTGATTGTTATATTGGTAGAGTCCCAACTTTATATTCCATAGATATTCCATTTTTCTTTCAAGTGTGAGACATCAAATCACTGTGTGCTCTTGATTTTCTACTTAAGTTAGTTCGGCCATGTGACAAATCAAAATGGGTTCTTTGTAACTCTTTTGACAAGTTCAACAAGTGGGTCATGAACGCAGTCAGTTAAGAACATGTGGTTTTTCTTGTTGCTTCACAACTTCCATCGAGTTATTTCAAGAGTAAAATTTATGGTGAGGACATGAGAGCTGGAACACACATTTAGACAAAAATAAATCCTTCGACATGGTTGGAATCAAAGCCAAATGGTTTAGTTATACATGTTGTAACAACCTTGGTTACAAATTCAGGCAAAAAAATATAAGACCAAGGTCACAGACACATATTCCAAGCTAAATGTTGGGCAAAACATCATAGTGGGTGTTGCTTTCAGTTTATTATGGCTAGGGGAAATTAACAAAGGCTTTGAAAAGGAAAAGAGGCATTAATTGATATTTTATTTATGACAATAATGGAAAATAGGAGGAAAAAAAAGGTGAAAGGTCATAGATTTGCATGAGGGGAAAATTGAAGGAAAATGAAGAAATTAGAGACCTCAATGATAAAAAGGTTTTTTAGCATCAATTCATTGCTTTTTCTTGGCTTTCAATAGTTCTATGGTGGAGCTCTCTCTATCATACATTCGAACACTTAGATTTTTCTTAGAGAACTCTTGGAGGAGTATGGGTTACTTGGGATTTGGATCAAGAAGGTAAATGAAAGAAAGAAAGTGCAAGGGAACATCAAGATCAATGGCTATAGCTAGATTACTTTGAAGGAATCAAGTTTCATCCATGGTTTCCTTTATAGCTTTTGAATGCATGGTCCATGCATGTGCTTTCTTGGTTATGATCTGTCATTAGCATGGAGGATTTCCTAGATTGACAGTAGTTTTTCCTAGCCTTGCCATTTCTTGGGTAGCCATGGTGTTGTTGGTTATCCCATTTGTTTTCTGATTGGTTCTCATGTTCCATATGCTTATGGGTTGACTTACTAGTTCCTAGAGCCCTTGTTGGACAAACACTATGGAAGCCCAGTAACAGCTTGGGTTGAGTTACTATTCTTGGAAGCCTTGGTGATACAAACATTCTAGAGGTTGGCGACAACTATGGGTTGAGTTACTATTCCTGGAATTTGGGTTCGAACAAACACTCTGGAGCCCTAGATAGCTTGGATGGAGACTAATCTGGTGATGGTTAGTGATGTTCGATAGTGAGGTGGAATCACTAGTTGAAGGTTGAGGTGGTTTGGATACCCGAAGCCCTGGTTTGGTTTTCTTGGTTTATTCCACAAGATCCCACATAAATGTTTGGAATATGCAATGGAGGTGATTGGTTGAAAGAAATATTTGTTTCATCCCAATCTATGGTCAAGTCATACGTGGAAGTCCCTGACTTGGTTGGATTTTTCATTGGTTAATAAGAGGTATTTTCTATTGTGATCTATGAGCATATGTGTTGATTATGATGGTGACATTATTGTTGAGTTTCCATGGTTTATATGTTGGTTATTGCTAGTTTATATTCTTGTTATATGTTGTATATTGTTTATGGATCTTGACATGTTTGATGAATATATGAAAGTTTGATGAATGCATGAGCTAGTAGATGTTATTGAAACTATTATGAGAGGTCATCAAACTTTCTTGACAATTCTTAGATAAGTTTCAAACCCCTATGTTCATATATGCATTCATGACCTTTAGATTACATGTTTTCCATGTGTTTGACGAAATGTATGTCATCGTTAGGCTTGGTTGGGCCAAGTCATTGATCAAGTTTTGTGTTATAAGCATTTTTGTTGTGTCATTTATTGTTTTAGAAAGTTTCATCAAGTTCTACATAGTAACTTGGAGTCTAGCCATGAAATGGTGGCATCGATTTCGTTGTCTCACACATAGAACAGGCTAAAATATATTGCAGTTTCACCCTTATAGTGGTTATGCATATGACTAGAGGCCTACAGTTACTTGGATGTAAGCTTGTATGTGATTGCGAGTCAACATCAGTAAAAAGGAAAGTTAACTCAGGGTTTGGACACCTGGAAGGGCAGTTTAGCCCATGGGGGTCCTATAACACCTGAGGAAGGTGAGTAAGATTTTGTTTATTCAATTCCACTTTCTAAAGGTGATCTAGGAGGTTGAATCATATCATAGTAACTCTTCATCACATATTTACCCCAATAGATTGGTAAATTGTAAGTTCCAGTATTGCAACAATAATGGTGCGACTCCTGGGCTCCCTACTTTACTTTTATCAACCCAATAGTTCGTAATGAACTTGGAAGCGACAGTGTTGTATGCACAAGTACTAGATCTTATTGCAAGTTGTCAATTGATCAACTGCCACAAGTTCGCTAGGAGCTTAAGCCAACTTCTATGAGTTCTCAGAAGAATATTTTAACTATGATGAAAGAAAGCTAACTCGAAAGAGGCTATTCTGCTTGCTGTTTAGTCAATTTAACGTCTTAAATTGCTCTACATAAATTATCAATCCGGGTATCGTAAACTGATGAAGTGTGGTGCACTATATGTGCTTAGTTAACCTTTCTCTTTCTTCGTTGTTTTATAGTTTATGTTCAACTCTTCCTAAAACTCTGCTTCAAACACATGTGCTGTGTAAAGCACGATTAAGAAGTAGTCAGAAATAAGTCCAAAAAGTAGTCAAGCTCTAAGGTGACAAGTAAGAAAAACCACTTTAAAGACCAGTTATAATGTTCAACTCTTCCTAAAACTCTGCTTCAAACACATGTGCTGTGTAAAGCACGATTAGGAAGTAGTTAGAAATAAGTCTAGAAAGTAATCAAACTTTAAACTTGCAAAGAAAGAGCTTGAAAGAAATAACTTGAAATGAAACTGAAAGCAAAGAACTTGAAATGACTTGAAAGTAAATGACCACTTCCAATGGCACTAGACACCATTCATGCTGCTGCAAATAAAAGAAAAGAAAGTCACTTTTAAAACCAAAGATAATGATTATCTCTCCCTAATTCTCTACTTCTGCCATATGTACTATGCAAAGTATGATTAGGAAGTAGCTCAAGTTGAATTAGAAAAGTGATTAAAAATGAGAAAAATCTACTTTAAAGACTAGTGATAACGTTTTGCTCTTTCTAACTCTCTACTTCAGCGATATGTACTATGCAAAGTATGATTAGAAAGTAATGAAAGATTAGTCTAAAAAGCACTCAAAGCCAACTGCAAGTTAGTGGTATTCTGATCCTTAAAAGATAATAGTTCATGATAAAAGATCATTCATGTGTTAGCAGAACTTTGAGAAATAAGACTAAAAATCAGCTATAAAAACAAAGGCAGCAGCTTGAACCTGTCAACTTCAAATACCATTAGTTTGTAAAGCAAATACATGAACATAAAAACAAATCCCGGGAGAAAATAAAATGCAATAATTCAAACTGTACAAGGCAGGGGCCCCCTTCTACCTATGAAATCAAAGCATACTTAAAATTGCATGAATGAAAATCTAATCTACCTTACATTCTACAAAGCAATATTTACAAAATGAAATCTAATCTACTTACATCCTAATATGCTCCATGACATCTACTTCACATCTCCTTCCATGTTGAGAACATCAAAGCTTTATTCAATTTCTTCAAAAGTGCAAAGTACAAAAGCTTTCAAAAGCCATGAGACTAACAAGCTAAAAGGAATAAGAAAAGACTAAAGGAAAGACTAAAGAGAGACTAACTAATGAAGGAGAGAGATCTCCTATTTATACAAAAAGATGAGAGCCATCTCATTAATGATAATCCATGAATATCTCCCTCTACCTCTAGAGTCCTAATCAAAATAGGAACTGATAAGACACATGTCTTTTAGAGTTACAATACAATTAGGAGATGTGACACATATCCTCATGATCCCATGATTCTTTTCAACCAAATTCGAATTTGGCCTTAGAGTGCCACATAAGGGTCTTCTAGAAGCCTCCTTTCAACCTACACATGTCAACAAACTCAACCCATTTGTTAGGTATAAGCATATGCACATTATTTTCTAATGTTTAACCACAAATTCACTTAAAAGGCTTAGAAATAATAAATATTGGAAAAACATAAAGGTAGCCCAATGATAATGAAAGTGGGATGAATGTGGTGACATAGTAGTGAAATGGAGGTGAAATGGAGGTGATATAATGGACATAATAGCGAAAGTGTAATGCAAATGAATGACATTTTCAAGACTCAACATACCCCCCAACTGAAGCTATTGCATGTCCTCATGCAACATATATTACATTGACTCTTTTGATCCTTGAGCTTTGGCTTAACTTTGCATGATATCATTTGATAACTTCATATTTCTGCAAAGTGTTTTACTTGAATTGCAACATGGTTGGTTCTTGTGTTACAACCATTTTTTTTTTTTTTGTTGCCTTCTATTTTGATCTTTGAACTTTGCATAATGATATTTTGATTATTGTTGCAAAGTATATCTTTATTGGATTGCATGATGGTTGGTTCTTGTGTGACAACCATGATTTTGTTTGTATCCAATTTATCCTTTAAGCATTTTTTCAAAAGCCATTGTATGCTCATAATAGCAATGTAATAATTAATATATGTTGGAAGTATGTGAGCTCTTGAATATGTTATGGACATGGAAAGATATGAATATGAATGTATTCCCCCCCCAACTGATAGTATTGGCAATTTTATGAAATGAGGAAGAGAAATGTTTTTCCAACAAGTATCATTCTAACTTTTTATGGAATTTTATGGTTAAAAGTTAGAAAATGTCGTACCTTCACTTACCCTTTTGAATGGATGAGTTGTATGTGTGTGGTGGCTGAAAACTTCTAATCACATTCTTCTTCAAGTGGCTGAACAAGAGGAGTCATGGATAGAGAGATAAGATGGCTTTTTATTGCTTCTACTAAAACTTGTTGAATCTGCTCCAAAATGCTGAAAATAATAGTCTTCATGTCTTCAAAACTCATTGGCACAATTCCTACTATGTGAAAAGATGTTCTGATGTCGAACATAGTAGGAAATTGTTGGCTTAGTGGCCATTAATGGATGCCACTAGTCAACACGAGAACTCTCACCATTGATGACAATGAGAGTCAAGATGCCCAAACACATCTTGCTAGGTACGAATGAATTTGCTGATGTCGAGTCACCTAGAAGATCTAACGAACAAGGGACATTAATGTATTCCCATTGTTTGTCAGCATGAGGACTTGCCATTAAGGCATGCAAGTCTCAAGGTGTTTTTACAAAGAACTTAGACTCAAAGGACTATGGACTCAATAATTTGCATTGAAGCAGGGCTTATTTGCGGAATGAAAATGACAAGGAATGGAAAGTGAACATGGAAAATGGCAATGGAGAACAGAAATGACAATGGCAATAAGCATGTGAATGAGCCTTTTGCTTTTATTGGTGGGTTATGAATGGACAAAAAGAAATGGAAAGTGTATGTGAATGAAAATGGAAAATATGGAGTGGAATGAGGTGAATGGTTTATTATGAAGTATGGATGTGATGGATGGATGTGATGGAGACAATAGTATCTGAAAGTTTTTCAAGTGTTTGGATCTGATTTTGCATCAGCATATTTCCTCTTTGTTGCTGATCATCCTCTTATGAAACAAATTGGTCTCTTAGAGAGACATCATTCCCTTGTAGTCATTTGTCCTTCCTCCTGGAACCTGCAAAAAAACTAATACTTCTTCTGCAATGGAATGTAAGATTATCAAAGGAGAGAGGTGGCCAATCTCTCTAGTTATGATATTTACACACAAAACTAGGAATTTGTATTAATGAAACAAGTTCTCAAAGGAAAAATCAAAAGAATTTATACCTGCTTTGGAATTAGTGCCTCAAGTTGATGTTGCTTCTTTTCAGCAATTTATTTCATTATTTGCCATTTCAAACTCTAATGATATATTTCTCATTGTATAGATCTTGTTGAGATCTTTCCAATGGTACTTAAATCATCAAAATCTGATTTTGTATGAGAAAGATAGGCTGATTTGAACAATGAGGTTTTTCTGGCTGCGGAATTGAGGAACAGCTCTGTAGCTAAAAATCTTGAATAAAAAGTTATCCATTCAATTTCATTATCAGTCCAAAATTAATCAATACCTTCAGAAAAGTGAGAAAATAACTTGTTCATTTCATTGATTCAAAATTATTATTTTTTCTTGACATGCAGCGACTTAGTGTGGCGACTCAGTGTGGCGTCTTTGTTATAACACCCAATTTGACTTCCCTTTGACCGGGGTCTTTTTCAGCAAATTTGACCGAATGAATAGGACACCATCCATGTACTGACATTTCCCTAGCTACCCATGTGATCTGTTTTGCCTGATGACACCTACAACCTAGAGTTTAACAAAACAGCTGCGGGATCACTAAATGGCTGCGGGATCGCTAAATGGCTGCGGGATTGCAGAGTGTAAAAAAAATACTGTGAAATGGAGTGGCTGTGTGCGAACAAACTAAGAAATTTCTCCATCTCAAACTTCAGCTGAAAAATGGAACTGTGGAGTTTGAAACAGAGCTGCGGGGTTTAAAACATTATGGTCATCAAAGGGGAAGCAAGCAACTATCATATCCTTTATCCTCGGATGCTTCTTTGTTGAAAAGAGAACTCCATTATGATCAGATACTGTAATAGATGGTCGAACCCAGTAAGGCATTTATGAAGATGGAATCCCCGAAGTATACATCTCCTACCAGGTTGAACTTCATCATTGGAATATGTGAGAACTCGTTCAAAATATTTTACATAGTGAATTTGGCTTGGAAGAACAACTACTACATTCTCTATATCTTCCTTCAGCCATAAGTACGCACTTTGAAAAAATGATACTATGAGTTGAATTGGAGGGCAAGAGACGTGGTACAGGTGACGTGGTACAAGTGACGTGGTGGAGAACGGAAATGTGGTGAAGGTGAAAGAGCCGTATCCAACCAAATCAAACAGAGCCGTCTTCGATTCGGACTGTTCAACACATGTATTAATGATTTGCAAGGGCAGAAGACGTACTAAAACAATCAAAGCGCACCGTGTATGACTTGGCTGCCAAGAAAACCGGATCTGAGCAGATTTCTCAGGAAAAACGAAATGTAGTCACAATTGTTAAAAAAAAACTGATTTTTTTACGCGCGGCAGCCAAAAAGGGACTCCAAAGAACCGAACATTTCTCCCAGGCCACCACGAATTTTCCCAAACGGTTTCTGGGTTATCTAATTAACCCACCTGGCAACAAAACCCATGTTTTATTTTTTTGAAATTCGCTACCATTTGGGCAAATCGAGCATGTAAAGTTTGACGTTTTTCTGCTGTTTGCGTTTTTTCTCTGAGTTAATTTTTTCTGTTCTGCACTTTTTGCATTCGTTTTTCTTATCTGATCTATTGTTTTGCAGGTGTTTGTCATCTGCCAGGTCACTATCTCTTTCTTGGTCGTTTCTGAGGTTATATGCTGCACTGTTATGGAGAGCATCATTAAATGAAGTCGTGCTGAGAACTGATTTTCCATCTCCAACCACTTCTTGCTCAACTTCTTTCCACATTGTGGATGCAACCTCCAATGTTTTATCAGGGGTCTTAGCACCTGCACAATTCTCCACAACTATCAATTGATCATCTGCACTATTATCTTTAATATCTCTGTCCATTCCAATATCACCAGCCAACTTACCATCTTCAAAAGTACAGGTTTTCACATGTGTTTGAACTTGTTCCTCATCATCATCTTTACTCATCTTGGATGCATTTAGTCCATCTTCTGTGCTCTTTCCTGAAACACAAACCATTTCTGTTGGTGCATCAGAAACCATCTCTTTGACCACTTCACCCAATTTCCGAACTGGATCAGAGCTATTTTCTGTACAGTGTTCCACCTCTTGATTGGAGGGTAGACCTTTCCTCTTTCCAGCAATTTTTTTTTTTTTGTTCAGAGGGCGTGCGTGGACAAACAGGACCCTTGCCAGTGCCATCTAGAGAAGAGTTTAAATCCTCTGAATCCTCACTAGATGGGTGCTCTAAACACTTAGGGGGATCAGCCATGTCTTTCTGAGCAAGAGACCTTCCAATTTTCTGAATCTTATTCAACAAGTCATTGCTGGAAACATCTGGATTTTCCCTGGCAACAGTAAGGTCCTTCACTTCCTTTATGCAAATGGTGCTTCCATCATTAGTAAGTTCAATTCTCTGCTTCTAATTGATAAGGTAGCTATCCAAAGGTGAAATCAACTCAGAAATCTGCCACTAAATGATGAATGCCTCCTACAGGAATCAACAGGTCAAAGCTTGAACAGGGAGGCATATTTTTTTTTTTTTTTTTTTTTATTGAAGCCACAGTGAAAACTAAGAATGGAGATAGCCCTAGATTGTTTTTCTCTCTCTTTTTTTTTTCTCTTCTCTGAAATTGTAAAATTTTTATAAAAAGGATTAATGATTTTCAATTTCAGGCAGCAAATACTTCAAGAAAAACATGTTAAAAACAAGACTTTGACTAAGGTCCTAGGCTGGTTTTTCATCGATCTGAGCTGGGTGACTAGGATAGGATCCATGTCGGGACAATTCTGGAGATGCCCATGTGGTCGGTTTTTTTATTAGATGCCTGTAACTTGTTAAACCTTGAAACAGCTGCGGGATTGTCAGATAGCTGCGGGATCAGGGCAGTTTCTGCAACTAAGTTGCAAAACCTTATTTGAACAAGATACAGTGTTTTGAAGACCACTACAAAGCATAACCAGACAATTTTGGACAATTTGAACCTATCAAAGCACCTGAGTTTTATTTTTTTTCATTTTTTTTTCATTTTTTTTTTTTTTTTTTTTTTATTGAATCAATTGAAGTGATGAAGTTTATTTTGTCTCCTATTTTTTTTTTTTGTAACAATTCTTTTTCTGATCCTCCAGATCACACAAAGTGCAGGAGGAGAGCATACTCAAGAATTATTGTTTTGTCTTTTTTACTTAACAATCCTTTTTCTGATCCTCCAGATCACACAAAGTGCAAGAGGAGAGCATACTCAAGAATTATTAATTTTTTTCCAGATGTAAGAAATAAGGTCTCCTAATTACACTTCCCCGGCAACGGCGCCAAAATGTTTAGTCAATTTAACGTCTTAAATTGCTCTACATAAATTATCAATCCGGGTATCGTAAACTGATGAAGTGTGGTGCACTATATGTGCTTAGTTAACCTTTCTCTTACTTCGTTGTTTTATAGTTTATGTTCAACTCTTCTTAAAACTCTGCTTCAAACACATGTGCTGTGTAAAGCACGATTAAGAAGTAGTCAGAAATAAGTCCAAAAAGTAGTCAAGCTCTAAGGTGACAAGTAAGAAAAACCACTTTAAAGACCAGTTATAATGTTCAACTCTTCCTAAAACTCTGCTTCAAACACATGTGTTGTGTAAAGCACGATTAGGAAGTAGTTAGAAATAATTCTAGAAAGTAATCAAACTTTAAACTTGCAAAGAAAGAGCTTGAAAGAAATAACTTGAAATGAAACTGAAAGCAAAGAACTTGAAATGACTTGAAAGTAAATGACCACTTCCAATGGCACTAGACACCATTCATGCTGCTGCAAATAAAAGAAAAGAAAGTCACTTTTAAAATCAAAGATAATGATTATCTCTCCCTAATTCTCTACTTCTGCCATATGTACTATGCAAAGTATGATTAGGAAGTAGCTCAAGTTGAATTAGAAAAGTGATTAAAAATGAGAAAAATCTACTTTAAAGACTAGTGATAACGTTTTGCTCTTTCTAACTCTCTACTTCAGCCATATGTACTATGCAAAGTATGATTAGAAAGTAGTGAAAAATTAGTCTAAAAAACACTCAAAGCCAACTGCAAGTTAGTGGTATTCTGATCCTTAAAAGATAACAGTTCATGATAAAAGATCATTCATGTGTTAGCAGAACTTTGAGAAATAAGACTAAAAATCAGCTATAAAAACAAAGGCAACAGCTTGAACCTGTCAACTTCAAATACCATTAGTTTGTAAAGCAAATACATGAACATAAAAACAAATCCCGGGAGAAAATAAAACGCAATAATTCAAACTGTACAAGGCAGGGGCCCCCTTCTACCTATGAAATCAAAGCATACTTAAAATTGCATGAATGAAAATCTAATCTACCTTACATTCTACAAAGCAATATTTACAAAATGAAATCTAATCTACTTACATCCTAATATGCTCCATGACATCTACTTCACATCTCCTTCCATGTTGAGAACATCAAAGCTTTATTCAATTTCTTCAAAAGTGCAAAGTACAAAAGCTTTCAAAAGCCGTGAGACTAACAAGCTAAAAGGACTAAGAAAAGACTAAAGGAAAGACTAAAGAGAGACTAACTAATGAAGGAGAGAGATCTCCTATTTATACAAAAAGATGAGAGCCATCTCATTAATGATAATCTATGAATATCTCCCTCTACCTCTAGAGTCCTAATCAAAATAGGAACTGATAAGACACATGTCTTTTAGAGTTACAATACAATTAGGAGATGTGACACATATCCTCATGATCCCATGATTCTTTTCAACCAAATTCGAATTTGGCCTTAAAGTGCCACATAAGGGTCTTCTAGAAGCCTCCTTTCAACCTACACATGTCAACAAACTCAACCCATTTGTTAGGTATAAGCATATGCACATTATTTTCTAATGTTTAACCACAAATTCACTTAAAAGGCTTAGAAATAATAAATATTGGAAAAACATAAAGGTAGCCCAATGATAATGAAAGTGGGATGAATGTGGTGACATAGTAGTGAAATGGAGGTGAAATGGAGGTGATATAATGGACATAATAGCGAAAGTGTAATGCAAATGAATGACATTTTCAAGACTCAACACTTGCAGAAAGAGAATGAAAATTGAAATGAAACGCAAACCCTAGCGAACCCTAGTTTTACCTACTAACCCTACTTTTGCGAGAAAAGAGATGGAAACTACTGAGATGGATGCCATTGATTGCTGAAAAGGTAAAATGCATGTGTTCAAGCTACTTCTGAAGATAAATGAGAAGAATTCGTGTTTTTTTACTTTTGAGCAATTTTATGTGGAATTATTATGCTTGTGTTTTAACTAGTTGTGACTGTGCAGAGATTTGGTGGCAAAGAGAGATGGATTTAACTTTTGCAGGAGGTGAGGAAGGTTTGGAGAAGTCCTAAGAAGTCCCTAGTACCCTTTTGGAGACTTCCGTTCTGAACAAACTTCGAAAAATCACTCGCATAAACTTCTACAAGAGGCTGCGGGGGATCTACAAGAGGTTCTACAGGAGGAGGATGAAAGTGGTTTTTGGAGGTTTGAAGGTGGAAAATTGATGGGAAAAGGAGAATGAAGGCTAGATGGAGGTGTTGAGGGGCCTAGGACTCTATCAATGAAGATCAGGAATGAAGGAGATGGTTGGATTTATTCAAATTTCAAGAAAGCAACTTTGTGGGAAAATACAAGAATTAGGGTAGATGGGCAAAATGTGGCGAATGAGTAGAGAAATCTTAAGAGATGAACTGGTATAGTTTGTTTTATGGAGGAATGATAAGCTGGAGTGTTCTATGAGTGAGCTACATACTTACTTTTCAAAACTGACCCAAGTAAGAACCGAAAAACAGAATTTTGCATATTTTGACCTAAAATCTGACCTAAAACTATAGAAATGTTGAACAGAACTTTATGGACAGAAAATTATGCGAGAAAGCCATGGTAAATGAACAAGAAAGGATCTAAGCATGTGAATCCAACTGATATCAACTTCTCCAACTCAAAACCTCACACTAGCAATTGCATTGGGAAGTAAAAACAGTGTTTTTGGTGGTGGCAACAATGCCTTAATCTCAAATCATGGTCCCAAGGAGGGAGAAAGGAGGTCAAGACCTGCTAGTAGCCTTTTTGGATCTTTTTCTATTACTACAGCAACCTACCTAATCAACCTAAAGTGAGAACAATTATTCTAACCATCAAAAGCAACCTAATTAACAAAGCAAGATTTAACCTAAACAACAGAAATTATCTCATGAATGCAAGAAAAAGCATATAAATACTCAAAGGAGGTACTGGGAAACTTGGGTTGGGCCCTAACCCAAGAGCTTCAGTCCTCTAGGAAAGATCAGTGCTGGTTCAAAACTAGATTCATCTTCATTTATCAGAAAATAGCAGTTACATCACAAAATTGTCTTCAAAAAGAGCTCAAAAATGAGCTGAGTACAAGGCTGCACAAAAGTGTGAAAATCTACTATGAAATGAATAACCTACTGAGGCTTGAAGCCTTCTTATTTATACAAGTGGGGACTCCCAATATTCCTCCTAAACTTAAGGAACTCGGCTGCCTAAAACTGAAGATAACAGCAACTTTACTAGACTTACTTGTCTGCCCCTTCGAATCATCATTGTGGGCCTTTGTACTCCGAGCTGCTGATGGAGAACTCGAGGAAGGGGTCATTAATGAAGAAGACACCCCTCCTATAAGTCCTCAGCCCTGTTTCCTCGAGTTTGGCTGCCAATCTGCTTATAAATGCCTGGTCTTTATCCAAAAATGTCCAAAAATCTGCATAAACACTCATTCGACTATGTGGCAAAGTGACTATCCCCATTCACTCTATTGACATAAATATATTCAAAAACATGCACAAAACTATGGAGAATGGTGGATTAAATGAAAATAATGTGCAGAATGAGCCCATATAGTTACCCATTTCTGGGGCTCATCATCACCCCCCTGCTAAATGGGTTGCTCATCCTTTGAGCAACTAATCCAGTTCTTCATCTTTAATAGCTTTAACAGCTTCCCTAACATCCCAAGCCTCTGATGTGATGTCTTCTTCCCTGTCATGAAAACCTGCTTTTCTGTCCACTTCCTCTTCTCTGCCTTTGGTGCTGTTTTCTTTTCTGCCTTAGGTTGAACTGTGGTTTCTTCAAGTTCCTCCACTTCTTTTTGTTTCTCCTCTACTTTTCTTTATGTTTGAATATCTTGTGTCTCCTCAGGAATTTCCTTCTCAATTTCCTCTTTCTACTCCTCTTCCTCACTTCCAGATGGGCTAATGTCCTCAGTCAAATTTTTGATGTCATCTCCTCTATACATATTCCTAAAAATTTCCTAATCTATGGGGATGGTGTAGGTGTGTAAGGCATCTTCCACCAGTAATTTTATGAGGCCATGGTGGGCCAGCTGGTCTGGGACCCCTTCATTCAACTTGGTTCCACATTCTATCAAAGACTAGAGGAGGAAGTATGGGAGACTGAGTTTTCTAGCTGCTGGTAGATCCATCCCATATCTCAGTTCATGCAATAACCTGAAGTGATATCCATAAACGATACTGAACCTTCCTTCACAAGTGATGTATTTCATGATTTGGTAGCTGAATTCACTCCATGGAGGAGGTAAGCCTGTCCTTCTGACCCCATTTTTATCCTCTACAGGATGCTCATCAGGCTGAAAAAATGTCTTTTTAGCAACCTGCCCCAATGGTTTTTCCTCTTTTCTCCAAGGGAGCCCAAGTGGAAGACCTGTGATTCTGCTGATAAAATCTGGTGTAAGCTCTAGGGTCAGACCCCTGAAACTGACTGTAGCATGTGTTTTTGAATGGGGTCTTAAGGACATTAAAAATTCTTTAGTCACCTCATCATCATGTCCATGGATACTTTCAAAGAAAGACATCCAGTTTTCCCTCGTGAAGAGGGCCACCACCTCGGGGTGCTCATTCAATTTGTTGGAGTTCAAACGCTCCTTTCTCATAAAACCTCCTGGCATGGTGTTTAATGGTTTCTGAAAATGCTAGGTGAGGAGGAAGGCAATAACTTCCAAAACCAGAAACAGAGAGATAACTGAGTTTTGTTTTTTTTCTTTTCTTTTGAACTGTGAAAGGAATTCCCTGTGTGCTTCTTCTTCACAACCCCAATTTGCAATCCCTCCTTTTCAAATTGTGTTTTGTTTTTTTAACCTAAATTTGATTCTTGGTTTTTGGAAAAAAATCAAATTTTTTGACAGAACAGAGAATAAATAACACAATGTTTTTTCTTCAGAGAGTAGATAGGCTTGAAAATTCGGTTTTTTCGTAGGTTGGTTTCCATTGTTGCATCCTTTTTTTCTTTACAGAAGAATGTGAGGAAGGAAAAAAAAGACAGTCTTTGAATGCAGAGAAGAAAATAGGGAGACTGCGTAGAAATCAGAAAAAATACAGGCAGAATTTTAAGCTTCACTTTCTTTTTTCAACCCAATGCTGTGTTTCTAATCCACCACCTTTTATAAATTTATCATATGCAGAGCAGTTTCTCGAGCCTACCTCTTTTCAAGCTCGAATTTGACAAAAATATAAGATTTTCCTTCTGTAGAGTTGTTCTCTGCCTTTCATGTAGAAAACCTCCTGTAGAAGGTGTTTTGGCTCATGTAGAATGCAGTAGTGTTCCCGTAGAGCCTGATAGGCGGGAGGGTTTTGCAAGACTGGAAAAAACTGGCAGAAAAAGACTGGTTCACTGTTCTGGAGGTGGTAGGTGAGTACTGCAGCCGAGAACTTCATAAATGAAAATGAAACAAAGGGTGGTGGAGGCTTAGACTACACTGTACTTAACTATTGGCATAAGCCACGATGAGGAGGTGAGGTGGCTGGATGGGTATGTTATCCCCATCCAGATTGTTGATCCCACACCAGTGTCATTATGGTTCTTCGTGTTGACTGACCACCATCACCTCCCTCAGTCCTGTTATACGTCGCACCACTATCGGTTATGAGCTCTTTCTTCCCAAGTTGATGGGTCACACGTGCTGACTGCATATTTGATCTGTGGTTTGAATTTGGACAAGGCTCATTTGAACTCCACGAGAGTGTGTGAACTGAACTAGGGTGGCCATTTAGTTGGCCACTGATTCCGTTTAATCGTGACCATTCAATAGTCCCCCTGAGACCCATTGTCAATACCATTGGTGGTCTGACTTACCTCCTGGCCAAGTTCCTCGCTGCAAAGTTGAGACCCTTGGTTGGGCAAACTGAGTCCTTTGTCAAAGACTCAGCTTCTTTTATTGAGGATCTTAAGAGAATTAAACTTGAGCCCGAGGACATTTTGGTAAGTTTCGACGTGGTCTCTCTTTATACTTGTATTCCTATCAGTGAGGCCATGCAGGTAATCAATAAGCTAACTGACCCTGATACGGCTAAGTTAGTTGAGCTTTGCCTTACCTCCACCTTTTTCAGCTTCGAGGGAGAAATCTATGAGCAGACTTGCGGAGTTGCCATGGGCTCCCCCTTGTCCCCTGTCGTCGCTAATCTCTTCATGGAGGAGTTTGAGTCTAAGGCTTTGGCCTCCTCTCGTCTCTTACCGAAGCTTTGGAGAAGATTCGTTGATGACACTGGTGTTGTCTGGTCTCATGGTCCTGTCGAGCTGGACCGTTTCTTCAGTCACCTCAATAACCAGTCCGCCGCCATTAAATTCACGATGGAAAAAGAAGATAATGGTTGTCTTCCGTTCTTGGATGTTCTCATCTCTAAGAAGGTGGATGGTTCCTTTTCTCATCAGGTATTTAGAAAGAAGACGCATACTGAACAATACTTGCATGCGTCGTCGCATCATTTCCCCGCTCAGAAGTTAGGGGTTCTTAGCACGCTTGCCACTCGTGCTGTAAGAATTTCGGATGAGGAGAGCCTGGAAGCGGAGAAAGCTCATCTCCTAGATGTCTTTGAGAAGAATGGTTACAATAGGCACCTAGGTCGAAAAGCCTTCCTCAGGGCCAAGAAGGAGCCTTCAATCCGGAGAGTCCCTAAAGACCATATCATAGGTGTGAACCTTCCTTACATCCAAGGGACCACAGATAGGATTGCGAGGGTTCTGAGAAAGTACGATGTGCCCGCAACTTTTAGACCTCTCCGCACTATCCGTAGCTCCCTCAGGTCTGTGAAAGACCCTATTGACCCTAAGGACATGAAAGGCGTCTATGTCATTCCCTGTTCCTGTGGGACCCCTTATATTGGTGAGACTGGTCGCTCTATCAATCAACGGATTAGCGAGCATGCGGCAGACTTAAGACATGGTAGGACCAAGTCCTCAGCCCTGGCTGAGCATGCGGGGAAGACTAGGCACCATGTCTGTATAGAAGATGCTCAAGTCATTGCCAAAGTTGCACAGTTTCACCATCGTAAATTTAGAGAGGCCCTGGAGATTGAGAAAAGGCCGATCAATCTTAATAGGGATGATGGCTGGAAGATTAGCAGTTGCTGGGTCCCAGCCTTATCTTCCTAGCCTCCTCATCCCCCTTTTGTTAGGTCTTAGGGTTTCTGTCTTCCCTCTCCTCGTACTCTGTTTTTGACGGGTTTGTCATGGAGTACAAGAGTTAGTAATTTGTTATTTCAGGCTGATTTTGTTATTATCCTTATCCCAGGGGTTAATTAATATTAGATTAGATTCTTTGCATTAATAAAAAATTTTAATTCTTCAACCCCTTGTTATTTCCTTTAACTGATTTCATTATATTGAATTAATAAAGACCCCCCTTTTTTAAACCTTATATGTAATAACATAGTTGAATTTAATAATAATGTTAGAGATTGATTAATGGATATGAATTACTATATTCATTATAAGAGGTTATGATTGGAAATAGATGATATTGAGTTAATGGATAGACTTTTATTAACATGCACTTGAATTATGATATTTACAATATTATAATTATAAATTAATAAGTGAATATAGATTATCTAATAAACTTAAATTATTATATGAACTTATTAATTTAATTTCGAATGGGCCTTCACATTTAAATAATTAATAAAAATGATTTATTTTACCTTTGGTCCATTAATTTTAATAATTATTATTAAATAATTACATAGTTACCTATTGTAACTATAAGAATAATAGTGACTTAATACTATTTATTATATTTAGGAATAATAATAAATATTGTTATGATTTATGTAGTTTACCATTATTTAGTTTACCCTAATTTATTAATATCTAATGAAACATTGGACCCTTTGATTTAAACAATTATTATTAAATAAATACGCAGTTACCTATTGTAACTAAATTCTAAGGATAATAGTAATTTAATACCATTTACTTGGTTTTAAATAATTTTAAATATAGGTTATTTAATAAATATGAAGATGTATTGACCATTATATTTAAAAACAATAGATTTATTCAATTAACTTATATTAATAATAAAATCAGGGGTTTGACTTTGATCCTCTGGTTAAAATTAGCCGTTGCAATAGAGCCGTTGGAGTCTCTGCACACTCTATTTAATCAAGCTAAGCCAGATCAGTTCTTCAACTTGTCCTGACGATGAACCACACTTGTTGGTTCGAAACGCGTCGACAAAAGATTAATTATGTGATTTCGCCGAAGATTATCTAAACAATGTTATGGATCACAGAAGTCTAAATTCCTTAATATTCACGCAATTGAGGAATAGGTTTAGACACTTACCTGCATAGTCGTTGCTGTGCTATGCATGCTCTGGACTTTGGCACTTCATTTCCTCATTATTGTTGTTGCTGATGCTCTACATGCTTGGCCCTTGTCTTATGCTGATGATTTCTCGATCAAACTCTGCTCCTTGCATGCTTCATACATCCTGCTGCGCTGACCCTGTCTCTGGAGTTTGTTTTTCAAAGGGTTCAGCTGCTACAAGGATCCTGTGGGATTTCCTGTAGCTGCTTCTTCTCCTAAAATTTCAAGATAATGCTTGAGCAGGGGCTAAAAAGACTTCTGAAGAAGGTATCGAATGAAAATAAATAGCAACTGGAGGGTATCAAGTAAAAATAAGCAAATAATGTTGCTACTTTGTTTGTCACCCTTTTCTTGTGTCTACAGAATTAAAGAAACAGAATTTCTTTATTTGTCTATGCAGGGAAATGAAAAACGAGTGGAAATGTGGGTGTGTAGGGATGGAATGGAGAAATAGGAGGATGGATGGTGGCAGGGAGGTTCACAGGCCTTCTAGACAAATTTTTAGCCCTCGGGTTCTTTTCTGAACTTGATTTTGGCCTCTATGTGATTTCTACAGGAGCCTCCTGTAGAATACACAGGGTTTCTTGTAGATGTGAAATTTTTCAGAACAAATGAGACCAATGCTTGGGAAAGGAGAATGGAAATGGAGGGATGGACTATGAAGGTTGTATGCAGCCTGCCCATGTCTTTTTCTCTTGTGTGACTCTCCTCCAACCTGCAATTTATTCAAAAGAAGTTAGGATTTTTTCTTCTTTTTTTCTCTCTATTTTTTTTTGAGACAGTTGGGGTGCCTACAGGAGGTTTTCACCCTTATTGCCTACCCTGGGCCCCTCCAAGAGGTTTTCACCCATGGATATTTTATTCCTTTTCTATTCTTTTTTGTTTTTGTTTTTTCTCTTCTTTTTTTTTTCAGGATGTGGGTGGAGTGGAGACAGGGACCTGCTCCACTACCAAAACTATTTTACCCAGATTCTTAATGAACTCTTGCTTGGAAAGAGGCTTCCTGTAGATCTTCAATCTATGCCCATTGGTGAGCATGGTGATGGCTTCTTCATCAATGGTCCAGATAAGGATTGAACCATACTCATTGCATTTTTATACTGTGTATGTTCCCAGCCATCTTGTCCTCAGTTTTCCCTTGAAATCTTTATATTCGAATCATACAGCAGCGCCTAATCTCCTTGCTGGAACTATTTTTCTTTGAGGTGTCTGTCATGCCATATTTTCCGATGAAGTTGGACTACCTCTGAGTGGAGAAAGGCCTACAATCTCTGTTCATCCAATCCATTCAACTGAAGCAATATTTCCTTTTGTGCATGGCTGAGATCTAGGTCCAGCTGAGTTTCCATCCTTAATGTGTTATATTCAAATTCTATTGACAGCAGAGCCTTCTTCCCATAGACTAGCTCATAAGGTGTAAACCCTGTGGTGGTTTTCCAGGTGGTGTTATAGACCTAGGTGGCCTCAACCAATCGATCTGCCCAATATTTTCTGCTGCTGCACACTACCTTAGTCAAAATCCATTCAAAAGCTCTATTAGTGACTTCCACCTATCCATTTGCTTGTGGATGATAAGGGGTGGAAGTTCTATGCTTAATCTTGTGATGTGTGAGTAGGTCTTCAATCAGATTGGAGGTAAACTAACTTCCTTGATATGTGACTAATTCTCTTGGATAGCCAAACTTGTAGAAGATATTTTCCCTCAAAAAACCAACTACTTTTTCTTTCATTGCTACCTTGATCACCTTTGTTTCTGCCCATTTTGTCAAGTAATTCGTACAAACAATGATGTAAGATTTCTGTTTTGAAGGAGGGTTGACAGGACCCACAAATTCCATGCCCCACTTCTCAAATGGCTTGAAAGTCACTTGAGGTTACAGGGGCATCTCATCCCTTGGAGTAGGTTTCCCCATCCTTTGATGCCGGTCACATTGGATGATGTATCTCCTGACATCTTGATGAAGAGTGGGCCAATAGTAAGCTGCCTGCAGAATTTTGAAGGTAGTCCTCCTTGCTGCAAAGTGGCCCCCACAGGGTCCATCATGACCAGTTAGGAGGATGTCAAAAACTTCCTCCTCCCTGACACATCACCTCAAAATCTGATATGGTCCAAGTTTAAAAATATTTCCCCCAATCTAAGTGAATGGGGCACTTTTCATCACGATCTTGCTCTTCTCTTTTGATGACAGGTGTGGTGGAAACTGTGCTGAAACCAAATAATTTGCTATATTAGCACACCATGGAGAGAGTACTGAAATAGAGAATAGGTGTTCATCTGACATTTGATCATCCACCATTCCTTCTTCACCTGCAGGCAGCTCTAGTCTAGATAGAAAATCAACGACAACATTTTCCTTACCTAGCTTATCAACAATGGTCAAATCAAATTGTTGCAATAAAAGTAACCATCTAATGATACGAGCATTTACATCTAGTTTATTCATCAAATACCTAATTGTAGCATGTTTAGTGTGTATGAATGTTTGATAGCCGTTTATGTAGTGTCTGAACTTGTTTAGGGAATGGACTACAACTAGGAACTCCTTTTCGGTTACAATGTAGTTTAATTCTGCCTTGGACAGGTTTTTACTAACAAAATATATGGCCTAAGGCAGCTTCTCTTCAACTTGCCCTAAGGCTGCTCCTATAGCTTTGTTCGATGCATCTGTGTGAATTTGGAAAGGTAGAGCCCAGTTTGGGCCTCTCAAGATTGGGGTAGTTACCAGCTTACCTTTCAAGGCATCTAGAGCCTCTTGACAATTGTCAATCCATATGAACTCAGTATCTTTTCCTAAAACACCAAACAATGGAGAGGCTAGCTTACTAAAATCCTTAATGAGTCATCCATAATACCCTGCTAAGCCTAGAAAACTCTGAACATCTCTTACCTTTTGAGGAGGTGGGACCCTTTGGATGATAGCAATATTGTTGGGATCCACCTGTAATCCTTGCTGAGAAATTGCATGACCTAGCACGGTCCCTTCACTCATAAGGAATTCACATTTTTTAGGACTGAGGGACAGGTTCATTTCAATACACTTGGCCAAAACTTTTCCCAAGTTAGTCAGAGCTTCCTGGAAGTTAGAACCATAAGGGGTAAAGTCATCCATATAGATTTCGACTGATTCATGAACTAGTTCAACAAATATGCTCAGTACTACTCTCTGGAAAGTGGCAGGAGCATTGAATAACCCAAAGGGAAGGACCCGGTAGGAAAACATACCCCAATGACAAGTGAAAGTGGTCTTATCTTGGTCTTCCGGGCTTATTTGGATCTGGTTGTACTTGCTAAACACATCTATGAAGGAAAAGAACTTCTTCCATGCCAGGCCATCTAACACTTGATCTATGAAAGGCAAAGGGAAATGGTCCTTCTTGGTGGCCTTGCTTAGTTCCCGATAATCTACACAGATTCTCCACTTCCCATTTTTCTTTGGCACTAGCACCAAAGGAGAAACCCATTCACTGTCAGAGATGGGGTAGATGAATCCTGCATCCAGCAAATTTTGCAGTTCTTCTTTGACAATGTCCTTAAGGGCTGGATTCATCCTCCTTTGAGGCTACCTTATTGGTTTACAATATTCTTTGATGTAATGTGATGAGTACAAATTGAAGGGTGGACTCCCTTCATCTCCTTATAGCTCCAAGCAAAGGCATCCAAGTGGTTTTTCAATAAGCTACACAGTTCCTCCTCCTGAGAGGTGGATAGGGATGAGTTGATCTTCAAGGTTCTTTCTGGGCCGAATTAAACATTCTTAACTTGAAGAGAGGTTGGATCAGCCACACAGAGATCAACTATAGCATTGGCTTGGGTTTCTTCCACCAACTCTTCTAATGGCAACACACTGGAGGGTGAATTCTGGATCAAGTTTTCAATGATATCATCCTCGGTTTGTGGACCCCCCATGGTAGCTTCCACTGTATACAATGGTGCAGAATAGACTTCATCCTCATCTTCCTCTTCCAACCAGAGAGGTAAATCATGTTCTAGTAGAGGTTGGGCAGGAGGATATAGGACTAGCTTCTTGGACATATGCCCATTCTTGATTGTCATGTTCCCGGCTCGACAACTGATGTAAGCATCTGCAGTAGCCAACCAAGGTCTTCCCAGGATGAGAGGATACCCAGTGAGCTTTTCCTTTGGTTGGAGAACCAGGAAATCAGCAGGGTACTCCCAGGAATCAATAGAGACCATTACAACTTCCACAATACCCTCAGGGGTCACGGTGGAGTGGTTTGCTAACTGCACTACTGTTGAGGTCTTTCTTAGGGAACCCTGAAGGTTGAGTTTGAGCATAGTGTCCCTGGTCATCACATTAATGGCAGCCCCTAGATAAATCAAGGTATGGGGGATTATGGTGCCATTGGTGTGGACATCGACTACACGACTCCCAGGGTCTAGATATTTCAGACAGATCACCTGCCCCAACATCGGGTCGGATAGTTGTCCTATGACAATGATAGTTGTGGCATCTCTCTTGGGCCTGCCTGGGTGCCTGAAGAACTTCTCCTTGATCATATTATTGTATATAGGCACATCCTTTATGGCTTGGAGAAGCGATATCTTTACACATAACTATTTCAATTCTCCCAGAAGTTCAGTTTCTTCTAGGGTCAGTTGTGTGGTTCTAGTTAGTATCTCAGGAAAGGGTGGAATCACTTTTGGTTCACTTTCCTGTTTTTCTTCCTCATCCTCCTTAGGAGGAGTTTGGCTATCTGGGAGAACCTTCCTAGATTGTAGGTTGATCTCCTGAATCTCCACAGCATAGGTAGGGCATGTTGTTTCTCCAGTATATACCTGCTAGGCCTGTCTATTATTGGGGTTCGGGTTTAGTTGAGCAGGTATTTGGGGTTGTATTGGAGGAGCAGGAGGTAATGGTTGTGGTTGAGTAGGTGGTGCAGGCAAAAGAGTGGGAGGAGAGTTGTATTGGGGCCTCCACCCCTGATGAGGTGCATTCCACTGAGGTTGTGGCTGAGCATAGGAGTGAAACGAATGAGCAACTAGTTGAGTATGATATTGAGATGGATACGACCAAGGAGAGGGTGTGGACCAGGAAAGATGAGCAGGGGGACCCCACGAAGGCATGGAAGTGGCTTGATTGGGATTATAATGAGTCTGGGATGTCCCTTGCATTCCCTGCTAGTAAGGTCTGGGTCCATATGGCCTCCTTTGGTTCATGAAATAGAGTGGTTCAGTGGCTCGTTCATCCCCTTCATACATAGCTTTAAATCTAGGTAAGGAAGGGCACTGATTTGTAGGATGGTCTTCTTCACAGACAAAACACACTTCTACGGAGTGCAATGGACATTCGTTCCTAGGATTCTTTCTAGTGCACCTGGGACAAAATATGGCCAAAGCCCTCTCAGCTTCCTCTTGCTTCCTTTGGATCCGCAAGGTGTCCATTTGCATGGCAAGAGTTTGCCTCATCTCACTCTTGAAATCTTCCATCTAATTCTCAAGTTCATTTTTAAGGGATGAACTGGATAAGGGGGTACTCGATAAAGGTTGACTTCTTCTACCTCTCTTTCTGGTTGCCCTAGAATGGTTTCTAAACACAATCTTTATGTCATCATAAGGTAGTTGGTAGATGTCTCCCCCAGCGAGCAAATGGGGGGTATCTAGAAGGTCTTCAAGGACTCCTCTGAGCAGAACCAACTTCAGAGATTCAGGGTCAAGTGTGCACTTGGCCCTTTTATAACTGAGTTGAAACCTCTCTTCATAATCTTCTAAAGATTCATCACTTCCCATGGTCATTCGGAAGATTTCTTCTTTGGTATCCTTTGACCTACAATAGTCCTGGTATTTTTTGTTAAAGGCTTGTTGCATCTGAGCCCAAGTTGTGATACTTTTTCCAGGTAACCCCGTGAACCAACACAATGCTGCATCCTTGAGGGTAGAAGGAAACAGTTTCAAATTCTGCTCGTCTTCTGCATAGTCATAGGTTCGATAAAGAAGAGAAAACTCAAACAAAAAGGTATCAGGGTCTTCAGTAGTCAATCCATGGAAGTGAGGTAAGGCTGAAGGACTTATGTTTTTCATTTTTGTGTCCCCATTGGTCTCTCCGATAGGAAAGGCACCTTCTATTATTTCACCATTTCCTCTAAGGAGGAATGGTTTCTTGCTCTTCTTCTATTATAGGATCTTCATATATCTCTGGAGGTTCACCTATAGGTTCTTCTGGATCACTGCCACTAAAGAAGAGAGAAGGGTGATGTGGTGGGGGTGTTGGGTAGGAATTTTCCTGAATTGTCTCTATTCCTACGAGGCATGAAAGGAAATCTTTTTGGTTGATTTTTGCTTTTTTCTTCTTGTACTTGCAAAACTGAAATTGATTGAACAACAAATTGCAACTAACTGAAATGAACTTGTTGAAATGAAATTGCAGAATTGAAATGAAAGAAGGAAATGACTAATTTATGCTTGCTGAAATGAAAATTGCAGAATTTGAAATGAAAGCATGAAATGTCTAATCTAGGCTTGCTGAAATGAAAATTACAGAATTTGAAATGAAAGCAGGAAATGTCTAATCTAGGCTTGCTGAAATGAAAATTGCAAAATTGAAATGAAATAAACTACATAGCAGAATGTTGCAATAAAATATAGAAGAAAGCAGTAATCACAAAGTATTCTGATGCTTCCCCGACAACGGCACCAAAAAGATGGTGAGATCCAGTATTGCAACAATAATGCTATGACTCCTGGGGCTCCCTACTTTACTTTTATCAACCCGGTAGTTCGTAACAAACTTAGAAGCGAGAGTGTTGTATGCACAAGTACTAGCTCTTACTGCAGGCTGTCACTTGATCAGCTGGCACAAGTTCGCTAGTAGCTTAAGCCAACTTCTATGAGTTCTCAAAAGAATCTTTTAATTGTGATGAAAGAAAGCTAACTCGAAAGAGGCTATTCTGATTGCAGAAAGAGAATGAAAACTGAAATGAAACACAAAACCTAGCAAACCCTAGTTTTACCTACTAACCCTATTTTTGTGAGAAAAGAGATGGAAACTACTGAGATGGATGCCATTGACTACTGAAAAGGTAAAATGCATGTATTCAAGCTACTTCTAAAGAGAAACGAGAAGAATTCATCTTTTTGTACTTTTGAACAATTTTATGTGGAATTATTATGCTTGTGTTTTAACTAGTTGTGACTGTGCAGAGGTTTGGTGGCAAAGACAGATGGATTTAGCTTTTGCAAGAGGTGAGGAAGGTGTGGATAGGTCCTAAGAAGTCCCTAGTACCCTTTTGGAGACTTCTGTTGTGATCAGACTTCGAAAAATCGCTCGCATGAACTTCTACAGGAGGTTGCAGGGGATCTACAGGAGGAGGCCGAAAGTGGTTTTTGGAGGTTTGAAGGTGGAAAATTGATGGGAAAAGGAGAATGAAGGTTGTATGGAGGTGTTGAGGGGTCTAGGACTCTGTTAATGAAGATCAGGAATGAAGGAGATGGTTGGATTTATTCAAAGGTCAAGAAAGCAACTTTGTGGAAAAATACAGGAATTAGGGTAGATGGGCAAAGTGTGGCGAATGAGTGGGGAAATATTAAGAGATGAATTGGTACATGCTATGTTATGGAGGAATGATAAGCTGGAGTGTTCTATGAGTGAGCTGCACACTTACTTTTCAAAACTAACCCAAGCAAGAACCAAAAAACAGAGTTTTTCATATTTTGACCTAAAATCTGACCTAAAACCAGAGAAATGCTAAACATAACTTTATGGACAGAAAATTATGCGAGAAAGCCATGGTAAATGAACAAGAAAGGATCTAAGCATGTGAATCCACCATGGTAAATGAACAAGAAAGGATCTAAGCATGTGAATCCAACTGATATCAACTTCTCCAACTCGAAATATCACACTATCAATTGCATTGGGAAGAAAAAATAGTGTTTTTGGTGGCAGCAATAGTGCCTTGATCACAAATCATGGTCCCAAGGAGGGAGAAAGGAGGTCAAGACCTACTGGTAGCCTTTTTGGATCTTTTTCTATTACTGCAGAAACCTACCTAATCAACCTAAAGTGAGAACAATTATTCTAACCATCAAAAGCAACCTAATTAACAAAGCAAGATTTAACCTAAACAACAAAAATTATCTCATGAATGCAAGAAAAAGCATATAAATACACAAAGGAGGTGCTGGAAAACTTGGGTTGGGCCCTAACCCAAGAGTCTCAGCCCTCTAGGAAAGATCAGTGCTGGTTCAAAACTAGATTCATCTTCATTTATTAGAAAATAGCAATTACATCACAAAATTGTCTTCAAAAAGAGCTCGAAAATGAGCTGAGTACAAGGCTGCACAAAAGCGTGAAAATCTACTATGAAATGGCTAACCTACTAAGGCTTGAAGCCTTCTTATTTATACAAGTGGGGACTCCCAATAGTCCTCCTAAACTTAAGGAACTCTGCTGCCTAAAACTGAAGACAACAACAACTTTACTAGACTTTCTCGGCTGCCCCTTGCAATCATCATTGTGGGCCTTTGTACTCCGGGCTGCTAATGGAGAACTTGAGGAAGGGGTCATTAATGAAGGAGACACCCCTCCTGTAAGTCCTCAGCCCTGTTTCCTCGAGTTTGGCTACCAATCTGCTCATAAATGCCTGGTCTTTGTCCAAAAATCTGCAATAAACACTCATTAGACTATGTGGCAAAGAGATTATCCCCATTCACTCTATTGACATAAATATATTCAAAAACATGCAAAAAACTATGGAGAATGGTGGATTAAATGAAAATAATGGGCAGAATGAGCCCATATAGTTACCCATTTCTGGGGCTCATCAGTAAACTTTGATAAGTGTGGGAGGAGGGTGTTACATATGATTTGTTTGGCAACATGACTCAACTCTCTAATGCTCAAATAGAGGAAATAATGATGGCTCTTGAGGAAAGCAGACCGCCTTTCCTCTAGGTCCTTTATCTCAGCATAAGAATCTACAATAGTCTCAAATTGCCTACCAAATGGTTTTGTTTCAGATGGGATGCATGTGTCTAATTTTTTAGTGGTGGAATGAGCTATTGAGTGTCATATTATCCCTCTATTGCGAGATTCAGTACTCGTCATGGATGGAACTCAATGCTTTAAAGCATATCCCTTAGAATTATGATGAGAGGATTTTCTTCATGGTTAGAAAAATTCAGTAATTGCAAGCTTGAACAAAATGTTAATGGAATAATATTGAAGGAACCTGTGAGATTCTATTTGGAGGAGATGTGGATCTTCCAACTACAGTTCGATGCCATGAATTAGAACACAGCCATATCTCCATGCCCAGTTGAGTTAGCAGGGTAAATTTTTTTTTTTATTCATTGATCCCTTTACGCTCCCATTTGAAGTTTCTTCTTCCCAAAAGTTATAGGTTGTGGTGGTTTAACTAGTTGGACCGTAGAATAAGTTTTTTAGTGAAGAGGAAGAGGACCAAATTCTGGATGTTCATAATCTCTATGGAAATAAGTGGCATGTTTCGATTTATAATTATTTGGATTTTTTATAACAACATATTAAGTTTGCTCAACTTAATATGGGATTGTGAGCCTGTTAAAATTAACCACTCTAAAAATTCAGCCTCGTGAAGAAGAGAAACTCCAAGATAAAAATTGAACCACATGAAAAGCCCTTGACTTGTGCCAAGGAGGGATGGGTGACTTGTCTATGCCAGGATGATAAGTAATAGTTTCACAATTATTGAGTTTATTGTTGTGAGAGATCTTTGTTAAGTCATTTTACATTTCTTTTTTATTAAGGTTTTAAAAAGGATTGGTGGTTCTTAAATTGGAAGCCTTGGTACTAGGAACATCAATTCTTGTGTGTTAGTAAGGTCAAGTTGTTTGATCACTTTTTGAACACATTCAGTATCCAAACCTCCATCCTAGCAACAGATGGATAACCGAAAGTGAAATATTTTACAGATGATGGTTGGTCCATAGGATGGTTCATTACTTGAGATTGTTTATCACGGAAGCTCTGACGAGCCAATATTTCAATATTTATTGATCTTGCAAAGTTCATCAATGATGGTCAGAGGAAGTTACGTTTTAAATGGAGGTCAAGTGACAACTCAAAGATGTGGTGATGAAGAAAGAACGGTGTTTGCGAGATTCCAGAGTGGATGTGAGTGTTGATGATGACTAGTCAGGCAAAAATCATTCTTGTTGTTGTAATGTGAATTTTTCAAGGCTTACCATGTAAGCATTAAAGGAGGGACTTGGAAATCATGCCTTCGTGGCTTCCATGCTGATTTTGGAATTGGTTTTGAGATTTGTAGGAGTTAGTTGAGAGATTTTATCAAATCCTATCTCTAAGGTTAGAAGTAGCTAGATCTAAGTTTAACTATATACTTGTATTTTAACTGAATGTAGCTATGCAATATAATATATATGAATTATTTTGTGTGTAATATGTGTGCTGTGTATACTTCTCAAATTCATAATTATATCAACATGATTATTATACCAATGCCAAGTCACATATAATGATGTTTTTTTCATAGAGAAAAATTTTCATTTTTTTTATGGTTTTCCAATGTTAAACATGAGATTTAAATCATTTGTACCAAAATATTTGGCTGACGTATTCCAGCTGCCACCACCATGGGTGCAAAGGCAAAGGAATATGTTAGCCTCTCTACTCTTCCATCCCTCTAATTTTTTCATATATATATATATATATATATATATATATATATATATACATACACACACACACACACACACACACACACGAGGTCATATATGATCTCGAAGGATTGGATGTTAATAAAGTTTCGAGAATACGAGGTCATATATGATATGGAAGGCTTCAACCTTAACAAAGTTCTGATAAAGGTCTTCAAATCGAAGAAAATCCAAATCATATATGATGGGTTTGGGAAATCGATATTTGTGGAACTATATATTCATTAATGCAGTGGGGCAGTAGATGCCATCCATTGGATTTTGTACTTGGTTAAATCCAAAGGCTGGCATATACTACCCCAGTGCATTAATGGAGCTATAGCTCCACAAATATGGAAAGCCATAGATTTAAGGGGAGACTTGAACGTGGAGAAGAGATGATGCACATAACCTGGCCCCATTCCCCAATTGCAGCGGATATCCATCACATCATATCATGTGAGGAAAAAATGGAAAGACAACCTTAAAACATTTATGGACAAGAAAAAGTGGTTTCAACGTGGTAACCATATCTCTAATACAGCGAGAAAATACCTTTAATTAAAATTATATTCTTTTGAAAAAAAAAATCATTTGTAATGCGTATGTAGGATTAAAAAAAAAAAAAATGAAAGCGGTGTTGGCTCCTAGATTCACAACAAATGAAATTATAGTTTCTATTTTCCTCTCTACTCGGTATCTAAAATGTGCTCAGAGTGAAGTAGGAGAGACCTTAGAATTTTGCATGAAAGAATAACATGATTAGTTATATAAATTGGTTTGGAATCATGTGGCAATGACTACTAACAAAAAAAAGAGCAAATATTAAAATTCGTATAACATTGTCATTTTTTGTAGTTTTATATGAGACGTCATCGGCAATGTCTTGATTGATATAACTCTATGAGCATTATGTAGATACAAGTCTTTTGGATTAATCACATTGTTAAGATTTGGTCAATGTTTCGAACCAACTAATGTGATTCATCTATAAACATTGTTATCGATTAATATTTTATGTAAAGTGGTCCTTTGCAAAGTTAAATATTTATCATAAATATTTACCACCAAATTTTTCACAAGCTTTGAAGTGGTCGGAAGTTTTCTTTTTAAAAATAACAACTTATTAAATTAGCTTGTTAAAAATAAAAAATTGAAAGCGGTGTTGGCTCCTTGATTCACACAAACTGAAATTGCAATTTTTCTCTGCTCGTTATGATTAAGGTTACGAATCCCTAATTTGCAACTAATTTTTTCTTAATTTATGGCTTTTTGTGTGCCTCATTAATGTAGATAAGGCGATGTGCTCACGTCAGTAAAACCCTAATAACCCACATGATCTTGACCACATATCAATGACTAAAATATTCCACATCCACATCCTACGACATTGAGAAGGATTAACCCTAGGGGCTCGGGTTACACATTCAGTGGTTTCATACAAACAACTTATGGATAAGATGAATGACCATGATTAAAAGTGCAAGTCAGACCTCAAACTTGAAAACCACTTTAGGGGGGTGAAGCAGAGTTGTTTTGGGGTCCGAAAAACTACTTTTGGTTTTGATGCTGTCATAGTCCGCACCTTGCCCAGATAGGGTTACCCTGTGGAGGAGATTGCACAATTATTGCATGTAGATCATGTTTCTCCTTTTGCTCCAACAAATTCGTATCAATACTGATGAACGTTATTTGTTTCTTTTCTTGTAAACCACTAGCACAACTTACTATAATGCATTTGAGCTAAGGATCACGCAACATCTACAATAGAATATACAATTATGTTGACTATGATGACTTCTTATAAATGTCAAATAAGCATGAGCATTGGATGACATTTGGAAAAAAAATTGGCAACCAAGTTTTATATTGATGGGTAAGGTTAAGTTATCATTTAACTTATTGATAAGATTGGATCACTGGTAAAGTTTTGTTATCATTCAACTTATCTCTAACACAATCACATTAAAAATTTAATTTATCATTAACATAATCACATTAAAAATATAATGTGTTTGATATAGTGGAAGGCTTCATTTGTATTTATTATTGACAAAAATGTAACAATAAAAATAATAATAATAAAAAATTTTGCAATAAAAATATTATTATTATTATCATTATAATTAATAATAATATTTCTATATAATAATTATTTCTTTATAATAATAATAATTTAATCCCTTGGGTACATTATTATTATTATTATCCAATTTTAAGGTCATGGCCAAGCCACACATCAAATTGGTGTATGAGAACCCCTTGTTTGTGGGACAAGAGACCTATCTCTACACATCAATTTCACTACTAAGTCTACAAAGGCATACATACTCTACCCTCCTCTGGTTTTGAACATGTGACCTCTTAGGAGGAAACACATGCTCTTAACCATTAGGCCCACTTAACCATTAAATTCCCTTGGGTTTAATATTATTCCCTTGGGGTTATAATCCCTTGGGTTTTTTAGTATTAATCCCTTTGGTTGATTTTCATAATGACAATCTTTGTCACAATGAGACGTTGGACCATGGTTGACATAATGTGTCGTTGAACAATCAGACAATCTTTGTCATAATGTGACCATGGTTATTAATGATCATTAACCATGATTGACAATCGTTGACCATGGTTGATGAAGGTTGACCATGGTTGATTTTTACATTGAGAAAATCTTTGTCACAATGTGACACTGGACCATGGTTGACCATAATTGACCATGTTTGATTTTCATATTGAACATGATTGACCATGGTTGACCATGATTGACCATGATTGATTTTCATATTGAGACAATATTTGTCACAACGTGACATTTAACCATGGTTGACCATGGTTGACAATGAATGACCATGGTTGATGATGGTCGAACATTGTTGATTTTCATATTGGGACAATCTTTGTCACAATGTGACGTTGGACCATGGTTGACCATGATTATAAACTCAATGAAATTATATTAAACCCTATGAATATGAACCCTTATATTAATAAACCTAAATGATTGATATTATGGACCCAAGGCACTAATAAACATAAGGGATTAATACTAAAAACCCAAGGGATTATAAACCCAATGGAATAATATTAAACCTAAGGAGTTAATATTATAAACCTAAGATATAAAAACCATAAGATAAATATTATAAACCCTAAAATAAACATGGTTGACCATGGTTGATTTTCATATTGACGCAATCTTTGTCACAATGTGACGTTCAACCATGGTTGACCATGATTAATTTTATATGATGACAATGTTTGTCACAATATGACATTGGACCATGGTTGATTTGAGATAAACCCTAGGATAAATATTAAACCCTAATAATATAAACCCTAAAATTAATAAACTCAACGAATTAATATTGTAAACCTTATGATTAATATTATAAACCCAACGAATTTATATTATAAACCTAATGGATTATAAACCTAAAAGATTTATATTAAACCATAGGATTAATTATAAACCCTATGAACCCAATTATACCCTATGAATATGAAACCTTAGATTAATAAACCGAAAGGATTGATATTATAAACCCAAGACACTAATAAATGCAAGGGATTAATACTAAAAACCCAAAAACCCAAAGGATCAATATCGTAAACCCAAGGCATATAAACTGTTAGATAAATATTATAAACCCTAAAACAAACATGGTTGACCATGGTTGATTTTCATGTTGAGACAATCTTTGTCACAATGCGATGGTTGAACATGGTTGACAATGGTTGAATATTAAACCCTAAAATTAATAAATGCAAGGGATTAATATTGTAAACCCTAGGCTGAATAATAAACCTAGGAATATAAACTCTATGATTAATATTATAAACCAAGGAATTTATATTATAAACCCAATTGATTTATATTAAACCCAAAGATTAATTGTGTTAGAAAAGTATATATTACAGAGCAATGGAACACATAAAATATTGCAGAAATATAAACACAGAAAACGCATAAAACAAGAGAGACACAGATATACATGGTTCACCTAGTTTGGGCTACGTCCACCCCAAACAACCAATCCTTCCTTTCTATTATCCAGCAAAATGAAGAGACACAACCTACAACAGATCCGTTGTAATATCCTCTATTTTCTCTCACATCCTCACCTTTCTGCTTCTCGCTCGGAGAATACACATCTATTACACAGCCTCAAATACAATGCCCTCATGCAAAGAGAGGGGTTGCCTTCGAGGGCAAAAATCCCTAAACTAAACATAAGTTCTACCGTCAGATCATCCACCTAATGAGCAGCCCAGATTGACTAGAAATTACTATACTTTTACAAGGCAATTTTACATCTATTTTTGGCTTCGGGGGCGCTACCCCCGAAACCCCCACTGAGGGACCACTGGCCCACAGACCCCCTAGCCAGGGGGGGATCGACCCCCTCGAACCCCCGGGGGGGACAAGTCCCCCCCCGCGTGGAGGGGTGTACAAACTTCCTAGGGCATACATCCGGCTGAAACAAAGACCTCTAAACAATCATGCTCCATATTCAACAAATTATATAATCCTATCAATAATTCTATACTCTAGCGATATGAAACCTTAGATTAATAAATCCAATGGATTGATATTATAAACCCTAGGGATTGATATTATTGATATTATGGTTGACCATGGTTGATATTTATATTGAGACAATCATTGTCACAATGCGACATTGGAGGATGGTTGACCATGATTGGACCATGGTTGAGCATGGTTGATTTTCATAGTGAGACAATCTTTGTCACAATGGGACATTGGACCATGGTTGACCATGAGTGATTTTCATATTGAGATAATCTTTGTCATAATGCGATGTTGGACCATGGTTGACCATAGTTGATTTTCATATTGAGAATCTTTGTTACAATGCGATGTTGGACAATGGTTGACATAACGTGACATTGAACTATCAGATAATATTTGTCATAATGTGACCATGGTTATTAACGATCATTGACCATGATTGGCAATGGTTGACCATGATTGATTTTCATATTGAGACAATCTTTGTCACAATACAACGTTGGACCATGGTCGATTTTCATATTGAGATAGTATTTGTCATAATGTGAACCCAAGGGATTAGTATTAAAAACCCAAGTGAATAAGACTAAACCCTAGGATAAATATTAAACCCTAAGAATATAAACCCGAAAATTAATAAGCCTAACAGTTTAATATTGTAAACCCTAAACTTAATATTAAACCATAGAGATATAAATCCTATGATTAATATTATAAAACCAATGAATTTATATTATAAACCTAATGGATTATAAACCCAGAAGATTTATATTAAACACTAGGATTAATTATAAACCTTATGAATAACATTATACCCTAGGAATATGAAACCTTAGATTAATGAACTCAAAGGATTGATATTATAAACCCAAGACACTAATAAATGCAACGGATTAATACTAAAAACCCAAAAACCCAAACAATTAATATTGTAAACTCAAGGCATATAAACTGTTAGATAAATATTATAAACCCTAAAACAAACATGGTTGACCATGGTTGATTTTTGTATTGAGACAACATTTGTCACAATACGATGGTTTCCCATAGTTGACCATGATTTATTTTCATATTAAGAGAGTCTTTGTCATAATGCGACATTGGAGCATGGTTCGCCATGGTCGAATATTAAACCCTAGGAATAGAAAACCTAAAATTAATAAATGCAAGGGATTAATATTGTAAATGCTAGGCTGGATAATAAACCTAAGAATATAAACTCTATGGTTAATATTATAAATCCAATGGATTATAAACCCAAGCAATTTATATTAAACCCAATGATTAATAATATAAACCTATCAATAATATTATACCCTAGGGATATGAAACCTTAAATTAATAAACTCAAGAGATTGTTATTATAAACCTTAGATATTGATATTATTGTTGACCATGGTTGATTTTCATATTAAGACAATCATTGTCACAATGCAACGTTGGACAATGGTTGACCATGACTAACCATGATTGACCATGGCTGAGCATGGTTGATTTTCATACTAAAACAATCTTTGTCACAATGTGACATTAGACTGTGGTTGACCATGATTGGTTTTCATATTGAGAGAATCTTTGTCATAATGCGATGTTGGACCATGGTTTATTTTCATATTGAGAATCTTTGTCACAATGTGACATTGAAAATTCAGACAATCTTTTTCTTAATGTGACCATGGTTATTAACGATCATTAACAATGATTGTTAATGGTTGACCATGATTGATTTTCATATTGAGGCAATCTTTGTCACAATGTAATGTTGGACTATAGTTTACCATGGTTGACAATGATTAACCATGTTTGATGATGGTTGACCATGGTTGATTTTTACATTGAGGCAATCTTTATCACAATGTGATGTTGGACCATGGTTGACCATAATTGACCATGGCTGATTTTCATATTGACTATGATTGACCATGATTTATTTTCATATTGAGATAGTATTTGTCATAATGTGACATTTAACTATGGTTGGCCATGAATGCCCATGGTTGATGTTGGTTGAAAACGATTGAACATTGTTGATATTCATATTGGGACATCTTTGTCACAATGTGATATTGGACCATGGTTGACCATGATTATAAACTGAAGGAAAGTAAATTAAACCTGAGGAATATGAAGCCTTAGATTAATAAACCCAAATAATTTATATTATAAACCCAATGTATTAGATAAACTGAATGAATGGTAATCGATAAAAAGGAGATTTTCATGGCATAACATAGCATGAGTGAAACAGCAAAAGTTGTGCTCTTGGAAAATGTTTAACTTTGATATCATGTCAAATTTATGAATAATCAATACTCTGAGGATTATCTTATTTGCTAAAAGCTATAAAATTGGGAAATAACTTAATACTTCGATTATTATCTTATTTGGTAAAAGGTGTATATATACAAGGAAGTGGCTATTCATTTTATATTTTATAAGAAATTATAGATTTATCGAGCGACTATTCATTTCTACCACTTCAAAATTATTTCCAAGATTATGTATGTATCATAGGGTTCTCATACATTAATATGGTCTTTAGCTTGTCTATAACATTAGCAATTATATTAGTATTATTACATTATTAGATTAAGAGTTCCTTAATGAAACAGAGCGTTAATGTATTTCTAAAACATCATAGGTTTTAAGAATTTGTCATCTTTGCAACACTAATATCTTTTTATCACAAGTTTTATATATATAAATTAAAATATATATAGCGCTTTAACTTATTATATCATTTTATTAATTTTTGATCATTTAAATTATTTTTTATTTAGTATGAATTTAAAAATAAATATGAAACCCTCAATTCATAACTCACTCAAATTCATGAATTTAATAAATAAAAATTATTATTTTTGAATATTGAATTTATTAAATTTTGATTTAAAAATATATTTAAATTAATTTTATTTATCAGTAATGAATAAGATAATTCAAATTTATATTAATATGATATATATTTTTATTTTAAAAATAAAATAAATTTTGTTAAATATATATAACAGTGAAGGAATGGAATCACTGTTAATTATACAATATAACAAGAATTTTCTTATAAGAGACATAAAACGAAGATGCAGACAAGGAACAAAATCATTGTTAAATATATAACACACCTAAAGATCTTCCCTAATTTTACTAATTTTGTCTTAGAAAAACATAGTTCTATCGCTCATAAAGATATTAAAATTACTTTAATATTTAATCGTTTATTTTGACCTTCAACGGAAATTGTCATTACCTAACATTTATTGGACAAAAGAATTATTTACATAAACAAAAGAAATTAACCATGCAAATTTGCACGAAATGAAGGATCGCATTTCTTTGGAATTTTCTTTCAAATTGTAATATAAACAGGAAGGAGGACAACGCAACGGTATATAATAATAATAGTAAGCAAGTGCAAATGGCTCTTGTTCTATATTACGGAGATATCTTGATTGAAATGTCAAAGAAATTCTATGTCAATAGATTTTTTTACAATAGGAAAATTTTGAAGTTTAAACTGGACCTCTTAAGAAAAATGTTCAACCAAAATAAAATTTATAAGAACGAGTAAGATTTAAGATGTTGATGTCAACCATGGAGATGATTCATCATTTTTAGAGTAAGAAAGTAAAAAAAATAATAAAATAATAAAATAACTTTTTGAACTTGAATTTTCAACTTATCTCAAAAAAGTTTTACTCAAATTTCAAGCAAGGGTAGTCGTTGGATGAAAAATTTAATTCATCATCCAAGGAGTATCCATGTTGAATACTTTTGATCGATCCTCATACACGAAAAATGAGAAACACATGAAAACATGTGATTGAAATCACGTTTTTAATGTATTTCTCATTTTTCGTGTATCGAAAGTATGAAACATGGGCATTCTTTGTATGAAGAATCAAATTATGCATCCAATGAGTGTTTCTGCTTGAAATCTGAGTAAACCCATAGGCAGATACGTTGAAAATACAAAGTAAAAAATAGTTTTTTTCTTTTTTCCCATTAAAATTTGATGATGTAATTTAATTTTATTTTATTATTTTCACTATTATTTTATAGTTTTCTTAAGAGGCCCATTTTAGACCTCAAAATTCCCCTAATAAACCCTACATTTCTCTCTTACCAATGCTTACCTCTTACCATAAAGACCTATTTACATACATGTAAAAAGTCCATAATTTTTTTGTTTCTTCCCTATTCTCAAATTACCCCTTTTCAAAGTCAAGTGTAAGCATGTTGGCACTGATCCATAGCTGGTTGTATTGAATGAAAATGCTGGGTCGCAGTGAAGATTGTTGTAGATCTTTGAGAAACCGAAACACTAACCTTTCCAATCAATCCAAGTGAATCGATTGATCGGTCTAATTTCCTCAATTGACATAAAACACAACTTAATTAAATTAAATTTGTAAGGCTCCATACAATGCGAGGTGCAATCTAAACCTCGATCCCCTATTAGACAAACACTTTTAGAAAAATATTCCCTCTATAGCCATTCCCACCATCCATTATAATTAAAAAAAAAATCAACTACAACAAATCCACCTGAGGGTGAATTAGGGGACCCTTTGGCTAATTACAATTAGATGACTGGTAAGATTATGCTATCGTTGAAATTATTAAGAAGATTAGATAAATGGTAAAGTTAAAATTATCTATGATCAACTGAATGTTTGTCAATAAATTCTCGGTTTGTTTTGAGTAGATGGGATACTTCTCGACCTCAAGGATCATTATAATCAATCTGTCAAATAATTCGACAAAAAAATGTTCATTATCTTTCTTTTGTTAGTAATATGTTAGGTTGAAAAGCTATATTTAATTCATATATAGTGTCTTTTTGGTTGTGTGTCCATTTTTCCTTTTGTATTTAGTAGATTTGCATGGTAAGGGAATATATAAATATTTTATTGTGAAAATGTGTATGGTAAATATTTTTTGACATCAGAATACTTGACCATCTGAGGTCAAGAATTTCAAGAATTTTATCTATATCATATATAAATTTGATGGGAAATTTATTTTATGCTAAATTTTATATTAAATTATTTTTATATACTATATGAGATGAAAAGAAATGAATGCACACGAAGTAATTTTTTTTTTTAACTGGAGCGGTTATGTTTTATTGATAAAATTCAGGTTGGGTGAAGCCTAATCAACCATTACAATTCATAGATTTTACATGGGCACCTTTTCCGGTTAGGGAATAATTGCCATATTCAAAGCACCTGCATTTATGTTGATTGTTCCATTTTGTAGAGTACATCCTATATTTGCCAATCTGTCTGCTTCCTTGTTTAATTCTCTCAGTATGTGGAAAATTTGAACCGAGGAGAAGTCCTTTAGAATTCTACTCACTCTTGAGAGTTGTTTGTTTAGCGCTAGATCCTTGAGCCCTTTCTTGCTTATTATTGACTTTATTAACAATTCTGAATCTCCAAAGATTAGGATTTCGCTTGGATTTTCTTTTCTGGCCAATTGACAAGCTTTTAAAAGGCTGAGAGCTTCAGCCTGGTTGTTGGTTTTCAGTCCAAGTCCCCAGCTGAAGTCATCTTTTTCCCCGTTCGGATAGAATATCACCCCTCCTTCTCCTGACCTACCTGGATTGCCTTTTGAGGCACCATCGAAGAAGATCGTGCACTTGCCCTGGGATTTCCACCACTACTGAAATCTGTCCACAGGATCTCGAATTTGCCATCTTTCCTTATGAAATGGCCATGTGATTGCTAGAGGTCTGGTCTTGCAGGAGAAGGCATCCAGCCACGCCCTTTCTTCTCTTCGGAGGGAGTTATCATCTTTGACTGAAGAATGGTTCAGAGTTTCTAAAAGGAGTTTCTTTGCCTAGTCTACCACTTTTTCTGCAGGTGTTTCATTGTGGTTGAAGATGATTTCATTCCAGGCTAGCCATAACTTCCAGCATACATATTTAGGGGCAACAATCCACACCTTGTGCCATAGAGATTTGCCAGCAATATTATGAGGATAACTGGCTTTCCAAGTGGAGAACATATCTGCAATCGAACATTGTGTTGGGGGTCTCACATTCAATCCGGTCAGGAAGATAGACCAGGCCTTCTTCGCATACTCACAATCAATAAACATGTGTTCTGAGGTTTCCAATGCGTTTTTGCAAAGAGCACATCGGTGAGGACCTGCTATGTTCCTTCTGCACAAGTTTTCTCCAGTCAGGATTTTGTTATGAAACAGAGTCCAAAAGAAGAAATTGATCTTAGGGATGCTGAAGTTGTCCCAGACCTGTTTCCACACTGATTTCGGATGTGGCGAATCCTTTTTGCTTTGCATCTGTAAATATCCTTGTCTTGCTGTGTACACCCCCATCTTACCCCATCCCCAGGAATCTTCATCGTCTTTATGTACTGGAGAAAAATCTGAAATTGCATCTATAAGGGCATTTAACTGGGGATTTAGATGCGCTGGTACTTTAGGAAAATTCCAGCGCTGCCAATTTCCTTTACTATCCCAACCTGAAATATCCTCAATTTTCCGAATTCCTTTTGTGTGTAACCAAACTCTTAGCTCTGAGATTTCATTGTTTTTTGTTAGAGGGGGATGACCCATGACTCTGTCTCTCCATAGCAGTGTATTTTTGCCATTCCCGGGGATTCTATACAGGTGAGATCTGAAAAATTCGATGCCTTTGCTGCACAGCTTCCAAGCCTGCGTTCCTTTTGGGACTTTCTCCGGAATGAAAGATTTAATTGACTGGTTTTTGAGGTAGTTAAGCTTTAATATCTAACTGATTGGGTGATTAGGCTTAGCAAAAAGTTGCCACAGTAATTTGCAGCCTAAAGCTAAGTTTGCTTGCAGGGGATCTCGGAATTGAAGGCCGCCTTCCTCTAATGGTCATTTCGTTATTTCCTAGTTTATTAAGTGAAATCTGTTGCTATTTCCACGTCCTCCATTACACAGAAAATTGTGAATGAGACTGGAGATTTAATCTGAGATTTATTTTGGAGCCATCATTAAGGAAGCCTGGAATGTTGGCAGTGCCGAAAGGACTGATCTGATGAGCATGAGTTTGCCTCCTATGGTGAGCTAAAAGCCACCCCACGCAGCAATCTTTTTTTTGAATTTCAAGATCACCTCCTCCCACAAATGGTTTCTGTTGGATCCCATAGTTATTGGAAGGCCCAGATATTTTATTTTATCCCAATTTGCATGTCCATTAAATCCCAAATCGCTGGCTATTCTATCAATTGCATGTTGCTCTGTGTTCCATCCATAAACAACGCTTTTCCTTTCACTGATTAACACTCCAGAGATGCTGCAAAATTTTTGAAGAATGGTTCTGAAGGAGTTAGCTATTCTTGGAGAGGCACCCCCGAGCAAAAGTGAGTCATCAGCGAAAAGCGCGTGATTCACTGGGGCAATTCCTTTCACAATTCTGATCCTAGGAATGTTGCCATTTTGTTTTTCCAAGGTCAGCTTTCTGCTCAGAGAGTCTGCCATCAGAATGTATAGAAATGGTGAAAGAGGACAACCCTGCCTCAATCCCCTGGTGGCTAAAAAGAAGTTTGCCGGTCTCCCATTTACCATTGGGGCTATCCAGATCTTCTCTAGACAAGCTTTGATTAGGTTTATGAAGTCCTGATTAAATCCGAAGGATGAGATAACCCTGTACAGGAAAGAACGATTAACTCTATCAAAAGAATTACACATATCCAGTTTTATAAGCATACCTTGTTCTTTGCATGAATGGCTCGAATGCAGGGCTTCTTGAACTTGGATGACGTTGTCTAGGATATGTCTTCCTTTCACAAATCCCCCTTGGGCTGGAGAAATGAGCTTTTGCAGGAGAGGCTTGATTCTGTTCGCCAGAAGTTTGGCCACTATCTTGTAGGACGAATTGCAGAGTGAGATCGGCCTGTAACTATCAAATGAACCTGGGTTTGCTTCCTTGGGGATTAGAGCGAGGAAGGTGGAATTTATTTCGCCTCCAACCTTTGCTTTTCTCATAAAACCACGTATCATTCTGAGGAGATCAGATTTGATTAGCTCCCAACAAATTCTGTAAAAGTGGATTGAAAATCCATCAGGTCCTGGTGCTTTGTCTGGCTCCATGGACCATACAATATTAGAAATCTCTTCTTCTGTGACTGGGCTCATAATATTTTCATTATCTTCTATGCTAACTAGCTTTGGTATGTTTATGAGGAACTCTGATATGTCCTCCTCACTCCCATCCCTTTCTGCACTAAGAAGATTCTGAAAATGCTTCACTGTAGCTTCCTTGATTTGGGAAAATCATTTACATACCTGTCCATTAGATGTGGTGATTTCTGCCATATGGTTTCGGGAAAGGCGCTATACTGTCTATGAAAATATGTGGTGTTTCTATCCCCAGCTTTAAGCCACAGACTACGAGACTTTAAGCGCCAATACTCTTCCTCGCTTCTGAAGGAGCAATATGTTTTCCTTTGTGCAGATTTTTCTTTGTCTAAGTCCATGGGAGAAATATCTTTCTCTTCCAATTCAAATTGGATTTCTTCCCGCTGAAGGACTGCCTCTTTCCTCTGACTGGTGGGAGTATTCATAGATTTCTTTATCCATTCTTTTAGGGCCTTCTTTTCATTTTTCATTTTTTTCTCCCACACAAAGCTTGGGGAGCCTGAAACATCTATTCTCCAAGCTTATTGAACTGTTTCAAAGAACCCTTCTCTTCCTGCCCATAGAGGACTGAAGCGAAAGGGGAGAGGACCTAAATCTTCATCTTCTTTCAGGCAAATAAGAATTGGTTTGTGGTCCGAGGTAAGTTTTGGAAGAATCTTGGTGAAAACTATTCTTTTGTCCATCATTATAGAGCTGTTGATGAGGAATATGTCCAACCTTGCTGATATGTGGTTTTCTCCTGTTCTGTTGTTGGTCCAGGTATATTCTCCTTTCACTGGCTTGAAGTCTACTAGATCCCACTGTAGAATCATATTTTCCACTGTGGAGAGAAAAGGATCTCTTGAGAAGGTCCCTCCTCTCTTCTCTTTGGGATCTAGAATTATGTTCAGGTCGCCTCCTATAACTATATTCATAGGATTAAGATGCTCTAAAAAGTCCGAGAGTGTCTTCCAGCACTCTTTCTTTTCATCATAGTGTACAGGGACATACATGTTGAACAAAGCTAGGATGAGGTTGCTTGCAATGTGACACAATTCAGTGTATATCCAATGTTGGGTCTGAAAGGATCTCTCTAAAGAAAAGGAGTTTTTTTACCAGAATGTACCTATTCCTCCAGCTGAGCCTCTAGCACTGACAACCTTTCCAGAGTCAAATTTTCATTTTGTATTACTAGTATTTAGAAGGATCTCCCCTTCTATTTTTGTCTCTTGGAGCATGAGAATGTCTGTGGATTCCATTTTCAATAAATCTTTAATGGGCTCCGCCTTAGTGGGATTACCCAAACCCCTGCAGTTCTAAGAGACCAGCTACATCATTTACCACTTGTTGGGGTAGGCCCTCCTCCCTTGGGGACCCTTGGTTTGGTATTCCTCCTGAGGGTCATCTCAATGGTGGCTTGACTGCCAAGGGTTTTTTGTCTTTCTGACTCTTCTTCCCTAGTTTCCTTGTTTGATCTCCTTCCAACTCTTTTTGATGGCCTTTCGAAGGTCTCATCATCTGATGAGCCCGTGTTTTCTGTGTTCTTCTTATTTTGTTTGATTATAACAACATATGTAGGAGAATAAGTGTTACTTGGGGTCGGATTTGGAGTGTTACATGGCTCTAAAGTGTCGGTATTGTTTAGCTGAGAAAGATCTTCTTGCTCTGCTTCTGGAGGATCTAAGGGTGATTTGAGGGATTCAAAGGGATTTTTGTCATCCACGATGCTAATGGTTTCCCTGCTTCCAGTGTTTTGATTACTTGCACTTTCTTGCCCTGCTTTATTCCCTGTCTCTTTGGCTTTACTTTTCTTATTTTGCCTGCTACTTGCTGTTTTCTTTGCTTGTTTCCATTGTTCGCCTTTTTCTTTCTCTGATGTCTCCTCATTTTTTTTGCAGTATCTTGCAAAATGCCCGTATTCGTGGCAGTGTCGACACTTAAAGGGTAGTTGTTCATAGTCGAGCTCTTGGATGTGTGTCCAGTCTGCCACCGAGAGTTTGATTGCTTCAGGTAGCCCGACTTCCAGATCGACCTCTACACAGATGCGGGCGCAGGAGTATTGATCCTTCCTCGGTGCCTGATCTATGTATCTTCCTAGGGCATTGCCAATGGATTGCAGCGAGTTCTGACTCCAGCAATGGAGGGGAAGGTGCGGGAGACGCACCCAAACAGGTACAGCCGTGGGCACATCTTGTGCTGGATCAAAGTCTGGGGACCATTTATTCAAGTATAGCCCTTGGGGACCCATGAAATATGGCCCATTTCTGAAGATCAGGCTTCTGTCGTCTATGCTATCAAACACGAAAACGAAGAACCCTTTGCCTACAAAGTGGCTTTTTATTCCTTCCTTAACCAGTGGTATCCAGTTTCGTTTGACCCAGTCTTCTACTGCTTTCGGAGATGGCCATAACCCTGTGAACTGACCGATGAGGCCTCTTTCGGCTAGGTTTAACGCAGTTCTGCAAGTTTCTTCCACCGACAGAGACACCGTAGGGATATTTTCCAGTTTTTTAACAAACTTTTGCTGAGAGGCAGATGTCGGCCGTTTATCTGCAGCAGCGACAAGTGATCTGAAGGCATCGAGATCAGAAGGCGGGAGTGAGCCGCTTCCATGATCCATAGCGAGGATCACACGATGAAGAGCAAGATCAGCAGCTAGGTTCCCATGCGAAAACACAGGACTGAAAGAAATGAAGACCCCACACAAAGTAAATTTTGATAATACACAATTTTGTAAGTTTAAAAGAAAATTTTCATCACTATTATGACTATTACTGTAAATGGAATTGTGCGGGTGATAGTGAAAATAATTATGTAGCTATAGTTTTATCTTTTTTAATATAAAAATTGGTGTTTAACATTGTTGAAGTTGTATTATTTCCCATGGTTGTATGAATTATTGAAATTATGTGAGTTTAATAGTTAAATTAATGCGGAAAAATACTTTTTGTTGCTAAAATGGTGAACACTTACAAGACACTTGAGGATCACAATTATTATATTCCATATTTAATTGCTAAAAATGTTCACTCATCCTTTTCAACTTTATCTTGTTCCCTTCTCATGCTTTTCTTTTCCTTTTACTTTTTTGGTTCTTCCTTCTCTACCTATTATATCCTTTCCTTTTTTTCACCTTCTCTTCTCTCTTTCTCTCTACTTTTCCCTCTCAATTATTATCGATTCTTCCTTTGGGTTTTTGTCACAATGTCTCATTTATTCCCTTGTTTAGATCTTGCTTTGTTACTTACAATTTAGTTATATTAATCACACATGTTATAATGCATTCTATACACTATTATTATTTACTTTATACCATATAGTACCACATAGTATATAATACCCCATATATATAGAGAGAGATATATACTACAGTTTATTACATATTATATTTAGGCTATTATTTATATATTATATTATTTATTACTAACTATATACTATCACAAAATTAATATCATTATTAAATATTAATCTTATTATTTATTTTTTGGTCGATTATTAAGGTTAGAACCTAATACTATTTGTATATTTTATTCTCTTCATATTTTTTTAAGTTTTGATGATGTGCCTGGATTGTGGTTCCAAAAAGTTGACCAAATGATGCAGGAGCATTTAAAGTAGGGTATTTAATTATTTAATGTATTTTCCTATGGTTTTAGGAGAGAATGAGAATTATTGTAAATAAGAGAAAGTTAAAAAATATTTACAAAGATTTGAGAATTACTTAGATGTCATCTAGAGATAAGGGATTAGGTGAGAGTTTATGGATCATGAAATGATGTAGAGAAAAATTGTAAAAAATTATTTAAAATTTAAAACCAACTTTGGATTTAGATCTATTTGTATAAATCAATAAGGCAAAAAAAGAGTTACATGTACAGCAAAGTGAAGAATGACTGACCAATATTTCTTATTGTAAATATATATATATATATATATATATATATAAAGAATTGCTCTATGTTTGAATTGTATTTGTTGTGTGAATTTTATGTATGGGTTCATATTTTACTCAGGTTACATTGTCTGCAACTATATTTTTTGGTATCAGAGCCCAGAGACTATCTTTTTTGGTATCAAAGCCCATAAATTTAAAGATAGGTTATAAGAGCTTAATTTAATCAATTATTTTAAATGAATTGTTCAATGTTTGAATTGTATTTGTTGTGCGAAATTTATGTATCGGTTGATATTTTACTGGTTACATTGTCTTTGACTATCATTTTTTGGTATCAGAGCCCAGAAATTTAAAGATAGGTTATAAGAGCTTAATTTAATCAATTATAAAATTGAAGGAACGCCACGAGTTGACAGTGTTACTATCCGCAGGAATGCCCCTGGAAAGGAAGCATTGTTCCTTCATTTCTGCAAATTGCAAGGTTGGATCTCCGTGTCAGACAGGGCAGATCACGCAAAGTATATGAATTTTATTAGTTTGCTACACTGCATGTTATTCTTTAATACACTCATTCAAATAAAACATAATTCGTGCACGAAGACAACTGGGAGCTTGAGCGTGGGAAGTGTGAAGCGTTGGTTATTGAGCGTGGATCTGGTGACTTTTGAACCAGAGTTCGTAAGGTAAAAGAAATGCAAGTTTGCCTGCTGAATTTTGCGTTGGAGCCCGTGGTGGAAGCTACGTTGGGTTAGCGTGGAATAGTATTAAGCAGATCGTATTAAACAAGTTGGGACATGCACTCTTCCTTGGAGATCCGCGTGAGCAAAGTCTAAATTTATTTTACCTTATATGAATTTCCTTTTGCAGGCCAATCCTTCACCATATTTCGTTTATCACATTATTTCTCTACTTATTACTTTTAAATAACGTTCACTTGGATAAAGTTTCACTCGTTATTTTTAAAATCAAGTTAAAGGAAAAGTGAATTCATGTAAGTGGAGAGTCGTAAGAGAAACTGAATACAAATTTTAATGTTGGATGGTTGGCTGGAAATCGTCTGGTCAAATTGCAGTTTGCAAGAGTGGACATGGAAGTCTCTTCCGAACTATCTCATATTCAAACTCGTAATTAAGAGTCAACATCTTTCAAAGAAAAATGAAAGTATAGTGGTTCATTTCTTATCACATTAAGAAAAACATAAAGATTAAAATATTATATAACACATGACTTTTTATAATTTCGAAAAGGAGAAGACATAAGCACCAAGCTGGAAGGGATTCACCATCATAGATTCTATATAATGGTAATGGAATTTAATGTAAAGACAAAGTCTAAATCTAAGTTGCTATTCATGTCGGCTTTATGTATAAGTCGAAAGTCATAACGTTTTTGTAAACTGTAGAAGAGGGTTCAATATAATGAAGTTTTGGTAGAATTTAAGTGGAAGTAAAGAAATGTGTGTGTTATAATAAAAATGGTGTATTACTGTTTGTATTTTATATCTAAATAAAAAGTTGTTGATCTTAAATTAGAATTCTGGTGTCAAAAGGAAAATGAGAATGAAAAATATATTTAAGTTTGATTAGTTAATTATAATTGGATGCACGATCGGTAGAGATTGACACCCAGAGTTTGGTTAATTTATTATAAAGACAATTTGAAGGGATATTATAGCAGTTTGTAGCTTATGCAAAGGAAGAAGGAGATGAACATGATATGGATATTCATTTGCTAAGAAAAGCCACAACAATGCCATAGTAGTTGGCATAAGTGATGAAGAATTTGAAAAAGAAATTGTTGTGTTGAAGGCATGACTTAATTTGTTGATGGAGTTGCTATATAATAAAAAACATTGATGGGTAATGAAGAGGACAACGAAATAACCTAGTAAGCAATTGATTGCAAGGAGACAAAAACACAAGTTGAAAGTTTTGTTAATGGAAGTAGAAAGATGCCAAATAACCGAGATAAATGTATGCAGTTGTGAACCAGAGCAAGTACCAATTCTTGATGAGGATTATGAGAAAGAAATATGCATTAGTAAGTCTAAACAAGGATCGATCTTAAGCAATGAATATGACAAGAAACAAAATTGTTTGGAAGATCAACATAAAGACTTTAGGAAAAAATCACATGTCGAGATTATAAATCCTTATGTGTTTAAATATGATAATTGGTGTGTGGATCCAGGATGTGTTGTCAATGATGTACAACACACTAATTTTGTTTCATGCAGGGATAAAGACCAGATTGTTGAAATGATTTTTGAAAGTGAACGTAAAATGCTCATGATAACTACAATTGCTAGAAAAGATAGTGATGGAACTTGAATCTAAGCAAGTTGCGAATAAAGAAGAAAAATGTTCAAGCACTGAAAATGTGTAACTTGAGATAAAATGTATTTTTCAAATTAATGTTAAAGAAGATGAATTGATATTCCAAGCTAGTAACAGTAAATTTCAACTCAAAACTAGATTAGATATTGAAATTGAAGAATTAGGTAAACTAATGGAAAAAGTACATAAACCAAGATATTGCAAGATGGAGCGGAAGGAAAACAACAGGATACATTTGACTTCTCAAGTGTATATCAAAAAAATCAATGGAAGGATGCAAATTTTTTTTTGGAAACCCAAGGAATTAAATGTAATAGTAGTTGATGTAGAACAAAAAATAACGGATGATCAGTTACAGACTAAAATATGGGATCTGAGAGGAATTTTGATCAGTTTATTAAGACATACGGTCGAGAGACCATGAATTTATTTTACCTAGGATTGAGATGTAGGATCATCTAACCTAAGGTAACATGTTTACCAAGGGAGTTGGTTTTCTAAGTTATGAGTTAATTATTTAATGTATTTTCCTATGGTTTAGGAGAGAATAAGAATTATTGTGAATAAGAGAAAGTTCGAGAATATTTAGAGATTTCAGATTTAATTAGATCTCATCTAGGGATAAGGGATTAGGTGAGAGTTTTATGGGTCATGAGATGATCTAAAGAGAAATTGTAGGAGTTTCTTTAGGATCTAGAACCAACTTTCGGTTCAGATCTATTTGTATAAATCAATAAGGCATGAGAGGAGTGAAGTGTGTAGGAATGAAAGTGAGGAGTGACTGGCCAATTATTAGGCCAATATTTCTTATTGTAAATATTTTTGAGTTTTAAATGAATTGTTCTGACTTTGGATTGTATTTTCTGTGTGAATTTTATGTATGTTTTGATATTTTACTCAGACTCCATTGTTTGAGCAATCACGAAAAGTATTCAATTTGTGGATCTTCCTCCATTGATCAATAATAAAAATGTTGTGGCTTGCAAATTAGATCTAGATATTAATTCAGATACAGGTTAACTCTTTACTCTCCATTAATGATTTCATGCAACCCGTTAAGGAAAATTTTAAAAATCCCCCCTAAATTTACATGTATAATAAATGGGTGAATCTCCATGGTATATAGGAAAAATGGAAGGCGATTTTATCAATAATATGATATGTATATATAATTTTTTGGCGAATCTCTCACGAGGCATGACAAATATTTTACTCAACTATAAAATCTTGTGTTTATTGAATACACAAATGAAATCATTGCATTTCTTAAAATATCTTTTGAAATCAAAATTACCAAAATTACATATCGATAACCTAGTGGGTGTAGGATAAAATTCACCCGTGCCATTCACAGAAAGCATGAGAAAAAACCTAATACTATATATAAAACCAAGAAAAATTCAAATTCATCACTTCTAAGGACCTCGTAACCACCCTGCCAATACAGAAGTATGTTCCTATTTTCAATTAGAAAGATTACCCAACTTACAATCTGTTTACTCCAGCATATGTTGGAAAGTTATAGAATTACAATCTGTTTACTCCAGCATATGTTGGAAAGTTATAGAATTACAATCTGTTTACTCCAGCATATGTTGGAAAGTTTTAGAAGGATGAATAGTGCAATCAATCCATTCCTTTTACCCCTGGATTTGTTTTAGTTTAAAACAGAAGTATACAAATATACTTGTCCAATGTCTATGTTTTAACCATTCACCTTAAGATGTTTTACAATATAATTTCCTAAGTCTATTTAATATCGTCATTATCAAAAAAACCAACCTATATCCATCTTAACTCCACATCTACCACTCTTAGGGGGATGAAATCTATTTATCCCTCTGAGCACTTTGTAGACCCAGAATTAAGATGGATCTAAGATGATAGAATTTCTCCTTTAAATAGTCTATGCTTACATGAATACCATGGCATTACAATGGGTCAATACCATGGGTTATCATAAATCTGGAGCTTAAAAATTACTATTAGTAATTTATAAAAATTAATAAAATTAATAGTTGATTTTTATTTTATTTTTTATTTTAACCAAGCTAAAATGTTTAACATACATTAAATTACAACATCCATTTTTACTCTTGATCGAATCAAATATTTCTTCACTCTATGCTAGTTTGCATATCACGATATTTGATACCTCTCGGGGGTTAGTAGATCGAGAGTAAAGATGGATCTATGATGGTTTAATTCCCCCATTTAAATAAGCTACATTCCAGGTGAATACCATGGGTCAATACCATGTGCCATTTTGGTGAATACCATGTGCCATTTTTATTTTTATTAATACTGATATTAGGGTTAATAATGTTTCTTTGCATGGTATTAATAACAATCTAGTCCATGGTATTTGTCCCATAGTATTTTTCCCATAGGTTTCATCTAAATATAATGCATTTTTTGAGTGTTGTGATTTATGGAGTAAATATAAAAAAATGTTTTATTTTTTTACCATACCTCTGGTTTAATTATATTTTTATTAATTTACCATACCTCTTTTACAAATAGGGTATTTGGCCCATAGGATTCACTTAAATAAAACATCTTTCTTGAGCCTTCATAAATAGAACGAGGGTTATGAACTAAATATAAAAAGAGGTTCTATTTATTTACCATGCGTCTAGTTTATTTATATTTTTACTTATTTACCATACCTTTTGAGTAAGTATAAAAAGACGTTTTATTTATTTTCCATACCTCCACTTTACTTATATTTTTATTTGTTTACACCCTTGCATGTATATAAGGTGACTTATCGACTAAATATAAAAAATGTTTTATTTATTTACCATACCTCTCATTTATTTATATTTTTATTAATTTACCATACCTCTTTTATAAATATGGTATTTGAGCCTTTGGCCCATAGGATTCACTTGAATAAAACCTATTCTTGAAAATGGGCGAATGGATTCACTTAAATAAAACCTATTCTTGAAAATGGGCGAATGGAAGGTTGTAACTCCTAATTTCAAGGGCTAAATTTACCTTTTTTACTCTCTCTCTTAAAATAAGGTGGGCTATTTGAGGTGATCTGTAAAAATGTAGTATGATACAAAATATTCGCCCACTAAAAATTTAAAACCCCTTAATTTCGCCAAAGGGCCAACATTCGCCTCTAAAATTTTCTATGCAACCCATTATTTGAATAACACATGGAAAGAAAGATTCAACTACTACTTACCAAATAAATTTGAATAATGAAAGCTTACAGTAAAAAAGACTACCCAAAAAATACATGTTTGCATGAATGAGAGGGGACATGTGGCTACTCAAGTAACAATGAATGAATTTCATGTTTCAGATATAAGAAGTGGTCAAACAGTCAAACCATAACACATTAAGAAATTTGCATGTATCATATTTGGTTATACATTTTTATTATTAATTTAATTTCTCATTAAATAATTATGTATATGTATATGTATCATATTTAGTACGTTATTAATTTTTCTGATTAAATCGCATTTTTTTTATTTGTTTTCATTAAAACAAACATAAAAAAAATCTTATTTCTGTTAAGCAAAATTATCATGAATACTTATTTTATATCTATTTCTTACTTTACATTCTTAATTATAAGTTTAAATATACAATGCAAATCAATAACAATGTTTTTGGAAAAGTATCATTTATCTAGCCAAGTCGTTATCACAAAAGATTGTTAGTATAAGAACGCAGTGCATAACACCATTGCTAACCCTCCATGCATTCCTTTTGTCCGGCCAACTTTTTTGGTTCTCTAACAAAAATTTAGGCATTTTTTTTATTATAAATCAATTCTCCACTATTTGAATTTTATCATGTTAAATATTTTTGTTTTTTTATTTTTTAATTTCAAATGGTATTGTTTTTAGTGCTATTTTTAGGACTTTTCGGTGCTGGAATCCTGTGGAAAATTTTGAGGTGAAATTTTGATTTGTGTTATTTAAACTAGGTTTTTTTGACTGTATATATGGATTCAACACTCTGGAAAACCCCTAGGGCACTTTTATTGCAGAGGATTACCCATCAAACTTGGGATTTCAATAAATTCCAGCCAAATTTTAGAGAAATTAGAGCAAAAAAACCTATAATAAAAGTTTTCAAACAATCACAATGAAAACAACTCTATTTCAAATTATGAAAAACACGTAATTTAAATGTAATTTAAATGTTATATTTTCACCCCAGGGAGAAATTGTGCCGAAACCTTACTAAGGATACTATGGAAACCAGGAAGAGAGCAAGGGCTGTAGAGGAATTGGAAGCCACGGAACGCAAAGACAGGGACAGAAAGGGCAAGGCGTTAGCGAAGGAGGAAACAGTGGAAGAGATATACGAAATTTATGATGATTCTGAGGAAGAGGAAGACCTGCAAGAACAAGGCATGCGAAGCAAGGAACGAGGTGGAACCGTAGGAGGCTGGGATACCCAACAAACCAGTGAAGAGCAGCAAGGACAGCGGGAGGAAAAGGTAAGGAAACGCGGCAGACAGAGGGGAGACAGAGGCTCGGGTAGTAGGAGAGGCAGAGGACCGCACAGAAACATAGGAGAAAGGGGAGGAAGACAGGGACAGAGAGGGAAGCCTGTTAAAAGAACAAGTAGATCGTTAGATAAGAAAATCCAACAAGGAGAAAGGGCTTACAGTCAGAACACTAACCCAAGAATCAGGAGGATCATCTAGATAATGGAAGAAGATTCGCTTCATGCTCAGTCTGACTCAGAGATGGAAGATTGGGAATTTTTACTCCATGACCCTAGCAATACTATAGGCAGAATGTCCCTATTTAAGCAGTCCCTGCATATCTACTGGGTGATGAAGAGATTATTGGCTAAAGCCTTGGAACAAGCTGCAACAGAGATGGCAGAATTGGCGCAAGGAGTCCCCAACCTAAGGAGGGAGCTGAGGATTATTCAGATTACATTGGAGATGCAAGAAAAGAAGTTTGAGGAAATTCAGCAAATGATAAGGGAAGGACAACAGGGTGCCAACAGGGAGACAAACCAGCGACCAGTGGCAGAAGCTGTTTGAGTATAGATATGTATTATTTTTTATGAAGCTGCATAGAATAGATAATTATAGTTTGCTTAAAGTATTAGATGAGGAAAATCGATATATGCATATAAGTAGAAATAGAAATATGCAAGGCTGTTTAGTTTATTTAGCATGGATTATCAGAATCTGGAACTTTTATTTTTGGTCGGCTATTAAGAACTTTAGGTGGCTGAAAAACTCGGTTTCCCCAAGAGGGCGAGTTGAAGTCAACCAAATGTGTACTGTTTTGTTTTGATTTAAAGTAATAGAAAAAGAAGAGCAACACCGCAACTTACAAAAAAAAAGTTATATTTTTGAAGAAAATAATTTTTTATTATTATTTAAAATAATTTTTAATTACTTAAATAAATTAAAGGTTTTGAAAAATAAATAAAATATTAAGATTTTATAATTCAAATTTATAATTTATATAAATTTCCACATAATTTTAAATAAAAATAAGAAAAATATATTAAAAGAAAAAAGACATTTAGATTATTTTGATATGTTTCCGAAGCTAGTTGTATTGTAAATATTGAATTTGGCTCAAATTAAATTTCTGAATGAATTGCCCTTTTATATTTTTTGAGTTCAACTCAGTAAGTGTTCTTCATACTTGTAAATTTTAAAGGAGTTTGTATTTTAGATAATTTTTCCATATATAAATTAGTGTTTAATTAAAAACCCACTTTAAAAGTAAATGCTTGCCTGGGGTATTTGGTTGTCTGGGATCCTGGCGGGATCGGTTGGGATACTGGGGTGTAGACAGACAGAGAGACCTCCCACTCCGACGATATGGAACTCTTCCTAGAACCTCCAACTCACCCTACGAACTGAAGTGACTCGATCTTATTTATAATGCGTTACTTATAATGCACCTAAACAGAGGATCTTCGACAGAATTTTTTGTTGAATTCGCGCTAGGAAGGGAGTAACAGTCAGGGAAGTGGGTGGGTTTTGCCCGGATAGTGATTTCTTATTTGATGGACAACATCTTTCGATAGGAGGGATGGTCCACCATATGAACAACACCCAACAGATATGATTTATATATATATTTCATATAAATTAAATGAAATTCAATAAAAGAGAATATGTATTTGTTAATTTAAGGTGCCGTTTAAATTTTCAAGTCTTTCCTAGTATATTCCAGGTATTAATTAATTTTATTTAAAATTTAGGAGAGAGTTATTATAAAAATTTCTTACTTTATTAAATTTCTTTTTCTTATTTTATAGATTAAAAAATTGACTCTATATATATATATATTTCTCCTGGATGTAAGATATTATTGAAATGTTTAAATGGTTAAAAACATGTTTTTCTTATAAAAAGTTATGGATTCAAAAGTAAGTACATTATCCTACAAATAAATCTTATACAACAAGTTTTCTTTTAGTAAATTGAATATTATTTTCACATATAAGCCCATGTCATTCTTGCACAATAAACAAAAGCCATGTGGTGGCAATGTGCAAAAAAATAAGACTAGCACATTGCCATCAAGTGACTATTTTAGTAGATTTTATGAAACACAATATTTCACTCATTCATTTGTTATAATTAATTTGTTAAATAAATTTATTTAAAATTTGATAAGATAATGAATTAACTTATTTTGATTTTAATAATATAAATTGAAAATTGAATAAATATTAATTTTAGTATGGAGCAAGTTTAACACAGAATGTGGATGGACTTAATGATTAATGATTAAGAGTATGTATTTTGTCCTTAAAAGTTATAGGTTCAAATTCAAAGAGGTTGACTATATATGCCTTTAAAGATTTTATAATGAAATTGTTGATATGCTAAAAAAAAATATCTAATAGTCTAAAAGTAGCTAGGGAATGTAATAACACGATTTATTTTTCTTCCAAATCATATTCCATTAAAATCTTTCTCACAAGCATCTTCATATACCAAAGTGAAAAAATTTATCTAATAGATTAAAGGGAGCTAGGGGTTGTAATAACAATATTTACTTTTCTACCTCCTCATATCCCATTAAAATATTTCCCACAAGAATCTTCATATACCAATAGGAGTCCATTGTTTTCTAGTATTTGGTGTCCCTTCCTAGAGCTCCCTTCTTATATCAAAGACCCAACACCCTAGCTTGGCATCAATGTCTCAATCAAGGATTGCACCACAGTCCCTTTGGATTTCATTTTCCACAATCTCTATCTGTCCACAAATTTATGGGAGAACCTATTTCCAAAATACATTAACAAATTCCACACACCCTAAGAACTCACTAAACCACCTCATTCTTTGTGGCCAAAGTGTAAACTGCTACCATGAAACATGGCTTTACTATCTACATAGAGTTGAAACCATAAAGAGAAAATCACAAATAATGGACAAAGAGGGGTATAGATAATGAGGTAGGAAGCAAATAAGCAACAAAGTGTAGCTATTGACCTCTAGAATGAAGTCTCAAGAACCACATAAAGAGCGCATATATCATAATAAACAATCTTTCATATACCTCCCACTCTACTCCATCAAACCCAAATCCAATAATAAACATTCTCCCAGCCATCCCAGACACAAGATTGATAGAAGGAGTTGATACAAAGACCTCTACTATACCTTTGTGGTGTGTTATATATATTACAGTTTCCATTAATATGATAAACACCACCAACTATAAAACCATAAACCTCATTGTTCATATTAGCAATCATGTTTGGGACTACACATTCTCTACACTCTTTCCAAAAGTTTTCCCCTTATGGATCTAATAAACTTATATATATATATAAATTAATAAAACCATTATATAACAAGCTTAAGGTGTTACATGTTTCTTTTGCTTTATCTATTATACTTAAATTTGCTCATATTGACATTCATGTTTGGGACTACACATTTTCTACACTCCATCCAAAAATTTTCCCTTTATTAATCTAATCAACTTATATATATATAATCATTATATAATAAGCTTAAAGTGTTACATTTTTCTTTTGTTTTATGTATTGTAATTAAATTTCTAATTTAATTTGAGTTTATTAAAAATATTATAATTATATATAAAAAAAAGGAGATTTGAACTTCAAACTTTATGATATACAAAATATTGTACCCCCACAACCATTACCAAATGAACTTGGTAACGAGAAATTTGTACTTTGAATACTTGATGGCACACCAATTACGCTAACCCTATAGACTATATATTCAAAGATACGCAAACTTAAACTTATGACAAAAAATTTTGAATTTCTTTTTATATAAGATATTTCTTGGTAAAGAATATTTGTGATATTTTAATGATTATTAAAATTTACATTTTTAATATAATAATTTTATTAAGCTTTTATAAAATCTTATTAGTTATATTTAAACTAAGTTACTAATTTCTTAAAAAATTATTGATATTGTTTTTTTATATAGTATATTTATTATATTATTATTTTGTAAAATTAAAAATTCTAAAAAAATTCAAAACATAAATACTCTTTTTTATTCTTTATCTTTAATAAAATATAAACATATATAATAATAATAATAATTCTTATTTTTTCTGTCAACCTTATACCATGAGATAAATCTACAAAATGTTATAGTTTATTATTTATCTGGAAGAGTAAATGAGATTTATCATAGTTGAAAATGAGAACTTAACCATGATTTAACCCAAAAACAAAATTATTGATCTTACGTCAAAGCCATGGTTCAAGGTTGACATCCAAGATTTCAAAGCATAATAGTTGCCCTATGGGGATGAGAGGGCCATAGGCTCCGTACAACCCTGCAAGCAATGCATAAGGAATTATTAACATGCTAGTAAGATGCGGCCTTTATTTTGAGGCCATGCCCAAGGCTCCTTACAACAACGCAAGTCGTGCATAAGGAATTATTAACATGCTAGTAAGATGCGGCCTTTATTTTGAGGTTTGACATAGTTGAATGGTTATAGGGTCTCATGTAAAGCTTTTAGGTTAACATGTAAAGCCTTACATGAATTCATTTTTCTTTAGAGCTCACGGTTTTTGCATGATATATCACATAACTTATGTATATAGAGTATTTAAAACACGGATATGGTATCCATTTCAAATTTTGGAACATATGGCATGGTTATGAGGTTTTAGGGAATGGTTTAAGAATAAAAACTTTATATTAAGTGTTGGGAATAAATATTATAGGGTTAAAGTATAATAAATTAGAAAACTCAAAGAAAAATGTTTAACTATTCCCAAAATACTATCCTTATTCCATTTTTTTTTTTTGCTTTTTCTTGACTTAGAAAATAATGGAGAAATTGTATAGTTAAAATTGTGTTTATAATAAAGAAGTAATTCTTATTTTTTAGTACATTGTTTCATCTCCTTAATTAAATACCACTATATAACATTGTATTGACTGATTTATGATTTTAATGAATTGAGCCATCATTATGGGAAGCCTCAAGGTCTCCTCACTTGAGGATTACTAGTTTCTCTCAGTTGATTTTGTCTTCTTATTTTTCTAGTTGCTATCACAGCAGGATTTTAACTTGTGTGTTGTGAGGAGGTGTGTTTGGGCATTGACTGGGTTTGATTTTTTTTTGGATGTTGTGGAAAACGTGAGAGCAGTTCTTTCACATTTTGGAAATCTACCAAAACTCGTGAATGGTTTCGGATCAATAAATTCTTTGGGAAGAAGAGCCATTGTTTTAGTAGAATTTGTTGGAATATTAATTCCTACTTGTCTCAGTTGTGACTTTCTATGTAAAGAGTCTATTCTTATTCTATAGGAGTGGTTTCCCTAGTTTGATGCGTGGTTAAGATATTCTCTCAACCAACAGATTGTGTGTCCAAGATAGTTTTCCTATCTTAAAACAATACTCCTATATATATGCAATTTCCTATTTGATTAATGAAATATAGATTCCTTTATGGAATTTTAACATAGTCTCAGATCCCATGATGACCTGACCCCTTCTCGGCTTGGCCCATCCTCGGCTGAGGGGAATATGTAAATGTGTTAGAAAACCTGCACAGATGAATCTAGCTAGTAAAGGTTGAACACACAGCTTTGCAGAGCAAAAACGCTAAAAGAAAATCGAAAGAAGAAAAGAATGATTCATTCGAAAATATGTTACAATGCTCATGATATAGCATCACTGGGTGAAGATCCGAAGGTAATGCACTATAGTGGTGATCAATGAGAAGACTCAACACCTACAGCAAGTTCCGGAGATAACTAGTCAGTTGCGGAGTTAAACAAGGAGAAAATCAAGGAGTAAATCATGCAAAAGGAATCTTGCATGCAATCCCATGCTCTAACTAAGAGTCCACATGTAGGTGTGTAGTAGTTCCAACATGCAAAAGGAATCTTGCATGCATTCCCATGCTCTAACTAAGAGTCTGCATGTAGGTGTGTAGTAGTTCCAACACCCCCCCTGAACACCACTATGGGGAAAAATAGAAAATGGGCCCTGGCAACTAAGGCCAAAGGCCACCCAAAATACAGTGCAACTTGTACGAAAATTGAGGAAAGAGGGAAAACCTCGTGGGAAAAAACCCCCCTCAAAATACAATGTAATCAAAAGAAAAGAAGAAGAAAAATACAGTTGCTAAGCAATCGTGTCCTTCACTCCAAGAAGATCGCGCAAAGAGTGAAACTTCTGCTCAGTGAATGTCTTGGTGAAGATGTCTGCAGTCTGTTCTGTTGAAGGATAGAACTGCAAATCAATGACCCAATCATGTACTAAGTCTCTGATTTAGTGCATATGGATCTTTATGTGCTTTGTCCGCTGTCGCTGTACTGGATCCCTGCAAAAATTTGAGAGTGCTCTGGTTGTCACACCAGATGACAATGGGTTGGTGAAACTGGATGCCCAACTTAGTGAGGAAGTGTTGTAGCCACAGAGCCTGAATGGTGATGTTGACTACTCCTCGGTACTCAGCCTCAGCTGAAGAGAGAGCAATAGCAGCCTGCTTCTTGCTCGACCAACAGATAGGGCCAGATCCTAGACTGAGTGAATATCTGGAGGTGGACTTGCGATCAATGTTGTCTCCCGCCCAATCAGAATCTGTGAAGCCAAGGAGATTCAATGCAGTGCCTGCTGCATAGTGAATCCCGACGGTGATGGTGCCCTGCACATATCAGAGGATGCGCTTGGCAGCATTCCAGTGTAGCTCATGTGGCTCCTGCATGTATCTGGAAACTGTCCCTATTGCATATGAGAGATCTAGTCTGGAGTGGGTGAGGTACAATAAGCTCCCCACTAGCTGTCGGTAGAGAGTGTTGTCAACTAATGGAGTGTCACCTCCATCCTCAAGGCAGACCCCAGACAAAAAGGAGTCAGTGCTGGCTTGCAGTCAGTCATGCGAATCTCTCGAGGAGATCCCGTGCATACTTAGCCTGAGAGAGTTTAATGCATGTGGCATTCTAGCTGATCTCAAGACCAAGAAAGAAGTGTAATGGACCCATGTCCGTCATCAAGAACCTATCATGCAAGGCCCTCTTGACTGTAGCAATGGATGAAGCCGAGCTACCAGTGATTAGGAGATCATCTATATAAAAAACTAAGATAAGAAGAGAATCATGTGTCGTAAGCATGTAAACATTCGGATCAGACTTACATCTTTCAAAGTTTTGTGATAAGAGAAAAGAATCCATCTTCGCATACCAAGCTCTCGGGGCCTGCTTAAGGCCGTAGAGAGATTTCTTCAGTTTGCAGACCAAATATGAATCCTGAATGAAACCATGTCGCTGCTCCATGTAGATCTCCTCAGATATGTCTCTGTGAAGAAAGACATTCTTCACATCCATCTAATGTACTTCCCACCACTAGGCAGCTGCAATGGCAAGTGTAAGGCGTATGGAATCCATCTTTGCTACTGGAGCAAAGGTCTCGTCATAATCAATGCCATGCACTTGTTGGAAGCCTTTGGCTACTAGCCTTGCTTTCTGTCTGATGATTTGCCCATCTGCAGCACTCTTGGTCCTGTAGACCCATTTGCATCGGACAAGTTTCCTTCCTGAAGGAAGGGAGACCAGATCCCAAGTCTGGTTCTCGAGGAGGGAGTTATACTCCTCCTCCATGGCAGACTCCCAAGATGGATGCCCAGCAGCCTCAGCATAAGACTGTGGATCAGAAGACTGAACCAAATGTCAATGCCAGGAGGGCGATGGTTCAATGGCAGTGAGGACAAGAGGAGTCTCAATAAACTCTGAGCTAGTCCTCTGCAGATCAGAATTATCCCCCACAAGACCATTTCTAGCAGCTGGTTGGTCTTGTGCATATATCTCACGTAAGCTCCTTGTTCTCTGATTTATGACAGGGGAATATGATTCACTGCTGGAAGCCCGATTTGGGCTTGGATGTGGATCATCATTTGCATGCACTAGATTTGTATCTGAAGACTCTGTCTTTGCATCTGCATGCTCTTTCTCGGCATCTGCATGATCTGTATCTGCATGTGAGTGCACTGAGTCATCATCTCGGACATGAGGTAGATAAAAAGTGTCTGCATGCGGCGCTTGAAGTGCATGCAAGAGACTTTCCTCAAATTTGACACTTCGCTCAATGATGAGCTTGTCCGTAGAGGGAATCAGGAGTCGATATCCCTTCACACCATCAGGGTATCCAAAAAAGATGCACTCAATGCTCTGTGGATCAAGAGCTTTCCTCTTTTCAGAGGGGATCCGGGCCCATGCTCGAGAGCCGAAAACACGAGGTGAGTGACCTCTTCTTTTGGTGCCGCTCCAAGCCTCAAAGGGGGTATGATCCTTGACAGACCTATGAGGAGATCTGTTCTGGATGTAGTTGGCACAATTAAGTGCTTCTGCCCAGAGCTTATGAGGCAGTGACTTGGCATGCAACATGGAGGAAGCCATCTCTTTGAGAGATCGGTTCTTTCTCTCAGCAACTCCATTCTGCTGCGGAGTGTATGGAACTGTGTACTGCAACTGTATGCCGGACTGAAAGCAAAGGTTCCGAAGTGCTGTGTTAAGATATTCCCCCCCATTGTCTGTACGGAGGGCTTTGATCTTTCTCTCTGACTGTGTCTCAACTAGTGCTTTGAAATCTTCAAAGTGCTCAAAAACTTCAGATTTGTTCCTGAGAAGATACACCCAAGTATACCGTGAGAAATCATCAATAAAAGTAAGCACATACCTTGCTTTGTTGATGGAAGGATGAGGAAAAGGCCCCATGAGATCACTATGAATCAGATCTAGAGGAGAGGATGCTCTGTGAGTCTTGCCGGTGTCAAACTTTTTTCTAGGATGTTTGCCAAGAACACACCCTTCACAAACTCCTTTGGAGAAACTGATATTTGGCAAGCCTTCCACCATCTCATTCTTTCTTAGCTGCTGCATATACCTGTAATTTAAGTGACCAAACCTCTCGTGCCAAAGCATACTACTATCATCAACATGTGTAAGCAATAAGGAGGATTCAGATTCAATAAATTCAGAAAATGTATACAGTCTGGCTCCATTGTTTACCTCACCAGTTGCAATTTTGGCGCTGCTATGTAGATCATATATGTTCACTACATCTGGAGTGAATTCCACTCTCTTTCTGGTGCCAGAATGAGTGATCTGATAAACTGAAAGCAGGTTTACCGAAAGTTTTGGAACATGAAGCACATATTCAAAGCTTCCGTGTAAAAGTTCCACTCTACCTTTTCCGGTGACCTCAATAGGTGAGTCATCTCCCATGAGGATGGGAGGTCCTTTGCATGCATCCAAAGAGGAATAGACTTCCTTTGCAGTAGCCATATGATGTGATGCACCAGAATCTATAATCCATGCATCAGGAGAAGAATTAATTGCAACTAAAGCATGAAAATTGTTACCTTTCCTGTGTGGCAAATCCTCAGTTTTCTTCTTGGCGCCCTGAGGGATGTGGTCCCCAAGGTTGTGCTTCTGAAGGATTTCTGCCATTTGGTCAATTTGTTTCTTCATGCAAGAGGATTCTGGATGGAATCCTCTTTGACAGTAGGTGCATTTGTTTCCTTTCTTCCCTTTCTCATTTCTCGAACCGGAGGAGTCATTGAAGGGCTTGGTGTAACCTTCCTTCTTTGGATGGGAATGTGCTTTTCATTTGTCTTTTTGCTGCTGATTTTTTTGATTTGAATCAGATCTGTGATTTTTATTGTGGCTGCCATCATGCACAGCGAGTGCATGTGCTTTTGGAGGTTTGATTTTCCCCATGCCAATGAGTTTATCTTGCTCAAAAATAAGGGACTCCATAAATTCTTTGAGAGAAGGCATAGTGTAGGATTTACCTGTTGTGAGCCTTACTGAATGAAATGTAGACACAAAGACGGAGTATTCCGGTCCAAGCTTTGACATAATAGAGAGAACTTGGCGACTCTCCTCCTTGGATTTGTCAATTCCACAACCCTTGAGTTGCAGCAATAGATCGTTATATTTGGTGAAGAAGTCTTGAATTCTGTCATAGTTCCGTGGATCCAATGATAGCAGCTCCACTTCGAGCAGATGTCCTTTCATCTCATCCTGTTTCCTGTAGAGATCTTCAACCTTTTTCCAAATCTCATTGGGAGTATTGCAGGCAGATAGATGAAACTGCAACTCTGGAGAGATGCACATGCATATGGATCCGTGGGCCTCATCCATATGGTTGAGGTACTTGGATTTCTCTATGGCTAAAGTGGGTTCCATTTCTGTAGCCATGGTAATCCTATACAACCCTTTATGATGAAGGTATCGAGCCATTTGGTCCTTCCGTTCATGATAGTTGTACGGTGTTAGGATCGATGCTTTGGGAAACTCCATTTTTATGTCAATCTTCGATCTCCAAGCTGTAATACTTGCAAAATAAAGTACTGGTGCGCCTTTTATCTAGCAACCTGTGGGCTCTGATACCATGTAAATGTGTTAGAAAACCTGCACAGATGAATCTAGCTAGTAAAGGTTGAACACACAGCTTTGCAGAGCAAAAACACTAAAAGAAAATTGAAAGAAGAAAAGAATTATTCATTTGAAAATATGTTACAATGCTCATGATATAGCATCACTGGGTGAAGATCCGAAGGTAATGCACTATAGTGGTGATCAATGAGAAGACTCAACACCTACAACAAGTTCCAGAGATAACTAGTCAGTTGCGGAGTTAAAGAAGGAGCAAATCAAGGAGTAAATCATGCAAAAGGAATCTTGCATGCAATCCCATGCTCTAACTAAAAGTCCGCATGTAGGTGTGTAGTAGTTCCAACATGCAAAAGGAATCTTGCATGCAATCCCATGCTCTAACTAAGAGTCTGCATGTAGGTGTGTAGTAGTTCCAACAGAATAGAGTATATACATTTGTTTTGAGAGAGTAAAATGTGTATTTTTTTAATTTTTTGTTTGTTCATATAAGTAGAAGCGAAATGGATGTGGCGTAGATGAGACCTCAAGTGTTAGATGAGATCGACAGAGAGTCTGGTCCAGATAGGATCTCTGGTCTATGAAGACAGACTGTGATACATAGACAAAGAGGAGGAATCGTTGGTGGCAAAGAACAACAACAGGGAATTTGTTGGCAGCGAACGAGTGAGCAGGAATAACAGCGGAGATGTGCTCAAATGTTCAGGCAGGGCTTTGCCTCAAATTAACAGTAACCTGCTGATGTGTGATGCGTGCTAAGACGCGGTGTCGGTTAATTGATCCTCATCCCCCTACTCTGGAAATCAAGGTTGAGGGCGATGGAGCAGGCATCAAACGATGATCTGATCAATTGAGGTCCGAACAACTCAAGTTCGGCATAATTGGGAAGGCTCACACTGGAATGCTTGAGAGGCTGGAAGAAGAAGAGGATGATCCCTTCAAAGACGAGGACCTTCTAGATGAGTTCAAGCGCAGGAAATGGAGCCTTCTATCAATTTTACAGTGGCGACTCCAGATATCTCACTGCTATTTTGATTACCACGTGATCTAAAGAGATACGGCTTCAATGCCTTCGATTGTCTTATGTTGTATTCTCTCTCTGACTTGCGGGCTTGAATCTATCGGCAGGCCTCATCTGGTCTGATTAATTTTTGGAAATGGCATCAACTGCAACAACCACAGGATGGTTGAGAGGAATAGTTAAAGTTGTACCTTCAGGTAACAACCTAGTCATCATAGGCAATGCAAAGACAAAGTTTCCACCTGAAAAGACAATTACGGTTTCGTCTCTAGGGGGCATTGGTGAACCGTTTGCCTAGGAAAGCAAAGAGTTTTACGGAAACTTTGTATTGGGAAGGAAGTTACCTTTCGAGTAGACGATATTGTGCCCTCTATCAGAAGAGAATTTGGCTCAGTGTTTCTTGGTGACAAAAATTTTGATCTGACCATTGTATCTGAAGGTTTGGTAAAGGACCTCAAAAAGTAGAAGCTAGCCCTTATTTAGTAGAGTTATTGTGGCTTGAAGAGCAAGCCATGACACAAAGTTATGACCGGTGGACCAAGACACCCTTCTAGGGAAGCGACCACTCTATTAGTAGATTTCTCACTATGATTTTTTATTTTTGGATAATTTAGCTCGGTGTAATCTTTTTTAGCTTCCATTTAAATTTATTTGAAGATTTTGGAAGTTCTCTTGAAAAGCATTGGAAGGAGATAGTGAATCCATTGTCAGATACATACTTGAACGAATCGAATAAATTGGATGGAAAGAACTACGTCAATTAGAAATTCAAGTTGCAAACATTGTTGAAAGGTTATGGTGGTTGGACCATCACGAAGGGAGAAGAAGCAAAACCGGTTGCAGGCTCGACATATACATCAATTCAAGACTGGGAGAAGTGGGAAAACAAAGCAAACGTATTATTAAGAATGTCTGTGAAAGACAATTTAATTCCTTACATTTGTGATTGTCAGACCTCTAATGTGACTTGAAATGCATTAAAGGAGTTGTATGAAGCTAAGAACACAAATCGAGTCCTGTTTTTGAAGAGTATGCTGATGTATATTAAGATGGAAGATAATGAATCTGTTAGTACCTTTATTTCTAGAATTAGAGATTTGAAAGATAAGATGGGTGATATAGGAGAATCAATACCCACTATTAATCTTGTCACAATAACTTTAAATGGAATGTCAGAGGACTACTAGATTTTCATTACATGTCTTGTAGTAAGGGAGAAAACGCCAAACTTTGAGGAATTGACAGGGGTCTTGTTGCACGAAGAAGAGAGGCACAGAAACTTGAAACCTCGGAATCCAGATTTGGCACTTGTGGTGAAGAAGAAATTATTCAAAGGGAAACAAGGAGGATAAAACAAAGGTGGAATCTCATCTCAGAAAAGGCCATTTCTGAAAATAAATCAAGGTATGTCATCTGGAATAAAATGATTTTACTGTGGTAGAAGTGGGCATCTTGCGATAGACTACTATAAGAAGAAAAATGATGAATCTAGACATAAACATAGAAGACAGTCATGACATTTTGCAAGAGAAGCCTTAAATTCTGATCTAAAAAATCTCAAGCTATTTGTGTCTAATGTTGCGTTGTATGCTGAAATGGACGATGCTAATACATGGTTTGTGTACTCTGGAGCTTCAATCATATGACATGCAACTGGAGCTAGTATGAGAATTTTAAGGAGGTATGCAATGGTGCTAATATTTATTTTGGATATGATCGCCCATATCAAATTAAGGGATGTGGGGATATTCTTGTAACATTGCCAAATGGAAATGTCAAGCACATTTGTAATGTTATGTATGTGCCTGAGATTAAGAAGAACTTGATCTTTGTGTCTACAATTACAGATAAGAACCTGAAGGTTCAATTCTTGAAAACACGTTGCATAGTGAAAGATTTGTTGGATCACTACAAACTTGTTTCTTCAAGAATCAAAGTTGGAGGCATGTATAAGCTTGATGTTACCAGCAAAAGTCATCAAGAACTGAATTTTACAACTATGTTAAGGAAAATTATTTGGCATTAGAGGTATGGTCACATCAACTATCATGATTTATTTTTGTTTGAGAAACAAAGTATGGTTGGAGGACTCCCTATGTTAAAGAATAAATATGCTGATTGTGAAGGCTGTGCATTAGATAAAATTCACAGAGATGAATTCCCATCTAATTCTGATAGGAGAAAAAGATATGTATTAGAACTTGTGCATTCTGATGTTTGTGGACCCATGCAGACTAGATCCCTAAGAGGAGCCTATTATTTTATATTGTTTACTGATGATTTCATAAGGTACACTTGGGTATACCTCCTAAGGAAAAAGAGTGATGTTTTTTAGTATTTCAAAGAATTCAAAAACATGGCAGAGGAACAAACATGGAAATTTATAAAGATCCTTCATTCAGATCAAGTGGGAGAATGAAAATTGGTGAGTGTCGTCAAGTACTGCAATCATCATGGAATAGTGCAGCAATTCACAGTACCCTACACTCCACAATAGAACAGTGTTGCAGAAAGGAAAAACATGACATTGGTGGAGTGTGCATGGAGTATGATCAAAGGTAAGAACCTCTCAAATTCTTTTTGAGCATAATCCATTAGTACTGTTGTTTATTTAAAGAATATAAGTCCAACAAGGTATCTTGATTTCAAGACTCCATTCGAAGTATTGTATGGTTTTAAACCAATAGTTCATCATTTGAGGATATTTGGGTGTAAGGCCTTTGCACATATTCCAAAGGAGAATAGAAAGAAACTTGATGATAAAGGTATCAAATGTATTTTTGCAGGATAGTGTTCATAATTTAAAGTATATAAAATGTTCAATCCATCTACTTAGAGTATTTTTGAGTAGATATGTAATTTTCCATGAACAGACAAATGACGGAAACAAGGATAACAACTATGAAAAATGGCACATTATTCCTGAAGTTGAAGACAATTAAGCAGAAGTAAAAGCATAAGACAGTGAGCAGCAAAAGGTTGGGAAGAATCCAGCGATGTGGACATCATGAGTAGTAAGAGCCCAATCAGAAATGAAGAAGCACTTTCAGAGAACATAGGTAAAAATAGTGAGGCACGAAGGAGATCTACTCGGCAGATTCAACTACCTTAAAGGTACAAGGACTATGCTCTCATGACTAGTGTTGTGAATTTCATAGAACCTATGAGCTTTAATGAAGTTAATGAACATGAAGAGTGGTGAAAATATATAGAGCAAGATTATGAATCTATAATTAAAAATAAAGCCTAGGAATTCACTGAATTTCCTAGAGGAAAAGAGCCCATAGGATTAAAATGGTTATACAAACCCAAGTTTAAAGCAGATGGAAACATTGATAAATATAAAGCTATATTGGTGGCAAAGGGGTACTCACAAAAGGAGGGTATTGATTATGCAGAAAAATTTGCACCTGTAGCTAAACTAAATAATATTAGGTTATCAATTGCATTAGCTAAAAAGTACCATTGGAATTTGTACCAGTTAGATGTAAAATCTATTTTTTTGAAATGGTGATTTAAAGGAGAAGGTGTATTTGACACAACCTGAAGGGTTTGTGAAAAAAGGGAAGGAACATTTAGTTTGCATATTAAACAAAGCTTTGTATGGGATAAAGCAGGCACCTAGGTCATGGTATGAAAATATAGATTCTTTCTTTTTCCAACAGGGTTTTATGACGAGTCAAAGCGATCCAAATCTATATACCAAATTTGATGCAAAGGGGCATGTAGTACTAATTTCTTTATATGTTGATGAATTAATTATTATAGGAAATTCAGTCAAACTAATTGATGAAATTAAGGTGTAGATGTCACAAGTATTTGAAATGAAAGATCTTGGTGAGTTACATTACTATCTAGGTCTTGAAGTGTGGAGAGATGCAGGCCAGACTTTTGTTACTCAAGGTAAGTATGTCAAAGAAGTGCTCAAAAGGTTTAATATGGATCAGTGCAAAGTTCTGTCTGTTCCAATGCAGCAGAATGTGAAACTACATTTTAATGATGGCTCAAAGGAGGTAGATGCCAAATTGTATATAAAACTGGTGGGAAGCTTGAATTATCTTACTATAATTAGACCTGATTTATGCAGCAGAATGTGAGACTGCATTTTACTGATGGCTCAAAGGAGGAAGATGCTAAATTGTATAGAAAACTGGTGGGAAGCTTGAATTATCTTACTATAATTAGACCTGATTTAACATACTCTGTTAGTGTGTTAAGTCAATTTATGGCGAGACCTCTAGAAATCCATTGGAGAGTAGCAAAAGGAGTGCTCAGTTATCTTAAAGGAACAATTGATTTTGGTCTTAAATATGTTGATCCATTTGATGTTGAGTTGACATGTTACTCAGATTTAGATTGGACTGGTAATATGGGTGATAGAAGATCTACAACAGGTTATGGATTTAGTATTGGATCCGGGATTTTTCATGGAGCAGTAAGAAGCAACCTACTATATCTTTGTCATCTATAGAGGTAGAGTCTAAAGCTTTGTGTGCAACAACTTGTGAAGTTGTTTGGTTGAGGCGACTTCTTCAATGTGTTGAAGAAGAACAAAAGGAGGCTACAGTGATCAAGTGTGATAACCAGAGCTCAATCAAGTTAGCAAATAATCCAATCTTTCGTGCAAGGACAAAGCACGTTGATGCCCAGTTTCATTTTATTAGAGAGAAGATACAACCTATGAAATTTTTATTGAATATTGTAATACTTGTGAAACTTTTGCTGAAATTTTCACAAAGCCCTTTGGGAAGATAAAATTTGAATTGTTTAGGGAGATGTTAGGTGTGGAAATCAACCCTTTCTCCATTAAGGGTCGAACTTAGAAAATAATGGAGAAACCGTAATAGTTAAGGTTGTGTTTGTAATTGTAGTTCCTATTTTCTAGTAGGTTGTTTCATCTCCTTAACTAAACATCACTGTATAAAATTGTATTGATTGATTTGTGAATTCAATGAATTAAGCCAGCATTGTGTGCAACCTTAGGGTCTCCTCACCTGAGGACTGCCAATTTCTCTCATTTGATTTTGTCTTCCTATTTTTCTAGTGATTTCATAGACTTGCACACATATAACAAATAACCTTTATCAAAAACAATTGGCAGTGATAACTAAATTATGAAATAATGAACCAAACTAACTACAACCATAAGAGTTAGAAACAACATGAGAAATTGAAAGATAACAAAAAGATGCAAGAACTTGGTATCCAAGGTAGTGAAATAAGAGAGATCTCCATTATAGTTTTAATGAATGGTAATATAATAAAGGTTCACCTAACTCTTCTTCTAGCATTATCCATAATCACCATGTAAATTCCTTTCTCCATGAGCTATAATCACCATGTAAATTCCTTTTTCCATAAACCAGTTCTTATTCCTTTTTCCACATGCCACTTAAAACTACTACATCTCCATTGCTCTACTTTGCACAAGGAAAATGAGGAATTTTTTTTCTTATACCTTAGATATCATGAAATGGGAGATGAAAAAATTTGAAAATGACATTTCTTATAGAGATAATGGTCATAAAAACAACACGGGAATGAAAGTTATCACAACTCTCGGATGGATGATAACTCTAATATCACAAGGCTTGTGTGTATTCTCATCCATTTGGGTCTCATTTACCCCATTCCAAGATGGTTGAGATCATTCTCATGGGATTTAGTAAGTTATTGAATTAATGCGTAATTTTCAAATTTCTATATATTTTTATTTAGTTTTGAGGGAACACACTCATACGTATAGGTTTGAGGGAACACATTGAGTACTAACTCTTAGTATGAGAAAGAAGTGACCGTGGAGACATTAAAAGGTTTTCTTTGCAAAGTTTTTAATGGGTCTATTGAGTGAAAAATGAGTATAGAATGGATAAGGGCCAAAATCATACATTTCAATTGAATGATGTGGCTACAGATTCTATAACAGATGACCTTATCGAGTGAACTCAAAAGGGGAGCTAATGGCTAAATACACTATAATTAGGCCGATAGGCCTTTCCTATGCATCAACCATTGTCAACACTTTTACCCTCCTCCGTTCGACCAGGTGAGACACTTTCAACTGTTGATTTGAAATGTGACTATTTTTTCCAAATATCAATTGAGTTGCCTTATTGCTTTTTCCCATTCTTTTATGTCACTCTTGAAGATATTTTTATTGCTTTTTCCCTACCAGTTGTTGTTGCTGTTCTTCTTCCCTCGCTTTTGGCAAGCACTAATTAGTAACGATCATCCTTCACTCGATTGCAAATCTAATGGAAGGTGCTATAAAATAAAAGAGCATGTGAACGTATAGCATTTAGTGTATTCGGTTCTGGTCACAGAATGGGGTCATGGGTTAGAGGCGTTCCGATCTATCTCATAGCTCTGGCAGGGATTTGTTTCATCTGCGTTGTTATGTGGGTTTCTCATCTGGAACGTACTGTCAACACAACTAGAATAAACGTTCAAATCCAATATCGCATGGCCTACCATTTTCAGCCTCGAAAGAATTGGATGAATGGTGTGTACAGTCCATATTATTCCAGATTTTTCATAACAACTCTGTATTTGACATTACCGCCAATCTACTAACTCTGCTTTTTTATGTTTGTGTTTGCCTGCATGACTATGTTGCTAACCTCCAACAGACCCAAATGGTGACCTTTTCCTTCCTCTTCAATTCATTCATTCAATTGTTCTCAGATTTAAAATTCTCTGTGATGAAATCGAACTGGGTTCGTTTTGCAGCGCCCATGTTCTACAAAGGGTTTTACCATCTCTTCTACCAGTATAATCCTCAAGGAGTGGTGTGGGGAAATATTGTTTGGGGGCATGTTGTTTCTAAGAATCTCATTAACTGGCATTCACTAGATCTTGCCATTGTTTCGAGTGAATGGTATGATATAAAGGGTTGCTGGTCTGGTTCGGCGACGTTACTGCCCAGAGACAAGCCTGTAATTCTTTATACTGGATGGGCCAATTCATCCCAACAGGTGCAAAACGTGGCCATTCCTAAGAATATCTCCGATCCTCTTTTGAGGGAATGGGTGAAGATACCTCAGAATCCTATTCTGATTCCAAGCGATGGAATTAATGGGACTTTCTTTAGGGATCCCACCACTGGATGGCTGGACACGGACGACAAATGGAGGATTGTAGTTGGAAATAAGAGTAATCGCAGCGGGGTGGCTCTGTTATACGAAAGCGAGGATTTTGTCAATTGGGTGAAGGCCGAGCATCCTTTACATTCGTCGAACTTGACAGGAATGTGGGAGTGTCCTGATTTTTACCCTGTTCCTCTTTCTGGGACCAAAGGGCTAAACACTTCCGCAATTGGGCCCTCTCTCAAACATGTTTTGAAGGCGAGTCTGGGCGATAACATGATCGATTATTATACAGTGGGAACTTACTTTTCTGGTCAGGATCGATACGTGCCCGACAACACCAGCAACGACGATAAAAATGGGTTGAGATATGACTATGGAAAATTCTATGCCTCCAAGTCCTTTTTTGATCAATATAAGTAGCGGCGAATTCTGTGGGGATGGGTGAATGAATCAGACAACATCTCCAATGATATTACACAGGGTTGGTCCGCTCTTTAGGTAAAGTCAGTCTGATCACACCTATTAGTCTTATATGTTGTTTACATTTTTTTTTTCTTCTACTTCTTGATGCATGTGTTTGTGTTTTGTTAAGGCCATTCCAAGAACCATCTGGCTAGACAACATCACTAGAACACAACTTTTGCAGTGGCCAGTTTCCGAAGTAGAATCCCTTCGTCGAAACAAAACTTTCAGACAAAACATTGACCTCAGCAGTGGATCAGTTGTTGAAATTGCAGGCATAAACGTAGTGCAGGTACTTACTACACCAATAAATTTCTTTTAATTCAGTACATTTTACCTAACAATTGTTTGCTCAAAACATCTCAATGGTCTGTTTTAATGTTTAGGCTAATTAATTGTCCCAATATTGATTTTAGGTATCGAGTTAGTAGTTCTTTTGCTGGTTTTTAAGATTCTTATAGGAGGGAAATCAGACAGGCCGTCTATGACCTTAGTTGAAGCAAAGATCTCTTTCATGACTAAACAGATTTTAAGAAATTATTTCCTTTTTCTGTGGCTGTGGTTTCGTTTTATTAACTTATTCGGTGAATTTGTCTTTGTTATTAGGCTGACGTGGAGGTCTCCTTCGATCTCCCAAGGCTTGAAATCATAAAGTTCGAAGAAGAGATGGGAGTGAATTTGACAGCTCAAAATCTGTGCAGCGAGATTGGCTCAGTTGCGAGGACTGTTGTTGGGCCATTTGGGTTGCTTGTTTTGGCTTCCAAGGACTTGAATGAACGCATTGTTGTGTTTTTTCAGATCATTTGCTATCAAAACGAATTGAAGAGATTAATGTGCAGTGACCAGAGCAGGTATAAATTCATGAACACTATAACTTATTAATCTGAACATTCCAAGAAAAAGAAAAAGAAAAGCACATTAATTTGTCAGATTCTGCGACCTTGATAAGACAACATATGGTACATTCGAGAATCATGTGGGGTAATTGCACAATGATCCAATCCAAGAAAACAAGGTTTTCCACAAACCAATTAACTCTCCTACAAAAATTCAACAATTCCAATTTAATAATTCTATCGGCCTATCTTTGTACCTTTTGGGACAATTACTAGTCTTACTTTTTGTTGATGCTCCCATTGTGTTGGTAGAAATTGAGTCATCTATTAAATTTTGGATTCAAAACTTGCATTTTTTCATTTTTCTCATTTTTACAAGCTGATTTTGGATTCAGTATTTTTCTCTTTGTGTTGATGCTTCCATTGTGTTGGGAAAAACTGAATCATATATTGAATTTTAGATTCAAAACTTGCACGGTTCTCATTTTTCTCCCTTCTCCTCAAAACATGGAAACTCAGATTCAAAAATATAACGAGAATAAGGGAAATTAAATGGTAGATATTTCCACCATTTAAATTCATGTCCAGATAAAGCCCAAACTCGCCCAAATTCGTCGAAACAAAGCTCAAACTACGCAAAATCGTTGAAACAAAGACACGAACTTGGCCAAATGCGCTGCAGAAACAGCCATCCGAATATTTCAAATAGAAGCTGCAAGTGATGACAATTTTATACCGCAATATTTCAGTTTCGGATGTTATATTTACTGTGAGGCTGGCCATTAAACGATTGAACTGGTCAAATTTAACATAATTTGTGAAGCAACTGCCGAAAAGCATTACCATTGGTTGTTCAAACCCTCGGAGATTTTACTCGTTCGTGGTACTTGGCGGATTAAAATCACTGTTTTCTTTGTCATCGAACGAAGTGAAAATGAAGTTCGAGTTTAGGCCGCAAGTTTTGATTTTCATTAAATTCGTATTTTTTTCATTAAGTTCGTATTTCGTATTTTTTTCATTAATTTCGTATGTATTGTGAGTTTTTACCTATTATGTTTGATTGGATGACAGATCTCAATTTGGCATTATAATTTAAGGGGGTTAACTTTATTGAATGTTGGCGGATTATTATTTTTATTCTAAATCATTATATTAAGATAGAAAATTGAATTTTCTAGTTGTTTCATTTTCATTAAGAAGATGAAATTTCAATATTATTTTTAAATTTATTCTGTTTCATTTTCATTAAGAAGGTGAAATTTCAATATTATTTTTAAATTTATGTTTATATTCATGCATTTAATTAATATAATTGTAAAATTTTTATTTTATTTTTCAAATAATAAATAGTATTATATGAATATATGTTTATTTTTGTATAATTTCTTAATATAATGATAAGATTATTATACAATTATCACATAATAAATCGTATAATATCCATATTCATTTTTTCACATTTACTTAATATAATTATGAAATTACAATGTAAATTGTATAACATTTTTTTGAAGATGTAGATTTATAAGATAGATATTTTATAAAACTAATAGAGGTTCTTTTAACTTAAAAAAGAGAGATGATGTCATATTTATCAACCACATTTAGTCATGTAATTGTGCCAATTTAAACCAACTTTCTCAGGGTGTGGTAGATCCTAAGTTAAGATGGATTTAGGCTCATTTAATTTCCCCCTTTAAATAGACTATATTCGACATGAATACCATGGGTTCTCATAAGTTATTTTTTTTATAAAATATGTTGACCAAGTAAAAATGTTTTCCCATAAAGTTGTTTTTATTTTATTTTCACCAATTTAAAAACTGAATAAAAATAAGAAATATTATATTATTTTCTAAGATAAAATATTATGTTTAAATTTTAGAGTTCAAAATTTCATAATCGTAAATTAATTATTTAATTTTAATTTATAATTGTATTTTATTTAAATTTAGTTTTATTTTTTAAATTCTTTTATGTAATTTGACCAAGTCAAAATATTAAATAGGATAGGACATTACAACATTTGTATTTCAAACAAATAAAATTGATTAAAAAATTCTTAATTGTTTTCGTAGGTAAGCAAAATATGATTTGAAAATTCTTGATATATATACAGGAAGAATGTTTTCCCATAATGAAATACATTTTTTTTCCATGGATTTGTTAAAGAATTTTTTTACGGTACAGATTAATCCTAATTAATCATTTATGTACCTTGATTGGAGTTGCATTGAATTTAAAGTTTTACCTTAATTGGAGTTACATTGAATTTAAAGTTTTACCTTAATTGGAGTTGCATTGAATTTAAAGTTTTAGTTAATCGTTAGCCATGGTTTTAATTTATTTTAAATCCATTGGTTTATGCTTTTAATTTATTTTAAATCCATTGATTTATTCATCCGCTGTCATAGACATCTTTTGTCTGAATATTTGATGAGCATGTTAAATTTCAAATTGAGTAATTCATTTTGAGTTTTATAATATTTTCATTTTCTTTGGGTAGAAATCAAGTAAATATTTTGTGTATGAACTTTTGATGAGCATGTTCACTTTCAAATGGAGTAATTCATTTTGAGTGCTATAATATTTTCATTTTCTTTGGGCTGACATGAAGTAAATAATTTTTTTTGCTTTTTATTTTATTGTAGACATGACATTCTTGCACATCACTTACATATTATAGAATGTGCCTTTTAGTGTTTTAATTTTTAATAAATATTTAAAAATGTACTTCATTACTTTAACAATAACATAATTTTTTTTTATTAAACGTTAAGGATGTGGTCCAATAATTAAGTGGAGAAATTTAATTCCCACAAGTCACATAGTCCAATCATAAAACAAAACTATTTATACCTGAGAATTATCTATATATACTAAATATAAGAAAACTCTTGAGCCGTTAGTATCCCAACTTATATTACTTCCTGCTCTAACCACGGATATGAAACATAGAACGATAACATAGAATGATATGTCTCCGATTTATATTACTTCCCACTCTAACCACTCATATAAGACACAAAATAGTGATATGAAACATAGAATAATATGTCTCCGATTTATATTACTTCCCACTCTAATCACTCATATAAGACATAAAATGGTGATATGAAACCTAAAATGATATGTGCCCAACTTACATTACTTCCCACTCTAACCACTCGTATAAAACATAGAATCGTATGTCTCAGAGTGACGGCAAACATGGATTGATATGTTTAAAGTTTCCATGCTTTTGAAAATACTATATATAATAAATATGGCAAAACTCTAACCCATTGCTATCCCAACTTATATTACTTCCCACTCTAATCACAGATATGAGACATGGAATGGTATGTCTCACAGTGGCGGAAAACATGAATTGATATGTTTAAACCTTTCATGTTTTTGAAAATATTTAATGTTCTAGTTTAAATAGATTATTTTTTTGTTTTAAAAGTTATGGAAATTTCAGTAAAATTTTGATAAAATTGGTTGAAATTTTTGTAAATTAAAGTTATTTCTGTTAAATTTTAAAATTTTGAGTGCTTTAAAAGTTTTTGATGATACTAAATTTATTTTTAACATCAAAATCATGATTTAAATATTGAGTGGCGAAAAACATGAATTGATATGTTTAAACCGTCCATGTTTTTGAAAATATTTAATGTTCTAGTTTAAATAGATTATTTTTTTGTTTTAAAAGTTATGGAAATTTCAGTAAAATTTTGATAAAATTGGTTGAAATTTTTGTAAATTAAAATTATCCCTGTTAAATTTTAAAATTTTGAGTGCTTTAGAAGTTTTTGATGATACTAAATCCATTTTTAACATCAAAATCATGATTTAAACACTGAGACTCCGACCAATTTTAACCATCCAATCAATTCCTCTACTTTAATATCCTTCTTCATAAATAATTGTGCTTCCATAATTAAGAGGGTCTTCACTTACTTGTAACTCCAGCTAAGACATCATTGAGCACGAACGCAGAAGAGTACATCAAAACTCTCCAGTGGGCCTCTTTGTACTCGAATTCTTCTCTCGGATTAAGTTTGTGTACAAAAACAATTGGAATACAGAAGTGACGAGTAAGGAATGCGATTTGTTTTTGGTTGCTTTTTTCTTTTAATCAAACTTACTTTTACTCTTTGGATGCTATAATAAAGTTGCATCCTTTCATCCTTGTTCTTTCTTCCTTCAAAACATGCAAAAAGAGTCGTAATACAAGAGGAGTCTTACGGAAGCATTCACTTTGGGAGTAGGTCACGGAAACCGTGGGAATATCTTTGCTTCCAATTTCCATAATTTTCCACCCTGCCAATGATTATAATTATTTTGTTAGATGATTTATTTTTTTTCAATTACATTATTTTTTTATTTAAATATATATTTTTTATAAAATAAAATATTTGATTTTTTTAATATATATATATATTAGAGAATCCATTTAAAATCTATTGAATTTTGAAAATATTTATTATATTAATTATTTTTTAATTTATTTTTTATTCACTAAAATTAAAGTGATTTGGAAAGTTTCTCTCATTAAAAAAAATAAAAATAAAAAAAATAAATTTTTTTGATGAATCACTTATTTTTAAATTTATGTAAAATAGACTTTAATCATTCTCATCTTTATCCTAAAATTTATAGTAAAAAATTAATAATATTGCAGATCCGTTTTACGTTACAGTTCACTTAGCTTTATATTAAAATGTTCTGAAATTTACTAATAAATTGATTTAATATTTTTATTTAAAAAAATTAAATAATTTAGAATAAAAAATTAATTATAAGAGAGAAGATTTTAATGTGTATAATGTTTTCAAATTTTTATAAACGTAACCTATTTTTTTAAACAATGAGAAAAAGAAATTAAAATATATTAAAATTAACTCAATATTTAATTATTCAATAATATTAAAAAATATTATAATTAAAATAATAATTATATAATATTAATTAAAATAATAATTATATTTACTTTATAGAAACATATTTTTATTAATTATATATATACTAATTCAAAATAGTTTAATTTAAAGAAATGATTAACCATTAATTAAAATAAATTATAATTTATTTTTATATCTTTTTATTTATATATTTTTATAATTAAAAAATTATTAAACGTTTTCTAACTATAGGAATATTTATTCCTATTATTTTAGAAAGGAGTGGTTCTCTTAGACAACGGAGTGGTTCTCTTAGACAACATAACTTGAGCCATATTTATAAGGGCTAATCATTTTTATATATGAGTTGTCTATATGAGTTGTCTAGACAATTCATATATATATATATATATTACTTTTTTTTAATATTATTAATTATATTTAATTAATTTATTAATATTAAAATAAAATGATAATGATGATAATATGTTTACCAAGATTAATATAGTCTGTCATATTTTAAAAAATGAATTAATTGAGGTTTTTTAATAATTGATTTTTATGATAAAAATTAAAAGAGATAACTCTAGTTGCATTCATTTAGCAAGGCAACTAGATTGGTAACATGCAAAATACTTGAAAAGGAGAATGGATGTGAGTAAGGGTTAGGAAATCCAAGAGAAAGTGATTTTCATCTTCAACCCTCTTAGTATTGCAAAGGGGGGAATTTTTTCCTCTCAATGTGTTTTGGGAATAGAGAAACCTCTGGATTCACTCTGAATCTCATGAGAATTAGTTCTAATCTTTGCAATGTTCATTTTCTTCAAAGCACTAGTGAAGACAGAGATAATTATCTGATGAGCAAGAGTGGTGTTGATCACCTCCTTATAATATCTTAGCTTCTCTTTCCCCTCTAACTCCTTATCCTTGAATTTGGAAATAATAGTGTTATTATTATTATTATCTTTATCCTCTCAGATGATCTCCTTAATAGTATCTTTATTCTCTAAGATGATCTCCTCCTTTATCACCTAATAGTTGAGCCACCAATCTTTCTTGAATAGAAAGTGGGGGTTTTGGCTAGAGTTAAGAGAAATCTTGGAGAGCCTCTACGCTTCCATGTTGTACCACTTCTGGTATATGTATTTTTAATAAGAGAAACTAAATTCAATAATAATAAAAATAAAAAATATTTCCCTTAATATTAAAATTGTAAATTATAAATTGCTTTTAGATATACATATAATTTGGTTACCATATTATTTAGTCTTTTTTACAGGGTCAAAATAAGAAATTTCCCATTCCTTTTGAAACGTTTATATATCATTGATTCATTACAAGCATATATCTTTCTATCACACTTTAAACAATATAATATTATAAAACATATTGAATAATATATTATCATAAAACATGTAAATAATATAATGTTAAATAATATAGCGGTGTATAACTGGTTGGTGTCAAATAGTGAAATGAAAAATAAAAAATAGTTTTTAAAGGTAAATAAAAAATATATATATTTATATAATAATAAATTTTATATCTAATTTATTAAAATTATAGTATATTATAATTGAGTGGGATTTATGGTTAAAAGTTTGTGTTTTTTTAAGAGGTTTCATGTTCAAAATCAGAATGGGTAGAGTGTGTATGTTTCCATAGATTTAATAGTAAAATAACCATGCACAAAAGATCTCATGCACTAATTTAGTGTCTAGCTTTGCCCTAACATTAAATTTAGATGATAATAATAATAATAATAATAATAATAAAATTATAAAAACTTAATATAAATTTATATAATAATAATTTTATATTTAATTTATTAACATAATATTATATTATATTAATTAATTAATTACTAATCTAGAAAGAAAAAAAAAAATTTAATCATAGTCAAAGTAGTTGAGATTGTCTCCCATGGTTAGACCAAAAATAATGAATCAAAAGTTGTGCACAAAGCCCTATCCAATCAAAAGAGCTATGGATAAGAAATCATTGACATGTAGTACTACAAGTTCTAATGAAAACTTTAATGATTATAATTCTCATGTATTCAAGTTGAAAAATAAATACCCATGCTATACAATTTTTTTAGATTTCATAGTCTAAATAAGACGTCCTACACAACCAAATAAGATTTCATAATCTAAATATGATGTACTACACAACCAAATAACTTCTGCATATAGAGTGGGATGGTATATTTAATTACCTTATTATTTCACAACAAAAATAACCAAAAAAAAATTGCACATTGAATTGTCAACTTCGGCTCCAAATGCTTGCAAGGTGCCATGCACCATAATATGTCTTTACTAAAAGAAATTGAATTAACACACTTTATGTTTGAAGTTAGTTGATTTATATACTTTTAACATAAAGTTAGTTGATTTAACCTAAGTAATGATTTATATACTTTTAATGGGAACTTTGTTGTGACCATGAAATCTTTTAAAATTTAGGTATTTTTTATTTTTATTTTTTTTTATGATAACTCTATCTCATGTATGATTTAGGAACTTTCCATTTATTTTATTATTATTATTATAGATTATAGATTATGGAACTCATTATTTGAAACTTTAATAAAAATAAATATGAATTACAAATTTACATGGTGGAAAACTAAAATAAACTTACTTCCAAAATGAGAGGAACTAGTTTCCTAAGAATCAAAACAATAGATGGAAGTATTTTATCTATTTATTAGATTATCTTAAGTAATGATCCATGTACTTTAACAGTAATTATATCGATGGGAACTTTGTTGTGACCATGAAATCTCTTGAGATTTAGGCACTTTCTTTCTATGTGTATGATAACTCTATTTCATGTAAGATTTAGGGACTTTCCCTTTTCTATAGATTATGGCACTCATTAATTGAAATTTTGATAAAAACTAAAATGAATTACAAATTACATTGTGGAAAAATAAAATAAACTTATTTCCAAAATGAGAGGAACTAACTTTTTAAGGACTCAAATAATACATGGAAGTATTTTGTCTATTTATTAGATTATTTAGAAACATCAATAAACACCCTTTTTCTAAAGGAGAATGCCTTTGCATGGTTTGACATTTCTGTTATAGATCTCAGTCTTTAGGTTCTCTAAAGGTGGTTTAGGCATTATTTTTTAGAGGTAACGATTAAGCTACAACATTATAGTTACAAAAAATAAATATTATGTTATAGAAATTAAACTAGAACAATTATATAAATTAATTGGCTAGTAAATACCTATAGGCATCAATCCATGATAAGCATAAAGAAATTACTTCATTATAAGTTTCACATTGCTAAAATAAAATAAAATTAAAATTAAAAATTAAAATAATAATAATAATAATAATAAAATTATTATTATTATTATTATTATTATTATTAATTATAAAAAGAATTAATATATTATTTAAACATATACACATCTCTCACTTTACTATGGAGATTCTTAACTTATAAATAGGATTTGTAACAATACCATATCTTAATACCACATGCCTAAAAAATCATAATTCATTTCATATGAGACTTCTTCACATTATTATTTTTAATTATTCAATTTAATTCAAATGAGACAAAGGGCATAGTTGTTTTTGAGATAACTCTCAACCTTTTATTTCTGAATAATACTAACAATATTCTATAATATCTCGTAGAGGTTAAATCGTTACCGTCCACCTAATAGGAATTGATAGTTAATTTAAAATTTGGAATCCCGATTTCAAAATAGTTACTATGACCAGTGTAATAAAAATCTATTGAAAATAAATAAATAAATAACTATAGATCCACAACACTATTGCAATTGGGTGCTACTCTTGGGCACACATAAAGAGTAGGCTCCACTACATAAGTTACCAGGAGAAAAAAAGGCATGGTTAATGGCAGAACTAGATGGATGTGACCTAAGGTTCGATGAAATTGTATAGACAAGGTAAAAAACACATTATAAAAAATTATATGGATCCTAACCCTACATGCTTGTTACAAAAGTATACCTTAAATAAAAAATTTATAGTTTGGATTGTTATTATCCATGTCTAAAATATGTCAAAAAATACTCAAAGATGCATTAGCACCATGAAAATATAATTAAAAAATAATAATGATAGCCCAAAAGATGAAATATCTGGAAGGAAAATGCATGGGAAGTGCGAATAGGGGTATTTGTGAACCACTTTTCCCCTTATAAATGGAGAAAATTTTGACCATTGTGTGCATTATTTAACCAAAGGAAAAAATCATAGAAAAAGTACTCATGCTAGAATGTATTTTTTAGATCCAAATAGCATCAAGCCATCGATCACAACTTTGTCACCATAGGGTAAGAGCTCTTGTCCTCTTTCATTTTGTTCCTTTTTGTTACATTTCCTTGAGAATTGAGTATGTGTTTACCCTTTTCTAGGTTGAAAACACCCAACAATCTATCATAGGCAAATTGGAGTATTGAAATAATGTTGAATGCTCCCGTGTGTGAGGGATAAACCATTGCAACTCTTTTGGTGGACTTAGGTAGAACATTGAACCCCCAAAAAGTTACATCCAACATCCTAAATTCATGTTTTTCTCCTGAAATTTAATATATGATGATTAACTGATGTCTACTTATTGATTGTGTAGGGATATCATTATGATTGAGTCGCGAAAGAGAGAATATGAGGTAATTGATGTGGGAGATATGAGGGACCCAAGTACGCTTGATGTTTTTTCACAATTGTAACCTCCTAAATTTCTTCAAGACATAAAGTACGAAGGCTTAACTCATTCCAAAGTATTAATTTTCATAGGCTTTCCCAAGACCTAAGATTAATAGATGTATATATGATCTACTTAACCCTCTTAAAGATGAAATATACAAGTTGATAGATGGAAGAAACACCCTATCTTAGAATATGTATGGATGATTTCTCCTAGTGTTGAATCGCTTGAAATTGTTGTTACTCACTTCATTGAGGGTTCCAGTTGATCAAAGTTTCCCAAGAGCAGTGAAGTTGAAGCCATCTTCTAGGCCAGAGGAGCACTTAAAACCTAATTTTAACCTCTCCATTGCATAATGCCCGGAGCGATCTTTCAAATGATATATAGAAGTCCCAAAATGGACTTCTATATCAGAAGATATGGCCTGTTGAAGATCAGGAGTTCCGTTGCCTTGAAGTGAAGGAAAAGAGCTTATTAGAGGGCCCTGCGCATAGCAAGTCAAGCATATTGGGCATCCGGCAGTCCCACAGCCCTGTAGTCCCATATGATCCTCGTAGTTCCTGATGTGTCATCCTTAAGGAATTGCGGGAGGGAAACACGCTGATAGTGTTAAAGCGCCAGGGAGGGCAGTGGTTGATTTACACTAAAAATCACTGAAAAGCTAAGGGTAGGCAGACCCCCTTTCTCTCTCCTCTCGGGGGGGTGGAATCGTCGGGGAACGCCCCCTCCTCACTTCTCCATGTGACAGAATATGGTAAATCCCACATCCCGTGGTCCCATAATATTGGCAAATTGATGGGATTCTAAATTTAAAAGACTGGTGAATCACAGATTTTGCGATATAGTGTTACATTGTTGGGGGAGGCCAAGAATCTTTAACAAAGGAATTTCATGAAAAACCAAGGCCCGGCGACCCCCTTCTCTCTCCTCCACGTGGCGGTACGACATATCGACAATGTGTAGGTTTTAACCCCATATAGAAATTACCTGCATACAAATTCTAAAACATAGAAAATAAGCAATGTGAGGCCATAACATATAAAACAGATATACATAGAGATTTTCCCCTGGATCCCAAAAACCGGGACTACCAGCTTGATTTTTCATTATATTTTTTTCAATGTTACAATACATATTATATATTCCAAAGCATCCAATACCATGGACCGAAAAACCATCGCATCCAAAACCATGGACTGAAAACCATCTCGTCCAAAACCATGTGCCAAAATCATGCACAAAACCATAGGTGGGTCCGCCCAAACTAACATAGGGTCCAAAACCAAAATTTTCTAGGGTGCTGCCTCGAACCCCATAGACTGGGGTTATGGGTACCCCTCAAACCCCCCGTGACCCCCCCTCTAACCCCTCGGTTAACTACGTGGGCTAGTTGTGGAAAGAATGTAACACAACCCAACATTCTCCCACTTGTTGTTTTCTTTCCATAGGGGGCCACAAGAGAGCTTAGTCATTTTTTCAGCCCTGAGATTCCCATTGCTTCTCTACACCAAGAGAACTTCTCAGAGCTCACAGATTTTGTCAATGCATCTGCAGTATTCTTCAAAGTGTCCACCTTTACCAGCAACACCTTTTTGTCTTCTATCATATCCCTCAAAAAGTGATACTGAACATCAATGTGCTTTGTCTTTGAATGATATGCGGGGTTCTTTGCCAAGAAAATTTCACTTTGGCTGTCACAGTCTATCCTTATAGCTCCCTATACTAACCCCATACTTGAACACAATCTGTGCAATCAAACTGCTTCCTTGCTTGCATGAGTGGCTACCATGTATTCTACCTCTGTAGTTGATAGTGCCACTACAAATTGTTTCTTACTCATCCAATTGACTGCACCTCCAAGTAGGATAACACATACCCACTTGTAGATATTCTATGATCTAGATCTCTTGCCCAGTCTGCATCAACAAAGACATGAATATCCAACATTCTGTCTAATTCTAGTCTTCCTTGGTAGCACAAACCATAATCACTAGTGCCACGCAAATACCTGAAAACCTGCTTCATTGCTATCCAGTGCTCCTTCCTTGGTTTTGACATAAACTTGCTCAATACTCCCACTTCATGTGCAATGTCTAATCTAGTGTAGACCATTGCATACATCAGGCTACCAAATGCACTTGCATATGGAACACAGGAAATGTCCTCTTCCTCTTCTTCTGTCTTGGGACACTGTTCAGCAGAGAACCTCACACCTATAGGAATAGGAACCTTCATCGATTTACTATCCTGCATATTAAACCTCTGCGGTATTGTTTCAACATACTTCCTCTGGTTTAACCAGAGCTTCCTCTTTGCCTAATCTCTTTTAATTTACATGCCCAAAATATAGTTTGCAACACCAAGATCTTTTATGTCGAATCTAGAGGAAAATTGGGTCTTGAAATCGTGGATAATTTCTTTTTTATTTCCAACCAGCAACATATCATCCACATACAAGACCAGATAAATAACACGGTCACCAATTAATTTAAAATACACACAGTGATCTGCTTTGCTTCTGATGAAGCCAAGTCCCTGTATAAATGTATCAAATTTTTGATACCACATCCTTGGTGATTGTTTTAACCCATACAAAGACTTCTTTAACTTGCATACCAGTTCTTTCTTACCCTTCACCGCAAAACCTTTAGGTCGCTTCATGTAGATCTCCTCTTCCAGATCCTCGTGAAGAAATGTTGTCTTCACATCCATCTATTCTACCTCATAATCAAAAGCAGCAGCAAAAGATAAAAGTAATCGAATAGAAGTTACTTTGGCAAAGGGAGAAAAAATATCGCCAAAATCAATTCCCGACACATGGGAATAACCTTTTTCTACCAAATGAGCTTTGTATTTCTCCAGTTTTTCTTCTTCATTTTTCTTCTTCTTGAACACCCATTTGCTACCAATTCCTTCCAGCCGGCAACTCCACCAGATCCCAAGCCTCATTTTTGTGCAAAGATGCAATTTCATCAACCATGGCCTCTTTCCATAGTTTTCCATCCTCTGAATCCACTGCTTCCTTCGCAGTTCTTAGATCTTCATCAGTAACAGACAAAGCAAAATTTGAACATAAAGTAGATGGACTATACCTTTCTGGCTACCTTCTTTCTCAAATTGATCTTCTCACACCTAGAGTTTGTGGCTCTTCATCTTTTGATTCCTCCTCTGCTATAGAGTCTGATTCTTCCTCCTTTAGCTCAAACTCTATCTTCTCAGGTTCCTTTGGTTGGATTTCATGTTTAATAACATCTTTCACCTCTATGAACACCACATCTCGGTTGTACACAACCTTCCTTGTTACTGGGTTCTAAAGCTTATAACCCTTTAAACCATCCTTATACCCAATAAAGATGCGCTTTTCAGATTTACTATCCAACTTGGTTTGTTTCTACTTTGGAACATGTTCATATGCATCACATCCAAATACCCTCAGATGTGAAAGAGAGGGTTTCTTACCAATCCATGCCTCTTGTAGAGTCCTATCCTCCAACGCTAATGAAGGTGACCTGTGGACTAGGTAACATGTAGTATCCACAGCCTTTGCCCATAATTCCTTTCCTAACCTGGCACCACTAAGCATGCTTCTTGCCCTTTCCATTAACGTATTTTTCATTCTTTCTACAACACCATTTTGTTGAGGTGTATTTGGAGTAGTCTTCTTCCGTGCTATACCACATTTCTTACAGAATTCTTCAAATTACTTGCTGCAAAACTCTCCACCATTATCTGTCCTTAGCACCTTCATCTACTTTTCTGTCTGATTTTCCACGAGAACCTTAAATTCTTTAACCTGACAAAGACTTTAGATTTCTTCTTAAGGAAATATATCCATGTATTCCTTGAAAAGTCATCTATAAATGATACATAGTACACAGACTTACCTAGTGATGGAACCTTCACAGTTCCAAACACGTCACTGTGCAAAAGCTCTAATATCTGTTCCACCCTCTTACTACCAGAGGGGAAACTCACTCGATTCTGCTTCCCATATACACAATTTTCACAGAAATCAAAATCCAGAGAGCTATTACTCATACCTTCTACCATACCTTTACCATGAAGTATTTGAAGGCCCTTCTCTCCAATATGTCCAAGCTTTTGATGCCACAACATAGTCTACTTTCTAGAGAGCACTAGATTTTCTGCTCCACTTTCAGGAACCACGGAGCTGTTGCACCCATCAATAACAGTGCTACCTTGCAGCTTGTACAGAGTTCCATTCTGAACTCCCCACATCAATACCAGTGCTCCTTGAACCATCTTGCAGGTATCCTTTTCGAAAACTGTTTTTACACCTACATCATCCAGCTTGCTTACAAAAATCAGATTTTTTGCTAATGCAGGAATATGCAGAACACCCGGAAGTGTTCTAACCCTTCCACCTTGAAATTTCAACTTTACTTTTCCACGACCAACGATTCAAGCCTTCCTATCATCCCCTAGGAAGACATCACCACCATCATATTTCTCATACTGATAGAACCACTCTCTATTGGGAGTGAAGTGAAAGGATGCACCTGAGTCAATCAACCATGCCTCATGATCTACATGTGTACTTGAAGAAGCCAAGTATGCATCCCCACCTTCATCTAACGTGGTTTTCGCCTCTGCAGAAGGAGCATCATCAGATCCCTTTCCGTTATTAGGAGCTTTAGATTTACAATCCCTTTTGTAGTTCCCTTCCTTTCCGCATTTCCAGCACACCACCTTTATAGGTTTTCCTGGAGATTTACATCTCCCTCTAGATTTAGATCCTCCACTTTATGACTTATTTTTGTTTATATTCTGGTACCTTCCTTGTAAAGACGAGGCATCACCATTCTGCCTCTCTGTATTTTTCCGTCTCATCTTCTCCATAAGCAAGGCTGAGACTATTTCATCAAACTGCAAGGCAGTTGCATTGCTACCTATTGCAATAACCAGACTATCCCACGAATCTAGTAGAGAAGACAACAAACTGATGCACTTATCTTCATCTGAAATTTTAATATCAACAGATGCTAACTGACTTACCACATTATTAAATGCATTTAGATGCTCTGTCACCGAGTCTCCATCTTTCATCCTCAGGTTATATAGATTTTTCTGCAGGAACAGTTTATTCACCAGAAACTTAGATTGTTACAAAGTCCCTAACTTGTCCCACAAAGCCTTCGTTGTAGCTTCCCCTGATACATTCAAAAATACTGAATCTGAGACACACAATCGTATTGTGCTCTTTGCCTTTCGACCCAACTTCTTCCATTATTCATCGGACACTCCCGTTGGTTTAGTACCCAGATCTACCGCGATCCACTGATATTTATCCACCAACAAATCCTCCATCTTGAGTTTCCACAACTCAAAACTCTGACCATTAAATTTCTCGATCTCTATCTTTCCACTGCTCACCATTTTCTTTCACCACTAGAATCAATCTCATAGATCTCCCACTAAACAGGGTCTACCACAGGTCTAAACGAAACCCCTCAGTAACAAAGGCATCCCATTGAAGCCAAAACAACTCTGATACCAAATGTAGGTTTTAACCGTGTATAGGAATTACCTGCATACGAATTCTAAAATATAGAAAATAAACAATGCGAAAGCATAACACATAAAACACATATACACAAAGATTTTCCCCTGGATCCCAAAAATCGGGACTACCAGCTTGATGTTTCATTATATTATTTTCAATGTTACAATAAATATTTATACATGTCGAAGCATCCAATACCATGGACCGAAAAACCATCGCGTCCAAAACCATGGACCAAAACCATCACATCCAAAACCATGTGCGAAAATCATGCACAAAAACATAGGTGGGTTCGGCCAACCTAACATAGGGTCCAAAACCAAAATTTTCTGGGGAGCTGCCCCGGACCCCATAGAGTGGGGTTACGGGTACCCCTCAAACCCCCTGTGACCCCCCCTCTAACCCCCCGGTTAACTACGTGGGCTAGTTGTGGAAAGAATATAACACAACCCAACACAATGGGCAATCCTGTAATCCCACATTATCGGCAATCAACGAAACAGAGTGGCTACCACTCTGAAACCTTGCAGGGTGCGATTTTGCGATATTATGTAAAATCATCGGGGAAGACCAAGATCATTTAACAAAGGAAACCCATGCAAAAAACAGGGGCGGTCAGGCCATTTTCTCTCGCTTCCTATGGGCCACATGGTGCAAGGTGATTGGTCTTGATGGATGACATGGTAGCTAACATCATAAATGATGTGATAGTACAAAGGACACATAGCACTCAATTTCAGTGTTTCTAGAGGTCCTATGGGACCATTTAAGGGTGACACGTGGCAGTGATGATGTTATCCTGAGATCGACTATCGACAATCGCAGAAAGTGAAAGGTCATTTTCCGTCAATATCCCTCTCGACCTATGATTGCAATTGTGATAAGATAAAGGGCCCCCGGTTGCAATAAGTTATTACGGCATGGTCTATAAACATTTCGCATCTAGGATATCGACTGATCCAGTATAAAGAGTTATCAAATATTTTTCTGGTATTACAAAGGAAAAGGCTCCCTGCACAACACAGGAAAGCCTTAGCACCTGAAGGGCTAAGCCCTTGGTTCTAGCCCCCGATCATATGGATATAGTTACAAAAGGGGAGTGTTGTGGGGAAAAGTATCCGATGCGGATGACCCTATCCCTACTCTAAAGGTGACAGTCTTTAGCAACAACTGAAAGTAAAGCTTTGATGATTTCCTTTATGAAAGTACAAAGAGAATGAAAAGAAGGCCAACCAACCTGGTGTCTTTTGCTTAGTCGATCCTTGTCCTCTCTCCTTGTCTCTTGTTCCCATCTCCTTGCTCTCTTTGCCGGTCCAGCTACACACAAATCCTGCACAAAACAAGAGAGGAAACTACAAGATACATGTACTCATAACTGAAGCATGGATTAGGATGAATCAAATATACATGTAAATACAATACATCAATGCAATACAAGTATATAGGAGAACATGCAAAACTTTATTGATAGAAGTAACAGGGTTCTGAGAAGGTTACAACCAATGATGGCTCCAATCCAGCAGCACCTCCCCAGCAGCAAGAACTCTCCTCTTCACCTCTAGTAAAACAATCACCCAATAGCTCTAACTGTAAACCAACAGCACCTCCTTGCTTTACACAAAATTCCAGCCTCCTTAGACCTCATAGAAGAGCTCTATATATAGGAGAGAAGAAGAGAGGATGAGTCAGCTTGAGGCTGGCATAGAGCTGACTAGTGTCCTCTCCCTCTTCAGTTAAACTTCAGTTCTTGAGTCCACTTGGAGATCCTTGCTTACACATGGTGATCAAGTACCTCTTACTCATCACAGGGCGAATCTCATGAACCAAGTGTCAGTTTGGAAGCTTCCTGGGCAGTTGACACCTTGCAGAATGACTGTGCCACTTGGCCAATCTCGCCCAGCGCAGGTAGCCTTCATTAACTTTGACTTCCAGCGCAGGTACAAGGAGGGACAGTTGCATTCCAGCGCAGAAGCTCAGTGGAGCAGCTGACATGATCCAAAATAAGCCTGTTTTGAAGTGTTTTCAGGTGGAGAACTGATTGGAAGTGCTGTTGTTTGATGACCTTGTTCTTTTAGGGGCAAGAACAACATGTTTAGGGACTGAGGATCCCTGTGATTATTGACATTTCATGCTCCATGATGCGAGGCACAAAAATGTCTATAACAGTTGCCCCCTAAAGTATGAGGCCGTTTATCGGGTGAAATGCTTTATATAGAGGGTCCAAAGTTCATTCCAGTGCTGAGGAGGCGCCCTGTAATACAATACAATACAATACATTATTTTTCATTCTATTTTCATGATCTAGCTGAGGCGGGCATTCCCATGCTCAGCTTTTATAAATACATTTTGGTACATATGACAGATGATCGTCTGAAGGTAGACTGATAATTTTCTGTTGAAATTATCATCCTTTGAGTAGGATGATCATCTGCTGCAATGATGTACATGGCAAATGCTTTTATATTTCCCGAATATATATCGCAGCCCGGATGGATGAAGCTAGATCCGGGGTCTTCAAACTCGTTCGATCTTCACTCTAAGTACAAGTCGATCCATGTGAGAATTGCGCTGAAGTCGAACATGGAAAGACATCGCTTGATTACCGGTCAATAATGAAAACCGTTAACAAGCGCGAGAGGAATCACCAATAATGACGATGACCCTCAAGGTACTGCAGTACAATTCACGTGGCGTGAATAAAGGACTTGGCGTCGAACGCCACGCAAAATCTTCTGGTCGAAGGTCATTGATGTATACCTGTCGCCGGAAGTGAGAAACTTGCCATTGAGGCATGCAAGCTTCAAAGTACTGATGGGGGTGTTCCTAGATCAACTTCTTGGATAATGAGCTGAAGTCGACAAGAAGCGATCCGTCAAAGGAGGGCCTTAATGAATCCCACATCAATGACACGGAACAGAGCTAATGACTTTAGTGGAGGTGAAAACAAACTGTGACATATGATTCAGGGTGGCGATCATGAATGGATGAAGGATAATGTATGGCAGTGGATGGGACACGGTTGACACTTTCAGAATGACCCCTCTTGAACATATAACGACACTGATGCGATGGATCGGTAGCATTACCCCAAATGTGGATGGTTTGGCGAGGACCATGGTGATGAGACCGGTGAATGAAATAACCCAACCCGATGTGGTACGGAGGAAAAGTGTCATGTTCAAGAGTGACTTGCTACCATTAAACTTTGATGTTCTCCCAATTTTTCCCCAGTCATTTCTGACCAGTACCTCTTTATTTTTGTCAAGCTTGAGGAGGATAACATATGCTTGTTCTATAACCTGCCCTTCGGGCAAGCCCATCGCTATGATTTAACGAGCTTAGCGATAGGGAAACTCGTTCTCGTCTAAAGACAAGTTTGTCGCTATTTAATCATTTTAACGAGTCTAATGACAAGGAAAACTCGGTCCTTTTCATTTTTAGAGAGTCTGAAAAGATACAGAAAGTCAACTCCATGATTCCTTTTTCGTCATCTAATCCCTTAAGTCCGAAAAAGTATAAAACAATACAGAAGGGATGGCTATTCGGTACTTTTACGAGCTGAATAAGACAAGCGCTCGATCTTTTTGTGCAATAATCCCTCAGGTCCAAAAAGATTAAAATTTAGAGGAGGGATAGCGTTCCGGTCATTTAACGAGCTGGAAGGCCAAAACTCGGCAAACTTTTCATATTTTACGAGTCAGTGAAAAGAGCTCAAAGAAGACTCGTCTTTTGAGGAACGAGTGATAAACAGGGATAGCAACTGATTCCAGGTACAAATTGGAATTTTCCAATCACGGTAGTGTCACAAGGATGGCTAGGTGAAATCACTCTTCGCAGCTGTTCCTCAAAATAGGTAAACACACATATGGGGGTGAACGATCGGCCAAATGAAATGGAGGTGATGGATGAAAACACGACCAAGGCTTTTAAGGCTTATAAATTTACGATCGCAATGGTTATTTACCGAGATAGGTTCATTTTTAATGAGCTTGAACTTTGGCGGAAAAACTCTGCTCACACTTTTCTATTTTTTAACAAGCATAAATTCTGTGGTAAAACTGCTCGATTCATGGTCAAGTTTAATTTTTTACTTTTACTAGCTTTTCTCTTTTCAAATGTAGTACTTCATCTTCAATTGCTGCAACAAATTTTGTTAGAAATGGACAATATTTGCATGAAAACAAGATTATAACCCTAATATTTAACTTTAAACTGTGTAAAAGTCATAAAAAGGGGTTTTTACCTCTCATTTACCATTTCATTTGCATTTTGCTTGTTGGAGCTCTGGAGGTGCCTCTTTTTCCTTGATTTTCACCAGCTGATTCCGGGAGATTCTGTGGACGATTTTCGGCGCCGTTTGGACCAGGTAGGAGCTAAACCTTAGCCCTTCACTTTCATGGTTTCCTTTTTCAGTTTCATGCATGTTTTTCAGGGTTTCTGAGCCCCAGGGGTTTCATCAGGGCGCCCTGGCATCAGTGCAGGTTCCCCTTTCGAAAATTGCGCTGTATTTCAGGCAGCCTTAAGGCAGACTGCCTTACAGCGCAAGGGAAGCCTCTCTGCCTGCGCTGGGCCTAGAAAAGCTGACCTTGCATGTGTTTTTTTTTTTGATGATTTTTTCGCCAGATTTTCATCAAAATCAGGAACTTACTCCTTCTCTTGTTTGATTGTAGGGAAGTTTGGACAAAATGTCCCTTACATGGCGAGAACGAGAACATGAAGTAGAGGACATGGTTGCACTCCATGACCCAGTCACGGTGAACGCGCTTCGGAACTGTGGCCTGCTGAAGTTCTTCCGTATCTCTAGCATGAGAGCACAGATTTCTTTACTGCAGCATATGCTTGATGCTTGGGATCCTGTTAACCAAGTATTCCAGATTAGGGGGAAGTCCTTCCCCTTGACCATAGAGGACATGTACTTCTTGACTGGGTTGTCAAGGCGGGGTGCTCCCATTTCTTTGTCAGGTACGGCTCGAGGGACTACTTCCACCAGAGACTATATCCGTCAGTATTGCCGGGAAGGTTCACAGCCGAGCAAAGACGGCAAGATCAATATCCGTGACATTACTGACAGGTCTCTCAGGTCCATTCTGTTTACTATTGGTAGGATGGCCGGTAGCGCAGCTTTACATGTTGCCAACAAATCTTATATGCAGCACGCCTTGGAGTGTCTCCAACCGAAAGTGTTTAACTGGTGCGATGCAGTACTTGTTCAGATGAAAAGTCAATTGACCAAGGTAAAGGACGGGGGGCTGAAGAACTTTGGATTTGGTTCTATTCTGACTGCCTTTGTCTTGGAGAAAATCCCATTGATGCAACCTCAGTACATCTTGCTTGATGTGCCTTCTCCGACCGAGCCACGCATGCAGAGGTGGGTTGACCATATGTCCCGGCATGCTGGTCAACCTCATATTACATTCACTGAGTCCTTCTTTAGGTGGTTCGAGCGTCAGGAGATGGCATTTTCTGAGTATCCATATGTGGGTATGGACTACCGAGGTGATCCGGACTTGGTGCTTCCGGATGGCGAGCAATGGGGCGCTATTGGTAAAATCTCTGACCATATCACTGTTTATTGTTTTTATTCATGATGTTTACTGTTCAAAACTGATCAAACTCTTGGGTGCATGTAGATGTTGGTCCTGTTCGTCCAGTAGCTCGTCCATGATCGCCAGTTGTTGCCCCAGCAGCAGAGCCTGCTAGGAGAGTCGTTATTCGCGACCTTGGTGATACTGAGATACTTGCAGCTGTGCAGGAGCAGGTTGAGAGCCTTACTCGTGGTCTTCCGGATGTACAGATTGACGAGTTACCTTTACAGTTGCAGCGGCACACTATTGGCGTGCCTAGACGATGGACTCGTCTCTTGCGCATGATCGCACAGACCGTGACGTACTTTCATGAGCACCACTAGGCTAGGGTGCCCCCTAGCATCTTTTTGAGTTCTAGGTCATATGACCAATTTTGTTTTGATTACAACACATTATGTACAAACTATAAACAGCTTTATATATTTTGATTTTCGGAGTTTATTTCAGTTTATTTGTGATCCACTTTACATAGCACCGATGCATCTCTTTTTTATATATGTTGTAAATGTCTATCTAATACATAGTTTGCTAATGAATCTGTTAATGTGTTCAAGTTTCTGGAAATATGTTGGTATTGAATTGAATCAAACTCTCTTTCCAAAATCTTAACTCTTAGAAACATACGATAAATAGCTGGATTGCGGACTGAATATATACCAGTGAGTTGTAGTATCACAAGTTGTGAGTCTAGCCTGACAATTAGTCGGCGTTTACCATGAGCGATGGTATCAGAGAGGAGTTCAATCAACGCACTATACTCAGCGATATTGTTCGTTGATCGTCCAATACACACCCTCTGAAACTCACTAACTCGCCGCTTGGATCAAAAATGGCCCAGGCTGCGGAGGACAAATTCCGCGTACTACGACTCGCTCCGTCGGCATATCCCACATATGTATCAGAATAATTCGACATCTGCAACAAACGAGAAAGGTGGATTACTTAACCGAAACAAACATTTTAGCGAAAACAAAATACAACAAAAGCACTCAGGTTACTATTCAGGCATAGTAACGCTTGAGGTACAACCCGTTACGGGGTTGCGCCAGTGGTATTCCGTCATAATCCATTAACTCGTAGGCTCCTTTTGCTAACACCCTTTTAACAATATAGGGACCCATCCATAAGGACTGAAATTTTCCTGCTCCTAATTTATCGGATTCTTGGTCGTAAAGCAAAACCAAGTCACCCTCAGAGAAGTTGCGAGGTTTGACATTTTTGTCGAACTGTGCTTTGACTCGTTTCTTATGGGTCTCGTTCGCCAAAGCGGCGTCACGACGGTTTTCATCCAACTGGATCAATTCCAGGAAACGAGCCTCTTCTTCTGAGGTTCCGGGGAGGAGGTCAATTGCGAGTTTAAGAGACGAAATTTCGCACTGGATCGGTAAGACTGCCTCCAGGCCATACACCAATTGGAATGGTGTGAACCCAGTGGCGTTCTTTACCGAGGTTCGGTAAGCCCATAATGCTGAGTACAGGATTAGATGCCATCTTCTTTTGTGAACCCCGATCATCCTTTGCAACATTCGCTTCAGGACCTTGTTGATTGCCTCAACTTGTCCGTTGGCTTGTGGATAATACGGGGTAGAGCTGTCGTGCGATAGCCCTAGTTTGGCAGCTAATTCAACCATCATGTGATTGCGAAAATGCGATCCATGATCTGTCACTATAGCTTGCGGAACGCCGAACCTGGCGACTACATGATTGAAAAAGAAAAGGGCAGCTGTTTCACCAGTGTTATCCAATGTAGGCATCGCCTCGGCCCATTTGGTAAAATAGTCAACAGCGACTATAATATACCCATGCCCCCCGGTCGAGGTGGGGTTACATTGCATGAAATCAATGCCCCACTTGGCGAAGGGCCCAACAGCAACTATCGGCTGTAAGGGTGCAGGTGGTCTTCTGGTTTTGCTATCAAAGATCTGACATGCATGGCAACTTCTGACAGCTATTATGCAATCTTTAAACATGGTTGGCCAGAAATATCCTGCTCGTAAGATCCTTTGTGCTGTTGCATATCCAGATTGATGCCCCCCGCACGCGCCTGAGTGACAATCATTCAGGGCTTTTTCGGCCTCCTCATGGGTAAGGCACCTCCTCAGAACCGTATCGACGCCACGACGGTAAAGTGTATCACCGACGATCATGTAGTCTTTAGATTGGTATCGTATACGTTTCCGTTCTGAGTGTGAGGTATTAGGCCTAAATTTTTGGGTTTGGAGATAAACAATTATGTCTCCATACCACTCATCGCTTACTGATATCAGAAACAAATTTTCATCCACGATTGACTCTTCTGATGTTTCATCGTTGGATGACGATGGGAGATCGCATAATAATTCCGCGAAAACTAGAGCTTTCTTCGATTTGGATTTTACAAAATCTAAATCGAACTCTTGAAGGATGGCTATCCATTTTGAATATTTGCCCCCAAGCAACTGTCGCGACAGTATATATGTCATGGGATTGCAATCTGACAGAACGGTAGTTTTCCTAAAGAGGACATAATGTCGAAACCTTTGAATCGCTTGAACAGCAGCAAGCGCTAGTTTTTCAACATAGGAATATTTACTTTCTGTATCATTTAAGTTTTTACTTAAATAATAAATAGGATGTTCAATTCCATCGACTTCTTGCACTAAGACCATTGCAATGGTCGTATCTGCTGCAGCTAGATACAGGTTAAAATCTCTTTGATAGTCCGGGGCGTACATTAATGATGCTCTTACTAGAGAATCTTTCAGAGCGTCAAAGGAAGCTTGCGCAACCATGTCCCAGACAAAAGGTACATCCTTTTTCAAAAGACGAGTATAACCTTTGGCAAGTTCTGCGTAATTTGGAATGAACCTCCTCAGAAAGTTTGCTTTCCCTTGGAGTTTCTGAATCTGAAGCAAATTTGAAGGTGGAGGCAAATTAATGATTGCCTGAACCTTACAGGGGTCGAGACGAATCCCATCCTTAGAAACAACAAAGCCAAGTAAACGACCAGAACCGACGCAAAACACACACTTGTGTGGATTGAGTCTTATCTTGTAATGTCGGCAACGTAGAAATATTGCTCTCAAATGCCGCGGATGATCAGTCCGCTTCCGCGAATGAGCCGGAAGATCGTCGAGGTAAGTTTGAACGATGTTCTTGATGTCATGGAAGGCATAATTCATTGCCCTCTGAAAAGTCGCCCCTGCGTTCTTTAAACCAAAGGGTAATTTTCGATAAGCGAATGTGCCCCACGGACAGATGAATGCAGTCTTAGACTGGTCCTGTGGGCGGATATTTATTTGATTATACCCGGAAAATCCATCCATAAAGGAAAAGATTTCACATCCGGCGCATTCATCAATTATCTGGTCGATGAAGGGTGTAGGGTAGTTGTCCTTTGGACAAGCTTTGTTTACATCCCTATAGTCGACGCACACTCTTATCGTCCCTTGTTTTTTCATAACAGGGACAATATTCGATACCCAATCGGTTAGAGGAACCGGGTAGATGAATCCAGCATGGAGAAGTTTTTCAACTTCTGCCTTAATGGCAGCGGCTTTCTTCGGATGTACCTGCCGAAGCCGTTGTCTTACTGGTTTGACATCAGGATACATTTTAATCTCATGTTCAACTATGCTCGAGTCAATGCCTGGCATTTCATCATATGACCATGCAAATACATCTCTAAATTCGCGAAAGAGAGCACTATATATTTCCAGTTCTGAAGGGGAACAACTTTTGCCGACATGAATATTCTCAACAACATCAGATTTTGTCGAGATGTTTATGGCTATGGTTTCTTCAATATTGGATAGGTTTCTCTCTGAATCCACCGTATTTACAGTATTTGTTAGGAATTCAAACACTGAAGGGTGGTATAGGTCGTGATGAGTTTCTTCTTCACACTCTGGAAGAAGGGAACGATGGTGGTGATCATTCCATGGTGCCCCCTCAATCATCATTGATTGTAAGATTCCTTCGTCAGTCCCATGAACTTTTGACCATGGATCTAATGGGGTACCATATTCTTCGGACCTATCTACCCAAACGCTTGACGAGCATTCATTTGGGCTCGCCTCCCATGCCTGAAACATTGATTGCTACAATATTTCAATAGGGCTAGGTGGCAATACCACTTGATGATCCATGACGACTTTGTCTTCTGCGACCTTTGATGAAGATACCATGTTGCATGTTGCTACAAACGGGATATTCCCTTCATGGAAAGGAGGTGGCAACGTGAAAGTTCCCATCATTGTGGGATCTTTTAGCAAGCCTACTCCTATATCTTTTATCGAATGGTCGCTCCCATGGATCAGGGGAATGCTTCCAGTAACTTGTGAACCATTAGGGAGGAAATTCTGTTGGTCGACGATCGTAATCCCTCCTTCAAACGGGAATGCGATCTTCCTAAAATATGTCGACACTACAGCTGCCATGGCATATATCCATGGTCTTCCCAGTAGGATGTTATAGTCAAGATTGCCATCAATGACTTCAACATCAATCTCTACTGTTTTTCCTCCTAGTTCAACCTTAAAGTTATTTAGGATACCGTACGGAGTGTACGACCTACCGTCAAATGCTTTCAATGTCGTCGAAGATCGCGACAAGGTTGGAGATCCAAGAGTTTTCCAGCAACTCATCGACATGATACATGTCGATGCGCCCTCATCAATAATCGTTCTATGAACAGTTTTGTTGAGTGCTTTCACTTGAATAAGGAAAGCTAATTGTGCTGGCAACTGAGGATCATATCCTTTGTGATCAAAGGATACAAGATTGGAATCTTTAGGATCCACTCCACCAATTGCTGATAACAATGCCTATCTTTGGGATGGGCAATTTTGTAGTACCTCAAGAGTCGACATAGCAGATGGCGATTGGGCCAAATCCTCCACTATATTATAGTGTTGCGCCGCTCTGGCGCGAGGGTTGAATGTCGACTTGTGGACTACTCCCTTAGGCGGCTTTATTGTTAATTCATGCATGAGGGGGGGTACAACTTCTGCCGAAGTTGTTGTCGAACTACTGGGTTGATCTTTCCCTTTGTCGTTCGACACCGGCGGATTCCCATAATCTTTATTCCTAGTCGAGATCAAAGCATCATTTTGCTTAGAAACCGACAACATAAGCACTTGAGACGGAGAAGCATTTCCACTATCAACCATATTCTGACCTGGGGCGGGAAACGGATCAGTCAACACAGCTGAAGTTTGGGAACTTTTTAGGAACCTCTTTAACTCAGCTTTGAACGGACAGTTCTTTGTTGAATGATTTTCATCGCATATTTGACATGGAGGAAATTCTTTCTTTTGCCCAGGAGGGTTTGAAGAAGTTTTTTGAGGGGATGATCCACCTTGTTTCTTCTTCTTCCCTTTGTTTTGTTTATTCTTGCTTCCTGGTTGATTGGAGTTTTTGTCTTTATCCGTAGATACAGCATTTACCTCCGAAGCAAGAATCTCTTGATTTGCTTTTTGATTCGAAGTCTTACGGGCTTTCTTATTCGAATCCCTTGTTGACTTAGCGTTTGCAGTTCCAATCACGCCATCACCGGCATGAGAGTCACTGTTCGATCCGGGAGGAGGAGGGATTGAAAATTCCGGTCTGGGGGCGTCAGGTATCTTATCACAGAGCGTGCCCGACTGAGTATACACTAAGTCTAAATATTGAGCACGAGCAATAACCTGCTCCTCTGTTACGACGCCTCCCTTGGCCACATCTTCTGTAATTGCCGGCAGAAGCGACTTTATAAACCACTCAGCTAATAGCTGATCTGGAACATAGGTTTTTACCATTCTGCGACGACGACGCCACTCATGTATATGATCAGATATATGTGTGGCTGTCGTCTGCTTGAAATTGGTCAAGATCTCTGTCCCAGTTTCGTACCTTATAGGTAACTGAAAGTGTGTTAAGAAAGTCGTGGCTAGGGAGCTAAAATTGTCGAAAGAGGCTCTAGGTAATTCAATATACCATTTGGCCGCCGAACCAGTCAATGTTCTCTGGAAAAGACGAAGCCTTATCGAATCATCATTCAAGGTATTCGACGAACACCACAGATGGAATGTCATCACATGATTCGATGGGTCTTCGCCCGGATTTCCATTGAATTTAGGAATGTCCGAAGGAAGTTTGTGAGGAATCGCTGGCCACCAATGGGCATAGGCGATTGGATCGTTCATCAATCGATGTAAATCTGGTAATTCTAAGGTCGCCACGAATGGCAACTGCTGATTCAGGTTTGGCGAGGCGTACCCAGGATATGATGGAATCGCCTGAGCAGTAGGTCTTTGCACACCAGCATAATGCAACTGATGTTGATATGACTGATATGGTTGGTGGGCTTGGCCACTGTAAAGTGGTTGGTTTAACCCATTCTGAATATAGGGTTGCCCACTATTTGCAAAGATCTGTTGCTCAGACCCCTGGTACACTTGTTGAAACTGAGGTTGTTGGTATTGCACCATCCATGGTTGTGAAGCCATGTTTTGTTGTGCGACACTAACCGACGGACCAAGATGCGGGGTTATGGTTCCCGTTTGTATCTGTGTCGTCCCGGCAGTTGGCGATTGTGGTTGTGTTGCAGGGTCAATAGGCTGTTGCATTACAACTTGGGGTTGACATACAACAGGCATCGATTGAACTTGCGACACAGTTACAATTGCTGGCGTCGTCGGGATACTAGACATAGGTACACATTGTTGCATGGAATATACAACTCTTGGCTGTTGGGGTAACATAGGTACCCAACCACTCGTCGTTACTTCAGTCAAACCTGAATGTGGTTGAAAACTGCCGTATGGGTATCCCCCCGAAAGGGGAAGTGAAAGGGCATATTGCCCCCCATACGGTAACGATCTGGAGCTCAAGGGTATAGATGGCCTTTGAGGACTGGACGGCCCAAACTGATTCCCAAAGGGATCAATTTGTCTCGTTTCAACATAAGAATTACCGGGTATTATACCGGAAGAACAAACTGGAACAGACCAAGTTGTCATAATAGTCCCTGGGTGGACTCCTTCTAGCTGATGAGAGCTAGTCGGGACGGCTGGTATGCCGGCAAACATCGTTGGATTGGCAGCAGGAACTTCTACTGTCGCTGTGTCGTTTGGCACAGTCCTAGATGTCGACGGTTGTTCAGACATTTTAAGTCTATCCAATAAACTTCCTAACGATTCTTCAGGAACTTCTGGTGGCGATAGACAAACTTCTGATGCAGAATGAAAAAGAGGGGTACCTACTCCAAAATGAATTGGAGTATTTGCTTGCTGGTCCTCTACGATTTCCTCTATTGCAATCAGACCAGGAGGAAGAGGAAGACCGTCAGGTCCGTAAAAGATTTCTGGTGCCGAAGAAGGGGTTGCTTCGACAGCGACAGTTGTTTGAATAACAAGACTCTGTGGACCGGTTTCAGATGGAACTGGTTCAGTTATGCAAGTACTTGTCTTCAGACTAGGATCAGTATAACTGTCCTTCTGTTTCCGTTGAACTTCATCAATAGAGGCAGGGATTCCAGAAATATTAGGAGTGACCAGAACCTCAGATGTTGTTGGAACTTCCGTTCTAACTTTAAAAGGAGATTTTGACCCGGTCAAACGAGTTCGCTTCGTCCGTACTACTCTCGGTTCCGGAGACAAAGGCGGTTGACTCGCAAGCCTCCCTGAACGACGGGGTTTTAATTGACTTTCCTCCACGGTTGCGGATTACTTGATCAACTAAAATACAAAAAGGGGAATTATGTTTCCGTATTGAATGAATTTTATTAGACGCTTTTAAACACAACTTTGCTTTTTCATGTTTTAAGAGTCGAGAAAAAGCTAAAGATGACTCTAGTCGCCTTCGATGTATTAACGAGCCCGAAGTGACAAATGCTCGGTTGGACCTTTTTAGTTATAGAGTTTGAAAAGGGCCAAAAGAAACTGCTCTGGAGATCTAGGCAGAGGGTGTGCCAAACCTTTCGCGAAACCACAGAATACGTTTTACGGTACGGGTGGTAGATCTTCGTGAATGCTGTGTTCACTGCATCGCGATCAGTAGGGCGGTCGACACGGTTTCCTAAGGATAAAGGATAAAAGCCTATAGGGGTCTCCCAATATACGCGATGGTACGCGGGAGCACAAGTCCGTATTAGTGCTATCGTCCCTCAGGAGGAATCACCCACCTTCGTAGAGATCGACAGTCACTACGTTTAACGACGCCGGAACACGTCTCTACCTAGACCTCTATTGTGAGCGTTATGTTACAATGCGTTTTTAGATTCATTCAATATATTTTAAGTTGATCTTGTTTATCAGTTTGTCTTTCAGGATCACCACGAGATGTATTGGTACAAATTCCTAAATGCAGCTAAAATGATAAGCAAGCTTTCACAATCTTTTTAGCTTTGAAAATCCTAACTACTGAGGGGAGAGAAAAAATAATATCTTTCCACACAGAGCACAAAGCACAAACTAATGCACTTTCTCCTAGATCAGACACACAAACTTATCAAAATGCAAATGCAAGATGCATGTATTTCTTTTCTTTTCCTTTAATGTTGATGTAGACAAAAGGAAAAACTGTTGTATGACTTTCGAATTCAATTTGAAGCGTAAACAAACAAGCTTTGTCTAAATGAAAAGATGCTTTACAAGTACTTGTTTCAACACTCAAAATATATGAATTCAAACCATAAAGTGAAAAACAAACAAACTCAAACAGCCATGAACAGTAATAAAACTAGCTCATAAGATCACAAAGACACTTTTACAGTTCAGGATCTAAGAGGTCACAGCTATACTGGTTCGCTTTTCACAATGGGAAACTGTAACTGCAACAAGAAATACTGAAAGAACATTCACAGTTTCATCACACAACTGAGGCGGAATAATGTCAAGGAGAAGTGGTCTACAGCAAGTACAATGACCATCAAGCAATCAGCAAAAAATTCAGTGAAAACAGGGCCAAGACACAGAGGGAAAACTGAGCAAGACAATGGCTAACTGGACCAGCGCAGGTTCTAGTCTTCCAGTTTGACTCTCAGCGCAGTTCCCGAAGGGAGCACCTGCGCTGTAATGCAGACTGCCTGTGGATAGCCTGCACTGACTCACGAGAGTTTCGTCTACAAAGTTTTCCGGGTCATAAAAAGCTCAAAAATGCACTGTTTTTGCTGAAATAAAAAGCTATAGGTCAAGTACAGGCTAAGGGATGATCAAGAGGATGAAGATCTATCACAAAGAGTAAAGAGTCTTTTGTAGATTATCTCTTTAAATCTTGAATTTGCTCAGTAAATGAGCAAGAGTAGCAGACCCTCTACTTCGCTTTTGATATAGTCAAAAGCTTTTCGATTTGGTACTCTTTTCTTCAAGAAATGAATAGCAAAATACTACAAACACCAACAAGATACTAGGCTCCCCAGTGGAGTCGCCAGTTTGTTGTGGGGAAAAGTATCCGATGCAGATGACCCTATCCCTACTCTAAAGGTGACAGTCTTTAGCAACAACTGAAAGTAAAGCTTTGATGATTTCCTTTATGAAAGTACAGAGAGAATGAAAAGAAGGCCAACCAACCTGATGTCTTTTGCTTAGTCGATCCTTGTCCTCTCTCCTTGTCTCTTGTTCCCAGCTCCTTGCTCTCTTTGCCAGTCCAGCTACACACAGATCCTGCACAAAACAAGAGAGGAAACTACAAGATACATGTACTCATAACTGAAGCATGGATTAGGATGAATCAAATATACATGTAAATACAATACATCAATGCAATACAAGTATATAGGAGAACATGCAAAACTTTATTGATAGAAGTAACAGGGTTCTGAGAAGGTTACAACCAATGATGGCTCCAATCCAGCAGCACCTCCCCAGCAGCAAGAACTCTCCTCTTCACCTCTAGTAAAACAATCACCCAATAGCTCTAACTGTAAACCAACAGCACCTCCTTGCTTTACACAAAATTCCAGCCTCCTTAGACCTCATAGAAGAGCTCTATATATAGGAGAGAAGAAGAGAGGATGAGTCAGCTTGAGGCTGGCATAGAGCTGACTAGTGTCCTCTCCCTCTTCAGTTAAACTTCAGTTCTTGAGTCCACTTGGAGATCCTTGCTTACACATGGTGATCAAGTACCTCTTACTCATCACAGGGCGAATCTCATGAACCAAGTGTCAGTTTGGAAGCTTCCTGGGCAGTTGACACCTTGCAGAATGACTGTGCCACTTGGCCAATCTCACCCAGCGCAGGTAGCCTTCATTAACTTTGACTTCCAGTGCAGGTACAAGGAGGGACAGTTGCATTCCAGCGCAGAAGCTCAGTGGAGCAGCTGACATGATCCAAAATAAGCCTGTTTTGAAGTGTTTTCAGGTGGAGAACTGATTGGAAGTGTTGTTGTTTGATGACCTTGTTCTTTTAGGGGCAAGAACAACATGTTTAGGGACTGAGGATCCCTGTGATTATTGACATTTCATGCTCCATGATGCGAGGCACAAAAATGTCTATAACAGGGAGATAAAGTGAAAGGTCTAGGGAGGTTGGGTTTCGTCTGTTTCACAACATTTTGTATAGCTAGAGGCCAGAATGAGAAAGCTCCCCTATATTTCCATTAAGAGAGCCTCACCCAATACATCAAGGCATCGATAGTGCAGGACAAGGAGTGAAAGGGCGTGATGGGTCTGTAGCTATGGTTTTAAGAAAAATAGATGGTGCATTCAAAGCATGGATGGGCTAATCCAGAAGAATCCTACGGTGACAGGGATCCGAAAGTTGGCACCGAATGAAATAAAGGCATAAATGATAGAGGTTGGCGAAGTAGTGTAGGAAGCCATACTGCAAGTAGAACAAAACCTAAAATAGAGATGATCACACGATGGGAAAGGAGAGTTTTTGTGTATCTGTTATCTGAGTATTTATTATTTACTATACTGTAACATGCCTCCTTTCATGAAGCATTTAATTTTGTAATATTTTTGGGCCACAAAACCATTTATGATTGAGATAGCTATTCGACCTAACATCTGAGTCTAGAGTAGAGATATTTTGTTGTAATGAATGTTCTTTCTCCCCTCTCCAGATCAATAGGGGAAAGAAAGAATTAACAAAGGTTCAAAAATTCTAAAGAAACACTACATGTTATTTTGAGACTGTATGGATTTGCAATACATATTTTCCAAAATATGAAGAGAAATGGTGGTGATTCCCCCTCCAAGTATTACAGTATGTTCTCCCTCTGTTAAAACCCATTTTGTTCATGTTTCTTCTCTGAATTCATGTAATTATTGCTGTTAGAAATATTTGAAGACTTCCTCACAGATTCATTGGTATCAATATGTTATGCACGTGCTTGTAAATTCCTCAGAGACTCATTTGTATTGAAATTGTTAATGCTACTGCCTACATGGATTATTGAAATTATATATTTAACAGTTTTTCTTCATGAATCATAGCACACAACCTCTCTTCTTCCCATTATATCTACTTCTGACTCATATAAGTATAGGAATTCCTAAAGCTGCAAGCTCTATGTGTTATGCATAGAATTCTTGATGTTGTAAGCTCCATATGATGAGTTCCTCCCCTTCCTCATCCTTTGTCATTAATCTGCAAAAGTCTATTAAACTGTAAGTCCTTCGACCACTTGGCCTTCACTATTTTATACATATTTATGAGATTTGTATATGGGAAGAAGTACCAAAAAATTCATGTCTTACTCCTTTAGTTGAATGAACCAACCCATTATATATACATATGGAATATAAGTGAGGTCTCCCTTTACTCTAAATCATTTGAGACACTCCAAATTTAAATGTGCCCAGGCACTGGTCTTGTAAGAAATCTGAGGTTGTCTCTGGGAGCGACAACAAAAACCTAGCTCATATCTCCTTCCACTTGTAACTTGCAAAAAAACAACCGAAGTCTACAAAATCCTAATATCCAGAACAATGTTAGCATTATAAATATCAAAACCAAGCATGCATATACTCAAATCAAATAAATAACACAAACGTTGGGGGGAGAGGTGGAATAGTGATTTCTGTTATACCAAATCAATTACAAAAGTTGAATTCCTTAAAGTGATTTTCCTCAGCCCCTCCTTTCACTAACATTCACAATCACACTCATTACTAGTGTTTCTATATCACAAGGTGGAAATAAGTCCTTGTTCTAATAACATTTATGTACATTCACTTATCTCTCTTTTTCTCTAGGAGAGCTTTTCTTTTATATATTAGTTAACAAGTTGATTTAAGCAATCTGGACATATTTTTTGTTTATTTTTATTCATTCATTTCATCCTTATCTTGAATTTTTTATCATTTTTTGACCATATAAACCCTTATCCATGCGATTTAGTAACCTAACTACTTTAATATTGTGTACCTGAAGCACCAAAACATTCAAATCTCTTTGTTAAGCCATCTGGGCAAATGAAACTATCCTTGCACGCTTAATTAATTAGTTTACACACTCTTAAAATATCACTATTACATTTCCTACAAAATATTATAGTAACCTTAATATACATTTTTACCATGTTTGTTTCTCTTTTGTAAATAAAGGTTCTATTCATTCATCAAAAGTAGAGTACATAGATAAAAAAATGCATGTAGTCTCACCTTGAATGAGTTTGTTGACCAAGATAGCAACATACGACAAATAAACAACAACAAAATTAAAGGAACAGTCCATATCTTGATAGGCCAAAAGCACCAAAGGACAAAAAAAACTATGAGAACACATGTAACCATGCTCAATCGTTAGAAGTAATAGACATCGAGTTTTCTGGTCTAGTCCTTGGGGGGAGGGGGACGATAAGTACACTAAACATGCTGCTCAAAGTGAACCATCCATGTTTCCAACTTTTCCACATTTTTAGAGAGTACATTTTGTCCATGCCAAACAACACAATCATTTCTCGGACATGGCATTGAAGGTATTGTACTTTTTTGGGTGTGACAATTACAACCTCGTGTTCTTCATTACTTTCCTTTTCGTAAGCTTCATAGTGCTCCAAAACAGACTGGAACAGGTCACAGCAAGCCTCAGAGTACCACTACTGGCCAGTAGCCCTGACATGCCCTGACCAACAATTCTGACCCCGCACATCTACTCCAACCCCATGCACCACACTACCTTTCTTTTCATTCCCTACTACTAGACCACCCCAAACTTCTCTTGTACCACCCCTGCCACCACCAGCCCCCGACGTCACCTTGACCAAGCTACCAACAGTTCGAATGCCCCATCATGGACACTCAAAAGTCCGTTCCTCGACCACCACCTTTGACACTTTTTTGCACCCGCCTTGACTGGTCAAAGCTCCCCTTTGCTGAGGCTGGGAGAGGGAGTTATGTGACCGAGGTCACATGGTGAGGGATCAGGGATACTGCTTTAATACAGGAACAACAATGAACTGTAGAACCTCCCAATGTACCATGAACTATAGCGGAGCACCAAGCAACCTCGAATTATCCACCAATCTTCTGCTTTACGGAACTACCACCCTTCTCTCACTAGCTCAGGGAGTTGCAAGAGAAATCACATATAAGAAATACACCGACCAGACTTATACCTTTCTGTCGCCTCTACTAGACGAAGCTCATAAGAACAAAGTCGCAGACAGAAAATTAGTGACACTTAGGCACAAACACATGAGTAACAAGCCAAAACTGCTAACTAGTTGCCACAGACACCTTTGGACCATTTTTCCACCACAAAACCCAATTTCTACTCTCCCATCAATGGGTCTCAATAATTCACAAAAAACCCACAAAGATAGGAGGACCTAAAATATATCTGATTTCCTAGAAACCTAAATGCCCTCACAAGCACTGACAATAGTCAGGAAGTGGACTAACAAGTATCACAAGAGTGGGCTCAAGAGCCAACCAAATAACCATGTATAAATCACTCAAACCTTTGAAAAAAGTGAGAAACCATGTGAAGGGAGAGAAACTTAGTGATTTTGTGAGCTGGATGTGGTGGAGGAGGCGATGATGGTATAATCTCCACCATTCCTAGAATAAACAAAGACCAAATATACTTGTCAAACTACCAGCTCGCTCAGACCACAAATAACTATTCGAAAAACTACCAAAGCATAAAGGCAAGCGTGAAACTCAACCAGTGCCATAAACCCATGTCCCTCTCCTGCTCTCAATCCTGAAGAGAAGGAATGAAACATCACATGTCACACCATTAACTGAACCGTATACTCTACGTAATGGGAGGACAAGGTGACTCTCCTCCTTACCACCCGCCAAATGTTCACATTCATGACACATGCATGTGTCTGACCTCGATGTTCATCACCCCCATCAGGGAACATTTTTTAAATATTTATTTATTTAAATAACAAATTATTAAAATACATAATATGATTTTTTTAATTTATTCTTTTTTTTTTGGTAGGTAAGCACCCATGGGGGATTTGAACCAGTGACCTATCACAAGGAGTGCCTTAACAGTGCACCCATTCACCATCAATCCAAAGCCCCATGGGCTGATTTTTTTAATTTATTCAAATAAACTTGATTAATTTATTTAATATAAGTTTGCACAATTATTTACAATGTTTTCCCTTTGGGTAGGTTCTATGATTGAGGTGACGTCAAATGATCCCTTTAGGTGGATCTTCCTGGTACAAATATTTTGTGGACATAGAAGTCACCCTTTGGGATCCATGAACCACATAGGAAAATAAAAATATTACCATATTTAAATTATTTTTGCAAAATCATTGGGATATTGGACACTCTTCAAGACAATTGAATTGTAGAAATAATTGAAAGCTTAATTAACTTTAAATATGGATAAACAACACTTTTATTGTGACTATAAATATTCGTTATATAATTGGAAAAAAAAAATATCCATCCAAAGCATGTAAAAAGAAAATTATACAGATGCAATTTTTGACAAAGTGAAAGGTATACATAGGCAATTTTACATAGAGTGACATATGATAGTATGGACATGTAGTGGAATTCTTTTAAGTATGACCAATAAATGAAAGATCCATTGCTATCATAAGATACACTCTAACATTGGGTGAGAGGCATATCAAAATCATTTTGTGATTGGTTTGCAAAAAATGTTTGAATAAGTGATTTTTATTCCATGGCCAAGTGGGCATCGACTTAATTCTCACTCCAACTAAGGCAACATGGAGCATAAACATAGAAGAGAAACTAAACCTTTCCAGTTGCCATTTTGTATCCAGATGATTCTCCCCATGTATTCATCAAGAATATAACTTCCAATAACCCACCTTTCCCACCTGAGAAGTTGAAAGCACTATACATCCAATTCAATTGCACAAAACAAACCAATTATATCTACTATGCTCACTACAATGCATGTTTTCTCCCATATTATTACTAAAAAAACCTTGTAATCTAGAGAGATATAAAAAAACACTTTGTTTGAATACATATACAAAAATTCCATGATGTATGCAATACCAATGACTATTATTATGACTGCAACTCTAGGCACAAAGAGGGGCAGGGCACTATCACCACAGTCAAATGCAATGAACATGGCCCAACCAATAAAAGAAATCAAATTGATACCACAAATTATAAATGATAAGGTTATGAAGATGAGACCATTACCTCTATAAGTGAGCTCTTGGTAAACATGGGTGTTATCGACATTAAACTGGAAAATAGCTTTTGTTAAAAATGCAATATCAGGCAACCAACCTCCTTCATTATCTACAATATGATTTCATATTTCTCTTCTGGCTAGGAAAGAGTTGGAGAAGCCATCGAATTTAAACTATATAGTTATGAAAATGTTGATTAGAATTTCTGAGAATGTTGGCCCTATGAAAGAGCCAATGTTATATTCTAGTTCTCACTATCTATTTCCTACTATTATTTCTTCATCTAAATAATCTCACAGACCTTCTAAAGCCATGACTCTGAATCCCCTATCTTTGACATCTTTAGACTTGAAATATCTTATCAATAGTCTTTTCCAGTCATCACTTACTTAAATTCACATGCAAATGAACTCACATGGGTCATTGGATCAGAGAGTCATTTTGTCCAGAATTCCACAAAGTATAACAGGGGATTCCACCCTCTTCCAATCTCTCTAGCTGATTTGTCTATTTGACATACACCATGTCATATTTTCACCCATGGAAAGACTTATTCAGGCAGTTCATATAGGGGAGCAAGCTCATGGAATTAGACACACTCTTTAATGTTCTAGGTGACATATATGGATAGAGAAGTAAGAGACAAATTATGATATCAAAGTCACAGACGAAATATTTCTTTATATAGAAATATAAGCTTGTCCTTGATCATTACAAAATGGAAATTGATTAACCATTAGAAATAGCTCAACTAATATCCTATGTACAAAATAATCTCCTATGTCATAAAATCAAGACTATTCTTATCAATCCCCCTTAACCGTGAGGGTTACATTGTTTTAATTCCTAACTTTTGGCATTGAAATTAAAAATTGACTCTTCCTAACGATTTGGTGAAGATATCAGCTAACTGTTCCTTGGAATCACAAAGTTTCAAAGTTACATCACCATTTTTAACATGTTCACAAATGAAATGGAATTGAGCCTCAATATGCTTTCTTATTTTATGAAATAAATTATTTTTTGACATGAAAATAACATAAACGTTGTCACAAAAGATTGAAGTAGCCTCCTTTTTCATATAACCAAAGTAAAACACAAGTCTCTTCAACCATGCTGCTTGGCATGTTGCTACATTTTCTGCTACATACTCAACTTCTATAGAATATAAGGAAACTATAGGCTTCTTTTTGGATGTCCACAAAATCAAATTCTTACAAATACAAAAGCATATCAGGGAGTTCTCTCCTATCATCAATACAACCTACAAAATCATTGTGTGTATAAACTATGAACTTATTGTTTGTTGAAGTTGTGTACCACAAATCACAAGTAGTTGTACTTGTAATGTACCTTAAAACTCTTTTTCCAACTTTCTAATAACAATCCTTAGGAGATTCCATAAACTTGAAAATAAAACTTTTTTCATATGTTATATAAGGTCTAGTAGCAGCAAGATACATAATACTACCAACATGTTGCTTATACAAAGTGGAATTAACAACAATACCCACCTCATGTTTGCTTAACTTTGTACCAAATTCAATAGGAGTATCTATTGATTTACCCTTGTCCATCATAAATGTTTTCAAGATATTAGTAGCATACGTTTGATGACTGATAAAGATACCATTATATGATTGTTCCACTTCAATTCCTAGTAAATATTTCATTAATCCAAGTTCTGTCATTTCAAATTCATATTTCATTGCAGCTTTAAATTCGTCTAACTACATATTCCCTGTATAGATCATGTCATCAACATAAATACATAATATAAGGATATTACCTTGATTATCATCCTTTATATACAAATTTGGTTCCTTTGCGCACCTTTTAAAACCATCATTCAACAAGTAATGATCAATTCTTTTGTACCAAGCTCTTGGATCTTGCTTTAAGCCATACAACACTTTCTTTAACTTGTACACGCTATTTTCTTGAACTTTGATTTTGAATCCAAGTGGCTGATCAACATACAATTCTTCATTCAATACGTCATTCAAGAATGCAGAATTTACATCCATTTGGTAAATAAGCCACTTGTTTTGTGTTGCAAAGACCAAAACAAATCGAACATTATCTATTCATTCTATAGGTGAAAAAGTTTCACAATAATTTTATGTTAGGTTGTCATGAAAAACCTTTGGCTACTAACCTTTCTTTGTGTTTTTCAATTTCACCTTTCTCATTCAAATTTGTTTTATAAACCCATTTGACACCTATAGAGTTTTTATTTACAAGTAGATCAACCAAAGCTGAAGTTTGATTTCTTTCAATAACATTAATTTCAATATTCATTGCATCTATCTGTTTCTTTTCCTTTACAACTTCTTCAAAACAATTAGGTTAAAAAGAGAAAAATGTAAAATGTGTTATATGATTAATATCATCTTGTGCATGAATATCACTCAAACTTATCATTCCTTGATTTTGATCAGAATCAGAATCACTACTAGTTGATGGATTGCTTTCGTCTTGAACTTGATATCTTGGAGTTCTTTTTGTAGGTGCTTGATGTTCATCTAACACAAAAAATGATTAGTACAAGTATGGATTTCCATGATTTGTCTTCCATAAATATAGCACCTCAACTTATGCAAACTTATTAGTAATAGTATTATGCAATATGTATGCTTTAAATTGGTCACATATTCTATAAAAATGTGCTTCTCACTCTTACAATCAAGCTTCTTTCTTAGTTCTTCTAGAACATGAGCAAAAGTGATACAACAAAAAACTTGAAAATGTAATACAAATACTTTTTGTCCACTCCATACTTCTTTATGTACCAAACCTTGAACACTAGAAGTTGGTGATCTATTCAGTATGTACATAAAACAACAATTGCTTCAACCCAAAAATCTTTAGACAAATTTCTTGCTTCAAGCAAACTTCTAGCCATGTGCATAAAAGTCTGATTCTTTATTTATGTGACTTTGTTTTGATGTGGAGTATATCTGGTTTTTGTATGTTTCTTAATGCCACATTGTTTACAAAAATCAACAAATTCTTTAGATTCATACTCACCTCCTTTTCCAGATCTCATAACTTTGACAAACTTTCTACTTTGTTTCTCAACTTCAGCCTTGAACTCCTCGAACTTGGAAAAAGTCTCAGATTTGTATTTGATAAAATAAACACAAACTTTCCTATTAAAGTCATCAATAGATGAGAGAAAATAGAACCTTCCACCAATTTATTATGTTTGCATAAGACCACAAAAATATGTATGTACTAAATCTAGTTGTTCTTTGGATCTCTAAGAAGCTGATGAAAACCTATCTTGCTTATGTTTACCTACTACATAACTTGTACAAGGAGATATTTGATTAGAAAAAATAGGAAAATATTTTATCATATAATGTATTTGCAACAAACTCATACTTTTAAGAGGTAAATGACCAAATCACAAATGCCATAAGTTAGTTTTGTTTGATGTTGAAACATTATGTGCATACAACTTCCCACTTCTCAGTTCTAATTGATACAACATGTTCTTTGTCATAGGAATCTTTGCAACTAGAGTTCTATGTTTATAAAAAATTGTGCAAGTAGTGTTGTTAAACTTAACATCATGGCCATGTGCATATAACTAACCAACCCTTAACAAATTATGCTTGAAATCGCGTACATAGTAAACATCATGAATATTTCTCACCACATTTTTCTTCGGTAGTGTTGGCACAACACATTTTCCTAAAGCTTTGACTTGAAAATCACATCCCAAACCAATAATAGAAGTGAATGATGTATCAAGATAATAAAAAAATTCATTATGACCAATCATATGATTACTAAACCCACTATCAACCAACCAGATGTTCTTGTCTCAAATTTTCTTAGTGACTTGACATGAAAGAAATAAAGCATCGGATGTTTCACACTCAATGTTTGAAACATTGGTTGTATTTCTACTTAAAACATACTACAATTTTTGACATTTGGATTTAGAATGGGCATACATTTTACAATAATGACATTGAATTTTTGTGTCCACTTACGACCACATTCAAGTTGAGGTTGCTCTCAATGTGCTACTTTTTGTTTATCGTCTGTTTGAGATTTCCCTCTTCCTTTTCATTTCCTGCCATGAGAACCTTTGCCTCTATCTACTAAAAATTTAGACTTGAAAGCATGCTCTAAAGTACCAACATCCAAATTATTTCTTGCTTCATGAGACAATAAGGTACCTGTTAATTATTCCACACAATATTTTGTTAATTCCTTAGACTCAAGAACAATTACTTTCATGTTAAATTTCTTTGGAAAACTTTTAAGAAATTTTTCAACAACCCTTTGATCTTCTAACTATTCATCATTCATTCGAATCTAATTAACAACACCCATAACTCTATTCATAAACTAACCAATAGTTTCTGATTCAGTGATTTTAAGGGTTTCAAATTGAGTTCTCAGGGTTTGTAATTTCACCATTTTCACCTTCCCATTACCTTGATAAGCTTCTTTAAGAATATCCCAAATTTCTTTAGCAGTCTTTGCACCAATTATTTTAGGAAAAACATAGTCATATAAAGAATTTATAATGCAAGATTTAGCTTTACCTTCTTTTTGTTCGAGTTCTTGTAATTATCTTCTTTGAGTGAATTCCATAGAAACCATAACATTTTCATCAGGTTTTTTGAACTCTAATTCAACATTATCCCAACAACCTAGACTTTGCAAACTATGTTGTAGCTTCAAACTCAAAAATTCATAATTGGTTCCACTAAACAATGGTGTTGGAATTGAAAATTAACTAGAGGCCACCATTCTTCAAGTAAAAATGCAACAAAATGGGTAGAGGAATAAATAAATATTCTCTAACAAATAATTAAACACTCTTACACTGCTTCACTTTTCACTTTTTCATCCTCCCTTCAAAAGTTCACAGTGTCCGCTTCATCTCCTCTCAAGAATTTTGATATAAAATGAAAGTTGATGTGCTTTGTGACTCAACCAGAGATGAAAGATCTCATCGACAATAAATGAGATATGAAAGATCTCGTCGGCACTTCATTGAAAAACATATTAAATACTTTTCCTCAACGCCTTTTGGGCAATACTATCCTTTACACAAATCTACAATAATGTAAGCCTGCAATAACTCACCTAGGAAATAATCGTTCCAAAGCCTCATCTTGGCAACAAAAAATGACTTGAGATAACAGAACAAATATGGAACAATAAATCATTATGGAATTCTTGTTACCACAATTCATTTGTTTTGCCAGAGGTTGAGGACTGCATCGTACAAGAAATATGAAAAACACAAATTTCGTCACAATTTTCATTGTTAATCCCAAGGCTCATCCACTTGACTGTGTCTTCCTATGACTTCAACGCTATGTTACCAGAAACAGGAAACGGGAAACGAAACGAGAAATGACAACGGGACGAGAAACGGAGTTTGGAGGTTTCGCATTTAAGAAACGAGGAGAGAGAGAAAACAAGAAAAATGTGAAAAAAATAAAACAAAGTAAACATCATCTGCATTCTCCAATAATGTGGTTCATAGATAGTTGTTTATAGGCTTTCCTTGCTCACATAGACCATTCTCAAATATTCATAGTGAGAAACAAAGCTTGTGTTGCTTACATGGGTCATTCTCAAATACCCATGTTTGATCCTGTAAAGAAACCTTTGGCATTGAACTCAAGCTTGATTTAACTTTTCCATTTCCATTTGATTTGGACCTAGTGAGAGTGAGATTTTTTTGAAGGCCATATCCCTAGAAATTTCCGGATGAGTACATGATCTCGCATATCATGTGTATATTCTCCCATATGATTTGAGCGGACCTCAAATTTGGGCTATATTGTAGTATTTGGCAAGCAACTAGTAGGTTGTAGTTTCCCTAGTTGGATAATAGGATGGTGAAGATTGAATTGAGCTCTATTGGGATTCCAGAATTGAGCCAAAAGTAGAGGGTTGTTTAGAATTACTACTACCTTAAAAAATCTTGCTATAGGAAGAAGTGTTGCTCCCTCCACAAACATTTTGTATAGAAAAAGTGGAAGAGTTGAGAACCACAAATGCTACAACTAAACAAAACCTTAAAAAAATTATCATCAAATTTTCAAAACTTTATCGTTAATCCATTATAATAGTAATTAATCTTTACAATAATAAAAATAATATATAATGTAACCATGTGCATTTAAATTTATAATTTTGTATAAAAAAATAATTTTTAAATATTAAATACAATAAAACTACATAAGGAACTCTACACTAAAAAAATAATTAAAACATTAAAAAAACATAACAATAGGAAACACATCAAAATAATATAATTTTAACGAACAAAATTCATAAATAGACAATGTTAACAAAATTTTAGGCTGAGCACAACACATCATGAAATCAAAAACTATCCACAAAACCAACCTTCATTATTTTTTTAATTGGGCTCAATGTCCAATTGGAATGACACCAGCATCACAAAGGAACCAGAACGAATTTTCTCAAAACCGTATCAAAAACCCATCCGTTTAAGGAGAAACCGGTTTTATCAATTGAAAAACGAAAACGACCGTACAAAACGGCGTTTTCCATACCGTTCCATTTTCTTTGCGTTTTTTTTGGGAAACGAATGCTCCCGTTCCGTTTCTGGTAACATAGCTTCAATGTTGGGCACATGGTCTCATCACAAACCACAATATCTACAAACAAACAAACAAAAAAAAAAACAAAAAACTTCAAATTGGCATGGTGGATGAGAGGGAGCCTTCGTTAGCCTCTCAGTCAACTTTTTGCAACAACAATGACATCTCTTTGATCGCACTTGGTCAACCTTACGCAGGGATGATGAAACTTTCTTTAGGAGCAACGAAGCTCTTCAACAGAAAAACAAATATCTCAACGGGTCACAATACCGTTAACTCAATTGACAGGGAGATGCTTCGTAACTCATGAACATCTTATTCACTTGGCCACTCTAAACCAAGATAGTTTTGGATAGAGAAGCAAGTGACAAATTATGATATCAAACTCACAAAAGATCCTTACAAAATGGAAACGGACTAACCATCATAACTAACTCAATTAATCTCCTCCATAGAAACTAATATCGTATGTACTAAACTAAAGATTATTCTTAACATGAGGCATTATGTGAGTAATAGAATGGAGTGCACATCATCAATGACACTGGATTTCATGAATTACTTCATCGACCAATCCAGTGTGCCATTTGATAAAATTACAATGGAAGTAGTCTCGAGGCGTCGCCCTTCTTTAGTGGAATCATGATTATGTTCTTGGACGCCTATGGTGGTCAGTCCCATTCCATTAGTCCCATTTATTTCCTCTAGTTTGGGACCTCTTTGGATACCCACAACTTCCCTCACCATTTTTTAGATCAAGCCTTTCACATATGAGAGTTATGCCAAAAACTTACATGTTAGGTATGCAAGTAATTGCTTCCATAGGAAAAATAAGGGAATCAAATGCCTTCACAAGTACATCTACTTCTTGTGCAACAACGATACGAAAAAAACAACCAAGAAAATTTATGATAAAAAATTGTAATATGTGTCAACCACTTTGCCATTTCTTCTAGAATACACCTATTGTTTTAGGTCTCCTTATAAGATAAAATAAATTATTTCTCCTCTCACTATATAGTGTGCATCTAACTATTTGCATGGAAACCAAGTATATAGGTAAACATTTACATAAATAAATGTTCCTAGATGTCACATTGAAATTACATCATTTTGTGAGAGAATTTCTTTATTTCAAATCATCAAAGAAAACTAAATAAAAATTGGTCTTGGAACTTGAACTTTAAGTACTTAGATGGTATTATTGTGGAAGCATGGATCAAAAAATGTTTTAGATGACAAACATTAAGCACCATGTAGTACACCAATGATTGATTTATTGTCTTTTCATGATGTTCAATGACTATCACTTTATTGTTATGCAAAGGATAAGATGGAAAATGATTAACTTTGTATAAAGTGCTTAATATTTATCATTGATAAACAACCAACACATTTCGTAAGGAAATATTTTTGATTATTTGCTTAAAATTAAAAAAGAATAGTACCACTTTTTACATGGCGAATCTTTAAGTACTTGGATGTTATGATTGTAGAAACATGGACTAAAGATATTTTAGAAAGAAAATATTAAGAACCATGTAAAAAGCAAATAGTTAATTTATTGTCTTTGGATGTTGTTAGCTGAATATCACTTTATTCTTATCCAACTTTGTAAAAAACAAAAAATGAATGATTTACTTATTATTTGATACTTAATAAGTACCATCAATAAACACTTAATAAATTTAATGAAAATATATCTCATTAAAAGAATATTACCCCTTTTTACTAAAGGACTATCTTTAACTTTAATACGAAAGAAAATCAAATAATGTGTCCAACTTCAAGTTCTATTTAAAATTATGATAAACACTTAAGTAAATGGCTTGTTTACGCAAGTATAATTTTGATTCTTTTTATGTAGTGTACCCGTCTTCATAACAATTTTAATAGTTATCAGTTATATTTTTGAAAAGTCTTAAAATATTATTTTTAACGTGTTCTTCCCATAACTAAAATCAAACGATAAAATTAAAATATAATTGTCTACTTACCTTAAACGGCATACTTACTATTGAGGAAACCAGATTTAACTTTGTAGCAAAGGTAGATTTTTATATTAATATAATTTAATAGTTAACCTAATTGATTAAAAGTAATGGAAGACACCTTTCTTAAAAGTGTCTTTAAATTAATTATATAAAATAAAAATGGTAAATTATAAAATACTATTAAAACAAAATAAAGTAAATGATTAAAAATTAGTAAAATAAATTATATTTAAGTGAAAAAATGACTAATGGTGAAATGATTAGTGATTTTAATTTATTAGAAAATTAAATGTAAAAGTTTTAGGGTAACTTCAACTCAATTATATGTGAGTTTTTTTTATTCATTCACTTCTAATTCACACACTTTTTCTTTCTTATACATATATATATATATATATTTATTTATTTATTTATTTATTTAAAATTTTAATAATAAAAATGTTGAAAATGTAGTAAGGAATGATTTCTTTGACTTGCGCCTTAGTCAAAGATGCTAATTCAAATTCAACCTCATAGATACTTGAGTTAGTTGTCGGTTAACATGTGTGATGTGGTCTATCACTGATTTATTGTTAGTTAATTCAAGTTAGATTGCTTTCAGTGAGTTGTGGAGTAGTTGATGGCTAAAATTAGCTCTCTAGTGGAGTTAACTCTAGTGTCTACAGTTCTAGAATAGAGATAGACTTGAATCTAGTTGAGTAGTTGACTTTTTGTTAACTCAGCTTACTCTTAGTTAACTATTGTAGCTACTGAATTTAGCCCTAGTAGGTCATGCCATTCGAATTGCCTATGGAGATTGGATGAAGGCACAATTGTAATTCATTATTGTACAACAGGTTTTGTGTACAAGATTGAGGATTGAGCGGATGAATTTATCTTGCGAATTACGTAAGGAGATATGAAAAATTCCTATTTTTAGGAAGTAGGAGCTCTTAGTAGGACTTATTTTCCTTAGTGTTGGGAAAGAATTGAGAGAGAGTTGATCAATATTGTAGGGAGCTTGAGGCTTGAAGTAGTTTATATGTAATAGATCATATTGCTCACTTTATTTAATATAAGCAAGAGGGGCTTTTTCCTAGTTGGATTCCCCAGATAAATTTTATGTTCTATGTGTGATTGTTTTTCTATTCATTGTTTTCTTTCCATAAATTTTTGGTAGAGAAATGTTGTGTCTTTTGTTATCAATTTTACCTCATTAGCAGTTGCAAGATTCCAAGGATTCTCTACATGGTATCAGAATAGAAAACAAGATAAGACCAAGTTCCTTAATAAAATTCAAAGTGCATTGGAGAGGAGATAAGTTAGTGCAGGAATTCTACAAGTGCAAGAATCATGTCAATCCATTCAACTTTGAGTGCATAAAATCAACCAAGAAGACAATGGAGAAGCTATACATTGCAATGCTTCAACCATTCAACTCAAACATAAAACTCTATTGTAAACACATGATCTAAAGCTCACAAATCTATGCTACGGTGACTGCATATTCCCTCTCACAGGCATGTAAATCAAACTCTACAATTTGGCCTCTCCATACACCTCACTATCTTCTAACCTTTGTAGATTGTACCTCTATGTGCTCCTATTTAGAAATTCGACCTTTGCATCATTATGTTCTATGGGAGGTCGCTTCTACTCTCTACACAAAGCTCTGCACTATTTCCTCACTCACAATGGTCGATCTTCTCCTCCTTTTAAACAAACTTCACCACTACTCCACTACTTACTCTATTAAAGGCATTCACAATTCAAATTACATACCCTCATGTTGATTTAGTCAATTTGAACCTTTAATGAAGATTCTCGAATAAGATACATCAACAAAGCCAATTAAAACATCTGAGGAGCACGCAAAATCTAGAGAAACTTCATATATAGGCCTAGTCACTCCCTTAACACTTTGTCCATGTGGATGGGATCCAAAACCGCTCCCTTAAGCTTCTATCCATGCGACTGGAGCCTAAAGCCACTCCCAAAGGCTGCTCTCCATGTGATTGGGAATGGGATGAAGGAGAAATATAGTGTCTTCAACTCAGAACTTCCTCCAAATTGTTTGTCAATATCTCTGACATCTACAAAGCTTGTCCAAACCATGGCAAGCCTCAAAACCATATCTGCAACCCCCCCTGAAAAATAAATACATTATGTAGTCACCATAAGTGTAAGGATCAACATGATTAGGTGTTTTAGGTTGCCGCTAGAAGGGACGACAGTGACCTTGATACGGAACGGGATGGCCTGAGAGGGATGCCGTTTGCGGGTATGGGCTACTACAGCTGCCGGCACCTGGCCTGCAGCTGCAGCTACCCTTGACACCTCCTCGGTACCTAGTCCCGGGCTGCATACGCATCAATTCCATAAACTATTCTACCTCCGGCCAGGTCGTTTTACATTGTCTTTTTCATAGCTTAGGGTTTCGTATGCAAGAGAGGGCTGTGCATAGGTCGCTCTCACCCCCCTCCTCAATAGTTAAACGATTGTTACTCCCCAGCTCCCGTATCAGTCTACTTTCTTCCTGGGGTTTTCGCATCTGGCTGATTCCATTTCCCATTGCTATCGGTGTTGGTATTTACTCGGCCAGCTGGTTCCGAGATGGTTAGCCATTTTTAGCATAGCTGTCGTTATGGACATTGACGAGGTGGATTATTTGGACTCCCCTCTGGTGGAAGGCTCCATCTGGTGCTCCATGTTTGCAGCTTCTGAAGGTATGTACAGTGAAAGCCTCTCATAATTTTGTTAATTTCCCTCAGTCCTCTGGTCCAGTTCACTCTATCTCTGCTCTGCCAGAAGAACCCTCATCTTGGCTGCCTTTCTCCGTGCCGTCCCTGGCTACCCTGGGGTTTCTCTCGGACTGCTTTCACCCTACTCCAGATATCGCGGGTCCATCTGAGCTGCCAGGTCTCTCGTCTGCACCTCCGTCAGGAGCCTTGCCTGAAGTCCCCCTGTCGGTCGCCCCCCTCCCGTCCTCTGCACATTCCATCCCCTCAGGCAGTTTTTCCACAGTTCCCCTCCTTTCTGAAGCGGTCCCAGACTTTCCCCCTAACCCTAACCCTATCCCTACTCCCCTGCCCGAAGCTCCAGAAGCGACGAGGGTTTCTGTAAGCCGTAGGCGCCCGCCTACATGTCCCTTGAAGAAATAGAGGTGCTTCAAATCCAGGCCTGCAGACATTATTCTCCGGCTAGAGGAGGACATTCAGTGGGGGGACGCGATGGACTATGCAGACAGGGTACTGGTTGGGCACATTAGGGGCAGGAAATATTCTATGGCTAGACTGAAACCTTGGGCCACAGAGATCTAGGGACAACACTTGGCTGACATCCCCTTCGTCCAAACCTTCATCCGTGGATGGTTTGCTTTACGCTTTGCAAGGGCCGACCACACGAGTTGGGTTCTCTCTTCATTCTGGCATTTTGAAAACGCACCTGTGCTCCTCAAGCAGTGGATGCCACTCTTCGACCCGGAGACTGAGCAAATTGGGGTTGGCTCGGTTTGGATTAGGCTCCCTGGTCTGCCTCTACAGTACTGGTCAGAGGACATTTTCTGGAAAATAGGGAACTCCCTGGGCACTTTCATGGAGTTTGATAAGTCATATCAGACCATGGGAATGATGGCCTATGCAAGAATCCTTGTACACTTAGACACCAGAGGCGGTCTTCAGGAATTCATCACCATACAATGGAGATCTTTCTCGCGGAAACAATCGCTGGATTACGAAGGTATCCCCTATCAATGCAGAAGGTGTCATTAGGTGGGTCATCTCTACAAAGCTTGCCCCCTCCTCAAGAAGCACAAGGAGGACTCACAAGAGTAGGAATAAGCCTCGTCAGCAGAAAAGCCTCTTCCTCAGGCAGCAGAGACTCAGACGGCGGAGCAGAACAAGACATCAGATATAGTGGAAGTGCCGCTTGCACCAACATTGAAGAAGAGAGGCAAGAACCCTATTCGGCCTCCCTCTCCACCTCTGACGCACTCCAGGGCTGCAAAAGGCGACGTCTTCTCTTCGGGTATGTCTCTATTTTCTAATGTCTCTGCATCACAACTTTCTGCATCTTTTTTATCGCTCTCTTCCCAGTTTCCACCACAGGTTTTGGTTTCCCGCTCCCCCCCTCTCCCCTTTGACCCTGCTCCAGGCTCCCGTTCCCCCCCCCCCTCCCCATCGGGCAGGACAATCCTATATGTCTTGCTCCCTCCCAGTGCCTCTTCCTATTTACACTTCATGCTCCCTCTCCTCTGCCCCGATCACTTCTCTCCCACCTCCCTCCCCCTCGGTTAATTCTGCCCTGAGGTACGCTACCCGCTCCAAAACCAAAGAGAGAGAGCCGGATGCAGTAGGCTTGGATGTGGTTTCTCCCTTGCTTTCCCCCAGACCAGGGAAAGGTAGACCATCCAACCTAAACAAGGAAATTTCACAAGCTGGTGATGAGGTTGTTCAGGGTAAGCAAAAAACCATTGAAAGGGTTCTTAGAGCAAAGGATACCCTCCCCCCTCCCCCTCCATGAAGCTCATATCCTTTAACTGTAGAGGGTTGGCTAGCCCCGAGAAAAAATTAGCCCTGAAGTGACTTTTTCTGTCTGAAAGGGTCGATGTGATTCTCTTACAAGAAACCTTAAGTATGGTGGATTCGATCATTCCCCTCCTGAACTCTTGGTTGCTGGACTGGACCTTCCATGCTCTGGATGCCTCTAGTAGATCTAGGGGGGTAGCTATAGGGTTCAGGAATAGGTCCATTGATATAAGGAACACCTGGGGTGGTGGGGGTTTCATCGGAGCTGATATTTTCTCCAAGGATTTGGAGGATGAGATGAGGATTATCAATGTCTATGGGCCCTGCCAAAACAGAGAGATTTTTTGGAGAAGACTCTTTAGCACCTCTCTCCTCCAGGCAGACAATGTGATCCTAGGTGGGGATTTGAACTTCTCTTTGGGATTCATGGAATCATGGGGCCACATGGCTCAGATAGACCCGCTATCTGAAGCTTTCGAGCAACTACTAGAGGATCATCATTGGATTGACATCCCTTCTGCTAAGATCCAACACACTTGGAAAAACAATCACACTGGAAGCCAAAGTCTGGCCAGGAGATTGGACCGTTTCCTTATTAAGGAGGCCTTCCATGTCAGGCACTCCCGATCTAGGCAATGGGTAGGAAATGGAGGAATCTCGGACCATCGGCCTATTTTTCTGGAATTAGATGACCGATCCCACAAGATCTCAGCTCCTTTCAAATTCAATTCAACCTGGCTAAGGGACCCCTCCTACATCAAACTGGTCACCAAGTTCTGGCAATCCCATCCAATCTCAGAGGAGGAGAATCTTTCAAAAGGTTTTGTCAGTGATCTCAAGGATCTAAAGGGCTTATCCAGAGAATGGGCGCACAAGAAGAGGGAGTAGGAAGACACAAACTTAAAACAAGCAGAGCATGCCATCTCAGATCTTGAAGAACAATTGGAGGGTACTTTTACCTCTCCGGAGCAAAAAGAGCAGTGTACTCACTTAACAAAACTGAGGACCCAAATCCTTAAGGATAGAGAGGAAAGTTGGTGCCTCAGAAGCAGAGCGATCTGGCTAAAGGAAGGAGATGAAAACACAAAGTTTTACCATCGTTTTGCTAATGGGCGAAAATCTATTAATACCATTTGGGAGCTCCAGAATGATCAGGGACAAAAGGTCAACACCTCCAGAGAGTTGGCATCTTTAGCCAGCTCACATTTCAAAAGCATATATTCGGCCCCTGGAGAGGCCAACATTATGGAGATCATGCGCGTGGCTGAGATTTTCCCTCGGTTTTTGGAGGTGGAGGAAGCAGAGGATCTATCTAAGGAAGTAACCATGGGGGAACTAGAAGCCACCATCAAAGGTTTTCAAAGAGATAAGAGCCCTGGGCCTGATGGCTAGACCATAGAATTCTACCTTGCATTCTTCGACATCCTGGGCCATGATCTACTCAAGGTGGTGGAGCACTATCGCCTCTCTGGAAAGATGTCCCTGGCTATCAAGTCCACTTTCATTGTGCTCATTCCCAAATCAGACAAGCCCGCCTCTTTTAATGATTTTCGGCCCATCTCGTTGTGCAATTTCCTTTACAAGATAATGGCCAAAATCATAGCAAACAGGCTCAAGCCCATCCTCTCGGTTCATATTTCTCTTGACCAATTTGCTTTCCTTTAGCACCGCCGAATCCATGAAGTTGTGGGAACAGCTCAAGAACTTCTCCACTCTGTGCAAGTTAAGAACCTAAAAGGGATGATCCTAAAAGTGGATCTATCTAAAGATTTTGATAGAGCAAATTGGCTCTATATGTACCTGCTTGTTACACACCTGGGTTTCCCTTATTTGTATATCAAATGGATCATGAACTGTATTACTGATGTCTCATACAATGTTTTTCTCAACGGTGCTCCTACTCTTTTTTTCTCGTTTGAAAGGGGTTTAAGGCAGGGATGCCCTCTCTCACCCCTGCTATTCATTCTCATCATGGAAGGTCTAAGTAGATCTATAGGGGCTGAGCACAGAAGGGGAAGAATAGTGGGTATAAAGATAATGGACAACCGCTTCCTTACCCACTTATTGTTTGTGGACGATGTTATCATCTTTCTGAATGGCAGTATTGGTGACACCATAGTTCTACATAACATATTTTATCTCTTTCAGATGGAAATAGCCATGGTTATCAATGTTCACAAGTCCACTCTGACTGCAGCAGGATGCTCCCAGCTCGAAGTACAATTTTCACTTTGCCAGTTCCCTTTTACCTTACACCCTCTGGAGGAGGGGCTGAAATACTTGGGTTTTCGTTTGAAGCCTTTGGGCTACAAAATTGTAGACTGGACTTGGCTCATCTCTAAGGTGGAAAAGAGATTGAACATTTGGTTCAACAGATATCTTTCTCGAGCTGGCAGGCTTATCCTCATTAAAGTCGTTCTGGAAGCAACACCGGTATATTGGATGACTTTGGCCTGGATCCCTAGGGGGATTCTTGCCAGGCTTCAAAGTATCTGCAGCAGGTTTCTATGGAAAGGCAACAAACAGGGAAATCTCTTTGCCTGGGTTAAGTGGGATACTATTGCTAGGCCAAAGAGATGAGGGGGCTGGGGCATCAAAAAACTGGACATCTTCGCCAAAGCATTGGTAGCAAAACTGGGTTGGCAGCTAATCACAACACAAAGTCTCTGGAAAAAGGTAGCCCATGCTAAGTATATCTCCCCTTCAAATACTATGGATTGGATACAGAGGGACCATCGGAACAACAACAATCTCTCCATTATTTGGAAGGCAGTGCTAAACTCCCTTCCCCTCATTCGTGAAGGTTTAACTTGGAGGATCCATGAGGGGAATGCAGTTCGAATAGGTGTCGACCCTTGGATTGGATGCGGGAATGCTCACAGGCTCCCAGCAGAGGTGATTGGTCTTCTAGCGGATCAAGGCTACACTCATCTTTGCCACATTACTGACCCTACAAATACAACACTGTTTCAGCAGGCTTGGAAGATGGCTCTGGATCTCCACCTTCCGGCCCAATGGCATCAAGTTTGGGAGGGATTTACTGAGGCCCTAACTCAAGCACATATCCAGATAGTAGAAGGAGAGGATGAAATTGTGTGGGCACATGCAAAACATGGAAGATACTCGCCCAAGGATGGGTACCTGAAGCTCATGGAAGTCACAAAACCTGAGCATATAGAGCCCTGGTGGAAATCCCTTTGGAAACTTAAAGCAGCCCCCAGAATGCGATTGCTCATGTGGACCATCCTCTTCAACAAAATCCCTACCGGTCTAAACTTAATGAAACGATCCTTCCATGGCCCCTTTTGGTGTCACCTATTCAGAAGTAATGAGGAAAGCACTGAGCACCTATTCCTGGACTGCCCTGTCATCTCTGAGCAATGGAACAACATCCTGGCACTTTTCCCCTCCCTTCAGGGATGGCAAGGGAGGACTATAAGTGAGGTCTGGCTTAGTTGGTTAGGTGGGCACAGGGGAAAAGACAGGAATCTGCCCCTTCTGATGTGCTGGGCTTTTTGGACGGCAAGGAACTGGGCCATCTTTGACCACAAGGATCCCCACTGGCTCTCCATCAGAACCAAAATCATTGCAGACTTTGATTCTTTTCCTGAAGATACCTCTCAGCCTCCCCCTAGGAACATTCAACCAGAACTCATTGATAAATCAATTCCTTGGGCCTACTTTGACGGATCGGCCCAAGAAGGGGGCTATGGGGGGGAATTCTCTATCTGAGGGAATCCCACTATTACAAAATCCAAATGAACCTGGGAAGAGGCACAAACAACTATGCTGAGCTAGCCACTGCCAAACATCTCCTCCACTTTGCACTTGAAAAACATTGCACCCATCTCCAACTGTTTGGGGACTCCAAACTTGTTTGCAACTGGCTAAACAGAACATCTCATTGCTCTGCTTTCTCATTGAGACACATTTGGATGAGGCTCACAAACTCATAGCATCCTTTGATAACTTTTTCTGTCATCACATTTACAGGGAGCGCAACACAGGGGCAGACTTCCTATCAAAGGAGGCAGCGCGCAGGCAGGAAGAGGACTGGTTGATACAGGAAGAAATTGATGGAACTTTCCACCAGTTTTAGCATAGGCCGTTCATAGATCTACACCTGCACTAGGAGACATAAACACTCTGTTTTTTATATATCTGGTTATATTTTTGGTTTTTTCTTCCAGTTTTTCATATGTTGTTTATACTTCAGTACATATGGGCTTACAGAACTCTCTTCAAGAGACTATTTTGACAGACTTTTAGCAAGGACTCTTTCGATGATTATATTTTTGAGACCTTCATGATCTCCCTATGTGGAGAATTTAGACTTTTTTAGTTCTGTTGTTGTTCTTGTCAGTTACAGTAGTCTTGAGACCTTCATGATCTCCCTGTGTGGAGAATGCATTAATTTTTTTTTGTTGTTGTTGCTGTTATGACAAACAGTTTCGGGGAGGCAACTAGCCTCAATATTCATATGCTATGGCATCTATAGAATGTAATTTCTCATCATTAATATAAATTATGACTTTTTCCAAGGGAAAAAAATGCAAGGATCAACACATGGATGCATAAACTGTATCAAGTGGCATCAAACATGAAGCCCAACTATAGAAGGAAACTTGATGCATCATGACAACCTTGACAACACCTTTAAACATCATCATGAGCATCAAGGTCAAGGTTATCTCCAGAAAAACACCACAAACATCATCCAACAATCAACCTCATCTCAACATAAGCATCATCTACATAGAGACCTAGCCAACCAACCACCAACGCCATCAAAGCACGTGAAACACAAGCACGTGTCACAACAATCATGCACAAGCCAGTACCATCAAACAACCATAGCATATGCATACCACATCTAAACCAAGTCTAGGATGTCAACGATCAATCACTCAATCATCAAGCTTCACCTTCTACCATGTTGACACCAATGTCAACCTCATCACAACATCAATGCCAACATAAGGACAAAATTCCCTTACAACCTCAGGTGACGCTAGAACCATTTGAGAAGTGGGGCATGGATTTTATTGGACCTATTGATCTCCCATCACGATAGAAGAAGTATATCATTGTGTGCACTGACTACCTAACCAAATGGGTTGAAACAAAGGTAGTAAAGGAAAAAACTGAGCAAATGGTGGCTGGATTTCTTAGGGAGAACATATTATATAAGTTTGGTTTTCCAAGGGAGTTAGTCATTGATTAAGGATAACAATTTACATCAAATATGATTGAAGATCTTATGAGGCAACATCACATCAAACATAGGACCTACACTGCCTATTACCCTCAGGAAAACAGACAAGTGGAGGTAAAAAACAGAGCATTGGAGAACATCCTAACCAAATTTTTTATCCACAATAGAAAATATTGGGTAGACGAACTTGTAGAAGCCACTTGGTCCTACAACAAAACTTGGAAAACCACCACTGGATTTACTCCATTCGAACTAGTATATGTGACGAAGGCCCTATTGTTCGTTGAATTTGAATACAATACCTTGAGGATGGAAGCTCAATTATACTTGAAGCTCTCTACAACACAACAAGAGAGGTTGATCCAGCTCAATGGTCTAGATAAATTTAGGCTACAAGCTCTCCTGCACATTGAGGTAATCTAGCTACAGAGGAATATTTGGCATGACTAACACATTAAATAGAATAATTTTCAAGAAGGAGATTGAGCCCTACTGTATGATTCCAGAATCAAGGATTTCAAGGGAAATTTAATGACAAGATGGTTAGGTCCCTATCTAGTAGATAAATGTCATGAGAATGGGTCTGTACAAATTAGAACAATTGATGAGGAATTGATTCCCTTACCTGTTAATGGTTATAGGTGTAAATTGTATAAAAGACCTTTTTCCAAAGAAGAGTTTATTAGTTCAATCAATAGAGAATTGATTGTGATTTGGAGGCTTATAGTCCTTAATCCTCAGAGCTTCTAAAAACAAAAACAAAAAAGAGAAAAATAAATAAAGGTCCTAAGTAAAAACATCTATGAGGCATATAGGGCCAACTCTAGGGTGGAAAACCTCTCTGAGGCAGCCCAAGAGAAAAAAAAAAAGACATAAAAGAAAATAAAAAGATGAAAATATACCTAGGTGAAAACTTCCTCTGAGGTGGCTATGGCAGGCATGTAGGTTGAAAACCTCTACAGAGAAAACCTGCATGTCTTAAAAGATAAAAAAAAAAAGAAGAGAAAAAGAAACAAAAATAAAAAACACAAGGGAATAGTCCTTACACCATTTTTGCTAACATCTCTCTTTTACATTACTCTAGACAGTCAACAGAATCATGGCTACAGGAAAAATTCCACAGATTCATTTCTCCATTATTTTCCAACCATCCATTGCATTTTCACCCTCTTCATTCACCTCCCTACCTCTCGCCGTCATTTAGCCAACAATTGGACAATGTTTTGCCTCCTTTTAGAAGTGTTATAAGTATGTTCTGAGCTGCTACAGGAGCAACCTGAATTGCTACAAGAGGCCACTCCAATTTTAAAAATTTCTTTAGAAATTTCTGGGAGAGGTCCACCAAAAATCCCTCCATCGCTAATCCACTCCATCTGGCCAAAATTCATCTTCAAATTCCACTCTACCATCCCTGAAGAAAAAATAAAAATCTCTACCTTCAACTTTTTCCACCACCTACAACACCTTTTGATGATTCTAATCATGTACCTATACTGTAGAAATTTCCACTGTAGATCACTTGGTAATGCAATGAACAAAAGCAAAACACTTGATCTACTTCTACAAACAATTTAGCGGAAGCTTAATCGAACATGTGCAACATCAATAAGAACACATATAACTGATAAGAAGGAATCAATCACAAATAACACAAAAGATATAAACCAAGGAAAGCCTCAGCCTAAAACCCCACTCTTTGTATTATCATACATAGGATTTATACAAAGCCTTATCTCTCACACAGCTAGCTAGCTCTCAGTACAATCCTCACAGTTGAAGGTGGAAATGAATTTGGATTACACAAAGCCTTAGCTCTCACAACAAGCCAGCTCTCAGTGCAATCCTCCTGGATACTCACAGGCAATCAAGACTTCTCCTGAGCCTTCTCCTCTACCCTCTAAGCCTCCCATTTCCTTGAACAGTCTTTCCTGGGTGATCCTCCTGTTACCAAGTGTAACGCTAATCTCACACCCTATAAAACTGCACAATCCTCAAGGAACCTTGATCCTTCTGCTTGGATGATTTTCCTTTATAGGAAAAATCCATCCAACTGATAGTACACTATCCCTCCTCTGATCTCAACTGGGTCTTTCTTTGAACTGACATGCATGAGTTATTTATGAGAGAATATTCAGTTATCTGAAGTGCAACAGTTACATGCATGCAAGCATTAACTAACTGAACTCACATTAATTTAAACAAACTGTTTAAATCAAATATAACTAGACTTGACTCAGTTAACTGAGCCAACTAATTACAACTCAAATTAGAACTCATCCTTATCTCTTTAACTGATGGATAAATTCCTCAATTAATAGATAAACTATTGCATGTCCTCACATAGACTTCAAGTTTGTTTTTCCTTAACTAATTAACTCAAACTGAATTAATTAATTAATTTACAAACTAGTGTTAATATCAAATTCAAATTTTACTTCTTATTTCTATTCTAGGGACTGATTAAAAATAGGAATCCATCTGAACTACTAAAAATAGAACTTCTGTTTTTAGCACTTCCATTTTTCATTCCCTGTTGCTCAATCCAGCACTGGTACCCAAACTGTTATTTTTAGCAGTGCTATTTTTAGCATTTCTTGTTGCCATTTTTTACACTCCCTCTCAACAAGAAAGGCTTGCTCTCAAACCCAATCATATACCTTCGGAATGTTCTGCATGCAACACATCTACTAAGTGTGGTTTCTCCCTCAACTCTCGAAACAAAAAAAACTCCCAACTGACCTCTCTGTTGGGCTAGAAACATACTCTGATGCTGAAGCTCTACCTGCTGCTGACAAGTGCTCCCTCTATGACCTCTGAGTTTTTGCAACACTCCATGCATCTCGCACTGTTGCAAACCTCTCTGTGCCATCTTGAACTGGTGCAACACTCTTGTGCGTCTCACATCGTTGTAGCCTGCTAGCTCTACACAATCCTGGAACTCCTACACTGTAGCTCTCTTTGCCACTCCATCCACATCTGTCTCTACCCAATCAGTTAGTCCTGCTACTCCTCATCAGCGCTCCCGTAGCAAAGTCAAATCAAAGAGATTTGGTACCTCAGGGATCTTGCACCTCTTGCTTGGGACGATCACTCCACATCGCCCCACCTCCTACCTAGAGGTATGGCTGCATGTCATCCCTCACCCTACCTGGCTCGAAGTTTCCCCCTACTGGAGGTCTCTGCATGAGTAAATGTTTCCACTGTGTCTACTCTTGGCTTCCCCAGTTGTCGCTGCTCCACAACCTCCTGAAGTTGCTTCACCAATCGTGGCTCCTCCACAATCGTTTGAGACTTCTTCTGGTGCTGCATGTTGACAGGTAATGTACTCTCCCTCTCAACCACCAAGTATCTAACCTTTTCCTTTCTCGTCAAGGCTTTGCATGCATCTTGTACCTCAAGTGCATACAGGTTCTTGGCTACCACACTAATCTATTTCCACTTTCCTCCCGTCACGAAATTTTCTAGAAAAATAGCTGACTTTAAATCAGCAATATCTCCCTCATCCGAACTCCGATTCAGCCGTTTTTTTTTTTTTTTTTTTTTTGATTTTGGGTATTTTTCCACAAGGAATCCAAATTTGCTATTTATTTCTGAAAATTTTGTACAGAAATTTTCATATCTGCTCTACAAACTCTTGGCCCAAAACTCAAAACTTTGAAATCTCCTCTCAGTATATCGTTCTCTCCTTGATCAACTGTGCTCTGATACCATGTAGAATTTTGTGGAATTTTTCCTACAAATTAGCTAGCTTTGATACCATGTAGAAATTTTCCACCTGTAGATCACTTGGTAATGCAATGTACTAAAGAAAAACACTTGATCTACTTCTACAAACAATTTAGCAGAAGCTTAATCAACCATGAGCAAGATCAATAAGAACACATATAACTAATATGGAGAAATCAAACACACATAACACAGAAGATATAACCAGGGGAAAGCACCAGCCTAAAACCCCATCTCTATATTATCATACAAGTGGAAATATGTCTGTATTACACAAAGCCTTAGCTTGGAAGCTATCCAGCTCTCAGTACAATCCCTCTACTGCTCATAGACAGTCAAAGGCTTCTCACAAACCTTCTCCTCTGCCCTCCAAGCCTCCTATTTCTATGCATAGTTTTTCCTGGATCCTCTAGTTGCAACCTGTGTGATTCTCACCTCACACACAACACTGACCTCTGAAATAACTGCACAAACCTGAAGGAGATAGATCCTCATCATGGATGAGCTTCCTTTATAGGAAAAATATTCATCCAACTGATAGTACACTGTCCCTTCTCTTATCTCAATTGGGTCTCTAACAGAACTGACATGCATCACTTATCCATGAGTGAATACACATTTATCTGAAAATAATAGTTGTCACATGCATGCAAGCATCAAAAAACTATATCTCATTAATTTAACAACTTGTTAAATTAATCTAACTGAACTTGACTAAGTTAAACTAAGTCAACTGATCCTCTCAATATGGAACTCATCCTTAATTCCTTAATCAGCGGAGCAAATCAAGGACACATTCCCCAATTAGTGGAGAAATAATTGCATGTTCTCATAAAGACTTCAAGTTTGCTTTTACTTAACTAATTAACTCATGGAGAATTAATTAACTAATATTCCAAACTGCTGGTAAGACCAAATTCGAATTTACTTCCTATAGATAGACCAAGGACTGCTATAAATAGGAAGGGAACCAGAAATGCTATTTTTAGAAGATGTTATTTTTAGTAGTTTCACCTCTCATCCAAGGTGGCCAAAATTCTCATTGGCCAAACTGTTATTTTTAGAAGTGCTATTTTTAGTAGTTCTATTTTTAGCACTTACTAAATTTATCATTTCTTGTTGCACACTTTTCAACACTCCCTCTCAACAGGAAAGGATTCCTCTCGAACCTGATCCTGTAACTCTGGAATGTTCTATATGCAACACATCTACCAAGTGCGATTGCTCTAGCAACACTTGTAACAAAAAATCTCCCAACTGACCACTATATTGGGCTAGAAACATACTCTGATGCTGACAAGTGCTCCCTCTCTGACCTCTGTGCCATTGCAACATCTCCATGCATCTCACACTGTTGCACCCTTCTCTGTACTACCCTGCACTGTGCAACACATTTGTGCCTCTCTCATTGCTGTAGCCTGCATGCTCTGCGCTGTCTTGGGATTCCCTGCACTGTAGCTCTCTCTGTTGTTCCATCCGCATCTGTCTCTAACCAATCAGTCAGTTCTTGCTACTCCACATCGGGGCTCCCGTAGCAAGGTCTCATCCAAGAGGTTGGGTACCTCAAGGATCCTGCCTCTTCTCCTTGGGACAATCACTCTACATCGCCCCACCTCCTACCTGGAGGTATGCCTGCATGTGATCCATCTGCCCACCTGGCTCGAAGTTTTCCCCTACTAGAGGTCTCTGCATGAGTAGATGTCTCTACTTGATCTCCTCTCAGCTTTCCCTGTTGTGGCTGCTCCACAACCTCCTGAAGCTGGTTCACCAATTGTGGCTACTCCACAATTGTCTGAGACTTCTTCTGGCGCTGCATGTTGAGAGGTAATTTACTCTCCCCCTCAACCACCAAGTATCTAACCTTTGCCTTGCTCCTCAAGGCTTTGCATGCATCTTGTACCTCATGTGCATACAGTTTCTTAGCTAGCACACCAATCTATTTCCACTTTCCCGCTATCATAAAATTTTCTAGAAAAAGAGCTGATTTTAAATCAGCGGTATCTCCCTCATCCGAACTCCGATTCAGCCGATTTTATTTTTTTTGATTTTGGGTATTTTTCCACAAGAAATCCAAATCTTCTATTTATTTCTAAAAATTTGGTACATAAAGTTTTACATATGCTCTGCAAGCTCTCGACCCAAAACTCAAAACTTTAAAATCTCCTCTCAATGTACGGTTCTCTCCTTGATCACCTGTGCTTTGATACCATGTCCCACTGTAGATCACCTGGTAATGCAATTTACTAAAGCAAAACACTTGATCTACTTCTACAAATAATTTAGCGGAAGCTTAATCGAACATGAGCAACATCAATAAGAACACATATAACTGATAAGAAGGAATCAATCACACATAACAAAGAAGATATAACCGGTGGAAAGGCTTAGTGTTGTGGGGAAAAATGCCTATGCAGGACGATCCTATCCACCTAAGGTGTGAAAGTGCCTTAGCAACAAACAGAGACAACTATTCTAGTATTCTTCCTTTATGAATTAAGAATGAAGAGAGATGGATGGACTAACCGGTGTCTTCCGTTTGTCCCTCGATCCTGCTTCTCTTCTCTTTGGGAGTTCACAGCTACTTGCCTTCTTGCTCGCCTAGCTTCAACAGTTCTCTGCAAGATCACAAGAGAAGAACACTACACAAAGACATAGATTCATAAACATAACTAGTTCAGGATTAGAAGGAAACTAAACATACTAATGCAATCATACATCAAAGATACATCAGTATATAGGAGAAACCAAGATAGCTTTATTGATAAATAACAAGGTTCAGGAAGAGATACAACCCAGAGGGCTCCAATCCAGCATCTCCTTCCCGCAAAATGGAATTCCTATCTTCACCTCCCTTCAAAGCATTAAGCACCCAATGATTCCAGTCTCAAACCAACATCAATTCTTTGCAATAACAGAATTCCAGCCTCTAGATCTCATGGAGGAGAGATCCATATATAGATGTTTTGGAGAGAGGATGAGTCAGCTTGAGATCTGACTAGTGTCCTCTCCCTCTGTCAGTTCTTGATTCCACTTGGAGGTTCTTGCTTCCACTTGGAGATTTGGAACCTCTTACTCATCACCAGTCGAATTCCCTGAGGCAAGTGTCATTTTGGAAGCTTCCTGGGTTTTGACACCTTGAGAAATGAGCTTGCCACATGTCCACTCTCGCTCAGCGCAGGTAGCCAGTGTTGGCTTTGACATTCAGCGCAGGTAGCCAGTGTTACCATTGACATTCAGCGCAGACAGCTAGTGGAGCCATTGACATGATCCTGAATTGACTTGCTTTTGAGCAGTTTCTGGTGGAGAACTTCTGTGAATTGCTGTGGTTTGTTAGCCTTGTTCCTCTAGGGGTAGGAACAACATGTTTAGGGACTTTGGATCCCTTAGATTATGGACATTTCATGCTCAATGTTGTAAGGCACAAAAATGTCTATAACAGTTGCCCCCTAAAGTATGAGGCCGTTTATCGGGTGAAATGCTTTATCCAGGAGGGTCCGAAGTTCATCCAATGCTGGGAGGAGACCTGTAATAAGATACAATACAATACATTATTTTTCATACTGCTTTCATGATCTAGCTGAGGCGGGCATTCCCATGCTCAGCTTTATAAATTCATTTTTCGTACATAGAACAGACAATCGTCTGATGGTAGACTGATAATTTTGGTGAAATTATCATCCTTTGAGTAGGATGATCATCTGCTGCAAGGATGTACATGTCAAATGTCTTTATCTTTCCTGAATATATATCGCAGCCCGGATGGATGAAACTAGATCCGGGGTCTTCAAACTCGTTCGATCTTCACTCTAAGTACAAGTCGATCCATGTGAGAATTGTTTTGAAGTCGAACATGGAAGGACATCGCTTGATTACTGGTCAATGAGGTAAACCGTTAACAAGCGCGAGAGGAATCACCGATAATGATAATGACCCTCAAGGTACTGCAGTACAATTCACGTGGTGTGAATAAAGGACTTGGCGTTGAACACCATGCAAAATCTTCTGGTCGAAGGTCATTGATGTATACCTGTCGCCGGAAGTGAGAAACTTGCCATTGAGGCATGCAAGCTTCAAAGTACTGAAGGGGTTGTTCCTAGATCAACTTCTTGGATAATGAGCTGATGTTGACAAGAAGCGATCCGTCAAAGGAAGGCCTTAATGTATCCCACATCAATGACACGGAACGGAGCTAATGATTTTGATGGAGGTGAAAACGATCTGTGACATATGATTCAGGGTGGCGGTAATGAACGAATGAAGGATAATGTATGACAGTGGATGGGACACGGTTGACTCTTTCTGAGCGACTTCTCTTGAACATATGGCGACACTGATGCGATGGATTGGTAGCATTACCCCAATTATGGATGGTATGACGAGACCATGGTGATGTGACCGGTGAATGAAACAACCCAACCCGATTGTGGTACGGAGGAAAAGTGTCATGTTCAAGAGCGACTTGCTACCATCAAAGTTTTCTTTAGTTTCTCCCAATTTTTCCCCAGTCATTGCTGACCAGTACCTCTTTATTTTTGTCAAGCTTGAGGAGGATAACATATGCTTGTTCTATAACCTACCCTTCGGGCAAGCCCATCGCTATGTTTTAACGAGCCTAGCGATAGTGAAACTCGTTCTCGTCTAAAGACAAGTTTGTCGCTATTTAGTGATTTTAACGAGTCTAACGACAAAGATAACTTGGTCCTTTTCATTTTTAGAGAGTCTGAAAAGGTACATAAAGTTAACTCCAAAAGTCCTTTTTCGTCATCTAATCCCTTAAGTCCGAAAAAGTATAAAACAATATAGAAGGGATGAGTTTTCGATAGTTTTAACGAGCCGAACAAAACAAGCGGTCAATCTTTTTGTGCAATAATCCCTCAGGTCCAAAAAGATTAAAATCTAGAGGAGGGATAGCACTTCCTGTCCCTTTAACGAGCTGGAAGGCCAAGGACTTGACAATCTTTTCATATTTTATGAGTTAGTTGAAAAGAGCTTAAAGAAGACTCGTCTTTTGAGGAACGAGTGATAAACAGGGTTAGCAGCTGATTCCAGGTACCGGTTGGAATTTTCCAATCACGGCAGTGTCACAAGGATGGCTAGGTGAAATCACTCTTCACAGATGTTCCTCAAAATGGGTAAACAATCATATGGAGGTGAATGATCGGCCAAATGAAAAGTGGAGGTGACGGTGCAAACACGACCAAGGCTTTAATGGCTGATAAAGTTACATTCACAGTGGTTATTTACCGGGTGGTGCTTATGTTTATTTTTTAACGAGCATGAAGTCCGCGTTAAAACTGCTCGGATCTTGCGTTTATTTTTTAACGAGCATGAACTTTATGCTAAAACTGCTCGATGCTTATGTTTATTTTTTAACGAGCATGAAGTCCGCGTTAAAACTGCTCGATTATACCAGTCATATGATAAGAGTGTCTCATTGAGATTCTATTTTTTATGGAGCTTCATCTCACAAAGCTTTGCCCCGCACCTTTCTTTATGCAAGTTAGGAAACGGCTAACCCAAAAAACAGATAAATAACCGCTCTTTGCTTGCACTCCAAAAGGTTTTCATGCCCCCAGGTATAAAATAGAGTTTCAAGGTTACCTCTACTTCTTTTCTGTCAAAACATTTGTTTTAATGAGAGAGGCTTACCTCTTTCAGGTTACCCAAAGATTGTCTCGTTCGCGGCTACGAAAAAAACACTTCTTAGGCAATGTCTACCGAAATAAACAAAGGTGAGTGACGATGCCCGCCAACTCACATAACTTTGACAAAAGAATATTATTCTAGAACAACCCCTCTTCCAATCACGGACGGGGTACAGACTAGTCATATTCTCCCGCGGAAACCTACTCTATAACCAAAGTTTTCCTGCTGAAGCAGACCAGGACGCATGCCCCCTGGGTTCCAGTCATATCCTCCCGGATTACTCGCGCTCATCAGGAGGACGGACCGTGGGTTGAGACACTTCTTGCGTGAATAGAACATTTAGGGATGGTTCATGACTATTTGCGATGCGTGATCCGGGAAATGAAAGTTGGTCTACGAGCTTGACCACTCTTCCTTCATGCGGAAAACACATTACTCTAAAGAGTGAGGAGACGATAGCTCCCATGCAATATATATAGTCTCGTCCAAGGAGTAGGTTATAATCCAAGGGTCCTTGAACGACCATCACGTTCATTTGAACGGTCTTCCCTTTCAATGTGATTGGCACATTGGGGAGGATCCCTAAAGGTCGACTGGTTCCTTTATCAAAGCCTGATAGATTTCTCATTTCAGGCAAAAGCGCTGGCGAACCAAGCGCTTTCCAAGAAATAGAGGAAAGGATACTCACAGATGCCCCTTCATCAATGATAGTGCCAGCCATTACCATTCTTTATATTTGAACGATAATTCTGAATGGTATACTGGCTGGCAACTGGGGTCTGCCTAGTTGGTTCCAGTCGAACGAGACAACTAGGTTGCTTGGTGGTGGGACCGAATAGACGGCCGAATATCGCTCTGATGAACTTCCTTCCTGCGACAAAGGAATGGGGGCATTGCCCCCTTGTTCATCGGAGTCAGTGTTGATGAAGAGAATCTGGACGGTGTCGTCTTTATTCTCCTTTGTGATGGTATCATTCGAAGATAGAGCCTCTGAAGGTAAAACCGGGTCAACTGCCGCCTCAACCTTTTGACTTTCGTCAGGTATGGATTCAGACAGTTCATCTCCAATGATAGGTGCTTCGGCTGACCACCGGAGCGGGCCAGCCGGGTTCTCAACTAGTGAAGGACTTGGCAGGAGTTTTTGATATCCAGGAGGAAGTTGCGCTCGTAAAATCAGGCGATCTTCCAAAACTCTTTTTTCCTCGTCTAAGAAGGGACAATGGCGGATGGCATGATCGCCTTCACACAGTCTGCAGGGAAATCTAGCTTTCCCTCTCTGTCCTGGGGATTCACTTCCACTAGTTGACGGTGAGCAGTCAACATGACTATCAGAGGTTGATGCTACCGAATTGTGCAAACGGGGAGACCAGTCCCTTAGTATCCGAGGGATGCAGGGACAATCTCTATGGAATTGGTCTACCTTGCATATGACACATGGCGATTTAGGCCTAGTGAGTGTTGTGTGTGGATTTTTGTCAGACAACATTTGTTTGCCCCCAGTCGCCTTTTTCTCCTTCTTCTTCTTTTCTTTCTTCTTCCTCTCCTTCTTCTCCTTAGGAACTCGGTTTTTTGTTCTACCAGTTCCGTCAAGCGAAGAGGAAGGAGGAGAGGAAGAATTATATGAAGTCGAAGGCTGGTGGGCAACTCTGGTCTGGTCTAACTGTTGACTCGACTGTTCAGGAATGGTGGTGTTCTGAACGACATTGGCTGTAAATAGCCAGACTGGTAGGCCAATTTTCAGTCCTGGAAGCGACAATGTGGCCATGTGGGGCGCACCAACATCTCCCCAAGAGGAGAAGGGACTAGGATTTCCACCAAGGGGAATTCCTTGGTTGGTGTGCCCCATCTTTTCAACCTAAAGATCAACGCGGGAATAAAGGGTGATTGTTCCGTTTAAAATAAATTGTTAACGACGCTTTATACACAACTTGCTTTTTCACTTTTGAAGAGTCGAGAAAAAGCTAAAGATGACTCTAGTCTCCTTCGATGTTTTAACGAGCCCGAAGTGACAAATGCTCGGATGGACTTTTTCTGTTATAGAGTCTGAAAAAGGCCAAAAGAAACTGCTCTGGAGTTCTAGGCAGAGGGTGTGCCAACCTTTTCGCAAAACCGCAGAATACTTTTTAAGGTACGGGCGGTCGATCTTCCTGAATGCTGTGTTCAGTGCATTGCGATCAGTAGGGCGGCCGACACGGCTTCCTAAGGATAAAGGTTATATTCCTATAGGGGTCTCCCAATATATACGCGACAGTACGTGGGAGCACAATCCGTACTGGCTCTATCGTCCCTCAGGAGGAATCACCCACCTACCACGAGATCGACAGTCACCTGGATTAACGACGCCGGAACACGTCTCTAGCCTAGACCTCTATGTTGTGCGTTATGTTGCAAAGCGTTGTTAGGTTCATTCAATTTATTTTTAAGTTGATCTATTTAGAAGTTTGCCTTTCTGGATCACCACGAGATGTATGGGACAATTCCTAAATGCAGTCTAAGATGATAAGCAAGCTTTATCTTTTCAACTTTGAAAATCCTAGCTACTAAGGGAAAAGAAAGACACCATCTTTTCTCAAAGAGCAATCAACACAATCTAATGCACTTTTCCTAAATCAAGCATGCAAACTATCAAAATGCAAATGCACAATGCAGGTGTTTGTTTTCCGCTTTCTTAGTATTGATGCCTACAAAGAAAGCTTTTTGCACAACTTTGAATTTGATTTTAAATGACAAGTACAAACAAGTTTACTTTTTCGAAATCAACAAGGGTAGAAGAGATTACAACACTTTGCGACTTTCGAAATGAACACTTGTTTCAACACTTAAAAGAGACAAACTCAAACCAATAAGCAAAAGCAAATGTATAATCAGCTATAAACAGCCAATGAACTCTCTCCTAAGATCACAGTCAACATATCTGAATCAAGGGCTACAGGACGATTATTTCACTCATGCAAAGGAAAATTGTAAATGACGCCACAAACACATAAAAACACTCACAGGCTTTTTGTACAAAAGGAGGCGGAATTTAAGCAGAGAAAAGGAGTTATCAGACTGGTACCTATGCTGGTTACAGGCTGCAAAAATCAGAGATCAAAACAGGGCAACAGAGAGCAGAGAACCCCAGCTGCACAAGGCAAAACTGGTTCAGTGCAACATCAACACTGTGGTTTTGACATTCAACGCAGGTAGCCTTCATGGGACCTGCATTGAAATGCAGAATGCCTTCACAGTGGTCGCGCTGAAGGAGAAACTCTCGTTTCTCACTGGGTTCTGGGTCACAGATTGCTAATTAATCAACGGTTTCAGGCCAAATAAAAGAAACAAGAAAGGTACAATCAAAGGGATGCTTTGAGGGGGTACTAAGATCTATCTCAAAGGATCATCAAATCATTTGTGAGTCCATTGTTCAGATCATAGACAAATCCAGTGATTGGATCAAGGCAGCAACTGTCTACTTTGCAACTAAGAATAGCAGAAGCAGTTCGATTGTTGCTGTTGAGTCTATGAAACAAACAATGATAGAGACACAAATAAAATGACTAAAACAAATCTCCCCAGCGGAGTCGCCAATTTGTTGTGGGGAAAAATGCCTATGTAGGATGATCCTATCCACCTAATGTGTGACAGTGCCTTAGCAACAAACAGAGACAGCTATTCTAGTATTCTTCCTTTATGAATTAAGAATGAAGAGAGATGGATGGACTAACCGGTGTCTTCCATTTGTCCCTCGATCCAGCTTCTCTTCTCTTTGGGAGTTCACAGCTACTTGCCTTCTTGCTCGCCCAGCTTCAACAGGTCTCTGCAAGATCACAAGAGAAGAACACTACACAAAGACATAGATTCATAAACATAACTAGTTCAGGATTAGAAGTAAACTAAACATACTAATGCAATCATACATCAAAGATACATCAGTATATAGGAGAAACCAAGATAGCTTTATTGATGAATAACAAGGTTCAGGAAGAGATACAACCCAGAGGGCTCCAATCCAGCATCTCCTTCCCAGCAAAATGGAATTCCTATCTTCACCTCCCTTCAAAGCATTAAGCACCCAATGATTCCAGTCTCAAACCAACAGCAATTCTTTGCAATAACAAAATTCCAGCCTCTAGATCTCATGGAGGAGAGATCCATATATAGATGTTTTGGAGAGAGGATCTGTCAGCTTGAGATCTGACTAGTGTCCTCTCCCTCTGTCAGTTCTTGATTCCACTTGGAGGTTCTTGCTTCCACTTGGAGATTTGGAACCTCTTACTCATCACCAGTCGAATTCCCTGAGGCAAGTGTCATTTTGTAAGCTTCTTGGGTTTTGACACCTTGAGAAATGAGCTTGCCACATGTCCACTCTCGCTCAGCGCAGGTAGCCAGTGTTGGCTTTGACATTCAGCGCAGGTAGCCAGTGTTACCATTGACATTCAGCGCAGACAGCTAGTGGGGCCATTGACATGATCCTGAATTGACTTGTTTTTGAGCAGTTTCTGGTGGAGAACTTCTATGAATTGCTCTGGTTTGTTAGCCTTGTTCCTCTAGGGGTAGGAACAACATGTTTAGGGACTTTGGATCCCTTAGATTATGGACATTTCATGCTCAATGCTGTAAGGCACAAAAATGTCTATAACACTTAGCCTAAAACCCCACTCTCTGTATTATAATACATAGGATTTATACAAAGCCTTAGCTCTCACACAGCTAGCCAACTCTCAGTACAATCCTCACAGATGAAGGTGGAAATACATCTGGATTACACAAAGCCTTAGCTCTCATAGCTAGCCAGCTCTCAGTGCAATCCTCCTGGATGCTCATAGGGAATCAAGACTTCTCCTAAGCCTTCTCCTCTGCCCTCCAAGCCTCCTATTTCCTTGCACATTTTTTCCTGGGTGATCTTCCTGTTACCAAGTGTAACACTGATCTCTCACACTGATATCACACCCTATAAAACTGCACAATCCTCAAGGAACCTTGATCCTTCTGCTTGGATGATTTTCCTTTATAGGAAAAATCCATCCAACTGATAGTACGATATCCCTCCTTTGATCTCAATTGGGTCTTTCTTTGAACTGACATGCATGAGTTATTTATGAGAGAATATTCAGTTATCTGAAGTGCAACAGTTACATGCATGCAAGAATTAACTAACTGAACTCACATTAATTTAAACAAACTGTTTAAATCAAATATAACTAGACTTGACTCAGTTAACTGAGCCAACTAATTACAACTCAAATTAGAACTCATCCTTATCTCTTTAACTGATGGATAAAATCCTCAATTAATAGATAAACTATTGCATGTCCTCACATAGACTTCAAGTTTGTTTTTCCTTAACTAATTAACTCAAACTGAATTAATTAATTAATTTAAAAACTGTTGTTAACATCAAATTCAAATTTTACTTCCTATTTCTTGTCTAGGGATTGAATAAAAATAGGAATCCATCTGAACTGCTAAAAATAGAACTTCTATTTTAAGCACTTCCATTATTCATTCCCTGTTGCTCAATCCAGCACTGGTACCCAAAATATTATTTTTAACAGTGTTATTTTTAGCACTTCTATTTTTAGCATTTCTTGTTGCCATTTTTAACATATACTTCCTATTATTTTCCTTCAATCATGCATGAAACTTGAGGTTTTGAAGAGGAATTAAGTGATTGCTACAAGAAAGAGACTCCTCCTGTAGCAGCTTGTACAGTTACAATAGAAACCATGATATTTTTTTTACATCCCCAAAGTAGAAGATCCAACCACCCTGAGGCATCATGAAGCCATTTCTGAAGCTAAGAAAGTACACACCATCCTTAGAGAGCACATATCAGGTCATGCATCCACTCCAACAACTGCAGGTTGAACATTGGAAAGAAACCTACACACACAAAAAATTATCAGTCAAAGAATCACCATGCTATGAAAACTTGTATAGAACAAAAAAAATGCTATCAACACCTTCAACCCATCATGATATGAATCCCAATAGCAGCATGCAATCATCTCCAACAAGTCGACATCACAGGTAAGCTCAAGTACGACACCCCTCACCTATTCACTAAGAGAATATTAGTAAAAAATGTGTTTAATGCTTGAGAAATAGTTTTATGGGTTGGAGGTTGCTACTGAACTTGGCAACACTTAATCATTAAACTAAATTTCATTCATTTACACATGAAATGTGGAAAATTCAACTTAAGAGGAGCGGTGATTACGAGGAGTGGAGTGGTGATGACGAGGAGCTGATCAAAAAATGATCCTCAATGACTTTTTAATGCTCAAAAATTAAAATGAATGAATGCTTTTGGAAATATCCATGGCGTAGATTTCTTAATTTGGAATCTAACGCAATTTGAATGGAATAAAATGGACTCTGGACGACGAAGATATTGTAAAAAGGAAATTGCCTAATGTCCTTAGAAAAGGAGGCAATTTTCGTATAGCTTTCAACTAGCACACCAAAGAGGGAGGACTTGTGAAGGGAGCGATCTAATATTCTTTTTTTGCAAGAAAATTCCAGTGCTCTGCTAAAGTTAGTAGCGCTCTGCTACTTTTGGTGGAAGCTCAGGGTAGCTTAGATCACTGATTGAAGGAATCAAGTCCAAGATCTGTTTGCAGCATGAGGAAAACCATAACAGGGATAAAGATGGTATTCTAAGCCCTTTGGTTTAGTCAATAACCATTGGATTTGAGTGTGGAACTTGTAAAATAATTTAAGCCATAATCCCAAAGAGCCAAGTCAAATTGGCAAGAGCTCACAGAGACGTAGCACACGAGAGTTGTGTGAACTCCTAATTAAGTTTGTTGTCTTATATGGTTGTTTATTTGCTGCATCATGTACTATTATGTGTGTTTAATATCAGCAAAAACAAATGGACTTAAAGCACTTAAACAATTAAAAGAAATTACACATAGACCTATCTCAAGTATTTAATTTCGCAATTATCAACACAAGCTAGATCATATATTTGTTAAGCTTTGGAGTGGGAGGTTCTTGTAAGCATAACAAGTTGTTAAACCCCCATTTTAGATCAGGAACAGAGTGATGATTACAAAGAGTGGGGACAACGGTTCAAAAAGGAAACTCATGCAGATGCCAAGTCACCACAACGTTGCAAGTCTTTACCACAAAAGGAATAAAATGCAAATGGTTAGAATCCATTCACATTATCACTCATTTCTAGGAAACAATTGGAGAAGTACAAGCTAGATGCTATTAGAGAATTCCTAGGGTGGCACTAGGTTGCTACAGATTATGTTTACAGGTGCTCCAGGAGGAGCTATTGGTGGTGCTACAGGAGGGATTGGACTACTACAGTAGGGTATGAACTGCTACAGGAGCAGAGAAAGGAAGCTACGAGAGAGAATTGAAGGGAGAAAGAGAGACAAAATTATCAAAAGTTGTCCTTGAACCCTCATGCACATGAAAGAGTTATCGTGAAAGAAGTAAGTGGCCTTCTCCCTCCTTTATTTCCATACATATGCATAGAGAATTCTGCTCGAATTAAGTACCCTGTAGCAAAAAAATTGTACAATAGTTCTCTTTGAAGTTTTTTATATGTGAAGGAAAGATAGGGACAAAGAAAAGTTGTTTTTTGATAATTAGCATCCTTCTCCCCCTCTAAAAGCAAAAAAATGACATTGTCTATGCACTTGAGACTTCTCTGAGGCCAAGTTTGAAAATACACCCAAGTGACCCCGAGAAAGAGTAGTAGGAGCAATGGGGGGAGGTTTTATCAAGAGGGAACCCACAAACACAAAAATAATCCATCAACATCCCCCTTTTTCTGGAAATTTTCCTGGTATATCAGTGGACAGGGTTCTTTAAGCAATTAAGAGGGTATGATGATGATATAACTCAAGAGTTTTTCATGGCACTAAATTCTCAAGGAGAAGATAGTTCCACTACTCTTGTTAGAGGAATTTCCATGCATTTAAATGTTGAAATCATGAGCGGAGTGACTACCTTACCCTTAGAAGTTTGATGGAGTAAGGAGGATAAAGCAGTGAGTGTTGCAGCTGAGAAGAAATTCTTCATTCATGGAGAAAATCCTGTAGAAGATAAAAATGGAGTGAGAAGAGAGAGCCTATCTTATTAGGATCTTGGGGGGAGGCCGCCAAGATCTAAAAGATTGAAACGGATCTTGGGGGGCAGGCCCCCAATATCTAAAAAATCGAAATGCCAGAAGAAAAGAGGAGAACACACAACAACAAAACCACAAAGAAACTTTTTTATTTATTAAAACATATAATAATTGTAAAGGCTACATTGTGGTGGACCATCCGTCCTTTTACAAAATGTGACTTGTTACTTATAGCCTTTTTTGGTTACAATACGATAGGTAAATTCCATGGGTGAATGAATACCATGGGTTGATGACACTTACAACACCATGGGTGAATGCCACTTACAATACCATGGGTAAATTTCATGGGTGGATAAATACCATGGGTGGATGAATACCATGGGTGGATTCCACTTACAATACCACAGGTAAATTCCATGGGTGGATGCCATTTTCCATTTGGATCATTCCACGCACCTTAAGAAGAAATGGTCTCCATTGCATGAATTTCCCTCCTGAGAAACCTTTGTTGAATATGAAGAGCCACTAAAGAAAAGGTTTTTGTGTACTCATTAACCCATAATCGTGATGAATGAAGATCCAATGATAGAGATACCTTATAATGCTTATGATCAACTGTGATACTGACAGTGTGCGACCTAGTAAATGGACTTCAATAAAATGTGGGTCTGTGGATGACCCACAACCATAACAAACAAAGATTCGAGCATAGAGATACCCTGTAATGCTATTGACCAATTGTGATACTAACAATGTGTGGCCTAGCTAATGGACTTCGATGACAAGGATTTTTTGCGGACCCATAACCGTGATGATGATTGTTGATAAAGTAGAATATGCCTACATAGCATGGGGTGGGTGGGTATGTCTCCAAAGAACCCAAGCTGGATGATGCTATGCTGAAACTGATGAATGTGATCCACCTTCCGACATCTTCATATTAAATAACCGTTTCATAAGAAATACCTTGTTTGAGGCCAAGGGTTTTTCATATAGTTTCGCCAACGCCTTAAAAAAACCCTCTGTCGTTATTTCCTTTGAAATGTTGAAGAATACCGACGCTGCGAGGCACAACTGTACTGTTCCGAGTGCCTTTCTATTGAGAAGGTACCATTCTTCATCTATCATACCTGTCCGCATCTTTATTTTTTCACCCAATGGTAGGTACAGATCTTTCTGATACAGATAATCTTCCATCTGCATCTTCCACAACGAGAAGTTTTGGCCGTTAAATTTCTCGACCCTAAACTTACCATATTTCGAAATTGCTCCAACTCAAATGAGGAACCCTTCTTTCCTGCGAGTTTATCAGCCAAATAGACCTTCGGCTCTGATACCAATTGTTACAAAATTATATATTACAGAGCAATGGAACACATAGAATATTGCATAAATATAAACATAGAAAAAGCATAAAACCAGAGAGACACATATATACTTGGTTCACCAAGTTTCAGCTACGTCCACCCCGAACAGTCAGTCCTTCCTTTCTATTATCCAACAAAATGAAGAGACACAAACTAAAGCAAATACACTGTAATATCCTCTGTTTTCTCTCACAGTCTCACCTCTCTATTTCTCGCTCGGATAATACACATCTATTACACAGCCTCAACAAAATACCCTAATACAAAGAGAGGGGTTGCCTTCTAGGGCAAAAAATCCTAAACTAAACATAAGTTCTACAGTCAGATCATCTGCCCAATGAACGACCCAGATTGAATAGAAATTACTATACTTTTACAAGGCAATTTTACATCTATTTTTAGCTTCGGGGGCACTACCCTCGAAACCCCCACTGGGGGACTGCTAGCCCCAGGACCCCCACCCAGGGGGGGATCGGCCCCCCCGAACCCCCGCGGGGGGAACAAGTCACCCCTGCACCCCCCCGCGTGGAGGGGTGTACAAACTTCGTGGGGTTTACATCTAGCTAAAACAAAGACCTCTAAATAATCATGCTCCACACCCAACAATCTCCCACTTGGAGAATGATTGTAGCAACTCCACTACTGCTTCATTTGCTGGGCAATGAATCCTCTTTGGACCTGGTTGTTTCTCATCTTCATCGTCATCCTTGAAGATCAATTGAAACTGATCATATTCTCAGTTCTCAGTTTCTCCCTAGTTACAACTTTTGTTAGCATATCTGCAGGATTCTGGCTAGTGTGTATCTTTTCCAGCATCAACTCTCCATCTTCCGACACTGATCATATGAAATGGTACTTGAGGTGTATGTGTTTAGTCCTGGAATGAAATGTTGAGTTCTTTGCAAGATAAATGGCACTTTGGCTATCACTGTATAACGTGCCCATATCATGCTTCTTACCCAATTCACCCATAAACCTTTGTAACCAAATCATTTCTTTACTAGCATCTCTAGGAGCAACATACTCTGCTTTTGTTGTTGAAAGTGCAACAACACTTTGGATTTTTGAAACCAAACTGACAGTTGTTCCACCTATAGTAAATACATATCCTGTACTGCTCCTCCTATTATCTCTGTCACCTACCATATCTGCATAAACATATCCCTATAAAGAAATGTTTGAACCACCAAAGCATAATGCTTGATTTGAGGTACCTTTCAAAAATCTGAGAATCCATTTCACTACCATCAAATGTTCCTTTCTTGGATTGTTCATGTACCTGCTTACAACTCCCACTGCATGTGCAATATCAGGCCTTGTGCAGACCATTGCATACAACTGTTGATGCATATGTAACTTTAGACATATAATCCATGTCTTCTTGGGTCTTTGAGCACATTTCATTACTAAGTTTGAAATGGCTAGCAAAAGGTGTACTAAGTGGATTTGCATTGTGCATGTTAAATCTTTTCAACACCTTTTGTATGTACTCATTCTGAGACAATGTTAATTTGCGATTTTTCTTGTCTCTAGCTATTCTCATACCAAGGATTTGTTTTGCAGCTCCCAAATCCTTCATTGCAAATGAATTTGCCAATTTTCTTTTGAGCACATTTATTTCTTGCATGTTAGACCCTGCAACAAGCATGTCATCTACATACAATAGTAATATAATATAGCTGCCATCATTTTTCCTTTTCAGATGAACACAATGATCAGAGTGACATCTAGTATAACCTTGTTCAGACATAAACTTGTGAAATTTTAGATACCACTTCCTTGGAACCTGTTTTAAGCCATACAAGCTCTTCTTCAACCTGCACACTAGTTTCTCCTTTCCTTTCACCTCACATCCTTGTGGCTGATGCATATATATCTTTTCCTCCAAATCCCCATAGAGAAACGTTGTCTTTACATCTAACTGCTCAAGATGCAAATCTTCAACTACTACTATACTTAAAATAGTTCTGATTGAAGTCATTTTAACAATAGGAGAAAATATTTCATCAAAATCAATACCTTTCTTCTGTGCAAACTCCTTCACCACAAGTCTAGCTTTGTACCTCTGTTTTCCTCCATCTTCTTCCTTTAGCCTGTAAACCCATTTATTTTGCAATGTAGTTTTACCTGCAGGCAACCTGACTAAGTCCCAAGTATGGTTATGCATTAAGGAGTCCATCTCTTCTTCCATGGCTAGCTCCCACTTCTTCCTACTTTCAACTTGCATTGCTTCTTCATAACATTCGGGTTCACCAGAATCAGTCAACAATAAATAATATAATGAAGGAGAGTATCGTTCATGGGGTATACTTATCTTGTTAGATCTTCTAACAGCACTTTCAGGTGTTTGGGGTGCCTGTTGCTGTTGTAGTGGTTGTTGTTGTTGTGGTTGTTGATTATTATTATTTTCAGGCACCTTTACTTTTTTAGTGATCTCATCAAGAACTGTGTATTCTTTTTTTTATTTTTCCTGTTTCTTTTCTTGCAACTGATTCTTATACAAGACCTTTTCATTGAATATTACATCTCTGCTCCTAATGATTTTGTGATTTTCATAATCATATAAGTGATAACCAAAATCATTAACACCATATCCAATAAAGGTACATTTCTTTGATTTTGCCTCAAGCTTTGTTCTATTTTCTTTAGTAATATGGAGAAAGGCCTCACAACCAAAAGGCTTTAAAAAAGAGTAGTTTACCTTTTTACCTATCCATGCTTCCTCTGGAACACCACCATCCAAGGAACTTGAAGGCCTTCTATTTATTAGATAAACAATAGTATCTACAACATTTGCCCAAAATTATAAAGGCAATCGTGCATGCAATATCATGCACCTTGCACTCTCCATGATTGTTCTATTCATCCTTTTTGACACACCATTGTCTTGTAGTGTTCTTGGAACTGTCTTCTCTCTGCGAATTCCATGGTTTGAACAGTACCTATCAAACTCTTTGCTGCAATATTCAGCTCCATTGTCTGATCTGAGACACTTCAATTTCTTTCCTCTCTCAATCTCAACCAAATCTTTCCATTTCTTGAAAGTATCAAATACATTAGATTTATTCTTAATACAATAAATCCAAGTTTTTCTAGTTGCATCATCAATAAAGGTAACATAATAGTGAGAACCACTCAGAGATGATACCTGAGCAGGTACCCATACAGCTGTATACACAAGCTCTATTTTTTCGCTCTTCTTTTCTTTCCCAACTCTGAGAAATCTGACTCTCTTATGTTTTCCATAAATGCAATTCTCACAGAATTCCAAATCAACATTCTTCAAACCTGGCAACAAATTCCTTGAGTGAAGAATCTTCATCCCCTTCTCACTCATGTGTCCGAGACTATGATGTCATAATGTTGCATCTGCTCCTTTGGAAGCTAAAGCATTAACAGAGTTAGAAATACCATTGCATAAATATAATGTACCAACCTTTTTTCATTTTGCTATTACTAGGGTTCCTTTGGTTTCCTTCCAAGCTTTATTTGTGAAAGTTGTCATGCAACCTTCACCGCCTAACTGCCTTGTTGAAATCAGATTTTTCTTTAGATTTGGAACATGCCTTACCTCCTTTAGTAGCCATTGGTTTCCATTGTGCTGTTTTACAAGAACCTTACCCATTCCAACAATTTTACAGGGTTTATCATCACCCAAACGGACTTGTCCAAAATCTCCTTGAACATAGTCATGAAAATATTTCTTATCAGGTGTGGCATGGAATGAGGCCCCTGAATCTACCACCCAGGAATCAATAATATTTTCGAAAGAAAGAATAAAAGCATCTTGTAACACCTCACCTGTCACATTTGCTTCATGATTGTTTTCTTGCTGTGCGTCTCCTTCTTTTCCCTTCCGACATCTACAATCTTTCTTTAGGTGTCCTTTCTTTCTGCATTGCCAGCACACTATCCCTGATCTGGACTTGGATCTGCCTTTCCTTGATTTACTAGCGATATCCTGAGCTCTTTCCCCTTTCCATTTTTCTTCCCCTAGGCTCTGCACTTAAAGCATTACCTGATGTCTCATCGAAGCTTTTTCGTCACATTTCCTCGCTAAGGATAGCACTGACAACATCATAAAAATTTAAAGTACTAGATCCAGAAACAGAGTTACTAATGGCCATTATTAAACCATTCCAACTTTCTGGCAATGAGCACAAGAATAACAGAGCTCTAACTTCATCATCAAAGTTTACCCCTACAGAACTTAACTGATTTGTAATAGTATTAAAATCATTTAAATGGTCTACAATAGATCCACCTCCTGACATCTTCATATTAAATAACCGTCTCATAAGAAATACCTTGTTTGAGGACGAGGGTTTTTCATATAGTTTTGCCAACGCCTTAATCGTACCCTATGTCGTTGTTTCCTTCGAAATGTTGAAGGCGACCGATGCTGCGAGGCACAACCGTACTGTTCTGAGTGCCTTTATATCGATAAGGTTCCATTCCTCATCTGTCATAACCGTCGGCATCTTTGTTTTTCCGCCCAATGGTAGGTACAGATCTTTCTGATATAGATAATCTTCCATCTGCATCTTCCACAGCGAAAAGTTTTGGTCGTTAAATTTCTCAACCCTAAACTTACCATTTTCCGCCATTGCTCCCACTCCAACGAGGAACCCTTCTTTCCTGCAAGTTTATCAGCCAAATAGACCTTCAACTGTGATACCAGTTAGAAAATTATATATTATCGAGCAATGGAACACATAGAATATTGCAAAAATATAAACACAAAAAATGCATAAAATCAGAGAGACACAGATATACGTGGTTCACCTAGTTTGGGCTTTGTCCACCCCGAACAACCAGTCCTTCCTTTCTATTATCCAGCAAAATGAAGAGACACAAACTACAGCAAATCCGTTGTAATATCCTATGTTTTCTTTCACAATCTCACCACTCTATTTCTCGCTCGGAGTATACACATCTATTACACAGCCTCAATACAATCCCCTCATACAAAGAGAGGGATTGCCTTCTAGGGAAAAAAACCCTAAACTAAACATAAGTTCTACCGTCAGATCATCTGCCTAATGAACGACCAAGATTGACTAGAAATTACTATACTTTTACAAGACAATTTTACATCTGTTTTTAGCTTCGGGGGCGCTGCCCCCGAAACCCCCATCAGGGGACTGCTGGCCCCGGGACCCCCCATGCGGGGGGGGATTGGCCCCCCCGAACACCCGCGGGGAGGGACAAGTCCCCCCCGCGTGGAGGGGTGTACAAACTTCCTAGGGTATACATCTGGCTAAAACAAAGACCTCTAAATATTGATGCTCCACACCCAACAATATCCCACTTGAAGAATGATTATAGCAACTCCATTGTTGCTTCATTTTCTAGACAATGACTCCTCTTTGGACTTGGTTGTTTCTCATCTTCATCGTCATTCTTGAAGATTAATTGAGACTGAGCATATTATCAGTTTCTCCCTGGTTACAACTTTTGTTAGCATATCTGCAGGATTCTGGCTAGTGTGTATCTTTTCCATCTTCAACTCTCCATCTTCCAACACTGATCGTATGAAATGGTACTTGAGTTGTATGTGTTTAGTCCTAGAATGAAATGCTGAGTTCTTTGCAAGATGAATGGCACTTTGGCTATCACTGTATAATGTGTCCATATCATGCTTCTTACCCAATTCACACACAAACCTTTGTAACCAAATCATTTCTTTACTAGCCTTTGTAGCAACAACATACTCTGCTTCTGTTGTTGAAAGTGAAACAACACTTTGGGTTTTAACAACCCGACTGACAACTGTTCCACCTACAGTATATACATATCTTGTAGTGCTCCTCCTGTTATCTCTATCACCTACCATATCTGCATCAACATATCCCTGTAGAGAAATGTTTGAACCACCAAAGCATAATACTTGATTTGTGGTACCTTCCAAATAACTGAGAATCCATTTCACTGCCATCCAATGTTCCTTTCCTAGATTGTTCATGTAACTACTTACAACTCCCATTGCATGTGCAATATAAGGCCTTGTGGAGACCATTGCATACATTAAGCTTCCAACTACTGATGCATATGGAACTTTAGACATATAATCCATGTTTTTTTAGGTCTTTGGGTACATTTCCTTCCTAAGTTTGAAATGGCTAGCAAAAGGTGTACTCACTGGTTTTGCATTGTGCATATTAAATCTTTTCAACACCTTTTGTATATACTCATTCCGAGACAATGTTAATTTGCGATTTTTCCTGTCTCTAATTATTCTCGTACCAAGGATTTTTTTTGCAGCTCCCAAATCCTTCATTGCAAATGAATTTGCAAATTTTCTTTTGAGCACATTCATTTCCTGCATGTTAGACCATGCAACAAGCATGTCATCTACATACAATAGCAATATAATATAACTGCCATCATTTTTCTTTTTGAGATAAACACAATGATCAAAGTGACATCTAGTATAACCTTGTTCAGACATAAACTTGTCAAATTTTAGATGCCACTGCCTTGGAGCCTGTTTTAAGCCATACAAGCTCTTCTTCAACCTGCACACTAGTTTCTCCTTCCCTTTCACCTCATATCCTTGTGGCTGCTGCATTTATATCTCTTCCTCCAAATCCCCATGGGGAAAGGCTATCTTTACATCTAACTGCTTAAGATGCAAATCTTCAACTGCTACTAGACTTAAAATAGTTCTGATTGAAGTCATTTTAACAACAGGAGAAAATATTTCATCAAAATCAATACCTTTCTTCTGTGCAAACCCCTTCACCACAAGTCTAGCTTTGTACCTCTGTTTTCCTCCATCTTCTTCCTTTAGCCTGTAAACCCATTTATTTTGCAATGTAGTTTTACCTGTAGGAAACCTGACTAAGTCCCAAGTCTAGTTATGCATTAAGGAGTCCATCTCTTCTTCCATGGCTAGCTCCCACTTCTTCCTGCTTTCAACCTGCATTGCTTCTTCATAACATTTGCATTCACCAGAATCAGTCAACAATAAAAAATATAATGAAGGAGAGTATCGTTCAGGGGGTATACTTGTCCTGGTAGATCTTCTAACGCCACTTTCAAGTGTTTGGTGTCCCTGTTGCTGTTGTGGTGGTTGTTGTTGTTGTGGTTGTTGATTATTATTATTTTCAGGCACCTTTACTTTTTCAGTGATCTCATCAAGAACTGTGTATTCCTTGTTTTATTTTTCCTATTTCTTTTCTTGCAGCTGATTCTTGTACAACACCTTTTCATTGAATATTACATCTGTTCTCCTAATGATTTTTTGATTTTCATAATCATATAAGTGATAACCAAAATCATTAACACCATATCCAAAAAAGGTACATTTCTTTGATTTTGCCTCAAGCTTTGTTCTATTTTCTTTATTATTATGGACAAAGGCCTCACAGCCAAAAGGCTTTAAAAAGGAGTAGTTTACATTTTTACCTATCCATGCTTCCTCTGGAACACCACCATCCAAGGAACCTGAAGGCCCTCTGTTTATTAGATAAATTACAACAGTATCTACAACATCTACCCAAAATTGTAAAGGCAATCCTGCATGAATTCTCATACACCTTGCACTCTCCATGATTGTTCTGTTCATCCTTTCTGACACACCATTTTCTTGAATTTTTCTTGGAACTGTCTTCTCTCTGCGAATTCTGTGCTCTGAACAATACCTATCAAACTCTTTGCTGCAATATTCACCTCCATTGTCTGATGTGAGACACTTCAATTTCTTTCCTGTCTCAATATCATCCAAAGCTTTCCATTTCTTGAAAGTATCACATACATCAAATTTATTCTTAATACAATAAATCCAATTTTTCTAGTTGCATCATCAATAAAAGTAACATAATAACGAGAGCCACCGAGAGATGATACATGAGCAGGTACCCATACATCTATATGCACAAGCTCTATTTTTTCACTCTTCTTTTATTTCCCAACTCTGAGAAATCTGACTCTCTTTTGTTTTCCAAAAATGCAATTCTCACTGAAGTCCAGCTCCACATTCTTCAAACCCGACAACAAATTCCTTGAGTGAAGAATCTTCATCCCTTTCTGACTCATGTGTCCGAGCCTATGATTCCATAATGCCGCATCTGTAACTTTGGAAGTTAAAGCATTAACAGAGTTAGAAATACCATTGCATAAATACAATGTACCAACCTTTTCACCTTTTGCTATTACCAGGGCTCCTTTGGTGACCTTCCAAGCTTTATTTGTGAAAGTTGTCACACAACCGTCACCGCCTAACTACCTTGTTGAAATCAGATTTTTCTTTATATCTGGAACATGCCTTACCTCCTTTAGTAGCCATTGGTTTCCATTGTGCTATTTTACAAGAACCTTACCCATTCCAAAAATTTTACAGGATTTATCATCACCAAACGGACTTGTGAAAAATCTCCTTGAACATAGTCATGAAAATATTTCTTATCAGGTGTGGCATGGAATGAGGCCCCTGAATCTACCATCGAGGAATCAGTAATATTTTCGAAAGAAAGAATCAAAGAATCTTGTAACACCTCACTTGTCACATTTTCTTCATGATTGTTTTCTTGTTGTGCATCTCCTTCTTTTCCCTTCCGAGATCTACAGTCTTTCTTTAGATGTCCTTTCTTTCCACATTTCCAGCACACTATCCCCAATCTGGACTTGGATCTGCCTTTTCTTGATTTACTACGATATCCTGAGCTCTTTCCTCTTTCCATTTTTCTTCCCCTAGGCTCTGCACTTAAAGCATTACCCGATGTCTCACCGGAGCTTTTTCGACGCATTTCCTCACTAAGGATAGCACCGAAAACATCATCAAACTGTAAATTACTAGATCTAGAAACAGAGTTACTAAACGCAATTACTAAACCATTCCAACTTTCTGGAAATGAGCACAAGAATAACAGAGCTCTAACTTCATCATCAAAGTTTACCCCTACAGAACTTAACTGACTTGTAACAGTATTAAAAGCATTTAAATGGTCTGCAACAGATCCACCTTCCGACATCTTCATATTAAATAACCGTTTCATAATAAATACCTTGTTTGAGGCCGAGGGTTTTTCATATAGTTTCCCCAACACCTTAGTCAAACCCTCTATCATTTTTTCCTTTGAAATTTTGAAGGCGATCGATGATGCGAGGCACAACTGTATTGTTCCGAGTGCCTTTCTATCGAGAAGGTTCCATTCTTCATCTGTCATACCCATCGGCATCTTTGTTTTCCTGCCCAATGGTAGGTACAGATCTTTCTGATACAGATAATATTCCATCTGCATCTTCCACAACGAGAAGTTTTGGTCGTTAAATTTCTCAACCCTAAACTTACCATCTTCCACCATTGCTCCCACTCAAACAAGGAACCCTTCTTTCCTGCGAGTTCATCAACAAAATAGACCTTCAGCCATGATACTAGTTGTTAGAAAATTATATATTACAGAGCAATGGAACACATAGAATATTGCATAAATATAAACACAGAAAACGTATAAAACCAGAGAGACACAAATATACGTGGTTCACTTAGTTTGGGTTATGTCCACCCTGAGCAACTAGTCCTTCCTTTCTATTATCCAGAAAAATGAAGAGACACAAACTACAACAAATACACTGTAATATCCTCTATTTTCTCTAACAGTCTCACCTCTCTGTTTCTCGCTCGAAGAATACACATGTATTACACAGCCTCAATACAATGCCCTCATAGAAAGAGAGGGGTTGCCTTCTAGGGCAAAAAACCCTAAACTAAACATAAGTTCTACCGTCAGATCATCCGCATAATGAACGGCCCAGATTGACTAGAAATTACTATACTTTTACAAGGCAATTTTACATCTATTTTTAGCTTCAGGGGCGCTGCCCCTGAAACCCCCACTAGGGGACTGCTAGCCCCAGGACCCCACAGCCACGGGGGATCGCCCCCCCCCGAACCCCCATGGGGGGAACAAGTCCCCCCCGCACCCCCCCATCTGGAGGGGTGTACAAACTTCCTGGTGTATACATTTGGATGAAACAAAGACCGCTAAATAATCATGCTCCACACCCAACAATCTCCCACTTGGAGAATGATTGTAGCAACTCCAGTACTACTTCATTTGCTAGACAATGACTCCTCTTTGGACCTAGCTGTTTCTCATCTTAATCGTCATCCTTAAATACCAATTGAAACTGAGCATATTCTCAGTTTCTCTCTGGTTACAACTTTTGTTAGCGTATCTGCAGGATTCTGGCTAGTGTGTACCTTTTCCAGCTTCAACTTTCCATAATCATATTCTCATTTTGTCTCTGGTTACAACTTTTGTTAGCGTATCTGCAGGATTCTGGCTAGTGTGTATCTTTTCCAGCTTCAACTTTCCATCTTCCAACATTGATCGTATGAAATGGTACTTGAGATGTATGTGTTTAGTCCTGGAATGAAATGTTGAGTTCTTTGCAAGATGAATGGCACTTTGGCTATCACTGTATAACGTGCCCATATCATGCTTTTTACCCAATTCACCCATAAACCTTTGTAACCAAATCATTTCTTTACTAGCCTCTGTAGCAGCAACATACTCTGCTTCTGTTGTTGAAAGTGCAACAACACTTTGGATTTTTGAAACCAAACTGATAGTTGTTCGACCTACAGTAAATACATATCCTATAATGCTCCTCCTATTATCTCTGTCACCTGCCATATCTGCATCAACATATCCCTGTAGAGAAATGTTTGAACCACCAAAGCATAATGCTTGATTTGTGATACCTTTCAAATATCTGAGAATCCATTTCACTGCCATAAAATGTTCCTTTCCTGGATTATTCATGTACCTGCTTACAACTCCCACTGCATGTGCAATATCAGGCCTTGTGCAGACCATTGCATACATTAAGCTTTCAATTGCTGATGCATATGGAAATTTAGACATATAATCCATGTCTTCTTGGGTCTTTGAGCACATTTCCTTACTAAGTTTGAAATGGCTAGAAAAAGGTGTACTAACTGGTTTTGCATTGTGCATTTTAAATCTTTTCAATACCTTTTGTATGTACTCATTCTGAGACAATGTTAATTTGCGATTTTTCCTGTCTCTAGTTATTCTCATACCAAGGATTTGTTTTGCAGCTTCCAAATCCTTCATTGCAAATGAATTTTCCAATTTTCTTTTGAGCACATTTATTTCCTGCATGTTAGACCCTGCAACAAGGATGTCATCTACATACAATAGTAATATAATATAGCTGCCATCATTTTGCTTTTTCAGATAAACAAAATGATCAGAGTGACATCTAGTATAACCTTGTTCAGACATAAACTTGTGAAATTTTAGATACCACTGCCTTGGAGCCTGTTTTAAGCCATACAAGCTCTTCTTCAACCTGCACACTAGTTTCTCCTTCCCTTTCACCTCATATCCTTGTGGTTGTTGCATATATATCTCTTCCTCCAAATCCCCATGGAGAAAGGCTATCTTTATATCTAACTGCTCAAGATGCAAATCTTCAACTGCTACTAGAATTAAAATAGTTCTGATTGAAGTCATTTTAACAACAGGAGAAAATATTTCATCAAAATACATACCTTTCTTCTGTGCAAACCCTTTCACCACAAGTCCAGCTTTGTACCTCTGTTTTCCTCCATCTTCTTCCTTCAGCCTGTAAACCCATTTATTTTGCAATGTAGTTTTACCTGCAGGCAACCTGACTAAGTCCCAAGTCTGGTTATGCTTTAAGGAGTCCATCTCTTATTCCATGGCTAGCTCCCACTTCTTCCTGCTTTCAACCTGCATTGCTTCTTCATAACATTCAGGTTCACTAGAATCAGTCAACAATAAATAATATAATGAAGGAGAGTATCGTTCAAGGGGTATACTTACCCTGGTAGATCTTCTAACACCACTTTCAGGTGTTTGGGGTTCCTGTTGCTGTTGTGGTAGTTGTTGTTGTTGTGGTTGTTGATTATTATTATTTTCAGGCACCTTTACTTTTTTAGTGATCTCATCAAGAACCGTGTATTCCTTGTTTTCTTTTTCCTCTTTCTTTTCTTGCAACTGATTCTTATACAAGACCTTTTCATTGAATATTACATCTCTGCTCCTAATGATTTTGTGATTTTCATAATCATATAAGCGATAACCAAAATCATTAACACCATATCCAATAAAGGTACATTTCTTTGATTTTGCCTCAAGCTTTGTTCTATTTTCTTTATTAATATGGACAAAGGCCTCATAACCAAAAGGCTTTAAAAAGGATTAGTTTACTTTTTTACCTGTCCATACTTCCTCTTGAACACCACCATCCAAGGAACTTGAAGGCCCTCTAAACAGCAGTATCTACAAAATCTGCCCAAAATTGTGAAGGCAATCCTGCATGCAATCTCATGCACCTTGCACTCTTTATGATTGTTCTATTCATCCTTTCTGACACACCATTTTCTTGTAGTGTTCTTGGAACTGTCTTCTCTCTACGAATTCCATGATTTGAACAATACCTATCAAACTCTTTGTTGCAATATTCACCTGCATTTTCTGATCTGAGACACCTCAATTTCTTTCCTATCTAAATCTCAACCAAAGCTTTCTATTTCTTGAAAGTATCAAATACATCAGATTTATTTTTAATACAATAAATCCAAGTTTTTCTAGTTGCATCATCAATAAAAGTAATATAATAACGAGAGCCACTGAGAGATGATCCCTGAGCAGGTCCCCATACATCTGTATGCACAAGCTTTATTGTTTCGCTCTTCTTTTCTTTCCAAACTCTGAGAAATCTGACTCTCTTCTGTTTTCCATAAATTCAATTCTCACAGAAGTCCAAATCAACATTCTTCAAACCCGGCAACAAATTCCTTTAGTGAAGAATCTTCATCCCCTTCTCATTCATGTGTCTGAGCCTATGATGCCATAATGTTGCGTCTGCTCCTTTGGAAGTTAAAGCATTAACAGAGTTAGAAATACCATTGCATAAATACAACATACCAACCTTTTCGCCTTTTGCTATTACCAAGGCTCCTTTGGTGACCTTCCAAGCTTTATTTGTTAAAGTTTTCGCACAACCTTCACCGCCTAACTGGCTTGTTGAAATCATATTTTTCTTCAAATCTGGAACATGCCTTACCTCCTTTAGTAGCCATTGGTTTCCATCGTGCTGTTTTATAAGAACCTTACCCATTAAAACAATTTTATAGGGTTTATCATCACCCAAACAGACTTGTCCAAAATCTCCTTGAACATAGTCATGAAAATATTTCTTATCAGGTGTGGCATGGAATGAGGCTCCTGAATATACCACCCAGGAATCAGTAATATTTTCGAAAGAAAGAATCAAAGTATCTTGTAACACCTCACCTGTCACATTTGCTTCATGATTGTTTTCTTGTTGTGCATCTCCTTCTTTTCCCTTCCGAGATCTACAGTATTTCTTTAGGTGTCCTTTCTTTCAACATTTCCAACACACTATCCCCGATCTGGACTTGGATCTGCCTTTCCTTGATTTACTGTGATATCCTGAGCTCTTTCCTCTTTCCATTTTTATTCCCCTAGGCTCTGCACTTAAAGCATTACCCGATGTCTCACTAGAGCTTTTCCGTTGCATTTCCTCGCTAAGGATAGCACCGAAAACATCATTAAACTTTAAAGTACTAGATCCAGAAACAAAGTTACTAAAGGCCATTACTAAACCATTCCAACTTTCTGGCAATGAGCACAAGAATAACAAAGCTCTAACTTCATCATCAAGGTTTACCCCTATAGAACTTAACTGACTTGTAACAGTATTAAAATCATTTAAATGGTCTGCAACAGATCCACCATCCGACATCTTCATATTAAATAATCGTTTCATAAGAAATACCTTGTTTGAGGCTAAGGATTTTTCATATAGCTTCGCGAACACCTTAATCAAACCCTCTGTTGTTGTTCCTTCGAAATGTTGAAGGCACTCGATGCTGCGAGGCACAACCGTACTCTTCCGAGTGCCTTTCTATCAAGAAGGTTCCATTCTTCATTTGGCATACCCATCGGCATCTTTGTTTTTCCGCCCAATGGTAGGTACAGATCTTTCTAGTACAGATAATATTCCATTTGCATCTTCCACAGCGAGAAGTTTTGGCCGTTAAATTTCTCGACCCTAAACTTACCATCTTCTGCAATTGCTCCTACTCAAATGGGGAAACATTCTTTCCCGTGAGTTTATCAGCCAAATAGACCTTCGGCCCCGATACTAGTTGTTAGAAAATTATATATTACAGAGCAATGGAACACATAAAATGTTGCATAAATATAAACACAAAAAACGCATAAAACCAGAGAGACACAGATATACGTGGTTCACCCAGTTTGGGCTACGTCCACCCCGAACAGCCAGTCCTTCATTTCTATTATCCAGCAAAATGAAGAGAAACAAACTACAACAAATCTGCTGTAATATCCTCTATTTTATCTCACAGTGTCACCTCTCTATTTCTTGCTCGGAGAATACACATCTACTACACAGCTTCAATACAATGCCCTCATACAAAGAGAGGGGTTGCCTTCTAGGGAGAAAAACCCTAAACTAAACATAAGTTCTACCGTCAGATCATCTGCCTAATGTACGGCCCATATTGACTACAAATTACTATACTTTTACAAGGCAATTTTACATCTGTTTATAGCTTTGGGGGCGTTACCCACGAAACCCCTGCCGAGGAATTGCTAGCCTTGGGACCCCCCAGCTAGTGGGCATCGGCCCCCCCAAACCCCCGCGAGGGGGACAAGTCCCCCCCGCACCGCCCCCCCCCCCCCCCCCCCCCCCCCCCCCCCCCCACGTGCAGGGGTGTACAAACATGCTGGGGTATACATCTAGCTGAAACAAAGACCTCTAAATAATGATGCTCCACACCCAACAATCTCCCACTTGGAGAATTACTGTAGCAACTCCACTGCTGCTTCATTTGCTGGAAAATGACTCCTCTTTGGACCTGGTTGTTTCTCATCTTCATCATCATCCTTGAAGACCAATTGAAACTGAGCATATTCTCAGTTTCTCCCTGGTTACAACTTTTGTTAGCATATCTGCAGGATTCTGGCTAGTGTGTATCTTTTCCAGCTTCAACTCTCCATCTTCCAATACTGATCGTATGAAATGGTACTTGAGTTGGATGTGTTTAGTCCTGGAATGAAATGTTGAGTTCTTTGCAAGATGAATGGAACTTTGGCTATCACTGTATAACGTGCCCATATCATGCTTCTTACCCAATTCACCCATAAACCTTTGTAACCAAATCATTTCTTTACTAGCCTCTGTAGTAGCAACATACTCTACTTCTGTTGTTGAAAGTGTAACAAAACTTTGGATTTTTGAAACCCAACTGACAATTGTTCCACCTATAGTAAATACATATCCTGTACTGCTCCTCCTATTATCTCTGTCACCTGCCATATCTGCATCAAGATATCCCTATAGAGAAATGTTTGAACCACCAAAGCATAATGCTTGATTTGTGGTACCTTTCAAATATCTGAGAATCCATTTCACTGCCATCCAATGTTCCTTTCCTGGATTGTTCATGTACATGCTTACAACTCCCATTACATGTGCAATATCATGCATTATGCAGACCATTGCATATATTAAGCTTCCAACTGCTGATGCATATGGAACTTTAGACATATAATCCATGTCTTCTAGGTTCTTTGGGCACATTTCCTTACTACGTTTGAAATGGCTAGCCAAAGGTGTACTAACTAGTTTTGCATTGTGCATATTAAATATTTTCAACATCTTTTGTATGTACTCATTCTAAGACAATGTTAATTTGCGATTTTTCTTGTCTCTAGTTATTCTCATACCAAGGATTTATTTTACAGATCCCAAATCCTTCATTGCAAATGAATTTGCCAATTTTCTTTTGAGCACATTTATTTCCTGCATGTTAGACCCTGCAACAAGCATGTCATCTACATACAATAGCAATATAATATAGCTGCCATCATTTTGCTTTTGAAGATAAACACAATGATCAGAGTGACATCTAGTATAACCTTGTTCAGACATAAACTTGTCAAATTTTAGATACCACTGCCTTGGAGCTTGTTTTAAGCCATACAAGCTCTTCTTCAACCTGCACACTAGTTTCTCCTTCCCTTTCACCGCATATCCTTGTGGTTGCTGCATATATATCTCTTCCTCCAAATCCCCATGGAGAAAGGATGTCTTTACATCTGACTGCTCAAGATGCAAATCTTCAACTGCTACTAGACATAAAATAGTTCTGATTGAAGTCATTTTAACAACAGGAGAAAATATTTCATCAAAATCAATACCTTTCTTCTGTGCAAACCCCTTCACCACAAGTCTAGCTTTGTACCTTTGTTTTCCTCCATCTTCTTCCTTCAGCCTGTAAACCCATTTATTTTGCAATGTAGTTTTACCTGCAGGGATCCTGACTAAGTCCCGAGTCTGGTTATGCATTAAGGAGTCCATCTCTTCTTCCATGGCTAGCTCCCACTTCTTCCTGCTTTCAACCTGCATTGCTTCTTCATAACATTCGGGTTCACCAGAATCAGTCAACAATAAATTGTTGGCATTATGATTCAGGTGTTGTCCTTGATGGCAACCCATTCAGGTGATAGATCACTATTCTTGATGATCAGCTCTCTATTTTTAAGAAGGACGCAGGAAATCTGTTCAGCAAGTGCGTCCCCGCAGGTATACCATGCAGAACCCGCGTCCAGGGACGCAGGCCAGCCGTTCAGGAGGTGCGTCCACCCAGTGCACACATTTCAAGGCAGAGAAAAGCACGTGGGGGTTTCTTGTGTGGTATCTAGCCGACGGTTTTTGTGTTTCTATGGTGTCGGCTCGTGGTATTGTTCCATGTTTTGGGGAGGAGCTTGCCTATATAAAGCAAAGGAGTTCATTTGGATTCAATATCATCTTGGTTGAATATCTTTTGGTGAGATCTAGTCCAGATCTATGAGGGCGAATCTTCTAATGGACTGTGATCTCTTTGGCGCATGATCAGATCTGTAGATCTGAGTGGTTGGGTCAGTTCTGAAGTCCTCATATCTTTTATATCTGAAGGGACGCAGGTTCAGTGAAGGACAAGTGCACCGAGACGCAGGGAAGACCGGGCTCAGGTGCGTCTCTGAAGCGAAAGACGCGGCGCGACTGTGTTATTGGGTGCGTCTCTGAAGCGAAAGACGCGGCGCGATAGTGTTACTGGGTGCGCCGGTACACAGAGAAGCTTAAAGGAACGGTGCGTCTGCACGCAGATCAGCAGAAGGTAAACTGCGTCCAGTCGCAGGCCACAGAAAGAAAAATTGCGTCCCTGTCTTAAGATGATCTGTTAATTGTATATTTCTGTTCATAAGGTGTTCTGGGTTGTTCCTGTGATTACTGATCTGATATCTGTAGTGGACTGTATCTGTTGTATACTTGTTGATCATTTGATTCTTCATGAAAAGAAGCAGGGGGTTGTAGCTCCCTTCCAGGAGAGACTGGAAAACGAGAGAGAGTTGTAGCTCTCTGCAGGTTGCAGCCTGCGTACTGGTAAAGGACTGCACCAGTACAAAATCATTGTAAAAAGAATTTCTTGAAAGAAGATAGAGACATATTGCAGCAGGTGGTTTTCTCCCACATTGGGTTTCCACCTTACATCTTGTGTTCTTTGGTGTGACTGTCTATTTTCTTTGTTCATGCTCATTATTTTATGGTACTGATATGCAAGAATAATTCAAAAGATCAAATAAGGAAGATTTGTTAAATTGATAGATAATACTGATTCACCCCCCCTCTCAATATTATTTCCAACAATTGGTATCGGAGCAGGTCCTTCAGAAAAGCTTGATCGCTTGAAGGTAGATCGTTCATCATGAGCAACTACGAGAGAGAAGCATCAATCAGGCCACCGGTTTTTGATGGGACAAACTTCAATTATTGGAAGGTAAGAGTTACTGCATATCTTCAATCTCTTCGTACTGAAGTTTGGGACATTGTAGAAACAGGCTATGCTTTTCCTTCAGCTACTCCTATAGATCCAGCTGAGAAAAAGAAGTATGAAACAAATGCAAAAGCAGTCAGTACTTTATTAGGAAGTATATCCCAAACAGAATTCATGAAGGTAATGCACTTCAAATCAGCAAAAGAAATATGGGACAAAATGATCACAAGCTATGAAGGAGATGAACAGGTAAAACAAGCCAAACTTCAAACTCTCAGGATTCAATATGAGACTCTCAAGATGTATAATGATGAAAGTGTGGCTAATTATTTTCTTCGGGTAGATGAGATTGTAAATTGTATGAAAAATTTGGGTGAAGAAATAAAGGAGTCTATAGTAGTTCAAAAGATTCTAAGATCATTATCCCCCAAGTTTGAATCTAAAGTATCTGCAATAGAAGAAAAAGAAAATCTCCGTGTTCTCACTATGTCTCAGCTACATGGAATTCTAACTGCTTATGAAATGAGAAAGGGAGGACCATCAGACAGAAGGGAGGCTACTTTTAAAGCATCAGGCAAAGAAGATCACTATGAAGCAAGCCATGTTCCAGAAGAAGAGGAAGAAGAATCAAATTTTGTCAGAAATCTTCAAAGGGGTTCTGGAAGGTTCAGAGGTAAGCTACCTTTCAAATGCTTTGCTTGTGGAAGAGTAGGTCATTATGCTGCAAAATGCTCTTATAAGGATAAAGGAAAGGAACCAGTTAGATGGAACAAGAAACAAAGTGCAAATAAGAAAAGCTACTACACCCATGAAGATAGTGATGGCTTATCAAACAGTGATGAAGATGAACAAGGTAATAAATATAGGTTGTTAATGGCATTTGAAGATGATGATTATGAGGATGCTGTAGATGTGGATAACCTTTATGATGAAATTACTAGACTCAAGAGATGTATAGAAGAAAAGAACATGATTATTGATACTCTACAATTTCAAATTGATGAAAAGGAAAAACATCTTGAAAAATTAGAAGGTGAAATTGTTGGTCTTAGAAAAGAAATTGAGAAAACAAAAACTATTAATCTCAAGTTTGTCAAAGGATCTGAAACTTTGGATGAGATTATCAGTGTGCAGCGGTCTCCACTAAATAAGACAGGTCTGGGCTATAATGGAGAAACTTCTCAAGCATCCACTTCAAAAAGTTATCTTGATGCAGCAAGAAGAAATGAGCAAGAGCACAAGGAAGATCATCAGGTAAAGCAGGGACAAATGTCAAACAGAAACTATCAGGGGCAATCCAGCTTAAGGGTGAACAAAAGCCACAACCAGCCACAGGTAAAATCTTCTCATTTTGGTTCAAGAATAGATGAAAATAGAAATTACAATCAGTTGGCTGGTAGATTCAATAATCGCAGAAGCTTCTTCAATGGACAATGCTTTTCTTGCCATAACTTTGGTCACAAAGCAGCTCAATGTGTTGCGTATAAAACAATCATGACTAGGGAAGCTCAAAAACAAAGAAGTATGACAGGGATTACAAAAAGGACCTATAACAACTTTTCAGCTCTTGAAAATGAAGTTGAATGTTCTATTTGCAATAATTTTGGACATGAAGACTTTGAATGCAGAAGCAGGTTTCCGGAAAGAAAAGTACAAGAGCGGAAAAAGGAACAAGCCTCAGACACCAAAACATGGAGAATAAAGGAACCTCAAACAGAAAGATGTGGGATAGCATTTTATGCAGAAGGGCAAGAAAATCTATGGTACATTGACAGTGGATGTTCGAAGCATATGACAGGTGATAAAGAAAAACTTGAGTCTTATTCTAGTTTAGAAAAGGGAAAGAAAGTCTCTTTTGGAAATGATACTCCTGCAACTATAAAAGGAAAAGGTATTGCTCCTTTAAAAGAAGATGTTAAGGCTGGAAATGTTTTGTTTGTTGATGGATTGAAGCATAATCTTCTAAGTGTCAGCCAGATGTGTGATCAAAGAACCGAGGTTATATTCAGATCAAATGGATGTCTTGTTCGTGATCTTGATACAGGTAAAACAGTTCTCAAAGGAAAAAGAACTCCAAATAATCTATACATATTTGATGAAGGACAACAACAATGCTATCTAAGCAAGGATGAAGAGCACTGGTTATGGCATCGAAGGTTGGGACATCTAAGCTTCTCACAAATAAGGAAAGCTTGCAAATATCAGGCAGTTCGCGATCTTCCAGATATCAAAATTCCTGACAACACCATATGCAGATCATGTCAGTTTGGAAAACAAACCAGGACTAACTTTCCAGAGAAAGAAGGATCAGCTAGCATGCCTCTTGAGCTAGTACATACAGATGTATGTGGACCATTCAGGAAAAGAACACCTAGAGGAGAGGAATACTTGATATTATTTATTGACGATTTCTCCAGGTTTGTTTGGTTAGGACTTATGAAGCACAAAGATGAAGCATTCGAAAAATTCAAATCCTTCAAAGCCTTGGTTGAAAATGAATCAGGTCACAAAATTAAGTGCCTCAGATCCGACAGAGGTGGGGAATTTACTTCAAATGAATTTTTCGATTTCTGTGATGAACATGGGATAAGGAGAGAATTCTCTACAGCTAGAACTCCTCAGCAAAATGGAGTTGTTGAAAGAATGAACAGAACAATCCAACAAATGGCTCGTGCTATGCTTGATGAATCAGGAACTCCCGCAACTTTCTGGGGTGAAGCTGCACATGCTGCGGTTATTATTCTCAACAAGACAAATGTTCGGGTGAACAGCACTCAAACTCCTCATGAGCTCTGGAGTGGTAAAACTCCTTCGGTAAAGCACTTCAAAATCTTTGGGAGCAAATGCTATATCAAGAATACTGAGGAGCAGCTTGGTAAACTTGATCCTAGAGCAGATGAAGGCATTCTTCTTGGCTACTCTCCACATAGCAAAGCATACAAATGCTACAATAAAAGACTTGGCAGAATTGTTGACAGCATTGATGTAGTGGTTGATGAGAAGGGATACATTCCTAGGCAAATACATCGTGAAGATATCGAAGAAGATGAAAGCTACCCTCAAAGACAGAATGATGAAGAAGAAGAACCTCAAGAAGAATCTCAAGAAGAACCTCACGAAGACGCAGAAGAACGAAAAAGAATAGAAGAAAAGACTCCATCCAGATATGTTCAGAAGAACCATCCAGAATCTCAGATCATGGGACAGAAAGAAGCAGGTATACAAACTAGAAGAACAGTTGCAGAAGCTTCAAGCTATTTGGCATTACTCTCCTCTACTGAACCACAAAATGTGAAAGAGGCATGCAAAGATGAATGTTGGGTGAAAGCAATGGATGAAGAACTTGAGCAAATCGAAAAGAACAACACTTGGGAGCTGGTTCCTAGACCAAAGGATAAGAATGTTATCGGAACAAAATGGGTCTTCAAAAATAAATTGAATGAAAATGGAGAAGTAATTAGAAACAAAGCCAGACTTGTTTGTAAAGGGTATGCACAGCAAGAAGGAATAGACTTTGAAGAAACTTTTGCTCCTGTTGCAAGACTTGAGGCCATCCGAATGTTCCTTGCTCTCTCAAGTTTTCAGAACTTCAAAGTATTTCAAATGGACGTAAAATCAGCCTTTCTGAATGGAGACTTGGAAGAAGAAGTGTACATTGAACAGCCAGATGGGTTCATTCTTGGAAATGATCCAAATCTTGTATGCCGATTGAAAAAGGCTCTCTATGGTCTCAAACAAGCCCCAAGGGCTTGGTACTACCGGTTGGACAAATATCTTCATCAACAAGGTTTTTCAAAAGGTTCAGCAGATAGCAATCTATATATAAAAGTTGAAAATGACAAATTGCTAATACTTGTTGTGTATGTAGATGACATTATTTTTGGCAGCAATGAAGAAGCTATGAGTCAAAGCTTTGCCTCAGTCATGCAGAAAGAATTTGAAATGTCCTTGCTAGGAGAACTGACATACTTCCTTGGTTTGCAAATCCAACAAAAGGAAGGAGGAATCCTTTTATCTCAAACCAAGTATCTCAAGCAGATTTTGAAGAAATATGGCATGGAAGATGCAAAACCAGTATGTACACCCATGGTCACAGGATGTAGTCTCAGTGCAAATGATGAATCTGCAGCAGTACATCAACCAACCTACAGATCTATGATTGGAAGTTTACTATATTTGACAGGTACCCGACCAGACATCATGCATGCAGTTGGAATAGTTGGAAGATTTCAGGCAAATCCAAAGGAGACTCATCTTCAAGCAGTGAAGAGAATTTTCAAATATCTTCAAGGGACTCAAAATTATGGCTTATGGTATCCTAGAGATACAGATCTCACTCTTCATGCGTACACAGATGCAGATTGGGCCGGAAGCGTGGATGACAGGAAAAGCACAAGTGGCGGTGCATTCTTTATGGGCTCCAGACTGGTATCTTGGTTCAGCAAGAAACAGAGTTCAATTGCCTTGTCTACAGCTGAAGCGGAATATGTTGCTGCTGCATCTTGTTGCACCCAACTTCTTTGGATGATGCAGACTTTGCAGGATTATCAAATCACTTGTACACCTCCTATTCCTATCTTATGTGACAACACAAGTGCAATCAGCATCTCAAAGAATCCGGTTATGCATTCAAAAACCAAGCACATACCAATCAAGTACCATTTTCTCCGGGAACAAGTACTTGAACAGAAGGTGAAATTGGAGTATGTTCCTTCTAAGGAACAAGTTGCTGATATTTTCACCAAACCATTGCCCAGGGACACTTTTGAATACCTCAGGCAAAAGCTGGGGGTTGTTGATGCATCATCTTATTGTTGATCATCTTCCTATTGGTGGTATAGGCTCAGGGGGAGCACATAATGCATTGTTGGCATTATGGAGAAGGAGATCTTGGAAATAGCTGCAATATGTCTCTATCTCCTTCATGATGGATTTCTGGTTATTTGTTACAGATCTGGAAGAGCATGAGCATAGGGGGAGTATACCCTTTGCCCTTGATGTCAAAGGGGGAGAATGAAGCTGAAGATCATGAGGTTGCCATCAAGTCCAAAGGGGGAGATTGTTGGCATTATGATTCAGGTGTTGTCCTTGATGGCAACCCATTCAGGTGATAGATCACTATTCTTGATGATCAGCTCTCTATTTTTAAGAAGGACGCAGGAAATCTGTTCAGCAAGTGCGTCCCCGCAGGTATACCATGCAGAACCCGCGTCCAGGGACGCAGGCCAGCCGTTCAGGAGGTGCGTCCACCCAGTGCACACATTTCAAGGCAGAGAAAAGCACGTGGGGGTTTCTTGTGTGGTATCTAGCCGACGGTTTTTGTGTTTCTATGGTGTCGGCTCGTGGTATTGTTCCATGTTTTGGGGAGGAGCTTGCCTATATAAAGCAAAGGAGTTCATTTGGATTCAATATCATCTTGGTTGAATATCTTTTGGTGAGATCTAGTCCAGATCTATGAGGGCGAATCTTCTAATGGACTGTGATCTCTTTGGCGCATGATTAGATCTGTAGATCTGAGTGGTTGGGTCAGTTCTGAAGTCCTCATATCTTTTATATCTGAAGGGACGCAGGTTCAGTGAAGGACAAGTGCGCCGAGACGCAGGGAAGACCGGGCTCAGGTGCGTCTCTGAAGCGAAAGACGCGGCGCGACTGTGTTATTGGGTGCGTCTCTGAAGCGAAAGACGCGGCGCGATAGTGTTACTGGGTGCGCCGGTACACAGAGAAGCTTAAAGGAACGGTGCGTCTGCACGCAGATCAGCAGAAGGTAAACTGCGTCCAGTCGCAGGCCACAGAAAGAAAAATTGCGTCCCTGTCTTAAGATGATCTGTTAATTGTATATTTCTGTTCATAAGGTGTTCTGGGTTGTTCCTGTGATTACTGATCTGATATCTGTAGTGGACTGTATCTGTTGTATACTTGTTGATCATTTGATTCTTCATGAAAAGAAGCAGGGGGTTGTAGCTCCCTTCCAGGAGAGACTGGAAAACGAGAGAGAGTTGTAGCTCTCTGCAGGTTGCAGCCTGCGTACTGGTAAAGGACTGCACCAGTACAAAATCATTGTAAAAAGAATTTCTTGAAAGAAGATAAAGACATATTGCAGCAGGTGGTTTTCTCCCACATTGGGTTTCCACCTTACATCTTGTGTTCTTTGGTGTGACTGTCTATTTTCTTTGTTCATGCTCATTATTTTATGGTACTGATATGCAAGAATAATTCAAAAGATCAAATAAGGAAGATTTGTTAAATTGATAGATAATACTGATTCACCCCCCCTCTTAGTATTATTTCCAACATAAATAATATAATGAAGGAGAGTATCGTTCAGGGGGTATACATATCCTGGTAGATCTTCTAACACCACTTTCAAGTGTTTGGGGTGCCTGTTGTTGTTGTGGTGGTTGTTGTTGTTGTGGTTGTTGATTATTATTATTTTCAGGCACCTTTACTTTTTTAGTGATCTCATCAAGAACTATGTATTCCTTGTTTTCTTTTTCCTGTTTCTTTTCTTGCAATTGATTCTTATACAATACCTTTTCATTGAATATTACATCTCTGCTTCGAATGATTTTGTGATTTTCATAATCATATAAGCGATAACCAAAATCATTAACACCATATCCAATAAAGGTACATTTCTTTGATTTTGCCTCAAGCTTTGTTCTATTTTCTTTATTAATATGGACAAAGGCCTCACAACCAAAAGGCTTTAAAAAGGAGTAGTTTATCTTTTTACCTGTCCATGCTTCCTCTGGAACAACACCATCCAAGGAACTTGAAGGCCCTCTATTTATTAGATAAATAGCAGTATCTGCAGCATCTGCCCAAAATTGTAAAGGCAATCCTGCATGCAATCTCGTGCACCTTGCACTCTTCATGATTGTTATGTTCATCCTTTCTGACACACCATTTTCTTGTAGTGTTCTTGGAACTGTCTTCTCTCTGCGAATTCCATGCTCTGAACAGTACCTATCAAACTCTTTGCTGCAATATTCACCTCCATTGTCTGATCTGAGACACTTCAATTTCTTTCCTCTCTCAATCTCAACCAAAGCTTTCCATTTCTTGAAAGTATCAAATACATCAGATTTATTCTTAATACAATTAATCCAAGTTTTTCTAGCTGCATCATCAATAAAAGTAACATAATAACGAGAGCCACCGAGAGATGATACTTGAGCAGGTCCCCATACATCTGTATGCACAAGCTCTATTTTTTCGCTCTTCTTTTCTTTCCCAACTCTGAGAAATATGAATCTCTTCTGTTTTCCATAAATGCAATTCTCACTGAAGTCCAAATCAACATTCTTCAAACCCCGCAACAAATTCCTTGAGTGAAGAATCTTCATCCCCTTCTCACTCATGTGTCCGAGCCTATGATGCCATAATGCTGCATCTGCTCCTTTGGAAGTTAAAGCATTAACAGATTTAGAAATACCATTGCATAAATACAATGTACCAACCTTTTCTCCTTTTTCTATTACCAGGGCTCCTTTGGTGACCTTCCAAGCTTTATTTGTGAAAGTTGTCACACAACCTTCACCGCCTAATTTCCTTGTTGAAATCAGATTTTTCTTCAGATCTGGAACATGCTTTACCTCCTTTAGTAGCCATTGGTTTCCATTGTGCTCTTTTACAAGAGCCTTACCCATTCCAACAATTTTACAAGGTTTATCATCACCCAAACGGACTTGTCCAAAATCTCCTTGAACATAGTCATGAAAATATTTCTTATCAGTTGTAGCATGGAATGAGGCCCCTGAATCTACCACCCAGGAATCAGTAATATTTTCGAAAGAAAGAATCAAAGAATCTTGTAATACCTCACCTGTCACATTTGCTTCATAATTGTTTTCTTGTTGTGCATCTCCTTCTTTTCCCTTATGAGATCTATAGTCTTTTTTTAGGTTTCCTTTCTTTCCGCATTTCTAGCACACTATCCCCGATCTGGACTTGGATATGCTTTTCCTTGATTTACTGCAATATCTTGAGCTCTTTCCTCTATCCATTTTTATTCCCCTAGGTTCTGCACTTAAAGCATTACCCGTTGTCTCACCAGAGCTTTTTCGTCACATTTCCTCGCTAAGGACAGCACCGACAACATCATCAAACTTTAAAGTACTAGATCCAGAAACAGAGTTACTAATGGCCATTACTAAACCATTCCAACTTTCTGGAAATGAGCATAAGAATAATAGAGTTCTAACTTCATCATCAAAGTTTACCCCTACAGAACTTAACTGACCTGTAAGAGTATTAAGATAATTTAAATGGTCTTCAACAGATCCAACTCCCGACATCTTCATATTAAATAACCGTTTCATAAGAAATACCTTATTTGAGGCTGAGGTTTTTTCATATAGTTTCGCCAACACCTTAATCAAACCCTATGTCATTGTTTCCTTCGAGAGGTTGAAGGTGACCGACGCTGCATGGCACAACCATATTGTTCCGAGTGCGTTTCTATTGAGAAAGTTTGATTCTTCATCTGTGATACCCGTCGGCATCTTTGTTTTTCCGCCCAATGGTAGGTACAAATCTTTCCGATACAGATAATATTCCATCTGCATCTTCCACAGCGAGAATTTTTTGCCGTTAAATTTCTCGACCCTAAACTTACCATCTTCCGTGTTAGGCCCTGTACTACTAGTGTAACCCCTTATTGTTATTAGTACAACCCCCTTATGGAAGTTTGATGGCAAGGATCCAGTAAATTGGATACTTCAAATGGAGCAATATTTCGATCTACATGGTGTACCACTATTACAAAAGGTATGTATTTCATCTTCATATTTAGAACCGGATCAATTTTTATGGTATAAAAGGGTTTGTTCTCGTAAACAACTTGTTACGTGGTCAATTTTCATAGAGGAAATGATAGAACATTACGAGGATACAAAGAGCAACACCTTCTTTAGAGCAACACCACAACAATGGGAAAAAGAAAATGAGCTTTGTTACATAGTGGAAAGTAGAATTATGGCAACAAGGAAGTCTACCCTTCACAACTATAATAATGGAAGTGTTGTTTCTCCTAGCCTTCCCCAATCTACAAGGGTTACACCACAACAATTGGAAGAGAAAAGAGAAAAAGGTCTTTGTTACAATTGTGATAGAAAATGCACTAAAGGTCATAAGTGTGTTGAGAAGAAATTATTTTACATATATTGTGAAGAGGAGGAAGAAAAGGATCAAAAATCATCAAAAGAAGAGTATATACACCAGGAACCAACCCCAGAGAAAGAAGAAATGAATCTGACCATATGTTGTAAAGAATTGGAAAGAATTACCACTCCTCAAACTCTCAATATAGAAGGACATATCAAGAAGAAAAAGGTTCAAGAAGTGAAAGATCACATCGAGAAAGAAGAAATGAATCCAACCATATCTTGTAATGCATTGGCCAGAATTAACACTCCTCAAATTATCAAGATAGAAGGACATATCAAGAAGAAAAATGTTCAAGAAGTGAAAGATCACATCGAGCATTAAGAAATGAATCCAACCATATCTTGTAAAGCATTGGAAGAAATTACCACTCCTCAAAATCTCAAGATAGAAGGACATATCAAGAAGAAAAAGGTTCAAGTAGTGAAAGATCACATCGAGCATCAACAACAAGTTCTCCAACTTTTAAAGGATAACGCCACTTTGGTGCAAAATTGAATGAAACAACAGGTAGATCAACATTGTAGTGAATTTTTTTTTGATGTAGGTGATTGATTATTTTTACTACTACATCTCAAGCAAGCTATTTATGAGAAGGAAATGTTGGAAATACTACATGCACTTAAGAAATGGCGACCTTACCAAATGGGAAGACACTTCAAGGTAAAAATGGATCATGATAGTCTTAAATACTTTTTAGAACAAATATTATCTATAGAAGAATAGAAAAAATGGGTCACAAATATATTGGGTTATGAGTTTGACATCATCTATAGAAAAGGGAAGAAAAATTTTGTTGCAGATGCACACTCAAGAAAGGATGAGGATGTGGAAGCATTGTTTTCTGTTATTTCTATTATCCAACCAGATTGGATAAACGAATCAAGGGATGAATGGAAGAAGGACGAAGAAGTGTGGCCATTCATTCAAAAGTTGCAGAAGATCCCAATTCAAACAATATTTCCAGAACTTGAAGAGGAAGGAAAAATCATATTGGAACCTGAAGCAGTCACAGAAACAAGACCCCGGCAGCTACGAAATCGATCAATTTCAGAGTATCTCATCAAGTGGAAGAACTTACCCGCTAAAGATTCCACATGGGAGGACAAGAATATTCTATAGAAGCATCAAGAACTACTCAAGCGTTGGGGACAACACTTTTTGAACGAGAGGGGCATGTTAGGCCCCTATACTACTAGTGTAACCCCTTATTGTTATTAGTACAACCCCCTTATTATATTGTTGTACCCATGTAGTCCCCATATTGTTACTATTGTGCCCCATAGAAGCCCAGTATTTTTATTATTGTGCCCTTACATTATTATTGTTATGTCAGCTCTGATTATATTATGAATCCTTAGACTCCTATATGTAGAAAGGATGTATTGTCATTTGTATCATCCAAGAATTATTCATTTGTGTAATGTAAAGGAGGTTGCCCCCTCGAAGAGGCTGAATTATAAGGTGTTCAACTATCTTTTCTATCTTCTTGTGAGCTGGTTTAATAACATTCTGCCATTACTCCGACTCAAACGAGGAACCCTTCTTTCCTGTGAGTTTATCAGCCAAATAGACCTTCGACTCTGATACCAGTTGTTAGAAAATTATATATTATAGAGCAATGGAACACATAGAATATTGCATAAATATAAACAAAGAAAACGCATAAAACCAGAGAGACACAGATATACGTGGTTCACCCAGTTTGGGCTACGTCCACCCAGAACAGCCAATCCTTCCTTTCTATTATCCAGCAAAATGAAGAGACACAAACTACAACAAATCTGCTGTAATATCATCTATTTTCTCTCACAGTCTCACCTATCTGTTTCTTGCTCGGAGAATACACATCTATTACACAGCCTCAATATAATGCCATCATACAAAGAGAGGGTTTTCCTTCTAGGGCAAAAAACCTAAACTAAACATAAGTTCTACCGTCATATCATCCGCCTAATGAACGACCCAAATTGACTAGAAATTACTATACTTTTACAAGGCAATTTTACATTTGTTTTCAGCTTCGGGGGCGCTGCCCCCAAAACCCCCGCCAAGGGATCGCTGGTCCCGGACCCCCTCAGCCGGGGGGGATTAGCCCCCCCAAACCCCCGTGGGGGGGACAAGTACCCCCCGCACCCCCCGACCCCCCCCCCCCCCCCCCCCACGTGGAGGGGTGTACAAACTTCCTGGGGTATACATCTGGCTGAAACAAAGACCTCTAAATAATCATGCTCCACACCCAACAATTTTTACATGCACAATATGATCCTCGTAGACACGAATTTCTGGGACCCCAACTCAAGATTGGGAGACATGCAATTGATGGCATTGGTGTCTTGGTCGTCCCATGAGGAGATAAGGGCTGAAGAAGTGAAAGGGGTGATGATAAAGGAAGAAAAGTAGCCCTTATATATCAAAGCAGAATTAGTGAGCCCCAAGGTTGTCATCAGCAACCACAATCTCATCTCCTCTAACCCTGAATTAGCACCTAGGTACATAACAAACCAAGAGAAATCCATCCTAAATTTTGAGGACACTTTTAGGATAGTGGGGACAAAATTTTTAGAGGCTTTCCAAAGAAGATTGCATGCCTTTCCCCATAGTTTACAAATCAGAGAATATCACTCCCTAGAAAGACTAAGGAATGCCTTGGAGAGAACCCCACTGTTATAGACATTTTTGGGCCCTACAACCCCAAGCATGAAATTTCCATAAACCAAGGGCTCCTAAGTCCCTAAAAGTGTTGTTCTAACCCCTAAAGGAACAAGGTCAACAGATTACAGCTTCTCCCAGAAGTTCTCCACCAGAAACTACTAAGAATTGTTCAAAACAGGATCATTGCAGCTGCTCCACTGGATAAGTGCGTTGCATTGCACCTAAATACACTGTGAGGGTGCGATGCATTTTAGAAATCCCTTCTGTGGGGTGCGATGGGCAAGAAATGACAAATGGCAGTGTCATTCCGCGAGGTGGAGAGGCAATGGAAGCTTCCAGAATCTTCTCCTGTGACACTTGCCTCACTGAATTCGACCAAGGATGAGTAAGAGGCCATCAGTCTCCAAGTGGAAGCAACAACTATCAGAGAGAAGACACTAATCAAATCACAAGCTGACTCATCCCCCTTACAGATATATATATATATATATATATATATATATATATATATATGGATCCCTCATCCCAGAGATCCGGAGGCTGGAATTTTGCATATTGTAAGGAATTGCTGTTGGTTTTTTGAGACAAACATCAGATTGTTGGGTGATCTATGCTTTGTTTGAGGTGAAGAGGGGCTTCTTTGCTGGGAGGTTGATGTTGGGTCGGAACCACTGGTTGTAACTCCTCCTGGATCTTTCTTGTTTATCAATAAAAGCTATTTGAGTTTTCCTCCATGCTTTTGTATCATTGATGCTTGTTACATTTGTATGGTCAATTTACATCTGATCCTAGATTGTTTATGATTATAGATCCATGTCTTTGTATAGTGCTATGCTTTTGTGATCTTACAAGTACTTTGTGAAGTTGGGCATGCAAGGGAGCAGGTAGCTGAGGACTATCAAAGAAGAGAGGGATCGAATCGAAGGATTAGCGCAAGACAGAGGTTGGTCTTTCTATTCCTCTCTATCTATAATTCATAAAGGAAAAACAAAAGTAGCTTTTATATGTTTGTTTCTAAGGCAGCTATCACACCTTAGTGGGATAGAGCAGTTCTATATAGACACTTTTCCCTTTAACAAAATGGCGACTCCACTGGGGAGCTAATTAGTTTGTTTGTTTATCATTCTTTGTTGTTTGTTTCATAAACTTACAAGTCGCATTCGAACTGCATTTGCCATAACAAATGCAAAGTAGATAACTGCTACATCAATCCATCTACTGGATCTGTTTATGATTTAAACAACTGATTCAAAAACTATCTGATTACCCTTGTGATAGCTCTTACATCCTCCTTAGATCTACCCCTGATTGTTACATTACTGATTGCTTTTTTCTCGGCCAAAACCCAAGAACTGAACTGCAAACTGTGACCCGGAACCCCAACATAGTCTCGTTTCTGGCCCAACACAGGTACTGTTCAAAGATTCTGAATTTTAGCGCACTTCTCGAGTGGACAACCTGTGCTGCATTTCAGATTCTCTGTGTTACAGGTGCGCTGATCAAATTAGCTCTGTGCAGTTGTGGCTTCTGTGGTTCATTCTTTCCAGTTCTATCCCTAAATTTTGCTGCCTGTGATCAGTATATGTCTGTTTGAAACCCCTTTTCCTTGCTGTTATTCCGCGTCCTTTGTACAAAATAACTGTAGATTTTTTTGTGTGTTTGTTGAGTCATTTATAGTTCTCCTTTGCAAAAGTAGCGTAATCGTACTGTTGTCCTTTGATTTGAATTTGTCGTAAGTGTCGATTTCAATCGTAGGAAAGAGTTTGATTGTTGTTGATGGTTGATTATCCTGTTACTATTGTTTTTGGTCTGAATTTGTAATTTTCTAGTGTCAAGAACAAGTATTCAGTTCAAAATCGTAAAGTGTTGTGATTGTCTCCATTTTTTATTTCAACAAGAAACTTGTTGATATTTGTCATTTGAAAAGAAATTCAGATTTGTGCATCAACTTTCTTTTTAGCATTCATATACTAAGAAAGTCGAAAACAAATACATGCATGTGCATTTGCATATAGACAGTCTGATTGGCTTGATTTAGGAAAGTGCATTTTAGAGTGTGCTCTTTGCTCTTTGTGAAAAGATTTTGTCTTTCTTTTCCTTAGTAGCTAGGATTTTCATTGCATAAAAGAGATAAAAAGTTTGTTTATCATCTTAGATTGCATTTTAGGAATAACATCTACATCTCGTGGTGAACCCGAAAGGCAAACTTCATAAACAAGATCAACTTAAAATAAACTCAATGAATCTAACAACGTTTTGGAACTTAACGCACAACATTTAGAAGTCTAGGCTAGAGACGTATTCCGGCGTCGTAAAGCCTGGTAACTGTTGTTCTCATTGATGGTTGGGTGATTCCTCCACTTTGAGACGATAAGTGCCAGTACAGACTTGTGCTCCCACGTACCGTCGAGTATATTTTGGGATACCCCAATAGGCTTAATCCTTTATCCATAGGAAGCCGTGTCTGCCACCCTATCGATCGCAATGCACTGAACACAGCATTCGAGAAGATTGACTGCCATACCGTAAAAAGTGTTCTGCAGTTTTGCGATTGGTTTGGTAATCCCTCTACCTAGATTTCCAGAGCAGTCCCTTTCGTTCCTTTTCAGACTCTTTAACAGAAAATGTCCATCTGAGCACTTGTCACTTCAGGCTCATTAAAAATCGAAGCAGACTAGAGTCATCTTTTGTTTTTTCTCTACTCTTAAAAATTGAAAAAACAAGTTGTGTCAAAACGTCTAAAATTTATTTTAAACGGAATAATCATCACCTTTCCCTCGTTGGTCTTCGAAGTTAGTCTCCCTTCATCACAAGTTCTTGTCAAATCGCTAGGAAATCTTTTGGATAGACTAGATATGTCTGAACAACCGTCGACATCTAGGATTGTGTCATCCGACACAGCAGCAACAGAACCTTCTGCTACTACTCCAACAATGTTGGCCGGTATACCATATGTCCCGGCAAGTTATCAACAACAAGCCGGAGTCCAATCAGGGACTGTTTCGACGACATGGTCAGTTCCTATTTCTTCATCCGGATTATCATCTAGTATTTCTTATGTTGAAACTCAACAAATTGATCCAATGTGTCTTCAAAGGCCAATTTACCCTTTAGATACTGGATTTCCACAATATGGAGGGCATTATGCCTTTTCATTGTTCCCTCCCGCAGAACAACCATATGGGAGTTTACAACAAAGTTCAAGTCAAACTGGAATTACATCCAGCGGTTGGGTACCAATACTGCCTCAACAACCAAGGGTTGTATATTCAATGCAACCAGTCCACCCTGTGTCGAATATTCCCACTATACCTGCTATGGTGACTGCGTCGCAAGTACAAGCGCTACCTGTTGTATGTCAACCCCAAGTTTCTCAGGTTGCAATACAACAGCCTCTTGTCTCAACGACTCAATCACAACCTCAGGTTAGTGCCTCCTTATCTGGAGCGACTCAGGCTCAAACAAGTACTATGACTTCTCATCTTGGTCAATCATCCAGTATTGGGCAACAGCAAATGGTCCAACAACCGCCATTCCAGCAATCATATCAAGGACCTGAGCAACAAGTTTTTGTAAGTAATGGGCAACCGCATTTCCAAAGCGGTTATCAACAACCATATTATAATGGTTATGCCCATCAACCTTGTTAAAGTTTCCAACATCAAATACATTATGCTGGTATGCAAAGACCCACTGCTCAGGTGATTCCATCTTATCCTGGGTATGCTTCGCCTAACCTGAATCAACAGTTGCCCTTTGTAGCAACTCTAGAATTACCATATCTAAACCGGTTGACGAATGATCCAATTGCTTATGCCCCTTGGTGGCCAGCGATTCCGCATAAACTTCCATCAGATATTCCTAAATTTAATGGAAATTCGGATGAAGACCCGTCGAATCATGTGATGACATTTCATCTGCGGTGTTCATCAAACACCCTAAACGATGATTCGATTAGGCTTTGCCTTCTCCAGAGAACATTAACTGGTCCGGCAGCAAAATGGTATATCAAGTTACCCAGAGCTTCGTTTGACAACTTCAGTACCCTAGCCAGAACCTTTTTAACCCATTTTCAGTTACTGATAAGGTACGAAATGGGAACGGAACTTCTTACCAATTTCAAACAAATGACGGCCACTCACATATCGGATCATATACATGAGTGGCGACGTCGTCGTAGAATGGTGAAAATGTATGTTCCTGATCAGCTTTTAGCTGAATGGTTTATTAAGTCATTATTTCCTTCCATCACGGAAGATGTGGCAAAAGGGGGAGTCGTCACCGAAGAGCAAGTTATCGCTCGTGCGCAATATTTAGACTTGATTTACACTCAGTCTGGCACGCTCTACGATAAAATACCTAACGCTCCCAGACCGGAATTCTCGGTCCCTCCTCCTCCTAAATCAAACAATGAATCTCATGTTGGCGATGGCGTGATTGGCGCAGCAGACACGAGATCGACAAAGGCTACATATAAAGAGGCCCGTAAGATTTCTAGTCAAAATGCAAATGAGGAACTTCTTTCCTCGGAAGTAGATGCCGTGTCGACCGACAAGGGCAAAAAACTGAAGCAACCAGGGGGCAAGAAGAAAAAGAAAGGGAGAAAAAAGAAGCAGGATGAGTCATCTCCTGAAAAAGCTTCTGCAAACCCTTCTGGGCAAAGGAAACCCCCTGCAGGGTGTCATATATGCGATGAGGATCATCGGACGAGAGATTGTCCACATAAAGCTGAAGTTAAGAAACTCTTCAAGAGTTCAAAAACCTCAGCAGTATTGACTGATCCGTTTCCAAACCCGGGAACCAAACTGGTTGCTAATCAAAATGCTTCTCGATCCCAAGTGCTTATGTTGTCTATCTCAAAGCAGCAAAATGATGCTTTGACAAGGAATAAAGATTACGGGAATCCACAACTGTCGAATAACAAGGCTAATGAACAACCTACTAGTTCAACAACAACTTTGACCGAAGTTGTGTCACCCATCATTCTTGAGCCAATGATAAATCCGCCAAAGAGAGTAGTACACAAATAGACATTTAATCCTTGTGCCAAAGTAGCACAGAATTATAATATAGTAGAGGACCTGGCCCAATCGCCGTCCGCTATGTCGACACTTGAGGTACTGCAAAATTTCCCCTCCCAAAAGCAGGATCTATTATCAGAAATAGGTGAGATTGACCCAATGGTTTCCAATCTTGTGGCCTTTGATCATAAAGGATATGACCCACAGTTACCAGCTCAACTAGCTTTCCTTATTCAAGTGAAAGCCCTCAACAAAACTATTCATCGAAGAATTATTGATGAGGGGGCATCTACATGTATTATGTCAATGAGTTGCTGGAAAAATTTAGGCTCACCACCCTTGTCGAGATCGTCAACGACGTTAAAAGCATTTTATTGACGATCATACACTCCATACGGGATTTTAAGTAACTTGCAAGTTGAACTGGGGGGAGCAACAGTAGAAATTGATGTTGAAGTAATCGACGGAAACCTCGATTACAACATCCTACTAGGAAGGCCCTGGATATATGCCATGGCCGCAGTTGTGTCGACCTACTTCAGAAAGATTGCATTTCCCTTTCAAGGAGGAATTACAATCGTCGACCAACAAACATTTCTCCCCAACAATTCACAAATTACGGGAAGCATTCCAATGATCCATGGAAGCAATCATGCGCTTCAAAATATCAGAGTAGGTCTCCTAAAAGACCCTGCCTTAATGGGTACTTTTGCCCTACCGCCTCCGAGTAATTTGGCGGAAGTGGCCACAGTGGAAACCTGCAATATGAAATCTTCTATATCTAATGGATTTGGAAGATTCCTAAACATTTTGTCAGCATGGATCATCGCCCTAATAGAAATATTGTAGCAATCAATTTTCTTGGCCTGGGGGGAAAACCCAAATCAGCGCTCATCGAGTGTTTGGATAGATAAGTCTAAGGAATATGGCACCTCTTCAAATCCTTCGTCGCATGTACATTCAACAGACGAAGGAATCATTCATTCAGTGATAGGAGAGGCCTCATGGGAAGATTACCACCATCGCTCCCGTCTTCCAAATTACCACGAAGATTATTCCAGCAACCTTAATCATCCTTCAGTTTTTGATTCTCTATCAAATACGGTAAATATGGTGGATTTCGAGGATGGTTCTTATCTCGTGTCGACCTCGTTAAAAAATGAAACAAGGAGTCCTGAGGATAGTTCTTTTCCAGTGTCAACCTCATTAAAAAATGAAACAACTCCCTTTCCAAATCGAGTCTTTGACTACGATCTTGTAAAATCAAAGTCGAGTCTTTCGAAGATCTCGAAGGTAAACCTTCATTCCAACCACCGAGATGAATGCAATGAAGCTTGGGGGGCATGCACCTCGATTTGTATTATTATGCTGGGGGCATGCAAACTTATCACGAGCAGTGTTACTGCAGGGTTCAAGCTCGTTAAAAAATAAAACCGCCACGAGCAGTGTTACTACAGGGTTCAAGCTCGTTAAAAAAAATAAACCCGCATCGAGCAGTTTTAGCACATAGTTCAAGCTCGTTAAAAAATGCACCTCGATTTGCATTATTATGCTGGGGGGCATGCAAACTTATCACGAGCAGTGTTACTGCAGGTTTCAAGCTCGTTAAAAAATAAACCTGCCACGAGCAGTGTTACTACAGGGTTCAAGCTCGTTAAAAAAAATAAACCCGCATCGAGTAGTTTTAGCACATAGTTCAAGCTCGTTAAAAAATAAACATAAGACATGAGAAAATGTTTCCACCCGTGTTTAAGCTCATTAAAAAATGAGCTATTCCCTGGTAAATAACCATCGTGAATGTAGTACTTCAGCCATTAAAGGCTTGGTCGTGTTTGCACCATCACCTCCACTTTTTCATTGGCCAATCATTCACCTCCATTTGATTGTTTACCCATTTTGAGGAACAGCTGCGAAGAGTGATTTCACTAGCCATCCTTGTGACACTGCCGTGATTGGAAAATTCCAAACCTTACCTGGAATCAGCTGCTACCCGTTTTATCACTCGTTCCTCAAAAGACGAGTCTCCTTTAATCTCTTTTCAATTGACTCGTAAAATATGAAAAGATTGTCGAGCCATTGGCCTCTCCAGCTCGTTAAAGGGACATGAAGTGCCATCCCTCCTCTAGATTTTAATCTTTTTGGACCTGAGGGATTATTACACAAAAAGATTGAGCGCTTGTTTTGTTCGGCTCGTTAAAAGTATCTAAAATTCATCCCTTCTGTATTGTTTTATTTTTGGACTTAAGGGATTAGATGACGAAAAGGGAATTTTGGAGTTTCCTTTACATTCCTTTTCAAACTCTCTAAAATTGAAAAGGACCGAGTTATCTTTGTCGTTAAACTCGTTAAAAAGATTAATAGCGACAAACTTGTCTATAGACGAGAACGAGTTTCACTATCGCTAGGCTCGTTAAAACATAGCGATGGGTTTGCCCAAAGGGCAAATTATAGAACAAGCATATGTTATCCTCCTCAAGCTTGACAAAAATAAAGAGGTACTGGTCAGAAATGACTGGGGAAAATTGGGAAGAAAACTTGAAGAAACTTTGTTGGTAGCAAGTCGCTCTTGAACATGACACTTCCACTCCGTGTCCGAGTCAGGTTGGGTTGTTTCATTCACCAGTCACATCACCATGGTCACGCCATACCATCCACATTTCGGGTTAATGCTAGCAATCCATCACATCAGTGTCGTCGATATGTTCAAGAGAAGTCATTCAGTGAATTCACTTGTTTCTCACCCACTACCATACATTATACTCCATTCATTCATGATTGCCACCCTGAACCTTATATCACCAGATCGTTTTCACCTCCATTAAAATCATTTGATCCGTTCCATGTCATTGATGTGGGATTCATTAAGGCCCTCCTGTGACGGATCACTTCTTGTCGACATCAGCTCATTATCCAAGAAGTTGATCTAGGAACACCCCATTCAGTACTTTGAAGCTTGCATGCCTTAATGGCAAGTTTCTCACTTCCGGCGACAGGTTTACATCAATGGCCTTCGACCGAAAGATTTTGCGTGGTGTTCGACGCCAAGTCCTTTATTCACACCACGTGAATTGTACTGCAGTACCTTGAGGGTCATTATCATTATCGGTGATTCCTCTCGCGCTTGTTAACAATTTTCATCATTGACTGGTAATCAAGCGATGTCTTTCCATGTTCGACTTCAGAACATTTCTCACATGGATCGACTTGTACTTCGAGTGAAGATCGGACGAGATTGAAGACCTCAGATCTAGTTTCATCCATCTAGGCTGCGATATATATTCAGGGAAATAAAAACATTAATTGTACATCATTGCTGCACAGACAATCATCCACTCAAAAGGATGATGGCTCTATCAGAATCATCAGTCTACACTCAGACGATTGTCTGTCCTATGTACATGAAAATGAATTTATAAAGCTAAGCATGGGAATGCCCGCCTCAGCTAGATCATGAAAATAGTATGAAGATAATGTATTGTATTGTATCTTATTACAGGTCTCCTCCCAACATTGAAAGAACTTCGGATCCTCGTAATAAAGCATTTCATCCGACACCAAAAGGTTAACGGCCTCATACTTTAGGGGGCAATTGTTATAGAAATTTTTGGGCCCTACAATCCCAAGCATGAAATCAACAGATTACAGCTTCTCCCAGAAGTTCTCCACCAGAAACTACTCAGAATTGGTCAAAACAGGATTATTGCAGCTGCTTCATTGGCTAAGTGCATTGCATTGCACCTAAATACACTGTGAGGGTGCGTTGCATTTCAGAAATCCCTTCTGTGGGGTGCGATGGGTGAGAAATGACAAATGGCAGTGTCATTCCGCGAGGTGGAGAGGCAATGGAAGCTTCCAGAATCTTCTCCAGTGACACTTGGCTCACTGATTTTGACCAAGGATGAGTAAGAGGCCATCAGTCTCCAAGTGGAAGCAACAAATATCAAAGAGAAGACACTAATCAAATCACAAGCTGACTCATCCCCCTTACAGATATCTATATATGGATCCATCATCCCAGAGATCCGGAGGCTGGAATTTTGCATATTGTAAGGAATTGTTGTTGGTTTTTTGAGACAAACATCAGATTGTTGGGTGATCTATGCTTTGTTTGAGGTGAAGAGGGGCTTCTTTGCTGGGAGGTTGATGCTGGGTCGGAACCACTGGTTGTAACTCCTCCTGGATCTTTTCTTGTTTATCAATAAAATCTATTTGAGTTTTCCTCCATGCTTTTGTATCATTGATGCTTGTTACATTTGTATGGTCAATTTACATCTGATCCTAGATTGTTTATGATTATAGATCCATGTCTTTGTATAGTGCTATGCTTCTGTGATCTTACAGGTACTTTGTGAAGCTGGGCGTGCAAGGGAACAAGTAGCTGAGGACTATCAAAGAAGAGAGGGATCGAATCGAAGGATTAGCGCAAGACAGAGGTTGGTCTTTCTATTCATCTCTATCTATAATTCATAAAGGAAAAACAAAAGTAGCTTTTCTCTATTTGTTTCTAAGGCAGCTGTCACACCTTAGTGGGATAGAGCAGTTCTATATAGACACTTTTCCCTGTAACACCCACTATAAAAATGAACCATGCAAAAGCTGAAGATCAAGTGGATAGGACTCAATCTCAGTGCTTCCTTATGATTGGGCCTACAAGAAGGATGAAACCAAAGAAAGGAACAAAATGAATGGACATACATAGAGGAAAATGCAGGTTTCTATCCATAGGAAGGCACACCATTTGAGGTTCCTTGGGATGTCAAAGAGTCCACCAGGGCCATGAATAAGCTTCATATTAGTGATTGATTTTCTCACAGGGTGAAAAACATCTTCAGCAGGGGGTGATGATGAGTCCCATCAATAAGTATATTTGAAGTTCATTGTGCTATCTTCCAACCCTTAAAACTCTCCTTTTCTCACATTAATTCACATTTTTAGCCATAATATGTTTAGTAAGAAAACTAAAGGGTGTTCATCTTGTATGGTCTAATGTGATTAATATGTAGGAAAATGAATAATTTTTGGAGGTATTTACTATGCAAGGTCTTGGTGGAGACATCCATAGAGAATATAAGAGACTTGTCCACCTCATTAACTCCCCAACTTGTCTTGAGATCACAGAATCCTCACTAATATCTCTATAGGTTTTAAACTTGTACAAAAATTACATGTAAATGAATTCTTAAAATAGAAAATTAAATAATGGCAAGAACATAAAACAAACATACATAGAGATTTTCCTATGGATCCCAAAACCAAGACTACGACATTGATTTTTCATTATATTCCTTTCAATGTTACAATACATACATATACATGACGAATCATTCATAAACGACAATCCCTTAACCCTGAATTAGAACATAACCATAGTTCCCTTGACTGGATCTACAAAATACCATGGGCATAAAACCATTGTGCCCAAAACCATGGATAGGTCTACCCAACTATTATTGGGTTCGTAAAAAAAATTTCCTGGGGAATTTTCCCAGAAAGAATATAACACACACCCAACATTCTCCCACTTGTTGTTTTCTTTTCCACAGAGGGTGTCACAGGAGAGCTTAGTCACTGGTCTAGCCCTGCAACACCCATTGTTTCTCTTCACCAAGAAAACTTCTCACTGCTCACAGGTCAATGCATCTCCAACATTCTTCAAAGTGTCCACCTTTACAAGGAACACCATTTTGTCCTCAACCATTTCCCTCACAAAGTGATACTAAACATCAATGTGCTTTGTCTTTGAATGATAAGTAGGTTTCTTTGCCAAGAAAATTGCACTTTGGCTATCACATTATATCCTTATAGCTCATTGTACCAACCCCATACTTGAACACAATTTCTGCAACCAAACCGCTTCCTTGCTTGCATGAGTGGCTACATTGTATTCAGCCTATGTAGTTGAAAGAGCCAATATAGACTGTATTTTTCTCATCCAAGTGACTTCTCCTCCAAGTAGGTTAAACATATACCCACTTGTAGATCTTCTCTGATCTATATCTCCATCCCAATCTGCATCAAAAAAGCCATGGATGTCCAAAAATTTCTCCAATCCTAGTCTTGATTGGTAGCACAAACCATAATCAATAGTGCCATGCAAATATCTGAAAACCCGCTTCACTGTTGTCCAATGCTCCTTCCCTAGTTTTGACATAAACCTGCTCAATACTCCCATTGCATGTGCAATGTATGGTCTACTACAGACCATTGCATACATAAGGCTACTGACTCTACTTACATATGGAACACAGGAAATGTCCTATTCCTCTTCTTGTGTCTTGGGACACTTTTCAACAGATAACTTTAACTCTACAGGAATAGGAACCTTCACTATTTTACTATCCTTCATATTAAACCTCTGCAATATTATCTCAACATACGTCCTCTGGTTTAAACAGAGCTTCTTCTTTGCCCAATCTCATTTAACTTCCATCCCCAAAATATAGTTTGCAACACCAAGATCATTCATGTTAAATTTGGAGGAAAATTCAGTATTCAAATCCTGGATAATTTCTTTGTCATCTCCAATCAGTAACATATCATCCACATACAAGACCAAATAAATAACACAGTCACCAATTAATTTAAAATACACATAGTGATCCGCTTTTCTTCTGGTGAAGCTAAGTCCCCGTATCTATGTATCAAATTTCTGATACCACATACTTGGTGACTGTTTTAACCCATACAGAGGCTTTTTTAACCGACATACCAGTTCCTTCTTAACCTTCACCGCAAAGCCTCCAGGTTTCTTCATGTAGATATCTTCTTCTAAATCCCCGTGAAGAAATGATGTCTTCACATCCATCTTCTCTACCTCAAAATAAAAAGCAACAACAACAGACAAAAGTAATATAGTATAATCTATCTTGGCAACAGGAGAAAAAATATCACCAAAATCAATTCCCTGCACCTGGGAATAACCTAATTTTACCAACCAAGCTTTGTGTTTATCTACCTTGCCTTACGGATTCAAACCTCATTTTTGTCCAAATATGGTATTTCATCAACCATGGCCTCTTTCCATAGTTTTCCATCCTCTTAATCTACTACCTCCCTGATAGTTTTTGGATCATAATTAATAATAGATAAAGCAAAATTTGAACAGAATAAAAATAGACTATACCTTTCTAGTCGCATTATCTCTCAAACTAATCTTCTCAGAGTTGGAGTTTGATGCTCTTCCTCTTTTGATTCTTGTTTTGTTGTAGAGTATGATTCTTCCTCATTTAGCTCAAACTCTATCTTCTCGGGTTCCTTTAGTAGGAATCCATGTTTAATAACATATTTCACCTCTCTAAACACTACATCTCAATTGTACACAACCTTTCTTGTTACTAGGTTCCAAAGCTTATAACCTTTTAAACCATCCTTATACCCAATAAAGATGCATCTTTCAAATATAGTATCCAACTTGGTTACTTTCTCCTTTGGAACATGTACATATGCATCACAACGAAATACCCTCAGATGTGAAAGAGAGGGTTTCTTACCAGTCCATACCTCATGTGGATTCTTATCCTCCAATGTTGATGAACGTGATTTATTAACCATGTAACATGTAGTCTCCATTTCCTCTACCGAGACTTATTGTCTTAACCTGGCACCACTGAGCATGATTCTTTTCTTTTCCATCAACGTCTTGTTCATTCTTTCTGCAACTCCATTTTGATGAGGTGTGTATGGAGTAGTCTCCTATCGTTCTATACCACAATTATTGCATAACTCTTCAAATTTCTTCTTGTAGAAATCTCCACCATTATCTGTCTTCAACACCTTGATCTTCTTCCCTGTTTGATTTTTCACTAGAGCCTTAAATTATTTAAATCTGTCAAAGAATTCATATTTCTTCATGGGGAAATATATCCATGTATTCCTTGAGAAGTCATCTATAAAGGAGACATAGTACACTGACTTACCCAGTGATGGAACTGCCACAAGTACAAACACATCACTCTGCACAAGCTCTATGATCTCTTTCACCCTCTTAGCACCAGAGGGGAAACTCACTCGATTCTGCTTCCCATATACATAATGTTCACATAAATCGAAATCCAAAGAGAAATTAGACATACCTTCTACCATACCATTACCATGTAGTATTTGAAGACCCTTCTCTCCAATATGTCCAAGCCTTTGATGCCATAACATGGTCTTTTCTCCTGAGACCACTGAGTTTTCTGCTCCACTTTCAGGAACCACAGAACTGTTGTACCCATTAATAATAGTGCTACCTAGAAGCTTGTACAAAGTTCCAATCTGAACTCCCCACATCAATATCAGTGCTCCCCAAACCATCTTGTAGGTATCTTTCTCGGACACTATCTTTACACCTGCATCATCCATCTTGCTTACATAAATCATATTTTTGGCCAATGCAGGAATATGAAAAACACTAGGAAGTGTTCTAATCCTTCCACCTTGCAACTTCAGCTTGAATTTTCTACGTTCGACAATTCTAGCCTTCCTTTCATCCCCTAAGAATACATCACAACCATCATATTTCTCATACTCGTAGAACCACTACCTATGGGAAGTGAAGTGAAAGGATGCACCTGAGTCAATGAACCATGCCTCATGATCTACATGTGTACTTGAAGAAGAATCCAAGTACACATCCCCACCTTCATCTGAGGTGGTTTTCACCTCTACAGAAGGAGCATCATCATATCCCTTTCCTTTCTCAAGAGATTCAGATCTATAGTCCTTTTTATAGTGCCCTTCCTTTCCACATTTCTAACACACCTTTACAAGTTTATCACGGAGATTTAGATCTCCCACTCGAGGACTCTTTTTTTTTTTTCGGTTCTGAGGCTGTCCTCGTACAGACAAGGAATCTCCATTCTAGCTCTCCATATTTTTCTGTCTCATCTCCTCCGACAACAAGGATGAGACTATTTCATCAAAATTCAAGGTAGTTGTATTTCTACCTATTGCAACAACCAGACTATCCCATGAATCCAATAGACAACACAACAAATTGATGCACTTATCTTCATCTAAAATTTTAATACCAATAAATAACAACTGGCTTACCACAGTATTAAAGGCATTGAGATGCTCTGTCACCGAGTCTCCATCCTTCATCCTGAGGTTATAAAACTTTTTCCATAGGAACAATTTGTTCACCAAAGACTTAGATTGCTACAAATTCCCTAAATTGTCCCACAAAGCCTTTGTCATAGCTTCCCCTGATACATTCAACAATACTGAATATGAGATACACAACTGTATTGTGCTCTTTTCCTTCTGATCCAACTTCAATCAGTCTTTTGTTGGCATTGTTGTTGGTTTAGTACTCAAATCTACTATAATCCATTGACCTTTATCCACCAACAGATTCTCCATCTTGAGATTCCACAACTCAAAACTCTAACCATTAAATTTATCGATCTCTATTTTTCAAATGATCACCATCTTCTTTCACTGCAATAATCGATCCTGCAGATCTCCAACTGAGTATGGTCTACCACAGGCCAGAGAAAAACCCCTCAGCAACAAAGGTATCCCCTTGAAGCCGAAACAACTTTGATACCAAATCTAGGTTTTAACCATGTACAAAAATTACCTGCAAACAAATTCTTAAAAAATATAAATAAATAATGGCGAGAACATAAAACACACATACACAAATATTTTTCTTTGGGTCCCAAAACCTAGACAACTAGATTCATTTTTCATTATATTCCTTTCAATGTTACAATACATATATATACATGCAAAAACATTCATAAACCCCAATCCATTAACCCTGGATTAGAACATAGTAGAAATTCCCTTGACCAGATCTATAAAATACCATGTGCAAAAAACCATCGTGCCCAAAACCATGTGCGAAACCCATGCACAAAACCATGGATAGGTCTACACAACTATTATTAGGTCCGCGAAAAACATTTCTCAGGCTGCTGCCTCGGAAAGAATATAACACACACCCAACAACTTCGAATTCACTAGCATCCAAGGGACTCTAAGTACATGTGAAGATCAAGGAGAACCAGATCCACAAATCTCAAGATCTTGGAGGGGATCACTCCTTTTTTCAAGGGAGCTTCCCTCGACTATATTTTTGTGTAAATAAACCATCCACGAGGCTCATTCGGATTGGAATTTTCGTTGTAACTAGGGATAGCTACTGAGAGCCTATTGTTTGGCATTATTATTCTCATTTTTCACATGATGTATGTGACTCTTATTTTCTCCTCATGGAAAGTTCACTATTGGTATGCATCCGAGTTAGTTTTGGAGGGCTAAAACCCTTGGGTTTGGGCCCAAACCAGAGGCTTTAGTCCCTTTCTTGTATTTCGTTTTTGATTCTGCTTAAGATATTGCAATGTTTATCTTGCTTCAGTAGATGTTATATTTCAAAATTTGTAGTTGCAGGTTTGCCTATCACCTCTCTTATGGGAAGAGTGATTGGAAGATCTACAATAACAACCCAAAAACATTTTCTTATGATTTCTTGTAATTCGTTAAGTATTGGATTGCAATCCTTCTTCATTTTTAGTTTCTGCAACTTAAGGGTTAGAAACATTGGTTTGGAAATTGGAATTGTGTTGTAGGTTAGAGTAGATTTCAATAAAATTCAACTCATTTTTTCCATGTTAATTTCGTTTCTTGTAATAGTAATCATTTGATGCATGTATTTGATTAGTTTGCATGGATTGTGTTGATATTCAAGGGTGGGCACACCTTTCTACATCCACCTAGACCACTCAATCTCCCTTCAAGACATCCCACGTCGCTTCCAGACTCTGCCACCGAGACCACTCTGCTAAGTCGGATGGAGGACAACTTGGGCATAAACTTTCGTGCAAGATAGGCCTCCGAGGGGTACTAGGCTTGACTAAGGGGCTACCACACCCCTCACTCACCTTCTTCTACATTCATCCTCCTTCTTCTACCTTCCATACCCAATTCTTTTCCTCAAAAAGCTATCGGATCCCCTCGTGTAGCAATACAAAGCCTCCTTTAACACTTCCTGTAGCAGACCTGTAGCATGGTTTCCTTCAATTGGATTTGCTCCATATCTTTACCTTGGCATATTGAAGTTGAATAATTACACCCATGAACTGATTTCATGATTTGAGGAGACTCTAAGACCAGTCCAACCCCATACTTTCCTCACTGCAACCATACAACATCAAATAGAATTAAAATTAGAATTTTTTAAATTGTATTGAAGGTTGAATTTCTCAGTTTCAAGCAAGTTGCAAATAGATAAATGACTCATTCAAATAGGTTGATAATTTGATTAAATATGAAAATATAATAGCATGGCTTACTTCTGCATACTAGACTAGTTTTTTACTTCATGCAATTTCAGTTTAGCATTTACATTGAATGAATGGCATTTTCACTTCTATAGTTAGAATCATGTTCATATCCTTGCAATTGGGATATGTTTTTTCCCTTTGTAGTTAGCCAAAGGAGTCGTCTATGAACACCTTGATCTAATATAATGAATGAGGGCGACATGAGTAGAACCTAGCCTACTATGCATATAACACTATCACCTCTAAGTTTGTACGAACCCTGGGTTGATAATTTAAGTTGAGAAGCCTTTGGGAGCTAAAACATTTTTATGCAATACCAGGGCTCATCAAAGGTCTGGAATGAACTTGACATCCTTGAGTCTGAGAGGGGATCTTGACTCCCTATGAAAGGTGAATGTACCAATCCTAGTTGCGTTGTACCTTCCACCATCCCCCATCTCAATGTGCATATGGAGATATTTCTTCTCCAGGTCTCTGAAAAACTCTCTACACCTTGTCATGTGGAACGATGCACCTGAGTCTAAGTACCACACTCTCCCCACCACTATGTTGGTGATGCATACAATAAGGGTGAAGTCAAGCTTGAGCTGTCAAGCCAAGGCTTCATCTACTGCTTCTCCTCGGGTCTACTTGCTCCAATTTTTGTCTGGACACTTTGTGGCATAGTTCCCAAATTCATGAAAATTGAAGCATTTAATTTTGGACAAATATTTCTTGTTTCCCCCTTGGCTGAATTCTGGTTTGGTTTGAGATTTCTTCCCTTTGCAACCAATGCAATTTTTTCTTCATCCTCACTTTTGGATGAAGTCCCATCTTTGGTTTTCAGCCTTATCTCCTCTAGTACCAAATCGAACCATAAGTGTTCCTAATTTAGTAAATTCTCCCTCCCATTCACTTAGTCTCGGTAGTTGTGCTAGCTTTTTGGAAGGCCTGGAAGAGCTAGGCTTACCAAGTCATCTTCTGCAACAATTTCACCTACCCCACCAAGTTCATCATGAACTTGTGTAAATATTCTCAGATACTGCATAATATTTTTGTTCTTCTGCATCTTAATATTTCGAAGTTTATCCTTGAGCACCAACTTCCTGTGGTCACTACTATTCTCAAACAACTCTAGAAGTGCTTTCCACATTGCAAGAGCATTTTCTTTCCAATGGAGATTTGAGACAATGTGATCTCGTACTCCCTCCAAGATTATTCTCCTTGTTTGGATACATCTTTCTTCCATTGGGATAGGTTTTGTGCATCAAATTCTTGTGGTTTTGTAATATCTCTTTGACATATTCTAGCAATTAATTGTCATCCAATACCACCTCCATACAATCCTTTCATGCAATGAAATTAGAGTTTCCTTCCAAGGCATACTCTAGTCTCAACCCGTTGAAGGTCATCTTCCCAACTCTGAAAAGATCCTCCTACAATGAACTGCAAATTTGATCCTCCTGAGAAACAACTTCGAAATTTGTGTTCTAATGTGAATCATGCTTTAATACCATGTATAAATTATGGTGTAGAGTTTCAAATTCTCATGAAATTTCAATCTAAACCTCAAGACACAATCCTACTCTACTACTATGCGAAACTAAATTCACAATTTAGAATATCAATCACAAACATGCAATGAGAAATAATACACATGCACACAATATTTTTCGAGGGGAAAGAAACTTCTAAAAACCCCTTATGTGTGCTTTCATTACTATGATGAATATAGACGTATTTCAATTACTAGCCCAATTTGAACTCAACTTGTAAGTGAATAACCTATCTCTCTACTCACTGAAAAGCTCGGACCCAGACTTAGTTAATTACTACCTCTGCTTGAGCCCTTATTTCCTTGCGCAATTCCTGATAAATTAGGCCCCTATTATTTAGGAAATTCCTCCAAAATGATTGCACAATTCCCAAGGTTGATCATCTGACTGCATGAAACACTTGTACAACCAAGGCTAGTCTACAACTGATGTTACACTACCTTGGAATCTCCACCACAGCTAGGGCACTCAAATTCTCTGCATGAACTATCTTTTTTTGGTTGATTCATCAGTTAAATGGATTATCACTGAGTTAGATTGTTGTTCCACTGCACAACTGACCTTCCACTAGTTCCTTCAACAGTTAGAACTAATTTAACTAAAAACAACCTGAAATAATTGACCTTAATTGCTATAAATTATCAATCGCACATGCTTAACTAAACTCCAAGCCCTCTAACTCGAATTTACTGATTTAACTAAGTGACAAGAGCCATGTCACACAAGTTAACTACATCCAAGTTGTCTTTTGATGTGGAAATTTGAATTTTCTAAATTTGACCAAGGCAAAATGAAGTTGAGACTTTCTTGCAACATTTTTCAACATAACTCATATCTCCTTCTACTTGTAACATGTAGAAAACTCAACCAAAGTATACAAAATCCTACTACATGTAATAATGTTAGCATTAGAAATATCAAAACCAAACTTGCACATATTCAAATCAAATGAATAACACATATATTGGGAGGAGAGGTGGAATAGTGTTTTTTCTTATACTAAATCAATTACAAAACTTGAGCTCCTTAAGGTGCTTTTCATCATCTTCCCCTATCGCAATCAAGCTCACTACTAGTAGGTATATCACAAGGTGGAATTGAGTTCTCAATTCAATAGGATTTACTTACATTCACTTCTCTCTGTTTTGCTCCATTAGAGCTTTGATTTTGTATATGAGTTAACAAAGTGACTAAGGGAATCTAGACATTTTTCTATCGAGATTGATACACTCCTTTCATCCTTATCTTGAGTTTTTGATCATTTTTTGACCCTATCAACCCTTACCGATGCACTTTAGTAATCTCGAGTGCTTCAAGGCTATGTACTTGACCTACCAAAGTATTCAAATCACCTTGCTAAGCCATTTGGGGCATTGAAAGTCTCCTTGTAGACGCCATTTAAGAGGAAAAAAATGGTTGTTTCTAGTGTTTCCATGAAGCTTTTGCTGAATTCCAACCTTATTTTATGTTGCTTCTCTACTATACTCAGGGGAGTGTCATTTTGAGCTACAAAATTTCTCTCTCCTTCTTTCACTCTCTTAGTATCTCCTTCATAACAACTCCTACCCCCCCTCTCTCTCTCTCCCTCCCTATCACTCTCTTTCTCCCCCCACTCTCACTCATTCACACTTTTTTTCTCCCCTCCCTCTCTCTCTACCCGTCCCTCCATGCCTCTCTTAATCCCTCCTTCAAAACAACCCCCATTCAACTCCATCTCTCTCTTCCTCCCTTTGTCTCCCATACTTCTCTCTCTCCTTGTACTATCTGTCTCTCGTCCTTCCCTACCCTCTTTCCCTATCTTTCTCACCTTTCTTCTCTCTCTCTCTCTCTGCCCATCACCCACCCACACATTCTTCTCCAGTCCTTGCTCTCTCTCTCTCTCTCTCTCTCTCTCTCTCTCTCTCTCTCTCTCTCTCCCCTGGGCCCCTCTATCCCTCCCACCCCTCTCCATACCCTTCACCCCACCTCAATCATTTCATGTGTTAAGTTCCTAGCTTTCGAAAAATGTGCATGTTCTAGTGGTAGGAACAAACACAATCAATATGCTAGAAACACATGCCCATTTTTAGTGTTGGGACTATGGGCATTTTTTTCGAATTTAATTTCTTTTCCTCAATGGGAAGCTTACATGTATGATGAGTTGATTGCTTTGAATATAGATTTAGAATCAGAAACATGGTGGTTTTGGCTCCAAATACATGAAAACATTATTTTTTGAGAAAACCTATATATATCTCTATTTTTTATGTTATTTTTTTGACAGGTTCAACAAATCCATTCTCCATGAAACTAAAGAATTGATTATGTAAACTCTAGATATAGATTTGTAAAAAAAAGAAGGTAGATTTTACTATCTCTTATACATTTTTCTTTTCATATACATCAAAATCTTAAAATACATCCCATGTGTATTTCCATTATAACCTTCTTTTGACCTTAAGCATTTAAAAAAACAAAATGTGGTCTAGTATGGAAATTGAGACGTGCAAACTAACCAAAAAAGATTGTTTGATAATGTTAAGATCCTTTGAGACTGCACTAATCCAAGAACTTGTAATTTCATAATTTAAAAGATATAAATAAAGTTAAGATTATAAATTTTTAGGAAATAGTTTTGCACAAGAAAAATCTCTTAACTACAACTCTAATAACTTCATTAACAAGATTCCATCATTTATGTACTCAAAATTTCTATTAACTCAAAAACATGCATTATATTTTGCATGAAAAATAACATATCAATGTTAGGAAAACTCAAAATTCATATAATTAGACACAATTTCTATAAACAAAAATTATATATTCAGAAAACTAATTCATTTTACTGTATTTCATCTTCTTACATTATCTTCAAATTCATTACCTAAATACCTCTAATCATCCCTCCAAATTAACATATTGTTATTTTTCCATCTTACTAATGCTTCATGAGAAACCATCATTAACTTCCATCTACTTAATATTATTAATTAATTACTTTACAAGTTTTAGAAAAATCACAATTATATTTTCTACAAATTATTATAACGACCTTAAAATACCTTTTTACCACATTTAAATATAAAAATAAAACAAATTATTAAAATAATTAATATGATTCATTTTATTTATTGAAATAAACTTAATTATTTTAAAATAAGTTTACACAATTGTTTACCATATTTTGAATCATTTCTGAAAATCAATGGAATGTTCCCACTCTTGGACACAGTTGGACAGTAGAAATAACTGAAAGCTTTATTAACATTAAAATGCATAAAAAAACATTTTTATCGACTATAAAATACATTATATTTTTACGTAGAGTTACATATGATGAAAAACATAGAAGGTATATCCAGTGGAATTCTATTGAATATGACCAGCAAAGGAAACTACCATTGCTATGATAAGCTAAACTCTAACATTGAGTGAGAGGCGGATGAAAAGCCTTGCGTGACGGGTTTGCAAAAAAATGTTTGAATAAGTGATTTTTCTTCCATGGCCAAGTGGGCGTCCACCTAATCCTCGCTCCAGCTAAGCCGGCATTGAGCAGGAACGCAGAAGAGAAAATCAAAACTTTCCAATCGTCATTTCTGTATCCAGATGATTCTTGTGCGTATTTATCAAGAATATAGCTTCCAATTACCCACTTTACCCACACCAGCAGCTGCAAAGCACTATACACCCAATTCAGGGGCACACCACCAGCACTTTGGGCCACTACTATGCCCACTACAACGCATACTATCTCCCATATTATTACTAACAAAACCTTATAATCTAGCCGTTTCTGGAAAAACACTTTGTTCGTATACATATACAAACCATCCATGATGCATGCAATACTAATGGCTGCTATTATGACCACAACTCTAGCGAGAGTGAGTGGCGGGGCACTATCGCCACAGTCAAACGCAATAAGCACGGCTGGAGCTAACCAGCCATATATTGGGTATTTAATGTCTTCAGAGCAGCACACCACTTAGCTCGATAACACGGGAGCGGCAAATATTATTTAATGCCAAATTTGCCCCTCCCGTGTTATCGCGTTAAGTTGCGTGCTGCTCTGAGGGCATTAAATACCCAATATATGGCTGGTTAGCTCTTTCCCAATAAGCACGGCCCATCCAATAAAACAAATCAAATTGACACCACCTCCTATAGATGATAAGGTTATGCTGAGACCATTACCTCTAAAAGTGAGCACTTGGCAAACCTGTTTCTTATCGGCATCAAACTGGACAGTAGCTTTTCTTAAAAATGCATTAGCAGCCAACCGACTTCCCTTGCTGTCTACAAGATAATTTCTTATTGATCTTCTGGCTAGGAAAGAGCTGGAGAAGCCATCGACTTTAAACCAGAAAGTTAGGAAAATGTTGATCAGAATTTCTGAGAATCTTGGCCCTATGAAAGAGCCAATGCTGTATTCTAGTTCTCGCCGTCTGTTTCCTCCTCTTCTTTCTTCATCCACATAATCTTGCAGAGCTTCGGAAGCCATGACTCTGACTCCCCTGTCTTCGGCATCTTTAGACTTGAAAGATCTTATCAAAAGTCTTGTCCAGTCGTCATGGCGGGCATCACTTACTGGAATGCACATGCAAAGAGACTCTCCTGTGTACTGGTTGGATTGGAGAGCTGTTTCGTCAAGAATTTCACATACTACAGCAGGGGATTCCACTCTGGAGTCACCCTCTCTCAATCTCTCTGGTACTTGATCGGTCAGTTCCACATAAAACAGGCCATGGTTGCACCCATGGCATGATCTTTCCAGGCAGTTTAGACAGGGAAGCAGGCACATGGAATTAGGCAGAGTCTTCAATGTTCCAGGCATTATGCGAGCAAGCATGATGGTAATCTCTTGCACGGTCGAGAATACAATACAATTACACTGCTGATCGTTGTGGTTATCGCTCTTTTCACAATTTGGCACATCCTTCACTGTGCCATTATTTCTTGCAGTTTTTAAAGGCTGATATTGTAACAGAATGGAATGCACGTCATCAATGGCACATGATTTCATGAATTGCTTCATCGACCAATTCGGTGTGCCCTCCGATAACATTACAACGGAAGCGGTGTGCAGATCTCGCCCTCCTCCTTCGGTGGAACCAGGAGTGTGTCCCTGCATGGGTACTGTGGTCAGTACCTTTCCATCAGTCCCATTTATCTCCCCGGGTTTGGCACCTCTCAGTATACCCAGAACTTCCCTCATGCCATTTTCGAGATCCAGCCTTCCGCGTATGAGAGTTACGCCAAAAACTAACATGTTAAGTATGCAGGTAATTGCTTCCATGGGAAAATTAAGAGAATCAAATGCCTTTGCAAGCGCATCTATTTCTTGTGCTACAGCAATACCAAAACACCAACAAAACAAATTTAAGATAAGAAATTCCAATACATATCGGCTTCCCTGCCATTTTTCCTGGAATGCCCCCATTCCTTGAGTGTTTCCGGACTCCTCGAAAGAAAAACAAAGATATATATCCTCTCACTCTATAGTGTGCGTCTAAATATTTGCAGGGCAACCAAGTGTACATGCAATCATTTATATAAATAAATGTTAGTGTCACATTGAAGTTGCATTATTCCCTACGAGACTTTCTTTATTTCCAACAAAATAGGGAAATGTTCTTAAGGCTTGAACTTTAAGTATTTGGATGTTATGATTGTGGAACTAGGGACCAAATGTTTTAGAACTTGAAGCACGTGGATGTTTGTTATGATTGTGGAAGTATGGACCAAATGTTTTAGAAGGCCAATATCATTACTATGTAATGATTCTAGAAGTATGGACCCAATATTTTAGAAAGCAAAAATTAAGAGTTAATGATTGAATTATTATCTTTTTCATGTTATTACTTAAATATTCTCTTATAAAAACAATTGGCTAATAATTAATCAATATATAATTAATAATTGATAAATACTCAAATTTATATAGTTGATTCTGGTTTAAAATGAAGTAAAAAAATATTACTACTTTTGACCTAAATAATTTCTGAATACTTAGATGTTATGATTGTGGAATACTTAGATGCTATGATGGTGGAAACATGGACAGAAAAATGTTTTAGAAAGGAAATATAAAACACCCTGGAATAAGACAATAATTAATTTATTGGTTTTCAAGAATAACGCTTTATTTTCATGACAAATACTAAGAAAAATAATAAACTAATAGTACTTAGTATTTTAAACACTTAATGCATATAGTGTTTGAAATTTGTCATTGATAAACACTTAATTCCTTTTTATAAAATAATATCTTTGTTTCTTTGGTTAAAATAAAGTAAAAGAATATCACGACTTTTGACGGAAGGAACCTGTTTAATTTTAACACATCTTTGTTTCTTTGGTTAAAATAAAGTAAAAGAATATCACGACTTTTGACGGAAGGAACCTGTTTAATTTTAACACCAGAGGAAGATCCAATAATGTGTCGAAACTTCAATTTCTTTATATAAATGCTTGGCCATGTCATTATAATTTTGAATTCTTTTATATATTGTAAGAGCATGTGTTTTCTCCTAAGAGGTCACAGGTTCAAAACTAGAGGGGGGTAGAGTATGTATGCCTTCGTAGACTTAGCAGTCAAATCGCTGCGCGGAGGTGGGTCCCTTGTCCCACAAACAAGGGGGTCTCATACACCAATTTGGTATCTGGCTTGGTTGTGACGTTAAAAATGGATATTATTATTATTATTATTAAGAGTCTTCCTAACAATTTTAATAATTATCCAATATAATATTGAAAAGGTCTAAAATTTCCATTTTAACGTGTTTTTTCCCATAAATGACGTCAAATGTTAGGATTAAAATCTAATTGTATGCTTGCTTCTGAGGACACTAATTTAATTTTAAAGAGAATGTAGATTTTGAGATTAATATAATTTATTAGTTAAAATCTAATTGCCCATAAATGACGTCAAATGTTAGAATTAAAATCTAATCGTATGCTTGCTTCTGAGGACACTAATTTAATTTTAAAGAGAAGGTAGATTTTGAGATTAATATAATTTATTAGTTAAAATCTAATTGTATGCTTGCTTCTGAGGACACTAATTTAATTTTAAAGAGAAGGTAGATTTTGAGATTAATATAATTTATTAGTTAATTTATTTTTTATTTTTTTTGTAAGTGAGTGTCACCTGCCTCTGCAGGACTCGAACCTGGGTGGGGGAGTGACAGCCTCCGCCCCTACCATTACACCATGCACCCCTACCATTACACGAACCTGGGTGAGGGGAGTGACAGCCTCCACCCCTACCATTACACCATGCACCCCTACCATTACACCATGCACGTCATGTGCATTAGTTAATTTAATTTGTTAAAGTAATGAAACATGCTTTTCAGAGTCATGATAGTATGAGATTGTAAAGTAATTTAATACATTCTTTAACCAGAAAAAATGTAGAGGATAAAATAAAATCGATGATAAAAGTTATCAACACCCAATTGAATAAAGAAAAATATGGAAAAATGCTAATAATTTTAATTTATTAATAAATTTAAATATATAAGTTTCAATGCAATTTTAATTCAGAGTTTTTTATTTACTCATTTTTCTTCAATAGCTCCTTGTTCATACACACTTTTTACTAGTTTATAAATAGTCTTTATTACAATAACATGGGCATGTTCTCAAACAACAGTAGCTCTTTTGTTTTTTTTAAAGCAATATGAATTTTATATATATATATATATTTATTTATTTATTTATTTTGATTTGATTTGATTTTGTCTCACATATAGTAATCTCCAACATGAGACCATATAGAATCTTGATTGGATATGTTTGCTATTATCTTCTTGCCACTAATCCTTTTCCAAGATGTAATTCATCATCTTTGCAACCTATCCAAGGTTTTACAAAAAATCTTGTTTATCCCTTAGGAAAATCTTTGTTAGTTTATATATTATTGTTTGTGTGTATTTTCTACAACTTTAGTAGACCATAACCTATCACTTACTAATCCAGTGATATTTGATATTTCACATTAATGTGCAGTCTTCTTAGAATGATATCTTGGGTTTCTCGGTAAATGAATGAAATTTTTATTATCACAATGAAATAAATATTTGTATTGTTTTATTCCTAGATCTCCTAAGAATAATTGAATCCACAACATCTCCTTGTGGGTTTCCATGGTAGGAACGTATTATTCCTCTATTGTGGAAAGAGCTACTATTTTTCGCATTCTAGACAATGTAAACACTATTGCACTTATAAAAGTATATAAATAACCAGAATTTCTAGTATCCATATCTCCAACCATATTTACATTTGTATAACATTTAACAATAGTATTATTATTAACAAATTATAAACGATAATGATTAGTACCGTTGAGATATCTTAAAATCCACTTTACCACTTCTCAATTTTTTTTTTGGATTTGAAAGGAATTTAATCACTACTCCCATTGCATGTGCAATGTTTGATTAGGTACATACCATGGTATACATCAAGTTGCCAATTGTTGAAGCATAATGATTTTTATTCATTTCCTTCTTCTTGTTATCACAAGAGGGCACATTAGCACTAATTTTGAAGTGGGATGTTAGCAATATACCAATTAGTTTGGCATCCTTAAGTTGAACTTATTTAACACCTTCATAGTATATTTCTCTTGTGACAACTACAAAGTTTTGTAATTTTTTTCATGTATGATCCTAATTCCCAAAATTTGTTGTGCTAGACCCAAATCCTTAATTGGAAATTGACAGCCCAAATACTTTTTCAACCTATTGATTGTATTCTTATCATATCCAATAACACATATAACAATAGTATATGATATTTTTCTTGGTCATACCTCATGAAATAAAGACAATCATCAATCTATAGTCGTTTAAAACCATGCTCTAGCATAAATGAATCAAATTTCTTGTACCATTGGTGGGGTGCCCATTTTAGCTAGTAGAGGATCTTCTTCAACTTACAGATTAGGTCCTCTTTATCGTTTACTGTATATCCTTCTAGTTGATCCATATAAATCTCCTCCTTAAATTCTCCATGAAGGAAGCTTATCTATACATCTAATTGTTCAAATTCCACCCCTAAAGTAGCAACAATTCTAAGAATAAATCTTATGGATGACATCTTAAAAGCACATGAAAATTTTTCAATACAGTCAATACCTTCATTTTGGGAAATCCCTCCACCATCGGTCTTATCTTGTATCTTTCCTTCTACCCTTCACTGTTATGTTTAATCCTATGTGCCCATTATTTTTGTAGGGAATTTCTTTCTTTTGGAAGCTTTACTAACTCCAAAGTTTTGATTTCCAATAGAGAGTCTATTTCTTCTTCCACTTTTTCCTAGTCTCCACATTACAAGTCTCGTGTAAATAGTCAGGGTCACCTTCATCAGTTAACAAAATATAGTTTGATTGTGGATACCTTTGTGAGGGCTTGTGAAGCCTAGTAGACTTGCAAAGTTGACCTAGATTAGATCACTAAATTATTCTCACCCATATCTATGCATTTATAATGCAAAACATGGAGGATTCAACTCACATGACCATTTTTACCGATAGAAACCAATTTGGAAAATTACAGACTAAAATTGTTCGGGAGCATTTTGAGGCATCAAACAATGTTTTTTGGGAGTAAAATTTAGCTTCTTTGAAGCAACACCTACTTTCGTATTCTACACATACAAACCTCTACAATGGCACAATAATCGCATCAATCAAAGTCTGTATGCAAAAATTATGTCACTTTGAAGCTGAACTTCCTATTTTCACCACCATAATTCGAGAGGATGCCATGTCACCTGCAATTATTTGTGTAAAAGAGGCTAACCATGTGATTGTGATGAATAATACTCTAGAAGATCCCATAAACCTAACCACTAGTCGGTTATAAAGTTGTGTTATAATTGGGCCACTAGGAGGAAAATGATCTCAATTATTTTCGAGTGTATTTGTTCCTTAGATGAATAAAAAAAGCCGAGAGGGATAGGATAGAGCACATAGAGAGGATTTGTGCATTGTAGTATCGCAAAAGCCAGAGGCCATATGCCTTTGTACTCAAAACCATTTTCTACTCAGAGAAAGAGAGTAGGGTAACTTCATCTTCCAATTGGGTTTTCTCTTAAAAGTGTTCCTCAGGTTATATCTTGTGTCAAATCATGGTCTCTGAGATTTTTTTTTTTGTTATGTATTTTCTACTTAATTTTATTTTTCATGCATAGGCAATTAACAATAACCTACATATCCATAAATCTAAAGAGAAATAAAATCCTAATAGTGTAGATTACAAATTTGAAAAAAATAGTTTTATTAAATTTGTAGTGAGGAACTATCCAGTGGAATATACAGGGTAGTTTATGGATCATATTGGTATCAGAGCAGGATTCTTTTGATATATTATGGATATTTGTAGGTGATTTGAATTGGGGCAGATTATTAATGTTCCGATCATTCCCATCATCAGAATATAAAAATGTGCTTGAGGTTTGTACTCTAAACTAGCAAGTAAAAATATGAATTTTATGTGTGTTTACTTAAGTTAGTTTCATGAAGAAAACTTGAAACATGAAACCAAAACACTAAATGGAAGCATGCATTAAACAATAATACATCAACCATTGATAAATGAGTTCACCCCTCTTAGTCTACATCTCCTTGGATAAGCTCTAAAGGCATGGCCACTTATCATTATGCTCAATATCAAGAAAAGAAGAGTACATAAGTGTGCTGACAAAAACAGTGGCTAGTTTCCCCTTCAAGGAAACATTCTTATGCAAAGAACTCTCACTCTAAACACATGACAACCTATAGTTATTCATGAAACAATTAGCAAACTAAGGGCTCTCAAGACCCCATACTCAACTTCCAAGAGCATAAATAATACTAAAATTCACTTGAAGTACTTAATCAAGTCTCTTTCTCCAAACACATATAGAGAAAAGAATAACTAAAGCTAAAAAACTGTTGTAGTGGTTGTTGCAGAAAGCGCATGGAGGCTGGAAGACCCTTGCAAGGTCATCTCCATCTTCATACTCCTCCATAAACTGAATCAACACTCTGGTTGACCAGAGCACCCATAGGCTTCAATTTTAAAAAATCATATCCATAAGTGCTCCTTTAATCTTGAAACTTGTTCCAATCAATTCAGAATGCCCAAAAATGGCTATATAGTCTCTTTTTGCATCCCATTTGGTTGAAAATTTCCTTATTTATGACTTATGTCAGTCTTTCCACAATTTTCTCCTCCAAATCTAGCTTACTTCCAGTTAAATTCAATATCCATAGTTAAAACTGGAAGTTCCATCGAAATCAGTGGTTTCACCATAATTCCTACCTATCTTATGATTAAGGTCTGAGTGGTCATATGGAGAGTGGTGGTCTGGCAAAAAAGGCTACAGTTTTGCATCTCTGTCGAATATCACAATCGACGAAGTCCATTGACTTACAAACCCTTACATCAAGTGCTCTATGGACCTGCCGAGATTATTAAATACAACATATAACATACCACATCCAGGAACCACCTCGCATCCGCAATCGGCGCGTAAACCTTCGGCGTATCAACCCAACTTACATTCTGCGATAACACGAACCCGTCGGGGTTATAAATATCAATGCATATAACATCGCATCTGGAAATATCACAATTGGCGTTATTGGCAGTGATCTATATATATATATATATATATATCAACGGGTATTAGGTGCAATATGCGATTGTGATATATCACATCGCAACCTACTTTGCACCGAGGGTCGATTATTTAACACTAACCTGTCTTTTACTTCGATATGCGATATGCGGGGGCTAATGGCAACGTTCCACTTGATGCTTCCTCATTTGTTGAAGGGTTTTTCCATGTCATCTAATCCTGCCATGTCATGAAGTCAACCCTGAACTTTCAGTTGCTCTAACTTCTGCATAAGAGCTTCGATTTGAATTTTGTTTGCACCATTGGATTTAGAATGATGAGCTCTCTGATCTGAAGCTAAGCTTATCAAGATTCTAGCACTTTAAATTTTTGGTGAATTTTGAGCTCCTTATCACTCTTCTGCACTGAAAAACTTTTGGTCTCCAAAATTTTAAATAATCTGCAACTGCTTTGTACTTTGTCTGCACCGCAAGTGTCCTACAGGTCATCCTTCCTTCTCCTTCACCTTTGTTCTTCGGATCCATAAATGATGAGCCAAAACTTGCGCATGTCATTATGGCCATCCATAGCAACATCCTTCCCAAGAACAACTAAAAAAATATGAGCACCTTGGAATTTCTTATCTGCAAAATCCTTATCAAGGATAAGATCCTAATTTTTTTTTCCAAATGAAGCCAAATAAGATTCACATATTGAATACTTGTATAACTTGCATTCTACACACATTTGGAACATGCTAAATGTGCTGCAACTACTCATACAACAATTTTAAAATTCTTTTTCAAACTACAAGTCGGAATGCATATTACAAAATGGAATAAACTTGACTCCCAAATTTCTCCATTCAAATTAACTATCAACAAGCCAAACTAGCATTGTAATGATTAAAGAAAACACTATTGCATGTAAGTGATTTATTTATGAACATTACTTTTACAAGTTACCCAACTATGGGGATATGTAACTAGTGAAAAACAGAACTTTACAAACTTAAGCTAGACAAATAGTCCACCCATGTCTTAGCCAACCAAGTGAATGAACCCTCTATTTGAACTTTCTCTTCTTTTGATGCTACTTCAGGGATGGTCATATCTTGCACCAATTTTTCTTTTGTCGCTTCCTCTTCTGGTGCTTGCATGATTTTCTTTCCCTTACTAGGATGAAGTTGTGGAAACAATTTCCAACACTTCTCGACCAAATTTCCATTAATATTGTAGTGAGTACAGACGTTCATTTGAGCTCCTCTCTGCTCACTTGCCTTCATCATTGGATGATATTTTCTCCTTTCGGTCTCAATTCCAGTAGGCATAAAAATCTTCCTAATGATTACACTCCTTTTATCGCACTTATCTACACAATGGTTATATGAAAGGAAAAAGGTGCATGGAAGCATTTTCCTCAACATGTTATTCAAATATGCATGTTGTTTTCCATCATGAACATCATTCGAATTAACAGAATGATTATACCTCTGTTTTCATCCCTTTGGCTTACGATGCCTAGGTGAGGAACTTGTGTGGCAAGAAGAACTTGAATTTCCTTCTTTTTCAGCTTTTACATCCCTCTTTGGAGATGTTATGCACTATAATTCCTCCTTTCACTTGAGGAACCAAGAGGGAATGATTTCTGGATGCAACTCCCAACATCTGGCCTCCTTGTGTCCTCCCTTACGGAAAAATGAACACGATATCCATGAACTATCGCTAGAAGACCACTCTTCTTTTGTAACATAGCCCAAGCCTTCGTATTTAGGCCTCTCCTTGGCCGCAATTGGATTTTCAATGCCTTAGTGGTTTATGCCAAGGTCTCCTCCCTTGTAACCCATCTTGGTGAAGAGCTTGGATCTAATGCCTTTACTGTGTTTTTCAAAGGCTGCAAATGAATTTATGTAAATACTTTCACATAAGGAAGAAGCATGTAAATTATTACCATTTGCTTCATCTTTCCATTGACACACAAAGATGTTTTAAATTTCGCTTTTGATTCGAGATTTGTCCTCTTGGACTCTTTGGCTCTCTTCTTTCAGCTCCTCGGATTTGGGTACTGATAGAACCTCATATTCGACATCATGTGTAAAAAAGGTACAAACTTGTCCATCTACCTTCTTGGAGGGACTTTCTACACTAGAATCTTGCATAATAGTTGTAGAAAAACATGAACATTTTGGTGAAGATCGTGGTTTATCACCATTCCTGTTACCTTCTTCCCTTGGAGAAAATTCTCCTCTTAGAGGTCTAGAGATTTCACCTTGCAATTTTCTATTCCTCTCTTCATAGAGGACTTTCACCATTTATCTTATGTCTAAGAAAGCATTTCTAAAACCCTTCACATCCTCTGAAATTCTTGCAGCCTCTCCTCCTTGGGACATGCTTTGCTTGAAGCTTCTACTGCAATTTGAGGTAGAACTTGGTGGTAGATATTTTAACAATCTTGCTCTCCTTTCCAAAAAATTCTCCTAAATGAGCTTTAAAACACATTCAATTGCAAACAATAGTCAATTCCTTCTTGCACAAAGAAAACCATAGATTTGATACCAACCTGATCTGAATTGGGCTAGATTAGTAATGTTGTGCTAATTCCCCTCATCAAAATATAAAAATGTGCTTGAGGTCTGTACTCCAAAATAGCAACTAAAACTAGAATTTTATGTGTGTTTACTTAAGTTAGTTTCATGAAGAAAACTTAAAAAATCAAACCAAAACACTAAATGGAAGCATACATCAAACATTAATACATCATCCATTGATAAAGGAGTTCACCCCTCCTGGGCTACATCTCCTCGGATCATCTCTAAAGGAATGACCCCTTCTCAGTATGCTTAATATCAAGAAAAGAAGAGTACATAAGTGTGCTGACAAAAAGAATGGCTAGTTTCCCCTTCAAGGAAACATTCTTGTGCAAAGAATTCTCACTCTAAACACATGACAACTTACAGTTAGACATGAAAAAATAAGAAAGCTAAGGGCTCTCAAATCAAGACCCCATACTCCAACTTCCAAGAGCATAAACAACACTACAATCCACTTGAAGTAATTAATCAAGTCTCTTTCTCCAAACACATAAAGAGAAAAGAAGAAATAAAGCTACACCACTGTTGTAATGGCTACTGCAGAAAGAACATGGAGCCTGGAAGACCCCTGTAAGGGCATCCCCATCTTCATACTCCTCCATAAACTGAATCAACACCCCGGTTGACTAGAGCACCCATAGGCTTCACTTTTCAAAAATCCTATCCAAAATTTCATTTGATCCTGAAACCTATTCTAATCAGTTCAGAATGCCTAGAAATGGTTATCTAGCCTCTTTTTGCATCCCATTTGGTTGAAAATTTCCTTAGTTATGACTTATGTCAGTGTTTCCACAATTTTCTCTTCCAAATCTGGTTTACTACGAGTTAAATTCAATATCCATAGCTAAAATTGGTAGTCTCACTGAAATCAGCGGTTTTGCCATCATTCTCACCTATCTCATGGTTAAGGTCCGAGTGGTCACATGTGGAGTGGTTTTCCAACATAAAAGGCTATGGTTTTGCAGCTCTGTCAGATATTTCCATCAGAGAAGTCCATCGACATATAGAGCCTTACAGCAGGCGCTCTGCAGACCCGATTAGATTATTGAATACAACATATAATATATTGCATCTGGGAACCCCATCACAATCGCAATCGGCGTTTAAACCTTCGGCATATCAACCCAACTTACGTTCTGCGATAACACGGACCCGACGGGGTTATAAATCTCAATGCATGAAACATTGCATCCGACAGTCCTATCGCAATCGTCACTTTCCCTCAGCAAATATCAAAGTCCATAGACTGTGATAACAATGGACCCGCTGGGGTTATAAAATACAACATATTACAATATTGGGTTTGAAAGTCCCCCCATTGCAAATCACAATTGACTTTATCGGCGTGAGATATATATATATATATATATATATATATATATATATATATATATATATATATATATATATATATATATATATATATATATCGGAGGGTACCGAGTGTGATATGTGATTGCGATATATCGCACCGCAACCATAACTGTGCTGACGTCTGATTCTCAACATTATGCGATATGCGATTGCGATCGCATCATGTCGCAATCTGCTCTGCGCTAGGGGCCGATTCTTTAACGTTGACCTGATTTTGTTCCAATATTCTATATATAGGGGCCAACGGTAACCTGCCACTTGGCACTTCCTCATTTGTTGAAGGGATTTGCCATGTCATCCAATCCTTCCATGTCATCAACTCAACCCTAAACTTTGACTTTCTCTAACTTCTACATACGAGCTCGGATTTGAGTTACGTTCACACTGTTGGACTCAGAATGACAAGATTTTTGATTTTAAGCTAAGATTATCAAGATTCTAACACTTTAAATTTTTGGAAAATTTTGAGCTCCTGATCAGTAGGGGATCTATATTGTTTAAGCCAAAATTCATGAAACACTAGTCATGGTCGATGAATCTATGAATAAACCTTCTAATCTTGTAAAGAATAACCCTTTTTGGCTTGAGGAACAGGTCACAAATATAAATTGTAATGTAGATCTACTCATGTCTCCCCTCAACAATAATATTGGACTATTTGGAGAAGATGGGGGCTCTAAGGAAGAGGACAAATCAGAAGGGAGATAATCGAATCAGGAAGAAACAAAGACCCAACTAAATAAAGGACACAAAAAATATCAAACCAGTTTGAGAGTCGTGAATCATTCACATTTCTTGTTTAAAATGGATGTGAATGTCAACATTAAGCAGTACCAAGGTTATATCGATACTATAAATCTAAATCACTAGTTACAACAATTAGAGGTGTATTTCAATACCTATCATATTGAGGAAGAAAAAAAAAAATCATTTGTACAACTCAAATTAGAGGGTCATGCCTTGACTTAATGCGAAAGCCATACTGATACCGAGAGGATGAAGGGAGATCCTCTTGTAACTAAGTGAGAGGTCTTGAAAACCATCATAAGGTAATAGTTTTACCCAATTGGGGTTGTAGAACACCAGTGGATCTAGTTGCACTACATTAAGCAAAAGCAAGGGTAAAGCGTACAATAGTACACTAAAAAGTTTTAAAATATGGCCATAATGTTGAGTATGTCTCAAAATAAACCAAATGTACTCTTAAAGTATCTAGGGGGTCTACACAACCATTGACGAAAGTAAGTGATGTTATTCAAGCCCCAATTGATGGAAAACGCTTGTGTACATGCACAGGTACTAGAGAACATAGGCCTCAATAAAGGGAAATCAAGTGGATCAAAGTAGAAGGAGCAGCAAAATGCTTATAAGGAGGAGAAGAAGAAGTGGAAATGGGGGAAGATAAAAATATGATAGCCACAACACACCATTGCAATGCAATGATCCAAACAATCACTACAATCATTACTACATTGATGATCATATAGACCAGAGGTCCTAGAAGTTACATCTAGAGCTTAACCTAAAAAATAAAAAGAAAGAGAATAGGAAGAAGAATCTCATGGCCACCAATTTGAGAAACCAAGTTGAAATCAACTTGAATGTGGATAATAATATTTTGTACGTCAATGTAGAAGAAGGTGAATATGAGTATCCTTCAACAACAAGAAGAAAATGAAATGACCAAACTCTTCCACATAAAGATGTACGTCATGAGTACAAAGATCAATGCTTAGTTTGGCGCATAATCGAAGGAAAATATCATTGAAGTAGAGATAGTTAACAAATTGGGATTGAAATTTCATGATCATCTGAGCCCATCCATTGAGATGGGTGAAAAAAGATGCAAATATGAAGGTTACAAAACAATGAAAAATTAGATTTTTCATTAGTGTTGATTTTGTTGATGAATTAGAACTAGAGGTAGTTCCCCTTGATTTATGTTGAGTTGTGTTTGGAATTCCCTACATGTACATGTGAGATGTAATATTCAAGTGGAGAGCCAACGAGTACTAGCTCATCAAGGATGAAAAATCATTCACCATCAATGTAAACAATGGCAAGTTGAAAATTTCACTAGTATGTGCCAACCAAGCTAAGAAATTGATTAGTTCCAGCAAGAAGTATATTTTACTTCTTTTAAGAGGAAAATAGTATGTAGAAGATTCTATAAGAGGTAAGGCATCCCTTGAGGTGTGTACTAATAAAAATAAAAAAAATAGAAGAGTTGAAACATGCATATAAGGATGTTTATCAGAGTCTAAAGGGTTACCACCCAAGAGGGAAGTGGAGCACTAAATTGGCTATCACTGAAATCTTCATTTCCAAACATTGGGCTATAAAGGAAATCTGTTATAAAATAAAGTGAAGTTAACAAAAAATTGCAACAACTATTGGAGCAGGGTGTTATTCGATCAATTACATCACTCGGTGGATCAACCATAATCATTGTTCCAAATAAGGATGGGACTTCATGAACAAGTATTAGTTACAAGGTGTTGAACAAAATCACAATCAAGAATAGGTAATCCCTACCTAGGATAGATGATCTAATGAATCAGTTGCAAAAAGTGAAATACTTCACTAAGACATACTTAAATTTTGGATATCACTAGGGTTGAACCAAAGAAGAAGATGCCTGGAAGAGTGCCTTCAAATCCATGCAAGGTTTGTACAAGTGGTTAGTAATTCCATTGGCATTATGGAACGCAATAGTGACATTTTAAGAGGTTAATGAATGATATAGTGTGCCCGTTTATAGATTCATTTTTTATTTTCTATTTGGATTATACATTGTTATATGGTGATACCTAGGAGGAACAATCTCACATTTTATGTAGATGTTTTGTTGGAATTGATGTCAACAGTGATAATAACATGAATTCATGGTTAGATATCAACAATGATAGTGCCATGTGTCTACAGTGGCATGACTAGACTTGATGTTTGAGTAATGGACTTGATCTTGTTGATAAAAGTTCTAAGGCTAAGCAACAAAAGTTGGTTCACCATGCCTATTCTACATCTGAAACCTAAATTTCCTATCTGCAATCTGCACCTACATTTTCATGATTTATTTTTTACTATTATTTATATCGTGCTCCATAAACATTTGAATCCACGAGTTGATTAACTATCTTTAATTCAATTTATTTTCTTTGCATTGACTAACTAAGAAAGTAATAAAGTAATGTGAAACAAAGGCATCCAATTCCAGTGTTGGGATTGTACCAACGGTATAAACAATTTTTTTGATGTAGATTAATCAAAAGGATCAAATAACTAGATCCACCTATCTACACTACATGGTCAACATGTGAACATTATATCGATATGTTGTTGTTTTATATCTAGAAATGCCAAAAATAGAGATCGTGTTACCTATCTTTTCACAGAAGTGCATCAAAGTCCAAGGTTAGCCTTAACAATGGTTTTTTTCCAAGGCTTGTTATCATTCATCTTATAACCCATGTTAAATCAAAACCATGGCTTGAAGTATCAATGGTAAAAATCATGGTAAATATTCCTTGGCATCATTCTAGTCAAAATTACCATGGTAAATACCACAAGTATTTTTTGTCAGCTCTTTGGTTTCATTTTAGTGAACTACCCATGGTAACTATCATCTCAAAGCCTATAAATACTAAATCAAAATCACACTTGAAGCATGATTTTATTTGGTAGTGGGTGTGATCTAAATATCAGATTTAAATATATGAAGCCCATTAATCAACATGTGGTTTGGTCTCTTTTGGTGCAATTAATTTTTGTTATTATTGTTATAGTATAGGTGTGTGGCTCATGGTTAATAAGGCATGGTATACAATGGTGAATTAAATTAATGCAACCATATTTTATAGTCTATGGTCAATTATTTTGTTTTGGTCTTCTATGTTGTTTCATACAAGCATAGGTGGGTTGCACTAGAGAAATTTTGAGGTCTAAAATGGGCCTAGAAACAAAATTGTACAACCAAAATCAATTTTTTTAAAAACCAATAGGATTCAAGTTGATGATGTCAACCATGGGGGATGATTCACCATTTTTGGAGTAAAAAACAAAACCTACTTTTTCAACTTGTATTTTCAACTTAGCTCCTTGCGGTTTTACTCAAATTTCGAGCGTCCACCGTCATTGGATGAATAATTCTTTTCATCATCCAAGGAGTACCCATGTTGCATAATTTCAATTGAACCTACTACATGAAAAAGGATAAATACATGAAAATGTGATTGCAATCACGCTTTTTCATGTATTTCTTATTTTTCGTATAGTAGGGTCCATCGAAAGTATGCAACATGGGTACTATTTGGATGAGGAATTGAATTATGCATCCAAGAGTTCTCCCAATCAAAATTTGAGTAAAACTGTAAGGATATATGTTGAAAATAAAAGTTGGAAAAGTAGTTATTTTTCCCTCTAAAATTTGATAATGTAATCTAATCTTATTTTATTATTTCAACTATTATTTTATAATGTACCTTAGGAGGCGCATTTTGTTAATTTTTTCAACTATGGTGAAATTCCACCTTGAACAAAGCAGATGATCAAGATTATGATTGCATTAGATTCCTATTTTTGAGAGGACCAAAATCGACCTAAACATCACCTTATTTGGACAAGCGAAAGTTGATTTTTGAATTTATTTACTCACTCATGTATATTGGGTTAGGTGGCCCTAAGTTCATGTGAAATTGGATAGGTCAGCCTCAACCCCAAGTGGACCCTCATGAAAATCCTATAAATATAAGATACCTCAAGCTCATTTGGACATATTGATCAATCCATCTTCTCTTCTCTTATTGTCAAGCCATCTTCTCTTCTCTTCTACTATTATTTTATAATGTACCTTAGGAGGCACACTTCATTCATTTTTGAAACTATGGTCAAATTCCACCTTAGACAACACATATGATAAAGATCATGATTTCATTATATTCCTATTTTTGAGAGGACCAAAATCGACCTAAAGATCACCTTATTTTGACAAGCGAAAGTTGATTTTTGAATTTATTTACTCACTCATGTATATTGGGTTAGGTGGCCCTAAGTTCATGTTAAATTGGATAGGTTAGCCTCAACCCCATGTGGACCCTCATGAAAGCCTATAAATATAAGAGACCTCAATCTCATTTGGACATATTTATCAATCCATCTTCTTTTCTCTTATTCTCATATTGATCAAGCCATCCTCTCTTCTCTTATTGTTACACAATATTTTTTCATGCCTCAATTATAATTCAATCCTCTCATTGGGATCAAAATAAAGTGTTTGCTTTGAAGTTTTTTATGTTTCAAACAGAAAGTGTAAGTGCAATTCTTTTCCTAGTTTTCGGAACATTTTGCGTTGCATTCGAATCATTGATGTGAAAGTGATTTTCATACTTCTTGATTTGCTTGCATTCTCTTTCACTTTGCACTAGACTACGTTTGTTGCATTTTGAAAAAGAAAGAAAAAATCATCAATAAATCTTAGAGATTTCTCTTTAAGATTTGTTTTTCCATTGAATTTGCTTATCATATGAAATATTAGATTTCATATTTTTTCATTTAGAATTTGAAGACGTTCATAGATGCATATTTCATTTGGTTTGATTCCTTATTTGAGTGATTTTCTTCCCTACATAGCTAGCCTTCATCAAATTGAAACTTTTCATTTCATCATCCAGTTTGCAGTTTAGGAAGAAGAAACATCGTTAAGGCCTTGAAATTAAGGCATAATTACAAGATCAAATTTAAAATCTATAAATTAACCTAAGGATCATTTGAAACATTAACGATCATATCTAGTGGTCTAGGTTAGAGATGTGTTCCGACATCTTTAAAACCTAGCAGCTGTCGTTAGCTTCGACATTAGACTACGCTAGCACGGACTTGTGCTCTCCATACCGTTGTGTATATAAAGGGAGACCCCTCTTGGTTGCAATCCTGCACTTCTCTGTGACATACCCTAAAGTGCCTGAAACATGATCATTATATAGTATACTCATCAATGTATATATATCATATCCCTCCATTAACTTTTCTTGAAAAATATCTGGATCTTTCCCTGAAGCAATATCTCACGAAACACTAAAATGAGAACCATTGCCCTTATGAAGCTCAAAAATGCGATGATCGCCTGTTGCACCTTGTTAAGCCAGCTATGGCATCACTTTTTTCTCTCTCATACTCGTGATGGTGTAAAAAATAGTTTTTCCCAAAGAGGTTGAGAAGCTTCATGATCTATAAGCTTCCAGAGCGGAGAGCTGGAGGTGGTTTTGCATAGATGAGGTCGAATCGTCCTAATTTGACCTCTTGGTCTCATCCCTATGAGCCACCTCCTTAAGATGTGGGCCTAATCCTATCTTTGGAGGAGGTCTAACTCCATCTCCCAACCTATTAATTTCCTCTCTACCATTCCCAAATGGTTTATCTATGCCCATTTGCACCCCTATGATGAGCTTGTGCTTAGAGGTTATTCATTAGACTTGGAGAAGGAGTGTTGAAGAGTTTCTTGGCTTGGACTTGGATTACCACTCAAGGAGAGCCTTTCAACATCAAGACTATTATTGTAATCTTTCCCTTTATTCTTTAAATAATAATACAACTGTTGGTTCATCTTCCCAATATATATGTTCATGTATGTATTTTTTTGGCATTCCTTGATCACTAAATAGATTATTATTGGATTTGCTATTGGTTCTGGCATGCTTTGTTGTCTCTTGGTTATTTTTGCAGGTACATAAGCAGTAAAAGAAGAAGGAACAATACCTTGACACAAGTAGTTCGAGGATTTCAACATAGGAAATCGGATTAGCATCAGAGCAAGGTACGCCTTCTCTCTTGTTCTATTTTTCAAGCATAATCTAGGAAGATGTCTAGTTGATTGTCCTCTCAAGTTGCTAGACCCACTCATTGGGCTAGAGGGATTGTCTCTATCCATAGAGAGGATTAACCTTGTTAACAAAATGGTGACTTAACTAGGGAGCTTATGACCTTTTCCTTCCTTTCCTTCACCTTGTCATTTGATGAGTTTGGTCAAACATTGATTTTTATACTTCATTGCTTGCTTGTAGTCAGTTTCATTACCTGGTAGATGTCTAAAGATTGTTAACTTAAGTTGTTTTTGGAAATTTTAGATTTCTTTCTCCTTTTCCTCGACCATCACGGATATGAACCTGACAATCGCGATGATATCTTGGGGTTTTTAGTTGCAGTAGAGATGATTGCTACTTTACTGCTGACAGGTGCAATGATTGAAGAAAACTTAGAAATTTAGGGTTTTCTCTTTTATATCAGTTTGAATTGTCTTCTCCTTGTGATTTACCAGTGCGTTTGGTCATTGAATCTTTCATTGTCTACTTGCAATTGCCTTTTGACTTGGCTTGAGTGTTATTGAAGTTTGATTAGCCATTTAGGGTTCTAGGTCTTCTAGGTCAACCTTAGTACACTCGTCGATCTTTCGATCGGAGATCAGAGATTGATTGCCTGTATTTAAAAGTCTTTGTGTGTTCAGACGTGCTTGTAGATTACTTTTGGTTCTTGTGACTTAAGTTGTTTTCATTAGAGGATATCGTGAAAGTTTCTTAAGCTTAATTTGATGTTTATCCATAGGAAGCCAAGTCTGTTGCCATGTAAACATGATACACCAAACACAACATTCAAGGAGATTTCCCACATGCACGTCAAGTCCTTGGTCAATTTATTGGTTGAGGTATATATTGCAGTTCACGCTTACTTGGTACTCCTTTTACCTAGATTCACCCTAGCAGTCATTTGATCTTTTCTGACTCTTTAAATTTGAAAATATCATTGAGTAACTTGTCCTTTCACGCTCGAAAAACCATTGAAAGTGACTAGAGTCACCTTTTATCCCTTTTCTCGACTCTTAAAATATGAAAAGGCAATGTTTTTGTTTCTAAAATATAATTGCCCACGGTAAAAATGTCATCCTAGGCAACTGCTTCTTAGACAAAATTGAGTAATTCCCTGTTATTTTCAAGACTGTTAGAGCCTTAATCAAATTGTTTCCTTTACTTTTTTGCTGTTGAGGGGAAGCCAACATGGCTGAACCATTGAGTCCATCTCATATTTACCCTTTCTTGTCTGATACTGAAGGGTCCTCCCAAGGAGTTCATCTGAAACTTCCTTAGTCGCTTAAGGATCAAGGTGTTAAACTTGGAATTACTTTGAGTATCCAACCTTTGTCTTCTCGCTTGCCTCCATTAGATTCCTGGTCACCACAAGAATCTGATCTAGATTCCTCTAATAATCAAGACACCTGAGAGTCCACACACTCTAGAAAGCCTGCAAAGACTGGTTGTTTATCCACCGAACACATTATTCGATCTTGTTGTGATATCTCCACAATGTACATACAGTTCGTATGATCAGCCTGGTATTCATTTGGAATTATCTCCTTAGAAATATCTGATTCCTCATCGCCAATTGTTTCCATCTATGGAGTCAAAAGGTGAGACCCCAATCTCCTCTCTGAGTCATTCAGAAGTTTCTTCTACCCACACTCCTCACGCAGACGATGACCAGGGATATGAGTTCCCTCGAGAAGGCTTCCCTTTTACGGAAAGAGTCCCGTCTCTCTCTTATCCTGTGTTTAGCGAGCCCATATTGTTGCATGGTTATACCTCTGTAGCTCAGTTGGTTTAAGGCACTCCTAGTGCCTCGTCATTGTATCAAAACCCCATCTAGTCTTCCAACGCTATGCCTACATCAAGTTCGTTCGCTCAGAACATGGCCTCTTGACCGATTGTGCAAACTACAGTCACTTCAATTCTAGTTCAACCTACCATTCTGTCTCAACCCGTCTCATCATTTTGACCAACTCTTCCAGTTCAACCGAAAGTCTTAGGTTAGGTCTCGGTAAGTTCTTCTATCCCTCCAGCGAGTGGAGAGACTGTGCCAATGCCTAGGGGGCAAGATCTGAATATTGCCATGATGTCTGGCGAAAACAATTTGAGTGGATTACATACTAACATGGTTGGAATGAATAATCACTTTTACGGCGTTGTTCCTAACCCTGTTGGTCAATCTGGGTTACGTAACGTCGAATACCAGCAGCCATATATGGCTCACGTCCCATTCCAACTGGCTTATGTCCCATATGGTTCGCATGCTATGATAAATCTGCCTTACATTCCTCAAGTTGGGCCTTATGTTCAGTCTAGCCAATCCACCGTGCCTGGTGGATATGGCTAGACCCAATTCGGGAACTATCAATCCCACAGGGTATCATCCCAAGAATTATCCAAATACCCTTGCAGCAACAAGGAAAACCTTCACAGCAGCAAGGGAAACCTTCGTAGTAGCAAGGGAAATCTTTGGAGCAACAAGGGAAAGCATTGTAGCAGCAAGGATAACTACTACAACCGCAAGGGCAACCTTTGCAATAGTCACAACAAAATTTGCATTTGCAGACGCAGTTTGTTTAGAAGTCCTCGCAACCTTTTTCCTTGCAAGGCCAACCTTTACAGTAGCAAAGCTAGCCTTTGTAGCAACAAGGTCATCCTTGGCAGCAACAAGCCTTATATGCGTATCAGCAAGGTCATCCTTTGCAAGGTCAAGGTCAACCCCTGCATCAGCAGGTTCAAAACCTTTACGTCCAGGGCTAGCACGTTCAACAAACTTATAACTAGTATGCCGCATACAATTCTCATCAGTGGCCTATGGGAGAGCAATATCAAACCTACCCAAGAAAAACTCCTCCTTATGTGCAAGGTAACCCTCAGTGGGGACAAAATCAGATTCCATATGGACAAAATCCGCCACTATGGGGGAAAATTCCTTACCATCAAGGATGGACTCGATAGCTTGGGTCTCCTTAAAGGCCCTATATGCCATTTAACACACAATTTCCTTGGCTACGATGGAGCTGCCCTATGTTTCCAGGCTCATGAATGATCCCATTCTTCATTCACCATACTAGCCTTTAGTTCCGTCAAAGATTCTGAGCGATTGCCCCAAATTTGAGGGAAAGGTGAAGGAGGATCCACAAGCCCATGTGATGAAATATCACCTCTGGTGCTCCTCCAATTTGTATGTCAATTATTCTATCCGTCATCGACTTTTCCAGAGGACTCTCACAAATGCTTTTGCCAAGTGGTACATCGAATTGCCTCGAGGTACCTACGGTGACTTCAACTCTCTCGCTATGGATTTTCTCACTCGTTTCCAGCTACAAGTTCGCTATGAAACTAGCACCCATTTGCTTGCGTCACTAAAGAAAGACACCGCAACCCACATATCTAATCATATCCATAAATGGAGACGTTGGTGTCGCCTCATCAAGTTTGAGATTGCTGATGAGTTTTTGACATAATGGTTCAAAAAATCATTCATCAGCAAAATTGCTAAGGACATAGCCATTGGTGGATGTGTTACTGAAGAGAAAGCTATTGTCCGTGCTCAATATTTAGACCAAGTCTATTAGCAATCTGGCACATTGTATGAGATGTTACTGATGCTCCGAGACCATCATCAGATCTAACAACATCGAAGTCTCTGGATACACCACCTATTGATGGTGTGATTGGTTCCATGTCTCAGACTCTTGCGAAAGCTTCTTCGAAGCAGAAATCGGTCTCGAACACTGGTTCTAATAATCCCTCTAAGAATTCATCCAGTCCTGGTAAAACCTTCGAGGTTCATGTTTTCCAGTCTACCACAATAGATAAATTCTCTAAAGGTAAAAAGAAAGGCAACGGTGAGGCCAAAGCCGATGCCCCAAACTAGGACCCTCCTAAATATTCTATTGAGGAGGCTTCTCAAAGAAAGACGAAATATCTTTGCCTCATATGTGAGGAGGATCATTACACTAAAGATTTTCCCTGAAGATCTGAAGTTGGTTGCTTACTAAAAGGGACTCCAGAGTCTTAAAATAAACTTTTTCTGTCACAACAGACCCAATTGGTAGACCAGCCTCAGTCTTCTGCTTCCTCAGGTTCCCAAGTGTTCATGATGCAAGTTTCGTCATCTATCTCGATCGCTACTTGAACTAAGGACTATCAAGCTACATCTAAATAGACCATAGAGAAAGAAGCCCATGATGCTCCTTCTACTTGTACTCTGTCCTCTTCTGGTCCGCTCCATATCGAGCACCCTAACAGTGAGTTTGTCATTTGACCACCCCCTAAAGGTGTTCTTTGGAATTCATCTTTCAATCTGAATGCGAGAGATGCACAACATTACAATAGTGTTGAGGATTTAGCTCAGGTGCCTTCAACGATGTCTTCCTTGGAGGTTCTTCAATCCTATCCAAAGTAGTGGAAGTCAATGCTATCTTCTATCGGTGCTATCAATCCTTCTGATTCAAGTCTGATTACTTTCGATCTAGAGAATCATGTATCTTGTCTTCCACATCAGATCACATTTCTGATCTAGGTCCTTATCAAAGGAAAGATTATTCATCAAATGGTTATTGATGAAGGTGCCTCGACCTGCATCATGTCAGTTGTGTTGGAAAGCCATTGGATCTCCTCCTCTTAACCAATCTCCGAACACTTTGGAAGCCGTTGATGGCAGAGGTTCATGACCATATGGTATTCTCACGAACTTACCGATTACGTTAGAAGGCAAGACTCTTGAATTAGAAGTAGAAGTTGTAGATGTCAATCTCAACTACAACCTTCTTCTCGAGCGAAGTTGGACTCCCACCATGTTTTTTTGGTGTCTTCTTTGTTCCGTGTACTTCATTTTCCCCATGAAAGAAAAATTGTCACGGTTTATCAACTATCTTTCTTTTCTTCTGGTTCGTCCAATGATAACATTCCTGATGTGGGAAATACTGAGATTCCTTATGAGAGTGTGGGCACAGGTCTCTTCAAAGACTCTCCTTTAATGGGTACTTTTACTCTCCCACCTCCATATGTTCATTCAGTCAATATGATCTCGGATTCCACAGATCCTTGGATTATCACTTTTGAAGATCAAATTGACTCATTTAGCAATGTTATGCCTTTAATTCCATTTGGCAATGATTGTGGAAGTAGGGACCAAATGTTTTAGAACTTGAAGTACAAGAATGTTTGTTATGATTGTGGAAGTATGGACCAAATGTTTTAGAAGGCCAATATTAAGTACTATATAATGATTTTGGAAATATAGATCCAATATTTTAAAAGGCATAAAATGATTGAACTATTATCTTTTTAATGTTATTAATTAAATATGTTTTTATTCTTAGCTAGAAAATAAAATGAAAAGACAATTAGCTAATAATTAACTCAATATATAGTATTTAAAAATCAACTAATAATTAATAATATTAATAATTGATAAATACTCAAATAGATATGGTTGGTTCTTGTTTAAAATGAAGTAAAAAGATATTGCTACTTTTAACCTAAAGAATTTTTGAATACTTAGATGCTATGATCGTGGAAACATGGAAAAAAATTGTTTTAGAAAGGAAATATAAAACACCATGTAATAATACAATAATTAATTTATTGGTTTTCAAGAATAACGCTTTATTTTCATGACAAATACTAAGAAAAATAATAAACTAATAGTACTTAGTATTTAAACACTTAATAGTACTTAGTATTTAAACACTTACTGCATATAGTGTTTGAAATTTGTCATTGATAAATACTTAATTCCTTTTATAAAATAATATCTTTACTTCTTTGGTTAAAATAAAGTAAAAGAATATCATGATTTTTGACGGAAGGAATCTCTTTAATTTTAATACGAGAGGAAGATCCAATAATGTGTTGAAATTTCAATTTCTTTATATAAATGATGATGATGATGATGGTTAATGTCTACTGAGACCAAACTTTGGCCTATTGGATCTAAAGAAACAAATTATTTTGTTTGATTTAAGATTTTATTCCTATGCTCAAAAAGCTTGGAGAGAAGCCTCGCGACCACACTGTAATTTTGACATCATAAAAGGCTAGGAAGATCAGTATTGCAACAAAGATTTTGAAATTGAGATCTAATGTGGTTGTATGCGGGACACTCTAAGAGGAAGTGATTTTCATCCTCGATGTTCGTATTCTCATAGAGATGGCAGAACCTTTCCATCCATGGTGTTTTAGGAACTGCCCAACAACCCGTTTCACTATGGAGCTCATGAGAGTTCGTTCTAATCTTGGCTATATTAATTTTCTTCTTTGAACTAGTTAAAACAAAGAGATATTTTTTAATAAATGCTTGACCATGCCATTATAAATTTGAATTATTTTATATAGTGTAAGATTCTTCCTGACAATTTTAATAATTATCCAATTTAAAATTTCCATTTTAACGTGTTTTTTCCCATAACTGAAGTCAAATGTTAGAATTAAAATGTAATTGTATGCTTACTTTTGAGGACACTAATTTAATTTTAAAGAGAAGGTAGATTTTGAGATTAATATAATTTATTAGTTAATTCAATTTGTTAAAATAATGAAACGTGCTTTTCAGAGTCATGATAGTATGAGATTGTAAAGTAATTTAATACCTAATAAAAAATTTAACCAGTAAAATAAAATAGATGATAAAAGTTATCAACACCCAATTGTGTAAAGAAAATAGAGAAAAATGGCTAATATTTTTAATTTGTTGATAAATTTAAATATATAAGTTTCAATGTAATTTCAATTTAATTATGTGTGAGCTTTTTCACTTACTTATTTTTCACTTAATGGCTTTTTGATCACACACTTTTTATTAGGTTATAAATAGTCTTTATTACAATAACATGGACATGTTCTCAAACAACAGTAAATTTTCTGATTTTTTTTAAAGGCAATATGAATTCAATATATATTTTTATTTGATTTTGTCTCACATATAATAACCTTCAACATGAGACCATATAGAATCTTGATTGCATATTCCGCTATTATCTTCTTGCCACTAATCCTTTCCCAGGATGTAATTCATCATGTTTGTAACTTATCCAAGGTTTTACAAAAAACTTGCTTATCCCTTAGAAAAAACTTTGCTAGTTTATATATTATTGTTTGTGTGTTTTTTCTCAAACTGTAGTACACCACCACCTATCACTTACAAATTCAATGATATTTCACATTAATTTGCACTCTTCTTAAAATGATATGTTGGGTTTCTCAGTAAATGAATGAAACTTTTATTATCACAATGAAATAAATATTTGTTTTGTTTTATTCCTAGCTCTCCTAAGAATAATTGAATTGTAGGAATTTACAGGGTAAGTTCCTTAGACAGAACACCAAAAGGACACCGCTCACAACAGATCGCAGATCAATACACCAGTATTTTGACGTGGTTCAAACCCTCAAAGAGGGAAACAGTCCACGGCCTGAGCCAACGCGGCCACTTCAGGCAATTTATTAATAAAAGAATGAAAATTTACATATGTTTCTCTCATGCACAGATTACCCTACAAATGACCCTCCATGCGCTTTAAATAGAACTCATGGACCAATCGGGTGTCAAGCCACAGATCAAGTGTTGGTAATACCGAGGAGAGAATGAACCGTTAGATCACTACATATCGTGACCGTCAGATTGTAAGTTAGAAAATGTACAACGGTAAAGAAACACACTTTACCTAACTCTATACCTAACTCTATACTAGACCAATTTGTACTTAACTATTTCCTATGCGTCGGAATATCCTAACATCCCCCCTTAAGAACAACTTGGGATAGGATTGAAGGATTTACAAATATGACACAATAGGAGAAGGAAGGAGGCACTAGAGCCTATCCCCCCTTAGTGACAACTTCCTGAACTCCAACCATAAATCGAAGTTTAGTGTACTTCACCTCTATGAGAGCCTTTGTGAAGATGTCTGCAACTTGATCATCTGTTGAACAATATTGCACTTCAAGAACATGGTCGTGAATGAGCTTTCTGATGAAGTGCATGTGCAGTTCAATGTGTTTGCTGCGCTGATGTTGGACTGGATCTTTGCATAGCTGAATGGCACTTTGATTATCACACCAAAGTGTAGTCGGATGCTGCTGCTCAAAGCCAAACTCTGACAGGATCTGACGAAGCCACAAGGCTTCCTTACTAGATTCTACGGCACCGCGATACTCTGCTTTTGCTGATGAAAGAGAAATGGCACCTTGTTTCTTACAAGCCCATGTAATAGGTCCTGAACCAAGAGTGAACACATAACCGGTAGTATACTTCCGATCACCAGGGTCACCAGCCCAATCAGAATCAGTGAAACCAACCAATAGAGGAGCTTCTTCGGCACTGTAATGAATCGCAAACTGAATCGTACCTCGAACATAACGAAGTATTCTTTTAGCTGCTTTCCAATGACTTTCACGTGGGTTTTGCATAAACCGAGCAACAATACCAACAGCAAAGGAAAGGTCAGGACGAGTATGAGTTAGATACAAGAGTTTTCCTACAAGTTGACGGTATAATGTAGCATCAACTTCAGGAGAAGTAAAAGTGACTGAAAGTTTGACTCTAGACTGAAAGGGAGAAGGGGCTGGCTTACAGTCTTCCATGTGAAAATGACGTAGAATATCACAAGCATACTTGGACTGGGAAAGGGAAATACCCTCCTTGGATTGCAAGACTTGAAGACCGAGAAAATAGTGTAAGTGTCCTAAGTCTGTCATTTCAAATTTCCTTTTAAGGCTGGACTTCACATGGTTTATAAGGTTGGGATCACTACCAGTAAGGATAAGATCATCAACATAAAGAACAAGGATGATAAGAGAGTTGCCCACTTTCTTGGTGTAGACAATATTGTCAGAATGACACCTAGAAAAGCCAGATTCTAAAAGAAAGCTATCCATTTTGGCATACCAAGCCCGAGGAGCTTGCTTGAGACCATAAAGGGATTTCTTAAGTTGACATACAAGGCTGGAGTCTATTTGTGTGAAGCCAATGGGTTGTTCCATATAGATTTCTTCATGCAAGTCCCCATGCAAGAAGGCAGATTTAACATCCATCTGATGGACTTCCCATTTGAAAGAGGCAGCAAGGGAAAGAACAAGGCTGATAGAGTTCATTTTGGCAACAGGGGAGAAGGTTTCAGTGTAGTCAATGCCTTCAACCTGTGAAAAACCTTTAGCAACAAGACGAGCTTTATGTTTATCAACTTTCCCATCTGGTCCATACTTGGTTCTGTAAACCCATTTGCATCTAACAAGTTTTCGTCCCTTTGGTAGAGGAACAAGATCCCATGTATCATTTGCCAATAATGAATGATATTCTTCATTCATAGCTGCTTCCCAATCTGGATGGCCTGAAGCTTCTGCAAAGGTGTCAGGATCATAATTTACTGGAGCTTGAGCCAGTAAAGAAGAGGCTCTCTCGAACTGAGAACGTGTACGTCCCTGATCTATAGGATCACCAACAAGATCACCTGCTGCATCTCGAGTAGCACGAACCCATTTTGGAAGCTCAGGAGCTAAAGGAGGATCCTGAGATGGTGGAGGAGGATTGTCATCCTCACTTTCATCATCTGAAGAAGAAATGTTTTCAAAAGTAGAAGAGATAGGGAGAGGTGGCACAACCGCCGGACTAGGCTCGCAGGCCGATATATTTTCATCAAATTTTACATCTCTTCTAATGATAACATTTTTGGACTTAAATGGAATAAGTCTATAGCCTTTGACATCTTCAGAATATCCAACAAAAGTACATTTTTCACTCTTAGGTTCTAAAGCTTTATGCTTTTCATCTGGAATATGGGCCCACGCTTCACTTCCAAAAACACGAAAGTGACTTACATCTGGTTTGATTGAGCTCCATGCTTCTTCTGGAGTGACATTCTTTAAAGCCTTAGTAGGAGTGCGATTTATTATGTAATTTGCATAGTTAATTGCTTCTGCCCAAAAACTAAGACCAAGTCCTTTAGATTGTAGCATACAATTAGCCATTTCCTTTAAGGTGCGATTCTTCCTTTTAGCTACACCATTTTGTTGTGGAGTATATGGAACAGTATGTTGCATTTGAATTCCATTCTCTGGCTGCAAGTATTTCTTAACTTTCACTGATGATTTCTCCAGATGCACTTGGGTATACTTCTTAAAACTCAAGAGTGAAGTATTTAACACATTCTTGGCCTTCAAAGCCTTTGTTGAAAAACAATCTGGACATCAAATTCGTATCAATTTCTGCAATATGGAATCTAAGATCTGGAGAAATAGACATTCCTACCAATCCACGTGCTTGATCTTGCCTATTTTCCCATTTAGCATCCTTATCTTCATCCTTTGGTTTCTTTTCTTGGCCTGAGGCTATTCTGTAGAGACCTTTACTTCTAAGTAAATCCTCAATGTAAGCCAACCATTGGAAGTAGTTGGTGCTGTCAAGGGTAACTTGGTATTGAATTTCCATTTCAATGGAAACTGAAGCTAAAGATGCTGAAAATAAGTGCTCCAATGGATAGATCTCGAAAAATTAGGCTGGTTTAAAAAAACGGCTCTGAAAACGGCTTCCGGATGAAGACGTTATGGCTTTTTGAAAAAACGTTGTTGAAGTTGCCGACGAAGTGCGGGAATGTGCGGAAATTAAAAAGTCTGCCCCCACAAAATGGAGACTTGAACCCAAGACCTCTACTCTCTTAAAATAGCTTTGAACCAATTGATCTATACAAAAACTAAATTTGAGAGAGAGAGAGAGAGAGAGAGAGAGAGAGTTGTTGAAGTTGCCGACGAAGTGCGGGAATGTGTGGAAATGAAAAAGTCTGCCCCCACAAAATGGAGACTTGAACCCAAGACCTCTACTCTCTTAAAATAGCTTTGAACCAATTGATCTATACAAAAAATAAATTTGAGAGAGAGAGAGAGAGAGAGAGAGAGAGAGAGAGACTCTCTTAAAATAGCTTTGAACCAATTGATCTATACAAAAAATTTGAGAGAGAGAGAGGGGGGGGGGGGGGGGGGGTGCTTTGGGTTGCGTGCTTGCCTTGAGAAAGCTCTTTTTCCCTACAAAACAAAAAACACAAAACCCAACACGGACATGCAAAGAAAACGAACTTTATGGCTCGAAGTTAGCTTTAGCCGAAAAACTAAATATTTTCAAAAATGAACCTTGCAGCTCAAAGTTAGCTTTGGCCGGAAACTAAATATTTTCCTCAATGTTTCTGATTTTCCGAGATCACCCTAAGGCGCAGGGAAAAGAGCATACGCATGAGAAAAATCCTTCCTTTCTGTTTCTCATTTTCCCAGATCGCACAGAGTTGCAGGGCAAAGAGCATACGCAGAAATGAAAGGTATAGATTCGGTGATAAAAAGGCTAAATAAACCGAAACCAAAATAAACAGAGAGAAAATAACAGTAAACTGCAAATAAACATTGTATACCTCCAGATCTTAAAAATGACGCAGCTAGGGCTACTGGAAACCTTTTCGCATGAAACGAAAGGGGTTCCTCACTGGAACAGATGCTCCCAACACAACAGAGCAGTCCTCTCAGCCCGAAAGCAGGCAGAAATAGCAGATCTAGGAAACAGCAGTCGGATGCAGTTCTACCGGCTTCAGATTTGGATCACCAACGGACGCGGCCCTCAAATAGCTCTGATACCATGTAGGAATTTACAGGTTAAGTTCCTCAGACAGAACACCAAAAGGACACTGCTCACAACAGATCGCAGATCAATACACCAGTATTTTGATGTGGTTAAAACCCTCAAAGAGGGAAACAGTCCACGGCCTGAGCCAACGCGGCCACTTCAGGCAATTTATTAATAAAAGAATGAAAATTTACATATGTTTCTCTCATGCACGGATTACCCTACAAATTACCCTCCATGCGCTTTAAATAGAACTCATGGACCAATCGGGTGTCAAGCCATGGATCAAGTGTCGGTAATACCGAGGAGAGAATGAACCGTCGGATCACTACATATCGTGACTGTCGGATTGTAAGTTACAAAATGTACAACGGTAAAGAAACACACTTTACCTAACTCTATGCCTAACTCTATACTAGACCAAGTTGTACTTAACTATTTCCTATGTGTCGGAATATCCTAACATGAATCCACAACAACTCCTTGTGGGTTTCCATGGTAGGAACGTATTCTTCCTCTTTTTTGGAAAGAGATATTATTTTTTGCATTCTAGACAACAAAGACGCTATTGCACTTATAAAGGTATATAAATAACCAGAATTTCTAGTATCCATATCTCAAGCCATATTTACATTTGTATAACATTTAACAATAGTATTATTATTAACAAAATATAGACAATAATGACTAGTACCCTTGAGATATCTTAAAATCCACTTTACCACTTCTCAAATTATTTTTTTGGATTTGAAAGGAATTTAATCACTACTCCCATTGCATGTGCAATGTTTAATTAGGTACATACCATGGTATACGTCAAGTTGCCAATTGTTGAAGCATACTAATTTTTATTCATTTCTTCCTTCTTGTTATCACAAGAGCGCAAATTAGCACTAATTTTGAAGTGGGATGTTAGCAACGTACCAATTAGTTTGGCATCCTTCAAGTTGAACTTGTTTAACACCTTCAAAATATATTTCTCTTGTGACAACTACAACATTTTGTTATTTTTTTCATGTATGATCCTAATGCCCAATATTTGTTATGCTAGACCCAAATCCTTAATTGGAAATTGACGGCCCAAATACTTTTTCAACCTATTGATTATATTCTTATCATATCCAATAACACATATAACAATATTATATCATATTTTTCTTGGTCATACCTCTTGAAATAAAGACAATCAACAATCTATAGTCGTTTAAAACCATGCTCCAACATAAATAAATCAAATTTCTTTTACCATTAGTGGGGTGCCTATTTTAGCCAGTAGAGGCCCTTCTCCAACTTACAGACTAGGTTCTCTTTATCTTTTACCATATATCTTTCTAGTTCATCCATATATATCTCCTCCTTAAATTCTCCACGAAGGAAGGTTATCTCTACATCTAATTGTTCAAATTCCAACCCTAAATTAGGAATAATTCTAAAAATAATTCTTATGGATGACATCTTAAAAGTACGTGAAAAATTTTCAATACATTAAATACCTTATTTTTGGGAAATCCCTCCACCATTAGTCTTATCTTATATCTTTCCTTCTACCCTTAAATACTATGTTTAATCCTATGTGCCCATTATTTTTGTAGGGAATTTCTTTCTTTTGGAAGCTTTACTAACTCCAAAGTTCTGATTTCCAATAGGGAGTCTACTTCTTCTTCCATTTTCTTCTTCCACTCTTTTCTAGTATCCACATTACAAGTCTCGTGTAAATAGTGAGGTTCACCTTCATCAGTTAACAAAATATAGTTTGATTGTGGATACCTTTGTGAGGGCTTGTGAAGCCTAGTAGACTTGCAAAGTTGACCTAGATTAGATCACTAAATTTTTCTCACCCATATCTATGCATTTAGAATGGAAAACATGGAGGGATCAACTCACATGACCATTTTGTTGGCATAAACTAGTTTGGAAAATTGCAGTCTAAAATCGTTTGGGAGCATTTTGAGACATCAAATAATGTTTTTTGGGAGTAAAATTTTTCTTCTTTGAAGCAACACCTACTTTTGTATTCTACACGTAGAGGCCTTTCCAATGACATAAGAATCACATCAATCAAATTTTTTATGCAAACATTATGCCACTTTGAAGTTGAACTTCCTATTTTCACCACCATAATTCGATCCATGTCACCTACCATTATTCATGTAAAAGGGGCTAGCCATGTGATTGTGATGAATAAGACTCTAGAAAAGCCCATATTATAACTTTGGTTAATAGTTTAAGTAGTCAAACCTAACCACTAGTAGGCTATAAAGTTGTCTTAGAACCGGGCCACTAGGAGGAAAACGATCTCAGTTCTTTTCGAGTGTATTTGTTCCATAGATGGATCAAAAAAGACAAGAGGGATAGGATAGAGCACATAGAGAGGATTTTTGCATTGTATTGTCGAACGAGCTAGAGGCCATATATCTTTGTACTCACAACCATTTTCTAGTCAGAGAAAGAGAGTAGGGTAACCTCATCTTCCAATTCGGTTTTCTTTTAAAAGTGTTCCTCAGGTTATATCTTGTGTCAAATCATGGTCTCTGAGTTTTTATTTTTTTTGTTGTGTATTTTCTACTTAATTTTAATTTTCATGCATATGCAATTAACAATAACCTACATATCCATAAATCTAAAGAGAAATAAAATCCTAATAGTGTAGATTTCAAATTTGAAAAAAATAATTTTATTAAATATGTTGTGAGGAACTATCTAGTGGAATATCCAAGGTAGTTTATGGATCATATTGGTATCAGAGCAGGATTATTTTGGTATATTATGGATATTTGCAGGTGATATAAATTGGGGCAAATTAGTAATGTTGCGCTAATTCCTCTCATCATAATATAAAAAAGTGTTTGAGGTTTGTACTCCAAACTAGCAAGTAAAAAGATGAATTTTATTTGTGTTTACTTAAGTTAGTTTCATGAAGAAAACTTAAAATATGAAACCAAAACACTAAATGGAAGCATGCATCAAATAGTAATACATCAGCCATTGATAAAGCAGTTCACACCTCCTGGGCTACATCTCCTTGGATTAGCTCTAAAGGCATGACCCCTTCTCATTATGCTCAATATCAAGTAAATAAGAGTACATAAGTGTGCTGACAAAAAGAGTGGCGAGTTTCCCTTTAAAGGAAACATTCTTATGCAACGAACTCTCATTCTAAACACATGACAACCTACAGTTATTCATGAAACATTTAGCAATCTAAGGGCTCTTAAATCAAGATCCCATACTCCAAATTCCAAGAGCATAAACATTACTACAATCCACTTGAAGTACTTAATCAAGTCTCTTTCTCCAAACACATATAGAGAAAAGAAGAAATAAAGCTACAACATTGTTGTAATGGCTGTTACAGAAAGCACATGGAGGCTATAAGACTCTTGCAAGGTCATCTCCATCTTCATACTCCTCCATAAACTGAATCGACACTCTGGTTGACCATAGCACCCATAGGCTTCACTTTTCAAAAATTATATCTTGAAGTGCCCCTTTGATCCTGAAACCTATTCCAATCAATTCAGAATGACAAAAAATGGTTATCTAGACTCTTTTTTCATCTCATTTGGTCGAAAATTGCCTTAGTTATGACTTGTGTCACTCTTTCCATAATTTTCTCCTCCAAATCTGGCTTACTACCAGTTAAATTCAATATCCGCAGTTAAAACTGGCAGCTCTGCTGAAATCAGCGGTTTCTCCATCATTCCCGCCTATCTCATGGTTAATGGCCGAGTGGTCACATGCAGAGCGGTGGTCCAATGGAAAAGGCTGCAGTTCTACAGCTCTGACAGATATCGCAATCATCGAAGTCAATTGGCATACAAACCCTTACATCAAGTGCTTTGTGGACCTGCTAGGATTATTAAATACAACATGTAACATATCGCATTCGGGAACCCCATCAAAATCATAATCGACGCTTAAGCCTTCAGCGTATCAACCCAACTTACGTTCTGCGATAACACGGACCGGTCGGGGTTATAAAATATAGCGTATAATAATATCAGGTCTGAAAGTCCCCCCATCAAAAATTACAATTGATGTTATTGGAGGTGATACATATACATATACATATACATATACATATACATATACATATACATATACATATACATATACATATACATATACATATACATATACATATACATATACATATACATATACATATATATATATATATATATATATATATATATATATATATATATAGATATATATATATTTGTATGTATATGTATATATATATATTAGCGAGTATCAGGTGCGATATGAGATTGCGATCGCATTGCATCGTAACTTGCTCTATGCCGGGGGCTGATTCTTTAACTTTGACCTATATTTTGCTCCGATATGCGACATGCGGGGGCCAATGGAAACCTGCCACTTGGCACTTCCTCATTCACTGAAGGGATTTTCCATGTCATCCAATCCTGCCATCTCATGATGTCAACCTTGAACTTTGACATGCTCTAACTTCTACGTAAGAGCTCGGATTTGAATTATGTTCACACCGTTGGATTCATAATGACGAGCTCTTCTATCTGAAGTTGAGCTTATCAAGATTCTAGCACTTCAATTTCTTGGAAAATTTCGAGCTCTTGATCACTCTTCCCCACTGAAAAAATTTTGGTCTCCAAAAGTTTTACTAATCTGCAACTGCTTTGTACATTGTTTGAACCGCAAGTATCCTACAGGTCATCCTTCCTTCTCCTTCACCTTTGTTATTCTAAGCCATAAGTGATGAGCCAACACCTGCCCATGTCACCATGGTCATCTGCAGAAACAGCCTTCCCAAGAAGAACTCCAAAAATATGAGCACCCTGGAATTGCTTATCTGCAAAATCCTTATTAAGGATAAGATCCTAAAAGACTTTTCCAAATGAACCCAAACAAGCTTCACATAGTGAGTACTTTTATAACTTGAGTTATACACACATTTGGAACATACTAAATGTGCTATAACCACTCATATAACAATTTTAAAATGTTTTTTCAAACAACAAGTAGAAATGCATTTTACAAAATGGAATAAACTTGACTCCCAAATTTCTCCATTCAAATTGACTATCAACAAGCCAAACTAACCTTGTAATGCTTAAAGAAAACATTGTTGCATACAAGTGATTTATATATGAACATCACTTTTACAAGTCACCCAACTATGGGGATATGCAACTAGTGCAAACAGAAATTTACAAACTTCAGCTGGACAAATAGTCCACCAATTTCTTAGGCAACCAGGTGAATGAACCCCCTATTTGAACTTTCTCTTCTTCTGAAGCTACTTTAGGGATGGTCGCATCTTGCGCCACTTTTTATTTTGTCGCTTCCTCTTCTGGTGCTTGCATGATTTGCTTGCCCTTACCAGGATGAAGTTGTGGAAACAATTTCCAACACTTCTTGACCCAATTTCCACTGATATTTCAGTGAGTACAGAAGTTCATTTGAGCTCCTCTCAGCTCACTTTCCTTTATCCTTGGATGAGATTTTCTCCTTTCGGTCTCAATTCCAGTAGACATAAACATCTTCCTAATGATTTCTTTCCTTTTATCGCACTTATCTACACAATGGTTATATGAAAGGAAAAAGGTGCATGGAAACATTTTCCTCAACATGTTATTCAAATATGCATGTTGTTTTCCATCATGAACAACATTCGAATTAATAGAATGTTATACCTTTGTTTGTTGCCCTTTCGCTTACGCTGCCTACATGAGGAACTTGTGTGGCAAGAAAAACTTGACTTTCCTTCTTCTTCAACTTTTACATCTCTCTTAAGAGACGTTATGCACTATAAGTCCTCCTTACACTTGAGGAACCAAGTGGGAACGATTTCTGGATGCAACTCTGAACATCTTGCCTCCTCATGTCCTTCGTTATGGAAAAAGGAACGCAATATCCATGAACTATCGCTAGAAGACCACTCTTCTTTTATAGCATAGCGTAAGCCTTTGTATTGAAGCCTCTCCTTGGTTGCAATTGGATTTTTAATGCCTTGCTGGTTTATGCCAAGGCCTCCTCCCTTGTAACCCATCTTGGTGAAGAGCTTGGATCCAATTCCTTTACTATGTTTTTCAAAGGTTGCAAATGAATTTACGTCAATACTTTCACATAAGGAAGAAGCATGTAAATTCTTTCCATTTTCTTCATCTTTTGATTGACACACAAAGATGTTTTCGATTTCCCTTTTGATTCGAGATTTGTCCTCCTGGACTCTTCGGCTCTCTTCTTTCAGCTCCTTGGATTTGGGTGTTGATAGAACCTCATCTTCCATATCATGTGGAAAAAACGTACAAACTTGTCCATATACCTTCTCGGAGGGACCTTCTACACTAGAATCTTGCATAATGGTTGTAGAAAAACATGAAGATTATGGAGAAGATGGTGGTTTATCACCATACTTGTTACCTTCTTCCCTTGGAGAACATTCTCATCTTGGAGTTTAGATCTTTCACCTTGCAAGTTGGTATTCCTCTCTTCATAGAGGACTTTCACCATTTCTCCCATGTCTAAGAAATCCTTTCTAAAAGCCTTCACATCCTTTGACATTCGTGCAAGATATCTTCCTTGGACATTCTTTGCTTGAAGCTTCTATTGCAATTTGAGGTAGAAATTGGTGGTAGAGATTGTAACAATCTTGCCTCCTTTCCAAAACCTTCTCCTCAATGAGCTTCAAAACACATTCGCTTGAAAACAATAGTCAATTCCTCCTTGCACAAAGAAAACCATAGCTCTAATAACAACCTGATCTGAATTGTGACAGATTAGTAATGTTGTGCTATTTCCCCTTATCAAAATATAAAAATGTGCTTGAGGTTTCTACTCCAAAATAGAAAGTAAAAACATGAATTTTATATGTGTTTAGTTAATTTAGTTTCATGAAGAAAACTTAAAACATGAAACCAAAACACTAAATGGAAGCATGAATCAAATAGTAATACATCAACCATTGATAAAGGAGTTCACCCCTCCTGGGCTACATCTCCTTGGATCAACTCTAAAGACATGACCCATTCTCATTATGCTCAATATCAAGAAAATAAGAGTACATAAGTGTGCTAACAAAAAGAGTGGCTAGTTTTCCCTTCAAGGAAACATTCTTCTGCAAAGAAATCTCACTCTAAACACCTGACAACCTATAGTTAGTCATGAAACAATCAGCAAGCTAAGGGCTCTCAAATTAATACCCCATACTCCAACTCCCAAGATCATAAACAGTAATACAATCCACTCGAAGTACTTAATCAAGTCTCTTTATCCGAACACATATAGAGCAAAGAAGAAATAAAGCTACAACATTGTTGTAGTGGCTGTTGTAGAAAGAACATGGAGGCTGGAAGACCCCTGCAAAGTCATCTCCATCTTCATACTCCTCCATAAACTGAATCAACACTCTTGTTGACCAGAGAACCCATAGGATTCACTTTTCAAAAATCCTATCCAGAGTGCTCCTTTGATCCTGAAACCTATTCCAATCAGTTTAGAATGCCCAAAAATGGTTATATAGCCTCTTTTTGCATCCCATTATGTTAGTCTTTCCACAATTTTCTCCTCCAAATCTGGTTTACTGTTAAATTCAATATACATAGTTAAAATTAGTAGTTCCACTGAAATCAACGGTTCCGCCATCATTCCCACCTATCTCGCGGTTAAGGGCCAAGTGGTCACATGTGGAGTGGTGGTCCAGCGGAAAAGGCTATGGTTCTGTAGCTCTGTCGTATATCGCAATTGGCGAAGTCCATCGGTATACAGACACTTAGATTAGGCACTTTGTGGGCCCACCAGGATTATTAAATACAACATATAACATATCACATCCGATAACCCCATCGCAATCGCGATCGACGCTTAAAGCTTTGACATATCAACCCAACTTACATTCTACGATAACACGGACCCATCGGGGTTATAAAATACATGGTATAATAATATCAGGTCCGAAAGTCTACCCATTGCAAATCACAATCGGCATTATTAGAGGTGAGATATATATATATATATATATATATATATATTGGTGGGTACCGGGTGCGATATGCGATTGCGATTGCGTCGCATCGCAACCTTCTCTGCGGCGGGGGCTGATTCTTTAAAATTGACCTGTCTTTTGCTCCGATATGCTATATGCAAGGTCCAATGGAAACCTTCCACTTGGCACTTCCGCATTCACTAAAGGGCTTTGCCATGTCATCCAATCTTGCCATGTCATCAAGTCAACCTTGAACTTTGACTTTCTCTAACTTCTGTATACAAGTTCGGATTTGGGTTCCTTTCATACCATTGGATTCAAAATGATGAGCTCTTTGATTTAACACTAAGCTTATGAAGATTCTGACACTTTATTGGCAAATTTTGAGCTCCTGATCAGTAGGGGATCTAGATTGTTTAAGCCAAAAGTCATGAAACAATAGGCATGGTCAATGAATCTGTGAATAACCCTGCTAATATTATAGAGAATGGATTTTTGGGATTTGAAGAACAAGTCACAAATATAAATCATAATGTTGATCTCCTCATGTCTCCCCTCAACAATAATACTGGACTATTTGGAGAAGATGGGGGCTCTAAGGAAGAGCACAAATCAGAAGGGAGATCACGGGATCAGGAAGAAACAAAGACCCAATTAAACAAAGGACACAAAAAGGATCAACCAGTTTTAGAGTCCTGAATCATCCACATTCCTTCTCTGCGGCGGGGGCTGATTCTTTAAAATTGACCTGTCTTTTGCTCCGATATGCTATATGCAAGGTCCAATTGTTGTAGGGAAAAGTATCCGACTCGGATGACCCTATCCCACTCTAAGGGTGATAGTACCTCAGCAACAACTGTAAAGAAAACTACTTAAGGTTTACTTCTTTACGAAAGCAAGAGAGAATGAAGAAATGCACTAACCGTTGCCTTGCGCTTAATGTCAAATCCAAACTCTTCTCTTTGCTGCTTGCTCCCAGCTCCTTGCTCTTTTGCTGGCCCAGCTACGATGAGATCCTGCAAAATAACAAAGAAGGAAACTACAAGAAGCATGCAATCATAACTGATTCAAGGATTAGCATAAATCAAATATACAATTATCACAATACATCATTGAAACAAGTGCATATAGAAGAACCTCAATAGCTTTTATTAATGGAAGAAGTAAAGTTCTGAGAGTGTTACAACCATTGAAGGCCCCAATCCAGCAACACCTCCCAGCAGAAAGAATTTCTCCTCTTCACCTCCTTCAAGCAATCACCCAATAGTTCTATAGTGAAACCAACAGCATATCATTACTTTGCACAAAATTCCAGCCTCCTGAGCTCATAGGAGAGAGCTCAATATATAGATGAATTGAGAAAGGATGAGTCAGCTTGCAACTGATGTGTAGCTGCCTTGTGTCCTCTCTCTCTTCAGTTGATCTTCAGTTCTTGAGTCCACTTGGAGAACCTTGCTTCCACTTGGAGAAACAGAGCCTCTGACTCATCACAAGGCGAAATCCCTGATCCAAGTGTCATTTTTGGAAGATTCCAGAGCAATGACTCAGTGTGCCACTTGTCCCATCTCGCTCAGCGCAGGTGGCCTTTGTTCGACCTGCTTTGCAACGCAGGTACACCATGGAGGAGTTGAGTTTCAGCGCAGAAGCCTAGTGGAGCACCTGCTTTGATTTCAGGATTGCTTGTTTTTGAGTGTTTTCAGGTGGAGAACTGATCTGAGAGCTGTTGGTTTGCTGACCTTGTTCCTCTAGGGGTAGGAACATCATGTTTAGGGACTTTGGATCCCTTGGATTATTGACAATTCATGCCCGATGCTGCTAGGCACAAAATTGTCTATAACAGATGCCCCCTAAAGTATGAGGTCGTTTATCGGGTGAAATGCTTTATTAGGAGGATCCGAAGTTCATTCAATCTGCTGAGAAGTGTCCTGTAATAAGATACAATACAATACATCATTTTTCATTCTTTTTCATGATCTAGCTGAGGCGGGCATTCCCATGCTCAGCTTTATAAATTCATTTTGGTACATGGCACAGACGATCGTCTGATGATAGACTGATAATTCTCTGCTGAAATTATCATCCTTTGAGAAGGATGATCATCTGCTGCAATGATGTACATATCAAATGTCTTTATATCCTGAATATATATCGCAGCCCGGATGGATGAAACTAGATCCGGGGTCTTCAATCTCTTCCGATCTTCACTCGATGTACAAGTCGATCCATGTGAGAATTTCTTGAAGTCGAACATGGAAAGACATCGCTTGATTACCGGTCAATGATGTAAACCGTTAACAAGCGCGAGAGGAATCACCGATAAGGATGATGACCCTCAAGGTACGGCAGTACAATTCACATGGTGGGAATAAAGGACTTGGCGTCGACCACCATGCAAAATCTTCTGGTCGAAGGTCATTGATGTATACCTGTCGCTGGAAGTGAGAAACTTGCCATTGAGGTATGCAAGCTTCAAAGTACTGAAGGGGTTGTTCCTAGATGAACTCCTTGGATAATGAGCTGATGTCGACAAGGAGCGATCCGTCAAAGGAGGGCCTTAATGAATCCCACATCAGTGACACAGAATGGAGCTAGTGATTGTGATGAGGTGAAAACAAACTGTGATGTATGATTCAGGGTGGCAGTCATGAAATGGATGAAGGACAATGTATGGCAGTGGATGGGACACGGTTGACTCTTTGCAGAACAACATCTCTTAAACATATAACGACACTGATGTGATGGATTGGTAGCATTACCCCAAATGTGGATGGTGTGGTGAGGACCATGGTGATGAGACCGGTGAATGAAACAACCCAACCCGATGTGATACGGAGGACAAAGTGTCATGTTCAAGAGCGACTTGCTACCATTAAAGCTGTGAGGTTCTCCCAATTTTTCCCCAGTCATTGCTGACCAGTACCTCTTTATTTTTATCAAGCTTGAGGAGGATAACATATGCTTGTTCTATAACCTGCCCTTCGGGCAAGCCCATCGCTATGTTTTAACGAGCCTAGCGATAGGGAAACTCGTTCTCGTCTAAAGACAAGTTTGTCGCTATTTAATGAATTTAACGAGTTTAACGACAAGGATAACTCGGTCCTTTTCATTTTTAGAGAGTCTGAAAAGGTACATAAAGTCAATTCCAGAATTCCTTTTTCGTCATCTAATCCCTTAAGTCCGAAAACGTATAAAACAATACAGAAGGGATGAATTTTCGATTGCTTTAACGAGCCGAACAAAACAAGCGCTCGATCTTTTTGTGCAATAATCCCTCAGGTCCAAAAAGATTAAAATCTAGAGGAGGGATAGCTCTTCCGGCCGTTTAATGAGCTGGAAGGCCAAAACTCGGCAAACTTTTCATATTTTACGAGTCAGGAGAAAAGAGCTCAAAGAAGACTCGTCTTTTGAGGAACGAGTGATAAACAGGGATAGCAGCAGATTCCAGGTACAGGTTGGAATTTTCCAATCACGGCAGTGTCACAAGGATGGCTAAGTGAAATCACTCTTCGTAGCTGTTCCTCAAAAATGGGTAAACAAACATATGGAGATGAACGATTGGCCAAATGAACGGATGGAGGTGAGACTGCAAGAACACGACCAAGGGCTTTAATATGGCTGTCAAAGGTTACATTTACCAAGGTTATTTACCGGTTCATTTTTTCTGGGTGAGCTTGAACTCTAGGGGAAGATTGCTCACAACTTATGTTTATTTTTTAACGAGCATGAACTATGTGCTAAAACTGCTCAGATCTTGCGTTTATTTTTTAACGAGCATGAACTGTGTGCTAAAACTGCTCGATCTTGCGTTTATTTTTTAACGAGCATGAACATTGCTAAAACTGCTCGATTATACCAGTCTTAATACAAGGAACGCCTCAGGTGAGGTAGTCATATTTAAGGAGCTATACCTCACTAGTTACTCCAATTTGGCAAGTTTTAACTTTTGCCCCACATCCTTTCTTTATGCAAGATGGAAACGGCTAATCCTACGAGTTTAACGGGTTAGACCTACAGGTTTAAAGGGAGGACCTAAAAATTTTAAAAAATAAATAGTCGTCCCGTGCTTGCACTCCAAAAGGTTCGCATGCCCCCAGGTATAAAGTATAATTTCAAGGCTACCCCTCCTCTGTCCCGCCTCTGTTTTTCTACTTGTCGTCTTGCTATATTTTTAACGATACTTGTCTTCTCGTTATTTTTCGGTGCCGACGGTACTTGTCTTCCCATCAGTTCACTTTTTGATTTTTGCAAGATCGCAACAGATAAAACATTGGCGTTACGGAGGGAGGTTTGCCTCTTACTTATTATCCGAAAAATGGTTTTGTTCGCTGCCGCAAACTAAACTCTCTTTTTCCGGCGATGTCTATTACTAGGTTACTAAAGATGGTGACCACTTGTTGCAGCAATTTCATCTCTTTCTTTGGAGGCTGCCCCTACTTATCCTTCAAAACATATGTTTTAATGGGTGAGGCTTGCCTTCAAAGATGGTGGCTACTTTCCGCCACAAATGGATCTCCTCCCTCGGCATCCTACTTACCTAGACAAGGGGAGCGAGAAGCTGATTATCTCACTCACATAACTTTGACAAAAGAACTTTATCCTAGAACAACCCTCTCTTCCATGCCGGACGGGGTACGGACTAGTCATATTCTTCTGCGGAAATTAACTTTATACCCAAGGTTTTCTCTGCCCAAGGCAGGCCAGGGTGCATGCCCCCTGGGTCCCAGTTCTTTCTTCCGAATCACTCGCATTCATCGGGAAGTAGAACCGGGGGTGGAGGCATTCCTTGAGTGAATAAACCGTTAAGGGATGGTATTTGACTATTTGCGATGCGTGATCCTGGAAATGAAAGTTGGTCTACGAGCTTGACCATTCTTCCTTCGTGCGGAAAACACATAACTCTGAAGAGTGAGGACACTATCGCCTCCATGCAATATATATAGTCTCATCCAAGGAGTAAGTTATACACCAAGGGTCCCTGGACGACCATGACGTTCATATGAACTGTCTTCCCCTTCAATGTAACGGGAACATTGGGGAGAATCCCTAACGGGCGACTGGTTCCTTTATCAAAACCTGATAGATTTCTCATCTCAGGTAAAAGCGCCGGGGAACCCAGTGCTTTCCAAGCAATAGAGGAAAGGATACTCACAGATGCCCCTTCATCAATGATAGTTCCAGCCATCACCATTCTGTAGATTTGGACGATGATTCTGAATGGGATACTGGCTGGTAACCGGGGTCTGCCTAGTTGATTCCAATCAAAGGACACAACCAGGTTGCTTGGTGGTGGGACCGAATACACGGTCGGATACGACCCTGACGATGTTCCTTCTTGCGATAAAGGAATGGGCGCGTTGCCCTGATGCTCGTCAGAGTCTGTGTTGATGAAAAGAATATGGATGGTGTCATCCTTGTTCTCTTCAGTGAGGGTGTCATTTGAAGATGAATCTTCAACGACGGTGTCATTTGAGGATGAAACCTCTGAAGGAAGAACCGGGTCAACTGCCGTTTTGACCTTTAGACTTTCGTCTGGTCTGGATTCAGTAGGTTCATTCTCAATGACTGACACTTCAGTTGACCACTTGATCGGGCCAGCTGGATTTTCAACTATCGAGGGACTTGGCACGAGTTTTTGGTATCCAGGAGGAAGTCGTAACGGTGAAACCGGACGATCTTCCAAAACTCTCTTCGCCTCATCTAAGAATGGACAACGGTGGATGGCATGATCGCCTTCACACAGTCTGCAAGGTGATCTTGGTCTCCCTCTTTGTCCTTCACTCTCGCTAGTTGACGGAATGCAATCAACATGTCTATCAGATGTTGATGCTACCGGATTGTGCAACCTGGGGGACCAGTCCCTTAGTATCCGGGGAATACAAGGACAGTCACGGTGGAAGTGGGTCCCTTTGCAAATGACACATGGTGATTTAGGCCCGGTCGGTGCAGTGTGTGGATTTTTGTCAGATGTCTTTTGCTTGCCCCCAGTCGCCTTTGCCTTAGGCTCCTTCTGCTTCTTTTCTTTCTTCTTCTTCTCCTTCTTCTCCATGGGAGGCTGACTTTTGCCGGCTCTACCTTGCGAAGATGAAGGATCAGAGGAAGAATTGTAAGAAGTGGAAGGCTGGTGGGTAGCTCTAGACTAGTCTGACTGTTGATTCCACTGCTCAGGATTAGTGGTGATCTGAACTACATTAGTTGAAAAGAGCCATACAGGTAGGCCAATTGTCAATCCTGGAAGTGATAATGTGGCCATATGAGGCGCACCAACATCTCCCCAAGAGGAGAAGGGATTGGGACTTCCACCAAGGTGACTTCCTTGGTTGGTGGGCTCCATACTTTTCAACTGAAAGATCAACGTGGGAATAACAGGTGATTATGTTCCGATTAAAATAAATTTTATTAACGACGCTTTAGACACAACTTTGCTTTTTCATGTTTTAAGAGTCGAGAAAAAGCTAAAGATGACTCTAGTCCCCTTCGATGTTTTAACGAGCCCGAAGTGACAAATGCTCGGATGGACTTTTTCAGTTATAGAGTTTGAAAAAGGCCAAAAGAAACTTCTCTGGAGTTCTAGGCAGAGGGTGTGCCAAACTTTTCGCGAAACCACAGAATACGTTTTACGGTATGGGTGGTCGATCTTCGTGAATGCTGTGTTCACTGCATCGCGATCAGTAGGGCGGCCGACACGGCTTCCTATGGATAAAGGCTTTGTTCCTATAGGGGTCTCCCAATATATACGCGACGGTACGTGGGAGCACAAGTCCGTATTAGTGCCACCGACTCTCAGGAGGAATCACCCACCTTCGTAGAGATCGACAGTCACTATGTTTAACGACGCCGGAACACGTCTCTACCTAGACCTCTATGTGTTTGCGTTATGTTACAAAGCGTTGTTATGTAAATTGAATTTATTTTAATGTTGATCTTGTTTAGCAGTTTGCCTTTAAGGATCACCACAAGATGTATGTAACAAATTCCTGAATGCAGTCTAAGATGAGAAGCAAACTTTTCAATCTTTCAACTTTGAAAATCTTAACTACTGAGGGAAAAGAAAGACAAATCTTTTCACACAGATCATAGAGTACACACTAATGCAATTTTTCCTAAATCAGTATGCAAATAGTCAAATGCAAAATGCACAATGCATGTATTTTCTTTTCCCTTTCTTAATGTTGATGTATTACAAAAAGAAAGTTGTTATATAACTTTGATTTCGATTTCAAGCGAAAGTAAACAAGCTAGTCCAAAATCAAAAGACACCTTAAGATTTACTTGTTTAAACACTGGAAATGCATGAAATCAAACCATAATGACGAAAGTAAAAAGACTAATCAGCTATGGACAACAAACAAGCTAACTCTTTAGACCAGCAAAATGCCTAACACAGGTTCAGATCTAAGAGGCCAAAGCAAGACTAGTTCACTTTCGTTATGGGAAATTGTAAATGATGTAAGAAATACAAAAGAACAAGTACAATTTCGTTATATAACAGAGGCGGAATGATGGCAAGTAAGGTTGGTTTCAGAACATGTACAAGACTGGTAACTGGCTGCAAAATCTATAGTGAAAACAGGCAAGAAAAAGGGAGGAAACCCCAAATGCACAAGGCAAAATTGGGCCAACGCAGGTGCTGCACAGCCAGTCTGGCTCTCAGTGCAGGTAGCCCCTTCGGGACCTGCGTTGCAAAGCAGGTAGCCTGTGTACTACCTGCTTTGGAAAACGAAAGTTGCGTTTTCTCAGTTTCCGGGTCACAATTTTCTCAAAAATTCACAGTTTTTGCTCAAATCAGAAGCTATCAGTCAAGCACACACTAAGGGATGACAAGGAAGATGAAAAGCTATCACTAAGAGCTTACAAGGATCCTTGTAGATCAACTCTTCAAATCATGAACATGCTCAGAAATGAGCTAGAGTAGCTGCCCTCTACTTCGCTTTTGATATAGTCAAAAGCTTTTTGATTTGGTACTCTTTTGTTCAGGGAATGAATAGCAAAATACTACAAACAATCAAACAGATACGATCCCCAGCGGAGTCGCCAGTTTGTTGTAGGGAAAAGTATCTGACTCGGATGACCCTATCCCACTCTAAGGGTGACAGTACCTCAGCAACAACTGTAAAGAAAACTACTTAAGGTTTACTTCTTTACGAAAGCAAGAGAGAATGAAGAAATGCACTAACCGTTGCCTTGCGCTTAATGTCGAATCCAAACTCTTCTCTTTGCTGCTTGCTCCCAGCTCCTTGCTCTTTTGCTGGCCCAGCTATGATGAGATCCTGCAAAATAACAAAGAAGGAAACTACAAGAAGCATGCAATCATAACTGATTCAAGGATTAGCATAAATCAAATATACAATTATCACAATACATCATTGAAACAAGTGCATATAGAAGAACCTCAATAGCTTTTATTAATGGAAGAAGTAAAGTTCTGAGAGTGTTACAACCATTGAAGGCCCCAATCCAGCAACACCTCCCAGCAGAAAGAATTTCTCCTCTTCACCTCCTTCAAGAAATCACCCAATAGTTCTATAGTGAAACCAACAGCATATCATTACTTTGCACAAAATTCCAGCCTCCTGAGCTCATAGGAGAGAGCTCAATATATAGATGAATTGAGAAAGGATGAGTCAGCTTGCAACTGATGTGTAGCTGCCTTGTGTCCTCTCTCTCTTCAGTTGATCTTCAGTTCTTGAGTCCACTTGGAGAACCTTGCTTCCACTTGGAGAAACAGAGCCTCTGACTCATCACAAGGCGAAATCCCTGATCCAAGTGTCATTTTTGGAAGATTCCAAAGCAATGACTCAGTGTGCCACTTGTCCCATCTCGCTCAGCGCAGGTGGCCTTTGTTCTACCTGCTTTGCAACGCAGGTACACCATGGAGGAGTTGAGTTTCAGCGCAGAAGCCTAGTGGAGCACCTGCTTTGATTTCAGGATTACTTGTTTTTGAGTGTTTTCAGGTGGAGAACTGATCTGAGAGCTGTTGGTTTGCTGACCTTGTTCCTCTACGGGTAGGAACATCATGTTTAGGGACTTTGGATCCCTTGGATTATTGACAATTCATGCCCGATGCTGCCAGGCACAAAATTGTCTATAACACCAATGGAAACCTTCCACTTGGCACTTCCGCATTCACTAAAGGGCTTTGCCATGTCATCAAGTCAACCTTGAACTTTGACTTTCTCTAACTTCTGTATACAAGTTCGGATTTGGGTTCCTTTCATACCATTGGATTCAAAATGATGAGCTCTTTGATTTAACACTAAGCTTATGAAGATTCTGACACTTTATTGGCAAATTTTGAGCTCCTGATCAGTAGGGGATCTAGATTGTTTAAGCCAAAAGTCATGAAACAATAGGCATGGTCAATGAATCTGTGAATAACCCTGCTAATATTATAGAGAATGGATTTTTGGGATTTGAAGAACAAGTCACAAATATAAATCATAATGTTGATCTCCTCATGTCTCCCCTCAACAATAATACTGGACTATTTGGAGAAGATGGGGGCTCTAAGGAAGAGCACAAATCAGAAGGGAGATCACGGGATCAGGAAGAAACAAAGACCCAACTAAACAAAAGACACAAAAAGGATCAACCAGTTTTAGAGTCCTGAATCATCCACATTCCTTGTTCAAAATGGATGTGAAGGTCAACATTAAGTAGTACCGAGGTGAGATCGATACTATAAAGCTAAATCACTAGTTACAATAATTAGAAGTGTATTTTAGTACCTATCATATTGAGGAAGAAAAAATATTTGATTTGCACAACTCAAATTAGAGGGTCATGCCCTAATTTATTGCAAAATCCATACTGATACCTTGAGGTTGGAGGGAGATCCTCTTGTGACTAAGTGGGAGGTCTTCAAAACCATCATAAAGTTGTAGTTTTACCCTATTGGGGATGTATATCACCAGCCGATATAGTTTCACTACATTAAGCAGAAGAAAGGGTAAAGTGTGCAATAGTACACTAAAAAGTTTTAAAATATGGCCATAATGTTGAGTATCTCTCCAAATAAACCAAATGTGCTTTTAAAGTATCTATGGGGTCTTCATAACCATCAATGAAAGTAAGGGATGTTATTCAAGACCTAATTGATGGACAAAGCTTGTGTACACACACAGATACTAGAGAACATAGGCCTCAATAAAGGGAAATCAAATGGATCAAAGTAGAAGGAGCAACAAAATGATTATAAGGAGGAGAAGAAGAAGTGGAAAGGTGGAAAATATAAAAAGACGATAGCCACAACACACCATTGCAATGCAATTATCTAAACAACCACTACAACCATTACTACATTGACAGCCATATAGACCAGAGGTCCTAGAATTTCATATAGAGCTTAACCCAAAAAATAAAAAGAAAGAAAATAAGAAGAAGAATCTCATGGCCACCAATTTGAGAAACCAAGTTGAAATCAGCTTGAATGTGGATAAGAAAATTTTGCGTACGTCAATGTAGAAGAAGTTGAATATGAGTATCCTTCAACAATAGGAATAAAATGAAATGACCAAACTTTTCTACATAAAGATGTACATCAAGAGTACAAAGATCAATGCTCAGTTTGGTGCATAATCGAAGGAAAAACTCATTGAAGTAGAGATAGTTAACAAATTGGGATTGAAATTTCATGATCATATGAGCCCATATCCATTGAGATGGGTAAAAAAAGATGCAAAGTTGAAGGTAACAAAACAATGAAAAATAGATTTTTCATTAGTGTTGATTTTGTTGATGAAGTAGAACTAGATGTAGTTCCCCTTGATTTATGTTGACTCGTGTTTGGAATTCCCTACATGTACATGTGAGATGTAATATTCAAGTGGAGAGCCAACTAGCACTGGCTCATCAAGGATGAAAAATCATTCACCAAATGCACACAATGGCAAGTTGAAAATTTCACTGGTATGTGCCAACCAAGCTAAGAAATTGATTACTTCCAACAGGAAGTATATTTTACTTCTTTTAAGAGGAAAAGAGTATGTAGAAGAGTCTATAAGAGGTAAGGCATCCCTCGAGGGGTGTGCTAATAAAAATAAAAAAATTAGAAGAGTTTAAACATGCATATAAGTATGTTTATCAGAGCCTAAGGGGTTACCACTGAAGAGGGAAGTAGACCACTAAATCCAGCTATCACTGAACTCCCCATTTCCAAACATTGGGATATACATGCAATCTGTTATAAAAGCAAGTGAAGTTAAGAAAAAATTGCAGCAACTATTGGAACAGGGTGTCATTCGATCAATTACATCACTAGTTGGATCACCCATAATCATTGTTCCAAATAAGGATGGGACTTCATGAACAAGTATTAATTACAAAGTGTTGAACAAAATCACAATCAAGAATAGGTACTCCCTACCTAGGATAGATGATCTAATGAATTACCGGCAAAAAGTGAAATACTTCACTAAGACAGACTTAAAGTTTGAATATCACTAGGTTTGAGCCAAAGAAGAAGATGCCTGGAAGATTGCCTTCAAATCCATGCAAGGTTTTTACAAGTGGTTAGTAATTCCATTGGCCTATGGAATGCAATAGTGATAATTTTAAGAGGTTAATGAATGATATAGTGTGCCTGTTTATAGATTCATTTTTTATTTTCTATTTGGATTCTGCGTTGTTATACAGTGATACCTAGGAGGAGGACATCTCACATTTTATGTAGATGTTGTGTTGGAATTGATGTCAACAATACCATGAATTCATGGTTGGCCATAAACAATGATAGTGGCATGTGTCTACAATGGCATGGCTAGACTTAATGTTTGAGTAATGGACTTGATGTTGTTGATAAAATTTCTAAGACTAAGCAACAAATGTTGGTTCACCATGGCTATTCTAAATCTGTAGCCTAAATTTCCTATCGGTGATCTACATCTACATTGTCATGATTTTTTTTTCACTATTATTTATATCGTGCTCCAGAAATATTTGAATCCACGAGTTGATTAGCTATGTTTAATTCGATTTATTTTCTTTCCATTGACTAACTAATAAAGTAATAAAGTTATTTGAAACAAGTGCATCTAATTCCAATGTTGGGATTGTACCAATGGTATAAACATGTTTTTTTGATGTAGGTTAATCAAAAGATCCAATAACCAGATCCACCTGTCTACACTACATGGTCAACATGTGAACATTATATCGATATGTTGTTGTTTTATATCTAGAAATGCCAAAAATAGAGATCGTGTAACCTATTTTTTCACAGAAGTGCATCAAAGTCCATGGTTAGCCTTAACAATGGTTTTTTTCCCGGACTTTTTATCGTCCATCTTATAACCCATGTTAAATCAAAACCATGGCTTGAATTATCAATGGTAAAAATCATGGTAAATAATCATTGGCGTCATTCTAGTCAAAATTACCATCGTAAATACCATAAGTATTTTTGGTCAGCTCTTTGGTTTCATTCTAGTGAACTACCCATGGTAACTATCATCTCAAAGCCTATAAATACTAAATCAAAATCACACTTGAAGCATTGCTTTTATTTGGTAGTGGGTGTGATCTAAATACCAGATTTAAATATATGAAATCGATTAATCAACATTTGGTTTTGTCTCTTTTGGTGCCATTACTTTTTTTTGGTTGATGTAAGGCATGGTATACAATGGTGAATTAAATTAATGTAGCCATAGTTTATAGTTTATGGTTAATATTAGTGGTTGATGATCAATTATTTTGTTTTGGTCTTCTATGTTGTTTCATACAACCATGGGTTGGTTGCATTAGAGAAATTTTGAGGTCTAAAATGGGCTTAGAAAAAAAAATGTACAACCAAAACCAATTTTTTAAGGACCAATAGGATTCAAGTTGATGATGTAAACCATGGGGGATGATTCACCATTTTTGGAGTAAAAAAAAAAAAACTACTTTTTCAACTTGTATTTTCAACTTATCTCCTTACAATTTTACTCAAATTTCTAGCGTCCACAGTCATTGGATGAATAATTCAATTAATCATTCAAGGAGTACCCATGTTGCATACTTTCAATTGAACCTACTACATGAAAAAGGATAAATACATGAAAATGTGATTGCAATCACGCTTTTTCATGTATTTCTCATTTTTCGTATAGTAGGGCTCATCGAAAGTATGGAACATGGGTACTATTTGGATAAGGAATTGAATTATGCATCCATGATTTCTCCCAATCGAAATTTGAGTAAAACCATACGGAGATATGTTGAAAATACAAGTTGAAAAATAGTTTTTTTTCCCTCTAAATTTGATGATGTAATCTAATTCTATTTTATTATTTCTACTATTATTTTATAATGTACCTTAGGAGGCGCATTTTTTTATTTTTTGAAACTATGGTCAAATTCCACCTTGGATAGCTCAGATGATCAAGATAATGATTTCATTAGGTTCTTTTTTTGAGAGGACCAAAATCGACCTAAAGATCACCTTATTTGGACAATCAAAAGTTGATTTTTGAATTTATTTACTCACTCATGTATATTGGGTTAGGTGGCCCTAAGTTCATGTTAAATTGGATAGGTCAGCCTCAACCCCAAGTGGACCCTCATGAAAGCCTATAAATAGAAGATACCTCAATCTCATTTGGACATATTGATCAAGCCATATTCTCTTCTCTTATTGTTTTGGTTCGCACAGGTATGTTAGAGGAAAGTTCACGCAAGGGTTTGAAATCTCGGGGGTGAAGTTGACACTGATCTAGGGTTTTCTGATTCCTGGACGTTGGAATAGAATTGGTCATTTTAGTCCCTAGACGTTGGCACATAGTGGTCCTGACAGCATCCAGGGAGCCTTGGACACTAGAACAGTGTGTTATGGGAGCGTTTGGGAGGCTAGGGATTTCGCTGATGTTTGGTCCTTGGACGCATGCACAGTATGGTCCTAATAGAATTCAGGTTGCCATAAATGCTCACACATAAGAATTATGAGAGCCTCTAGGGTTTGAGGAAGATTTTATTATGTTTGACCCTGGACGCCCTCATCCAATTCACCTGGGAGTGTCTAGATCTATTCCAGACACAGTCTTCCAGCTCTGCAGAGAGCATCTAGGACTGTTATACGCACAACTCCTCCTCCCTGCATCTGGGGCTCAAAGACGAAATTTTAGTATTCCAAAGATTCCACTCAGTGACAGTAGTGTTCAACAATATCCAACGGTTGACTACAATCAATAATAGCACATTACAACCATCATAATGAGGGTTTTGATTATAAGCATGATTAGATTTGTTTCATGGGTATCATAGTTTTTTTTTTGCATAGATAAATTAATGGATCATTGTACTCTCTTTCACTGAATCATTTGATGAAGATCTAAAAAGAAAAATATTTGTAAGGGTTTTCCTCGTAGTAGGTTTTTCCCTGGTCTCGGACCAATCTTGGTGTCTCTATGTGTGTGCATGATTTTCTTCTATTGTTCTTTTATGTTCCACTGCATTGATGATGCTGATGTTTTTCTTTCCATATAATTTCATATGCTGTTGAATAATGGTGTAGATATGAATAATGTAATGATGATATGGGGTGAACTTAATGTAATAATGAAGAAATGAATTATCAAAGCAAAGAATAATGTATCCCTATGAAAAGATAACACATTTTAGACCGCAAAATTTCTCTAATGAAGGGGCACACATTTCTAACAATGGCATGGTGTTGGTAAGAATGATTTGATATTTTATTTTCAATAGTTTTGCAAGAGATGGTATTTGGAATATTGTACTGCAAGGAAAATTTTAAGGATGGAAAATTTTCTTGAAGTTTAAAACATTGGCGAATCTCACTAATCCCTAATATGCAAATTATAAATGTTTATTGATATATTTGTAAAATTATTCAAATTTATAATTATTTTATATATAGTCTCTATATAATGTTGGCGATTTTTAAGGTAAAATAATTTTATATTCTAAAATTTGGGCGAATCGTCTTTTATAAAATTGGAAATTGGCGAATCTTTTTTGTGGAAAAATCATGGAAAATTAGCCCACTGGGCGAACATTAGCCCCTAAAATTTTCCATGTATTGTAGATTCTGATTAGACATGGTTTTGTAAACAGTGGTTTAATTATGGGGTAGAGATTTGATAAATGATTTATTTATTTATTCATATATGGATTGGAAGGATTAATTTCCTTATTATATATTTCTTCATGCACGTGGTTTCTATAAACCATGTGTTGATTTTATGAATGGTTTCATGGATGATATACAACATGACATTGTATTGGCAGTGCATAGTAGTGGTTTTGGTTGGAATGATTAATTTCCTTATTGTACATCGATTCATGCATGTGGTTTCTATAAACCATGTGTTGATTTTATGAATGGTTTCATGGATGATATACAACATTATAAACCATGTGTTGATTTTATGAATGGTTTCATGGATGATATATAACATTACATTGTATTGGCAATGCATAGTAGTGGGTTTTGTTTTGGTTGGAATGATTAATTTCCTCATTGTACATTGATTCATTTATGTGGTTTCTATAAACCATGTGTTGATTGTATAAATGGTCTCATGGACGATATGTAACATGATATGGTATTCACAAAGCATGGTAGTTGGTTTGATTTTGGTTGAAAAAAATAGTTTCCTTATTATACACTATTTCACGCACGTGGATTCTATAAACCATGTGTTTATTTTATGAATGACTTATGGATGATATACAACATTACATGGTATTGGAAATGTATGGTAGTGGGTTTGGTTTTAGTTTCAAGCAAGATTTAATGGGAACATGATTTTGCAAAACTATGAGTTGTTTGGAATGTGAATAGAAAACATGAACAAGATTTTGGATGGGCATTAGCATGGAAAACTTAGTGAATGCACCTAATATATAGTGAAATTAAATAGTATGTATAGGTTTGAATTTGGGTTGATGAGATGTATTGTGATGATGATATTCTTTGAATTTAGGTTTATTGAGTAAGAGAGTAATTGTTTCTTGAGGTGAGCTTGATGTTGTAATATTATCGAGGACTGTTAAAAGTTATAAATGCTACATGTTATTGACTATGTCGAAATTTGTATCTTGTGAGGTACTCCAAACCCTAGGCTAGTGGGTTTTGGAGGAATGGCTTCACAAATGTGGTTTGTAGGCTTATAACCCAAGGTTGAGCTTTTGTACCCAAAGGTGTGGGGCCAAAACCATGTGTATAATTGATGACATGGAACACGGAGATGGAAGAACACCCTTAAAGGAGAAAGGGGCTTCAAGCACCATAAGATCCCTTGTCAAAGTGGAGACAATATTTTTTGAAGGTTGTGTGGGCTAATTGTTCTAGAGAATTCAAGTTGACCTTAACTTGAGAGAGACCCTTTGATGGGATAGACATTGGCCTAAGAGAAGTTATAAAGAAGAGATGTTGGAGAGTCAAGGACTAAGAAAGGAGAGACAAAAGGTAGTTTTTTGTTTGATTTTCTCATGGTAGCTAGGCCGAATTGAGGGGAAGCTTCCTGCATGGGAGGAAGATAATTTTTGGAATACTTTGTGTAATGTGGAGATGCTTTCTATCTCAATTTGGGCCGCAAGAAAGTCAGTGAGGATTACAAGTAGACTACATACTTTGTGGGAGGGACGAGAGGCCTAGAAACACGCCTAATCTAGGCCACAAATTTCGGGAAGGATAACGTTATTTATGGAGGTCTGAAAAAAGGAAGAAACATAGGGGTTGGTGTTGAATAGGAGGATTGTTGCAACCCTAACCAAAACTTAGATTTGCACAAAGGCGGAGGACAAGAAGGAAAAAAAAACATGACTAAATAAGGTATGGTTGTTCTCTTGTATTGATGTCATTGCTAGTGGGTGAGAGTCCAAAATTGGAAAGTGGAGTTATTGTTCCTAAAATAAAAGAGGCATTTTTCTGAGGTAGCTGCAAGATATTAAGGAGCTATGTTTAGAAGTAAGAAGAGCCTTTTTTGATTCCGAAGAAGGATGAATTAAGGGAGAATGTAGGAATAATAGAAGGAAGATTTGTGTGTTATTTATCAGCAATAGAGGGAGTGTTTGGTTGGTTGTAGCAACTACCGCAACCAGCCCTAACCATAGAGCCAAATTTGTAGAATAAGAGAGCACAAGATGATTTATTTTATACATCGTTAAGAAGGTATATTGCATAGGTAAGTTGTCTCTTTAAGTTGATGAATATGGCAGGGTGGTGGTTTAGTTTAGGATAGTTGTTGGAGCATCCAAAAGAGTAGGAGTTAGGAGGCTTGTAGTGGCTTTATGAAAGCCCTAAGTACATCCACTTGAATGACTAAGAGGATTGTTAGAAGAGGTATAATTAGTTGAGCTCAGGACTAATTCTTGTAGGACAAAGAAAATAGGACAAGGGAGTAGATCACATTAGCCCAAGTTCATTGGTAGAGAAGGAATTGTAGCAGTGATAGGTGGAATCCCTTTGTGCCCTAAGTTTGTCTTCATTGGGAATCACAAGAAGAAACTAATGGGAAGAAAGTCCTTAAGAGTTGTGTCCTTGAAGGACTAAGGAGAAACTAATGGAGATGGTTCCTTGATAGAGGTAGATTGGATTTTCTATAGATCAAGGAAAGTACCAAGAAAGTGTGTTCAGGATATGATTGAGAGGAGCTAAGAGAGTGCATTACATCAGCTAGATGGTTAGTGTATCTTGTCCAGGTAGTTTGGTTGTCATATTGTTGTCACCAAGTTCTAGTTGTAGTCTTGTATCAGTGGATGCATGAGGGCCATTATCCCTAGTACGAGAGCCCTAGACTATTGTATTATTAGTTTGTTAATATAACAAATTTGAGCAGTTAAATTTTTTAAAATTTGTCTATATTTGTGCACGTGTTGATTTATTGTTTCTTTGTGCCAAGTAGTTTGTTGTATACTTGGATTGGAAGCATCAATGTTTCTAAGATTCTAAATTAGACTCAAATATCATGGAAAAACAACATGGTGTCATAGCTACCTTGAAGGGCCAATGAATCAAAGTTTTCACAACGAAGCAACTCAAAGGGAGATAAGATTGTTTAGATCATGGATTAGAGGGTTCAATTGAAGACATGGAGATGTGGTCTTAACTAGATTGGCAATGAGATAGGATGGTATTTCTGGTTGATTGCTGGTGAGCCTGGTGAATAACAGTTTTTTGTAGGAAATATTTTTGATCATATAATTCCTTTTACTTTCCATGGATCATTGGGACAACTCGAGGATCATTTTGGCATGGATGAGATTTGCATGATTGAGATTGCTTCATGTGATAGACAAGATGTTGGAAAGATAGTTTCCTCATCGGAAATTATGTTTCATATCTGATATTGGAGGGATTTGTATGAGTGGTATTTGAGCGAGGAGGATAAGTGCTTGTAGGATTAGGTTGCAATAATGATGGCTCATGTTTGACCGCAGCTTGAACTGACCTTGTAGGACATGACATCAGTAGAAGGTTAAGCCATAGGAGATTGTATAGACTCAAATGGAGTATACCTTTAGAGGGAGCAGACCTATGGAAGTGTTCAGGTCTTCAAGTTTCGATCAGATGAGGCAGAGGCACTATCGAGATAGCGTGGCTCATTCTACAGAGGATTTCATAGTGGTGGATGCCAAACGGGATAGTGTTGTTGGTTATGATGGTGGAGAGTTACTAGCGTTTGAAGTACCTCCCTTGATAAGAGGGAGTGTTTATATTTGTATCTTGGGAGGTAATCCGAATTCTAGGCTAGTGGGATTTGAAGGAATGGGCTTCACAAATGTGGTTTGCGGGCTTAGAAGCCAAGGTTGGGATTTCGTACCCAAAGGTGTGGGGCCAAAAACATGAGTAGAATTTATGACTTGGAACATGGAGATGGAAGAGCACCCTTGAAGGAGCAAGGGGAAGATTCAAGCACCATGAGATCCCTTGTCAAAGTGGAGATTATAATTTTTGAAGGTTGTGTGGGCTAATTGTTCCAAAGAATTCAAGTTGGCCTTGACTTGAGAGAGACCCTTTGATAGGCTAGACATTGGCCTAGAGAAGGTATAAATAAGAGATGTTGGAGAGTCATTTTCACATCCAATGTGAAACAAATCAAAGAATGATAGCTATGGATTAGGCATAGAAAAGGAGGGCTAGTGAAGGAGAGAAGGAGGGTAGTTTGGGTTTGATTTTCTCATGAAAACTAGGAAAAAATGAGGAGAAGATACCATCGAGGGAGGAAGGATATTATAGGAAAACTTTATGTAATTTGGAGGTTTTTTCTATCTCTGTTTGTGCCACACAAACTTCATTGAGGATTGCAGCTAGATGACATACCTAGTGGGAGGGTCGAGAGGCCTAGAAACAGGCCAAATCTAGGATGAAACTTTAGGGAAGGAAAATGTTGTTTATGGAGGCCTAAACAAAGGAAGGAACATATGGTTTGGTGTTGATTAGGAGGACTATTGTAACCCTAACTAGAACTCATATTTTCACTAACACTAAGGAAAATAAGGATAATAGAATATGGGTAAATCAAGTATGGCTGTTCTCTCGTGTTGATGTTGTTGCTAGTAGGTGAGGGTTCAAAATTGGATAATGGGTTGGATCACCAAGAGTTATTGTTCATAAAATAAAAAAGGAATTTGTCTTAGGTAACCACAAGCTCTTAAGGAGCTAAGTTCAGAAAAAAGAAGAGTGTTTCTTGAAGTCTAAACAAGGTTGATTTAAGGGGAGAATGATTGAGGTGGATATTGGTGGCCGCCTACCAATTCCACTTGGATCCCCACCATTGCTTCTTTCAGTTTACTTAATTGTAGCACAATTTACTATTTTTAGCATTTTTTCGGGTCCTAAACTTCCGGAGCCATTTTGAGGCCCTAAACGACATTTTATTGGAAATCTACTGGCAACAATGTTTTGACTAAAATCTTCTTTTTAGTCGTATTCCTGAGAGATATCTTTCCAATGGGTTATCATGTGCGTCAAATGGAGATAATATGAACAAGTCATGATCCTGAGAAGTTGGTTGTCCAACTCACCCCAACGGGGCCCATAAACTCTTGGTGTTACATCTCCTCGGGTTAGGGTTTTGGTTGTTTAGGGTTTTCTCTTATTGTTAAATAATAAAAAGGCCCTTGAGCCTCATTGTAAGGCAGTTCAGAGGCATGTAGCTGCCACATCTCTTCTTAGAGATAAGCTACCATTGCCCTAGCTGGTTTATTTCTATTTATGTTTGTAAGCACATTTCAGTATTTTACATTAATGAAATGAAGTATTATTTCTGCTGCATCTCTGTGTTTATGGTTATCTCTGTAATTTGTTGTGTTCCTGTTTAAATCTAGATTAGAGAATGTAGGAAAAATAGAAGGCATATCTCTGTGTTATTTCTAAGTGGTAGAAATAATGTTTGGTGGTTTGTAGCCACTGCTACCAATTGCCCTAACTAGAGAGAAATATTTGTAGAAGAATAGAGCACAAGCTGAGGTATTTTATATGATGTTAAGAATGTATCTTGCACCTATACGTTGTCTCTTTAAGTTGATAAATATGGCAGGGTGATGGTCCTAGTGTAGGATAGTTGTTGGAGCAGCCAAAAGAACAAGAGTTAGGATTGTTATTGTGGCTTGCTCCAATCCCTAATTAAATCCTCTTGAAGGACTAAGAGGTTCACTAGAAGAGGCAAAATTGGGTGAGATAAATATTGCTTCTTGAAGGACAAAGAAAGGAGGTCAAGGGAGCATATCACATTAGCCCAAGTTCATTGGTGGAGAAAGACTTCTAGTAGTGATAGTTGGTAGCCCTCTGTGCCCTAAGTGTGTCTTCATTGGGTAGAATAGGAATAATATAGTGGGAAGAAATTTCCTAAGATTTGTTTCCTTGAAGGACTAAGGTTCAGCTAGTGAGAAATAAGTCCCAAGGATCTGAGGAGAAGTAGTGGGCAATTAAGAGTTGTTCATGAACAAAGTTGTGAAAAACTCGACATGAGTATCAATGTGTTAATGCGTTGAAGGAGTAACGATCAACTAGAGAGAAGTTGAAGTCGTGTTCAATGACCTAATAAAGTTGGTTCATTGATAGAGGAAACTTGGAGTTGCTACAGATCATAGTCAAAGAACCGCGCAGGTGTGTTCAGGATATCACTGAGAGGAGCTGAGAGAACATGCTACGTTATCTAGATGGTCAGTGTATATTGTTTGGGAATTTTGGTTGTAACAGTTGTTGACACCAAGGCCCAGGTGTAGTCTTGTATCAATGGATGCATGAGGTTCAATTTCCCTAGTACTGGAGCCCTAAACCATTGTATTATTAGTTTACTAATATAACAAAGTTGGGAACTTAAAAATTGTAAAACTTTTTCTATATTTGCGCATGTCTATATTTAAAACTATTTATTGTTCTTTTGTGCAAAGTAGTTTTTTGTGATACTTGTAATTGCAGCATCAATGATTCTATGATTCTAACCTAGACTCCAGTATAATGGAAAAACAAGAGATTATTCTTCATAGTTGAAGTTGTAGGAGTATGTTTATTGTTATATTTCTAAGCTCTCCATTGTTCATATATGTTGCTAAGCCTCAAAATGTTGATTGCTAAATGACAAGGACTAATCATTATACTTAAAGGCCTGAATTTTTTATGGTGTGTTAGAGTATTGTTGAGTTTGTAAAGTATGTTGTATGTTCAACTATGTGTTTGACTCTCCCAAGCCTTCTAAGCCACAAACATGTATTCATTGTACTCAACATATTGATCTTCTAATGGGGCTATATGAACTAAATCTAGGACTAAAATTTAGGGTAATGTAGGGTTTTGAGTCTATTTATTGATGAAGGTGATAAAATTGTGGTTTTTATCATGAATATGGTGGTTTAGCGAGTGTATAGTATGATATGTTTACTTTTCTTGTTGCAAAGAATTATTATAGGAAGGATACTTGTTGATGAATATTGTATTCTTAGTGGATTTGCTATTTGAAGTTCAGAATTGCATTATTTCTTCTATCATTGTTTGATCTGAGTATTAGAATATTGCTAATAAAATATATGTTGTGATCTCTATTTTTCATACCTTTTGTTATAGTGATATATGAATGTCGATAATAGATATGTTGTTGAACTTGTTACTGATGATGTGTTGCTGACTAAGAAGAATTTTTTGAAGGTTTGAATTACCTTCTAAGCTCTGTATTGTCAGAATTTAATTACCTACTAATTTTTTAATCAATGTTAGTTTATGAAGTCTTTTGAAGTGATTATTGAGTTAGAGATTGATGAGTATCTATTGTAATGATAAAGATTGTTGTTGAAGTGAGTGAGAGATACAAAGTTGAATCTTGTTGAGAGAAGAAAGATTTATATATTCAGTTGATTTTGAAGGTTGTGCTAAAGGGAGTGGATCCAGTTTGAAAATGGATGAAAGGGAGGTCCACATTTTTTTTTGGGGTTGGTGCCAGCAAATCAATCTGACGGAGTAGATTCTTCGTGCTGGTGGGTGCTAGCGAAACTGTGGAAGGGAGTGGGTGCTTCTTGTTGGTGTGTTCTAGCGAAATACTGCAAGGGAGTGGGTTCTTCCTATTGGTGGGTTCTAGCGAAATAATGCTAGGGAGTGGGTTCTTCTTGCTAGTGGGTGCCAGCAAAACTTTGCAAGAGAGTGGGTGCTTCCTATTGGATAGTGCCAATGAATTGGTGTAAGAAAGTATTGAAGATTAGGAAATAAGAGGTACAGTGGTTTTCTCCCTGAATGGGTTTCCAGCTAAAATATATGCGTTCATATGCATGATATGTATGACTTGTTTATGTGTTTCTTGATGATGCATATATAATTGAATGGTGAATATAAATGACAGTATAAATTGTAATAAAAGGAATTATGTGAAATAAAAGGAAGAACAAGAAGTAGGCATCTTGGTAGAAAAAGATAATTCATATGAAGGATGGTGACTATTAATGTATGAGATGTAGTGGTTGTATTAGAAAGTTTTGGAAAATGACTATCAGATGCAAAACAATACAATTAAAAAAACACGGATCATCAAGGTATGCATATGCCTAATGATGCAAATTTTTATGTATGGAAAGAAAGGATTAAATCTAGACTAATATCTATTGGATATGATGTTTGGAGTTTAGTGTGTAATGGCTATTCTAAAAGTCCCTTGTTGAGGCAAGTACTGCAAAAGGATGCTCAAACTATCAATGAAATCTTTTGTAGTCTACATGAGTTAGAATTTGTGAAGATTACACACAATGAAACTACAAAGGATGTATGGGACAAGCTGCAAACTGGAAAAGATTTATGGGATAGGCTACAAGCCATCCATAAAGGAGATAACAATGAAAGCACTGTAGATGCAGAAGAAGTTCAATCACCGGGTGAGTTTCTATTTTTTCATAAATTTCTAAAATTAGTCCATATTGCTTCTTCATGTTCTAAAAACTATGATTAAGAGCATATGAGTGAGGAAGAATTCAATGGGTTGGAAGATGAGTATGTTATTGCAAAATAACCTTCTCCTCTCACATCAAATTGGGTTTCAAATTCATAGAAGAAAAGTTTGAAAAGGAATTTGATCTCAGAAGGTAGCATGTCACTTGAAAAAGATTAATAACCTAAAGGAGATGTTGTAGGTAAATAAGGAAAAGGATCACGATATGGATAAATAAAAAAAAGGTTGTAATAGTCCTACAAGCCCAGTTAGAAAAGCCAATTAAGTAGTTACTTGAAAATTTAATGAAAGGGAAAATCATTGAGGGACTTGAAGTTGAGATCGTCTCTCTAAGGACAGATCTAGAAAAGACTAATGAATTAAAGAAGAAATTATCAGGTTCAAAACCTAGTTAAAAGAAGAAAGAAGAGTTGAAGAGGTGTAAGCAATCAACTAGAAGAAAGAGAATTCCACTGTGAAAAATTAGAAATAGAAATTGTCATTGTTGGTGACGCAAAGTCACATTGTGCGATGCTATAATGTAAAGCCTAGAAACATCTAAAGCTCATTTTTAATTTTCTATTTTTTGTTTTTTGTTTTCTTCTAGGTAATTATGTATGAAAATGCCAAGAGTTTATAAAGATATTTCTCAATATTTTTTCCACATATCTTCAAGTTTGAGCTTCCATACACTTTGGGTTTTACATAAAGGTTATGAGGGTTTGAGGAGAGAAATTGAAAGCATGAGGAACAAATATCAATAAACTACGATGGGAAATTAAGAATCAATTCCTAAACTACTAGCATCAGAGGAACAATTGAGAAATTAAGAATTCAACTGTAGAATAAAAATTAATTTTAATATATGCCTTTTAACTTCAGCCCATTTGAGAATTTTCTAAAATTAACAAGGATACTCCATTTGAACTTGATAAAATTCATAGAAATTAAAGAGAACAATCTTATAAATTTTGGGTTTCCTTCATTTCACACTTACAATCCAATTCCACGCAAGCATGAAGAGTACAAACATGATTTTCCATGAAAAACTCTATAATTGTATTAATAGCATGCACAATTCAAATTACAAGAGGGTTTGTAGAATTACATGTGAGTAGAGGATTATTGATAGCGTAAAATGCACTCTTGCATTCTTCCCTTACAATAGCTCCAATATATTTCCAGAATTGTTTCAAACGAAATCATGGTAGTGTCTCGGTACAAAATTATTTTCCCTCTTTAATTACCTCAAAATGAGGCCTATATAGGCTCTATAGGCCTAACATATTAACCCTAAACCACTAATGGTATCAAGTAACTGCTAGGAATCTTTACAAAACAACTAGCAGTTTCATGACTAACTTCTTTTAGAAGTTTGCAGCTGTAGGATGCTAGAATTTTCTAGCGATAGGGTGGTTTTTGCCTTGCCTTTTTTGTCCAAAATTAGTTGTCGTTGCCTCTCTCTATCTCTTTTACATGTCCATTTAATTTACAAACAATGGGCATTAGGTTTCATGAATTTCTTCATCATACAATTCGGTGTGCCATTTGATAACATTACAATGGAGGCAGTTCGGAGCCCACCCTCTCCTCCTCCAATGGAATCAAGATCTTGTTCCTACATGCATATTGTGGTCAGTCCCATGTTATTAGTCTCATTTATTTTCTCAAGTTTTGGATCTCTTAGTATAAGCAGAACTTCCCTTGTGCCATTTTCAAGATCAAGCCTTCTGTGAATGAGAGTTACACCAAAAACTAGCATGTTAACGATGCAAGTAATTGCTTCCATAGGAAAATTAAGAGAATCAAGTGCCTTTGCAAGTACATCTATTTCTTGTGCTACAACAATACAAAAACCAACAAAGCAAACTTAAGATAAGAAATTGCAGTATATGTCAGCTTCCCTACCATTTTTGTTGGAATACACCCATTCCTTGAGTGTGTCGAGACTCCTTATAACTTATTTAAAGAAAATGTTTCTCCTCTTGCTCTATAGTGTACCTCCAAGAATTCGCATGGAAACAACATGTACATGCAACATTTATATAGATAAATGTTCTGAGGTTCCACATTGAAATCACATCATTCTCTTGGACAATTTCTTTATTCCAAACAACCAAAGAAAATGAAATAAAGAAATATTCTCATGACCGAACCTTTAAGTACTTGGATACCATGATTATGGAAGCATGCACCATGACCTTTAAGTATTTGGATGTCATGATTGTGCAAGCATGCACCAAAAATGTTTTATGAGAATAAATATTAAGGACCATGTAGCAAGCCAATAATTGACTTACTATCTTTTTATGTTCATTAAATATCACTTTATTCTTATCCAATAGACAAAATAGAAAGACAATAAGCTAATGATTAGCTTAATATATAGTATTTAATATTTATCATTTACTTATAAAATGTTTAGAATATTTTTATGTAAATAATTTAAAATTTGACACTTGGTTTAATTTTCCTTTAATATTAAAATTTTAAAAAATTCTTCCAAAAACAAGCCATAAGCCATAGATTAATACGTTTCATTTGCTTATAAGATATTTTCATAATTTTATATAAATAACTTAAAATTTGAAACCTTACTTAATTTTCCTTTAATGTTAAAATTAAAAAGAATTCTTCCCACAAAAGTCGTAATATTCTTTTACTTCATTTTAAACCAATGATCAAGATATTTCCTCACTAAATGCATGGAGCCGAAGGAATCACTTTAGTTTTAATACCAAAGGAAAATCAAATAATGTGTCCAACTTTAAGTTCTTTATGTAAAATTAGAATGAACATTTTATAAGCAAACGCCTACGCTGGTCCATGCAATTATAATTTTGATTCTTTCTTATATGGTGTAAGAGTCTTCGTAATCATAACATCGAAAAGCTTTGAAATTTTCAAATCATAAGATTGAAATTTGTGTTTACTATTGAGTACACTAATTTAAGTTCGTAGAAAAGGTATACTTTTACATTAATATAATTTAATAGTTAATTAAATTAGTTAAAAGTAATGAAAGATGTTTTATTTAATCTTTTAATTATGATGGAATTTAAATTATGATGGTATGTAATCGTAAGATAATTTAATACATAAAATTTTAATAATGAATCAAGTTTTACTGGTACACTTTTTTGAGGATAGGTTTTGATAGCAAGGTGATTGAGGATCAAACCTCGCAGAGGATGTTGTGGTCGTGCTAGGGGAGGATACACGCTAAAATTAAGTCGGCTTAGGGCTAGTGTGGTCCAGGTTGGGTGATTTTGATGGTTTAGATTCCCTTGGGTTGTGGTTTCTCAAGCCATTGGTCAAGCATGGATAAACACAGATCACTTGATTAAAAACATTAATAATATAAATAATAGATGATAAAATAAGACGTTGTCTAACTTATAGACAAAATACCATTTTTCACCAGAATTCACCAAAACCTCACAATACAATTTCAAGATTTTTTGTCGTTCAAAATACTTTTTTAAATGCATAAATGGATTCATCACCTGAAAAACCAATTGCACACTCGAATTATGTAGATTAAATAAAATTTAAACTCATGTTTTGAAAAATCTTTGTCGGATTTTGATTAAAATTAACTAGAAAAAATATCGTGAAAAAGGTCATTTCATCTATAAGTTAGACTACGCTATAAAATAATACTAAAATAAAATAGAGTAAATGATGAAAGTTATGAAAAGTGAATCTTATTTAAGTAGAAAGAAAGACATGAATGACTCATAACTTTAATTTATTAGTGATGCAGGAGCATCTAGGCCTAGCCAACAATGTGATGGTGTGGTCACATGTTGTGGCTAATGAAAGTTTGGAGGAAGACTTGGTTGTTTAATTTATTAATTGTAAAGTATGTAAGTAGTTAATTATTGCCTAATTCTGAACAGAATTGGGAAATAAATGGCAAGTGATCCTCCCTACGTGGAGATCAAGCCAATTAGCTATATTGATTAGTTAGGGTAGGATATGATTTCTAAGAATATAGTGAATTCCTTCATTTGTGGAAGGAGATGGTTAGATAGAACATATATGTATTTTCCTTATTTTCTGAAACAAAAGGAGGGAACGGAGAGACAGGATTCACGAGGGAATTGTAAGCCTATGGGCAAATTAGGAACAGAGGTCACTAATTGAAGAATCAGGCCAAAGAGGAAAGGTTTAGGAGAGCAGAATAGTGTGTGGATTGTAATTGAAATAGAGGTCTTTTAATTTGTGTCATCGGCCAAGGCCACACTCTGTAATCGTTTTATGTTGAATGAATGATATTGTGTGTGTATGATCAATTATCGAGCATGCGGAAACCCTTGCTGTGCTTTTGTTTCCTTTGTATGCCCACGAGTCTTTATTACTTTGTTTTTCTATGTTTCACGTGTAAATCACAAAAGTGATAGAAGTCGGGGCTTTTTATATAAACCTTAGTGTTTGATGTCACTTTCATCCTGACCGTTGGATCACCATATCGGGTCAGCGAAGCTTGTTTGCATAGTTTCGGCCCTGTGAGTGTAAATTCAATTTATACTAAGATTTAGTGCAAAAACATAGTCGGATCTGAAATCCGGACTTGAAAATTTATCGACGAGGACCTATATTCTTATCAGGTCCATAAGGCAATATCGCAGTGGTGGTTTTATAAACAGTAGTGGGTTATCGGGCGGAGGAAAGATGGTAAGTGGTAATTTGGATTGACCGCTCGATTCCATTAGTCAAGTAACATGTAGCATGTGACAAGGGAGAGAAACCGCTTTTTGGGCAGGTATCCTCTGTGCTACTTGTCCACCCGAAGTCGTTGTAAGTCATCCGATCCATTAGATACAGATCTACGGTGGAGGACTATCGAGTAGGTTTGTTGGTCGGGAAAGATCTGACTATCAGATCGGGAACCAGATCGACGGTCCAGATCTAATCGCATATCGCAGAGTATAGTGGACGGTGGATGGAGGTGCAGTGTTGGCGATGGCTGATATGCGATGTGGCGATATGCCGATAGTGATGAATCATTGATCGGAGATTGGGGAAGTGGAGATCGGAGAGCGTGGAGGTAGCTTGGAGTAGGCAGAACCGATGATATTTATAGTGGCAGATGAATAAGTTTTGAAATCTGGTTGTATGATTGGAGTGGGGTTTTCCCTTTGTCCTGTGTATTTCAATAAAAAGTGTTACCAGGGATTTTTTAAGGCTAAAGGCGATATAAAACATTTCCAATAGTGTAATGAATCTGATAGTTCAAGTGCTCCTGTTTCCTAAAGAAAAAAGCACTAAGCTACGCTTCTGATATATATACGAGGGATGAAGCTTTGAAGGCTTATCAAGGGTGAATGAGTTCCGATAAGGGGTTTTAGGGTGTGGCAGCCATATGGTTGCATCATTTTTGGTATCAGAGTAGGTTAAAGGAAGAAGTTTTCCTACGAGAAGGATGTTTTTCTTATGAAGATTATGATTACAAAGGTATGAAAGTTGAAACAGCTAAATGAATGGCAATGTTGGGCACATGACTACAACGAAAAGACTGTAGAAGAACTTTTGGAAGTTCTTAGAGATTGTAGCAGAACCTCATTCCAACTGAAGCTTGGAACAGATAGGGATAGAGGAGTCCTTAAAAGTAGTGAGTGGAGCAACCAGAGAGAGAGAGAAAGATTTCTCAGTGCAAGTTCTAAGGAAAGAGGACTTGGAGACCAGGCAGAGGAGAAGCTTGGTGAGAGGATCAAATTAGAAGGAAGTTTATTCGTTGCAGGTGTAGAGCTCACATAGAAGAGAACATGGCTATGGAAAGTCATATGGAAGGTTCAGAATAAGGCTACAAGATAGAGGAGAAGAGTGCTCAAACAATCCATAGGGAATGGATGAGTCAAGCAGAGCTTGACAAGGAAATAACTAAGATAAGAGAAGAACTCGATGCATTGGTAACGATGCTAGAGGAGAACCAAAGACAAGGTTGGGTCTTGAAGAGAAAGCTAGTGAAGTGGCCTAAGTTGCATAGAAGGCTGCAACAAGAACAGGTAAAATGGTTGATGGAAAACCTCAGAGATGCAGAGGCAGAAATGGAAGTTTCTATTTGTAGACCAGAACAAGGTGAAATGTTGGGTGAAGAGGATAATGGGGGATCAGCTGAAGATCTCATGGACTATTGGCATAGTTCAGAACAATTCGGAGATATGTTGACAAAGGAAGCAGATGAGGCAATGAAGCCTTGTGATTTTAATTCTCATAGTTTGTGTATGTTTGCAGGATATGCAAAGGATGATGGATAGTTTGGTAAAACTATCACAAACAGGAATGAAGCTCTTAAGGTGAAGTATGATGGAGAATGCCTTTTAGAGGAAGAAGGTACTGATTTATTGCAACAGAAAGAGTTCATAGATGAAATTATGTTTGGTGTAAGAGAGTCAGTTGAAGTTGATATGGACTAGAAGTCTAATGAAATTACCATAGTGGTATTCCAGGAAGGTAAGCAACTGAATTTGTCTTATGAAATTGATGAAAGAACTTTGCAATATGATAGTGCAGAAAATAGGATAACTCAGGAGGATTTCCAAGAAAAGAATAAAGATGAGGATGGAAGTTGTGATAAACTGCTAGAGAGATTTCACATGGAAATAGAATTCTTGGAAAGGCTACTCAAGGAACCTGAAGAAGAAATGAAGCTTTCAAAACCTAATAAAGAAAAGGAAATGGTTACTATGCATGATAAGGATGAATTGTCTCTAACATTTATAGAGTTAAGTAAATGTTTAGACTCTTTAGTTAATGATGTGACTGCATGTATGGAAGACAACATTAATAAATATGATGCTGAAATCAGAGAAATTGAGAATATATTATTTGAAGGTGAGATGAAATATCAGGAACAACAAGGAAGTTATGTCCTCAGAGACATGAAGGAGATAGAAGTATTAATCCAACAAGATAAATATGGAAGAAACCAGCAATTTAAAAGAGATGATCAGCTACATGAGAGTGAATTTGAGGAAGGAATTAGATTGTAGAAGTATAGTAACTGGTAGCAGAATGAAGAACAAGAGATTAGTCTGGCAGTACAAAGAAAGACAAGTGAAGACTGAAGATACAGATGGAGAACGAAGAAAAGAGTCAAGTGGAAGCTATTGCAACAGAGGTGGAATGAAAAATTGATGAACGAGTTCAGGGAACTTGAACAAATTCATATTAATTTGTTATAGAAGGAGAGACTCAAAGAAATGGAATCACATCAAATAGGATCTACTGAAATCCAAAAGATCTTTGATGGAAGATTGGTGCTTGAAGCATCAAAAGAGGATGGAAGGTATTGTGTTTTTAAAATTGATGATTGTTGTATGTTTGCATGTCATGTAAACTTGAGGGAAGACAAGCAGTTATTGGAAACTGTTACATCAATAGGTGAAGAGATGACTACTCACAGTCATATGAAGAATAAGGAGAAAAGTTACAGTCAAGTGAAGGAAGATGTCTAGTCATATGACATCCAAAGGATAATTCAAAAGGAGGATGACAAAGGAATTATTGATATCAAAGGAATGTGTGGAAAGGAAGAGATCCATTCATATGAATGTATAACAAAGGGTTTTCTCAGGAAAACTGATGAAGCTAATACAAACCAAGTGGAGAATCTTATGGTGTATTAAGGAAGTGGGAGTCAACTGGAAGAGTTGATGATGAAATTAATTGATGAGACCTTAGTGTTTCATAATTTCGAAACTAATATTTTGTGTGTAAATGCAAGATACACTGAAGTAAGGCAACTGTTTAATGTTGTCATAAGGGAAAGGATGATCCAGGTGGATGTTGGTGGCCACCCACCTATCCCATTTGGACCCCCACAACTGTCTCTTTCAGTTTTTCAGTTTCCTTAATTATAGCACACTTTACTATTTTTAGCAGTTTTTTGGGTCCTAAACTTTCGGAGCCGTTTTGAGGCCCTAAACGATGTTTTTTGGGAAATCCACCGCCAGCGATTTTTTTGATAAAAATCGTTTTTTCCGTCATAGTCCTCGGAGAGATCTTTCCAACGGGCTATCATGTGCGTCAAACAAAGATAATACGACCAATTCGCGACCCCGGGAAGTTGGTTGTCCAACTCACCCCAAAACGGGGCCCACAATTTGGCGTTTCATCTTCTAGGGTTAGGTTTTGGAATGTGAAGGGTTTTCCATTGTTTCTCAATAATAAATAGGCCTTCGAGTCTCATTGTAAACACAGTTCGAAACAGTTCAGAGGCATGTAGCTGACACATCTCTTCTCATAGATATGCTACCATCGCCCTAGCTGGGTTATTACTATTTGTAAGCATATTTCAGTGTTCTCCATTAATGAAATGAAGTATTATTTCTACTGCATCTCTGTTTTTATGGTTATCTCATCTCTATATTTATGGTTATCTCTGTAATCTATTGTGTTCCTGTTTAAATCTGGATCAAAGGAAAAGCAAAGAAATGATTTTTCAGAAGTTAGAAGAAGGAAATTCACATAGTCTTGTGATGTAGAGGAAAGGATAGTTGTTAAACATAGTTGTATTGAATTATGAAGATATTAGATAGCTATTGAAGGCTGAAGCCAAAGGAGAACAGCTATTGAAGGTTGATATAGAAGACTTGGTAGATATTAAACAGTTATTGAAGATTATTGACCTTGAAGAAAGCCAGAGTAAAGAAGGACTAAAGACAGATGTTGCAGAAAATGAAGTTAGTGAATATCGTGTAGAGCTCTTGGGAGAAATTCCAAATGAGATGGCATGAGTCAATTCTTTTGGATAAGAGGAAAGAAAACCAAAGAATAAGTGATCAGACTGTACAACCAGAACTGAATGAGAATGAAGAAGTTGTCATGAATGAAAAATATGGGAAAGAAGATGTCAGAAATGTTGGCATAATGAGGAAACAAGGTAAAGCATTTGTGTTTGATGAATTGATTGATTCTGGTGAATATTTGTATGCAGGAACAAGGCAATGTGAAGTCAATTTGAAACAAGGAGTTGATTTTGAAGATCAGATCGAAGTAAGGAAGGATGAGATCAAAATGTCTCAGAAAGATGGAATGATGTTGAATTTACAGAATGAAATTGCTGAAATAGGGATGAGTTCAAGAGATGATAGTAACAAGAATACTACTGTGCAACAGGAATTTATTGATGAAGAAGAGGTTGAAGTTGAAATTTCAGAAGTAGACAAATATGATGCCATAATCATCAAGGGTGCAGAAATTAAGTTACTAGACGAAGAGTTATTCCAAGTACCTAAGTAAGCAGGAATAATTCTTAGTTTTTAGAAAAATTGTGGAATTGTAGGTATACTAGGAATTGATGTAAGAAGTGGTGAAGTCATGAATGAGGAACTAGAAGAAGGAACTGGAATTGTTGTATGGGATCAATAGAGAAGGCATTGGCACAGCGACTATGATGTTCTTATGAAAGAACACATCCAGTTGCAGGAGAATAGTATTCATCAGCTGAGAAGTGAAGTAGACAAAGAAATTGATGAGTTGTGGGAACTCATACAACAACATTCCAATAAACTAAATACGGGAAAAAAGAAGGAAGGAAGATTGGCTAGAAAGAATGATACAGGTGAAGGTAATGGTAGACTGCAAATTAAAGTGTGGAAACCTGACATAAATTGTGATGATGAGCAAAAAGCAGTAAGATGTATGAAAAAGACAGCAACAGACAGTGAGAGCATAGCTAATGAGGCAATACAACATAAAGTATGGATACCTAAAGAATGACAACAAACAACAACAGTAACCAAGGATAGACAATCAAAACAATGTATGGGATCTAGGAGGACATAGATCAGAAGCACATGATTAGGAGATCATGATTATTTTTAACCTTGGGAGTCTGATGTAGGAGCATCTAGGCCTAGCCAACAATGTGATGGTGTGGTCACATGTTGTGGCTAATGAAATTTTGGAGGAAGACTTGGTTGTTTAATTTTATTAATTTTAAAGTATGTAAGTAGTTAATTATTACCTAATTCTGAACAGAATTAGGAAATAAATGGCAAGTGATCTTCCCTGTGTGGAAATCAATCCAATTAGCTATATTGATTAGTTAGGGTAGGATATGATTTCTAAGAATATAGTGAATTCCTTCATTTGTGGAAGGAGATGGTTAGATAGAACATATATGTATTTTCCTTCTTTTCTGAAACAGGAGGGGATAGAGAGATAGGATTCATGAGGGAATTGTAAGCCTACGTGCATATTAGGAACAAAGGCTGCTAATTGAAGAATCATGCCAAAGAGGAAAGGTTCAGGAGAGCATAATAGTGTGTGGATTGTAACTGAAACAGAGGTTTTTTAATTTGTGTCATCTGCCAAGGCTAGAATTTGTAATCATTTTATGTTGAATTAATGATATTGTGTGTGTGTGATCAATTATTGAGCATGCGGAAGCCCTCGATGTGCCTTTGTTTCCTTTGTATGCAGGCGAGTGTTTATTCCTTTGTTTTTCTATTTTTCATGCGTAAATCGCAGAAGTGATATAAGTCGGGGCTTTTTATATAAACCTTAGCATTTGATCTCTCTTTAATCCTGATCGTTGGATCAAAATATCGGGTTGGTGAAGCTTGTTTGCATAGTTTCAGTCCCGTGAGCATAAATTCAATTTACACTAAGATTTAGCGCAAAAACACAGTCGGATCTGAAATCTGGACTTGAAAATTTATGGACGGGGACCTATATTATCGGGTCCATAAGGCAATATCGCAGCAATGGTTTTATAAAAAATAGTGGGTTATTGGGTGGAGGAAAGGCGGTAAGTGGTAATTTGGAGTGACCGCCCGATTCCATTAGTCAAGTGACACGTAGCACATGAGGAGGAGAGAAACCGATTTTCGGGTAAGTATCCTCCGTGCTGCATGTCCACCCGAAGTCATTGTAAGCCATATGATCTGTTAGATACAGATCTACGATGGAGGACTATCAAGTAGGTTTTTTGGTCAGGAAAGATCTGACCGTTGGATTGAGAACTAGATCAACAGTCCAGATCTAATCGCATATCGCAAAGTATAATGGACGATGGACGGAGGTGCAATTTTGGCGATGGCCGATTTGCGATGTGGCAATATGATGATAGCGATGAATCTCTTATCAGAGATCGGGGAAGTGGAGATCGGAGAGCATAGAGGTAGCTTGGAGTCGGCAGAACCGATGATATTTATAGTGGTGGATGAATAAGTTTTGAAATCCGATTATATGATCAGAGCGGGGTTTTCCCTTTGTCCTGTGTATTTCAATAAAAAGTGTTACTAGGGGTTTTTTAAGGCTAAAAGCGATATAAAACATTCTGATATTATAATGGTTCCAATAGTTCAAGTGGTCGTGTTTCCTAAAAAAAAATCACTAAGCTACGCTTTTGATATATATACGAGGGATGAAGCTACGAAGGCTCATCAAGGGTGAATGAGTTCTGATAAGGGGTTTTAGGGTGTGGTAGCCATATGGTTGCATCAATTAGTAAAGTTAAAAACAAAAACTTCAACTCAATTATGTGTCATCTTTCTCACCTATTCATTTTTTATTTAAACATTTTTGACCCACAGTGACATTTTTATTAGCCTATAAATGGTATTTGATACAATATCATGGTGGTATAGCCTCTCTTGTTAACCGCTCTTGTAAACATTCTTATGAATTGTAAATCCACTCAAATTATATTAAATTAAATAAGATGACTAGGTTAAGAGGGACACATATTCAGAGATTCTGGACGTGAAGGGGTGGTTTGCTTAAAGGGTCAAATCTGTAGTTAAACCTAGCTAATTTACTTCCTTACTAAAAGACTACATGCATGCATTTAAGCTTGCATATAGGAGACACAACTGATAAGGGAGATAACATGCATGGATAGCTAGGCATTAAACCTTGTGTGTGGGTCATTTTTGGAAAGGAGAGCGATTTCACGAGAACTTAAAGGCATTGTATGGGTTCTGAGACAATGGACCAGTCGACACCCTTCATCATGGATGACCAAGCCCCAGTCAAACATGCCATCGAATAGTGTGTTGAGTAGGAACTTGAGAAAGAGGAGTGTTGGCTAGAGTGTGAGGATAGGCTGAAAGAAGGAAAGAAAAAAAAAGGAGAGGAGAAAGCATTTTTCAATAGAAATAAAAAAAGGCCAATAAGAGGTATAAAAAATCACAATGGAAGAGTGGTACGTAGAGCGAGAGATTTGTACTCCCGTGTGAATGGGCATATGGTCGGTGTCAATATCCCTTGAGCACTTCCCTTCACAGGCTGTGAATCTAGCTCATGGGTGGCTATCTGAAAGAAATATTGCAGTGTAGATTAGCCCATGGTTTGGAGGAGAATTGAAGTCGCAATCTCAGTTGCTAGTCTTCTAAATGCAAGATAATTTCTCTACATGTGATACAGTGTATATGAATGTAATGTGAATGCTTATTGTCATTGTTAAAATGTATATGCCGATGATGAGGAATGCTTGTTCCTTTCGATTTTAATGAAGAATGCCTAAACCATCCTATGCATAGGGGTGACTTAAGCTTTAGTGATATTGTAGGAGAACTAGTGGGTTCTTTCCTAGTAGCCTACAACAACAAGGATACACTTTTATGGACATATGTTGAATGGCTATTATTTATTTATATGAACATGACTATCTAATGTCTTGTTGACGTAGGTAGTTTCTAACTTGAATATTGAAGGTCTGGACAACCTATCACTGTGACCTTAGATGCATAGTATTCCCTTAGAGTTGCATGGTTGGATGCATGACAAAGTGTGTGAATGCTCACCAGTGATATATCAACATTGTTGAGTAAATGGTGTATTGTTAATAGAAATGTGCTTACTATGTCTGTAATATGATTTTGATAAAATTCATGAGCTATTAGGAGCAATGTGTGTCCTTGTTGTGTTGATAAATAGACGTTTATTGAAGGCTATAGTGAGATAGAGTTGCATTCTCTGTTGTCACTAGTTAATTCTCTAATGAATGGCTTATATGTGAATGGATTTGTACTGCTAAACCAAATGTAAATAAAGTCACACCATTACATGTTTATATGTATTCATATGTTTATATATGACTGTGGGAATTATGGATGTGGCTATCGTCTTCCTAGTGCTGAGAGTGGTTATATTAGAGCTTTAGAGTTGAGTCGAGTCATATGTTGATGGCACTACAGCTCAGGAATAGATATATGTGTGTGTGTGTGTGTGTGTGTATGTATATGTATATATATGTATATATATGTATATATATATATATATATATATATATATATATATCTATATATATATATATATATATATATATATATATATATATATATATATATATATATATGTGTGTGTGTGTGGAGGCTAGGGTTGAGCTTTGCCAAAGTGATTAAAATATTTGTAACAGAGTGAGTTTTCCATCAAAAGGAAAGCTTAACAAGAAGAGGAACCTCGAGGGAGTCACGCCGAGCCAAGGTATGTGTTTTCCAAAGAGGTTGGGACCATGGTGGGACCCAAGCCTAGGCTGTGGTGGCATGAAAATGTCACAATCAAAATGATGTGGTGCTTGGGGGTGTGCCATGTGGAGGGCACATATTGTCACATTGGAGGGTCAAGAGGTAGAAAATAAGTGATAGGCGGCAACCTCAGAAAGGGCCTCATAGAATTTTTGATTTCAACATTATGTCATCTCGAGACATCGGAAGGAATTAGAGGTTTCACAGTAGCGAGGAGAGAGGAAAATATAGATCGAGGCTAAGACGGTAATGTTTCCATTGTGAGAAGGGTGATTTTATGTATTGGCCTTAGCCTTAAAAGGGATGTGCCATAAGTGTTGTTGTAGGAAAACATATGAGGGGTGCGGTTGATGGGGCCAAGAGGCGAGAGGTCTCACCGTAAAATGATGGAAGCTTTCATGTCTCAAGCCTTACGGAACCCATGTAGGATTGAGGATAGGGCAAGGATGATGGGACTGAGAAACAAGAATCCCACCCATATATTGATGTGAATAAGTTTGTCTCACCTTGGCTTGTTTGTGATGTGCAATACGTGGTGGGCCCAGAAAAATATGTTGAGGGGAAATATAGCTTATATTATAAAAGAAAGGGGCGCAAATAAAACTAAGAGTTTAGTCGAATGGGACAAGCATGGATGATGTGGCATATTCCACTACAACAAAACCAGCGATTTGCGCCAGATTTAGCGCCAGATTTTAGTGCATTTTTTTTTGTAATTGTGATGAGAAACCTGGCGCTAAATCTGGCTCTATTGTACAATTTTTAAAGCGCCCTTTTTTGCACCTGATTTTGCATCCTTTTTCACGCTAGATTTTGCATCATTTTTTACACCAAACTATGCATCATTTTTTGCGTCAAATTTTGAACCAAGATTTGCATCTTATTTTATGACAGGTTTTGCTTCTAGTTTTGTGTCATTTTTTGCATCTATTTTTCATTCTCTTTTGCTTCCTATTTTGTGTCATTCTTTGCTTCCATTTTTGCACCATCATTTGCATCAAGTTTACACTATATTTTGAATCCAATTTAACGTCTTTTTATGCATCCATTTTGTGTCAGTTTTTGCATCTAGTCTTACGCCAGGTTTTGTATCTAGTCTTACACTAGTTTTTGCTTCTATTTTTGCACCAACTTTGGTGCCTATATTTGCACCATGTGTTGAATTTGATTTAGCACCAAATTTTGCATCCATTTTTGTGCCCATTTTTGCATCTTTTTTTGGACCAATTTTTACATCCACATTTACGTTTGATTTGTCTCCATTTTTCCCATCTCATTTTGCAGCATATTTTGCGTCATTTGTTTCATCCAATTTTGCATCATTTTTAACACCATCTCTTGCATCTAATGTTACATCATTTTGAGCATCCAAATTTGCATTTATATTTGCATCTTATGTTGAGTCATGTGTTGTGTCCACCTCTGCATCTTATTTTGTGTCTAATGGTACATTCAATTTAGAGCCATTTTTTACGTCTACTTTTGTATTTGTTTTTGCACCAAGTTTTGCATCCAATTTTAAGCTATTTTATGCCCCTTTTTGCACCATTTTTTTGTGTCTACTTGTGTCCAATGTTTCACCATTATTTACACCGACTTTTTCATCCAATTTTGCATTTTTTTTGTTGTCTAGTTTTACATCGTTTTCACCATCCAAATTTGCATCTTTTTTTGCCTCATTTTGTGTCCACATTTGCATATAATTTTGTGTCTGAGTTCGAGCCTAAATTTGCATGTGATTAGGAATCATTTTTTACATCCAATATGGCATCCTTGGTTTCACCTTTTTTTAGCCCCATTTTGCATCTTGTTTTATGTCTTTTCTTACATCTTTTTTTTTTCCTTTTTTGCACCCAATTTTGCATCCCAAATTTACACCATTATTTGCATCATCATTTGGCATATTAATTTGTAACGTTTTTTGCTTCTTTTTAACGCTCAACTTTGCATCTTATTTTACATCTAGTTGTTGTCTTTTTTTGCATCTAATTTGGTGCCCATTTATGTGTCCTTGCTTTTGCCCAATTTGATATCCTTTTGTATGCCATGTTTTTTTCCCTTCTTTGTGTCAACTATTGCACAATTTTTCACTTCTAATTTAAAACACTTTGTATGTCAATTGTTTGCATTTTGTATTAATTCCTAGTTTAACATCCAATTTTACTTTCAATTTTGCATCCATGGTTACATCCACGTTTGACTTCTTATATAGAGTATATTTTTCTTTACATATATGACCCCCTTTATAGATTCATAGTGAAATATATGATAGTTTCTAAATATCATTAAAGCAGATATCACAATTCAAAATCATTTGTAAAGAAATTTAAGAGAAATTGACAACATCCATCCAAAAAAATAACAATGTGTCATTAACAATTTTCAAAACATGTATAAAATAGCAACATAATACTAATAAAATCAGTATTATTTTTAATCAAAACAAGTAAAATTCAAATATGATTAACAAATCAAAATATTTCATGAATATTGTTATTCTACGATAAATTAACAACATACATAAATCAAACTCATCGTATGATTACAAAATCAAAATGTCTCATTGATATAGGGTAAATTCACAACACCCATCTAAACATAACAATGTCATTCTACACAATATTTTCTTCATAAAAAACAATGCATGTGCATGCCTAACTACCACCACCAAGATCATCCTCATGATCATCTTGACCATCCTCATTACTCTGATCCACATCATCACCAACACCGCAACTATCATCATCATCTCCTCCTTCACCACCATCATCCTCATCCTCATCCTCATCATCTCCTGATATATGTTGAACATAATTTGGATCATCGTCTTGGCAATCATTACCTATAGCATTCTGACAAAAAAAATCAATATTACATGTTAGTATTAATTACATAACACAACGCATGTTTTTGTTATACAATGTTAACCATAAAATGAGGTAAGATATAGTATCTAATAGTACTAAAAAATAAAATGAAAATATGGTTTAAAAGTATATTGGAAATCCAACTAAGATTACATACCATAGAGTCCATCCAAACAACAAATTCAACCCATCTCTTTTGCTGCAGCACCTCCTTTTCCAAATGATTTGGAGGTCTTCCATATTTTAGTTCCTATCAATGAGTAAATAGGGAGAAATTAGATAACAATGACTTTCTTCTAGTACAAAATTTATTAAAAAAGTATCACATGTTTAATATACTTACAAACGTTGTTATCAGTGCTTTTAAACCTTTCTGGCCACTACGATGAGTGACTTTTGTCTTGGTTAATCTCGCCTTGGATGCCTTGTCCTTAAACATAAACCAATTCAATTTATTTTCACACAAATACATGTCTAAGATACTTATTAGTATTAATACATTCTAAATAATGTTTAATGAAAAATTCAATACCTGAATGCTCTCATTGCCGACTTTTATTTGTGCATCGAACTTCTCATATGATTTTACAAGTTCTTTCCATACTTTAAAAGGTATGTCAATAGGTCTCTGTTTCAGTCTTTGATCTTGAGGCATTTTTTTAATTTTTCTTGTTTGGTTGCAACGAAACCTCTTATAATTGAGCGACATTTGCAATTTTATCTTATTAACCGGCCAACCGGTACCAAATTCATTCTCTATGTCTTGTACCACCATATTTTTTAGGTGAAGTGGAATCTTGGAGAATGTGAGGTGAAGATGATCTCTAAATCGTTGAAGGCAGGAGTCCTTTAGCCTATTTAAGAATTGTTTTCCTGCTTCTGTCCTTCTTATCTCCCCTGAGACAGGGTCATACTCTATCTTGGTACCTAAACTACCAATAGATGATGCATAAGCTGAGGATGAACAAGAATTTGCAATCCCAGGAGTTGCCATCACACAAGATGTTTCAACACAATGTTCTTCATTATTGGTGTTTGATGTCAATAACACTTTTTTCGATTTTTTTCTTGATCCAAGAGAGGATGGGGAACTAATGGATTCTCCTAAAGCTTGTTGATTACCTGGACCTAGTTGATTAGCTTCAGGGGATTTTGTCTTAAGAAAATGTATTAGGGATTCAGCATCCAAAGATTGAAGTTTTTTGAGTCCTTCTATCCCAAAAACATCTTCAAGCAAGGACTCCGTTATCGGATTCTTTCCCTGTCCAAATTTCAATGATTTACCACAAAGTATAATTATAAAATTATAATTCTAACTTCAAACCTTAAACAAAAAATAAAACATATTATATTATGCAATTATTCTATAAAAACAAAGTAAGCTTACCTTTTCCGATCCACTTGCACCTCCTTCTCCACTTGCCATATCCTTAAAGTAGAAGAGATCGATAGAAAAGGATGTTCTCCCTTAAAAAACAAAGGATTGAAGGTGAATAATCTCAAAATGGATCTCTAGGGCGGAATTTGCAAACAACTTAGTTAAAAATCCAAGTGACAATTTCTTCCTTTCTTGGAATTAGAGGCTAGATCAGTGTGAAAGAGGGAGAGAGCCAACAAGTACCATGGATAGTGAGTAGGTTTCATATCTATAATCTCTTTATTACAGGATGGTATAACATTAGTAATCAGTGAGGCACATAGACCAGTGTACATGTTTCCACCAAGAAAGCTCATAACACAAAGACTAATCGCCCGGTTGGATTCTTCCCTGCACCTGCTTTGGCTGGATCGAATCCCTATATCGGGAGTAGTGCCAGCGGGGAGGTGGGCCGGCATCTAGCTAGTCCAAATCATCCATCCAGGTACATCAATCTCAATTTTATGTTTGAAGTGACAAGCAGGCCCTGACTTATAAAGGGTTCATTCATGCGCTCATTCTCTCTTATTGATCGGATTACCTTATGGATGCTCAACACCTTGATGAGGTCTGACCTAGATCGGATGCCCAGCTATATCGGATGGGCGGCGAGATGAGGGATGTTTCTGCTCAAGCATTGATTGACTAAGCTAGTTTTTTCCTACAGGATTCCAATCGGGGCCAACAGGATAGATAGATTGGGTTGATTCCATCCATAGGTTCAGATTAGTGTGTCGCCCTACTTACTATTATTAGGCGACCCCTATTCTTATTTGAGCTCTTCCAACCTTTTCACAATGGCAAGCAATTACCGAATCCACAATGGCTGGCAAGAGCGCCCCCAGCTTATTCCTATAGCTATGGCCAGATCTTCCAATCACCTGGGAAAGCCGAACAAAAGAAAGTGAGGGGCCCTACCGCTCCAGGAGCAATCAGCCAGCACACCGGTGCTCCACCTACTGGCCAAATTAGATATAAAAGGAGGACGTTAATACCAGTTCCCCATTCATCCCGGAATTCAGATCTTTTGACCGGGAATAAGAATCTCGCTTGACCAATCTTGCACATAAAGACTCGTTACGTAACGTATCCTCTCTCTTGCGACCGAAAGGAGCTAAGGAACCAATCACTAAGACGGGTGGGGTTCATGAAAGCAGTAAAAGGAGCTAAAGAGGGATCTCCTAGTGTCCAAACAGGACTAACTGCTTAAAGACTGGGATCTTCTAATAACAGATTGCTCACCCGGGGTCTCAGGATCAGCATGAAAATATTGAAACCATATTCCACAGAAGTGAGATCTTGAAACCATCCAGCATTCTCTCCCAAGTTCCCAGCATCTAGGAGATGAAGGTTTGTATTTCAAGTCCTTCACTTTCATACCTCCGATGAGTGGATTATCCAGAACGAGGTTTCTAGAAAGGCAGGAAAAAAAGAAAATCAGAGTGTTTTCTGTATTCGGTAGCATCTGAAGTTCTGGTCTCCAACAAGCTAATCACTCCCACTAGAAAGCCATAATGAAATTTCCATATGTGATCTGTATGTTTCTACACTCAACATCTGCATTGCACTCCTTATAAACCATCTCCTAAAACCACTGTATCAATGCATACTAAGCTCACCAGAAATCTTTCTAATAATGACCATAGCTCCTGTAGGGATGGTATCGCCATAATGCATGCCACAGCAGTAACACACTAAAGCCTACTAAAAGAGAAAGTTTGGATTGTGGTGTGACTCCCTAGCATATGTGTTATACAATAATCCACCTCTAGCCCTCTTAGTAGCTCTATAATGTATCTCTCCTCGCATCAGTGCCAAAATATGTCGCAGAGAAGCAATGTAGGTTGATGCCATTCATTCAAACCGACTTTGTTGTAGAGGAACGTGTCAGTCAACCTGTGTGTTAATGTTATACATATTGCAGAGGAACAAAGTCTTATACATCGTGAGCCATATGAACTGTGTAGAGCCAAGAACCATCGGTAATAGAATTGGCAGTAACAACATACCAAGCAGCTCTGCTACTGCTGTTCAATGAAGCTACGAAGATGAGCTGTGTAGAAATTAAATTAAATCTCTGAGATATTTTCTGGAAGAGAATCATCAATACCTGAACAAAATAATTCATCATTACTCTCCATAAGATTTGGCTTATCTAATGGATCACTAAAGTCCAGTACCAAACAAAGAATTCAAGCAAGAAGACATATCAAGGCCTTCTGTAAGCATAGGCATCTTCAATGGAGTACCCATGTTAGAAGGTTCCTAGTTGCTAGCCACTGTGTCTACTTTCACAAGTTGTATATTTTCTCCAACTTTGAATTCTTGTGTCTCTTCAGCTCCATTCTGTACAGATTGTTCTTCCTGGTCACCCTTACCACCATACTTGAAACAAGTCATTCATACTACTGAAATGGAGCAGCCCCGCTGCTAGATAAAGCTCAAACTTGATGAAGATCTTCTTACTGTTATTCAAAACTTTTTGCAGGGTTATGATTTGAAACCCTGCTTCGACTGAAACCCCAAGTGTAGAAGATAGTTTTGATTTTGAAATGCTAATAGTACAGACAGTTGATGTCAACAATATCACTGACTGCCAGAACAATCTGCCCATGCATACACTCTTCCTTAATGATGATATTGAATATAGGCAAAGGAGGTAATACCAATGAGATAGATCAATCCTTCAAAGAATGAAGATCAGTGGATACTCCTGGACTTGTTATGGAGATTGAAGACACAGTAAAAGTCTGACATTCCTTAGAAGTGAAGTCAGATGATCTTTGGTATCATCGATATTTGTTCCTTTCACTTCTTCATAGGCACCTTACTAGCTAGTGCTAGTGAGAAGTATCAGTGAGTTCTGAGGGAGCAACATATATTTTCTTACTATTCCAACTATATGCCCTAGACTTGAATCTAAACAGCGAATTGTCAACAATGGTGTCTTGTCACTTAAAAAAAAAACTCAACAGTGCCTGGTGTATCTTAAATTCAACAAGTTTATTTATGCTGATCTCTGTAAGATTACAGTCTTCATTAGGAGTTCTTTCCATGGTCATATAAGATGCCATTTGATGCTATTGGTTAGATTAGATATAAACATCGAATTCTCAACAATGGTGTCTTATCACTTAAAAAATACTCAACGGTGCCTTATGGATCTTAAACTCAACATGTTTATTTATGCTGGTCCCTGTAAGATTACAGTCTTCATTAGGAGTTATTTCCATGGTCATATAGGATGACGACATTTGATGCTATTGGTTAGATTACATATATGGAGTATCGATTCCATATTAACTATGCATCAGTGCCAAAATATGTCGCAGAGAAGCAATGTAGATTGATGCCATTCATTCAAGCTGACTTTGTTGTATAGGAATGTGCCAGTCGACCTATGTGTTAATGTTATACATAATGCAGAGGAACAAAGTCTTATACATCGTGAGCCATGTGAACTATGTAGAGCCAAGAGCCATCGGTAATAGAATTGGCAGTAACAACATACCAAGCAGCTCTGCTACTGCTGTTCAATGAAGCTACGAAGATGAGTTGTGTAGAAATTAAATCTCAACTAAATTTGGAAGATGAAGATCTTATTCAACTTCTGTATTTAGTTTCATGTGGCAAGATCGAGATTCTTCTAAAGGAACCTAGCACTGTAACAATATCTACAAGTGATAATTTTGAATTCAATCCTCCCTTTTCGCACAAGTTGAAAAATATTAAGATTCCACTTATAGATATGAATGCAAATGAGAGGAATAGAGTGATTGAAAATGTAAAAGAAGACAGACATTTCTGAATAGATTCAACAATAGTTCTCATCATGAAGGCTAGAAAAATCTTACCTCAGCAACAACTATTGAGTGAGTGTGTTGAACAGTTCCAAAGCACATTCAAGCCCGAACTTAAAGCAATAAAATCCAGAATTCAGGACTTGATCTCAAAGGAGTACCTGGACCGTGACAATGAAAACAAAAATTTATTGAGATATACAGCCTAATATCGCTGATTGAGATGCAAGTCGAAAACAAATCTGTAATGCAACATATGGTTAATTTTGTTTTATTTTAGAGAAATAAAACATATCACAGATTGGATTTTCCATGTGAGTTCGACTGACTAACATAGAAATACTCTGTTTTGCAATAGAGGATGAGGAAGTTTTCCAGGTCAGCTAATCAGTCACCCAGTTCTACCTTAAAGAGGAGGGACTTAGATAATGCACGGTTTTTGTGCCACAACTCATCAGAGGAGAGAACACTGCTCGACTCATGCTATTGTTCCTTAAATTTTGTTTTATGTTTCAGACAGGGAGTTCCATCCCTTCGTCTACAAGGAAATAACATAAAGTGGCGATGGATCGATATAGAAGTTAAATTTATTTGGATCTAAAGGAGTGGTGGTTTTATCCACTACTCCAGCTAGTGCCTAAAAAATATAAAATTTGGGTTTGGTGGTTGTGAATTCTATTGTCACTGAAGGTAGGTATAGCCTAATTTTGGTGTCCACCAGACACCTATCAATTACTTTGGCTATACCCTCTTTACCCTTCCTTTCATTACACCAATCTTAAAAATAGCATGCACTTTCAGAACCTAGTCAAAGAGCCCCCAACTCCAATGGTTTTTCAGACTGCTTATGATTTGAAACCCTGCTTCGTCTGAAACCCCAAGTGTAGAAGATAGTTTTGATTTTGAAATGCTAATAGTATTGACAGTGGATGTCAACAATATCACTGACTGCCAGAACAATCTGCCCATGCATATGCTCTTCCTTGATTATGATATTGAAGATAGGCAAAGGAAATTATACCAATGAGACAGATCAATGCTTCAGAGAATGAAGATCGGTGGATACTCCTGGACTTATTATGGAGATTGAAGACACAACAAAAGTCTGACATTCCTTAGAAGTGAAGTCAGATGATCTTTGGTATCATAGATATTTGTTCCTTTCACTTCTTGATAGTCACCTTACTAGCTAGTGCCAGTGAGAAGTTTCAGTGAGTTCTGAGGGAGCAACATATCTTTTCTTACTATGCCAACTATATGCCGTAGACTTGAATCTAAACAACGAATTGTCAACAATGGTGTCTTGTAACTTAAAAAAAAACTCGACAGTGCCTTGTGGATCTTAAATTCAACAAGTTTATTTATGCTGGTCTCTGTAAGATTACAGTCTTCATTAGGGGTTATTTCCATGGTCATATAAGATGATGCCATTCGATGCTATTGGTTAGATTACATATAAACATCGAATTCTCAACAATGGTGTCTTTTCACTTAAAAAATACTCAACGGTGCCTTATGGATCTTAAACTCAACATGTTTATTTATGCTGGTCTCTGTAAGATTACAGTCTTCATTAGGAGTTATTTCCATGGTCATATAAGATGATGCCATTTTGACGCTATTGGTTAGATTACATATATATGGAGTATCGATTCCATATTAACTATGCATCAATGCCAAAATATGTCGCAGAGAAGCAATGCAGATTGATGCCATTCAGTCAAACTGACTTTGTTGTAGAGGAACGTGTCAGTCGACCTGTGTGTTAATGTTATACATAATGATCAAGATCCAACTAGACCATTAAGAATTCAACGAGATGATCCAATTCATCCTTTAAACCATACTAGGAGAAGAAGAGAAGCATTGAAGAGAGCACTACCACGTGAAAAATTTGAGGAATTGATGAAATTAGCATACATTGATGACATGCCATCCACTACTCAGAGTAGAGATGTCGATGGAAATGTAATGCATGAAGAAGGATTGAACGAAATGCTCACAAGTTTCTTTGGGGATGGAAACAATGATGAGGGTGATGATCCTATGCATAATAATGATGATGCTGATATAGAGGGAAACTACCGCCAACATAATTATGATGATATCAACATCAATGCATCAATTAAGCAAGCAACAAAGACAGTGGTGTTCAAATCAGGTGCAAGTAGTACATCCAAGCTTTCATGCACATTAATATTATTGGAAATCAAGTCATTATTTGGTTGGTCAGACAAGAGCTTCACTACCTTACTAAAGTAATTATTTGAAGTATTTTTCTAGTTTTGCACTGTCAATTTGTGTCCTCAATTAGAATATAAGTACTAACTTCATTTAATTTAATTTGAGGTGGATTTTACATTATTGTATATAAACAACGTTATAAATGACATTTTTAACGTGTAGGTTTGAAAAAAAAACTTGCAGGGCTCTAAAGGATAAAATATTCCCTAAAGATAATGTGTTGCCATCAACTTGTAGAGAAGCGCGTCAATTGTTAGTCAAGTTGGGGATTGAATATAACCAAATTCATGCATGTAAAATGATTGCAACTTATATAGAGATGAATATAAAGACAATGAAGAATGCCCTGTTTGCAAAGAGAAAAGATATCATACGGATGTACAAGGTTCTACAGTTCCAAATAAGGTTTTACGACACATGCCAATTATTCCTAGACTACAACGGATGTTTCGTTGTAAATCTCTTGCACAATTGAAGGATTGGCATGCAAAGAATAGGAGTAAAGATGGATTCATGCGAATTCCTATGGATTCCAAAGCAATGAAACATATAGAGGAAAAATGGCCAAGAAAATTCAAGGATGAACCTCACAGTATTAGGTTAGGACTTGCAATGGATGGAGTGTGCCCTTTCTCTTTCCTAAGCTCAAATTATAGTGTTTGGCCAGTTGGACTGATAGTATACAATATTCCCCCATGGATGAGTGTTAGAAAGGAACACCTTATGCTAACTCTCATCGTTCCAGGAAAACATCAAGTGAAAAAAATGGATGTTTACATTGCACCTTTTATTGATGAGATGCAATTGTTATGGAAAGGCATAAGAATGTATGACATATCACGTCCTCCATCAAATAGGTCCTTCATGTTTTATGGCATACTATGTTGGACAATTCATGATTTCCCAGGACTTGGTGTTTGTTCTAGTAAGAGATCAAATAATTTGCATATTCGTAGTACATCATAATTTATTTTCAATTCAAGTTGTATATAAGTATTACATTATTATTGTTTTCTTATGTAAGCTAGTTATTGATTATAGGGCTACAAACAAAAGGGATTTTTGCATGTCCAAGATGTGCAGAACAATTTGAGGGGTGATATTCTAAAGATCTACACAAAGTTATTTATGCAAACAACAGGGTTTTTCTACCACCTGACCATAAGTTCAGAAACCGCCTAAAGAATCAATTTGATGGAAAAATTGAAAATAAATCTCCTCCCAAGGTTATGGGTCCAGCTGATTGGCTTAAAATGTATGGAGATGCTGAATCAAAAGCTTGGAACCATTTTTTTCGTCATGATCATTCAATTGAGGAACCAGAACAAGTTATGGTTGAAATGCCAAAAGGAATGAAAAGGAAATCCATATTTTATGATCTCCCTTACTGGAAGGATCTATTAATATCTCATTTACTAGATCCTATGCATGTTTTCAAAAATGCCCCTGATTCTATTTTTCAACATATATCTAGCAAAGATAAAGACACTTTATCATCAAGGAGGGATATTGCTCTTTCACGTACCAAATTTGATAGAAGACATTTGTGGCCAAGTAAGGAAAATGAATCATATGCAGAAGCTCCATGGATACTAAAAAGGAAAGAGTTAGATCAAATAAAAAATGTGATTCGTTCAATGAGAACACCCACTGGATATGGATCATCATTGAATAAAGCTTTTACAGTAGAGGGACATATCACAGGATTCAAAACACATGATTATCACAATTTTATGAACGTATTAACATCAATTAATAGTTATTCTTATCATTTACTTACTAAAACTTATTTTGATATATTATGATAAATCAATACTAATGAACTATAATAATTTGGTTTGATAGCATATCATGCCACTAGCAATAAGAGGGGATTCATGCCTTACAACTGACTTAAGGAATGCCATATGTCGATTGTCAGCCTTTACAAGGTATGTGGTCGCTTGATATTTACAAGGTTTTACATGGTATGAAATGTTCCTCTATATGATACAATGATATATTATATCTCATTCTAAATGTCACTAAAAATTCATACTAACTTAATGACAATATCTAATTAGGTGGGTGACCTCTAAAGAGATCCATGAGTCTGAAGTGCCAAGATGGAAGAAATAAATCACAGAAATTGTATGTGTATTTGAAAAGGAGCTCCCTACAAGTTTCATGGACCTACAAGTCCATTTACTTATACATCTAGTTGATGACATTGAAATGGCAGGTATCATTTCAACAAGATGGATGTTTTTCTTTGAGAGATATATGAAAACCCTAAAAAGATATGTCCGACAGAAGGCACATCCAGAGGGTTGCATGGCTGAAGGGTATGTACTAAATGAAGCATTTTTCTTCCTATGTGAATTCCTTGGTAAAGATTTTGAAGATGGTGCACAATTTTGGGATCAAGAACGTGCATCTGATATTATAGATGGAGAAAAGCCTCAAACTAATGGTGTTCAAGAAGTAATTGGTATGTAAAATATTCATTATTATAGTTATTTTAGAATCATTTACTATATCATTTTGGGCTTCCCGAATTGAAAGAATAATATTTTAAGTTTGAATTATACATGTTGATTTTTAATAGGCGTTGATGAAAGTGTTGTGCTCAACAAATTTGTCGTCTACCAAATGGAATTCATGAATAAATGGATTGATATGTATGATATAAAAAGGAAAGAAGTGTTAGAAGCAAGGAAACAATTTAAGATATCAAACCCAAGGAATACCCCACTTCCCACTAATATTTCCGGTCAATGGGGAAAAGAATGCACAATAGAATGGGTTTATAAACAAATTCAAAACCAAATAGATGAGGAAGGAATAGATACACACATAATAGAAGATGAGATCAACATGTGCAGAGGATGTGAAAAAAAGGTAAATTGTGAATTATTACAAAATGTTGCTTGAATACATTAATCACATTGTTAACTATTTAACTATGCACAATCATATTTAATTTCACTCAAGTAAATGGCTTGTCACAGGTGAGGAAGTATCCTACAATGTGGGCATACGGTCATAATTATCGTGTAGAAAGGGTAGATGCAAAAAGACGATCCTTCGATTGTGGGGTCATGGTTGATTTCAAGCAATCAAGTCAAGCAAGTTCAAAAGATAAAAATGTTATTGAAGGGAATCTTCAATACGTTGGAAAAATACAAGAAATTATTGAGTTAGATTACCGCTCTTTCAAATGTATTATTTTTAAATGTAAATGGTATGAAGAATTTGACAGGACACGGAGATATGATATCCATAGTGGATTGTTTTCTATAGATTCATCAAAATACCTACCACTGGATAAGGAGCCCTATATTCTACCAATTCATTGTGAGAAGGTATTTTTTCACTAAAAAAATATAAGAAATATAAGAAATAATGGTTGTATGTAATTTTGTAATTCATTTTTTATTGTGGATATATACATTCTCATTGATAATAAAATTTGATACCACTGGAGATCTAATATATTTATCTTCTTCACATGTAGGTTTTTCTATGAAGATATTTTGGATCCAAAATGGATATTTGTCATTCATTATGATCCAAGATTAAGGCATATATTCGAAGATGCCTCAATCAATACAGAGAAAAGTAATGATGACCAACCAAATATAGTTCAAGAATCGGGGAACATAGAACAAATTGGTATAAATGATGATGTTCAACCAAAGGACTGTGAACTAGATGATGGTGACAACATTCCTTTAGCAGTATGGAGAAGCAGGGCTAGAGGTGTATTTTCACAAAATGATAAATTAGATGAGGCAATTCACCATGACAACCAACAATTTCCAAAGGCAAATGATCTTATAGAAGAAGGCAATATTGATGATATACAATATGAAGATCAAATTAATAGATCTGGTAACACTGATATTTTTGATCTAGAAACAACTTTTATTGATACAGAATATGACGAAGGTGAAGATGAGGATGATCACAATATGACTTTAGCAGAATGGTTTAGGAAGAGTAATATTAATTTCTTGCAAGAACATATGAACATTGACAAGGAAGCATTGGAAGACATAGATGCAGATGATAACATAAATGAAGACTTCTAGATAATTTACAGGGTATGTAATTCATGTTTAAATAAGGACAATTATTATGTCCCATTTTGAAATGATTCATTGTTATTTGGTTGTAATAGTCATTTAATTACCATGTTTAGAACTCATAATCTAAATTTGTGTTTTGAATATTCTTATAGGTATACTCATTACTTGATGCAATTAATGTCATTAAAATGTATGTTAGTTAATATGGTTTGTTGGTTGGAAATAACAAGCTCAGTTAGTTATATAAGAGTTACTATGGTTAGTTTCATCTATTAGTTGAAAATGGTTAGAAATGATATGAAGTTATCACTGAGACAAAATGAAAATAATTTATGTGTGTATAAATTGTCACATATTGTGAATATAGACAAATATAGCTTAACACACAAATATAACTTGTTAAGTTGAATTTATGGAATTAATTAACACAAATATATTAAACTACACTACAATAAAAATTCGAATTATTAAGGATATTTGGATGGGTAATGAAGGTGATTCAAATTGTCTACTGAGTTTATTCATTTTTGTGATCAATAATAACTTTCCCACACGTAGGTAATATTTTCCCCATGTAGGGAATCCCTAATGGCATAAGGTCCCTATCATTGTATTGTTGTCATCGTTATCATCATTTAATCATCATCCTCATTGCCATTGTCATCATCATCATATTCACCATCACCACCACTATCATAGGTCATTTTTGATGACGATTATCATCATATCTTCCTTGGTTTCTAATATATATATGTATATGATGATGATGAGAAAAAAAAAACATTGGTCATAAAAGGTTACCATACTAGACTATCTTTAAAGGTAGATCAAATTATTTTTTTGCACACTTCCAAAACATATGGTTTCTATTCCAAGGTAGATCTTGAACACATTGATGAAGGCAACTTTGTCTTGGATGTATCATCCAAGCATTCTGTATATTTACAAGTTCACTTGTCATTTTCATTGTTTTTTAAAATGTTAAATATTTTCACGCATGATATACTGAATAGTTAATGGACACTACAAATAGTTTCCACGGTTGATATTATTCTACTTATATGCTCTTTGTAACTGAACAAAATTATTAATTTTGTCTTCAAAATTAAACTTGTAGCACAAAGAAAATAGTTGGGAATTATTTAATGACTATATCAATTCACAACTACTAACAATTGTTTTTGTTTTCTCCTTAAGTTTTTCAACCCAATTTGACATAAATTTGCTTAACAGTGAAAAACCATTTGTCAATACTTCAGGTTTTACAAAATTCCTATAAACAACTATATCTACTTGGTAATCTAAAAAATATCAACAAATTCACAATCTCATATATTAGTCAGAAGAGGCCATCGTCAAAGTGAATAAAATACCAAGAATGATCTATGTCTGCTAAAACCTATAATCACATTGTTTCCCTAATAGCAACTAAAAACTTCTATACCCAGCTATTGAACTTTTGCAACCAATTATAAACCTTCAACAAGAAGTAGTTTTCTAATGAGAATTATTGCCATATCTTCCTTGGTTTTACGAGGAAAAAGAAATAAAATTTCATTTGTTATCAAAGGTAAACCAAATTCATTATTTGCATACTTCCAAACCTAGGGTTTCGTATCCAAAGTAGATCCTAACCACATCAATGAAACAAACTTTGTTTTTATGTATCATCCAAACATTATGTACAATTACAGACTCACCTCTAATCCATTGTTTATAAAAATGTTGAATATTTTCATACATGATATACTGAACAGTTGGACAATGAAAATAGTTTTCATCACTATTCTTCCATTTATATGCTTTTTTCAACTTATTTGAAAGAGCAATTTTGTCCCAACAATTAGACTTGTAGCATAAAGAACATGGTTAATACATATGATTAGACCAAAAACTAGTTACTACCAAAATTCAACCAAAAAAAATATTACTACATAAAAATAGAATTAAAAACAAAAAATATAAAAACAAAAATTTCCCAAATTAAAAATAAGTAAATGATAAACTTTTTTTTACCAAAATTTAGTGATTTTTTTGGTGCTAATACCAACATCACCATTACAACAAGATATTTTTCTAGTGCTAATACTGCCATTACAACAAGATATAAGAGGGATATAATGCAAAAAGTTTAATAATAATATGTATGTAGAAGATGGTCTTCAGACTTGTGAATTCATGATAATCAATGGGACTACAGTCAAAATAATTGGATGTTATTTACTTTTTTACATAGATTGTCAAAATAATTGCATAAATCGGTTTTTTTTAACCAAAATTTAACAAAAACGTTGCTAGTGCTAACATTAGAACCACCATTACAACAAGATATCTTTCTAGTGTTGACAACACCATTATAGTAAGATACCTCAAGAGAGACAGAAAATCTAAAAAGTATGATAGTAATACGTATCCAGAAGATGGTATTGAAACTAGTAATTGTTCACGAATCCATAAGATTGTAAGGTCATTCTCATTATCATAATCATTGTCATCATCATCACATCCTTGTCATTGTCATTGCCATCGTTACATTATCATCATAATCACCATTCATGCCATCATCATCATCATTATGGACATTGTTTGCAATTGTTCATAATTGTAGATGTTGTAAGAAATATCATCAACCCAAAAAATGTGATCAGTGCTAGAAAAGGGTTGTTTAGGACACATTGATATACGTAAGAGAAATAACAACTCTATTTTTGAGAGATGATCGATGATCATCATCATCACCACCATTATCATCGTCATTGTCATTTTTATCATCCCCATCATCATCATTATTGTAATTTCTATCGACATTTTTGTAATCATCATCATCATTCATGCCATTATAGTTTTTGATGATGACCTAGATGAAAATGATGATGATGACACCAAAGATAATGCTTATGATTATGACAATGACAACATCTAAAATTGGGAAGATTCGCCAACGTCATTAGCATCGTCATCATCATAATCATTGCCATCATCATCATTGTCATTGTAACCACTATCGTCTTTATCATCATAATCACAATTCATGTCATCGCCATCATCTTCATTTTCATCATTGTCAATATTATTGACATTTTCATCAATTGTTCATAATTGTCAATGCCATAAGGAATATCATCAATGCAGAAAATATGATGAGTGTTGGAAAAGGGATGCAAAAGCGAACATAGAAATGGGGGCAACAATAGAAGTAAAATTGGATGAAAAGTGGATACAACATAAGTAGATGCACAACAACATGAAAAACCTGACACAAAAGTGGATGCAAAAGTAGATGCAGTTGTCAATGCAAACTTGGATGCAAACATGAAGGCAAAAGAGGAAACAAACATGGGTCCAATGGTAGGTGTAAAACTTGGCACAAATTGTGGTGAAACAAATGTGGATGCAACAACGGACACAAAAGCAGATGCAAAAATGGATGAAACAAAAGTGGATGCAATAGGGGATGCAAACGTGGAAGCAAATGTGGTTGCAATGGTAGGCGCAAGATATGGTGCAACAAAAGTGGATGTAACAATAGACAAAAAATATGCAAAATAAGATGCAAAAATGGATGTAAAAGTGGAAGCAAACATTGATGCAACAGGCAAAACAAAATTGGATGCAAAAAATGGATACAATGTAAGTAGATGCAAAAGTAGATACAAAACGAGATGCAAAACCCAATGCATAAACCTGGCACAAAAGTGGATGCAAAAATAGATGCAATATTTGATGCAAAAGAGGATGTGAACATGGATGCAAAATTGGAAGCAAACGTGGATACAACAGTGAGTGCAAAACATGGTGCAAATTGTGGCATAACAAAAGTGGATGTAATGATAGATGCAAAAAAAGAATCAAAGTATGATGCAAATGAAGATGTAAAAAGGGATGCAAAAAGTGAAATTTAAAATGGTTGCAACGGTGGATGCAAAATTGTGTGCAAAAGTGGATGCAATAGAAGTCGATGCAAAAGTAGATGCAAAACGAGACACAAAACCCGATGCAAATCCTGGTCCAAAATTGGATACAAAAAGGGATGCAAAAATAGATGTAGTAGTTGATGAAAACCTAGACGCAAATGAGGATGCAAACATGGATGCAAAATTATAATCAAAAGTGGGTGCAAAAGGAGGTTCCAAACTAGGCGCTAATTGTGGCACAAAAATATTAGATGCAATAGTGGGTACAATAATAGATGCAAAAGAGGATGTAAATATGGATGCCAAACAAGATGGAAAAGTGGATGCAACAAAAGTATATGCAAAATTATATGCAAAACTAGACACAAAACTCGATGTAAAACTTGGCGCAAAAGGGATGCACAAATGGATGAAAAAATGGATGCAAAAAATGATTTAAAAAAGGATGCAAAAAAGGATGCAAAAGTCGATGCAAAAGTTGATGCAAGTGTAGGTGCAAAAAGTGGATGCAAATGAGGATGCAAAAGTATGTCAAACAAAATTAGGTGCCAAACTTGATGCAAAACCTGGAACAAAACCTGGTGTAAAGGATGACACAAAACTTGGCATAAAATTTGGTGCAAAACGTGGTGCAAAACCTATTGCAATACCTGGTGCTAAACTTGGTGTAAGATTTGGTGCAAAACTTGATGCAAATTTTGTGTCAAGTTTTGCACCATATTTGATAAATGGATGCAAATAGCACCAAAAATGGGCTCTAGATGCAAAAAAAGAAGTAAAAAGGGACGATAATCACTGGTTTTGTTGTAGTGTTCCATGGTGGCATAAGAGTTGGCATGGCCTAGGATGATGCGGCATATTCCATGGTGGCAAAAGATTTGGCATGGCCCAGGATAACGTGGCTTTCAACACATAATCCCCATACTAATATGGAAAGCCACATGCACCACATAGTGAGTGTTAACACCCAGGTTGTTCCCTATGACTCCCAAGGGAATACGGCCGGGGTAACCACTAACCAATCTTTGGATCACAGTTTCTAGCCAAACTGTAATCAGAGAGGGCTCTCTCTTTATGATTTGTCTCTGTTATGATGGTGTTTTAGGCTAGCTATTATGCTCAGGTTTTGGTTTATGTTTTGGTTGAAGGATTTCTTTCAGGTCTTAAGATGTAGTGTTTAGAGAGTAAAATAGCATTGGGCAATGGAGTCTGGAGTTGTGAAGTGCTTAGATATGTAGGATTGGTGGTGTTCAAACTGCAGGGCCTATTGTGTATTTTAGACAAACAAATTTAGCTTAAATGATGATGTATGTCAACCAATAGAAAGCATTTAAGAATTTTCTATTAAGCTGGTGAGGTGAAAGTGAAACGCTGCACAGGAGCAAAACTTGAATTCCTGTGACAAAGGCCACTGTGAAAGATGTATTCTGAAAGTGCAGCAGTTAAGAATTACACTTATCAAGATTGCATCTGAAGAAAACATTTATTAACAACACAAATTGAACTCAGGGTATTCATTGAATAAATCCTGAAAGTTATTCTATTTCCTTGTTGCTAAATATTTAGAGTTAGATAACATATGGATTTAACAAACAAAATACATAACAGAGAGAGTTACAGAGACTTATTGTATGATGAAATACACAGGAATCCAGCAGTTTCCAACAGACACCAGGACGCATTCAATATTTCAGAAATCCGAGAAATTCCATCACTTTCTTTATTAACTTCTGAAAGGATTACAGCATAAGAACTTCTTCAGGAGAAATCAACAACAACCCTTGCAAGCTCATGCGAAGGGGACTTTATAGGAATGCTTATACAAAATATCTCAGGCATTGAGTCATCTGAGAGAGAAAATATCTTCATAAATTCATACAGAAAGTAGAAAAGAAGTTATTACAACTTTGAATGCAGCATAAATGCTCTTTATGTCTGTCAGAGGATAATTTGACCTTTGGAGGTCATTGAGTCGGTTGAGCCGTTTGCTTTAATGCTTGAATAATGTGTCTTTATTACTTGCTGCACTGTATTTTCTCGGCCCTGCCACCTGTAGTTTTCTATTTCTGCTTTGTTGGCCGATACATCTGCTGAGTTGGCTCAGCATTAATCCAAAATGCATGCTGATTTTTGTTAAATTGTGCTCTGCATGACAACTGATATTTTTTAAGAAACAAAAATAGGTGAGTGGCTCCCTGTCTACAAAATCTTCTGTATTGCATTTGTCCACCAGTCTTGCGTAGGGAGTTGATGCCTGAGAATGGCATCCATTGTCTCCTCTGCCTCTGTATACTTGTAGAAATTGGGAGCCACCCCAAACAGGTGACTGATCTCATTCATTATAAAAAATAGATTCTCTACTCTGTTATAGAGAGTCTGTCCTGTGGCTGGCCCTGTTTCCTCTGAGGTGCTGGGCTTCTCATTGATCTGACTAGTGGCAAATGTGTTGACCCTTTTATCATACTGGTCATGTGTGAACAATCTCCCTGCACTGTTCAGTAAGCCAGGGAGCCCTTTGCTTTCCAACACCTGAAACTTTTCCAAAAACCTGTTCACCTCAGTCTGCATATCCTGGGTTCTTCTTTCCAATGTCTGCACTAAGTTTCTCAGTGTGAGAACCCTTTTGACCATTTGGATAGTCTCAGTTCTGTTTGTAATTCCCATGGTAGCTAACTGAGAACTTGTTTTATGGTTAAGTACATTGATCATTCTGGTGGCCACTTCAGGCATATTGCTCAATAAAGCTCTTGATCTGTGAACCTCCTTCTGTGAAGCTCATGGATAGTTTCAATATATTGCCATTGCTCATTGATAGATTGACCAATGTTAGCCCACAACACTATTTTAAGTTCAGCCACCACCTTATCTAACTTGAGCTCATTCTCTAGATCTTTGATCTTGTCTTTAAGGGCTTTGATTTCCCTGCTCTTTTCTGCCACTTCTCTCTTTGATTTATCATGCCTGTCATTGATTTTGGCTAACTTTTCCCTGGTCTCATTTAACTCTGTCATTTGAGCTTCCAGGATTTGGATTTCATTCTTCAGCTTTTGCATATCCAAGCTTTGGGCCTGCTCTGTAGTTGTTGGCGCTGCTGAAGTAGATGTTGCTGTCTGTTCAGTCTGTTGAGGAGGAGGAGCAGTGATAGGAGCAGTTTCCTCAAGATTGATGATCTGAGGAGGAGGCTGAGAGGTCTGACCCTCTTCTCTTTGTTTCAATGCTGCTTGCAGGGCCGCTTGTGTAGCCTCAGATTCTCCCAATTTCTCTTGTGCCTGAACAAGCTGTTTATAAATGGAAATCAACAAATCTGTGGCATCCTGCTCATGCCTTTGTTGGGCTACCTCATCTGTCTGAGGGTGAATGGTAGCTGGGAGTTTGATTTTCTTCCTTAAGGCAGCCATGTCAGCATCCCTCAACTTCAAGATTTCATGTATTCCTGAAATATCTTTGGGATCATGCCCAATTTCAATGATTATGTCTTCCAGGGACCTTATTCTGTTGTCCTTCGCCTGGGATGATGCCCTCTCCAATTCCAGTTGAGAGGCTGTGGCATTAAGGCTGCTCTTTAGCTTGTAATTTTCTAATGTTTCGTCTGCCAAGGAGGCATACACCATCTCACCAGTCTGTTTGTGCAGTTCAATTTTATCCATTGGGTGTATGTCTTTGGCCAGGACCTCCAGGTTGGTCCTGAGGTAATCTGAGGCAGATTGGGGATGCAGTGCTGTGGGCATAAAATGACTCATGATCATTTTGCCTTCACTTACATCAAAGGCAGACATAAGTCTTTGCTGATTGGTGGGAGCCATGTTTAACAGATGATTGTACAGCTGTATTTTGATAGGATCACTCCTCCTTTTGATGTCTATAAATTGTTGTTTGATGCTTACTTGTCCTTCTTTTTGCTAGCTGGAGGAGCTGACCTCCCCTCCCATAGTCCTGTCCTGTTCCTGCTGGAAGGAACTTGCTGAAGCTTCTCTGCTGGGTGGGCCCATGCCCAATGCTTGTCTTATTGCTATGTCATCCTCCGAAAAGTCATTCAATCTTTGTCTTTTCTCTCCCTGGTTGATAGATGAAGTCAGAGGAGTTTCTCTATCCCTTTTTCTGCTTAAGTCCTCCTTCTGTGGAGTTTGGAGGACCGAGGCATCAGTGGTGACTTCTGGCCTAGGAGGCACTATGTTCTGAGCCTGTTGCTCAGTGGAAGTTGGAGTATCAATTACTCTTTCCTGCTGTAAGGGCTGCTGTCTGTCATGTTGCCCTTCTTCTTGCTGCAATCCTTGTTGCTGTTGTTGCTCTGCCTGTTGCTGCCTTTCTTTATCTGCCTGCTCTTGAGTCACTGGAGGTGACTGCTCCTTCTCTTGATGTGGTTGCTCTGTCTCCATTTCCTTTTCTTTGCCTTTGCTGGATATATTTTCAGTGGCCTTGGTAGTTTGTTGTTTGGCAGTTGAGGAGGATGCAGCTGCTCCCGCTTGTGTGCTTGGAAGTGTGAATACCTGTGAACAAAGTTCAAGGTCAGCCATCTTCCTTAGATTCCTTAGTGCCCTCTTGTTTAGCTCTTCTTGTGACATGGGCTCTTCTAAGGTCCCTCTCCTCCATTTGTCTTGGTTTGCATATTTTTCAATGTGAGGGATACTATGGTGATCATAGGCAGATAACTTATATTTGAGCCTCCTCATAGATATGAAATGATTAGGGTCATAGGGAGCCCATAGGAAACTGGTTTGCAGGCCAAGGGCCTCAAGCATTCTCTCTGCTTCCCTCCATCCTTGCTCCCTCTCGTTATAGATAAAATGGCCAAGTTGGCTTTTCACCTTCAACTGTGCTTTTTTGCCTTTTCCTGAAAATTGAAGCACATCAACTCTGCCAAATTGCCTAAAGTACTCTAGGGCAAATAGCCTCATAGGCACATACTTAGGTAATCTGAATGGAGGTAGATCACACCCATATATCCTGATGACAGTGTGGTTTTGGTAGAAGTACCAATCCCCAATGCTGTAAGCTTTGGACAGCTGAAGAATTCTCTGCATGTCATCAGTGAGTCTCGGAGGAGGTGAGCTCATCAGCATTGCCATAGCTGGATGGATGAACAGATCCATGAATTCACAGTAAGTGTATGGAGACTCAGGTCTAATGTGGAAGACAGAAGACCAATAGACCACTGATCTGGGATTGCCTTGGGCATCCATTCTTTTGATTGAAAAATGAAATTTCTCATGTTGATGGTACAAGATCAAATGGTAAATGTAGGAGGTGTATCTGAACATCCTATCTCTCCTCAAATTCATCAATTTCTCATGAATCTTGTCTGATATGTAGGTGGCATAGTCATAGCAGATTGGTGACTTGCCAGGAGCAAACATAAGCATCATTACCAGCACAGTTGCATCAATATGCTCAATTGAACTATATCCCAAGATGGGAGAAATCATATCTGCAAGGTCTCTGCCCAGCTCATTGAGATATACATAAACAATTGGAGGGTACATCACAATGTCAGAGTTAATGTATAATTGATTAAGTTTGATAATTTGAGCATCTGTCAGTTTATCCCCTTGTTTTATCAGGTTCACTAGTGACAAAGGGACCAACTTCTTCTGAGGGTTGAGGGGTAACATAGAAAAGTACTGAACCAGATGGGTCAACAACAGCCCTCTGAGAAACATCATATTGTTCAGCACACAGGTGGATTAGTTCAGGGAACTGGTTGACCTGAGGGAGCTTGAAAATAGGGAGGAAAGAGTCCCATAAGCCCAATATATCTGTCCCATTTTCATGCTTGGCTTTCAACTCATTCAACAGATGAATGTGGAATTTGCTGCTCATAAGCATTTCTTCTGTAATTTGGTAATCCATATCTGCCAAGGCTTGCCATTTCAAGTTCTTTTGAGGGGCATTCAGAGGCTGAACATTTAGTACTACAGGTGTCTCCATTGCACAAGAGGATTTTGAATTGAGTGCAAAGTGGTTTTAATCGAGCAGGAGAGTACAGAGGAATGTCTCTTTACCAGGGAGGTGAAATTATCAGGAACAGAGAGTAGTTCTAGTAAATAGCAATTGAAATACTATTTGCAGTGCAAAATAGGACAAATGTTTGGCCTCACTCTGTCTCTCTCAGTAGTTAAATTCGGTTTGAATGAGTCTGCCGCGATTGCGCAGACAGAGCTTGGTTTTTCAATGAAAATGCAGGTAAACAAGGCTCGGCTAGTTTTGTTCGAGTTCACAACTGTCAAAGGGGCAGGTGCAAGGATTTCTGCCGGTGAATTCAAGAGTTTTTTCTGTTATAAGCTCTTTTGAGGAAATAACAGACAAAGCAGGTACGTGAAGGATTTATAGCGGAAAATACCTGGTGAGGAGTAGGAAATGGTCTCGAATGACAGTGGAATGGCGCGCCGCCGGCTTCCTGGTCAGGTTCTGCAGGTTGGTGGACTTTGGACGTGAAAATCGCATGCAGGTGCAACAAAGTCTATTGTGAGAAAATGGGAAAAACACGAAATTTCACCATAATATTGGTTTTTTTTGGACTTTGGCGCGTTTTTCTGTTGACGTCAGCATGATGTCAAAGGTGGGGTTAGGGTCAGCTGACGTCATCGGTGAGGTGGCGGGCTCTGATTGGACCACGGGGATGGTGAAGTGGCAGGACAGATCGGCAGATGGTCGGGCGCAACGGTTGACGTGACGGCATGGTGGCAGTGACGTGGGATGATGTGGAGGTGACGTAGTATAGGCGGAATAGCCGAAACCAGAAACAGCCAGCGGTTTCATATCGCACCGCTTATGGTACGGGGGGGAATCTGTCAGACGTACCTCCGACGAGCTGTGGCGGGGACGCGTGGCTGCCGAGTGACGTAACCTTTTTACGGACATCGGAAGATATCCGTCGGATGTGAGACCCGCTCCGATATCAACGATGACCGTCGGATCTGGAGGGCCCGATCCAACGGCTGTCGGGGGAGTGATGTGATCGGTAGATATGGCGGGTAAACAACGGACGTCGGAGCCGCTCCGATGCGATAAGAGCCGTTGGATGTTCAAGCTCCGATCGGACGGCGGTTGGGTCGATGACATGCATAGTGGATATGGCAAAGGCGCGGCATTATTTAATAGTTATTTTCGGGATGCGCGCTTAGGCGGAGGATCATCGGGGTATAGTGTTTTAGTGAGGTTTTCAATGTATTTTGAAAAAAAAAAAATATGCGCCGAGACTTTGGTTTAAACGACAGAAGTGGGTTTTTTGGATCTTTTTATGATTTCAAAGGGGTTATGGGTAAAAAGGGGCTTGTATAGGGTTTTTCTTTGCAAATAATGGTTTAATGAGTGGAATGACTTGAATCAAGGGGGGAAAGATGAGGTATAGGTTCATCCAAGTGGCCAGATGTCACTTTGATCCCTGACATAGGACTTATTGGCTATAATGCCAAGGGGAGGGGTATTTATACAAAATTTGGGGTTTATACACCATGGTGTTAGTATTAGTAGGGGAAAGGTGATATAGGGGATTTATATAGTATAGTTAGAGTTAATATGGATGGGGGGTTGATGAAGGGGGAAAACACTAAGTCTGTTTGTGAAACACTTGACTTAAAGAGTAGATCAAAATGAAAAGATTTTTAGACAAGAAATGTGGCTTTTGAATGAACAAGAACCACCATGAAACCATAATCTTCTTCCATGAATCTCAGCTGATAGGGGGATGTTAGTAATGAAATGGAAGGGGGAGGGAGGGAGGTTAGTCATGCTTCCTTGTTGCAACTTGATGAAGAAGAACACCTTGTCAATTGATTGATTTTGCTTTGGTAAACACAGTTAACACATCTGTAATGGTAAAGATAACCTTTTTGCAACCCCAACTACTTACCCAGCTACTTGCCTAGCATTTTTTATTTCTTCTTGGAGGGTGCACTTGGACTTGCAGACCCTTACTTGCCTTTTCTTTTCTTTGGCTTTTTATTTTGTTTTTTCTATCTACTTCTACCCTTATTTCTTCCAAGGTCCCAGATTAAGCTGTTGGGAGCCTTTTCTTCTCTACCTGAACTACTTGTCTGCCAAGATTAAACAGTTTGGACAGACTTCCTTCTCTAATCTACAACTGCAAATTTAAACCATGGAATGATCCAGATTAGACTGTTGGACCATCCATCAAAATTTTAAGTCCATACCAAGCTATAAGCACAGATTGGATTCTCTTGGAAATATGTGATCTTTGAGTCATCAAAGCAGAGCATATTTGGCCCTTTCATAGCCAATCATGAAATATGAAACCTATTGGTATAGGTAGCTAACAGTGGCTCCACATGGGGATGGTGTTTCTTTTGAAAGACCAAGAACAGCAGGTCAGATTGCCTTGCTCCTTGATTGCTCTTATCCATCTTGTAGTTTGCTGCTTTGAAGTGCCCAAATTGTGTGCTTTTCTTCTTGGTAGGCCTCTGATTCTATTTACCTTTCGCTGGCAGTCAATAAACTTGAAAAAACTGCATTTTTACAATCTAAACAGAGAATAATATATACATCTGCATATATACAAGGGAACCCGAACTGCACTCATGGGAAATAGTCAAAATAGTGCTTCAGCATCCTGCCATTCACAGGACCTTCATCCAAGTCAGTTTCACTAAGACTTTTTAGGAAGTAAGTGTTGTTACCTTGCACTGCTTGGACAGCAAATGGTCCTCTCCATAAGGAATCAAATTTTCCATGTTTTCCTTTGTCTTCTCTCCTTGCATCCCACTTGAGGACTTTATCACCAACATTAAAATCTTCTGCTTTGGTTCTTCTGTCAAAGGCCTTCTTTAGTTTTTCTTGTAATACCTGAACTCTGCTGAAAACTTGATCTCTGGTTTGCTGCAGACATATGATTTGATTTATCCTTCTTTGCATATCATTTGGTTCAGCTTGGCTTTCTTGAAGAAGCTTCATAACAGGCACTCCTAAGGATGAGGGGAATTTGGCCTCTAATCCATAAACCAACTCATATGGGCTGGTCCCAATTGATCTCTTGGTTGTTAGTCTATCTGCCCATAGGGCATTCACAAGCTTCTTATGCCAATTCTTTTTGTTTTCTTCCAGTACTTTCTTTATAATGTTTACAAGGCTTTTGTTTGATGATTCAGCAAGGCCATTTCCTTGGGGATAGTATGCAGTAGAATGGCCCAAAGTAATATGAAATTTGTGGCAGAAGTTCACCATTTTCTTGGATCTGAAAGCAGCAGCATTGTCTGTTATTATTTTGTCAGGACAGCCAAATCTGGCCAATATGTTGTTCTCCAAGAACTGAATGATTATTGAATCATTTGCTTGTCTGCATGGGGCAGCTTCAATCCACTTAGTGAAGTAGTCTGTGGCTGTTAAGATCCATCTATGTTGGCCTGAAGATGAGGGATGAATTTCCCCAATGAAGTCCAATCCCCATTGTTGAAAAGGTCTCTCTGTTGCAATAGGCCTTAAAGGAAGTGGCAGCAGTTGTCTCTTTCCCTCAAACACTTGGCATTTATGACATGATGTGATGAATTTCTTGACATCAGAGAACATGGTGGGCCAGTAGTATCCAGCCCTTAGTATTTTATCCACAGTGGACTTCCAGTACAAGTGTCCACCACAGTCACCTGCATGAAATTCTTTTATAATATTGTCAGTTTCATTTTCAATTAAACAGTGCAGCAATATACCTTCATGGTTTTTCCAAAGCAGATTGCCATCCATCACACAAAATCTTGAGGTTTTCATTTTTAAGAATCTACACTTAGTTCTGGACAGTCCTGGGGGAGCACACAGGTTTTGTAACACATAACAGATATCAGAATACCAGGGGGATTGTTCAAAGGCTACATTGATCTTTGGAGTCGCCAGCTCCGGTTCACTGTCTAGCTGATTGATGTCTAAGGCTTGAAAATTTGTATCTGTCATTAATTTGGCCAAGCCTTGCCCTTTTATTAATTTTGTAGGTTTTATCTCAATGTCAAATTCCAAAATGTTGGCAATCCATTTTCCTCTTCTACCTTCTAAATTTTCTTGGGTGAGAATGTCTTTGACAATAGGACTTGGCACATATGCTATAACATGGGAATAAAGGATGTAAATCCTAAAGTCTTTAATTGCTTTGACTAAAGCATAAGCTTGCTTTTCCATGATTTGATACTTTAAAGGTGCATCTCTAAGAGCTTTGCTAAAGAAAGCAATTGGCTTCTCATTTCCTTGGTCATCTTTTTGTAATAAAACAGCAGCAATAGTATGTTGGGAGGCAAAAGAGAAAATGATAAATTCTCTGTCAAACTGAGGATTGGTCAACACTGGGGTTTGGGTAAGGGCCAATTTTATACCTTCAAAGGCTTGATTGGTTTCAACAGTCCATTTGACTTTTGAATCCTTTTTTAGCATGTTATTCAATAATCTGATTAGTTCTGCTAGGTTTGGGATAAACCTTCTTAAGAAATTGATTTTTCCCAAGAATCCTTGCAACTCTTTGACATTTCTTGGGTGGGGCATTTGTAGGATAGCTTGTATCCTATCTGGGTCAATTCTAATGCCATCTTTAGAAATGATGTGGCCCAATAGCTTACCTTTTTCTAAACCAAAGAGGGACTTCTTAGGATTCAAGGAGATTCCATATTTTCTGCATTTTAGGAAGATCTGTCTCAGATGTTTTATATGTTCTTGGTCAGATTTTGAGAAAGGTGTGAGATCATCTAAGTAAATGACTAAGAAGTCATGAATCTCTTTGGCAAAGGCAATGTCCATTGCTCTTTGAAATGTTGCCCCTGCATTTTTCAATCCAAAAGGCATCTTTACATATTTGAAAGTTCCCCATGGGGTAGTGAATGCTGTTTTGTCTTGATCATTAGGGTGAACTAAGATCTGGTTGAAACCTAAGAATCCATCAAGTAGAGAAATTCTGGAAGCCCCCACTACTCTCTGCAAAATGTGATCCATCTTGGGTAAGGGGTAATTGTCTTTAAGGGATACTTGGTTCAGATTCCTCAAATCCACACACAGCCTAATTTCACCAGTCTTCTTTCTTGTAGGGACTAGGTTGGAGATCCATTCAGAGAATCTGATTGGTGCTATGATGCCTGCTTTGAACATTTTTTGTATCTCTTGTTCCATTGTTGGGAGAAGCATAGGATTGATTCTCCTCAGTTTTTGTTTAAAGGGCTTTTGATCTGGTTTGAGAGGGATAGTGTGTTGGATTACAGAGGTGTCATAGGACTTTAGGTCCTCATAGCTCCATGCAAAAACATCCTGGAACTCTTTAAAGAGGTCAATGTATTTTGGCTTTTGGTCAGGAGGTAAGGAAGCAGATAATTTAATTATCTTGGGCTTCTCACTTGTACCTATGTTACACTCTTCAATGGCTGCATTTAGGGGCTGCATTTTTGGTTTTCTGGGAATATCATTTGAATCAAAGATGTCCTCTAGTGGGGTTAAGCCTGTTGGTAGAAAATTGTCTTTTAGCTCAATGATTTCAATTTCGGCATTGGACACTCCCTCTTCACAGTTAACTTGTTGAATTTGCTGGATGTTTTCTATATTGAAAATAGTTGGATTCAGCATTTGTTTTGCAGTTCTAGGTGATATTGGCTTAGCAGTCTGTTGAAACTGTATTTGTGATGGACTTGCTCCCTCAAGTATTTGTGATTGACTTGCTGTCTCATTATCAATATTTAATCCTGCAAATTCTTGCTGCAGGGTTAAAAAATGGTTTATTTGCTTGTCATCCTCAAATACTTGCCAATCATTAACATTGTTTGGAATGGAGGGTCTGTGTTTTACCTCAGCTGTAAAACAATGATGGGGCTCAAAGGGCAACTTGCAGGTACTTGCAAAGGTGGCTAAACTATGAGCATGTAGATTGTGGGTTCTGGGAATTTTAGTAATTTGGAATTCAGAGAAAAAGTTTAGTACCTCAGCAACAGCAGACCTGTAAGTCCTTAGTCTTTTGTCATTGGTGACAAAGTTTCCTTTCACTTGTTGGATAACTAAATCTGAATCACCCATGATTGAAACCCTGGCAGCTTGTAAGAATTTTACCAACTTGAGTCCTAGTAAAAGAGCTTCATATTCTGCCATGTTATTAGTACATCTGAAATTCAATCTATAGGCTCTGCCTTCTGCATGACTATTTTCTTTATTGTGTACCCAAACTCCAGCTCCTGCCCCTAATTTGTTGACTGAGCCATCAAATTCAAGGAACCATAGAATATCTTGTTGGGAAGGAGATTTTATGATCTGTTCATGGGCTGGCAATGTAAGTAGCAGTTGTGGTTTTTTCTCTAGCTTGTCTTCTAGGACAGTCTCCTTGTTTGATTGGATTTTCTTGACAACTAAGGCAGCAGCACCATCTAATGTTTGATTGACTGTTGTTTCATGAGTGATACTACTTTCATTTGAATCTTCCTCTTGTATGAATATCTTGGTTTCAACCTCACCTTTTGAGGGAGTAGTGGTGTCATTGAAGAGAATGTATGAGTCTATGTCTGAATGGACAGCATATATAGGAAAATTTTGAGGTTTTTCTTCACTTCTGACCATGTACTTCATTAGTGTTTCTCTGTACAGCCTTTTTGGTTGCCCAAACACAGAAATGGTGGCATATGACATGTCTAATTGTAGGGAACCTTGGAGTTTGGCCCCCCATGATCTTGATAACAACATCCCATACTTAGGTGGGATATCAGCAACTACCACATCCATTAGGATTGTCTTGTTTGGGTATTGAACTAGAGACACACATAAGTCTTTTATGAGACCTAGACACTTGACTTGGCTGGAGTCAAAGGAAAACAGATCCTTATATGGTCTTGTTATGTCTAAATTCAATCTCTCCATGACTGCTTTTGGCATGAGATTGTGAGAGGCGCCTGAGTCAAACATTGCATTATGTAATATTTTGTCATGAATATGTAAACTGACATAGAAAGGCAGTACCCTTGTGACTACTGTTTTTCCATCCACTTCTGGGCCAAACAGGAGTTCTGGGGTGTCATCCAGCACATTGACATCATCTTTGTTGCTAGTGAGTTGAAGGGACCTTTTGATTTGCAATTTATAGATATCATGCTTGGCTAATTCCAAGAGAGGAATAGCTATTTTTATTTTGCCAATTTCAGTTTCTAAGTCAAAGGGTTTTTCAGATTGGGCCTTGTGGTTGTAGGTGACAGTCCTTTCCTTGTTCATTAAATCTCCTTCTAGATTTTTATCTTGACTTTGAGATTTATCCTTTTTACTCATCTCTTGAGGAGTAATATTTAAATTAGGATGAGAAGATGAAGTGTCCAGAGACTGCTGTCTTAAGGACAGTGGCTCAGTGATCTCTTCAACAATCACTTCTTCTGTAGGTGAATTTAATTTGTCATTAGGTTCTGTTACTATAACTCTTTCAGGCTGCTGATTATCCTTTTTCTTTTCAGGCTGGCTGACATTCACAGTTCTGCTCCTTAGCTTGTATTGTTTATGGACTTCATAAACAACAGTGTCATAGCCTTGTTTAAAGTCAAAGGATTCCCTTGATTTAGTTTGGAATAGTTTGATTTCCTCATCCTCATGATCTTCTTGTGTTAAGAAAACTTGACTTTCACCATCTAGGCCTATTAAATTAATCTCCGGATCTTCATTGGGCTCTGCTGATGTGGAAGTTTCTGCATAATTTTCTTGGAAAGGGGGTCTTATTTCTTGTTCAGCACTGGTTTTGCCAATGCCTGGGTTTTGAGTTCTCCTAAAGTTTGGATTCCTAGGAGGGTTGTTTTGTGGTGCTTCCCATGATGACTTTCTTTCAACCGATTCCACTCTATCACCTAATCTTTTCATTCCATTTAGTATGGCATCAAGCTTTTGATCAAAGGCAGAGGGTTCCTCTTTGAAAACAGTCCTCTTTTCCAACCTTGCCCTGTTTCTTTTGGCAATTAGGTTGGCTTCCACTGTGACAGCAACCCTTTGGGCCTCTTCCAGGGATTGACAGTCTCTTTCTTTCGACTGATAGGCCATGTCAGGGTCAAAACCATCAGGGAATTTGTACAAGGCTAAATCAGGAGGAGGCCTTAAATTCTGTGGAATTGAGTTATATACATTGTTAAATCTTGCACAATACTCCGAAACAGTCTCCTGGGGAACTCTTTTGATAGTGTCATATTCCCCAAGTATGTGCAGAGGATCTTTCTTCTTCTCCCATCTAATAGTAAAGGCCTGATACAGTTCAGCAGGAGTTGTAATGGAGTTTGCATTCAGGGATCTAAACCAAGTTCTTACATCCCCAGTTAGGCTTTGAACAAACATCCTCATTCTGACACTGTCATCATCTATTTGATAGGTCTCAAAATGGTCTTGCATCCTCTTGGAATGCTGGGCAGCTGTCAGAGGGCCATTGGAGTCAAAATATGAAATTTTGGTTTGGTAATCTTGGGGTAGAGCTGCAGCATTAGCTGGTATCTGCAAGGGTGCATATCTGTTAGCCATATTTACAGGATTTAGAGGATTTACAGGGGCAGCTGGGATAGTAGGAACAATGGGTATCACAGAGGTAACAAGTAGGGGTGAACCTAAAGTATTATTTAAGGGAATATGTGCAGTGGATGAAGATATGAGAGGGGGACTTTGAGATGTGGATGGTGAACTAGGGGAACTAGGGGTAGACCGGAAAAGGACCTTGCACGGGGTAGATATAAGGCTAGGATGATCTGAATCTGAGGTTACATCAGTAGGCTGCTCCTGCTTTTGCTGCCTCCTAATGTTTCTTGGGATGGTATTTGGATTATTGACAATGATAGGTGGATTAGGGTCAGGATTTGCCCTAGTATGCCGTGGATTTTTCTTAGGAGCCAGCTTCTAACTGTTTTTTAGGATTTTGTAGAAAATTTTTATATCTGCAAGGACTGGATGAAGATTTTGGAATGGCTATATATTCTCAGAGCTAAGATGAAGATTCCCTAAACAAGCTCCTCCTTAAAGCTGTTAATGTGATACAGAAACATATTAAAGGCCTCTTGACTGATTTCAGGCTTGATAGTAGCTATGGAACATGTATAGTAATTAAAAAACCTCAAGCACTCCCCAGTGGAGTCGCCAATTATGTTAACACCCAGGTTGTTCGCTATGACTCCCAAGGGAATACGGCCGAGGTAACCACTAACCAATCTTTGGATCACAGTTTCTAACCAAACTGTAATCAGAGAGGGCTCTCTCTTTATGATTTGTCTCTGTTATGATGGTGTTTTAGGCTAGCTATTATGCTCAGGTTTTGGTTTATGTTTTGGTTGAAGGATTTCTTTCAGGTCTTAAGATGTAGTGTTTAGAGAGTAAAATGGCATTGGGCAATGGAGTCTGGAGTTGTGAAGTGCTTAGATATGTAGGATTGGTGGTGTTCAAACTGCAGGGCCTATTGTGTATTTTAGACAAACAAATTTAGCTTAAATGGTGATGTATGTCAACTAATAGAAAGCAATTAAGAATTTTCTATTAAGTTGGTGAGGTGAAAGTGAAACGCTGCACAGGAGCAAAACTTGAATTCCTGTGACAAAGGCCACTGTGAAAGATGTATTCTGAAAGTGCAGCAGTTAAGAATTACACTTATCAAGATTGCATCTGAAGAAAACATTTATTAACAACACAGATTGAACTCAGGGTATTCATTGAATAAATCCTGAAAGTTATTATTTTTCCTTGTTGCTAAATATTTAGAGTTAGATAACATATGGATTTAACAAAAAAAATACATAACAGAGAGAGTTACAGAGACTTATTGTATGATGAAATACACAGGAATCCAGTAGTTTCCAACAGACACCAGGACGCATTCAATATTTCAGAAATCCGAGAAATTCCATCACTTTCTTTATTAACTTCTGAAAGGATTACAGCATAAGAAATTCTTCAGGAGAAATCAACAACAACCCTTGCAAGCTCATGCGAAGGGGACTTTATAGGAATGCTTATACAAAATATCTCAGGCATTGAGTCATCTGAGAGAGAAAATATCTTCATAAATTCGTACAGAAAGTAGAAAAGAAGTTATTACAACTTTGAATGCAGCATAAATGCTCTTTATGTCTGTCAGAGGATAATTTGACCTTTGGAGGTCATTGAGTCGGTTGAGCCGTTTGCTTTAACGCTTGAATACTGTGTCTTTATTACTTGCTGCGCTGTATTTTCTCGGCCCTGCCACCTGTAGTTTTCTATTTCTGCTTTGTTGGCCGATACATCTGCTGAGTTGGCTCAGCTTTAATCCACAATGCATGTTGATTTTTGTTAAACTGTGCTCTGCATGACAACTGATATTTTTTAAGAAACAAAAATAGGTGAGTGGCTCCCTGTCTACAAAATCTTCTGTATTGCATTTGTCCACCAGTCTTGCGTAGGGAGTTGATGCCTAAGAATGGCATCCATTGTCTCCTCTGCCTCTGTATACTTGTAGAAATTGGGAGCCACCCCAAACAGGTGATTGATCTCATTCATTATAAAAAATAGATTCTCTACTCTGTTATAGAGAGTCTGTCCTGTGGCTGGCCCTGTTTCCTCTGAGGTGCTGGGCTTCTCATTGATCTGACTAGTGGCAAATGTGTTGACCCTTTTAGCATACTGGTCATGTGTGAACAATCTCCCTGCATTGTTCAGTAAGCCAGGGAGCCCTCTGCTTTCCAACACCTGAAACTTTTCCAAAAACCTGTTCACCTCAGTCTGCATATCCTGGGTTCTTCTTTCCAATGTCTGCACTAAGTTTCTCAGTGTGAGAACCCTTTTGACCATTTGGATAGTCTCAGTTCTGTTTGTAATTCCCATGGTAGCTAACTGAGAACTTGTTTTATGGTTAAGTACATTGATCATTCTGGTGGCCACTTCAGGCATATTGCTCAATAAAGCTCTTGATCTGTGAACCTCCTTCTGTGCCTTTGGGATGAGCTCTAGTTGCTCATGGATAGTTTCAATATATTGCCATTGCTCATTGATAGATTTACCAATGTTAGCCCACAGCACTATTTTAAGCTCAGCCACCACCTTATCCAACTTGAGCTCATTCTCTAGCTCTTTGATCTTGTCTTTAAGGGCTTTGATTTCCCTGCTCTTTTCTGCCACTTCTCTCTTTGATTTATCATGCCTGTCATTGATTTTGGCTAACTTTTCCCTGGTCTCATTTAACTCTGTCATTTGAGCTTCCAGGATTTGGATTTCATTCTTCAGCTTTTGCATATCCAGGCTTTGGGCCTGCTCTGTAGTTGTTGGCGCTGCTGAAGTAGATGTTGCTGTTTGTTCAGTCTGTTGAGGAGGAGGAGCAGTGATAGGAGCAGTTTCCTCAAGATTGATGATCTGAGGAGGAGGCTGAGAGGTCTGACCCTCTTCTCTTTGTTTCAATGCTGCTTGCAGGGCCGCTTGTGTAGCCTCAGATTCTCCCAATTTCTCTTGTGCCTGAACAAGCTGTTTATAAATGGAAATCAACAAATCTGTGGCATCCTGCTCATGCCTTTGTTGGGCTACCTCATCTGTCTGAGGGTGAATGGTAGCTGGGAGTTTGATTTTCTTCCTTAAGGCAGCCATGTCAGCATCCCTCAACTTCAAGATTTCCTGTATTCCTGAAATATCTTTGGGATCATGCCCAATTTCAATGATTATGTCTTCCAGGGACCTTATTCTGTTGTCCTTCGCCTGGGATGATGCCCTCTCCAATTCCAGTTGAGAGGCTGTGGCATTAAGGCTGCTCTTTAGCTTGTAATTTTCTAATGTTTCGTCTGCCAAGGAGGCATACACCATCTCACCAATCTTTTTGTGCAGTTCAATTTTATCCATTGGGTGTATGTCTTTGGCCAGGACCTCCAGGTTGGTCCTGTTAATCTGAGGCAGATTGGGGATGCAGTGCTGTGGGCATAAAATGACTCATGATCATTTTGCCTTCACTTACATCAAAGGCAGACATAAGTCTTTGCTGATTGGTGGGAGCCATGTTTAACAAATGATTGTACAGCTGTATTTTGATAGGATCGCTCCTCCTTCTGATGTATATAAATTGTTGTTTGATGCTTACTTGTCCTTCTTTTTGCTGGCTGGAGGAGCTGACCTCCCCTCCCATAGTCCTGTCCTGTTCCTGCTGGAAGGAACTTGCTGAAGCTTCTCTGCTGGGTGGGCCCATGCCCAATGCTTGTCTTATTGCTATGTCATCCTCCGAAAAGTCATTCAATCTTTGTCTTTTCTCTCCCTGGTTGATAGATGAAGTCAGAGGAGTTTCTCTATCCCTTTTTCTGCTTAAGTCCTCCTTCTGTGGAGTTTGGAGGACCGAGGCATCAGTGGTGACTTCTGGCCTAGGAGGCACTATGTTCTGAGCCTGTTGCTCAGTGGAAGTTGGAGTATCAATTATTCTTTCCTGCTGTAAGGGCTGTTGTCTGTCATGTTGCCCTTCTTCTTGCTGCAATCCTTGCTGATGTTGTTGCTCTGCCTGCTGATGCCTTTCTTTATCTACCTGCTCTTGAGTCACTGGAGGTGACTGCTCCTTCTCTTGATGTGGTTGCTCTGTCTCCATTTCCTTTTCTTTGCCTTTGCTGGATATATTTTCAGTGGCCTTGGTAGTTTGTTGTTTGGCAATTGAGGAGGATGCAGCTGCTCCTGCTTGTGTGCTTGGAAGTGTGAATACCTGTGAAAAAAGTTCAAGGTCAGCCATCTTCCTTAGATTCCTTAGTGCCCTCTTGTTTAGCTCTTCTTGTGACATGGGCTCTTCTAAGGTCCCTCTCCTCCATTTGTCTTGGTTTGCATATTTTTCAATGTGAGGGATACTATGGTGATCATAGGCAGATAACTTATATTTGAGCCTCCTCATAGATATGAAATGATTAGGGTCATAGGGAGCCCATAGGAAACTGGTTTGCAGGCCAAGGGCCTCAAGCATTCTCTCTGCTTCCCTCCATCCTTGCTCCCTCTCGTTATAGATAAAATGGCCAAGTTGGCTTTTCACCTTCAACTGTGCTTTTTTGCCTTTTCCTGAAAAGTGAAGCACATCAACTCTGCCAAATTGCCTAAAGTACTCTAGGGCAAATAGCCTCATAGGCACATACTTAGGTAATCTGAATGGAGGTAGATCACACCCATATATCCTGATGACAGTGTGGTTTTGGTAGAAGTACCAATCCCCAATGTTGTAAGCTTTGGACAGCTGAAGAATTCTCTGCATGTCATCAGTGAGTCTCGGAGGAGGTGAGCTCATCAGCATTGCCATAGCTGGATGGATGAACAGATCCATGAATTCACAGTAAGTGTATGGAGACTCAGGTCTAGTGTGGAAGACAGAAGACCAATAGACCACTGATCTGGGATTGCCTTGGGCATCCATTCTTTTGATTGAAAAATGAAATTTCTCATGTTGATGGTACAAGATCAAATGATAAATGTAGGAGGTGTATCTGAACATCCTATCTCTCCTCAAATTCATCAATTGCTCATGAGTCTTGTCTGATATGTAGGTGGCATAGTAATAGCACATTGGTGACTTGCCAGGAGAAAACATAAGCATCATTACCAGAACAGTTGCATCAATATGCTCAATTGAACTATATCCCAAGATGGGAGAAATCATATCTGCAAGGTCTCTGCCCAGCTCATTGAGATATACATAAACAATTGGAGGGTACATCACAATGTCAGAGTTAATGTATAATTGATTAAGTTTGATAATTTGAGCATCTGTCAGTTTATCCCCTTGTTTTATCAGGTTCACTAGTGACAAAGGGACCAACTTCTTCTGAGGGTTGAAGCAAAGCATGTCTCTGATAGCTTGAGGGGTAACATAGAAAAGTATTGAACCAGACGGGTCAACAACAGCCCTCTGAGAAACATCATATTGTTCAGCACACAGGTGGATTAGTTCAGGGAACTGGTTGACCTGAGGGAGCTTGAAAATAGGGAGGAAAGAGTCCCATAAGCCCAATATATCTGTCCCATTTTCATGCTTGGCTTTCAACTCATTCAACAGATGAATGTGGAATTTGCTGCTCATAAGCATTTCTTCTGTAATTTGGTAATCCATATCTGCCAAGGCTTGCCATTTCAAGTTCTTTTGAGGGGCATTCAGAGGCTGAACATTTAGTACTACAGGTGTCTCCATTGCACAAGAGGATTTTGAATTGAGTGCAAAGTGGTTTTAATCGAGCGGGAGAGTACAAAGGAATGTCTCTTTACCAGAGAGGTGAAATTATCAGGAACAGAGAGTAGTTCTAGTAAATAGCAATTGAAATACTATTTGCAGTGCAAAATAGGACAAATGTTTGGCCTCACTCTGTCTCTCTCAGTAGTTAAATTCGGTTTGAATGAGTCTGCCGCGATTGCACAGACAGAGCTTGGTTTTTCAATGAAAAATGCAGGTAAACAAGGCTCGGCTAGTTTTGTTCGAGTTCACAACTGCCAAAGGGGCAGGTGCAAGGATCTCTGCCGGTGAATTCAAGAGTTTTTTCTGTTATAAGCTATTTTGAGGAAATAACAGACAAAGCAGGTACGTGAAGGATTTATAGTGGAAAATACCTGGTGAGGAGTAGGCAATGGTCACGAATGACAGTGGAATGGCGCGCCGCCGGCTTCCTGGTCAGGTTCTGCAGGTTGGCGGACTTTGGACGTGAAAATCGCATGCAGGTGCAACAAAGTCTATTGTGAGAAAATGGGAAAAACACGAAATTTCACCATAATATTGGTTTTTTTGGACTTTGGCGCGTTTTTCTGCTGATGTCAGCATGATGTCATAGGTGGGGTCAGGGTCGGCTGACGTCATCGGTGAGGTGGCGGGCTCTGATTGGACCACGGGGATGGTGAAGTGGCAGGACAGATCGGCAGATGGTCGGGCGCAACGGTTGACGTGACGGCATGGTGGCAGTGACGTGGGATGATGTGGAGGTGACGTAGTATAGGCGGAATAGCCGAAACCGGAAACAGCCAGCGGTTTCATATCGCACCGCTTATGGTACGGGGGGGAATCTGTCAGACGTACCTCCGACGAGCTGTGGCGGGGACGCGTGGCTGCTGAGTGACGTAACCTTTTTATGGACATCGGAAGATATCCGTCGGATGTGAGACCCGCTCCGATATCAACGATGACCGTCGGATCTGGAGGGCCCGATCCAACGGCTCTCGGGGGAGTGATGTGATCGGTAGATATGGCAGGTAAACAACGAACGTCGGAGCCGCTCCGATGCGATAAGAGCCATTGGATGTTCAAGCTCCGATCGGACGGCGGTCGGGTCGATGACATGCATAGTGGATATGGCAAAGGCGCGACATTATTTAATAGTTATTTTCGGGATGCGCGCTTAGGCGGAGGATCATCGGGGTATAGTGTTTTAGTAAGGTTTTCAATGTATTTCGAAAAAACAAATATATGCGCCGAGACTTTGGTTTAAACGGCAGAAGTGGGTTTTTTGGATTTTTCATGATTTCAAAGGGGTTATGGGTAAAAAGGGGCTTGTATAGGGTTTTTCTTTGCAAATAATGGTTTAATGAGTGGAATGACTTGAAGCAAGGGGGGAGAGATGAGGTATAGGTTCATCCAAGTGGCCAGATGTCACTTTGATCCCTGACATAGGACTTATTGGCTATAATGCCAAGGGGAGGGGTATTTATACAAAATTTGGGGTTTATACACCATGGTGTTAGTATTAGTAGGGGAGAGGTGATATAGGGGATTTATATAGTATAGTTACAGTTAATATGGATGGGGGGTGGATGAAGGGGGAAAACACTAAGTCTGTTTGTGAAACACTTGGCTTAAAGAGTAGATCAAAATGAAAAGATTTTTACACAAGAAATGTGGCTTTTGAATGAACAAGAACCACCATGAAACCATAATCTTCTTCCATGAATCTCAGCTGATGGGGGGATGTTAGTAATGAAATGGAAGGGGGTGGGAGGGAGGTTAGTCATGCTTCCTTGCTGCAACTTGATGAAGAAGAACACCTTGTCAATTGATTGACTTTGCTTTGGTAAACACAGTTAACACATCTGCAATGGTAAAGATAACCTTTCTGCAACCCCAACTACTTACCCAGCTACTTGCCTAGCATTTTTTATTTCTTCTTGGAGGGTGCAATTGGACTTGCAGACCCTTACTTGCCTTTTCTTTTCTTTGGCTTTTTCTTTTGTTTTTTCTATCTACTTCTACCCTTATTTCTTCCAAGGTCCCAGATTAAGCTGTTGGGAGCCTTTTCTTCTCTACCTGAACTACTTGTCTGCCAAGATTAAACAGTTTGGACAGACTTCCTTCTCTAATCTACAACTGCAAATTTAAACCATGGAATGATCCAGATTAGACTGTTGGACCATCCATCAAAATTTTAAGTCCATACCAAGCTATAAGCACAGATTGGATTCTCTTGGAAATATGTGATCTTTGAGTCATCAAAGCAGAGCATATTTGGCCCTTTCATAGCCAATCATGAAATATGAAACCTATTGGTATAGGTAGCTAACAGTGAGCACCTTGTGGAAACCATGTTGTCATGGAAAGGTTCAAAAAGATCCAAGTTCAAGTGGTTATAGCTTTTGATCTGTAGCTTGTATCATGATAAAATCTATATTGCTAGAAACCTCTTGACAACCTAGATGTAATGTTGATGTTTATTCCGAGTTTTGAGAAAGTAGAAAATTAAGAGAATTCTATAACCCCATTTCCCTGAGCCCACTATGGAGGTTATATTAGGCTTATGTAACACCTATCACTCATCACATATGGTATAATGGGTTGGGAGGGAATTTTTCGGAGTGGTATAAGAACAAAGGGTTCAACACTAAACCTCTAGAGATAATATTTGGACTATAAGACGAAATAATAGCATATTAAGAGTTTGTAGCAAGGAAAAAATAAAGCATTCAAGTTTGATACTTTGACTTGGCTAAAAGGAAAAGGTTTTGTGATGGACCTTGGGAGCATAAGATTGTATGGATCAATTATAGATTGTATATGCTTGATGATTGCTTGCTTGAGCAAGTGAGAGCTAGTTGTAGCACTTTGACTAATGGCTATGTGTTCATTGCACACTGTGTATTGAATGCATATCCGTGATGAATTTTACAATTGTGAAATTAAAGGTAACTAATGATGATGTGTTATATTGATTTCTAATTGGTCCTTTAATATTACAGGTGTTGTGATGTGGCTAGTCTCGGTAAATAGGCCGATTTTTAATTGGTAATAATAGTCTCAGTAAGGAGACTAAATTTAATTAATGGTATTGGTCTTTGTAAGGAGACTGATTTCTAATTAATTATGTTGATGTTGGTGGAGAACCTTATTTTCATTATGGTGGTTGGCCTTGTGTTATAGACATTTTTGTGCCTCGCGACATGGAGCATGAAATGTCAATAATTACAGGGATCCTCAGTCCCTAAACATGTTGTTCTTACCCCTAAAAGAACAAGGTCATCAAACCACATCACTTCCAATCAGTTCTCCACCTGAAAACACTTCAAAACAGGCTAATTTTGGATCATGTCAGCTGCTCCACTGAGCATCTGCACTGGAATGCAACTGCTCCTCCTTGTACCTGCGCTGGAAGTCAAATCTAATGAAGGCTACCTGCGCTAGGCGAGATTGGCCAAGTGGCACAGTCATTCTGCAAGGTGTCAACTGCCCAGGAAGCTTCCAAACTGACACTTGGTTCATGAGATTCGCCCTATGATGAGTAAGAGGTACTTGATCACCATGTGTAAGCAAGGATCTCCAAGTGGACTCAAGAACTGAAGATTAACTGAAGAGCGAGAGGACACTAGTCAGCTCTATGCCAGCCTCAAGCTGACTCATCCTCTCTTCTTCTCTCCTATATATAGAGCTCTTCTATGAGGTCTAAGGAGGCTGGAATTTTGTGTAAAGCAAGGAGGTGCTGTTGGTTTACAATTAGAGCTATTGGGTGATTGCTTTACTAGAGGTGAAGAGGAGAGTTCTTGCTGCTGGGGAGGTGCTGTTGGATTGGAGCCATCAATGGTTGTAACCTTCTCAGAACCCTGTTACTTCTATCAATAAAGTTTTGCATGTTCTCCTATATACTTGTATTGCATTGATGTATTGTATTTACTTGTATATTTGATTCACTCTAATCCATGCATCAGTTATGAGTACATGTATCTTGTAGTTTCCTCTCTTGTTTTGTGCAGGATCTGTGTGTAGCTGGACCGGCAAAGAGAGCAAGGAGCTGGGAACAAGAGACAAAGAGAGAGGATAAGGATCGACTAAGCGAAAGACACCAGGTTGGTTAATCTTTTCTTCCTTCTCTCTGTACTTTCATAAAGGAAAATATCAAAGCTTTACTTTCAGTTGTTGCTAAAGACTGTCACCTTTAGAGTAGGGATAGGGTCATCCGAGTTGGATACTTTTCCCCACAACAAACTGGCGACTCCGCTGGGGAGCCTAGTATCTTGTTGGTGTTTGTAGTATTTTGCTATTCATTTCTTGAAGAAAAGAGTACCAAATCGAAAAGCTTTTGACTATATCAAAAGCGAAGTAGAGGGACTGCTACTCTCGCTCATTTGCTGAGCAAATTCAAGATTTGAAGAGCTTATCTACAAAAGAATCTTTACTCTTTGTGATAGCTTTTCATCCTCTTGATCATCCCTTAGCCTGTACTTGACCTATAGCTTTTTATTTCAGCAAAAACAGTGCATTTTTGAGCTTTTTATGACCCGGAAATCCTTGTAAACGCAACTCTCGTGTCCCAGAGCAGGCTGTCCACAGGCAGTCTGCATTACAGCGCAGGTACTCCCTTTGGGAACTGCGCTGGAAGTCAATTTGACAAACCAGAGCCTGCGCTGGACCTGTTAGCCAGTGTCTTCCAGAGGTTTTCCATTGTGTCTTAGCCCTGTTTTCACTGATTTTTTGCTGTTGATTGCTGGTCATTGTACTTGCTGTAAACCACTTTCCTTGACATTATTCCGCCTCAGTTGTGTGATGAAACTGTGAATGTTATTTCAGTATTTCTTGTTTCAGTTACAGTTTCCCATTGTGAAAAGCGAACCAGTATAGCTGTGACCTCTTAGATCCTGAACTGTAAAAGTGTCTTTGTGATCTTAAGAGCTAGTTTTATTACTGTTCATGGCTGTTTGAGTTTGTTTGTTTTTCATCTTATGGTTTGAATTCATATATTTTTAGTGTCGAAACAAGTGCTTGTGAAGCGTCTTTTCATTTTAGACAAAACTTGTTTGTTTACGCTTCAAATTGAATTCGAAAATTATACAACAGTTTCCTTTTGTCTACATCAACATTAAGGGAAAAGAAAAGAAATACATGCATCTTGCATTTGCATTTTTGATAAGTTTGCGTGTCTGATCTAGGAGAAAGTGCATTAGTTTGTGCTTTGTGCTCTGTGTGGAAAGATATTGTTTTTCTCTCCCCTCAGTAGTTAGGATTTTCAAAGCTAAAAAGATTGTAAAAGCTTGCTTATCATTTTAGCTGCATTTAGGAATTTGTACCAATACATCTCGTGGTGATCCTGAAAGACAAACTGATAAACAAGATCAACTTAAAATATATTGAATGAATCTAAAAACGCATTGTAACATAATGCTCACAATAGAGGTCTAGGTAGAGACGTGTTCCGGCGTCGTTAAACGTAGTGACTGTCGATCTCTACGAAGGTGGGTGATTCCTCCTGAGGGACGATAGCACTAATACGGACTTGAGCTCCCACGTACCGTCGCGTACATTGGGAGACCCCTATAGGAAATTATCCTTTATCCTTAGGAAGCCGTGTCGACCGCCCTACTGATCGCGATGCAGTGAACACAGCATTCACGAAGATCGACCACCCGTATCGTAAAACGTATTCTGTGGTTTCGCGAAAGGTTTGGCACACCCTCTGCCTAGATCTCCAGAGCAGTTTCTTTTGGCCCTTTTCAAACTCTATAACTGAAAAGGTCCAACCGAGCATTTGTCACTTCGGGCTCGTTAATACATCGAAGGCGACTAGAGTCATCTTTAGCTTTTTCTCGACTCTTAAAACATGAAAAAGCAAAGTTGTGTCTAAAAGCGTCTAATAAAATTCATTCAATACGGAAACATAATTCCCCTTTTGTATTTTAGTTGATCAAGTAATCCGCAACCGTGGAGGAAAGTCAATTAAAACTCCGTCGTTCGGGGAGACTTGCGAGTCAACCGCCTTTGTCTCCGGAAACGAGAGTAGTACGGACGAAGCGAACTCGCTGGACCAGGTCAAAATCTCCTTTTAAAGTTAGAACGGAAGTTCCAACAACATCTGAGATTCTGGTCACTCCCAATATTTCTGGAATCCCTGCCTCTATTGAAGAAGTTCAACAGCAACAGAAGGACAGTTGTACTGATCCTAGTCTGAAGACAAGTACTTGCATAACTGAACCAGTTCCATCTGAAACTGGTCCACAGAGTCTTGTTGTTCAAACAACTGTCGCTGTCGAAGCAACCCCTTCTTCGGCACCAGAAATCTTTTACGGACCTGACGGTCTTCCTCTTCCTCCTGGTCTGATTGCAATAGAGGAAATCGTAGAGGACCAGCAAGCAAATACTCCAACTCATTTTGGAGTAGGTACCACTCTTTTTCCTTCTGCATCAGAAGTTTGTCCATCGCCACAGGAAGTTCCTGTAGAATCGATAGGCAGTTTATTGGATAGATTTAAAATGTCTGAACAACCGTCGACATCTAGAACTGTGCCAAACAACACAGCGACAGCAGAAACTCCTGCTGCCAACCCAACGACGTTTGCCGGCATACCAGCCGTCCCGACTAGCTCTCATCAGCTAGAAGGAGTCCACCCAGGGACTATTATGACAACTTGGGCTGTTCCAGTTTGTTCTTCCGGTATAATACCCGGTAATTCTTATGTTGAAACTAGACAAAATGATCCCTTTGGGAATCAGTTTGGGCCATCCAGTCCTCAAAGGCCATCTATACCCTTGAGCTCCGGATTGTTACCGTATGGGGGGCAATATGCCCTTTCACTTCCCCTTCCGGGAGGATACCCATACGGCAGTTTTCAACAACATTCAGGTTTGACTGAAGTAACGACGAGTGGTTGGGTACCTATGTTACCCCAACAACCAAGAGTTGTATATTCCATGCAACAGTGTGTACCTATGTCTAGTATCCCGACGACGCCAGCAATTGTAACCGTGTCGCAAGTTCAATCGATGCCTGTTGTATGTCAACCCCAAGTTGTAATGCAACAGCCTATTGACCCTGCAACACAACCACAATCGCCAACTGCCGGGACGACACAGATACAAACGGGAACTATAACCCCGCATCTTGGTCCGTCGGTTAGTATCGCACAGCAAAACATGGCTTCACAACCATGGATGGTGCAATACCAACAACCTCAGTTTCAACAGGTGTACCAGGGATCTGAACAACAGATCTTTGCGAATAGTGGGCAACCCTATATTCAGAACGGGTTAAATCAACCACTTTACAGTGGCCAAGCCCACCAGCCGTATCAGTCATATCAACATCAGTTGCATTATGCTGGTATGCAAAGACCTACTGCTCAGGCGATTCCATCGTACCCTGGGTACGCCTCGCCAAACCTGAATCAGCAGTTGCCATTCGTGGCGACCCTAGAATTACCAGATTTACATCGATTAACGAACAATCCAATCGCCTATGCCCATTGGTGGCCAGCGATTCCTCACAAACTTCCTTCGGACATTCCTAAATTCAATGGAAATCCTGGCGAAGACCCGTCGAATCATGTGATGACATTCCATCTGTGGTGTTCATCGAATACCTTGAATGATGATTCGATAAGGCTTCGTCTTTTCCAGAGGACATTGACTGGTCCGGCGGCCAAATGGTATATTGAATTACCTAGAGCCTCGTTCGACAATTTTAGTTCCCTAGCCACGACTTTCTTAACACACTTTCAGTTACCTATAATGTACGAAACTGGAACAGAGATCTTGACCAATTTTAAGCAGACAACGGCCACACATATATCAGATCATATACATGAGTGGCGCCGTCGGCGCAGAATGGTAAAAACCTATGTTCCAGATCAGCTATTAGCTGAGTGGTTTATAAAGTCGCTTCTGCCTGCTATAACAGAAGATGTGGCCAAGGGAGGCGTCGTAACAGAGGAGCAAGTTATTGCTCGTGCTCAATATTTGGACTTAGTATATACTCAGTCGGGAACGCTCTATGATAAGATACCTGACGCCCCCAGACCAGAATTTTCAATCCCTCCTCCTCCCGGATCGAATAGTGACTCTCATGCTGGTGATGGCGTGATTGGAACTGCAAACGCTAAGTCGACAAGGGATTCGAATAAGAAAGCCCGTAAGACTTCGAATCAAAAAGCAAATCAAGAGATTCTTGCTTCGGAGGTAAACGCTGTATCTACGGATAAAGACAAAAACTCCAATCAACCAGGAAGCAAGAAGAAACAAAACAAAGGGAAGAAGAAGAAACAAGGTGGGTCATCCCCTCAAAAAACTTCTTCAAACCCTCCTGGGCAAGGGAAACAATTTTATCCATGTCAAATATGCGATGAAAATCATTTGACAAAGAACTGTCCGTTCAAAGCTGAGTTAAAGAGGTTCTTTAAAAGTTCCCAAACTTCAGCTGTGTTAACTGATCCATTTCCCGCCCCAGGTCAAAATATGGTTGATAGTGGAAATGCTTCCCCGTCTCAAGTGCTTATGTTGTCGGTTTCTAAGCAAAATGATGCTTTGATCTCGACAAGGAATAAAGATTATGGGAATCCGCCGGTGTCGAACGACAAAGGGAAAGATCAACCCAGTAGTTCGACAACAACTTCGGCAGAAGTTGTACCCCCCCTCACGCATGAATTAACAATAAAGCCACCTAAGGGAGTAGTACACAAGTCGACATTTAACCCTCGCGCCAGAGCGGCGCAACACTATAATATAGTGGAGGATTTGGCCCAATCGCCATCTGCTATGTCGACTCTTGAGGTACTACAGAATTGTCCATCACAAAGGCAGGCATTGTTATCAGCAATTGGTGGAGTGGATCCTAAAGATTCCAATCTTGTATCCTTTGATCACAAAGGATATGATCCTCAGTTACCAGCGCAATTAGCTTTCCTTATTCAAGTGAAAGCACTCAACAAAACTGTTCATAGAACGATTATTGATGAGGGAGCGTCGACATGTATCATGTCGATGAGTTGCTGGAAAACTCTTGGATCTCCAACCTTGTCGCGATCTTCGACGACATTGAAAGCATTTGACGGTAGGTCGTACACTCCGTACGGAATCCTAAATAACTTTAAGGTGGAACTAGGAGGAAAAACAGTGGAAATTGATGTTGAGGTCATTGATGGCAATCTTGACTATAACATCCTACTGGGAAGACCATGGATATATGCCATGGCAGCTGTAGTGTCGACATATTTTAGGAAGATCGCATTCCCGTTTGAAGGAGGAATTACAATCGTCGACCAACAGAATTTCCTCCCTAATGGTTCACAAGTTACTGGAAGCATTCCCCTGATCCATGGGAGTGACCACTCAATACAAGATATCGGAGTAGGCTTGCTAAAAGATCCCACAATGATGGGAACTTTCACGTTGCCACCTCCTTTCCATGAAGGGAATATCCCGTTTGTAGCAACATGCAACATGGTATCTTCGTCAAAGGTCGCAGAAGACAAAGTCGTCATGGATTATCAAGTGGTTTTGCCACCTAGCCCTATTGAAATATTGTAGCAATCAATGTTTCAGGCATGGAAGGCGAGCCCAAATCAACGCTCGTCAAGCATTTGGGTAGATAGGTCCGAAGAATATGGTACCCCATTAGACCCATGGTCAAAAGTTCATGGGACTGACGAAGGAATCTTACAATCATTAATGATTGAGGGGGCACCATGGAATGATCACCATCATCGTTCCCTTCTTCCAGAATGTGAAGAAGAAACTCATCACGACCTATATAACCCTTCAGTGTTTGAATTCCTAACAAATACTGTAAATACGGTGGATTCAGAGAGAAACCTATCCAATATTGAAGAGACCGTAGCCGTAAACATCTCGACAAAATCTGATGTTGTAGAGAATATTCATGTCGGCAAAAGTTGTTCCCCTTCAGAACTGGAAATATATAGTGCTCACTTTCGCGAATTTAGAGATGTCTTTGCATGGTCATATGATGAAATGCCAGGCATTGACTCGAGCATAGTTGAACATGAGATTAAAATGTATCCTGATGTCAAACCAGTAAGACAACGGCTTCGCCAGGTTCATCCAAAGAAAACCGCTGCCATTAAGGCAGAAGTTGAAAAACTTCTCCATGTTGGATTCATCTACCCGGTTCCTCTAACCGATTGGGTATCGAATATTGTCCCTGTTATGAAAAAACAAGGGACGATAAGAGTGTGCGTTGACTATAGGGATGTAAACCAAGCTTGTCCAAAGGACAACTACCCTACACCCTTCATCGACCAGATAATTGATGAATGCGCCGGATGTGAAATCTTTTCCTTTATGGATGGATTTTCCGGGTATAATCAAATAAATATCCGCCCACAGGACCAGTCTAAGACTGCATTTATTTGTCCGTGGGGCACATTCACTTATCGAAAATTACCCTTTGGTTTAAAGAACGCAGGGGCGACGTTTCAGAGGGCAATGAATTATGCCTTCCATGACATCAAGAACATCGTTCAACCTTACCTCGACGATCTTCCGGCTCATTCGCGGAAGCGGACTGATCATCCGCGGCATTTGAGAGCAATATTTCTACGTTGCCGACATTACAAGATAAGACTCAATCCACACAAGTGTGTGTTTTGCGTCGGTTCTGGTCGTTTACTTGGCTTTGTTGTTTCTAAGGATGGGATTCGTCTCGACCCCTGTAAGGTTCAGGCAATCATTAATTTGCCTCCACCTTCAAATTTGCTTCAGATTCAGAAACTCCAAGGGAAAGCAAACTTTCTGAGGAGGTTCATTCCAAATTACGCAGAACTTGCCAAAGGTTATACTCGTCTTTTGAAAAAGGATGTGCCTTTTCTCTGGGACCAAGTCGCGCAAGCTTCCTTTGACGCTCTGAAAGATTCTCTAGTAAGAGCATCATTAATGTACGCCCCGGACTATCAAAGAGATTTTAACCTGTATCTAGCTGCAGCAGATACGACCATTGCGATGGTCTTAGTGCAAGAAGTCGATGGAATTGAACATCCTATTTATTATTTAAGTAAAAACTTAAATGACACAGAAAGTAAATATTCCTATGTTGAAAAACTAGCGCTTGCTACTGTTCAAGCGATTCAAAGGTTTCGACATTATGTCCTCTTTAGGAGAACTACCATTCTGTCAGATTGCAACCCCATGACGTATATACTGTCGCGACAGTTGCTTGGGGGCAAATATTCAAAATGGATAGCCATCCTTCAAGAGTTTGATTTGGATTTTGTAAAATCCAAATCGAAGAAAGCTCTAGTTTTCGCGGAATTATTATGTGATCTCCCATCGTCGTCCAACGATGAAACATCAGAAGAGTCAATCGTGGATGAACATTTGTTTCTGATATCAGTAAGCGATGAGTGGTATGGAGACATCATTGTTTATCTCCAAACCCAAAAATTTAGGCCTAATACCTCACACTCTGAACGGAAGCGTATACGATACCAATCTAAAGACTACATGATCGTCGGTGATACACTTTACCGTCGTGGTGTCGATACGGTTCTGAGGAGGTGCCTTACCCATGAGGAGGCCGAGAAAGCCCTGAATGATTGTCATTCAGGCGCGTGCGGGGGGCATCAATCTGGATATGCAACAGCACAAAGAATCTTACGAGCAGGATACTTCTGGCCAACTATGTTTAAAGATTGCATAATAGCTGTCAGAAGTTGCCATGCGTGTCAGATCTTTGATAGCAAAACCAGGAGACCGCCCGCACCTTTGCAGCCTATAGTTGCTGTTGGGCCTTTCGCCAAGTGGGGCATCGATTTCATGCAATGTAACCCCACCTCGACCGGGGGGCATGGGTATATTATAGTCGCTGTTGACTATTTTACCAAATGGGCCGAGGCGATGCCTACATTGGATAACACTGGTGAAACAGGTGCCCTTTTCTTTTTTAATCATGTAGTCGCTAGGTTCGGCGTTCCGCAAGCTATAGTGACAGATCATGGATCGCATTTTCGCAATCACATGATGGTTGAGTTAGCTGCCAAACTAGGGCTATCGCACGATAGCTCTACCCCGTATTATCCACAAGCCAACGGACAAGTTGAGGCAATCAACAAGGTCCTGAAGCGTATGTTGCAAAGGATGATCGGGGTTCACAAAAGAAGATGGCACCTACTCCTATACTCAGCATTGTGGGCTTACCGAACCTCGGTAAAGAACGCCACTGGGTTCACACCATTCCAATTAGTGTATGGCCTGGAGGCAGTCTTACCGATCCAGTGTGAAATTTCGTCTCTTAAACTCGCAATTGACCTCCTCCCCGGAACCTCAGAAGAAGAGGCTCGTTTCTTGGAATTGATCCAGTTGGATGAAAACCGTCGTGACGCCGCTTTGGCGAACGAAGCCCATAAGAAACGAGTCAAGGCGCAGTTCGACAAAAATGTCAAACCTCGTATCTTCTCTGAGGGTGACTTGGTTTTGCTTTACGACCAAGAATCCGACAAATTAGGAGCAGGAAAATTTAAGTCCTTATGGATGGGTCCTTATATTGTTAAAAGGGTGTTAGCAAAAGGAGCCTACGAGTTAATGGATTATGACGGAATACCACTGGCGCAACCCCGTAACGGGTTGTACCTCAAGCGTTACTATGCCTAAATAGTAACCTGAGTGCTTTTGTTGTATTTTGTTTTCGCTAAAATGTTTGTTTCGGTTAAGTAATCCGCCCTTCTCATTTGTTGCAGATGTCGAATTATTCTGAGACATATGTGGGATATGCTGACGGAGCGAGTCGTAGTACGCGGAATTTGTCCTCCGCAGCCTGGGCCATTTTTGATCCAAGCGGCGAGTTAGTGAGTTTCAGAGGTGTGTGTATTGGGCGGTCAACGAACAATATCGCTGAATATAGCGCGTTGATTGAACTCCTCTCTGATACCATCGCTCATGGTATACGCCGACTAATTGTTAGGCTAGACTCACAACTTGTGATACTACAACTCACTGGTATATATTCAGTCCGCAATCCAGCTATTTATCGTATGTTTCTAAGGGTTAAGATTTTGGAAAGAGAGTTTGATTTAATTCAATACCAACATATTTCCAGAAACTTGAACACATTAACAGATTCATTAGCAAACTATGTATTAGATAGACATTTACAACATATATAAAAAGAGATGCATCGGTGCTATGCAAGTGGATCACAAATAAACTGAAATAAACTCCGAAAATCAAAATATATAAAGCTGTTTATAGTTTGTACATAATGTGCTGTAATCAAAACAAAATTGGTCATACGACCTAGAACTCAAAAAGATGCTAGGGGGCACCCTAGCCTAGTGGTGCTCATGAAAGTACGTCACGGTCTGTGTGATCATGCGCAAGAGACGAGTCCATCGTCTAGGCACGCCAATAGTGTGCCGCTGCAACTGTAAAGGTAACTCGTCAATCTGTACATCCGGAAGACCACAAGTAAGGCTCTCAACCTGCTCCTGCACAGTTGCAAGTATCTCAGTATCACCAAGGTCGCGAATAACAACTCTCCTAGCAGGCTCTGCTGTTGGGGCAGCAACTGGCGATCGTGGACGAACTACTGGACGAACAGGACCAACATCTGCATGCACCCAAGAGTTTGATCAGTTTTGAACAGTAACATCATGAATAAAAACAATAAACAGTGATATGGTCAGAGATTTTACCAATAGCGCCCCATTGCTCGCCATCCGGGAGCACCAAGTCCGGATCACCTCGGTAGTCCATACCCACATATGGATACTCAGAAAATGCCATCTCCTGATGCTCAAACCACCTAAAGAAGGACTCAGTGAAAGTGATATGAGGTTGACCAGCATGCCGGGACATATGGTCAACCCACCTCTGCATGCGTGGCTCGGTCGGAGAAGGCAAATCAAGCATGATGTACTGAGGTTGCATCAATGGGATTTTCTCCAAGATAAAGGCAGTCAGAATAGAACCAAATCCAAAGTTCTTCAGCCCCCCGTCCTTTACCTTGGTCAATTGACTTTTCATCTGAACAAGTACTGCATCACACCAGTTAAACACTTTCGGTTGGAGACACTCCAAGGCGTGCTGCATATAAGATCTGTTGGCAACATGTAAAGCTGCGCTACCTGCCATCCTACCAATGGTAAACGGAATGGACCTGAGAGACCTGTCAGTGATGTCACGGATATTGATCTTGCCGTATTTTCTCGGTTGTGAACCTTCCCGGCAATACTGACGAATGTAGTCCCTGGTGGAATTAGTCCCTCGGACCGTACCTGACAAAGAAATGGGGGCACCCCGCCTTGACAACCCAGTCAAGAAGTACATGTCCTCTATGGTCAAGGGGATTGTTTTCCCCCTAATCTGGAATACTTGGTTAACAGGATCCCAAGCATCAAGCATATACTGCAATAAAGAAATCTGTGCTCTCATGCTAGAGATACGGAAGAACTTCAGCAGGCCATAGTTCCGAAGCGCGTTCACCGTGACTGGGTCATGGAGCGCAACCATGTCTTCTGCTTCATGTTCTCGTTCTCGCCATGTAAGGGACATTTTGTTCAAAGTTCCCTACAATCAAACAAGAGAAGGAGTAAGTTCCTGATTTTGATGAAAATCTGGCGAAAAATCATCAAAAAACTCATGCAAGGTCAGCTTTTCTAGGTCCAGCGCAGGCAGAGAGTATTCCCCTTGCGCTGAGAATCAGTCTGCCATAAGGCTGCCTGAAATACAGCGCAAGTTTCGAAAGGGGAACCTGCGCTGATGCCAGGGCGCCCTGATGAAACCCCTGGGGCTCAGAAACCCTGAAAAACATGCATGAAACTGAAAAAGGAAACCATGAAAGTGAAGGGCTAAGGTTTAGCTCCTACCTGGTCCAAACGGCGCCGAAAATCGTCCACAGAATCTCCCGGAATCAGCTGGTGAAAATCAAGGAAGAAGAGGCACCTCCAGAGCTCCAACAAGCAAAATGCAAATGAAATGGTAAATGAGAGGTAAAAACCCCTTTTTATGACTTTTTACACAGTTTAAAGTTAAATATTAGGGTTATAATCTCGTTTTCATGCAAATATTGTCCATTTCTAACAAAATTTGTTGCAGCAATTGAAGATGAAGTACTACATTTGAAAAGAGAAAAGCTAGTAAAAGTAAAAAATTAAATTTGACCATGAATCGAGCAGTTTTACCACAGAATTTATGCTCGTTAAAAAATAGAAAAGTGTGAGCAAAAGTTTCCACCAGAGTTCAAGCTCATTAAAAAATGAACCTATCTCGGTAAATAACCATTGCGATCGTAAATTTATCAGCCTTAAAAGCCTTGGTCGTGTTTTCATCCATCACCTCCATTTCATTTGGCCGGTCGTTCACCCCCATATGTGTGTTTACCCATTTTGAGGAACAGCTGCAAAGAGTGATTTCACCTAGCCATCCTTGTGACACTACCGTGATTGGAAAATTCCAATTTGTACCTGGAATCTGCTGCTATCCCTGTTTATCACTCGTTCCTCAAAAGACGAGTCTTCTTTGAGCTCTTTTCACTGACTCGTAAAATATGAAAAGTTTGCTGAGTTTTGGCCTTCCAGCTCGTTAAACGACCGGAACGCTATCCCTCCTCTAGATTTTAATCTTTTTGGACCTGAGGGATTATTGCACAAAAAGATCGAGCGCTTGTTTTGTTCGGCTCGTTAAAGCAATCGAAAACTCATCCCTTCTGTATTGTTTTATACTTTTTCGGATTTAAGGGATTAGATGACGAAAAAGGAATTATGGAGTTAACTTTCTGTACCTTTTCAGACTCTCTAAAAATGAAAAGGACCGAGTTTTCTTTGTCGTTAGACTCGTTAAAATGATTAAATAGCGACAAACTTGTCTTTAGACGAGAACGAGTTTCCCTATCGCTAAGCTCGTTAAATCATAGCGATGGGCTTGCCCGAAGGGCAGGTTATAGAACAAGCATATGTTATCCTCCTCAAGCTTGACAAAAATAAAGAGGTACTGGTCAGAAATGACTGGGGAAAAATTGGGAGAACATCAAAGTTTAATGGTAGCAAGTCGCTCTTGAACATGACACTTTTCCTCCGTTCCACATCGGGTTGGGTTGTTTCATTCACCGGTCTCATCACCATGGTCTTCGCCAAACCATCCACATTTGGGGTAATGCTACCGATCCATCGCATCAGTGTCGTTATATGTTCAAGAGGGGTCATTCTGAAAGTGTCAACCGTGTCCCATCCACTGCCATACATTATCCTTCATCCATTCATGATCGCCACCCTGAATCATATATCACAGTTTGTTTTCACCTCCACTAAAATCATTAGCTCCGTTCCGTGTCATTGATGTGGGATTCATTAAGGCCCTCCTTTGACGGATCGCTTCTTGTCGACTTCAGCTCATTATCCAAGAAGTTGATCTAGGAACACCCCCATCAGTACTTTGAAGCTTGCATGCCTCAATGGCAAGTTTCTCACTTCCGGCGACAGGTATACATCAATGACCTTCGACCAGAAGATTTTGCGTGGCGTTCGACGCCAAGTCCTTTATTCACGCCACGTGAATTGTACTGCAGTACCTTGAGGGTCATTATCATTATCGGTGATTCCTCTCGCGCTTGTTAACGGTTTTCATTATTGGCCGGTAATCAAGCGATGTCTTTCCATGTTCGACTTCAGCGAAATTCTCACATGGATCGACTTGTACTTAGAGTGAAGATCGAACGAGTTTGAAGACCCCGGATCTAGTTTCATCCATCCGGGCTGCGATATATTTCAGGAAATATAAAAGCATTTGCCATGTACATCATTGCAGCAGATGATCATCCTATTCAAAGGATGATAATTTCAGCAGAAAATTATCAGTCTACCTTCAGACGATCGTCTGTCATATGTACCAAAATGTATTTATAAAAGCTGAGCATGGGAATGCCCGCCTCAGCTAGATCATGAAAATAGAATGAAAAATAATGTATTGTATTGTATTGTATTACAGGGCGCCTCCTCAGCACTGGAATGAACTTCGGACCCTCTAGATAAAGCATTTCACCCGATAAACGGCCTCATACTTTAGGGGGCAACTGTTATAGACATTTTTGTGCCTCGCGACATGGAGCATGAAATGTCAATAATTACAGGGATCCTCAGTCCCTAAACATGTTGTTCTTACCCCTAAAAGAACAAGGTCATCAAACCACAGCACTTCCAATCAGTTCTCCACCTGAAAACACTTCAAAACAGGCTAATTTTGGATCATGTCAGCTGCTCCACTGAGCATCTGCGCTGGAATGCAACTGCTCCTCCTTGTACCTGCGCTGGAAGTCAAATCTAATGAAGGCTACCTGCGCTGGGCGAGATTGGCCAAGTGGCACAGTCATTCTGCAAGGTGTCAACTGCCCAGGAAGCTTCCAAACTGACACTTGGTTCATGAGATTCGCCCTGTGATGAGTAAGAGGTACTTGATCACCATGTGTAAGCAAGGATCTCCAAGTGGACTCAAGAACTGAAGATTAACTGAAGAGGGAGAGGACACTAGTCAGCTCTATGCCAGCCTCAAGCTGACTCATCCTCTCTTCTTCTCTCCTATATATAGAGCTCTTCTATGAGGTCTAAGGAGGCTGGAATTTTGTGTAAAGCAAGGAGGTGCTGTTGGTTTACAGTTAGAGCTATTGGGTGATTGTTTTACTAGAGGTGAAGAGGAGAGTTCTTGCTGCTGGGGAGGTGCTGCTGGATTGGAGCCATCAATGGTTGTAACCTTCTCAGAACCCTGTTACTTCTATCAATAAAGTTTTGCATGTTCTCCTATATACTTGTATTGCATTGATGTATTGTATTTACTTGTATATTTGATTCACTCTAATCCATGCATCAGTTATGAGTACATGTATCTTGTAGTTTCCTCTCTTGTTTTGTGCAGGATCTGTGTGTAGCTGGACCGGCAAAGAGAGCAAGGAGCTGGGAACAAGAGACAAAGAGAGAGGATAAGGATCGACTAAGTGAAAGACACCAGGTTGGTTAATCTTTTCTTCCTTCTCTCTGCACTTTCATAAAGGAAAATATCAAAGCTTTACTTTCAGTTGTTTCTAAAGACTGTCACCTTTAGAGTAGGGATAGGGTCATCCGAGTCGGATACTTTTCCCCACAACACCTTGCAAAAGAGGATGATTGTAAAAAATGAATAATGTTTATTATTAAATCTTGTAATGGGGAGATTGAAAGAATGTTGAGCTGTAGGGAAGCATTCTTACTATAGCATGGCTAGGTCACAGCTGAGAACCCATTCATTGAAGATGCTAATGGTTGGGTGAATATGGCAGAGCATGAGAGAATTGATACAGCAAGAGAGGAGTGGGTTGTGTGAGCTCTTAGGGACTTGAAACAACAATGTATAATTTGGGAGGAGAGGAGAAGAGGATGGGGCATTCCCTCATGGCCCTATGATAAACATTGAATGATCTTTCCAAGGAGTAATTGGAGGGGCATTGTGAATTTTAAATGCTGCCATGAAAACATGGATAGGGCTCAGTCTGAGTATTTATGCATACATATGGTGGTGTAAAATCCATTGAAAACACTGAAACTCATTGAAATAAGTAGATGTGGAAGAATTTCATGTTTTTTGTTTTGTTTTTTCCTTCTTATTCACCTTGTTTCTTTGATTGTTGATTGTAAGCATGGCCATGCTGAATTTTTCTTTCTTTTTTTCTATCATGAGATTTTATGGTTCTTCATTTTCTTCTTGATTATTGCCTTTCATGTCTTAAGGTCTTGGGAAATTTTTTGGGTGAGAAAGGAAAAAAATGAAGCTCTAGGGAAGAGTTGAGTGGAACCCAATGGGAGTGTCGGGATCTTCATTTATTGGAAAATTTTGATCACAAGGAGCTTGTAGAAAATAGAAAGTGGAATCTAGAAAAGAATGGTTAATTCAATAAAAAATCAACAACAGAAAGAAGAAAGTGACTAGTTGAAAAAGAGTAAAGTGGACTAAGAAATTATCTTTGAAATCAACAAGTTTGCATGAAATAAGGAATGATAGCATCAAGCAAGCTTGAAATGAAATGGATTGGGTCGAAGAATAGTTAAAGTTGATCGAGTCAAGCCGTAGAAGTTAAGATGGACCACGTCAAGGAAGTCAATTTCTTGATAGTGTCAAACAAGCCAAAATTATAAAAGGATATGCAAGGCAAGTTGCGTGGAGGAGCAAAATGAAGAAAATTTTTGATATGTTGTTGGAATTTCTACCTATGTTTTGATATTCTATTTGTATCTATAATTTAGTTTTTGGAGGATGATTGGCACATGATATAGTTGTGATGTTATAGTTGTATTGTTGTAACATTTGTTTGGCCCGTTAATAATAAAATGGAATTGTTGGCAGGGAGATTAGTTATAAAATGTGTGTCTATTTTTTATTATATGCATATTTAAAATGCTTAGCTTCTTGTTAAAATATTATGCACATTGTTATTTTACTCATTTCTTTTTTAATGGTTCCTATATTACTCTGTAATGGCTAATGGATTTTAATATATATTTAGCTAGTAAAATAATCCTCTCAACCTCTAAACCATAATAATCACACTTAAGTCTTGGTTGTGCTTTGAGTGAGACTTTCTTCCTTGCGAAAGATTGAAAAAATTGGCACTACAATAGACTATAGTGGAAGCCTTTTTTGCCCCCCAGAAGTAAAACCTTGGTCTCTACAAATAAATTTTCACAAAAAAATGGTTTTGTTATTGGGACCCCAAAACTAGTTGTGGTTTCCAATAATGATGAGTAGGATTTTAAAGAGGAGTATTCAAGAGTGGTGGGAAGAGAAGTGTGATACTTTCATCCTTCACCAAGCACAATTAAGGAAAAATAATCTATACTCGGTTTGTGATGAGATCTTTTTTATCGAACCTACTTGTGACCAATATAATATCTTTCAGAATGAGTTCCTTGAGAAGATGTATTAGTGGTTGAGAACGTTGCATGATTCCTTAAGATCACAGTGTTGGTTGAATATATTGACACTAGACTACATTATATCTAGATACTTTAAATCAACTAGACCATGATCTTACTAGAGTCGTTGATTTCTTTGTGCATGCTACCTTTGAGGTATATATTATTGAGTTTTCCACATAAACCCACCAATCCTTTTCAAAAGAAAAATTAGTATTTAGATTTTCGTTAAGAGGGCAAGTGTTAAAAGAAATCCCTTTATGGATATTTGTCTTACTGGAAGAAAAAATATTGCTATCATTTCCTCCATCTAATATGGTAGCCTAAAACACTCATACATGGGGGGGTTGGGGGAGGCGATGACTTGTTGCGGAAGTTGAGAAGGAGTTGTGATGGGTGGAGAAGAGAGGTGGAATAGGAGAGATTTTAGGGTAGTGAGAAGGGCATGTATATATGAGGTGTGGAGAGAAAGGAATATGTGAGAGATTTGGAGGATACGAAGAGAGTTGAAGAAGATAGGAGAGGTTTTGGTCAACCTAGAGCTGGAAAAGGGAGATTTGAGAGGATATGAGAGATCTAGCAAATGAAGGAAACTATAGGAGGTGAAGAAGGAGAGAATTTTTTTTGAGATGATGATCACTAGGAATCAAGTGAAACCTAGAATCTAGGCCTGGAAATTGGAATAACTAATCCCAGTACCCCTATTGATGAAGAGATGCATTTTGCGATGCATAGGTTTTTCTACGAGGACAATACTTCCCCTGAAGTCAATATTTTTCAAGGTAGCAACATGGTCATTTCTCCCCCATCACTTCTCCCTGTTATCTATCATAATCTAGTAAGGTTTCTTCCCATTCTCATTAAAAATTGAATTTTCACAAGGTAGATACCGGTGGTGGTTCTTCTAGTAGTGGTCAGCATAATTTAGGTAATATTTCTCAACCCAATCCACAAGGATTTGTTTTCGTTTCTTCTAGCTTTATTCCAATGGCTAGCAATGTAGTAGATTCCTTCACCTAGTACCCTGAGTTTTATGGTTGGGGTTGATGAGGATATACAACAACATTGGTATTTATATGAGGCCATCTAAAGGTCTAGAGGGACTCCAAACGTGACTAAGCTAGATGAGTTTCAAAATACATTAAGGGGAATATCCCTTAGATGGCATACAAAATTTACACCAAATACTCAAAATTTAACTGTAGATACACTAAGGGAGGATTTCATAAAGGAGTTCAAATTTCTTTAGATAGAGCAACAGGGTCTGACAGAGTTGCGAGATATTAAGTAGAGAGAAGGAGATATTGCATGGGAGTATATGTAGAGGTTTAAATATGTTATGGGAAATTAACTCATACATTCATCCAGATTATCAGAAAAAAGGGTGTATTCAAGCCTTATTTCCATTAAAAAAGATACCTTTGATGCAACAAAAGATCAATTCCTTGCAAGAAGATTTAGAACAAGCAAAGAAGATTGAAGATATGGTGGGATTCCCTTGTCACTTTAAACCAAGTTCTACTTCCATTGATCCTATTTCGAAAAATTACATAATCAAATTATTGTTTTGATTGAAATATTAAAGGATGTAAACATTGCCAAACTTACTTGTCCTCAGGTTTATTGTATTGACTGCTACACAAAAGGACATTATGTTACAAAATGTCTGAGGTTGTGGGGCGTGGGAATCTCTAATGTTCTACTAGGGCTATGGACCTTCAGGAGGAGTTCCAAAATTATCGATGAGTGTTCCTTTCTAGGGACATACCCAGTTGATGGTCCTCCCAAACAGGTACAATTCAAGGCCCATCTGACCATCCTTCAACACATTTTAACCTCTATTTTTTCATTTTATTATATCTTTTCAAGCTATAATGTGTTCCTAGTAATTTTAGGATATATGTCATATTATGTAGCCTAATGCATTGAATTTGTAATAAAAAGAGGATTTATTATGGAGAACACGTTGGAGACTAGTATGAGAATATTTATGAGGTTTGTCCATTACATCATCCCATCAACAACTCGACTGGCTCATGGGAAGTTACTAACTCTCAATGACTGTGAGTAAACGAGGAAACCATATCCACTTTTGTAGGAGTTTTGGAGGGAATAAAGGATCCTATAAACTTAGTATGATTCAACTTATAGATGCAATATAGTGACTATTAGAGCAAGATACTTGTGCTTGTTATTTCCATTGTGTTAGGTCCCTATAATACTAGTGATTCCCCCATTACGATTTTTGTTGTATCCCTTATTATTATTGTTGTGCCCCTATTGTCCCCATATTGTTATTATTGTGCCCCATAGAAGCCCACTATTGTTATTGTTGTGCCCTTATATTATTATTGTTATGTCGACTTTGATTATATTGTGACCCATTAGACTCCTATATATAGAAAGGAGGTTTTTTCATTTGTATCATCCAAGAATTGTTCATTTGTGTAATGTAAAGGAGGTTTCCACCTCGAAGAGACTGATTTCTAAGGTGTTGATCTATATTTTCTATCTTTTGTGAGCTGGTTTCATAACATTTGGTATTAGAGCCTTTGGATTCTAGGGTTTCGCTTCTCCAAACAAGTCATTGTGGAATTTTCTCTATAATGTTTTTCTATGATGTTTCAGAAGAAAAAAGAAAACCCCATTTGATCCAAGATCTCTCTGAACCGTGGGTCCAAATTTCAGATATTTATCGCTACATTTTCATAGAAATGATCCAAGGAAGTTAGGGTTTTTGCAGGATCCCAAATTATATCTCAAACAGGTGACCTGGGGAAAATTGTCATAATTAATTTTTTTATTTTTATTTTTATTTTATTTTATTTTTATTTTATTTTTAATTTTAATTTTAATTAATTTATTTATTTATTTATTTATTTTTCTGAGCATCATATGGAAATTTCGTAAGACATTACAAAAAGAGGATGACTTGTAGTTTCCTTTGCATCAGTTTTAGGTACTAAGGTCGAGACAGTGCCACGTGGCACTTCGTACACGTTCACTCTAATGAGCTAGTCTATAATTAGGGCATCGTGGGACATTTGGCATAACTCTTCCTTAGAGAATCCAATATTGATCATACTTGTGGTGTTAGAAAGAGGACTCAGAGGGATACCGTGGGATGAAATTTCAGACCTTGGAGATTCGAAATTACAGAGATACAATAGATTCAATATCGATCTCCTACAAAGTAAAAAAAGGTGTGTAGTTTTTTTTTAAATTTCCATAAGTTTGGTTTGAAAAATTAGTTTGAAGGAATTCAAAGGGAATAGTGAAGCATTATTATCATTAATTGATGCCCCAAAGAAAGAAAATGGAAACACCTAGTAAGAAACCTGAAAGCTCTAGCATGACTTGTGAAGAAGAAGAAGAAATGTAACATGATATATCAAAATTTCGAGACCAAGTGCAACAAAATTTCACTCCTGCAAAAAGTAACAAAAGCTAAGATGGATGGTTTAAAGAAAGGCATGGATGCTAATATGAATGACATGGAAGCTAATATGAATGAAATCGAAGTTAAGATAGATGGTTTAAACAAAGGCGTGGAAGCTAAGATAGATGATATGAAAGACAACATTGAAGATTGGAAGAAAGACACGGAAGGTTGGAAGGAAGGTTTGACAAAGTTTCTACAAGAAAGGCTTCTTAATCGCGAAAAGGTAGCAAAGGAAACTCATAATTAGAACATTAGAAATGTTAATCATGATTCAAAGAATGACAACATTGAAGATTTGAAGAAATACGTGGAAGGTTTGACAAAGTTGCTATAAGAAAGGCTTCTTAATAGCGAAAAAGTAGTAGAGAAAACTGATGATTAGAACAAAAGAAATGTTAATCATGATTTCATAGACTCTAACATTGGAACAAAGACCCACAAAATTTCGAATATCGATATGAGGAAGTTTGATGGCAAGGATTCCGTAACATGGATACTACAGATGGAACAATATTTCGATCTCCATATTGTGAAAACACACAAAAGGTACACATTGCAACTATATATTTGTAACCAAATTAGTTTGTATGGTATCGATTTCTTTACTCTCGTAAACAAATTGTCACTTGGGAAATTTTTACGGAAGAAATGATAGCACATTATGAGGATACAAAAAGAAACAATTTTTTAAGCCAATTGATAAATCTCAAACAAGTGAGTTTGATGATGGATGACATTGAGGACTTCCAAAAATTGAATATAAGGGTAAACTATATTCTAGAGGAGCATAGGATTGATGCATTCATAGGGACTTTAAAGGATAACATCCAACATGAGGTTCATCTTTGGGAACTTGATTCATTGGAGAAGGCATTTAGGTTGGCAAGAAAAATGGAATGCAAAATTATGGAAACAAGGAAGCCTACTACTCATGACTATAAAGATGGAAGTGTTGTTGCTCCTAGCCTTCCACAACCTACAAGGTTGACACCACAACAATTGGAAGAAAAAATATCAAAAGGACTTTGTTACAGTTGTGATAGAAAATACACTAAATGTCATATGTGTGCTGAGAAGGAATTATTTTACATAGATTGTGAAGAGGAGGAAGAAAAGTAACAGGAAACGTCAAAAGAAGAGGATATACAACAGGAACAAACCCTAGAGAAATAAGAAATGAATCTGACCATATCTTATAATGCATTGTCCTGAATTAGCATTCCTTAAACTATCAAGATAGAAGGACATATCAAGAATAAAAAGGTAATAATATTGATTGATTCAGGTAGTACCCATAATTTTATTCATTGTAAGATAGCCAAGGAATTGAATTGATTCCTATATCCAACACCAAAGTGTCAAGTGATGGTTGCAAGTGGAGGAACCATAAATTTCTCTAGAAAGTTCCATAATATCAAGCTATCCATCAGAGGATATGTATTGAATAGCCCAATGCTTTCCGTTCCAATGGGTGGTGCTGATGTTGTACTAGGAGTCCAATGGCTATAATCCTTAGGTATAATAGTGTTGGAAATAATACTGAGAGGGGGGGTGAATCAGTATTATCAAATTCTTTTCAATATATCTTCCTTATTTATACTTTGAATAATTCTTCAAATATTGATCATTACTTTGTATGTCAATATCATAAAATAATGAGCAGGAACAAGAAAAGCAAATAGTCACACAAAAGAACACTGGATATAAGGTGGAAACCCAATGTGGGTGAAAACCACCTGCTGCAATATGTCTCTATCTTCTTTCAATTAGAAACTCCTTTTACAATGATTTTGTACTGGTGCAGTCCTTTACCAGTACGCAGGCTACAACTTGCAGAGAGCTACAACTCTCTCTCTCTCGTTTTCCAGTCTCTCCTGGAAGGGAGCTACAACCCCCTACTTCTTTTCTTTCAAGGACCACATTTCATTAATTTTCAGATTGGATCCAAGAACATCAAATAAACATCAAGTACATGTGAATCAACCAATCTCCTTATACAGTCAAACCAATGAGCCACCCGAACTTCTCAGAATGCTGTAATCAGAAAACTAACACCAGTATCCTAAATCCAGAACATAGCAGCAAATAGAAAACAAGCAACCAACAAATATTTCAAAACAAGTCCGCAACTTCACCAATATAAACCTGCGGATACCCGCACTTCACCTTCAGTTGTGCTGTGTATACCCGCACTTCGTCTTCTTCTGTACTGCATACCCCGCACTGTGCCTTCAGCTGTTCTGCGTATATCCGCACTGTGACTTCCTCTGTACTGCGTACCCCGCACTGCGCCTTTAGCTGCGCTGCGTATACCCGCACTGCGCCTTCTTTTGTACTGCATACCCCCGCACTTTCGCTTTAGATCGCCTGCGAACCTCTGATTAGGGCCAAATTAACAGTCCTTCAATGTACTACAGACAGACAAATCCACAGATCTGAGCATGCACCCGAGAGATCACGACTTGGCAATAGATTCGCCTTCAAATTTTACCTTGATTTAGATATAGCTTTTAAAAATTGATAACCAAAAATTCAGATCTTAAGATATTCAACTTTCAAAGATATATACAGCTAAGTGATCTCCTTCCCTATTTATAGTCAAGCCCTTATTCACACCATGGGACAAAACCATCAATAACTAATACAAGGGATCCAAACCGAGGCTAAAATAGATCCTATACCACGGGCCGAAACCATAAGATCATGAACGACGGCCTAAATATCACGGGCCAAACATAAGAAACCCCACGTGAGCGCACTTCTCTGCCTTGAAGTGAGTGAACTGGGGGATCGCACTTTTTGAACGGGTAACCTGCGGGTATGACCGCATTTCCTGCACGGCGTGCCTGCGGGTCCGCACCTTTTGGACCATTCACCTGCGAACCTCTTCATTTCCAACATTTTGAGCCTGAACAAAACATTTCCACTAGAGTGAGTTGCCATCAAGTACAACACCTGTAACATAGAGTCATACCAGAATCATAATGCCAACAATCTCCCCCTTTGGACTTGATGGCAACCTCAAGATCCTCAACATCATTCTCCCCCTTTGACATCAAGGGCAAAGGGTTATGCTCCCCCTAAGAACATGTTCCCCCTGACTATAAACCAGATCTGCAAAGAAGAACCATAATCCACCAAGCACCATAAATGACCATGAAAGAGATAGAGACATATTGCAGCAATATTCATACCAGCATCCATGATCTCCTTCTGTACTTCCTCCATAATGCCAACAATGCATGATATGCTCCCCCTGAACCTGTGCCATTCGATCTTCGACCAATCCGCAACCCAGCACATGTACGCATATACTTCAGATGAACCTTGCGTACAACCAACAATCAGAAGAGATTCAACAACAAGATGATGCATCAACAACCCCCAGCTTTTGCCTGAGGTATTCAAAGGTCTCCCTAGGCAATGGTTTGGTGAGTATATCAGCAACCTGTTCCTTAGAAGGAACATACTCCAACTTGACCTTTTGTTCAAGCACTTCTTCCCGAGAAAGTGATACTTGATTGGTATGTGCTTGGTTTTTGAATGCATGACTGGGTTCTTTGAAATGCTGATTGCACTTGTATTATCACATAAGATGGAGATATGTGGTGTACAAGTGATTTGAAAATCCTGCAAGGTCTGCATCATCCAAAGGAGTTGAGTGCAGCAAGATGCAGCAACAACATATTCTGCTTCAGCTGTAGACAAGGCAATCGAACTCTGTTTCTTGCTGAACCAAGATACTAATCTGGAGCCCATAAAGAATGCACCACCACTTGTGCTCTTCCTGTCGTCCACGCTTCCGGCCAATCTGCATCAGTATAAGCATGAAGTGTGAGATCTGTATCTCTAGGATACCATAAGACATAATTTTGAGTCCCTTGAAGATATTTGAACATTCTCTTTACTGCCTGAAGATGAGTTTCCTTTGGATTTGCCTGAAATCTTCCAACTATTCCCACTGCATGCATGATGTCTGGTCGGGTACCTGTCAAATAAAGTAGACTTCCAATCATAGATCTGTAGGTTGGTTGATGTACTACTGCTGATTCATCATTTTCACTGAGGCTACATCCTGTGACCATGGGTGTACATACTGGTTTTGCATCTTCCATGCCATATTTCTTCAAAATCTGCTTGAGATACTTGGTTTGAGACAAGAAGATCCCTCCTTCCTTTTGTTGGATTTGCAGGCCAAGAAAATATGTCAATTCTCCAAGCAAGGACATTTCGAATTCTTTCTGCATCACCAAGGCAAAGCTTTGACTCATAGATTCTTCATTGCTGCCAAAGATAATCTCATCTACATACACAACAAGTATTAGCAATTTGTCATTTTCAATTTTTATATAAAGATTGCTATCTGCTGATCCTTTTGAAAAACCTTGTTGATGGAGATATTTGTCCAAACGATAGTACCAAGCCCTTGGAGCTTGTTTAAGACCATAGAGAGCCTTTTTCAGTCTGCATACAAGACTTGGATCATTTCCAAGAATGAAACCATCTGGCTGCTCAATGTATACTTCTTCTTCTAAGTCTCCATTCAGAAAGGCTGATTTCACGTCCATTTGAAATAATTTGAACTTTTTAAAGCTTGAGAGAGCAAGGAACATTCAGATGGCCTCAAGTCTTGCAACAGGAGCAAAAGTTTCCTCAAAATCTATTCCTTCTTGCTGCGCATACCCTTTACAAACAAGTCTTGCCTTGTTTCTAATTACTTCCCCATTTTCATTCAACTTATTTTTGAAGACCCATTTTGTCCCTATAACATTCTTATCCTTTGGTCTAGGAACCAACTCCCAAGTGTTGTTCTTTTCGATCTGCTCAAGTTCTTCATCCATTGCTTTGACCCAACATTCATCTTTGCATGCCTCTTTTACATTTTGTGGTTCAGTGGAGGAGAGTAATGCCAAATAGCTTGAAGCTTCTGCAATTGTTCTTCTTGTTTGCACACCTGCTTCTTTATGCCCCAAAATCTGAGATTCTAGATGATTCTTCTGAACGTACCGGGATGGAGTCTTCTCTTCTATCCTTATCTGTTCCTCTGGTGCTTCTTGAGGTTCTTCTTATTCATCATTCTGTCTTTGAGGGTAGTCTTCATCTTCTTCGATATTTTCATGATTTACTTGCCTAGGAATGTATCCCTTTTCATCAACCACTACATCAATGCTGCCAACAATTCTTCCAAGTCTTTTATTGTAGCACTTATATGCTTTGCTGTGTGGAGAATAACCAAGAAGAATGCCTTCATCTGCTCTAGGTTCAAGTTTGCCAAGTTTCTCATCAGTATTCTTAATATAGCATTTGCTCCCTAAGATTTTGAAGTGCTTTACCGAAGGAGTCTCACCATACCAGAGCTCATGATGAGTTTGAGTGCTGTTCACTCGGACATTTGTTTTGTTGAGAATAACAACCGCAACATATGCAGCTTCACCCCAGAAAGTTGCGGGAGTTCCAGACTCATCCAGCATAGCACGAGCCATTTGTTGGACTGTTCTGTTCATCCTTTCCACCACTTTATTTTGCTGAGGAGTTCTAGCTGTAGAGAATTCTCTTCTTATCCCATGTTCTTCACAGAAATTGAAAAATTCATTTGAGGTAAACTCCCCACCTCTGTCAGACCTGAGGCACTTGTTTTTGTAACCTGATTCATTTTCAACCAAGGCTTTGAAGGATTTGAATTTCTCGAATGCTTCATCTTTGTGCTTCATAAGTCCTAACCAAACAAACCTGGAGAAATTGTCAATGAATAATATCAAGTATTCTTCTCCTCGAGGTGTCCTTTTCCTAAATGGACCACATACATCTGTATGGACTAGCTCAAGAGGCATGCTAGCTGATCCTTCCTTCTCTGGAAAGTTAGTTCTGGTTTGCTTTCCAAACTGACATGATTTGCATATGGTGTTGTCTGGAATTTTGATATCTGGAAGACCACGAACTGCCTAATATTTGCATGCTTTATTTATTTGTGAAAATCTTAGATGCCCCAACCTCCGGTGCCATAACCAGTGTTCATCATCCTTGCTCAAATAGCATTGTTGTTGTCCTTCTTCAAATATGTATAGATTATTTGGAGTTCTTCTACCTTTGATCATTGTTTCACCTATATCAAGATCACGAACACGACATCCGTTTGATCTAAATATTACCTCGGTTCCTTGATCACACATCTGGCTGACACTTAGAAGATTATGCTTCAATCCATCAACATACAAAACATTTCTAGCTTTGACCTTTTCTTTTAACTGAGCAGTGCCTTTTCCTTTTATAGCTGCAGGAGTATCATTTCCAAAAGAAACTTTCTTTCCCTTTTCTAAAGCAGAATATGACTCAAGTTTTTCTTTATCACCTGTCATATGTTTCGAACATCCACTGTCAATGTACCATAGATTTTCTTGTCCGTCTGCATAAAATGCTATCCCACATATTTCTGTTTTTGGTTCCTTTATTCTCCATGTTCTGGTGCTCGAGGCTTGTGCCTTTGTCTGCTGAAACCTGCTCCTGCATTCAGAATCTTCATGACCAAAGTTATTGCAAATAGAACATTCAACTTCATTTTCAAGAGCCAAAAAGTTGTTATAGGTCATTTTTGTAATCCCGATCATACTTCTTTGTTTTTGAGCTTCTCTAATCATGATTGTTTTATATGCAACACATTGAGCTGCTTTGTGACCAAAGTTATGGAAAGAGAAACATTGCCCATTGAAGAAACTTCTGCGATTATAAAATCTACCGGCCAAATGATTGTAATTTCTGTTGTCATCCATTCTTGAAGCAAATTGAGAAGATTTTACCTGTGGCTGGTTGTAGCTTTTGTTCACCCTTAAGACAGATTGCCCCTGGTTTACCTGATAGTCTTTATTCGTTCTTGATGTAATTCGTCCCTGCTTTACCTGGTGATCTCCATTGTGCTTTTGCTCATTCCTTCTTGCTACATCAAGATAACTCTTTGAGTTGGATGCTTGAGATGTTTCTCCATTATACCCTAGACCTGTCTTGTTTAGCGGAGAACGTTGTACATTGATGATCTCATCTAGAGTTTCAGATCCTTTGACAAACTTAAGATTAATAGCCTTTGTTTTCTCAATTTCTTTTCTAAGGCCAACAATTTCACCTTCTAACTTTTCAAGATATTTTTCTTTTTCATCAATTTGAAATTGTAGAGTATCAATGATCATATTCTTTTCTTCTATACATGTCTTGAGTCTAGAAATCTCTTCATAAAAACTATCCACATCTATAACATCCATGTAATCATCATCTTCAAATGCCATTAAAAGTTTATAGTCATTACCTCGTTCATCTTCATCACTATTTGATAGACCATCACTGTCTTCATGAGTGTAGTAGCTTTTCTTATTTGCATTCTGTTTCTTGTTCCATCTAGCAGGTTCCTTTCCTTTTTCAATCTTATCCTTATGAGGATAATTGGCAGCATAATGACCTACTCTTCCACAAGCAAAAAATTTAAAAGGTAGCTTACCTCTGAACCTTCCAGTACCCCGTTGAAGATTTCTGACAAAATTTGATTCTTCTTCTTCTTCTGGCACGTGGCTTGATTCATAGTAGTCTCCTTTGCCTGAAGCCTTAAAAGCAGCTTCTCTCCTGTCTGATGGACCTCCTTTTCTCATTTCATAAGCAGTTAGAATTTCGTGTAGCTGAGACATAGTAAGAGTTCATAGATTTTCCTTTTCTTCTATTGCAGACACTTTAGATTCAAACTTGGGGGACAATGATCTTAGGACTTTTTCAACCACAACAGCCTCTTTTATTTCTTCACCCAATTTTTTCATGCAATTAACAATCTCATCTACTCGAAGGAAATAGTTAGCCACACTTTCATCATTATACATTTTGAGATTCTCATACTGAATCCTGAGGGTTTGAAGTTTTGCACGTTTTACTTGTTCATCTCCTTCGTAGCTCAAAACAATCTTGTCCCATATTTCTTTTTCGGATTTATATTGCATAACCTTCACGAATTCAGATTGAGATAGACATCCTAGAAGAGTATTAACTGCCTTTGCATTTGTTTCATATTTCTTCTTCTCAGCTGGATCTGTAGGAGTAGCTGATCGAAAAGTATACCCTGTTTCTATAATGTCCCATACTTCTGTACCCAAAGATTGAAGATAGGCAGTAACTCTTACCTTCCAATATACGAAGTTTGTCCCATCAAAAATCGGTGGCCTGATTGATGCTTCCCTCTCGTAGTTGCTCATGGTGTTAGATCTTCCTTCAAGCGATCAAGCTTCTTCAGAAGAACCTGGCTCTGATACCAATTGTTGGAAATAATACTGAGAGGGGGGGTGAATCAATATTATCAAATTCTTTTCAATATATCTTCCTTATTTATACTTTGAATAATTCTTCAAATATTGATCATTACTTTGTATATCAGTATCATAAAATAATGAGTAGGAACAAGAAAAGCAAATAGTCACACAAAAGAACACCAGATATAAGGTGGAAACCCAATGTGTATGAAAACCACCTGCTGCAATATGTCTCTATCTTCTTTCAATTAGAAACTCCTTTTACAATGATTTTGTATTGGTGCAGTCCTTTACCAGTACGCAAGCTACAACCTGTAGAGAGCTACAACTCTCTCTCTCGTTTTCCAGTCTCTCATGGAAGGGCGCTACAACCCCCTACTTCTTTTCTTTCAAGGACCACATTTCATTAATTTTCAGACTGGATCCAAGAACATCAAATAAACATCAAGTACATGTGAATCAACCAATCTCCTTATACAGTCAAACCAATGAGCCACCCGAACTTCTCAGAATGCTGTAAACAGAAAACTAACACCAGTATCCTAAACCCAGAACACAGCAGCAAATAGAAAACAGGCAGCCAACAAATATTTCAAAACAGGTCCGCAACTTCACCAATATAAACCTGCGGATACTCGCACTTCACCTTCAGCTGTGCTGCGTATACCCGCACTTCGTCTTCCTCTGTACTGCGTACCCCGCACTGCGCCTTTAGCTGCGCAGCGTATACCCGCACTGCGCCTTCTTCTGTACTGTGTACCCCCGCACTTTCGCTTTAGATTGCCTGCGAACCTCTGATTAGGGCCAAATTAATAGTCCTTCAATGTACTACAGATAGTCAGATCCACAGATCTGAGCATGCGCCCAAGAGATCACGACTTGACAATAGATTCGCCTTCAAATTTTACCTTGATTTAGATCTAGCTTTTAAAAACTGATAACCCAAAATTCAGATCTTAAGATATTCAACTTTCAAAGATATATACAGCCAAGTGATCTCCTTCCCTATTTATAGTCAAGCCCTTATTCACACCATGGGACAAAACCATCAATAACCAATACAAGGGATCCAAACTGGGGCTAAAATAGATCCTATACCACGGGCCGAAACCATAAGATCATGAACGACGGGCTAAATACCACGGGCCAAACATAAGAAACCCCACGTGAGCGCACTTCTCTGCCTTGAAGTGAGTGAACTGGGGGACCGCACTTTTTGAACGGGTAACCTGCGGGTATGACCGCATTTCCTGCACGGCGTGCCTGCGGGTCCGCACCTTTTGGACCATTCACCTGCGAACCTCTTAATTTCCAACATTTTGAGCCTGAACAAAACATTTCCACTAGAGTGAGTTGCCATCAAGTACAACACCTGTAACATAGAGCCATACCTGAATCATAATGCCAACAAATAGCGTTTAGTTTTCAAGAAATTTTCTTCAGAAGTAAATGAAGTTGAATGAAGGGGTATCATAGGGAAACCGGTAAATATAATCAGCTCTAACAGAATGACAAAGCTTTTAAAGAAAGAACAACGAGGTGTAATTTCACAATTATGTTTTCCAGAGGTTCCCACATCGAAATCATCTATTTCTCTCGATCTCCAAATGGTCTTGGATAATCATTCCAAGGTATTTGAGACTCCCAAAGGCCTCCCACCTATTTGTGATCATGATCATGCTATTAGTTTGATTCCAAGAAGTTTTCCTCCCAACATTAGGCCTTACAGATATCCATATGCCCAAAAGAGTGAAATTAAGCGTATGGTTGTAGAAATGATAGATGTTGGTATAATTTAACCTAGTCAAAGTTCATTCTCTGCTCTAGTATTATTGGTGCACAAGAAGGATGGATCACGGCACATGTGTCCAGATTATAGGGAGCTCAACATGCTCACTATTAAAGATAAATTTCCCATTCCTGTCATTGATGAATTATTGGATTAATTGCATGATAAATTTACTTCACCAAGTTGGATATTCGTTCAGGATATCATCAAATCAGAATGAAGACTGAAGATATTTTGAAAAAAGCATTTAGAACTCATGAGGGTCATTATGAAATTTCTTCGTCATGCCTTTTGGCCTTACCAATGCACCTTCTACATTTTCAAGGTTTGATTAATTCCATTTTCAAACCCTTCCTTAGAAAATTTGTGTTAGTATTTTGATGATATACTAATCTACAAAAAGTCTTGGAAGGATCATGTTCAACATGTTGACAAGGTTCTCAAACTATTGGAGGAGAAACAATTATATGAAAAAAGCTCCAAATGTTTCTTTGGAGTACAAGAGGTGGAATATCTGGGTCATATTGTACCTCATGAAGGTGTTAAGGTAGATCCTAGCAAAATTAAAGCCATTAAGGAATGGAAAATCCCCACATCCATAAAGCATCTACAAGGATTTCTCAGGGTGACAGGGTATTGTCTCAAGTTTGTTAATAATTATGGGATAATAGAAGCACTCTAACAACATTATTGAAGAAAGATGCATTTTCATGGACTCCAGAAGCAACAAAATACTTTGAACATCTTAAAGAGGCAATGTGCCAAGCACCGGTCTTAGCTACGCCGGACTTCAAAAAAACATTTATTGTGGATTGTGATGCCTCAGGAAATGGAATTGATGTTATTTTAATGCAATACGAAAGACCCATTGCTTTCGAAAGTCATCCAATCAAAGGAAAGCATTTACACAAATCTATTTATGAGAAGGAAATGTTGGAAATACTACATGCACTTAAGAAATGGTGATCCTACCTAATGGAAAGACACTTCAAGATAAAAATAGATCATGATAGTCTTAAATAATTTTTAGAACAAAGATTATCTTTAGAAGAGCAAAAAAAATGGGTCATAAAGATGTTGGGTTATGAATTTGAAATCATCTACAAAAAAGGGAAGAAAAATGTTGTGGCAGATGCACTCTCAAGAAAGGATGAGGATGTGGAAGCATTTATTTGCTCCATTTATATTATCCAATTGGATTGGATAAATAAAGCAAGGGATGAATGGAAGAATGAAAAATAAGTGTGGGCACTTATTCAAAAGTTACAACAAGATCCCAATACATTTGATACATTTAGATGTAAAAATGATTCGTTATGGTACAAAGATCGCTTATACCTATGTAAGAATTGCCATCTCAAACAAAATATTCTTATGGAATTGCACTCCTCTCCCTTAGGAGGGCACTCAGGATTTTTAAACTTACCACAGGGTTAAGAAGGAATTTTTTTGGGATGGCCTTAAATTGGATATTCAAAATTTTGTGGTGGAATGTTTAGTTTTCCAACAAAATAAAGTTGAAACAATTAAGACCCCGGGTCTATTACAACCTTTATCCATCCCAAGCCAACATTGGGAATAGGTTTCAATGGATTTTATCACAGGTTTACCCAAGTCTGAAGGAAAGAGTGTCATCATGGTGGTAGTTGACAGACTTACCAAATATGCACACTTTTGTGCATTATCACATCCATTTAAAGCAAGTACAGGTTCTACTGCATTTATGGAAACTATTCAAAAGATACATGGAAAACCAAGGATTATTATAAGCAACAGACATCCCATTTTTACTAGAAATTTTTGGACATAATTATTTTGTTGTCTTGGTACTCAGTTAGGTCATACCTCATCTTATCATCCTCAATCTGATGGGAAAATCGAGATTGTAAACAAATGTTTGGAAGGATATTTTCATTGCTTTGTATCAGATAAACATACATAATGGGTCAAATGATTTCCTCTGGCTGAATGGTGGTATAACACTTCCTTCCATATTGCAAAAAAATGACCCCATTTATGGCACTTTATGGATATCATCCACAGTCCATCACATAATATTTAAGAGAAAATTCTAGTTTTCAAGTAGTGGAAGATCACATCAAGCATCAACAACAAGTTCTCCAACTCTTAAGGGATAACCTCACTTTGGCGCAGAATAGAATGAAACAACAGGTAGATCAACATCATAGTGAGAGAAGTTTTGATGTAGGTGACTGGGTATTCCTACGACTAAAACCATATAAACAAATGTCTCTAAAGCAAGCTAAGAAGGGTAATAAATTATCACCAAAGTAGTATGGCTTGTACAAGGTATTGCAAAATATTTATTGGTACTATGGCATGCAAATTGGAGCTTCCCGCAGCTTCCCGAGTGCTCCTAGTTTTCCATGTTTCATGCTTAAAGAAGGTTATAGGTGACAAACTCCCGTTTCAAACAATATTTCCAGAACTTGATGAGGAAGGAAAAATCATATTGGAAATTGAAGCAGTGAAAAAAAACAAGAACTCAACAACTACAAAATCGATCAATTTCGGAGTATCTCATCAAGTGGAAGAACTTACCTGCTGAATATTCCACATGGGAGGGTGATAATTTTATACACAACCATCTAGAACTACTCAAGTGTTGAGGACACCACTTTTTTGAAGGAGAGGGGCATGTTAGGTCCCTATAATACTAGTGATTCCCCCATTACTATTGTCATTGTAGCCCTTATTATCATTGTTGTGCCCCTCTTGTCCCTATATCATTATTATTGTGCCCCATAGAAGCCCACTATTGTTATTGTTGTGCCCTTATATTATTATTGTTATGTTGACTTTGATTATAATGTGACCCGTTAGACTCCTATATATAGAAAGGAGTTTTTGTCATTTGTATAATCCAAGAATTGTTCATTTGTGTAATGTAAAGGAGGTTTTCCCCTCGAAGAGGATGATTTATAAGGACTCGATCTATATTTTCTATCTTTTTGTGAGATGGTTTCATAAAACATTGTCATGTTAGATATCTGAACAAATTTTAGATTAATGAAAAACATCATTTTTCTTCCTGCTTGAGTTTTGTTTAAGGGAGATACATTTATTTGGGTCTAAGCCCAACCTAATAACTAAAGCCCTCATTTTGTACATTTCTTTATGTCTTTTTGTTGCATGCACTTAGTCTAGTTGTATTTCTTTTATGCAAATATGGTTTATAAGAAAAAACATTATTTTTTGTAGGATTAGTAAGTGAGCTCCCTTGGGGAAGCTTGGTTATGTGCCCTGTTTTGAAAATAAATGAATAAATAAATAGTTTCTCACTTATGCAATAGTTATATTATGTTCTAAAGTCAACTCATCCTTTCCCATGCATTTTACTTTCTACAATTATTGTTTTAGCAGTCATTTAATCACTTTGACTTTGTTAGATAGAAAATTAGTTGGTGTGCAGATGAAGTCTATTACTTCATATAGTATACAAAAAATTCCTATGCATTATAATCACTTCCTTCAACATTCCACCTTCCATTTCCGCTCACTCTACAAATTGTTTGCATTCTGAAAATTACGTTACTGAGTTATGGGATATTGTTATTTTTGTTATTTTTCTTGCACAAGTTGGTATACTGAGTAGATATAGCCTTAGAAAGGTCTCTTTCACCCTTCCATGGCCTCATAACACCTTCTCCCACGTTCATACCACTCTTAGAACCATCAGATTTCTCTCAAGTGCAATCTTGTAGCAATACAGGGCATCATGTGGCCATCCTATAACAATCCTGTAGGACTACACATAATTCTTTAGACCACACCTAGAATTGCTTCTAACATTTTATTTTTTCTTCTCACCACAAAACAACGTCCTATAAGACTTGAAAATGAACTTGAGAAGATCATAGACCCTTTAGATACATTCCTTTCATTACTATAGTTTTAGTTCTACAACTAGTGTAAATTGTTATGGTTATGACTTAAGTAGCATAAAAATACCTTACATTGATCACTTTTGAGCATTTAATGGATTTTGAAAGTAGAGTAGAATTTACGTTGATTTCAATAATATAGATTTTTCTTCCTATGAGATAGATTAGAGTCACTTCCATGACATTTACTTGAACCTATTATTTACCTCCTACAACATAGATTGGGATTTACTTTCCACCATTTCATTCCATGCAAATAAGTTAGTGATTATTTCCTATAATAGGACAATTAATTCTCCAATTATCTATTTTTTTTTCAAACTTAAGTTTAGTAGTTTTCCTTCTTTGAAATTTTGTAAAATTCTCTTTGCACATTTTAGTTCAATTCATTGCTTCAAAGCAGCTTTGGTAGAATCATGCTCATTGTGCATATAACGCTATCACATGTTAGGTTTGCAAGAAATTTGAATTGACAAATTAAATATGGTAGCCTTTGGATTTGCATCATTCTTGTTGTAATACCAGGACTCGTCACTTTTTGGTGTCATTGTCAGGGAGTTGTCAAAGTAGGTATTTTTTTCTTCTTTAATTTGATTTCTTTTCCATTCTATTTCCTAGAAAAAAAAACGTTTTTGCATTATTTTTGATATTTATAAACAAAAGAAAAAGAAAAAGAAAAAACATTTATTTCATGCCCCATAGGGCTAGGGACAACTTAGGGAAATGTTTTTCTGAAACACCCACTTCTATGAGTAGTCAACTTTCACTTCTTGGTGATTGTGAATCTCCTACTCTAACCATAAGGGATTTGGAGAATGTTTTGGGTGATAAAACAAATATATTCAAGGTGCTTATAGGGGAGAGCAACCAATATCACCCACCGAAGAGATGGTTGGAAACAGGAAACCTAAACTCTTTCTTGTTAGAGAGACAAATGGGAAGGCTAGAATGAAGAACATTAGTGCCATTGCTCTCACACATTTTCATGGATTGGATTTTGAGGACCCTAACACATTCATGTTTGAATTTTCTATAGTCTATATGAACTATGATTACAATTTTGATGAGTAGAAACTTAAATTGCTTCCTTTCAACATCAAATATGAAACCCTACGCTAGTTCATAAGTTTGGAAGCAGAAAACATCACTACTTGGGATAAGATGCATCAAACATCCAATACAAAATATAAATATTATTGTAGGGAAAGTGTTATAGGGAAAAATAGTGTCCATTCAGAGCTGCTAGTCCCACTAAGACGGGTAGCTATATTAGAAACAAACAAACCAAAGTTACTTGTGTTTTCCTTTATGAGAGATAGATGAGAGAGAAGCAGAGAGTACCAACCTCAGTCTTTTGCTTGGCTCCTTGCTTGTTTCCTCTCTCCTTTGAGAGCGTTTGCCACTCCTTTCTCACTTGTCCCACTTCAAAGAACACATGTAGAGTCAAAGCAGCATAATACCATCAAAGCGAAGAGATCTATAACCATAAACAATATAGGATTAGATTTACATTAACCATAAAAATGCATACACTAATACAAGATTCAGAAATATACAAGTATGTGGAGGAAAACTCAAATAGCTTTATTGATAGAAGTAGTAGAAGAGAGGATTACAACCCAGCTATCTGATCCAGTGCCATCCTCCCAGCATGAAAGCCCTCTTCACCTCATGAAAAGCTAGATCACCCAACAATACCACATTTCACATTTTGATTAGTGTCATTTCATTGATAGTTCTTGGTTCCACTTGGAGATTTCATGATCTCTTACTCATCCCTAGGCGAATTCATAGAGGCAAGTGTCAAATGAACAGTTTATAAAAGATTCTCTGGGTTTCCACCTAGCAATCTGCCTCTTCCATTTTTCTTCTCTCGCTCATCGCACCCTACAGAAGGGATTTTCAGTATGCATCGCACCCTTTGCATGTGACAGGTTCGGTGCATCACACCCTCAGCATGGAGCAGTCTGTATGGTCTAGTTTTGACTAGTTCTGAGCAGTTTTTTAGGGAGAACTTTTGGGAAATGATGTAATCAGTTGACCTTGTTCCTTCAGGGTATGAAATAACACTTTTAGGGGTTTAGAAGCCCTTGGTTTATGGACATATGTGATTGTTGTTGTAGTGCCCAAATATGTCTATAATAGTTTCCCCCTAAAGCATGAGGTTGTAAATCTTCTGATGTCCGGTGAAATGCTTTATCATGAGGATCTGAGGTTTTTCGAACTGGAAGGTGACCTGTAATAAGATACAATACAATACATTATCTTCATAATATTTTCATGATCTAACTGAGGCGGGCATTCCCATGCTCAGCTTCATAAATTCATTTTCATGTACATATGACAGACAACCGTCTATGTGGCAGACTGATGATTTGGTAGAGCCATCATCCCTTAGCTTGGATGATTATCTGTGCAGCTATGATGTACATTTGATGTCTTCATTTTCCTGAATATATCATAGCCCGAATGGATGAAACTAGATCCGGGGTCTTCAAACTCGTCCAATCTTCGCCCGGAGTACAAGTCGATCCATGTGAAAATATGTTCTGGTGTCGAACATGGAAAGACATCGCCTAATTACCAGCCAATTATGTAAGCTATTAATAGGCGCGAGAGAATCACTGATAATGATAATGACCCTCAAGGTACTGCAGTACAATTCATGTGGTGTGAATACATGAGTCGATCTCGAACACCATGCAAAATCTTTCAGTCGAGGGCCATTGACGTAAACCTGTCGCCAGAAGTGAGAAACTTTCCATTGAGGCATGCAAGCTTCAAAGTACTGAAAGGGTTGTTCCTAAGTCAACTTCTTGGATAATGAGCTGATGTCAACAAAAAGTGACCCGTTGTAGGAGGGCCTTAATGAATCCCGCATCTATGACATGGAACGGAGCAAATGATTTTGTTGAGGTGAAAATGATCTAATGATACAAGGTTCAGGGTGGTGGTCATGAAAAATGGAGAGTGAAGGTATTGCAGTGGATGAGGCATAGGCTGGGTTGGTGAATTCTCTGAGTGACTTCTCTTGAAAATATTGGTGACACTGAAAATGGATTGGTATCGTTAACCCCAAAAATGGATAGTACATAGGACCAATGGTGATATTACCGGTGAACGGAATAACCCAACCCGACTCAATCATGGTGATGGAGTGAAAGTGTCATGTTCAAGAGCGACTTGCTACCAATGAAGTTCTTCAAGTTCTCTTCCCATTTTTCCCCAGTCATTGCTAACCAGTACCTCTTTATTTTTGTCAAGATTGAGGAGGATAACATATTCTTGTTCTATAATTTTCCCTTCGGGCAAACCTGTCGCTATGTTTTAGCGAGCCTAGCAAAAATGAAACTCGCTCTTGTCTGTATTGGACAAGTTTTTTGCTATTTTTTTAACGAGTTTAACGACAAAGATAACTCGGTCCTTTTCAGTTTTAGAGCTCAGTTTGAAAAGAGACGGAAAGGAAACTCTAGTAATCCTTTTTCATAGTATAATCCCCTAAGTCCGAAAAGGTATAAAATAATATGAAAGGGATGACTTTTCTGATCACTTTAATGAGCCGAAAAAGACAAGCGCTCGATCTTTTTGTGTAATGATCCCTAGGTCCAAAAATATTAAAATATAGAGGAGGGATGGCACTTCCAATCAATTTAACGAGCTAGAGAGGTTAATTGCTCAGCAATCGTTTTATATTTTATGAGTCTAAAAAGAGCTTAAAAGAGACTCGTCTTTGAGGAACGAGTGATATTTTCTAGTAGCAACTGGTTCCAGGTAAGGTTTGGAACTTTTCAATCACGGTAGTGTAAAGAAGGTGGTTAAAAGAATCACTCGTCGTAGCTATTCCTCAAAAGGATAAACAATCAAGTGGAGGTGCATAATTGGCTAAAAAGTGGAGGTGATGGTAAGAACACGACCAAGGCTCAAAAGCTGATAGCAATGCAATCACAAAGGTTATTTACAGAAGGTGGGTTCATTTTTTAATGAGCTTGAACTCTGGGGGAACATATGCTCATTGCTAGGTTTATTTTTTAGCGAGCTTGAACTTCGTGTAAACCTACTCGTGCCAGTCGTATAATAAGGATGTCTCTCATTAGTAGGTTCATTTTTTAAGGAGCTTGCCCCATGCGAAACTTTGCTCCAGAGCCTTTTGTATACAAGCTAGGAATGACCAACTACTGTCCTAAGGGTTAAAGAACTACTAAGGTTAGGTAGGATAGTTTCTCATTAAGAATCATTTCCTTTACTTTGTCGGTGTCGTTGGCCCTTGCAAAGGTGAATGGTTGACCAAACCAATCACGTAACTTAAGCAATTGAAGTTAGTAAAAACTACGGGGTTAGAGTTATGCTGGTTGATTTTCACTTGTGTACAAAAGGTTTGCATGCCCCTAGGTATAAAGAGAAGTATAGTTTCCGGGTTACCATACAGAAGTTCCTGCATTATAGCAAGATTGTTTCGTCTGTGTAGCCGCCAAAACACTTCCTTGGCTTTATCCATCGAAATAGACAAAGGTGAATGGTGGGAGCTTCCAATCACATAACCTTTGACAAGGGAATCTTATTCCATATTGATTCCATTTTCCTAAACAGACGGGTGTGTCAGATTGGTCATATATCCTACACAGAAACTTACCTTATATCTGGGGGTTTCCTGCCGAAGCAGACCAGGGCACATACCCCCTGGGTTTATTCACATTCACTGAATCACTAGCGATCATCACGTGGACGGACTGGGGGTTGATGAGACATTCCGTGTGGAAAAAGACCAATTAGGGATGGCATTTGACTAGTAGCCATGTTTGAACTGGGGAATGAAAGCTGGTAAACGAGCTGGACCATTCTTCCTTCATATGGGAAACACATCACTCAAAAGAGTGAGGAAACAATAGCTCCCATGTTGTAAATGTAATCACGCCCAAGGAGTAGATTGTAATATAAAGGTCCTTGGACTACCATCACGTTTATATGAACGGTTTTCCTTCTCAACGTTATAGGAAAATTTGGAAGGATCCCTAACAGTCGACTGGTTCCCTTATTAAAGCCTGACAGATTTCGAATCTCAGGCAGAAGCGATGGCGAACCAAGCACTTTCCAAGCAGTTGAGGAAAGGATACTCACGGAAGCCCCTTCATCGATGATAGTGCCAGCCATGATCATTCTGTAAGCTTGTACTATGATTTGGAATGGCACATTATATGGTAGGCGGGGTCTCACTAATAGATTCCAATCGAAGGAAATGACTAGATTGCTCGGAGGAGGGACCGAATAAATGGCCAGATGAATCTCTGATGAACTTCCTTCCTGTGGTAAAGGAATGGGTAGATTACCTCCATGTTCATCAGACTCTGTGTTAACAAAAATAATTTGAACGGTGTCGTTCTCGTTCTCTTTTGAGACTATATCATCTGTAGATGGACCTTCTAAAGACAAGACTAGGTCGACTGCTGTCTCGACCTGTTGACTTTGGTCCGGTGTGGACTCATAGGGTTTATCTTCAATGATAGATACTTCAACCGACAACAGGGGCGTGTCAGTCAGATTTTCAACTTAGCTAAGGACTTGGCAAGAGTTTCTTGTATCCAGGAGGAAGTCGCTGTGGTGAAGCAGGATGGTTATCCAAGACTCTTTTAGCTTCATCCAGGAAGTGACAACGGTGGAGGGCATGATCACCTTCACACATCTTACAAGGAAATTTAGATCTTCCTTTTTGTCTATTGACTTCATTTTCACTAGTTAACGGTGTACTCTCAACATGATCATCAGAGGTTGAAGATACTGGATTATGCAAGTGGGGAGACTAGTCCCTTAAGATCTGTGGGATGCAAGGACAATATCGATGATAGTGGCCTCCTTTGCAAATGAAATATGGAGATTTAGGATTGGAAGGTGCAATGTGTGGATTTTCCCCAGACGATGCTTGCACTACAACAAAACCCTATGATTAGCATCCCTTTTTGCTTCCTTTTTTGTGTCTAGAGACCATTTTTGGTGCTATTTGTGTCCATTTATCAAATATGGTGCAAAACTTGATGCAAAATTTTCACCAAGTTTTGCACCAAGTCTTACGTCAAGTTTAGCACCAGGTATTGTAATAGGTTTTGCACCAGATTTTACACCAAGTTTTATGCCATGTTTTATGTCAAGTTTTGTGCCATCCTTTGCACCATGTTTTGCATCAAATTTGGCATCTAATTTTGTTTTACCATCTTTTGCATCCTCCATTGCATCCACTTTTTGCGCCTAGACTTGCATCAACTTTTGCATCATATCTTGCATACTCTTTTGCATCCTTTTTTAAATCATTTTTTGCATCCATTTTTGCATATTTTTTGCATCCCCTTTGTTGCAAGGTTTGCATCGACGTTTGTGTCTAGTTTTTGCATCTAATTTTGCATCTACTTTTGTTGCATTGACTTTTACATCTTTTTTTGCATCCATATTTACATCCTCTTTTTCATCTGTTATTGTGTCCACTATTACATCCATTTTTCTTGTGCCATAATTTTCACCTAGTTTGACACCTCCCTTTGCACCCTTTTTTTTTTCTAAATTTTCATCCACGATTGCATCCTCATATACATCTAGGGTTTCATCGAATTTTATGTCTATTTTTAATCCCTTTTTATATCCACTTTTGTGTCAAGATTTGCATCAGGTTTTGTGTCTTGTATTGCATCTACTTTTGCATAGAATTTTGTTGTATCAACTTTTGCATCATATTTTACATCCATTGTTGCACCCATGTTTACGCCCACTTTTACATCCCTTTTTGCATCCTATTTTTAATCTTCATTTTATTCTTTATTTGTATCTATCATTACATCCACTTTTGTTGTGACATAATTGGTGCCATGTTTTGTACTTACTATTGTACCCATGTTTTCTTCCAATTTTGCATCCATCTTCGCATCCTCTTTTGCATAAAACATTGTACCTATTTTTGCGTCCACTTTTGTGTTGGGTTTTGCATCTCATTTTGTATCTTCTTTTGCATGTACTTTCATTGCATCCATATTTTGCATCCAATTTTGTTTCTCATGTTACACCCGTGTTTGCATCCACTTTTACATCCCTTATAGCATCTTGTCTTGCATCTAAGTTTGCGTATTTTTTTTTGTCTATTATTACATCCACTTTCTCATCCACTTCTTTTGTGCTATGATTTGTGCCATATCTTATGCATATCATTGCAACCCACATTTGCTTCCACTATTGCATCCACATTTGTATCCTCTTTTGTGTCCAAGTTTGCATCAAATATTGTTTATGTTTTTTGCATCCCATTTCGAATCTACTTTTACATCCACCTTTGATTCATCCAATTTTGCAACTAATTTTGTGTTCACTATTGCATCCATGTTTGGCCCATGTTTACATCCCTTTTTTCATCCAAATTTTCCTCCTTTTTGCATTCAAGTTTGTGTCCTTTTTTTTTTACGTTCATTGCAGTATCCACATTTGTTTCACTACAATTCATGCTAAGTTTTATGCCTACTATTGTGCCCATGTTTTCTTCCACTTTTTCATCCATGTTTGAATCCTATTTTGTGTTCAAGTTTGCATCAACTATTGCATCTAATTTTTCATCCACTTTTGTGTCAATTTTTTTGTCTTGTTCTGCATCTACTTATGTTGTGTCCACTCTTCATCCAAATTTACATCTATTTTTACCCCCATTTTTTTTGTTCACTTTTGCATCCCTTTTCCAACACACATCATATTTTTTGCATTGATGACATTTCTTATGACATTGAAAATTATGAACAATTGATGACAATGTCAATAATTATAATGATGATGATAATGAAGATGATGACGATGACATGAATTGTGATTGTTATGATAATGACAATGATGATAAAGACGATGAGAGTTACAATGACAATGATGATGATGATGCTAATGACCTTGGCCATTATTCCCAATTTTTAAATGGTGTCATGGTAAAAATCATAATAATTATCTTTGGCGTCATCTTCCAAGTCATCATCATCTAATCATCATTATCATTATTTTCATCTTGGTCATCATCAAGAAAAATAATGGCATGAATGATGATTATGATGGTCATGATGAAGATGACAACAATTATGATAAAAATTATATTAGTTATGATGATGGGGATGATGACAATTATAATGACAATGATAATGGTAGTAACGATAATTATCATCGATCATCTCTAAAAAATAAAGTTGTTATTTTTCTTGCATATATCATGTTTCCTAACAACCCTTTTCGAGCACTCGTAACATTTTTTAGGTTGATGATATTTCTTACGATGCCTATAATTATGAAAAATTGATGACAATATCCATAATTGTGATGATGATGATGATGAAGACATGAATGGTGATTATGATGATAATGAAATGATGACAATAATGATGAAATTGATGGTGGTGAGGGTGGCGATAATGAAGATGACGACCCTCCCTCTAAACTAGGGAGATACTCATAATGAGACAAAAAAGTACTCTCAAGTTGAAATATTCATGTAAGAAGTGATCTGGATTGATAAGCATCAATGATGATTTACATCATCATAACCAACATTGTCAAAATAGTAAGGCATTGACTAACAAGTTTATCTCTCCATTAGATCAGAGCACAAAGTTGGGACACATAAATTTGGACACCACTGCCTCTCTAGGCACTTACCCCACCAGGTTGTTCACCAGGTATGTTCTCACATGATCATTTCCTAATCCACTATCATAATATTTGACACCAGGAAATGTCAATCCTCATGACTATTCTTATCTTGGATTAATATACTTGACTTATGACGATTATTCCTAGTCAAAGTCCAAATTCTCAAAGAATATTGGTCCCAGATTTTTCCAATCCACCATTCTCCTACTAGGCTTACGATTGTTAGTCCTAGCCATAGTACATTAAACATGGATAATATGGTGTCTACACTCACTCCCTCTCAACTAGAGAGGAGACATCCACAAGCATAAGATTTTCTCAAGAACACCCATCATTTTCATAGAGAATAACATCATTAATTTGTTTTCATCACATGACACCTTTATGATTAAGCATTCATAGATTTGTGGCAAAATATTTCCCCTTTTGTCATTTGTGATGAAATAAAATCAAAAAGTAAAAGCCAAAATCATTAAAGATACACTATATTGATTTATCTAAGTCTAAACTCTAAGGTTGAAGTGAAAATTCATGTAAATATTATATCTACGATTTGTGCCAAACTTATGAAAACCTTATTCCCTAAGTCCTATATTTAAGAAAATGAAAAAGAAAGAAAAATAAGGGACAATGAATGGTAACTCATGTATTCACTCCCTCTTTGGAAAATATATGAATATATACACTCCTAGTCACACTTGATCACATGTTTGTGACGGTTAAATCGTGAATTACTCTTTTCTCCTTGCATTTGCCTCTTTTTCCGCTCATTGATCAATGGTTGAGTTAGCGAACTCAAAAACTACTTTTATAAATCGTTTGATCTGCTCATTGTCCTCAAATACCTACCAGTGCTTGACATTATTAGGTATAGAGGGTTTGTATCTGACCTCCACCTTGTACCCGAGAAGCAAATTTGTAGGGGGTTTGAACATTCTTGCTGCTAAAACAAGGGAATCAACCATTATGTTTCCTTCTCTAGGAAGAAATTGGATATTAAAGGCTAGGAAGAAGTTATCAATCAAATCCCATACTTCATTCTAGTAATTCCTCAATCTAGGGTGTTAAGCTTGGCACTAATTTTTTATCTTCTTTACAATCAGCTTGGAGTCTCCATGCATAGTTAACCATTCAATATTCATATTCCATGTTGTTTTTATCCTAAGGAGAAATTCTTCATACTCTGCCACGTTGTTGGTTGCCTCAAACTCCAGCTTCAATGAGATGTGTATCAAGCCACCCTCAGGAGATACCAAAAATACTCTTGCTCCATTTCCCTCTTTGGAATTCGCTCCGTCAAAGTATAATTTCCACAATCTGTTTTCATCTGTGTGCTGGCGTTCTAAATACATCGTTAGGTGTATTGGTGGTACTTCTAATATGGACTCATATTCTACTAGGAAAAGGTAGGAGAGGTTGCTTTCTTTTCCATACACTGGAGAATTTTTAGAACCTTCCACTGGGGTCATAGTTCTTAAAAATATGGACTCTCTGTACAACCTCCTTTATTTGCCTCCAAAAGTAGGAATACTGGAATAAGTTAGATCTAATTTAATAGATCCCCTCACCTTGGAACCCCAAGACCTAGATAGGATCATGCCAAATCAAGGGGGAATATCTTCCACTATGATGTCCATCACTACGCTTTTCATAGGGATTTGAGCGAGGTTTACCACCAGATATTTTATCATTCCCAAGAATTTGACCCTCCTAGAGTCAAAGGAGTATAGGTCCTTGTAGGGCCTAGTGATTTGTAAGCCAATTTGTTCCATCACGGCTAGGGGCATGAGTTTATGCAAGGCTCGGGAGTCCAACATGCAGTTATGCAATAAGATTTCATGAATTACCAGGGTCAAATAGAAAGGTGCAATGGAACGATCAAGTTCTTCAACATGAGTCCCAAAAACAAGCATTGGTCTTTCTTCTTGAAGTTTTAAATAGTCACGGGTTAGTGCTAAGTTGGATGGAAGCATGAACTGAGAGACTCAAGTTGTATAAGTGGGTTGCTTTATAATTTCAATTAAAGGAACATGAATCTTTACCTTTTTGAGTTCCTTCTGAAAATTTAATGCAAGTTGGCCTTTTTCTACACGTCCAAGCTCTACTTCTCTTTCCTTATCACTAGTAGTTTTTATCAGAATAGGTGCATTCTTTTCTGTGTGTTCCTCAGAGCTATTGCATTACTTATTTGAGAAGAATTTTAACTTGGATGAGTAAGGATTCAACTTACCTTTCCCTTTATCTGGCACTTGGGGAATATCATGGGGAGAAGTTCCATCTTGTTGTTCTAGTTCCCTCGACCTCTTTCTTGAAGATGTTAGATAATACCTTCAATGTACCTGTGCTTGCATGAAATACAAAAATTGCTTACAATAATCACCTGTGTCCTCCTCATTTGTTATTTCTTATCTATCATGACTTCTCTCCTAGTGAGCCATATTTTCACGTTCTTCTTCAAAGAAAGAGAAATACAAGCTTCCCTGCATCTCATGTGTATCTGATGATTGTTCATCGGGATCATCTTCTAAATATAGAGGATGAGGGATTTGATCAAGTTGGTCCTTTCTTTCCCTTTGAAGTATCTACAATGTTGGCCTTCTGTACTATGGGTTATAACCTCGGTTGTTACCTTGAGCATTCGATTTCAGGAGACTATTGTTCTCCAAATCAAGCTTCACAACCTTATGCAAGAAAATCTTGATGAGTTTATCCATTTATTCTTACTTTAGATCTAGTGATTCCTTAGCTTGACCAGAGGAGGATGTTGCTCCTTTCCCCCTTTTCTTCCCAATAGGTTCATCCTTACCTCTTAACTTCCCTGCTGAGGTGAAATTTTCTTCTACCTCAAGAGCATCAACTTGGAGTATATCCTAAGTGTGAGACTTCCTTTCTCTTGGGGTAAAACCAAAGTCGGATTCAAAGGCTCCCATAAATACTACGTGAACATCAGCTTGAGGAGGCTTTATCTCACTAGGAATGTTATTATACTCCTTATTGAACATTTTAATGAACTCTGAAATACCCTCTTCTGGCTTCTTCCTTATAGCATTTAACTCCGTGAGGACATACTCATGATTTCTCTTTTCACCCAACTTTTGGGGTGATGGGGATGTAATCAGAAAAAGTTTTCCAGTTCCTCCCAGGTAGTGATGGAGGCATTAGGTAGGGCTTTAAACCATTTTCTAGCTTCTCCATCAAGGGATTGTACAAAGAGTCTCAAGACCACATCCAGTTGTTCTACATTTAGATTCTCAGTAAAATCATAGAAGGTTTCAATGTGTCTTTGCGCTGTGTTTTCATCCTCCCCATTGAACCTAGGCAAAATATTTGGGTAGTCCTGAGGCATAACACTTAGGGGTTGAGGTAAACAAAGAGGGGCATATTTATTCAGTAAAAAACCCGGAACAACCATCTAAATTAATAGAGGGGGATTGAGATTTTCTAGAGGAACTTGGGCCAAAACCAGAGTGGTTGGAGTGGCCTGACTGAGAGTATGCTATGTAAGGATCTTATGAGTAAATTTTTAGTAGTGAATGGCAATGGGTTGGGAGATGGATTAGGAAGCTTCAAATAATGATGAGACCATAGCATAAGTAGTCAGCTTTTTCTCCTTCTGTACTCTCCTGAAAATTAATTTCTCTGGGTCAGATACAGATGAGGTTTTTTGTTGAGAGGTATCTGAGTGAGTGTGAGGATTTCTAAAAGCCAGGATCATAAATTATAATGGGATTTGTGGAGTCACCAAGGTGATGAGGATGCAATCAAAACATCTTTTCTCACCTACACAAAGAGTACTTAATTTTTTGTATCCCAGAGGAAAAATCCTTCAATAAGTTCCCTAGAAACGGCGCAAAAAGATGTTATCGCTTCCATAGATAGCCTCAAATTTCTTACAAGACCAGTTCTTGGAACATCCAGATTTTGGGTGTCTCATATGATTCTTAGGAAACTGGAGAGATCACCTATATTTTTGTGCATATGTGTTCGTATATATATATAATAATGATAATGGGTTGGTTCATTCAACTAATGGCATAAGCCATGTATTCCTGGTACTTCTTCACATACACAACTCACAGAAAAATATGCATAAACTAGTGGAGGTCTATTAGTTCAAGGACCTATAGTTTAATAAGATTTGGCAAAGCAATGAGAGAAGATAAGGTGATAGAGTAACTCATCACATAGAGCTTGAAGCATCAAGAATTCTACACTCATCACATAATGCTTGAAGCATAAAGAATTCTACACTTACCTGAGTTAAAGGTAGACATAATGGATGAAAGAGGATTGGGTGCGATCATTCATGGAGTGAAATTTTAAAAATATAATATCAAAGATCCATATAGGCAAGTGCATTAACGAGTCAATACAAATGAATCTGTAAGAACATATGAAACATTTCTAGCAGCTATGATTACATGAAATTAGAGAGGAAACAAGAACATAATGGAATTTAAATGGAGGGGTAACATATTGTAGTACTCGGATGAGGAATCACCACCATTTCCTTAATATTCTGAAAGATGCATATCATAAATTCATATTGTCTTGAAAATACATGTCGTTTTTTCTTTATGATTCTGAACCCATGTGAAGTGTTGCTTCCCACTATTTATCCATAGAGGGGAGAATTGAATAGTAATTACAACAAAATATCTTCAACCAAGCCTTAAGTGTCAGATCAACTAGTTGTCTCGGCCTAGGATGGCTCTGTTGCCAAAAAATGACTAAAAAATATTAATTGCCTCATTAAATGGTCAACACATTACATGATTACAAAACAGGTCAACAATTAGATGGAAATGCCAGCAAAATCTCTCCATTCCCATCCCTGGGATTGCCTTTGATTAGGCTGTTGCTTGCCCACGATCTGGCCTCCTGTGGCACCCAACTGAGTCACGTCGCTTTTGCCTTTACTTCTTGAATCATTCATTCTCCAGAACTAGGAGAGCTCAACTATCAATTTAATGCCACAGTACAGAAGCAGAGGTCACCTGGGTGGTAATTTGTCTTCCCTCTGCATGGAGCACAATTTTGAATCATCAAGTCCTCCTGAACTTCCATGTATTCATTTACTTTATCAGTGTTGACCTTGGTTTAATGTCACAAAGGGGCCTTACTGGGTCATCCTCTACTGATTTTGAATGTTTCATCTCCTTTCTTAAGCGCCCCACCGGCCGACCCACCATGCCTTTAATTATTTTCATTACTTTATCACAAAGTTATCACATCAGGATTTCCCATTAAAGGTCCTTATGGGGTGGGACATTCCGATCCACTTTAGCCCCTTTCACTTCATGTGACCAGGGGCTATGACTAGGCTTTTAGTCTTTGGGTGCTAAGAACTTTTGTCTCATGTCTGTGAGGCTTGTCCTTTTGTTAAACAAAACCCCGCATATCGGTGATTTATAATGCTCCCCTTTGGTGCCTCTTCCCAAATATTGCGATATTCGATGTGCGATGCGGTTTAGCCCACTTAGAAAAAGCATGAGGGAGAGTTTGTGTCGTCTATTTCTTGCGACTGATAAACACTGATTGGGCCCACTCAGGATATCGCAATCGAAAATTTCATAATATCGCCTTTGTTTTCTCCCTTTGACACTTGCTATCACCGATATGCAATATCACTTGTCCTGCTTAGCTCTTAGTTCTACTCTCTTCCCGTGACCATCAGATAGCCCACTTATCGGAGCCCCCCCCCAATTGTAGGTTCGCAATCGACGAATTCCTTGTGATACACAATGCGCTACTACCCCGGATCAGCAATTGCCGATTAATGATGTCATCACCGCCACATGTCACTTCTTAAGTTGTGACACGTGTCACTCGAATATGCACCCATAGGACCCCTGAAAATGTCAAATCAACATGCCACATATCCTTCGTACTACCACGTCATGACAATGCCAACTGCCACGTGGCCCTATTTGGACAAATAGTATTTCACCACATAGCCCTCTGGAGGAGAGAGAAAAGGTTCGTCTACCCCTTGTTTTTCATTGATTTCCTTTACAAATCATTTTCGACCCTTCCCCGTGATTTACACTTAACGACATATTCCTCCCACAATTTCTTAAGAGTGACCAGTTGAAATCGTTGATTTTCAATTTACGATCTGTTTGGGCAGGTGATCGTCGATTTGTGAACCCACCGATATGTTTGATCATTTATTTTTTATTACCGATGTGGCCCAGACATCTGATCACCAATAAACTATGTGCCTTGGACCTTTCATCACCGATTACTGATATCGGCGATCGTTGATCGCAAGTTTGCTCCGACCTCCCTTGCTTCTGCTTTAGAAAACTCCAATTTGCGAGATCTGGGATTAAACTTGAACAATTTCCTTTGCTTTCTGGTTTTCAGGGGTAACTTTCAACCTGCTCTAACTTTTGATTCTAGAATCCATTTAGGGAGTTCCATATACTATTTGGAAGTTAATTCCTAGCACTATCCATTGGATGGTGTGAAATTTAGCTTTGAGTGCATCTAGGGCTTGGAGACTATCTCAAAACATCTTTGTTCTTTTTCCCTCTTTGTACAACTAGAACTCTCTTTTCAGGAGGTGACAACAATCCTTTTAGAGAGTTGTTTGTCTAAGATTATGGGACTTAGACAGGTATTCAAACCTGTTTGCGTACTCACTGGCTTTGTGCCCAAAATTATTACATTTAAAGCATTATAATTCACTTAGAAAGGGAGAGAAAGCATTCTGATTTGTGAGAGAAGAGTTTTGAGAGTTAGAGGTCTGATGTGTATTACATCTAGGATTCTCATTTCTCTCAATTTTGGTCCTTCTATAGTCAATGACTTTATGTCCAAATATATGACAATTATATCAGTGACCATAATAGAAATAGTCATGGCTATTGTTAGAACCATTATGGGATTGTGAAAGAAAATACCTTAGTTTTCTGACTGATTGATTCATTCTCCATTCACGATTTCATCTTTGGCTGATGGCTCCTTTGTCTTCATTAAATTTTCCATGACACTTCCTCTCATGGCTCTATGATTCGTACAATCCTACGAACCTCAAGTTTTTCTTACCAATAGAATATTATTGTGTCTTAGAGTATCCCAGACCAATTTTGATTCCTAAGGGCCTTTGACTCTTTAGGATCTAATTTAGTCTCCTTGTCCCTTCAACAAATTTTTCATCTAGAATCTTCTCGGTCTTTTCTTTCTCAAGATCAGTTTTGAGAGAGACAACCTCTACTTCAAGACTCTGACAGTTCTCTTCCCATTCTTGAATCAGGTCTTGAAGAACTTTTTTTTTGTTTGGCCTCCTCCAACTCAACTTTCATAGACATAATATCATCTTTGCATATTTGTGAGATCATTCCCCTTTTCAACTTGAGAAGCTCCTGTTTCAACTGCTTGTTCTCCTCTTTCAATCTCTCACTATTTCCTTGTTTTTCTTTTAGTAAAAGGACTAGATTGTCCTTGCTCTTGATAGTTTCTTCAAACTTTTCTTTTTTATAGGAAAACTCCTCATTGTAAGAGTTATACATACCTTCCTCTACACGCTGCAATTGTTCCTTTAGCTGTTTATTTTTCATCCTTGCTTTATTTAACTCGTCAAGGGAACCAATGAGTTCCCCTTCAAGGTCCACCACTCCTTCTTCTTCCTCTTTAGAGTCTATAATACCCTATTTTTTGGAGTCTCTTTCAAGCGCCATAAGAAGATACTTATCTCATTCATTCTCCCATGAGTCTTCACAGTCTGACACTGGTGTTGCACTATCCTCTTTGGAGTAGAACCCATTTTCTTAAAGGGATTTTCCTTATGATGTCTCTGAGACTCGTTTCCAAATTTTAGATCCTCTTCCATTTTAACCTTTTCTTTATAAGGGAAATTGGAATAAAAATTTCCAACTCTCCCATAGTCAAAACACTTAAAGGGGAATTTCCCTTTATATTTTCCTGAGCCACACTTTAGTTTCTGGATAATTGAGCCAACTCCTTATCAGATTCAAAACTGGAGAAATCTTGATGATCTTTGTGGTCCTTTCCATTCCTGGATACTTTGAATGTTGATTCCTTTGGTTCAAAATTTTCAATTCCTACTCTCATCTCATAGGCTATTAGAGTACCATGCAACTGATCCATCTTGAGATCCTTCAAATTAGCTATTTCCTCTATAGCTGAGATTTTGGTAGAGATCTTAATATTTTTTTAACGATCATCTCTTCCTTGAATTCTTCGCTAAGTACTCTAATCATATTAGTCACTTCATCAACTCTGAGGAAGTAACCTATTATGCTTTCATTCTCATCCATTATGAAGATTTCAAACCTCATTCTGAAAGTCTGAAGTTTCACTTGTTTGACTTTGTCATCTCCTTCATGACTCTGGTTAAATTTTACCCACACTTCCTTAGTAGACTTACCATACATAACTTTTACAAGTTATGATTGACATACCAGTGAAAATGGCATACTTTTATTTACCATTTCTCAAATATAATTTTGTTCCATCTACATCAGTGGGAGGAATATCAGGGACATTGTATTCTACCAATACTAAATACCAAACATCTACTCCTACGTACATAAGATACGCTTCCATTCTCACTTTCAAAAAAACATAGTTGGTCCCATCAAAGGTTGGTGTCCTACTTGATTAATATTCTTGACTCTCATGCCTAGACATAATTCCTTATAGATCTACCTTCTAGTGTTTAACTGTTTCTGAAGGAACTTGGCTTCGATACTAATTGTTGGAATAAGGAATTACTGAGAGGGGGGGTGAATCAGAAATTTAGAAGCTCTAATATTTTTATTATTATGCTCACAAAACCTTATTATATTCGTTTACTTGTGAAATCATACATTCAAAAAAATAGTGAGCCAACAATATTTCAGACCCACAAGTTAAAACAACAATCACATGAGCAACATACAGTTGACACAGTGTTTTACATGTGGAAACCCAGAGGGAGAAAACCACTAAATTTGTTGTTTATTTATGATGTAAGTTAAGCATCCACTTAATTACATTTGTTTGTTTGTGAGTTCCCACTCATAGGAGGCACCGAGCCCCTTTGTTTAGCAATCACAAACTTGCCAAGAGGCACCAACCTGCCTTTGATTTTTTGCCAACACCCACTAACATGAAGCACCAAATCCTTCTTTTTGTAGATCCCTATCTGTTATAGACATTTTTGTGCCTTACAGCATGAAGCATGAAATGTCAATAATCTAAGGGATCCAAAGTCCCTAAACATGTTGTTCCTACCCCTAGAGGAACAAGGTCAGCAAACCACGGCACTGAATATCAGTTCTCCACCTGAAAACACTCAAAAACAAGCTAATTTTGGATCATGTCAACTGCTCCACTGAGCATCTGCGCTGAATTTCAACTGCTCCACTGTGTACCTGCGCTGAATGTCAACTGCAAAGAAGGCTACCTGCGCTGGGCGAGTTTGGCCAAGGGGCACAGTCATTCCTCAAGGTGTCAATGCCCAGGAAGCTTCCAAAATGACACTTGGATCAGGGAATTCGACTTGTGATGAGTAAGAGGGTCTAGATCTCCAAGTGGAAGCAAGAACCTCCAAGTGGACTCAAGAACAGAAGAATAACTGAAGTGGGAGAGGACACTAGTCAGCTTCATGCCAGCTACAAGCCGATTCATCCTTTCTCCAAACTCCTATATATAGAGCTCTCTCATGAGGTCTAGGGAGACTGGAATCTTGTGAATGTAAGGAAGTGTTGTTGGTTTGAGTATAGAACTATTGGGTGATTTGCTTGAAGGAGGTGAAGAGGAGATTTCTTTCTGCTGGGAGGTGATGCTGGATTGGGCCTTTGATGGTTGTATCTCCTCCTGAACTTTACTTCTTCCATTAATAAAGCATTTGAGGTTCTTCTATATGCATGTGTCTCAATGGTATATTGCTATACTTGTGTATTTGATTTATTCTAATCCTTGAATCAATTATGAATGTATGCTTCTTGTAGTTTCCCTCTCTTGCCATTTTGAAGGATCTTGGTGTAGCTGGGCCAGTGAAAGAGCAAGGAGCTGGGAGCAAGCAACAAAGAGAGAAGATTGGATCAATCATTAGCGGAAGACAACGGTTAGTGGATCTCTTTCTCCCCTCTCTTACATCTCATAAAGAAGTAATCTCGAATAGCTTTGCTTTGATTGTTGCTGAGGTACTATCACCCTTAGAGTGGGATAGGGTCATTCCGTATTGGATACTTTTCCCAACAACAAATTGGCGACTCCGCTGGGGATCGTATCTTGTTGGTTGTTTGTGTTTTTGCTATTCATTTCATAAACACAGGGAGTACCTCGAACTGCATTTGAATCTTTCAAATGCAAAGTAGAGGGCAGCTACTCTAGCTCAGTTGCTGGGCAAGTTTATGATTTGAAGAGTTGATTCACAAGGACTCTAAATAGCTCTTAGTGATAGATTTTCATCCTCCTTTCCATCCCTTAGTGTGTACTTGACTGATAGCTTCTGATTTGGCCAAAAACTGTGAATTTTTGAGCAATCTTTGACCTGGAAACTGAGAAAAATGAAAGTTTGTCTCTTCAGTGCAGGTGCTGTGAAGGCAATCTCCATTTCAGCGCAGTTCCCGAAGGGGCTACTGCGCTGAAGGTCAAACTGCCAGTGTACTACCTGCGCTGAACCAGTTTTGCCTAGTGCTGCTGGGGTTCCCTCCTGTTTATTGCCCTGTTTTCACCCTTGTTTTTGCAGCCTGTTACCAGTCAATGTACCTATCTGAAACCAACTTTCCTTGCCACTATTCCGCCTCGGTTGTATAAAGAAACTGTGTTTGTTCTTTGTGTATTTCTTATATCATTTACAGTTTCCCATAACGAAAGTGAACTAGTCTTGCTGTGGCCTCTTAGATCTAGACCTGTGATAAGTGTCGTTTTGATCTTAAGAGTTAGTTTATTTGCTGTTCATAGCTGATTGAGCTTTTGCTTTCGTCATATGGTTTGAATTTATATATTTCTAGTGTCGAAACAAGTAAATCTTAAGGTGTCTTTTGATTTTGGACAAGCTTGTTTGCTTTCACTTGAAATTGAATTCGAAATTATACAACAGCTTTCTTTTTGTATTACACCAACATTAAGAAAGAGAAAAGAAATACCTGCATTGTGCATGTGCATTTTGACAGTTTGCATGTTGATTTAGGGAAAAGTGCATTAGTGTGTGCTCTATGATCTGTGTGAAAAGATTTTGTCTTTCTTTTCCCTCAGTAGTTAAGATTTTCAAAGTTGAAAGATTGAAAAGCTTGCTTATCATCTTAGAATGCATTTAGGAGTGTTACTATACATCTCGTGGTGATCCATAAAGGCAAATTGCTAAACAAGATCAACCTTAAAATAAATTGAATTTACATAACAACGCATTGAAACATAACGCAAACACATAGAGGTCTAAGCTAGAGACGTGTTACGGCGTCGTTAAACGTGATATCTTAGCGTTGAGTGGTTGGGTGATTCCTCCACGGTGAAGCGATAAGTATCAATACGGACTTGTGCTCCCACGTACCGTCGCGTATATATTGGGAGACCCCTATAGGAACAAAGCCTTTATCCATAGGAAACCGTGTCGGCCACCCTACTGATCGCAATGCAGTGAACACAGCATTCACGAAGATCGACCACTCGTACCGTAAAACGTATTCTGTGGTTTTGTGAAAAGTTTGGCACACCCTCTGCCTAGTACTCCAGAGTAGTTTCTTTTGGCCTTTTTCAAACTCTATAACTGAAAAAGTCCATCCGAGCATTTGTCACTTCGGGCTCGTTAAAACATCGAAGGAGACTAGAGTCATCTTTAGCTTTTTCTCGACTCTTAAAAAGTGAAAAAGCAAGTTGTGTCTAAAGCGTCGTTATAAAATTTATTTTAAACAGAACATAATCACCTCCTATTCCTGCGTTGATCTGTAGGTTGAGAACATGGAACGCCCCAACCAAGGAATTCCACATGATGGAAATCCTAGTCCTTTCTCCTCTTGGGGAGAAGTTGGTGCGCCCCACATGGCCACATTGTCGCTTCCAGGACTGACAATTGGCCTGCCTATTTGGCTATTCTCAACCAATGTAGTTCAGAACACCATAGTTCCTGAACAGTCGAGTCAACAGTTAGATCAGTCTAGAGCTGCCCACCAGCCTTCAACTTCCTATAACTCTTCCTCCGATCCTTCATCTTCGCAAGGTAGAGCCGGCAAAAGCCAAGCTCCCATGGAGAAGAAGGAGAAGAAGAAGAAAGAGAAGAAGAAGAAGGAGCCTAAGGCGACTGGGGGCAAGCAAAAGACATCTGACAAAAATCCACACACAGCACAGACCGGGCCTAAATCGCCATGTGTCATATGTAGAGGAGACCACTTCCATAGAGATTGTCCCTGTATTCCCCGGATACTAAGGGACTGGTCCCCTCGGTTGCACAATTCAGGAGCATCAACCTCTGATAGCCATGTTGAATGCTTACCGTCAACCAGCGAAAGTGAAGGTTCAAGACAAAGAGGGGGAGCAAGATTCCCCTGCAGACTGTGTGAAGGCGATCACGCCATCCACCATTGTCCCTTCTTAGACGAAGCGAAGGGAGTTTTGGAAGATTGCCCGGTTTCACCGTTGAGACTTCCTCCTGGATACAAAAAACTCGTGCCAAGTCCTTCATTGGTTGAAAATACAGCTGGCCCACTCAAGTGGTCAGCTGAAGCGTCAGTCATTGAGAATGAACCTACTGAATCCAGACCGGACGAAAGTCCAAAGGTCGAAATGGCAGTTGACCCAGTTCTTCCTACAGAGGTTTCATCCTCAAATGACACCGTCACTGAAGAGTCATCTTCAAATGACACCCTCACTGAAGAGAATAAGGATGACACCATCCAGATTCTTTTCATCAACACCGACTCTGATGAGCATCAGGGCAATGCGCCCATTCCTTTATCGCAGGAAGGAACATCGTCAGGGTCATATCCGGCCGTATATTCGGTCCCACCACCAAGCAACCTGGTTGTGTCCTTTGATTGGAACCAACTAGGCAGACCCCGGTTGCCAGCCAGTGTACCATTCAGAATCATAGTCCAAATTTATAGAATGGTAATGGCTGGAACTGTCATTGATGAAGGGGCATCTGTGAGTATCCTTTCCTCTATTGTTTGGAAAGCACTGGGTTCCCTGGCGCTTTTACCTGAGATAAGAAATCTCTCGGGTTTTGATAAAGGAACCAGTCGACCATTAGGGATCCTCCCCAATGTGCCTGTTACATTGAAAGGGAAGACCGTTCAAATGAACGTGATGGTCGTTCAAGGACCCCTGGATTATAACCTACTCCTTGGACGAGACTATATATATTGCATGGGAGCTATAGTCTCCTCACTCTTTAGAGTAATGTGTTTTCCACACGAAGGAAGAATGGTCAAGCTCGTAGACAAACTTTCATTTCCGGGATCACGCATCGCAAATAGTCACATACCAACCCTCAATGGTCTATTCACTCAAGAAATGTCTCCACCCCCAGTCCTCCTTCCCGATGAGTGCGAGTGATTCGGAAAGATGGGACTGGAACCCAGGGGGCATGCATCCTGGTCTGCTTCGGGTAGAGAAAACCTTGGGTATAAGATAGAATTTCCGCGGGAGAATATGACTAGTTCGTACCCCGTCCGTGGTTGGAAGAGGGGTTGTTCTAGAATAAGATTATTTTGTCAAAGTTACGAGTTTGACAACAGTCATTCACCCTTGTCTATTTTGGTAGACATTGCCGAGGAAGTGTTCAGTTTGAAAGATTAACAGAACAATCTTTGGGTAACCTGAAAGAGGTAAGCCTCACCCTTTAAAACAAATGTTTTGACGGATAAGTAGGGGCAGCCTTGAAATTCTACTTTATACCTGGGGGCATGCAAACCTTTTGGAGTGCAAGCTAAGAGCGGTTATTTATCTGTTTTTGGGATTAGCCGTTTCCGAACTTGCATAAAGAAAGGATGAGAGGGAGCAAAGCTTAGTGAAGATGAAGCTCTATAAAAAATAGAGATCTCACAGGAGACATTTCTTATCTTATGACTGGTATAATCGAGCAGTTTTACCGCGGAATTTATGCTCGTTAAAAAATAGAAAAGCGAGATCCGAGCAGTTTTAGCACATAGTTCATGCTCGTTAAAAAATAAACATAAGATTGAGCATTCAAGCTCATTAAAAAATGAACATACCCCAGTAAATAATCTCTGTGATCGTAAATTTATTAGCCATAAAAAGCCTTGGTCGTGTTTGCACCTGCCACCTCCATTCCATTTGGCCAATCGTTCACCTCCATATGGTTGTTTACCTATTTTGAGGAACAGCTGCGAAGAGTGATTTCACTTAGCCATCCTTGTGACACTGCCGTGATTGGAAAATTCCAACCTGTACCTGGAATCTGCTGCTATCCCTGTTTATCACTCATTCCTCAAAAGACGAGTCTTCTTTGAGCTCTTTTCATCTGACTCGTAAAATATGAAAAGTTTGCCGAGTTTCGGCCTTCCAGCTCGTTAAAGTGACCGGAAGATCTATCCCTCCTCTAGATTTTAATCTTTTTTGACCTGAGGGATTATTACACAAAAAGGTCGAGCGCTTGTTTTATTCGGCTCGTTAAAGTTATCGAAAACTCATCCCTTCTGTATTGTTTTATACTTTTTCGGACTTAAGGGATTAGATGACGAAAAAGGAATTTTGGAGTTAACTTTCTGTACCTTTTCAGACTCTCTAAAAATGAAAAGGACCGAGTTTTCCTTGTCGTTAGACTCGTTAAAATGATTAAATAGCGACAAACTTGTCTTTAGACGAGAACGAGTTTCCCTATCGCTAAGCTCGTTAAAACATAGCGATAGGCTTGCCCGAAGGGCAGGTTATAGAACAAGCATATGTTATCCTCCTCAAGCTTGACAAAAATAAAGAGGTACTGGTCAGAAATGACTGGGGAAAAATTGGGAGAACCTCAAAGCTTTAATGGTAGCAAGTCGCTCTTAAACATGACACTTTTCCTCCATATCACATCGGGTTGGGTTGTTTCATTCGCCGGTCTCATCACCATGGTCTTCGCCAAACCATCCACATTTGGGGTAATGCTACCGATCCATCGCATCAGTGTCGTTATATGTTCAAGAGACGTTGTTCAGAAAGAGTCAACCATGTCCCATCCACTGCCATACATTGTCCTTCATCCACCCATGATCGCCACCCTGAATCATATTTCATAGATTGTTTTCACCTCCACTAAAATCATTAGCTCTGTTCCATGTCACTGATGTGGGATTCATTAAGGCTCTCCTTTGACGGATCACTTCTTGTCGACTCCAGCTCATTATCCAAGAAGTTGATCTAGGAACACCCCCCTTCAGTACTTTGAAGCTTTCATGCCTCAATGGCAAGTTTCTCACTTCCGGCGACAGGTATACATCAATGACCTTCGACCAGAATATTTTGCGTGGTGTTCAACGCCAAGTCCTATATTCACACCACGTGAATTGTACTACAGTACCTTGAGGGTCATTATCATTATCGGTGATTCCTCTCGCGCTTGTTAACGGTTTACATTATTGACCGGTAATCAAGCGATGTCTTTCCATGTTCGACTTCAGCGCAATTCTCACATGGATCGACTTGTACTTAGAGTGAAGATCGAACGAGTTTGAAGACCTCGGATCTAGTTTCATCCATCCGGGCTGCGATATATATTCAGGAAATATAAAGACATTTGATATGTACATTATTACAGCAGATGATCATCCTACTCAAAGGATGATAATTTCAGCAGAGAATTATCAGTCTACCATCAGACGATCGTCTGTTATATGTACCAAAATGAATTTATAAAGTTGAGCATGGGAATGCCCGCCTCAGCTAGATCATGAAAGCAGAATGAAAAATAATGTATTGTATTGTATTTTATTACAGGTCACCTCTCAGCGATTGAATGAACTTCGGATCCTCCTGATAAAGCATTTCACCCGATAAACGACCTCATACTTTAGGGGGCAACTGTTATAGACATTTTTGTGCCTTACAACATGAAGCATGAAATGTCAATAATCTAAAGGATCCAAAGTCCCTAAACATGTTGTTCCTACCCCTAGAGGAACAAGGTCAGCAAACCATAGCACTGAATATCAGTTCTCCACCTGAAAACACTCAAAAACAAGCTAATTCTGGATCATGTCAACTGCTCCACTGAGCATCTGTGCTGAATGTCAACTGCTCCACTGTGTACCTGCGCTGAATGTCAACTGCAAAGAAGGCTACCTGCACTGGGCGAGTTTGGCCAAGGGGCACAGTCATTCCTCAAGGTGTCAATGCCCAGGAAGCTTCCAAAATGACACTTGGATCAGGGAATTCGACTTGTGATGAGTAAGAGGGTCTAGATCTCCAAGTGGAAGCAAGAACCTCCAAGTGGACTCAAGAACTGAAGAATAACTGAAGTGGGAGAGGACACTAGTCAGCTTCATGCCAGCTACAAGCTGACTCATCCTTTCTCCAAAACTCCTATATATAGAGCTCTCTCATGAGGTCTAGGGAGGCTGGAATCTTGTGAATGTAAGGAAGTGTTGTTGGTTTGAGTATAGAACTATTGGGTGATTTTCTTGAAGGAGGTGAAGAGGAGATTTCTTTCTGCTGGGAGGTGATGCTGGATTGGGCCTTTGATGGTTGTATCTCCTCCTGAACTTTACTTCTTCCACTAATAAAGCATTTGAGGTTCTTCTATATGCATGTGTCTCAATGGTGTATTGCTATACTTGTGTATTTGATTTATTCTAATCCTTGAATCAATTATGAATGTATGCTTCTTGTAGTTTCCCTCTCTTGCCATTTTGCAGGATCTTGGTGTAGCTGGGCCAGTGAAAGAGCAAGGAGCTGGGAGCAAGCAGCAAAGAGAGAAGATTGGATCAATCATTAGCGGAAGACAACGGTTAGTGGATCTCTTTCTCCCCTCTCTTACATCTCATAAAGAAGTAATCTCGAATAGCTTTGCTTTGATTGTTGCTGAGTTACTATCACCCTTAGAGTGGGATAGGTTCATTCCGTATTGGATACTTTTCCCAACAACACTATCCAGCTTACCAGAAGAACCATGTGAAGCACCAACTTCATGGATTTTTTTCAAGCACCAACTTGTAACTCCTTGGATTTATGCAACCACTAACTTGGAGGAGGCACCAACCCCCAAGCCTTCTTAAGCACCCACTAGAGATGTAAGCACCAACTTCCTGTATGTAGGCTCCAACCCCTAGTCAAATAAGAACACAATGTTCTCTGTAACTGGCAGTCACTCTGCTTGGTATCAACTTTGTTCTCTGCCGACTCTACTCACTCTACAGTAGCCCACTGATCTGCTCAATAATAGTCACTCATTACAGTCCACGAAGCTCTCTGTTCTCTTCTCTTCATCAATAGGAACTCATCTTTCGACCTTGTATCTCTGCACAAGCACCTATGACCTTACTCACATGGTGCATGCACCTTTGGCCTTTCTCACAACGCACAGGAAACTTCATCCTTACACACAACATCACAACTCTCGTGGTCTCTTACCTCTGGATAGGCACTCTCAAACTTTCTCTAAAAAATTGGCATTCACTCATCCTTACACAATAGTGCACGCACTCAGATATTTTCCACTTAGCTCTTTGGCAACTATACTTCTTCCCTCACATTTCTCATCTGAGCTTCTCTGTATTGTTCCTCTATTGCCCCCCAATCGATGATGCCACTCTATCTTGTATTCACTTTATGTGAGTGTACCTCGTCATGGCTCTTCATCCTGTTGTTGCATCTGACTTCATCCCTACCACTACAATAAACAAGAGAATGTTCACTTGATTGTTTCTCCATAATAAGAATGAATTCTCAGTCCACCTACACACACCAACCAAGAACAATCCCCTCTATGTGAAAATCTCCTGTCAATGAGGCTCTTTGCACAAGGTAGAATCTGCTACTTTTCCTCTAGCTTCCCCCCTGTACTCAAGCATGGCCTTCCTTATTGTTTTAGTGTCTCCTATCTGTTTCTTATCACAGTGTAGAAATAGTGATTGACTTTGCAGTCCTACATCGCCTGATTCCATGAAGCTCCATGCCAAGAAATTAATACTCAAATGACCTACACACTACTTCATGAGTCCCATACTTTACTTTAACTCACTGAAGATGTGTATTGGAGCAAACATATGGCTTCTCTCACCTCAAGGCAAAGCCAACACTCCTTCCAAAAGATTGTGGTTCTTGCTGTGTTGACCCAATGATATCTGATAGCCACCATTACTCCTAATACCAACTCCTCTGTTTCTGCATTCAACTTGCAGTTGCTAACCCAAATGCCTTTAACTCTATGTACTATGCTATCGGCGAAATTCCACATCGTAGCTTCACAATGGTGAAATGTTCCTGCAGGGGGGCAATCCTCCTTCGCTACTCTCCACGCTTGGCTCTATGGATTTACATGACCAAGAGCCTACCACATATAAAAAGATCCCTCCATTGAAATTTTTTCAAAACCCAATTGTTATGAAGAGCGGATGTCTTAATCCTCCAATTTCTGAGCTCCTTTTGCTTAGCCCTTACCACACTTCTCATCGTAGAACCGCTAGTTTTGACTTGCCACTTAGCATTAAGGTGCTAAGCCTTCAAACTCCTATCAGGGTCCATTCTCCCTTTGTTAACTGCTATGTGCCCTTGTTTCTTTAACCTCTCTGGACGATGTGCTAGCCCATTACCAAAAGCCCTCTATATCAGAACTTTTCCAAACTCCAACTGCTCTAGAGTTTCAATGTCTTCAACCTCTAATTTCTGACTTTTGATATGACGTCATCACTCCACATGGCGACTCCTTGGTGGTGACATGTGTCACGTGGTTCTGGCCCATTATGCCACCTAATAAGGTTGAATATGCTTGCCATGTGTTCTTCTATACTTACACATCACGCTGACATCAACTGCCACTGTACCTTATCGAATCCAATCACATCCTACCCTGTGTCCTTATCAGAGACAATCACATGTGGCGATGTGTCCTTATCACAACCAATCATATTCTACCATGTGTCTTGCTAGAGGAGAGAGAGGAGGACCCATCAACCTTGGTCTTGCACCGAAATCATTTGTTAATTTTATTTTGGAATTCCTCAATGCTTTTAAAGGCTTATTGGCACTTATCTATATCAAAACTTTTAAAAGGTTCTTCACTTGACAAATTTCCGGTTTGTGATCTCTGATATGTCGATGTTCCAATACATCAATCTCTAGGATTTCAATACCCTCCAACCTTGGATACAACCTGCTCCAATTTATCACACCTATAATATCTGATATTGCCGATATGCCCACCTATGACATTCCATTGCGCCAATACGCCGATCTCCGTAGTTCTGATCTCTTGATGAGCTGATACGCTAACATCCAATCGTTGATGTGCCAATATGCTACCCTCAAATCATCCATGCACTGATACGATAACCTTCGATTGCTGATGCACCGATATGCTGACCTCTGACATTTTGATCTCTAATATGCCGATATTCCTTCTTACCTAAGGCTTCAAATCCCTGAACTTCACCAGGCCATAACATTTGAACCAAGAATCCATTTCTAGACTTTTGCATATAATTGGAAATATTTTCGAGAGGAATTTCCAATGGAGTGGGTTTGATGTAGGCTTTGAGCTCATCTTCTACCTCTAATATGGCTCCAAAATATCTACCACTATTCGTCTCATTGAGTCTTCGATCAATTGAACTCACAACCACCATGATGATCCTTTGCATGAAGCTTGCAACTACCATGTGATTTCATCATGGGCCATCATTGCCAACATGTGCTATGACAGGCATCCAACCTAGTTTGGTTGAAACCAATGCCAACACCCCTGCCAATAGTTAGGAAATGCCAACTGCCCACAACATCATCCGATCATGACTATTGACATCAATGCCAACACACTTTTAGATGCCTTCACTAGACCACTAGCCATCCAGAAAATGCCAACTATCCAACAAGTACAAGTAATAGATTATAATGGAAGAGGTAAATAAAATAATATTATGTCATGAAAGACATGATGGTTATATTTCCACATTTAAAATTGCATCACAACTTGTTGAAGACATCAAAGAGTCGAAGAAGCAATAATCAACCTGCAAAAGGAATATTTCGTTCAAAATATGTAGAAGAATTATTATTATTTTAAATATGGAATTTAACTGTTGAAATTGATTATAATGAGTTTGCATGCAAATTGTGTTATAATGAAATTGGAATGAATGAAAATGAACTTACCTTTTTCATGGGAATTTCAATACTTCTAGTCGAAAATGCAAGGCGATCGATGGCATATTGAACACCATTGAAGATTTATGCATAGTTGAAGATGGGTATTTCTTGATTTCCTGTCCACTTGTATTTTTCGCATTTTGTCATGTTGATTTATGTGGATTATACGTTTAACAGCATATTTTATTTTTAGTAATAATTGTAAAGTTGGATGAAGGTGGTATAACGGTACGTTCAGATTTGGCACTGGTAGAAATCATTTTTTTACATTCTGTAATGTAATTATTGTTGTCTCTATTTCGTTGCAATAACTATATAGTTTTGATATCTATAAGTCCATATGTCTTGTTCGAGAACACAGATAATCTTAGAAGAAAGTAGTTAAAAAATATAATAACAATGTAATATTTGCAAACATGTATTAAGAATGAGTAAATTTGACTATTATTAATAGATAGAATGGTATGTGATAAAAATAGATTGAGCTTAATAAACATTGGAAACGTTTGGATATGTTAACGTATGCATTAGAGAAGATCGTCCGGAGGAGGCTTTGAACGAAGAATTTCTTCTACATGTTTTCTTCGAGCAATGTTTTTGTTGTATTTCATTTTTATGTAACAATCGAAAGTGAATGCAGGGAAAATTCATAGATCTTGTAGAGAAGGAACTCTTGACATTGTTTTGAATGTGAGACCTTGATGTTCAATTTTTCCAATGTCTATTGCTGCTTTTGGAAGTTTCATACCCTGAGATTTATGTATAATTAATTCCCAAGCCATCTTTAGTGGAATTTGCATACGTCCATTTTGTTTTATTGCTGGAATATGCAAGTGAGTGGGATTTCTTTCATCCCAAGGAGGCCCGATGCATTTGGGAAAAGCTACGAAAAAAATGTTGGAATTTGTGGAGGTGTAGTTGATTATTTGTAAGAGATGGATATAATTTCCCCAAGGGAACCATTAACAGGTCTGGGTAAAACAAAAATGTTGGAAGTTAGCATCACCTTTTAGGCTTTGCATAGCAAGACAATTCGCTCAAGCTGCTCATTTTTTGAGGAAAGGCTAGAATGTGCATTGTCGTCTTCTGCAATGGATATTGTGACAAGAGTGTTTAAAGATTTTATCATTTTCTTATTGTGGACCAATATTTTCGCATTATTTGGAAATAGATGCATGAAATCATATAAAGAATGTATTTCATCTTCTAATAAGAGGGATTTTATTTGTGACATGAGGATGTTATAGTCGTCAATTGTTGGATTTTCATTTCTAATGTTATGGAGGATGTTTCGAAAAGTAACCCGAGCGATGTTTTTGACTTGTTAATGAAATATTGTGCCTAATGTGATGATTGTGTTGAATGTGTTCCACAATGTGCTTTCATGGCTTGTGCCTACATGTAGTGGTATTTCTTTGACAAGCCATAACTGGCCAAGATCACCAACTAATATAATGGAAAAACCACTAAACAGAATGTTTCTTTGTAGTGAAATGTCTCTCAAAGATGCTCGTCAATCTTGTTGAGAAGTTTTGGCCCAATGAAGCTCATTCCATCGATTAGTATGTACTATATATGCTTAATTTCTTCTTGGAATGTTGCAAGAGCATTGACTTCTAAGGGTATAAGATCATTTATAGGAAGGTGGAGGGTGGCATGGATTGTCAATGCTTATATGTTGAAGGTTGCAATGCTTGTAGGGGTGAGGATGATGATCAGTGAAGGTCCTAAGATGGCAAGGGCTATGAGCATTTCTATGATGCAATTTATAAGTTGGGATCTTCTAGTATCAGCAATGCCTTGTATTATCTTTCCTAGAGCTGGAAAAATATCCTTCTTAGAAAAATGATTAGAATAATATTTAGAGATTTTCTTTGCATTCGAGATAATGAGTTAAGGTCCGTCATGACATGTTTATGTGTTTGAAGAATGCGATGGAAAAAGAGTTTATTCTCAATGATTATATGCCTTTTTATTGTATATCTAATGGGATAGTGTTATGAGTCCAGTTATGGTTTTCATCAAAACCACGAAGGCCAAGTATGTCAAGGTCATTTCTGAGGAGCCCATTTGTAGGGTGCAATTGGGAGATTAATTCCCATTCATTTAACTCCATGGTGTCTGGAGGATGGGTTTCATGAATAGTTGAGTTATCATTTGCAACAGGTTCAATATCAAATAGTGTGTGGTGTTGATGCCAAGGTTCGTATAAAGGAAGAAATTTTTGCCAGTTTGTGATGAATTCTTCAGCAAATCTCCTATATCTCAAGGAATATGATGAAATGGTTTGTATAGCATAAGTTCAACTCAACAAAATTCAACTTAGTAAGGTTCTCTTGTTGATGGTATTGAGGTGTAGCGTGGTATGACACAAAGAATTTCTTTTTTAGTCCTAAGTTTCCATTTGTTTGTCTTTCGACGAGGATCATATGACCAAGGTCTTTCTAGTTCTATAGGTGATGTGGATTCTAGGGAAGATTGGCGTTGGATGTATGTATCTATGTTGTGTGGTGTTATTTTGTGGAAGATGCATATACATTTTTTGGCTTACATTTAAATAAAAGAGTGATCGACTACGCAATGTCAATGGTAATTTTTGTATCATATGGTAGTTTTCTTGTGCTCCAACGGTAAAATCGACAATCGTTTCTGCAAGTAATTTTTGAAATGCAGATGTTTCTAGGTTAGCATTAGGCGAAGCGAACACAATTCTATGTAACATGTGGTGGAAGATTGCAAAAAAGAAATTCTGCTTTGGATGCATATTTTGCAATATATTTCTATACAACATGAATTTATAGTACTGGTTAGCAGTCAACATTTTTGTGCGAAATAGATAGGATGATAGGGTTATGGGTATTGAGTCAATCATCATTTCGAGCAAGGGTGTATGTATTTTGGCCATTGGAGTCAATGAACAAGTATACTTTTGGATGTAATTCCCAAGGTTCTTTATAAAGACATTCGAATGAGGAGCCTTTCTTTCTTAGACATGTTCTTCAGTGCATTTTGTGTGTTGTTCAATGCAATTGATGAGTTGTTCATAATCATTAAAAGGATTAATTCTAAAAATATCTAGCATGGATAATAGGAAAGGGTATTATAAATTTTCCTTTGTAATGGTTTGGTTTGAAAGTGTAGAAAGGTGAGGGTTCCAAGTTGATATGTATTTGTTGAAGAATTGCTTAGAATTATCAACTGCTTCTGTGTCATCCCAGTTAAGGCTTTCCATATTAGGTGTATATTCTATGCAAAGGAAACCATGGATGTGTGTGGATCCTCTATGTTGTCATTCATACCTTCTAAGTACACATTTTTGTTATAATATTTTACATTAGATGAGGTTTGATGTTTAGATAATTATGAAGGTAATGTGGTAGAGTGTGCACCTGTACGAGTAATCGTTTTTCTGAAAGTGTTTTTCTAAGATAATTTCATGGAATTTTGTGAATATATAGTGCATATATAGTGAGGTTAAATGGGGGTTAGAGATAATGTTATCATTTATCCATTTTTGTTGTTTTGCAACATCAAGAGGTTGACATCCTTGCATGACTGCATGAAGGCTAGGCTATTTTGTATCAACTGCACTTATGGTGAGAACACAATTAGGAAACCAAGGTGAGATATCATATATGTTAGGTCATTTTTACCTTTGTGCCAAAAATATCTTGTGCCACTTAGAGAGAAACTGAATAACATGACTTCTTCTCCCAACTTCTCATTTGGAAATTGTTCTAATCGAATGTTCAGATTGTGGATAGATGTTGGAAAGTTATCTACGATTTTTTTTTTAAATGGAGGTTGTTTCTCGATTGCGATGACGCATCATGAGATTGTATATGTAGTAGTGAAATCATGGGTGCTTTTTGAACCTATTATCATGGTAATGTATGAGTCTTGAGATGACGTTTGTATTCATGCAACCACAGTGCTTTCATTCTTGGTTGATTTGACATTACAGCTACTGTGGGAAAAAAGGGGGGAAATCCATAGAGAGGAGACCTTTTGTGTTGTATTCATTGATTGGTGGTTGGTAAATTGGTGGTCATTCCATTGTAATGTCATAATGGTGTTTATAGGCGTGTAAACATTTTCGTATTTCTTGGATTTATATCTTCGTATTGGGAATAGTGGGTATAAATGATGATGTGTGGTGTGAGTATGGGTTCGAGGAATATTTAGTGGGGTCAAGTGGTGTTTCAGGTGATACGTGGGAAGTTGGATTTGTGGTATTGGAATGGCGAAGGGAGGAGGAGATATCAATGGGAATTTTGGTAAGGATGCTAGTGCGTTGTTATCAATGCGAGCATTCTTATAGTATGGGCCATTTGCTAATTTGTATTCTAATGTGGCGAGCACATGATGTCTACCTACAATGCAGTAATAAGCACAATGGTCATTACTATGACGAGTAAGAATTAGAATTTCCAAGTCTTCAACACATCATGGCAACATGCTTCTGTTTTTTGTAATGTCTTGTGGAAAAAAAATGTGTGGCCAATGTATTTATATTGGCCACCACATGTGTGTGTTACTTGGACTATAGGGTTAACCCTAGAAATGAACATTTCTTGTATTTTTGAAAGAGAAGCAAGGATAGGTGGTTGAGGACCAGGGTCCATGTTGTTTGAAAATGAGAAGTGATGACCTTTTGTTTCAGACTTGCATTTGGAGAAGGAGTATATTTGGTTGGAATTATGGATATGTATTCCAAGATATGATTCAATTCAAATAGAGCATGGAAATTTAGGTGAAAGTTTATCCATCTTTGGATGGAATTCATGATGTACATCATTAGTGTGAACATTGTTGAAAGAATGTGGAATAGAAGGGGTGGGGAAATGAGCTATGGATGTATTTGTTTGAGTAGTTTGCTAAAGAGATTGAGAGTCTGAAAATTGCAAAAGAGGATTGCTTTGATGGTGGGAAGCCTTAAATACGTAGAGGTTTGATGGAAAATGTGAATTTGCATCATATGTTTCGAATAATGAATGTTGGTTTTTCTTTTTCTTTTTGATTTTTTGGGAATCTGTGACGCCTTTTTTAGCATGATAAAACTCACAACGATGTGCATTTATTCATTCTTTATTTGATGCATAGTGTCTTCGAGCACATTCATCATTACAAGAAGCATAAATTTTCACAAGTTAAGGCACCTATAGGAAAGAGAGGGGAAAATAGGAATGTTATTTGAAGAGAAAACAACCATGTTATTGTATAAAAGGAAAAAAAATTGAATTTTGAATATTTTTATGTTAATTTATGATTACAACAATGTGTTTGAAAGAACATTTCAGTAATTTGCAACTATACAGGAAGATAATTGCATGTGTAATGCGTCAAGTTCCCTAATTTGTTAAAAATAAAGAAAGTAAAAACAATGTGAATAAGTGTATGTACACAATGCAATAATAGATACAATGAAGGACACATATTTATTTCAATAATGAATAAGAGAATTTTCCAAGAAGGCATACAATTCTATATGGTCTAAAATTGTATTTATAAAGTAAAATAATACAAATTGCCAAAAATGAAAAAGTACATGTAACGATATCTATCTATGATATCAAGATGTTATCGATTGCTCGAAGGATGTTGTTGCATTATGTTGTGAATTGCAAGCTTTCTTCTTTCATGATAACACATTTCAAGCATGGTATTCCTCTAAATGTTTATGTCTTCACTGATAGTGTGAAGATGTGGTCTGTGTAGAGTTCTTTGGAGACAAGTTCCCTGATTAGATCTAGATCTGAGGATAACAAATAGAAGTCCTTTGCATTAATCCAAAGAATTGTAGATGTCATGTCCTCGAAAGAAACTGTTGAATGTGCTTGTATTTTTTGGAATAATTTTTTTCATGCATTTTTTTCATCAATGATAGACAGGCAAGAAAAGTAGTAAAAACTATCCATCCAATTTTTTTTTATTGTGCCCTTCACTTGGTAGAATGTAGGTTTCTTTGATGAAATGATACTGTAAATATCAATAACAGTGATTCTTTTTTGTTGATGGAAAAAAGAAGGTGGATATCTTGTTGTTGAAGATGTAGAAGTTGTAGTGGAACCTTCTTTTTTAAACCATGACTTTAGTGTGTGGGCGTCTTCAATATCAGGATCTAAAAGAATAATGGATCTTGTTGTAGTGCCGACATTTTTTCCATTAAATTCTCCAACACGAACAGACTTGATTGCAAGGATGGGGTTATTTCCTGCAGCACATAAGGAGGAAATTTCTTTTGATACAACATCAAAATTTCCTCCCCAAAAGATCGCATCCATGTTATATCCATACATGTCTTGAAGGTGTATTGTTTGTTTACTAACTTTAGAGCCGTCTTTTCTACGTATAGTGCACAAATTGGAAATGTCAGTAATAATACCAAGAACATCAAAAATCGAGTTGATGTTTGTTGTTTTGATATCATTAATTAATTTTATATTGAACTGAATCATTGGGTTGCATGTTATTTTCTAGGAAACATGCTCTATGGTAGATGTTGCATTTAACAAAATTTCCTAGTCATTGTTTAAGTAGTTGTATTACATATTAGCCTTTTTCACTTTGCCTTTTGAGACAATGTAAACATTTCCAACTTGGATTTTGTCAAAAAAATAATTGGCAACATTGTTGAAATAAGTAATGTGTATTTCTCCACCTTTTGTATCATATAGGTCAAATCCAAACACTTTACCAGGTCCGTATTGATTTTGAAATTGTAGAAGGGGTGTTTTTCTTTGAATGTAGCCTTTTATGGACAAGTTTGAATGGTAAGGGTTTAGTGCTCTAATGGCAATATGGACTGGCATGACAGATGGGATTGGAATAGAAGCACAATAGAAGGAAGGGGGCAGTTCATTTTCAATGAAGGCTCTTGGTTTGATGAGGAGGGAGTGTCTTCTTCATAAGTGATCAGAATACTCAAATTTTTTGGATTACCAATTAAGGGTGCAAATGAAAAAGAAATCTCGAAGTCTAGTATCATTATAGACATACGCAGTAAATGATCGCCATAAGAGTAATTCTTAGACTCGAAAGTAGTATGAAGAAAATATGTAAAGTCTAAATAATAATTTTGTAACAAACATACATTGATGGACCAATAGTTGAAGTAGTCCAACTTTTAACATGTATAATAAAACCATTTTTCAACAATATTGTTGTAACGAGGTCATTGAAATATGTTGGAAGCATAAGGCCTTTCGTATGTGTGCCATCGGAGATGGTAGTGCGATATCATAGAGTTTAACTTTGCATCGACCGATATGGGTCAAGTTCAACAATTTGTAGCAATGGTTGAATATGAGTTGATCCAAAGAGCGTTGAAAAAATAACATTCTCGGTAAATTTTGTTTTCATTTTCTTATAGAAGAGATAAAAAAAAAAGTATTATAGAGAATACAATTCATAAAGGTGGTTTTTTCTTTTAAATTGTTTATATGTGGTTTTTCTCACGTGAGATGTTTACCATTAATAAGATTCCTATAGAACTACATGAAAACTTATGAACTAAGGGACAACAAGCATGTTAATATTATTTGTAATTAAGTGGTTATCTAGACTTGTAAACAGAAAAATGATTTTTCTTATGTTAGTATGAAAATATTGAGGTGTTATTTGCAATCTAAATACATTTAAATAGGACAAATTGTTTGAGTATGTAAGAGATAATAACATAGGAAAACTATGAATGCATACTACTAGTGAGTAACATGAACCTCATATAAAAAAAATATAAATATGATCCTAAAGTATTAAGTAATGAATTTCAAAATAATAAAAAAACTAGTGCTAAAAAAATATGATAAGAAAATATATTTATCTAAAAATACACAATTAAAAAAACATGCATTTTTTATCTCAAATTAGTTTTCACATTCCTAAAAAAAGTTATCATTAAATTAAATATATTTAAAAGTCAATTTTTGGGTTTAATTATCTATCCTATTGAGTGTTATTCTTGGATATGACCATTTCCTAACTTACATAATAATAATAATAACAACATAATTCTAGAAAAAATAAAAATAGAACTCAGGTTGTTAAATCCAAAACAAAATTATAGGGCACCTCACAATATGAAAACCCCATGTTTTAGAAAAACACATTAAACATGACAAACTTGTATAGATCAAATTTTACAAGCTATTTAGTTTATATGGTTATTTTAGTAATTGATAATTAAATTAAAATTGTGAAAACTCATACCAAAATAAATACCTCTAATATAATTTTTAAAATTTATTAATTAAAACAAAGAGAATTTATAATAAAAAATTATAAAATCAAATTCATTTAAAGATATTCCATAATCCATCCAAAATTTATTAATTATAATGAATTATACATTTAAAAAACTAAAAATTATAATAAAAATTCTAAAATTGTTTTAAAATATTCCATATCACACAACAATCAGTCTCAAACTAATGAGCTTCACATATAATGACAATAATTTTAAAATATTCCATATTCACACAACAATCAGGCTCAAACTAATGAGCTTCACATATAATAACAATCATCCCTCAGATCAACAAAATCCTAAATTCATAACCAAATTCCAGTAATCTAAAAACCCCTAAACATTTTTAAAAATCCTATCTCAAACCAAGGAAACGTAATCCAAATTGAAACCATGCACAATATTGTAAACGATTTTATAAAATATTTTAAAAAGGTTGTAATTAATCGCAACAATGGAAACCTCGCCCGCTTCTATAACATCGAAGGCATAATCCACAGTGAGCAACGTATTGGCAATATGGTGGAAGTTTATCGCCTATGGGGACACCCTCTCCCAACCCATCAACTGAATCAAAATAAACATAGATGATATTTAAAAATCTAAAAATAAAAGTCCTAATTGAATACTAACATACATAAATTAATTGATGAACGCAAACAAAAGTGCGTCACTGAAATGTTTATTCATTTATGCTCTATCTAAATGACTTTGCCCTTGATAATAGAGTGGTTAGAATATGGAATCCTTCTCCTAGGTCTGTGCGAGAGAATGTTAAGTCCTTCAGTTAATTTAGAAGTTAGAACAATTCTATCTGTTTTAAATTTTTATTTTTAGAAATTGAGGTTGTCCATAAATTGCAATAAAAAATAAATTGTCTATACATTCAAAACAAGACAGGGTATAGACTCGAATTTAAACACTTTCCATCCATATGACAGGAGAGAAAAATCAATTAGGTGAAAATGACATGTATACCAAGAATGGAACTCATTGAGGTCACAAGGGTGCCAACATTGCCTCAATCACAACCAAATCAATCAAAATCCTCCCAAATGGTAATGAAATCGCAGCTTGTAATGTGATCCACATACATTGGAAATTAGTAATGTGAAAGGTAAAACTGATTTGAACACTTTGCAATGAAATCAAAACCTTGTCCCAATCATCCCAAGATCCCAATCATGTCCTGAGCCATGCAAGCTTGTACAAGCCATAACTTTTGTTTATAGAGAGACATCTAGCATACTAATTGTTTATTTTTTTCCCAGGGATTTTGTTATTAATGGTTTTCCTGTTCATTTTCTGAGCTGATTGGAATTGGGGAGGATATATTCCTATGGTAATTACTCCATAAGTTAAGTTAAAAAAGTGGAAGGTAAAATTATACTCTGATATGAAGGAGAATAGATTCTCCTTAAAAAGAAGCACAAAAACAAAATCCATTGATATGAAAAGGAAAATGGAAAGCAGTGGGAAAGAGGGGGGTTGCAAAAACAGGTGTCCCTTAAATGTTCTCCATACAAGATGAGCAAGAGTTTAACATATTGAGTAAAAGACTCAACCCTGGGAGGTTCATATGCAAAGATTGTCTGGTCATTAATTGAGGCTATCAGATCACCTTAATGTTTGATATGATTCTAGCCTTTCGTCCATGAAAACCTGTAGAATCCATAACTGTTGTTTGCAGAGAGACATCGAGCATACTGTCTGTTTATTTTTTTTCCTAGGAATTTTCATATTAATGGTTTTGATGTTCATTTTTAGAGCTGATTAGAATTGGGGAGGATATATTCTTATGGTAATTACTCCACAAGTTAGGTTAAAAAATTGGAAGGTAAAATTATACTCTCATCTGAAGGAGATACCGAGATCTGGAAGCTACGGTTGAAGAATCTGTTGTTCCATCTCCAGGAAATCCCATTTTAGTTCTAAGCCTAGTTAGATATCCAAAACCACCAATTTATTAGACACTTGCCCATAAGAAAGACTTGCCTTTCAAACAATTTCTTTAATGTTCTTACCAAAATGAAAGAGATATACTGTGACCCCTTCCTTTCCTTCTAAGCTGAATCAAACAGATTCTATAGACTAGACCGAAGCTAATCTACATGAAATCAACCATACCTACTTGTTATTGATTACACTATTTACATGATGATTTATGACACAGTTACTAATTTGAACTGTTTGGTGTTTTTTTACAAGTACAAGGAACAATCACGGCATGGTATGAAGCCATTTTGCATGCATAGAGAATCTCACCTATAAAATTCCTATATTTCCATGACTACTAGAGGCATCAAGGAATCATAAGCTCAAGAATCATACAAGAAATTATGTAGGAAAAATTGTAGTTTACTACCCAAGACCTATTGGACATCAATTATCAATTCTACTCTAATACCTTGCTTCCTTCTGAGCCTGTCCCGGGAACTCAACCTCCCTAGTTCGGAGTCAACATGGGGTAACATAATCAATCTTGTCTTGTGTCAACATGAGGAAGGCTAGTGGCAAGGATGGCTAGTTAGGACTTCCAGTTGTCAGATATTTTTATTTCTTCCCAGAATCGGAGTAGCAAGGGGAGCAGTTCTCAACTAATCGACCATCCATCCAACCATACGAGCAAGAAATATCATCTTTTTTACAGGTTATTTTATAAATATCAATGGGATTACTAAGCTCATAATAGAACTAATAAAGAATTGTAATCGATGGTAGGGTCAATCCAAAGGCCTACCCCTGCAATTTGACGAAGTTAAGAGGGGGGGGGTGCGCATCCTATCTTCTTGGGTATCCACTGATGGGGGCATTTTCCTCTCTCTATCGTGTATGGATTGAAGTTCTTGTTCAACATGAACTTCTAAGGGGTGTCTTAATTTGGTCAATGATGCTCTTGAATTAGACTCCCTAGGTTATTAAATAATGTGCATTAGGGGAATTTTGAGGTCTAAAATGGACCTCTTAAGGAAATTATAAAATAATAGTGGAAATAATAAAATAAAATAAGATTAGATTACATCATCACATTTTTTGGGAAAAAATAAAATATTATTTTTTCAACACGTATTTTCAACTTATCTCCCTATGGCTTACTCAAATTTCGAGCAGAAACACTTGTTGGATGCAAAATTTGATTCCTTATCCAAGGATTACCCATGTTGCATACTTTTGATGAACCTGCTACATGAAAAATGAGAAATACATGAAAAGCGTGATTGCAATATCGTTTTTTCATGTATTTCTATTTTTCGTGTAGCAAGGTCCATCGAAACTATGAAACATGGGTACTCCTTCGATGAGGAATCACGTTTTCCATCCAACGAGTACTCCCGCTCGAAATTTGAGTAAAACCTTAGGGAGATAAGTTGAAAATACGAGTTGAAAAAAATAATATTTTATTTTTTGCCAATAAAATGTGATGAAATCATCATCTTGAATCCTATTGATTCTTATAAAGTTTATTTTGGTTGTACACTTCTCTTAGGAGGCCCATTTTAGACCTCAAAATTCCTCTAATACTTTCAATACCCTTTGATAAGTAAGACCAACTATATTCACTTGTTTTGTCATACTAATATGATTTAGCAGAACCCAAATTATTTAGGTATCATCATTACTCAACTTAATCCAAGTCCCGACCTTTGGAAAAGCCTTTCATGAGTAGATTGTTAAAGCACTTATTGCTTGCTTGCTTGCTTCAACATCAGGACCATGTTTCTTGAAATAAGCTTTAGAGGCTTGAAAAACTATGATGTTGAGAGAATCACATGGTTTGAAGTGGTAGGAATCGATGTTGAATGGATTATAAGGCACTGTAACAAAAGGAGGATTCACTCACTAGGTTGCATACATGAGATATTCCTTTAGGGGGCACACGTGGCAGAGGCCTAGAAAACGTACGAAACAAGGAAGGGTTTTGGAAGATACCCATACCAACCTCAAAAGATGAAGGCATAGAGCCAACAATAACAATAATGCCATGTATCCCATCAATCTATCCAAATCTGAGTCACATAGCTATCTATCCCATCCAGCCCAGGCAAGAAGTTCACTTGGAATGGAATTTCCAAAACCTTCTAATTGGCTCCTACTTGAGTTCCTGCATAGAACACCCCTTTCGGACTAGGTATAACCTGATCCACCTGCGAAGGGATCCAAGGAACATTCAAAACATGACATAGCATAGACCCGAATTCAAACACTTTTCATCCCTATGTTAGGAGAGAAAAATCAATCAGGTGATGATTACTTATATACCAAGAATGGAACTCACTAAGGTCACAAGGGTACCGACATTGCCTCAATCACAACCAAATTGGTTAAGATCATCCCAAATGGTAATGAAATTGAAGCTTGTGATGTGATCCACATACATTGGAAATTAGTAATGTGAAAGGTAAAACTAAAACCTTGTCCCAATCATCCCAAGATCCCAATAATGTCCTGAGTGATGCAATCTTGTACAAGCCATAACCATTATTTGCAGATAGACATCCACCATAGTAATTGTTTTTTTTTTGCCTAGATATTTTGTTATTAATGGTTTTCCTATTCATTTTCCAAACTGATTGGAATTCGGGAGGATATATTCATATGGTAATTACTCCATAATTTAAGTTAAAAAGTGTAAGCTAAAATTATATTATGATCTGAAGGAGAATAGATTCTTTTGAAAAAGAAGCTCAAAAAATAATCCATTGATATGCAAAGGAAAATGGAAAGTAGTGGGAAAGAGGGGGTTGCAGAAATAGGTGCCCCTTGAATATTCTCCATATAGGATGAGCAAGAGTTCAATGGAATGAGTAAGAGACTTAGGCCCAAATGGTTCATATGCAAAGATGTTCTGGCCATTAATTAAGGCTATATATCACCTTAAAGTTTGATATGATGCCACCCTTTTAGCCATGAAATCCTGTAGAAGCAATAACTGTTGTCTGCAAAGAGACATCCAACATACTGACTATTTATTTTTTTCCCATAGATTTTGTTATTAATGATTTTCCTCTTCATTTTTTGGGCTGATTGGAAACTGGGAGGATATATTCCTATGGTAATTACTCCATAAATTAAGTTAAAAAATTGGAAGGTAAAATTATACTCTGATATGAAGGAGATACCAAGATCCGGGAGCTACAGTTGAAGAATCTGTTGTTTCATCTCCAAAAAATTCCATTTCATTTCTAAGCACAGTTAGATATACATAACCACCTATTTATTAGACACTTTCCCATAAGGACTTTCCTTTCAAACAATTGCTTTAATGTTCTTACCAAAAAGAAAGAGATAAACCGTGACCCCTTCCTTGCCTTCTAAGCTAAATCAGAGAAATCTATAGACTAGACCAAAGCTAACCTACAAGCACGCAACCTTACCTACATACCTATTGATTACACTATTTACATGATGATCTATGCCAATGTTACTAATTTTAACTTCTTCGGGTTTTTTTACAAGTAAAAGGAACAATCGTGGCATGGTATGAAGCCATTTTACAAAGCCTTGCTTGAGAAGATCGTTAAAGCACTTATTTCTTGCTTGGTTTGTTCAACATGGGGAGAAGGTTTCTTGAAAGAAGCTTTAGAGGCTTGAAAGTTATGGTGTTGAGAGAATCAAATGGTTTCAATTGGTATGAATCCATGGTGAATGGATTATAAGGAACCATACCAAAAGAAGGATTCATTGACTAGGGTGAAAATATGAGATATTCCTTCAAGTGGCACATGTGGCAGAGTCCTAGAAAAAGTACCAAACAAGGAAGGGTCTTGGAAGTTACCCAGACCAACCTCGAAAGATGAAGGCATAGATACAACAATCGCAGTAATGCCACCTAGTCCATCCATCTATCGAAAGTTGGCTCATCAAAATATCAATCCCATCCAGCCCAATGAAGAATTTCACTTGGAATGAAATTTACAAAACCTTCTAATTGGATCCTACTTGAGTTATCCTGCAGAGCATGACCCTTTTGGACCAGGTATGTCTTAATTCACTTGCCTGATCCACCTGCGAAGGGAGCTAAGGAACTAGTATTGCAACTGAAGGGAGCATGGTTAGTAGAGAATAAACATCAAGACACAAAACCTATTTTCATGTCGTATATTGTGCTTGACAAATATGAATTCTTCTCTTTAAACAACTAGGAGCCTTTTGATGAAAGGACTGGCTAGCCACTCAGCACAGTGCAAGTGAGAGGTTCCTCGACTTGCGACTTCCACTTCGAGTTCACCCGGTAATGAACTAGATCTGTATCCAATTACATTAGAGTGCATTCAAAACATGACAGAACATAGAGCCAAATTCAAACGCTTTTCATCCATATGCTAAGAGAGAAAACTCAATTAAGTGAAGATGCCCTGTATATCAAGAATGGAACTCACTGCAGTCACAAGGGTGCTGACATTTCCATACCAAGCGAGGTGAAAGAGAAAAAGGAATGGGAATACCTAGAAGATTTTTATATGCATCAAGTGTAGCTCGTTACTAGGGAAAACAGCTGGAAATTGAAACATAAAACACAGAATATGAAGACAAAAATCAATGCGAAGCTTAAGTTTCAAAATAGAATTGACGAGGAGAAGAATAAAAATTACCAGGAACGAGTTTGTGTATAAAACCATTACATCAGAGTATGCGTAGAATAGGGTATCAGTGGGAAAATATGACTTACCTCACACAACAAAGACGAAGACAACAAAGACCAAGAAATTTGTCGAAAGAAGCAGGCTGGCCTGAAATCGCCAATTGTCAGAGAACACAATCGCCAATCGTAAATAGAAGCAAGAACCCAACATAGAATAGATGGAAGAAAGAAACAAATCCACCTATTTAAAGCAAATTCTGAAAAACTTAGGATGGCCCTAACTAATAACTAGCATGCCCTCATCATAATAGGATTATTTGGATGAAAAGGTCACCTTGTTCGGATGCAGGGGAATGTCAGTAAATGAGGACTCCTTGTAGTTGTGTGTCCTACTGCTGCAAAGGCGGTTGCTGAATGACTACTAATTCTAGCTGACTGGATTTCCTGAATTCCTTCATCGACCAATTCAGTGTGACTTTTGATAACATTAAAATGGAGGCAATCTCCAGATGTCGCTCCTCTCCTTCGATGGAATCGTGATTCTATTCATGGATTCTTATTGTGGTCAGTCCCATTAAGCAGGATTAAAATGCTAGCCGTGGATACCAGGGCCATAACCCATCTAATCCAGTTGTGGTCAAAACCATAAGCTCTCAGCATTGCCCTGATGTAATACCAGCTTAGCTTGTCATAAGCTTTTGCTAGGTCAAGTTGTATAATCATACCAGCTTGCTTATTTCTCTTAAGAGAGTGTACCATCTCATGAGATTGTATGATGTTATTGAGAATCTGTCTTCCTTCCACATAACCAGTTTTCTCCTCTGAGACAAGAGCTGGAAGAAGGGGCTTGAGTCTGTTAGCGATCACTTTGGAAATAATATTGTACACCACATTACATAAATCTATGGTTTGAATCTGTTCGGTGTCATAGCTTTTTCCTTCTTTGGAATCAAAGCTATGAAAGAGGCATTGAGAGCCTTCAAAACCGTTCTGGATCTTCTAGAGTCTTCCACCACATCAAGGATGTCTTGTTTGATTGTTTTCCAACATGCCCTGAAGAAGTCCACATTGAATCCATCTGGGCCAAGAGCTTTCCCATTTTTCATCTTATTGATAACTTCACTGACCTCATCTTTAGACATTGGTTTGTTAAGATTGTGATTGTCTTCCCTTGCTACAAGCTTGGGAATGTACTTTGTGAAATTGTTAATGAACCGTGACCTGTCTAAGAGAGACTCCTTTGCAATGCTAAGAAAGTGTTGTACTAGGATAGATTCCATTTCTTTGTGGGATACAAGCTCTTTCCCTTGAAAATCTTCGAGTTTTGAAATTTTGTTATTTGACCTGTGATCCAAAGTTGATTTATGAAAAAAATTTGTGTTTCTTTCCCCTTCTCTAATCCATTGCACTGTCGATAATTGCCTCTAGAAAATCTCCTCTTGGATGCACCTATCTTACCATTCCTTCTGAAGAGAGTCAGCTTGAGTTTTCCTTTCCTCGGTAAAACGATCTGTGATTATGATATGATTAATCCCCTAGAGTTTATGTTCAACTTCTCTTTTGGCTTTAAAAATATTACCAAACTCTTTTTTGTTCCAATCTTTGAGTTTGGATTTGATGTGTTTAAGTATTTGTTGCAGCATGAACATTTTAGTGCCTTGAATGGGAAAATATTCTGTCCACCATATGTCAATATTGCTGGTGAATTCAGGGTGAGAGAGCCAGACATATTCAAACCTAAAAGGTTTGTTCCTTGGTGTACCTATAAATGTGGCTTCAAGCTAGACGGGCCAATTTTCCGAGCCTCCAAAGGGAAGGATTAGAGTTGTCATGTCAAGGCCTATGAGAAGGAGGTCCTCTGAGATTAATAATATATCTAGTTTATAGGCAACTTGAGAAGCCCCTCCTCTCTTGTTGTTCCAGGTGAAAGTGCCATTTATTGTTTCAGCATCCACTAGTCTCATTTTATTTATGAAGTTCTAGAAGGCAATGGAGTCTCTACCTAGTGTTTTGGCGCCACATTTTTTCTCTGTAAGAGATTTGATCATGTTGAAATCCCCTGCCAGAATCCATGGCATATCAAGATATCTCTCTCTTAGCTCCTCAAGGGAGGTGAGAAGCTTGAGTTTGTCTTCTAGTTTTTGAGGACCATAGACATTTGTAATCATGTAAGTCTCCCTATCACCCAAAGGTTGTATCACCAGTGATAGATAGTTCTTGGATGCTTCCGCATTCTTGGAAGAGTGCCCCGGTGTTTCCTCCATTGTTTTCATCCCTCTATTCTCCTGGCTTTCATGGTTTCTCTTGACTCCAGAGCCCTTTGATTGGGATATCTAGAGGAAGAGTTGTTGAACCCTGTAAAACTCCTCCTTTGGCAGGGAGTCAACCCCTTTGGCAATACCCTGCTCCAGAAACTTTTCTAGATCTAAGTTCTCCCTCTCAAGAATCTCTTGCAGTTCATGGTCCTCCGTTCCCACCTCAGTTGGGGTCATCTCATGGTCCCTACTGAGCTGCACAATGCTTGGTAGATCATCCTTTTGCTGGTTGTTCTCTCGTATATCCTCCATGCTAGCATCCCTATCCTTCGCATTGGTATTAGTCTTTGCTTCTTGGTTTGCCTCATTGTTTCCATCTTCTTCTTCTAAGATTTTGAAACTATTGTGGCTCGGTTGCCCATCCTTGTTGATTTTCTTTTGGTACCGTTTTCCTCCTTTCCCTTTGCCCCCCACCTTAGTGAAACCTTCGGGATCTTTCCTTGTGGTGGCTTTTGTGTTACTCTCCAGTTTGTTTGATGGATAATCACTGTATAGGTGCTCGTGTTCATGGAACTTACGACATCTGAATGAGATATGTTCATAGTCCTCCGCCTGCACCCATTCTTCATCATACACTTCTAAAATAATCTCGTCCGGAAGTGCCCTAGATAAGTCCATTTCCACACAGATCAGGGCGAAAGAAGTGTATTTACCTCTTAGAGTTGCATTTGATATTTTTATAAGATGCCCTAGTTTATTACCGATAGCCTTTAAAGACTTCGACAACCAATAATCTAAAGGAAGGGAGTATAGTCTTATCCATACCGGTACTGAAGTGAACGTTTCTCGTTCTGGGACAAAATTCATCACCCATGGTCGCATGTAAAGGCCTGCAACAACGTAAAAATAGGGTCCTCCCTCGAACACTCTGTCTTTATCTTCTAAGCTCGTGAACACCACCGTAAAGAAGCCCTTGGATCCAAGGTGAAGGTTTATTTCCCCCTTTGGTTTCCAATGGTTCCTTATCCATATGTGTAAGGCCTTTTCCGTCGGCCAAATCCCCATAAATTTGCATATAACCGCGTGTTCCGCCATGTGTTCTCTGTGCACCTGTAGCGTTGGGTCACTTAAAACAACCCGAGGAATAATGGTCGACTTGGGTTTACAGACCCCTGTCGCACTCATAGGTGCAGCTTTCTGACTGCTACCCTCTTTCCTCTTCTCCCTGCTATCTTCCTCATGATTTTCTTTCTGTCCGTGAGGTTTGATATTTCCTGTGTTAATATCCTTAGTTATCACCTCCGGTGGTTTCTTGAAGCAATGCAGACCAGTTCCCTTGCTTCTATTCGCGGCTATTTGATTGTAGGAGGGAGCATAACTCCCTCCTCCATGACCCGCCATGGTTACCAGCGGCCAAACCCTAACTCAAACCCTAGTTCAAATTGCAGAGCCACCAACCATTTCAAAAAAGCTTTTTCATCATAAATGCAAATATTAATCCTTAATGACTAATTAATAAATTTTTAAAATATAAAAAATTATATTTATAATAATCTTTATAAAACCTAAAATCAATATTATTTATAATAAATAAATAAATAAAAGCCCATTTTACCTATAAATAAAAGCCCATTTTACCTTTTTTTATTAGTAAAACCATGAAATTCATGCCCACCATCTTTTGTGAAATGATATTCTATATATAATAATTTATTTCTTAAACTCTGAAAACTATGCGATAAACTATAAATTAATAATTATAACAGAACAAAGTTCAAACCAAGGATTTTATTTTTTCGGACCCCTCGTTAAACTTCTTTTAAATTAACCTCCGAAATGAATATCCATAAAATATTTCAAAGAAACCCACGGGATAAGACACGGGGTTTATTCATATTTTACTGCTCCAATGCCCAGTGGTTTATAATATTTAAATAATGTCGAAAGGTAATAAAAAAAATACGAGTATAATATTGTGCGTTTAAATATAATATTAATTAATAGAAATTAAAGTTTTGAATTGATAAAAATAAAATTAACTAAAATAAATAAATATAAATAAACTAATTTTATTAAAGTCTTAATCAAAATATAATAATTTTTTTTCTTTCCGCATAATATGATTTTGGTTCCATTAGTGTGGTAAAGGAAGATGAAGATTAGTAGGTTGTTACCGTTATGATGTAGTTTTGTAACCATAAATTTCTTTTTGGTTTAAAACTTTGCTCCGATAGTCTTCTGTCTAAATTATTTTTAGCATTTAGTTTTATAGTTCAAGTATTAAATAAACATTCGATAAAAATGAAAATGAAAATAAACAGACTAGGAATAAAGAATAAGAAATAAAAATTAGGAAAGAGATAATGATTTTTGGCATGTGAAAATTGTGTGAATTTTGTAATAAGTTTAATGGGAAGTATAGTTTTCTTACCTGAAAAAGTCTGTTTATGAATTCATATCTTATATAATAATAGAACCTTTATTTACAGTATTAAACTTTCCATTATCCTATCCTTATTCATATCAATGAAATAATTTGTAGTTTTAGAATTTTATGTTTTAGAGATTAAATAAATTATCGTGATATTATTATTTTCTTTATTATTTTTAAGTTTATGTAAAGTGTTTAAGTTTATGTAAAGTGTTAATATCAAACATAAGTGCAGCATAAGTGCAAGAGGGAAGGAAGTGTAGGATTTAAGGATTTTATGTTGCAATAATTTTTTTTGTGTTTAAGTTTTATGTTCTTGAATTCAATTTGTGTTCAATTTGCAAAATTTAAAGTTTTATGCCAGATTTATATGGGACTATCATATATTTCAATTTTCCTCATGTTAAACAAATAATAATTTCATTACTCACTATCAAGTCTAATAATATTTTTTCAATCATCTTCTTGCACATTCCATATATCTAATTTTTTGTTGCTTTATAAGAATCCTTTCCCAATGGATAGGCCTCTCATATGAAGAGTTTATAATTCTTTTTGCAAACCCCTACCATTTATATTCGACCCTATTTCTTACCATTCAAATATGGCTACTCAATTTAATGTTTAAGGTTGTTATTTAGCTATAGCAAGTAATCATTGTTCTTGAATCTATTAGGTTGCCCCTTCAACCCAACAACCAGTGTACTTTCCAAATGCATCGTCATGGCATCCAGTTGAGGTAGAAACTACTGTTCTGTAGGGGTAAGCCCCGTCCCTGTTCCTTCCAAGATAGTTGCTAAACAACTGAGAACCATCTTAAAGTACAATACAAGAATTAAGAAATGTGAATAACTAAATACCAGTAACATAACACTAACAATTAAATCATACAAATCATAGCAGAGTCATACACAATGCTAACAATGCTAGCAATAAAAGATAAATAAAAATATATTCTCATATCTTGAAAAAAACCATGTTGATGAACCTCACGCTCTCATTTCTTGAAAAACTAGGCGTGATCATGGACCACATTTATGAGAGAGCCACATATTTATTGGCTTTGATAGCATGTTTTTAGTGATTTTCCCACCCCAATAATATTTTTAGTTATCAATTCTATCATCTAATAATACACATAAAAATATCAATATTCTTTTAAATTAATTTGCTTAGTTTAACAAGGTTGTAAATTTTCTCAACAAACAATGGAAATTTCCGCACGGTTTTGGTAAAATCCAGTTTTTGTTTTGGAAATCCCAATTATAGCTATCAAGCTTGAAGATTTTGGGTGCCTCGAGGGTTTTTGATGGTGTTGAATCCATATCCACTATCATAAACAATATTCAAGCATTCCTACTATTAGAATTTTTTAGGAAAGAAATGGTCGGATTCTGGCGAGTTTTGGTTGTGCGAGAAAATTTGTTGCCTTGATAGAAAATTCCTTCATATAATTTGTTATCAGTTAGTCTTGAGGATGTGGTCCAACTATTAGGTGGAGAAGTTTTGTCGCCATAGGTCTTGTTATCCAATCTCGACCAGAACTATGTATGCCTGAAAGATGCTCCAAGGACGATTTTTTTAGGTGAAAAAAAAGAAGATGGTTATCAATCAATCCCATTCTATTAACCCTTTGATCAAAATTTCCTTCCCACCATTCTTGATATTTTATTTTTGTAAATTTCTTCAATTCATTTCTATTGATAGAAAAAATCCATAAATATTACAAAGCATGTCTCATTGGGAACCCTTCATTCCTTCTTTCCACTTGTAGGATTATGTATCTAGTAGGATTACCATGCATATCATGGGAAGTAGCATTATAAAACTTTTACAAAAATTATCGACCTTGCATGAAGACCTTCGAAACCATATGAATTTACACTGTATACGTGAATGCACGAGAGTAAAGTTACTAGAGTACAGGATATAGGATCTCTTTCAATGTTTCTTAAACTAACAAGGATGACAGGACTATAAAAATAAATAAAACACGGCTTGGTAGACGTTTTAATCCAACCAATCAACAAAAGACCAGAACCATTTACTTGGTGGATGTTTTAGTCTAAAATGATGACTAGTTATTGCGAAGGAGAGTTTGCATGGTTGTTTCTCATAGGCATCTCAGTGTTTGTAGGCATGGAGTTGAGAGGCGTAGCATTTATGATTGTTGCTTCTTCTTGGTGATCGTTAGAGTCAGTGTTTGAATCTGAAACCACGAAGCATTCCAAATGATTCATTCTTACCATGATATCATCAAGATTGTACATGATATCCTACAAGATGCACTTAATATCCTCCTAGTCAACAAAGAGTTTATAGTTGTCCACTTATTTTTCATGGATAGCCATACTAAGTAAAGTTTCAATTTGACGATGTTGTGTGATAGAGTGTAGAAAATAAAGCCTTTGTTTTCAAAACTTTCTTGGATGAGGTACCCATTTAGTACTATTGCGGCCAATCTCTGAATCGGAGAAATATTTTCGATCCCCAAATTCCTTGACTTCCAAGTTCAAGGTTTGCTTTTAGACTTCCATAGGGGCGGCTTCAAAGTAATTCACAGTCGATTCCCATCTAAAAAAGCATTTGTGTCTAGAGGTTGAAGCTCCAGGGGCGCCTGTGTCAGTAATCTTTGGCGCGGAGCCATATAAAACCTACAAGCAAAATGTACAACAACAAAGACCAAGACACAAACAAGTTCCTGACAACCAAAGCACAAATACTGCAGTTTCACTAGGGTTATGTGCGTCAGTTTTATTGTAAGATAGGGTGACCAAAATGACAAGAATGGGAGTTAATGCCCAACACGAACCCCACTTGGAGCCCATATAAGTAAATCTGACTTGCTGAAAGGAAGATTGAGGGATAGTGTAAGAAGTTTCAAAACTAGATAGAAAAGGTGCCCATATACCAAAACCCACAGACAAGAACTAGACAACGAAGCAATATTCCCGCAAGCTCGGAAGACTAGAGAAACACTAAAGGCAGGGCTACGACCAATTCAAAGGACATGACTAGTCTTGGAGTGGTGCAAGAAAAGTACGAAGAACATTGAATCTTAATAACAAGAAAGAAATGACCTTGGGTAGTTCTCACCTCCTTACCACAAAAGACCAAAATACATTGTAAAACCCAACCAAATAGAGAAAGACAACATAAACCTCGATTGCCCAAAAAAGAATGTATGATTAAGAACCAATCTCCAAAAGCTCTGACCTTCCTAGCTTGTGACCACCTTCTTAGAGGAGACATATGAGTCTCATGGCTAAACACAACCTTCCTCAGAAAGAGACTTCCACATTTCCACCACCCTCATAGCAACATAAAACATATATAAAACATTATAGGCATGATAAGGAAAATACGATTTACTATAATACCATATAGCCTACACGATAATGTCCAAATGTATAGATTAAATTAAAAGTCAACCATCCATATACGTTGTCGCATGATGAGCTCATGAATGAAATTTTCATGATATTCAACCATTCTCGATATTAATCATTCTTTAACAAAGAGTTATCCGAAAAACTAATATGTTAAATATGCAGATAATTGCTTCTAATGAAAACTCAAGAAATTTAAATGCCTGTGCAAATACATCTTCTTCTACTCAAGCAATACGAAAAAAGGAACCAACGAAATTTATGATAAGCAATTATAGTATATGTCGGCTTCCTTGCCCATTTTCCAAAATATAATCCAAACGGGCTGTTGCCCAACATCAAATAATAAAATAAAACTAATTTTCCGCTCGGTGTATATTATGCCTCCGACCACTGGGATAGCAACATAGTTTTCATATATATATATATATATATTAAAAACATGTTCCAAATGATTTAAGTCGTTAGATTATAATTTTTAATTACATCATTTCCTAACGGAATTTTTTATTTCAAAATGACAAAAGAAACCTGGAATGATGGAAAAAATTGGCTTCTGATATAGATATTTAAATTTTCTCAAATGTGGAAATTATTATTTTTAATAATATATGAGTGTTGAAATTGTAATTTTTTTTAATAGAAGTTTTGGTTGAATTTAAATTAATATTTAAATATTATAATTTTATAAAATATTAATAAATATAATAAATATATTTTAAAAGTTTTAGTTATTTTGATATCAAATATAATTACAAATTATTTTGATATTGAATATAATCACATTAAAATCATATTATTATATTAAAACAATATTTATTTCAAATAAACAAAAAAAAAATTAAAATAAGAAAGAATGTTTTCGACCACTTAAAGTACTAAGATTGTGAAAACGTTTACTATAACTTATCGTTGAGAGATAAGAAAAAAATTGTTCCAAACTACTTTAAGTATTTATAGGTCATGATTCTAAAAGCTTCTCCACTAACTAACTTTTATTATAGAGATATAAGAGATATATATTCCCAGCAGTTTTAACTCCTTATATGCCATGGAATGATTAAAAGTTTATGTGAACATATTATAATAAATTTATTTAATTTTAATAATAAAAGATTAAATGATTAAGTAAGATTATTTAACTTTAAAATGTTCATGATATTAAATAAATTATATAGTTATATTCTATTTAATGTGTAGAAAAAGAGGTATTAACTAATTAAATAAATTATATAGTTATATTTTCTATTTAATGTGTAGAAAAAGAGGTATTAACTAATTAAATAAATTATATAGTTATATTTTCTATTTAATGTGTAGAAAAAGAGGTATTAACTAATTTATAGATTAGATGAATTTTTCACCAATTTTTTTGGATAATTTTAATTAAAATTTGATATAGATTTTTAAAAATTAGAGTTTGAATAGTTTAATCTGCATAATTCGAGTAGGTGTTGAATCTATTTATGCAATCAATATTTTAAACAACAAAAAAATTTTAAAATTATATCGCTGAATTTTAATGAATAAGTAAAAAAAAAAATATCATCTATATGTAATATTGAAGTTAAACAAGGTTTCCCCCTCTCCCCTACCCTATTTGGCATTTGCATCGACAAGTTAGAAGGTTGTTTAGAGGAAGCAGGATGTGCCAGCACGATCTTAGCTGAGATAGTCATTATCCTTCTTCTCTACGCTGACGATATTGTTCTTCTCGCAAGGTGCCCCTCTGATCTTGATAAGCAACTTATACTTCTTAAGGATTTTTGCTCTACCATGGGTATGATTGTTAACATTGACAAAACAAAAGTTATGATTATCAAATCCAAGAAGGACACTTACGCTAATTTTATGTATGACAATAGTAATTTGGAGGAAGTTTTTTCCTACAAGTACCTAGGAATTGATATTCATCACAAGCTCAACTGGAACTATAGCATTGAGAAAAGGATTAATGGGGGATGGAAAGCTTATTTGGTCTTGAAAATAATTGTAAAATGGAAAACCTCGTAATGTGGGATAGAAAGAAGTTCCTCTTTGAAACTTTAGTCACTCCGGTTATCTTATATGGATGTGAGGTTTGGGGTTGTAGCATCTCTAGAGAATCCTAGAGAAAGATTGAGCAAATCCAGAAGCGTTTTATAATGTATAACCTCAAAATTAAAATAAACACACCCTATCATATTCTCCTTATAGAAGTGGGTCTTTCCCCTATCCAGAGCCTAGTTATGATTAGGCTTTTGTTGTACAAGCACAAACTCAATAACATAGGAGACCATACACTTCCTAAGCTAGCTTTAAATTCCAGCCAAAACCACCTAAGGATTAAACAAGGTTGGTATAAAGACACCAGTGCCTAGTTAAACCATTGGGAGATCGACACAAATGTTGCATTGCAAAACATTAATAACATTAAAAATATTGTTACTTCTAAGTTCAAAGAAAAAAAGTGGTGTGAGAAAGATTTAGCAGCTAAAAGAAAATTAAGATATTATAAGGAGGTCATCAACCCCACCCTAGAAGATCAAAAGTATCTCTATTTTTTAACTAGCTCAAAGAAGAAAATTAATATAGTGAAGATTAGAACGAACTCTCATGACCTCTATAATGCAACGGGTCGTTGGGAAATTCCTAAAACACCATGGATGGAAAGGTTCTGCCATCTCTGTGAGAATACGAACATCGAGAATGAAAATCACTTCCTCTTAGAGTACCCCGTGTACAACCACATTAGATCTCAGTTTCAAAATCTTTGTTGCAATACTGACCTTCCTAGCCTTTTACATTGCCAAAATTACAATGAGCTCGAGAGGTTTCTCTCCAAACTTTGAGCATATAAATAAAATCTTAAATCAAACTAAATAATTCATTTCTTTAGATCTGATAGACCAAAATTTGATCTCAGTGGACATTAACCACCACCATCATCATCATTAACAAATAAAAAATATATATATAATTTATATATATTAAATTTATTAAATTAATTTAAATTAATTCTCATATATTGAAATATTTTTCACTAACATATTAACTATGGTATATAAAACTCAAATCTAAAAATAAAAAATATTTCCCACAACTTTAATTACTCATGTATGATGATGGCCAAAACTTTTCCTCCTATCCATTATTGAGATATTTTTTCCCTCAATCACATGAACAAATGTTATCGGTAGATTTAATTTATTTTTAAATCACATCAATCTATAAAGAAATATAAATTTATTTATTTTTAATAGTCAAAGAAAATAAATAAAATAATGTTATTCATCTTTTGTTTATGTATAATAATGATATATGTGTCACATAGTTATAAAGTAATGTTATTCGTGTTCTTGTTTATGTATAATAATGATATATGTGTCCCATAATTATAAGTTTGTTTTAGTTACTCATACCTTTATTATTTTTTAATTTAATTTATTTCTCTCTAAAGGATTATTTTATTAGAGTGCAAAAAATTATGATTTATTTTATTAGAGGGCAAAAAAATTATGATTTTTTTTTTAAATATGGAGTAAAAAAAATTATAATCTTTTTTTAATAGTGAGTGATATAAACTGCTTCCGAACTCAATTATCCAAAAGATAAAAATATAATTTCACCTTGTTTTTCCAATAATTAAGACATCTCAAAACATCACTAAATATAGGCATAAGAAATAATAATAAACAAATCATATAAATCATAAGAGATTTCCATAAACAAATTGTAAAAATACTCGATATAAAACAGTAGCATTGTATCGTATATGGGGAAAACAACCATGATCATAAACCTCGTACTCTCATATATATTGAAAAAATAGGCGTGGTCATTGATCTCTTATTTGATTGAAGTTGAGATGACATATCATTTCCAACGCACCATAATGTCTTGAGTGATCAATTAGACAATTTAATAGCACTTACAAAGTCATGAAGTATTTTTTTTATTATTAGAGGCCATTATCCTCGCACAATATCTCTAATATACACTATTATGAAATTTAAACGAGTTGGAAAGAATATTCCCTACCTTGGATCAAATAACTCCTAAAACTTAAAACAAAGTTTAAGTAAATATTTTCTTCACAATGATTAATATGGAATACAATAATAAATGACAAATTAATCATAGAATCAATAATTACTTGTAAAAATTAATAATATGAAATGGTGTATAGCTTCAAGGTAACGTTAAGTTAAATTAAATTGTTATTATTAATTTAAATATTATTTAATTGTACATTAAATTTTAAAAAATTATCACTGATCTTTTTCTTTATTTACTTTTATATATATATATATATATATATATATATATATTTTTTGTTATAAGTATGTAACACATATTTATATACAAATAAATAATAAAAGGTTTTATATTATTTTATTTTATTATTAATAATTATTTTTAGTTGATGTTGATGGTAGTGATGAATAAATTCTAATGAAATCAAATATAGTCTATCAAGCTTTAAGAAGGTATAGTAGAAAATTATTGCAATTTTAGGATTTTTCAAACTCATAGTATTTTATCTTTAATGTTTTGATTAAAAATGTTGCAATTTTAACAGTACATATAAAAAAAGAGTTGATGCACAATCAATGTTTTTTTATTTGGGGTGATTTTTAAGATTATTTCGCAAAAAAAAATAATTTTTAATGTCATTGTTTAAAAAAATAAACCAATTTTGACTCAAAAAAAAATTATTGGTGTAGCACCAACACCTTTCATTTTTTTTGGGTGATTTTCCTTGCTTATTACCCAAAATTGTTTGGATGTTTTTCTTGCTTATTGCACAAAAATTTTGGTTTCTAATATCCACACCATAGTAACTTTGTTGAGTGTTAGACTATATAACAACTATTTGTTGTATTTGTGCGATCATATTTAATTATTGAGTTCATTGTTTTTTATTAGCTAAATTATTTGTTGTATTTGTGTGATCATATTTAATTATTGAGTTCATTGTTTTTTATTAGCTAAATTCCTAGTCTCGAAGAGGAGTTTTTTCCTAGCTTCTAGAAGTTTGTTGACACATAGTTGGTTTGAGCTATTCTCTCTAATTAGTTAGCTTTCTAGGTTGGTGTGTGGTTGAGATATTCACTCACCCATTATATCACATGTCCAGAATAATTTGTGTATAACAACACATCATTGTTATATTCATATTTGTGTTTTTACCATATTTAATAAAAAAAAACTAAAAAAAAAATTAACATATATAATAATTTGGCTTTAACATCTTATCAAAATGACAGAGAAATTGATATTTAAAAAACATATTTAAAATTTCCTAAATATACAAATTATATATATATATATATATATATATATATATATATATATATATATATATATATATATAAAGAAATGTTGGAGTAGCATGATCCGGATTATCGACAGTATCATGTTCATTCTGTCGATGTTTCAAACCCCAAAGGGGGTCCATCATTAGGACTAATTTTTTAGAATATGATTGATAGTTCTTTGAGAGAAGAATCATGCGACCAGAGTATAAATAAACCTAAATCTTGATAAATTTTTATAAAGAAGCCGACTCTCATATATACATATGAATTAATTGATTAATTTTATAAAGAAGCCGACCCTCATATACACATCTAAATATTATAATTTTAGTTTAATTAATTAATTTTATTTTACTTAATTGATTTTAATATGTAGATTATTAATCCTTTTAATTCTCTTGATTATAGGTTAGTTTTATTGTCATTTCTATTAATTTTCTTATTTTTATTTTATTCAACCTAAGAATATAAAAATATCTTTTAATTAATTCATAAATTATTTTAATTAATCAACTAATTAATTATAATTCCATCTATTGTTTTTATTATTATTTTTATTTTATTTTAGTTAATTAATCCTAAGTAACAAATAAAGATTCCTATTTAATTAATTAATTTTGTTTTATTTGATTACTTAATTTAATTTATAATTTTGATTTATTTTATTATTATGATTCTCTAAATTTTTCAATATTAATTTTATTTAACCCTAATTGCTTAATTGATAAATAAGTAAATTTCTTATTTTGATCCATTCATCAATTAATTAAAGTATACTTTAAGTACTTATATGCTATGATGGTAAAGACTTTGGTCTATAAAAATTGATTAGGATAGATTATATTTATTTTAAATTAAATAAATTTATACAGAGGTTAAAATAAAAAATAATGTTAATAAAGCTTTTTTTATATATAAAATAAATATAAAAATTATATAATTATAATTTTATTTTTAATTTTATATATCAAAATACTTTTAACTAACGTGCTAACTATGATATATAAGATTCACTTGTTGAGAAATGTTCTCACCAAGTATTCATTTCGGATGATTGTGTAATGTTTTCTTCTACCACATTATGGAGATATTCTTTTTTTAAATATTAAAAAGATATATAAATTTTATTTACATTTAAATTATATTAATATTAATATAATTTAATATTAATATATTCTAAATGGATATCTTGATATTCCAAGTCTTTTGGTGTAATTAATTTATAGAAGGAACTTTGATACAGAAAAAAGATATATATATATATATATATATATATATATATATATATAATTGAATTGACAGATGATATGTTGATTGCCAAAGGCCTAGTGTTCAGCCAAACGTGGCTCTGATACCAATGAAGTGAACAAAGTTCCTTCTATAAATTAATTACTCCAAAAGACCTGGAATATCAAGATATCCATCTAGGATATAAATATTATATTACATAAAATGAATAAAAATGAGTATGATTTACAAATGAGAACAAGAGGCTTGCTTATATACCAAGCAAGTGTCTCTTCATGAAGAGTAATGTCCTATTAGATATGGCTTTTCAACCTAATTACTAGCTTAACTAACTATTATTTATGATTATTATATTTTACATTATATTTATATTATTTATATATTTTATTCGTTACCTGGTCAAATGGAAAAATTATGAGTATAGGATTCTACCCGGGTACCTATTGCAATTATACAAAAAATATATAGAAAATTCGAGGACCTCGTGGATGGGAGTCCATGAATACTTTTCTTTATTAGGAGTCTGATGAAGGGCATGAAGAAAATCTTTCAATCAGATTTCTAAAAGTCCAAAATTCATGTTTTTTTCTGCGAAATATTTTAATTTAATTTTTTTATTGTAATAGATAAGGGAAATAAAAAAATATATTCACTCTCTTTATTAAGTGATAGTTAATTGGATGTAGGGTCATTCACATTTCCTACTCAAAATAGAAACTCATATCCTATTGGTTTGGATCTCAGATTTCTAATGTTTGTAATAAGATTTCGAATTGAAGCTTGTAGAGCTTTAGGGATTGAAATCTGTGAATGTGTGAAGACCAAGGAAAAAAACTAATATAGTGGATAACCTCACCGTGCCCATTCCTATGAAGGCCACAACTTCATCTGGCAGAGGAAGAATAACCCCCTCGTGAGCAATGATCTCAAGTATGAATAGAGGGTTTTGACCCCACAACAACAATGACCTTATTCCCATATTTCACAATGATCCATAGACAAAGAAACACAAGATTCAATATCAACAAAATAATCCATAAATACACACATAAAACCCTAATGACTAATTAATAAAATTTTAAAATATAAAAAATTATATTTATAATAATCTTTATAAAATCTAAAATCAACATTATTGATAATAAAAAATAAAAAAATAAAAGCACATTTTACCCTTTTTGTTTTTAAGTAAAACCATGAAATTCATGCCCACCACCATCTTTTGTGGAATGGTATTCCATATATAATAATTTATTTCTTAAACTCTCAAAGCTATGCCATAAACTATAAATTAATATCATGGTTTTAAAATTTATAGCAGAACAAAGGTAAAACCAAGGGGTTTATTTTTTCGGACCCCTCGTTGAACTTCTTTTAAATTAACCTCCGAAATGAATATCCATAAAATATTTCAAAGAAACCCACGGGATAAGAAACGGGGTTTATTAATATTTTAATACTCCAATGCCCAGTGGTTTATAATATTTAAATAATGTCAAAAGGTAATAAAAAACACGAGTATAATATTGTTCGTTTAAATATAATATTAATAAATAGAAATTACAAGTTTTGAATTGATAAAAATAAAATTAACTAAAATAAATAAATATAAATAAACAAATTTAATTAAAATTTAATAAGAATTTTCTTTCCACATAATATGATTGTCCTTTGTTTCACACCTGAGTTTGATAGGTTTTGCCACCTTCGAAAAAAAAAAAGAAAAGATTTTAGTTCCAATATTGTAGTAAAGGAAGATGAAGATTAGCAAGTTGTTACTATTATGAAGTAGTTTTGGAATCAAAAAGAAAAAATGACAAATTTCTTTTTTGTGTAAAACTTTCTTCTCATAGTTTTATCTTTAAATTATTTTTAGCACTTAGTTTTAGAGTTCAAGTACTAAATTAACCTAGGACAAAAATAAAAATAAAAAATGAGGAAAGAGTTTAGCACTTAGTTTTAGAGTTCAAGTACTAAATTAAAATTGGACAAAAATAAAAATAAAAAAATGAGGAAAGAGGGAGAGAATGATTTTTGCAAAGTGAAAATTTTGTGCATTTTTTCATAAGTTTAATGAGTAGTATAATTTTCTTAGATGAAAAACTCTGTTTATGAATTCATATCTTATATAATAATAGAGCCTTGTTCTTGTCATTATTTACATTATGAAACTTCCCATTATCCTACCCATAGTTGACACCTAATCATAGTGATTAGGTGAACAACTGTAATTAGTGTAAATAAATAATAGGGAAGATGGAGAGTCACCGGGAGATGAACTGAACAGTCACTCCCTGTTGTATATAATAATGAACAACCTGAATGAATAATATGAATTGATTTGAGGAGTTACCTCCTGGTCTGACATGGTATCAGAGCCAACTCCATTTTTGTAACTCCCTTCTGCCATTTTTTCAGAAATTTGTCCTGCATTTCCTGCCATTTTCCTTTGTCCCTCTGCCTCCATGCTGGATTGAACACTGCCAAGAGTAATAATTTGTGAAGGAAATGAAGCGTTTTGAAGCATTTTTCATAAGTTGCTCCGGTGGTTTGTAGGCTGCGCTGAAGGATGCAATTGGTATGCGCTAATTCACTCTTGTAATGCATTGAACGTTGCATTGAACTCCTGAGTCCTGTGTATGGTATTGAACTGTGGAAGTCGTGCGATTAAGGGAGCGTAGCATAAGCATATACTTCGTGTTCGTGTGATATGCTAACAGTGACCATCGATAGTCCATGCATGGCAGGTCGTCGTGTATGAGGGAAGCGGTGTGAACCATCTCCAGCGCACAAGCCACTTCTAGAGCCTGCTCTTTGGACCCTCCCACCGCCTCGCACGCCACAATGCACATCATCGGTGGACCTCTCATCACCTCCCTGCCCACCGGGCTACCATACCTCGGTCCATGTCACTGCTCCCATATGACTGCTCTTCAACGCGCAGGTTATATACATTAACGTTGTCTGGTTATATTACGTTGAACGTTTGAATGTTGTCCTTCCTTCATTACCACAGTTAACACAGTTGGTAGAGATAGTATAACGTTGTCCAGCTTTTGTTGTCTGTCTTCATATACAAGTCTCATAGAACGTCGATATACATTATATTGTTTCATAAATTCATTGTCTTTGAATTATAGTATAACGTTGTCTCTGCTTCAAACTGGTGGCCTATGTTGGTATTGTTTCAACTGTGTTTCCCTAGTTACCTCCTCCCATAGCGGGTGTGCCTCATAATAACGCGGTCTGACATAGTATATCACCTTCCCCAAATACCACCTTCCCCACATAATACATCTGTCTTCATATATCAGAATTAGATTTTTTTTAGAAGTAAAATTTTGTAGTAGAAGTATTTTTTTCCCACAATACACAGATTTTACAATGCATTCAATCATATCTATTGTGGGAGTAGTTCTCACTGGCAAGGAGAACTATCCTGAGTGGTCCCGAAAGATAAAACACACCCTCATTTTCAATGAGTTGTGGAAAGGAGTGTGTGTTGGAGACGGAGACAAAGAGCCAGAACAACCTACCTCAGACAAGGAGTTCTCCATTTGGGAAAATAAGAACAGCAAGGCCTATGCATTGATTGCAACATCAGTAAATGAAGAGGTGAGTCACCATATTTCGCCATTTTCAAATGCTTTCGAAGCCTTACAAAAACTGAAGGAACTCTATGACTCACACTCTGCACTTGAAGTTGTTCAAATCATTATTAAACTCTTCACCCTTGAATTACAAAATAATGATCCTCTTGCACTTGCATCAGAAGTAAAATCTATAATGCATGATATCAAAGTCACTAATGTTGAACTGGATATTCCTCTCATAGCTTTTCTCAAGGCACTTTATTCCACTTACTCAAATTATCTTGAGTCATTGCAAGCAAATGTAAACCTCAAAGATATTACCTTTAACTCCCTTGTGAAAATATTTGCTGAAAGAGAGAAAGCTTTTGGTAAGAAGACAACTCCTAAATCTTCTGAAGAGGTTGTGTGCCTTGCTCATAGAGAAAAGAATCTTGCTCAAGATTCTTCCAGAGGAAGAGGTGGTCGAAGAGGAAGAGCAAGAAATTTTAGAGGCAGGGGGGCCAGACACTCTCAAGTAGAAAAGTTAGATTTACACTGCATACAATGCAAAAGAGATGGATCACATGATGCATCCACATGCAAGTTGCCTTGGGACAGAATTGAGCAGGAAAGAAACCAACCGAAAGGTAAAACTAATGACAAATACAAAGGTAAAGCACCTGAATTAGCTCACTATGTTGTGGCACACTGTAATATTGGAGTAAATAAAGACTTATTTAATGTTTCACTAGCTTCTTGGAAAAATGATTGGTTGCTTGATTCAGGAGCAACTTTGTTAGGTCCCTATATTACTAGTGTAACCCATTATTGTTATTAGTACAACCCCCTTATTATATTGTTGTGCCCATGTAGTCCCTATATTGTTATTATTGTGCCCCATAGAAGCCCATTATTGTTATTATTGTGCCCTTACATTATTATTGTTATGTCGGCTCTGATTATATTATGACCCCTTAGACTTCTATATATAGAAAGGAGGTCTTGTCATTTGTATCATCCAAGAATTGTTCATTTATGTAATGTAAAGGAGGTTCCCCCCTCGAAGAGGTTGAATTCTAAGGTGTTGATCTATCTTTTCTATCTTTTTGTGAGCTGGTTTCATAACATTTGGTATTAGAGCTGTGGATTCTAGGGTTTCGCTACTCCAAACAGGTCATCATGGCATTTTCGCTATAAATTTTTTTTCTGTGCCATTTCAGATACTAAAAAAAACCCATTTGAGAAGAAATCATGCTGAACCTTGGGTCCGAATTTTAGAGCTTGTGTCACTATATTTTCAGATATATGATCTGAGGAAGTTAGGGTTTTTGCAAGCTCCACAATTTAAGCTAAAACAGGTCATCGTGGGATTTTCGCTATAACTATTTCTCTACGAAGTTTTAGAAGCTAAGAAAAAACCCATTTGAGAAGAAATCAGTCTGAACCTTCGCTCTAAATTTCAGATCCTGTCTTGCTATATTTTCGGAGATATAGTCTGAGGAAGTTAGGGTTTTTGCAGACCCCCGAATTACATTCCAAACAGGCCACCTTGGGAAAATCGTCATAACTGTCTCTCTGAGCATCAGATTGAAATTTCGTAAGAAGTTACAGAAAGAGGATGGACTATAGTTTCTTGTACATATTTTTCAGATCCAAAGGTCAAAACAGGGACACATGGCACTTCATACGAGTTCGCTCTTCTAAAAAGGTATATAATCAGGTCATCTTGGGAGATTGTGCATAACTCTTTCTTAGAGAACCCAATTTTTTTCAGACTGGTGGCATTCATAAGAGGACACAGAGGGTTACTGCAGGTCGCAATTTGAGAGCTAGAAGAGCCGAAATTATAGAGTTATATTTGTTTCAAGATCAAGCTCCTAAAATCAAGAAAAGGCGATATGAGGAAGTTTGATGGCAAGGATCTGATAAATTGGATACCACATATGGAGCAATATTTCGATCTACATGAGGTGCAACTATTATAAAAGGTACATATTGCATCTTCATATTTAGAACCGGATCAATTTTTATGGTATAAAGGGCTTTGTTCTCGTAAACCACTTGTTACGTGGTCAATTTTCACGGAGGAAATGATAGCACATTATGAGGATACAAAGAGAAACTCCTTCTTTAGCCAATTGATAAATCTCAAACAAAAGGGTTCAATGGAAGAGCACATTGAGGACTTTCAAAAATTGAATAGAAGGGTAAATTATATTCCAGAGAAGCAAAGGATTGATGTCTTCATAGGGACTTTAAAGGATAACGTTCAACATGAGGTTCGTTTTTGGGAACCTGATTCATTGGAGGAGGCATTCGAGTTGGCAAGAAAAATTGAAAGCGAAATTATGGCAACAAGGAAGTCTACCCCTCACAACTATAAAGATGGAAGTGTTGTTTCTCCTAACCTTCCAAAACCTACAAGTGTTACACCACAACAATTGGAAGAATAAAGAGAAAAAGGGCTTTTTTACAATTGTGATAACAAATACATTAAAGGTCATAAGTCTGCTAAGAAGAAATTATTTTACATTGATTGTGTAGAGGAGGAAGAAAAAGATCAAGAAACGTCAAAAGAAGAGTATATACACCAGGAACCAACCCCAGAGAAACAAGAAATGAATCTAACCATATCCTGTAAAGCATTGGAAATAATTCCCACTCCTAAAGCTCTCAAGGTAGAAGGATATATCAAGAAGAAAATTATTCAAGAAGTGAAAGATCACATCGAGAAAGAAGAAATGAATCCAACCATATCTTGTAATGCATTGGACGGAATTACCACTCCTCAAACTATCAATATAGAAGGACATATCAAAAAGAAAAATGTTCAAGAATTGAAAGATCACATCGAGTCTCAAGAAATCAATTCGGCCATATCTTGCAATGCAGTTGAAAAAATTACCACTCCTCAAACTATCAAGATAGAAGGACATATCAAGAAGAAAAAGGTAAGAGTGTTAATTGATTCAGGTGGTACCTTTAATTTTATTGATTGTAAGATAGCCAAGGAATTGGATTTCTTCCCATATCCAACACCGGGGTGTCAAGTGATGGTTGCAAGTCGAGGAACCATAAATTTCACTGGAAAGTGCCATAACATCAAGCTATCCATGGGAGAATATGCATTGAATAACCCAATGCTTTCCATTCCAATGGATGGTGCTGATGTTTTACTAGGAGTCCAATGGCTATAATCTTTGGGTACGATAGCTTTTAATTTTCAAGAACTTTTCTTGAAATTTTTTTGGGAAGGAAAGGAAGTTGAATTGAGGGGTATCGAAGGAAAAACTGGAATGATAATCAAATCTAATAGCATGACAAAGCTTCTAAATAAAGAACAATGGGGTGTAATTTCACAATTATGTTCACTAGAGGATCCCACATCGAAATCATGTATTTCTCCAAATCTCAAAAATGTTTTGGACAATCATTCCAAGGTGTTTGAGACTCCCAAAGGCCTCCCACCTATTCATGATCATGATCATGCTATTCATTTGGTTCCACGAAGTGTTCCTCCAAACATCAGGCGTTACATATATCCATATGCCCAAAGGAGTGGGAATTCATTCAAAAGTTGCAGAAGATCCCAGTTCAAATAGTATTGTGAGAGCTTGACAAGGAAGGAAAAATCATATTGGAACCTAAAGCAGTCACAGAACCGAGAAATCGAAAGCTACGAAATAGATCGATTTCAGAGTATCTCATCAAGTGGAAAAACTTACCCGCTGAAGATTCCACATGGGAGGACAAGAATTTATATAGAAACATCAAGAACTACTCAAGCATTGAGGACAACACTTTTTGAAGGAGAGGGGCATGTGAGATCCCTATACTACTAGTGTAACCCCTTATTGTTATTAGTACAACCCCCTTATTATATTGTTGTGCCCATGTAGTCCCCATATTGTTATTATTGTGCCCCATAAAAGCCCACTATTGTTATTATTGTGCCCTTACATTATTATTTTTATGTCGGCTCTAATTATATTATGACCTGTTAGACTCCTATATATAGAAAGGAGTTCTTGTCATTTGTATCATCCAAGAATTGTTCATTTATGTAATGTAAATGGGGTTTCCCCCTCGAAGAGGTTGAATTCTAAGGCGTTGATCTATCTTTTCTTTCTTTTTGTGAGCTAGTTGCATAACAAACTTGCCACATGACTTTTAGAAGAGATTTTTTTGAAGAATTTACTGACAATGTTGATGGAGCAGTATACTTTGCAGACAAATCAAAACTCAAGCCATTAGGGCTTGGCACAATCAGGCTTAAATTGCGTGATCTTCCAGACTTTCTTTTGCATCATGTTCTATATCTCCCACAAATGAGGAGAAACATGATGTCCTTGGTCCACATCTACCAGCAAGGACACTCCATTCATATGTTTGATGGCAAGCTTGAGGTGAGAAAAGCATCAGACCACTCACTTGTCGTGACGGGGATAGAAGAAGAAAGGCTTCTCAAGCTACAGGGTACCTCTACTCATGCACAAAATTTCTCATACAATTATCATTATGAAGAAGGTACATTTCCATCAAGTTTATTATGGCATGCTAGATTTGGACACTTGAACTATGACAACCTCCACTTGTTGAAGAAAAATGGTGTTACTGGTTTGTCTACAATTCCTAGGAAACTTAAGGAATGTGACGTTTGCATTCTAGGAAAGCATAGCAAATAGTATTTTCATGATTCACGTTCGAAAGCACATAGAAAACTTGAAATCATTCATTCAGATTTATGTGGTTTAATGCCTGTTCCTTCTACAAACGGAAATAAATATATGATGACATTTATTGATGACTACACTAGAATGTGTTGGGTTTATTTATTGAAGAACAAATATAATGCTTTTCAAACATCAAGGACTTTCATACATGGATTGAAAATGATGCACAATCTCATATTGGCTCTATTCGCGCTGATAATGGAAAATAATACACTTCAAATGAATTTGAAAACTATCTTCACAAACATGGGATCAAACTTCAAACAACTGTGCCTTATAATCCCCAACAGAATGGAGTAGCTGAAAGAATGAATAGGAAAATCTTAAATATGGTACGCTCCATGGTTTTTTTCAAAAATGAAAAATTGATGTTTTGGGCTGATGTAGTTCTATGTGTTGTATATGTGAAGAATAGATGTCCATCTAATGCTATTAGAAACAAGACTCCTTATGAAATGTGGTATGGGCACATTCCTTGGTTAAAGAATCTTAAGGTCTTTGGTTCCACGTGTTATGCCTTGATACCAAAGGTACATAGAAACAAACTTGGTGCAAGAAGTCGTAAATGTATCTTCCTGGGGTATTCAAACACCTCCAAAGCATACCGTCTCTATGATAAAGTCAATAAAAAGTTTGTTGTATCTAGAGATGTAAGCTTTCTTGAATCATCCAAAATTGACAATGTTGTTGAGTAGCAAGTTGATTGCTTGGATAGATTCGCAAATGCAAAATCATTTCAAGAATTTCATAATCAGATTCCACATCTTGAAGGTGGGATCCCTATACTAGATCAACCTGTGGCATCTTCTTCTGAAGCAGTCTCTGCCCCACATGAAACTCCAACAACGGATGATACTTTGAGTGATGTGATTGAGAGAATTGGGAGACTCAATCTTGATTCAGTCCCAACTCAATCAACGGAGCAGCCTGTACCATCTGAGAAAGGTCCCCCAAAGTGGTTGACAAAGACACTTGAAAGTGTTCATCCTAATGAGGTTGGAAAGGCAGGAACTAGAAATTCAAACTGAAAAAATGGAGGTGATGTAGATGACTCTGATTCACCTATTGATATGGATGTTTCTTATGATTGTGAATTGAATTTGTCTACAGATTTTGAACCAACTTCCTTCAAATAAACTGCTTCTCATGACGAATGGAAAGAAGCGATGAAAAAAGAGTACGATTCCCTGATAAAGAATGGAACCTGGAAGCTGTTTGATCCTCCATTGGGAACCAAACCAATTAGCTGCAAATGGGTCTCCAAGAACAAGTATAAAGTTGATGGCTCACTTGACAAGCACAAAGACAGGCTTGTGGCAAAAGGTTTTGCATAGAAGGAAGGGGTCGATTATGAGGAGACTTTTTGCCCCACAACAAAATGGGCTACCATACGGACACTCTTTTCCTTAGCAGCTTAGAACAGTTGGAAAGTCCATCAAATGGACGTAAAAACTACTTTCTTGAATGGAGATCTAAAAGAGAATGTTTTTATGTCCCAGCCTGAAGGATTTGCTATGAAAGGACATGAACATAGAGTATGCAAACTTGTGAAATCCTTGTATGGCCTCAAACAAGCACTGCAAGCCTGGTATGAAAAACTAACTGAGCATCTTCTGAAACTCAATTTCAAATATTATGATCTTAATGATGCAACTTTGTTTGTCAAGAAGGTTGGAAAAACAGTTGTATATCTTGTGGTATATGTAGATGATCTTTTGATGATAGGGAACAATGAAAGCTACATTGCATCCATAAAGACGGAATTGAGGAAAGGTTTTGAAATGACTAATTTGGGCTATGTTCATTACTATCTTGGTATTGAAGTAACTCAACATCCGAAGTCCATATTCCTTTCTCAAAAGAAGTACATTGGAGATCTTTTGAACAGGTTTGACATGACTGAATGCAATCATCTGACTACTCCAATGGAACAAAAATGAAATCTCACATCCATTGAAGGAAAATAATTTGAGGATGCAACAAAGTATAGACAACTTGTAGGAAGTCTCAACTACCTAACTACTACCAAACCAAACATTTCGTTTGTTGTTGGAATCCTCTCTAGGTTTATGCAAAAGCTTGTGAGGGACATTGGTCTGCTGCAAAAAGAGTTCTAAAGTACTTGAAGGGAACTCAAGACTTTGGAATCAAGTATACACGGGTGGGCGACTTCAGCTTGATTGGATACTCTAATTCAGACTTTGATGGAAACAAAGAAACTGGGGTATCTACTTCAGGTTATGCTATGAGTCTTGGATAAGGAGTTGTCTCCTAGAGATCACGCAAACAATCAATTCCAGCAGATTCCCCAACAGAGGCAGAATATGTGGCAGCAGCTGAGGCAACAAAATAAATTATGTGGCTCAGGAAAATTCTTGAAGATTTGCATGTAAAACAAGTACAATAGACTCCACTCGTGATTTACAATGCCTCAGAAATAAACTTGGCCAAGAACCCAAAGTTCCATGATTGAACGAAGCAGATCAATACTAAATATCATCTTATTCGACATCATGTTGAGGCCAAAACAATCCATCTCCGCCATTGTTCCACTAATGAGAAAATTGCAGAAATCTTCACCAAAGTGCTTGGAAGAGAAAAGCTTGAAAGATTCAGAACGATGCTTGGACTCACCAACATCCCTTCAGATTAGGGGGGGGGAATGTTGACACCTAATCATAGGGATTGGGTGAACAACTATAATTAGTGTAAATAAATAATAGGGAAGATGAAGAGTCACCGGGAGATGAACTGAACAATCACTCCCTAATGTATATAATAATGAACAACCTAAATGAATAATATGAATTGATTTGAGGAGTTACCTCCTGGTCTGACAATTCATATCAATGAAATAATTTGTAGTTTCAGAATTTTATGTTTTAGAGATTAAATAAATTATAGTGATATTATCATTGTCTTTATTATTTCTAAGTTTATGTAAAGTGTTAATATGAAACATAAGTGTAGGATTTAAGGATATTGTGATGCAATAATCTTTTTTTCTTGCAAGTTATGTGCTTAAGTCTTATGTTTTTGAATTCAACTTGTGCTCAATCCATCAAATTTAAAGTTTTACGTTGGATTCATTTGAGACTATCATATATTTTCAATTTTTCTCATGTTAAACAAATAATAACTTTATTACTCATTATCAAGTCTAACGATATGTTTTCTCTCATCTTCTTCTAAATTCCACACATCTAATTTTGTGTTGTGACACATAAGAATCCTTTCCCAATGGATAAGCCTCTCACATGAAGAGTTTACAACCTTTTTTGCAATCCCCTGCCATTTATACTCGGCCCTATTTCTTACCATTCAAATATGGCTACTTGATTTAATTTTCAAGGTTACTATTTAGTTATAGCGAGCAATCATTGTCCTTGAACCTAATTAGGTTGCCCGTACAACCCAACAATGAGTGTAATTTTCAAATACTTTGAGATAGTTTCTAAACAACTGAGAACTATTTTAAATTACAATACGATAATTAAGACATGTGAAATAACTAAATACCAACAACCTAATACTAACAAGTAAATTCTACAAATCATAGAAGAGTCATAAACAATGTGTAATAATGCTAGAAATAAACAATAAATCAAAAAATATTCTCATATCATTAAAAAAACCATGTTGATGATCCTCACACTCTCATTTCTTGAAAAACGGGTCGTGATCATGGATCACATTTATGAGAGAGCCACATATTTATTGGCTTTGATAGCATGCTTTTAGTGATTTTCCCACACCAATAATGTTTTAAGTTATCAATTCTATCATATAATAATACACATAAAATAATCAATATTCTTTTAAAATTAATATGCTTAGTCTAACAAGGTTGTAAATTTTCTCAACAATGGAAATTTTTGCAAAGGTTTTGTAAAATCCAATTTTTTTTTTTGGAAATCTCGGTTATAGCTATCAAGCTTCAAGATTTTGGGTGCCCCAGGGGTTTTTGATGGTGTTGAATCCATATCCACTATCAAAAACAAGATTCTAGTATTCCTACTATTAGATTTTTAAAGAAAAAATGGCCAGATTTTGACGAGTTTTAGTTGTCCGAGAAAATTTGCTGCCTCGATAGAAAATGCCTTAATATAATTTGTTATCAGTTAGTCTCAAGGATGTGGTCCAACTGTTAGGTGGGGAAGTTTGGGCGTCATAGATCTCATGATCCAATCTTGACCAGGACTATGTACGCATGAAATATTCCCTAGGGACGACTTCTTCAAGTGGAAAAAAAAGACGATTACTGTGGATAACAAGAAGAGCAGCCTTATTTTCTCTTCTTTTATCATATCCTGATGATGGATCCCACTTGGGATTTGAAACGTTGGTATAAAAATGTTCATACTTTGGATTCTCCGGTCTCTGATACAAACCACAGATCTCTTAAATCCAAAATCTTGTCCCTATACGGAGGGGATACTTGGAGTGAAATCCTTTTACTCGAAAGATGTAGAGTGAGGATAACAAGAAGAGCAGCCTTATTTGCTCTTCTTTTATCATATCCTGATGATGGATCCCACTTGGGATTTGAAACGTTGGTATAAAAATTTTCATACTGTGGATTCTCCGGTCTCTGATACAAACCACAGATCTCTTAAATCCAAAATCTTGTCCCTTTACGGAGGGGATACTTGGAGTGAAATCCTTTTACTCGAAATATGTAGAGTGAGGATAACAAGAAGAGCAGCCTTATTTGCTCTTCTTTTATCATATCCTGATGATGGATCCCACTTGGGATTTGAAACGTTGGTATAAAAATGTTCATACTGTGGATTCTCCGGTCTCTGATACAAACCACAGATCTCTTAAATCCAAAATCTTGTCCCTATACGGAGGGGATACTTGGAGTGAAATCCTTTTACTCGAAAGATGTAGAGTGAGGATAACAAGAAGAGCAGCCTTATTTGCTCTTCTTTTATCATCATTCTTCAATCCTGATGATGGATCCCACTTGGGATTTGAAACGTTGGTATAAAAATGTTCATACTGTGGATTCTCCGGTCTCTGATACAAACCACAGATCTCTTAAATCCAAAATCTTGTCCCTATAAGGAGGGGATACTTGGAGTGAAATCCTTTTACTCGAAAGATGTAGAGTGAGGATAACAAGAAGAGCAACCTTATTTGCTCTTCTTTTATCATCATTCTTCAATCCTAATGATGGATCCCACTTGGGATTTGAAACGTTGGTATAAAAATGTTCATACTATGGATTCTCCGGTCTCTGATACAAACCACAGATCGCTTAAATCCAAAATCTTGTCCCTATACGGAGGGGATACTTGGAGTGAAATCCTTTTACTCGAAAGATGTAGAGTGAGGATAACAAGAAGAGCAGCCTTATTTTCTCTTCTTTTATCATCATTCTTCAATCCTGATGATGGATCCCACTTGGGATTTGAAACGTTGGTATAAAAATGTTCATACTGTGGATTCTCCGGTCTCTGATACAAACCACAGATCTCTTAAATCCAAAATATTTTCCCTATACGGAGGGGATATTTGGAGTGAAATCCTTTTACTCGAAAGATGTAGAGTGAGGATAACAAGAAGAGCAACCTTATTTGCTCTTCTTTTATCATCATTCTTCAATCCTGATGATGGATCCCACTTGGGATTTGAAACGTTGGTATAAAAATGTTCATACTGTGGATTCTCCGGTCTCTGATTCAAAAGACGATTATCAGTCAATCCCATTCCATTAACCCTTTGATAAAAATTTCCCTCCCACCATTCTTGATTTTGATTTTTTTTTTTTTTAGAATTTTCGTCAATGCATTTCTATTGATAGAAAAAAGCCATAAATATTAAAAAAGATGTTTCATTGGGAGCCCTTCCTTCCTTCTTCTGACTTATAGGAATATGAGTCCAATAGGATTACCATGCATATAATGGAAAGTAGCATTATACAAATTTTACAAAAATTATCGACCTTGCATGAAGACCTTCAAAAAGAGATGGCATTACACTATATATGTGAATGCACCAAAGTAAATTTACTAGATTATAGGATATAGGATCTCTTTCAAAGTTTCTTAAACTAACAAGGATGATTGGGCAAGGTAGGTTCCAACCACTATCCAAAACAACAAAACACAACTTGGTAAACGTTTTGGTCCAACTAATCAACAAAAGACAAGAAAGATTTGCTTGGTGGATGTTTTAGTCCAAAATGATCATTGTTGATTGTGAAGGGGAGTTTGCATGGTTGTTCATAGGTAGGTCAGTGTTTGGAGGCATGGAGTTGAGAGGTGTATAATTTATGATTGTTGCCTCTTCTTGGTGATCGTTAGAGTCTGTATTTGACTATGAAACCAGGAAGCACTCCAAAGGATTCAGTCTCATGATGATGTCATCAATATTGTACAAGATATCCCACAAGATGCGCTTAATATCCTCGTGGCCAACAAAGAGCTTATAGTTGTCTACTTGTTTTTCAGAGATAACCATATGGAGCAACGTTTCAATTTGACGATGTTGTGTGATAGAGTGTAGAAAATAAAGCCTTCGTTTCCAAAACTTTCTTGGATGAGGTACCCATTTAGTATTGTTGCAACTAATTTGTGAATCTAAGAAATATTTGCAATCCTCAAATTCATTGACTTCCAAATTCAAGGTTTTCTTTTGTACTTCCATAGGGGTGGCTTCAAAGTAATTCACAGTCGATTCCCATTTGAAAAGAAGTTTGTGTCTAGAAGTTGAAGCCCCAGAGGCGCTTCTGTCGATAGTCTTTGGTGTAGAGCCATATAAAACCTGCAAACAAAACGTAAAAAAACAAAGACCAAGACATTAACAAGTTCCCAACAACCAAAGAACCAATATTGCAGTCTCACTAAGGTTATGTGTGTCAATTTTACTATAAGACAGGGTGTCCGAAATGACAAAAATGGGAGTTGATACCCGACGCAAACCCCACCCGGAGCCCATATAAGTGAATATGACTTGCTAAAAGGAATATTGAGGGACAATGTAAGAAGTTTTAAAAATAGATAGAAAAGGTGCTTGTATATCAAACCCCACAGACAAGAACTGGACAATGAAAAGATATCCCTGCAAGCTTAGAAGACTGGAGAAACGTAGAAGGCAGGGTTGTGACCAATTCAAAGGACAGGACCAGTCTTAGAGTTGTGCAAGAAAAATACAAAGAAAAATGACTCTTAATAATGAGAAAGAAATGACCTTAGGTAGTTCTCACCTCCTTACCACAAAAGACCAAAATACACTGTAAAACCCAACCAAAAAGAGAGTGACAACATAAACCTCGATTGCCCGAAAGAGAAAGTATGATTAAGCACTGAGCTCTAAAAGTTTTGACCTTCATAACTTGTGACCACCTTAGAGGAGACATATGAGTCTCATGGCTAAACATGAAATTCCTCTCAAAAAGAGACCGCCACCTTTCCACAACCCTCATAGCAACATAAAACATATATAAAACATTATGGGCATGATAAGGGCCAATACAATTTATTGTGATACCATATAGCTTGAACGATAATGGCCAAATGTGTAGATTAAATAAGAGTCGGTCATCCCTATGCATTGTCACATGATGAGCTCATAAATGAATTTTTCTTAATATTCAACCATTCTTGATATTAGTTACGCGAAAAACAAATATGTTAAATATGTAGATAATTGCTTGTAAAGAAAACTCAAGAAATTTAAATGCCTTTGCAAATACATCTTCTTCCACTCAAGTAATACTAAAAAACGAACCAACCAAATTTATAACAAGGGAGCCACTGTCGTAGCGGTAGTCCCTGCCGGGGTTGAGAAACTCGAGTTCTTTGAGTTGCTGGAACCTTATTACTTTACAGTCAGGTAAGGTACTGACAGACCAAGCAGGTAGCTGATAAGAGTTTCCATTGAATTGCACAGTTGCTGCATGCTTAAGGCCCTTGTTGCTGAGAAAGGTAGCACATAAGCTACTACCTTTAGAATATATTATTGCCTGCATATCCACAGTATTTGATGCCTTAAACTCAGTCAAGCAGTACCTTTAGAATATATTGTTGCCTGCATATCCACAGTATTTGATGCCTTAAAGTCAGTCAGGCAGTTTTGTATAGCTTTGTGAAACTCTTTTAGATGCCCCCTTTGACCTAACAATGGTTCTAAATTCCCATTGTGGAATTAAGGTAATTGAACCAGAAAACATTCAATCAATGAAAGAAATTTTAATTATATCTATATACACTTTCACTGCGGAACAGAATTTGGCACTGGGAACCTTTGCATACCATATTCGTCAATTGGTGCATCATAGTCATAACTGGTGGCAATGAATGGACCTCCAGTTGTCCGGCCAAAGTTTATGCCTCCATGGTATTGCAACATAAAAAGCATATGGTAAATAAGATTGTTCATTTATTCTATTGAGAGAGGCCAGGTGTTTAAGGGTTGGGATGTGTTTAAGGGTTAGGGAGATGTATGTTGCTTAATAAATCCTAGGTTATCATGCAAATAAAAACATAAATATAACTGCATGAGCTTAGTAGCATAAATATTAATACATATGGCCTTGAGCTTAATACAAAATAAGAATAAACCCCACCATGTAATAGTTCTGGAATGTTCCTCCTCTCTGGTAAAATCGGGCTACTGCAAAAGCAACATCCTCTGTAGGCCTATGAGGGATGCTCGATCCAAATGCCGTAAACCTGTAATGAAAACGATATTTTAACAGCGTGAACAGGAAGCCCCCGCATTTCTAATACTCAAGCTCTACTAACGCAATAGATTGCAGCTTTGTTTCGAACATAGTAATGTTCCTAAGTATATGTAAATTCTGTGATGTAGGGAAAATCAAAATTCGGAAGCGCCTGTAAATATGCTTTATAGTTGTGATGAGGCAAAGAAAACATTACCATCCTGCCTAATTCTCAGTCCACATCACCCAAGGGAGGCCTGTATTTAATGATAATGCCATTTTTGCAGTCCATTGTATATATGACTGGCCCTTTTCTCCATAAGGTTTCTCCATGTTACCATATTCATCCTCAATTTGCATAAACTTATGGGTCAGACCAGAAAGCCATACTTCAGACTCAACACTGAAGACAAGTATCACAACAAGATAGGGTACCTGTGTTAATATAATGGGTCCACTTTGCCATGCGAAGAGCTTTTCTTTCTTCATCAATTCCACTATCTTTGTATTTCGCATCTCATTCTTAAGAAAACAATGAAATCTGTAATTAGTAACCGTGACCAAAATACTAAAGACAAGCATTTATCTTGAAACTGAAGCTTTATAATCATCAATTATGAAAAGTATGCAAATATATCTTGCTAAATCAAATCCAAAATAAAATCATTTAAATGGTCCGTTGTCTGTTCTAACAAAGAATTGACCAGAGCATTGAAGCACAAACAGAGTGATGTTAAAGATAAACCTTCCATTTATAAGGAAATGTTAAAAATTAACAAAATGACGTTGGGAAAACAATGGTGGACAGATTCACTTAAAAAAACAATCGGTTATATATCTCACAAAGCCAAATTATAAGTATTAATCTGAGGAGAACCTTACCTTTTATTGCAATCATGAATAAAAAACACACTTCTTAATTAGGAATTAAAAAACACACTGGTTCATCACAACTTCATTTACATCTTGTTTCCTTTATGCTGTCTTAACCACACAAAAAAAACAAAACACTTATCATAATGCTTCTCTAAATACAAAAACACGCGTATCAGTTCAACCCTGCAAATCATTTTGAGCTCACATTCCATTTCACATTGTTTTCTACGCTTTTGAGCTTGAGCTTGAAGAGACTGCAAGATCTATTCCAGTTCTTTCACAAAGTCAATTGCACCTCCAATAATGGAGGCCTTGTCTCCCTGAACAAAGACATATATGACCCAAATAAATCCCTCAGCCATAAATTTCATATAAAGTTATCGGAATTGAAATGACAATATAGTGGTGCAGAATTTGTACCCTTTGGATGAAAGAGACCGGCATCAGGAAACGCAGGACTGTTAAATGCTCGTTCATTTGCTTTCTCCTATTGCGCTCAACAGCAATGTGAGTCATCCTTTGGCTCTCCACTTCTTCACTGTTCTTGTAGACCTTGGAACGCTTCCTCTTCCTAATTCGTTCATGGGTGGCTGTATTGGCTTGGTAACCATTAATATTCCCCAATCTCTTGTCGTTGCAATTGTCTGAAGAATTCACAGTGTTAGATGAGTTGGGCTCCTAGCTTGAAGAGTTCACACCCTCCTCTGGGGCATCCAAGTTGGAGAACTGATCTTTTGCTTCAGTTTTGACAAGCGAAGTACATGATTCTGCCCTTCTACAGCTTTTCAGATTCAAATCATATTCAGATCCATGACCACCGTGCAGAAACTCGTCAAAGGATGGACTTTCACGTTTGCTATCATTATCACAGATCGGAAATGATAGCAGCTCATGAAATCCGCATGACCTCTGTTGCTCTAGCACAGGAAGCAGGAGCTATGGGCCATGATTGAAGTTGCAAGCTGGTACTGATCCGGCCTCGTCTCCATTCATTCCTATGCCTTCCAGCATGTGCAAGAGGGCCAAGTTTGATTGCCTAATATCTCCAAAAACGGTCAATGTCTCAGACAATCCCTTTTCCTGAGAGCCAAAATTTAATGGCGCTTGTGAGCCCAACACATCTATTGGCCTGCATGAGCTCCCCATTTTAGCACATTCTGATTCAAATTCATGAGATGGACTTGTTTTGTGCACACCAGAATACATCCACTTCAACTTGCCTGCACCTTCAGGGGCCTGCAACAGCATATAACAAAAGTTTAAATGTTTTTTTCATTTGGAAAATTATGTTTCTGACCAGGGCATACAATATACACAACACCAGCAGCATGGCATTGGGAGTGTGAAAAATATTTGAAAAGAAGAACATTGCAGAACCCGATAAAGGTTATGACTCAAAAGTTTTCTATTGTTTGGTGCATATTGATTGCATTGCTTTTTTCTATCACAAACACTAAATGCAAGTGAAATCAGGCCTTCTCACACAAAACAATGAACATACAGATTCATATTTACTAGGAACTTTGCACAACAACTGAGCCCAACCCACCCAAATATTTTGCATAACTACAACTTAATCCCAATCACATCCCATGTTCTTCTTAAGGCAAGGTTTAGGTATAAATTTCTATGAGTTTACCATATATAGAAATTTGATTTTCATAGCCCAAGCTAGATTATCATATTAACCCAAGCTCGATTCTCAATATATTCTAGACCTTAGCTTTGTAAGTGCAATACTGCGAATATGGAAGTTAATAATATCACAACAACAGTTAGTCCAAGTTCAGTTGTGAGCGAATTCCTGAGCTTGGCTTAAAAAGTGCAACACTATACTTCCTGATTAGGGCGAAGTTAATAGCTGTTGTAGAACTCTAGTGCAAAAGGATTAACTCACAATATTAGCGTCATTTGGCTCCATTGATGATACTGCCTCCCGTGCTCCAGATCTTGCTGCAATTAGTACTAGTAACGGAAAACCAGACCACTCAGGAGGAATAATTGCATGCATCCTTAATCAGATAAGGAGGACTATTTCATACAGAAGGTACACAAATTTTGCAGGAAAAGAAAACTCACTTCTGCCTCAGCGTTAGTGCTCTACTACACCGCCGTGCCTCTCTCACAAAAATATTTCAATATTATAATGAAATATCTTCTACCTTCATTCACCTACATTGTATCAGCAAGTGACGTGCATCATATCTTGTATCAGTAAGTGACCTGCATCATATCAGTAATTGACATGATATATGTGTGTCAGTCAGTCTTCTTGAATAGAATTAGCAACATATCATAGGAATAAATGCAACTCATAGATTTATTTACTACCACTCTTATGATTTATTTAAATACATAGGAGATCTCTTTTGACACGTCTTACAATATTGACAAGTGAATTTAGAATATTGACAAGTGATGGTTAAATTTTAACAAGTGCCAATCTCGACTATACCCTGTTGTTCACCTAAGTTTAACAACTGTCATTTCATGCTATCAAACGATGACTCTTGTAAAGAAGGTTTCGCCCATTAGTCTTTTCCAGTAAATAAACTGGATATACTATGTTATAATTTGGGTTCTCGTTTATGCAGCCCTTCGGGCAGGTACCTGTGCTCGAGGACGACGCTTTGACTCTTTTTGGTTTGTATCCATACATATCACATAATTACTCAAACTGCATCTAGAAACTTATGGCAATTTGTTAGAGATTCATCTTTTACTTATCCATTTTTTGCTTTATGGTTAATGCAGAATCGAGGGCCATCGTTCGGTACATTGCAGAGAAGTACGCAACACAGGGGACCATTGGGCTGTTAGGTAAGAGTTTGGCACAGAGAGATGTGATTGAGCAGTGGATGGAGGTGGAAAGCCAGACTTATAGTCCTCCTAGTTCCTTTCTAGTATTTCAACTGGGATTCGCTCCGTTGTGGGGCATTCCTCAGAACCAGACAAAAATTGCAAAGAACGAGGAGAAGTTCTCCAATGCTCTGGACGTGTACGAGAAGAGATTGTCTGAGAGTAAGTATTTGGCAGGCCTGGAAAGTGGTAACGCCCTGGTGGTGATACCTAGATCCCAGGCAGGACCTAGCTATCCACAAGAGAACCTGTAGTCGCAAAGCAATAGACAGACGAAGCAGCAAGCTCATTGCGTAACCTAGTCGAGAGCCGAGTTTCTAAGGAGACTACGGGGACGGTAAGAGAGCTTCTAGGGCAGGGAAGCTAGATAGGCCAACCCCCGCGGCACGGATCGTCGCGGCTACTCCGTCACTTGAGGCAGGGCATCTTATGCTACAGACGTTCTTGGTCGGAGGCGCACAAACCATTAGTTCAAGGGATCATATTTCAAGCCGATGGATATATACCGTACTCAAGAACGCGTCTGCATCATCTGGGCAGCTTAGTGTTGGAAAATCGAAAATCATACGACTTCTTAGGAGCAAAGGCAGAAACGAGGTAACCGTAGGGAACATTTTCTTTATTTTAAGCAGCAGGGGAATTTACAGTTATCAGTGTATCTTGCCTGCACATGAGCTTTCAATATTCCAAACTGACCAATGATAGTGAATCCAATCGAGTCAGTTCCAATCCAGTTCTCAGCCAAGCACAAGAAGTACTAGGTCATGTAAGTAATTATGCTTTTTTTTTCTTTTGAAATGTACCTGATTTTTCGTGAGCTACAGTCTTCCCTCCTGTCTCCCATGTACCTGCTTCTTTCTCACAGAAATCAACTAGTACACTCTTGTGGCCCGACCTACTGCTTACAGATCTAGCTAGCCAGAAGCTAGCCAGAAAATGAAAGAATTGCAGAAAGAACGATAGACAGACAGCTCCGCTTCTGGGTTTTCACACAGAACAAAGGATCCTGTGTAGGTTTCATCCAACGAGAAATCCAAGTGTTGATGCAGTGTTGATGCATCGAGGCTGCATAATGACAGATGGATAACATGCGTAAGCATAAGTATAAACCAAAACATCCAACCTACGTATAAACTAGAACATCCAGCTTAAGAGTCTAAGCACGGGCAAGAAAAATTTAGGATAAAATAACTTGTCGTCACTAAAATAATCACATCTCACATCTGGGCAAGAGACGCTTGCAATAAGATGGTGAAATTGAAAGTTTGGTTAAAATGTTTTGGAGTCAAATCGCCAGCAACAAACTTCGCTTAAAATTACTTAAACACCGGAAATTTACGGTCAACCGAAGAAGTAATACTTACTGGGTCAACACCTGTACCGGGTCAACGCTTGATCCAACACTATAATCCCTGCTATGCCGGAGGTAGAGGCAAGGACTAATAAATAATTGTAGTCCCTGCCATGCCAACGGTAGGGACTAATAAGTAATTGTATTATATGTTGGCTTCCTTGCCAATTTTGCTAGAATACACTGATTTCAAAATATAATCCAGACTGATTGTTCCCCGATTCCATATAAATAAATAAAATTATTTTTCCGCTCGGTGCCTCCGACCACTGGGATAGCAACATAGTTTGCATGCAATCATATATATATATAAAGCATGTTCGAAATGATTTAAGTCATTAAATTATAGGTTTTAATCACATCAATCATATATATATATAGTATCAATCATATATATAGCATGTTCCAAATGATTTAAGTAGTTAAATTATAGGTTTTAATCACATCATTTCATAACGGAATTTTTTATTTCAAAATGACCAAAAAGCAAGGAATGGTGGAAAAAATTGGCGTTAGATATAGATATTTAAATTTTTCCATATGTGGAAATTACTATTTTTAATAATATACGAGTGTTTAAATTGTAATTTTCTTTTTAATAGAATTTTTGGTTGAATTTAAATTAATATTTAGATATTACAATTTTATAAAAATATCAATAGTTATAATAAAAATATTTAAATGTTTTAATTATTTTGTTATTAAATATAATTACAAATTATTTTGTTATTAAATATAATTAAAAGAAAATTATTTATTTCAAATAAATAAAATAAAATAAGAAAGAATGTTTTCGACCACTTAAAGGCCTATGATTGTGAAAACTTTTACTATAACTTACGGCTGAGAGATAAGAAAAATTTGTTCCTAACAACTTTAAGTATTTATATATCATGATTGTAAAAGATTCTCCACTAACTAACTTTTTAGTATAGAGATGTAAGAGATAAATATTCCCAACCATTTTAACTCTTTATATGGTCCATTTTAACTCTTCATATGCTCTAGAATGATTGAAACTTTATGTTAACATATTACAATAACTTTATTTAATTTTAATAATTAAAAAAATAAATGATTAAGTAATATTATTTAAGTGTTTATGATATTAAACCATTTATATAGTTATATTTTTTATTCAATATATATAGAATGGGGTATTGTTTGGTGATGATGATGATGATGGTTAACGTCCACTAAGACCAAATTTTGGTCTATCAGATTTAAAGAAACGAATTATTTAGTTTGATTTAAGATTTTATTCCTATGTTCAAAAAGCTTGGAGAGAAGCCTCCCGAGCTCACTGTAATTTTGACAAAGATTTTGAAACTGAGATCTAATGTGGTTGTACACAGGGCACTCTAAGAGGAAGTGATTTTCATCCTCGATGTTCGTATTCTCACAGAGATGGTAGGACCTTTCCATCCATAGTGTTTTAGGAACTGCTCAACGGCCCATTGCACTATGGAGCTCATGAGAGTTCGTTCTAATCTTGGCTATATTAATTTTCTTCTTTGAGCTAGTTAAAACAGAGAGATAATTTTGATCTTCTAGGGTGGGGTTTATGACCTCCTTATAATATCTTAATTTTCTTTTAGCTCTAAATCTTTCTCACACCATATTTTTTCTTTGAACTTAGAAGTAACAATATGTTTAATGTTATTAATGTTTTTCAATGCAACATTCTCGTCGATCTCCCAATGGTTTAACCAAGCCCTAGTGTCTTTATACCAACCTTGTTTGAGCCTTAGGTGGTTTTGACTAGAATTTAAAGCTAGCTTAGGAAGTCTATGGTCTCCTATGTTATTGAGTTTGTGCTTGTACGATAGAAGCCTAGTCATAACTAGTCTCTTGATAGGGGACAGACCCACTTCTATAAGGAGAATAGGATAGGGTGTGTTGCTATTAATTTTGAGGTTATACGTTATAAAATGCTTCTGGATTTGCTTAATCTTTCTCCAATATTCTCTAGAGATGCTACAACCCCAAACCTCACATCCATATAAGATAACCGGATTGACTAAAGTTTCAAAGAGGAACTTCTTTCTATCCCACATTACGAGGTTTTCCGTTTTACAATTATTTTCAAGACCAAAATAAGATTTCCATCCCACATTAATCCTTTTCTCAATGCTATAGTTCCAGTTGAGCTTGTGATGAATATCAATTCTTAGGTACTTGTAGGAAGACACTTCCTCCAAGTTACTATTGTCATACATAAAATTAGCATGAGTGTCCTTCTTGGATTTGATAATCATAACTTTTGTTTTGTCAGTGTTAACAAATATACCCATGGTAGAGCAGAAATCCTTAAGAAGTATAAGTTGCTTATCAAGATCAGATGGGCACCTTGCGAGAAGAACAATATCATCAGCGTAGAGAAGAAGGATGATGACTATCCCAGCTAAGATCGTGCCAGCACATCCTTCTTCCTCTAAACAACCTTCTAGCTTGTCGATGTAAATGCCAAATAGGGTAGGGGAGAGGGGGAAACCTTGTTTTACTCTGATATTACACTTAATATCTTTCGACCATCCCTCATTGCTCTTTAACTTGGCAATTACATTCTTGTATAACCTTATAGTGGCAACACTCAACTCAAAAGGAACCTTTATCTCTTCTAATATGTTCCAAAGGTTACTTCTACGAACCATATCGAAAGCCTTTCTAAAGTCCACAAAGCAACAAAAGAGATTGGATTTATCATTGCGACATTCCTCCACAATGATCCTAAGCGTAACGAGGTAGTCTGTTGTTGAGTGCTGCTTTCTAAAACCCGCTTGGCCTTTAGCCCACTTACCTTCTCTTTATAGATGAGATTATTTTTTTTACCAATTTTTTTTGGGTTAATTTTAATTAAAATTAGATATATATATATATATAAAACTAGAATTTAAATAGTTTAATTTGTATACTTTGAATAGATGTTGAATCTATATATACATTCAAAAATATATTTTAAATAACAACAAAATTTTAAATTTATATTACCAAATTTTAATAAATTCAAGTGAAAAACTATATCATCTCTATATTTTAAATTTATTAAATAAATTTAAATTAATTCTAATATATATTAAAATATTTTTCACTTGGTATATAAAATTCACTTTTATGTAGAATAAGAAATGTATTCCACGACAACTTTAAGTAGTCATATATGATGATTGTGGAAACTTTTCAGTCATATATGATGATTGCCGAAAATTTTCCTCTCATCCATTATTGAGATATTTTTTCCCTCAGTGATATAAACAAATGTTATCGATAGATTTAATTCATTTTTAAATTACATCAATCTAAAAAAATATAAATTAATTTATTTTTAATAGTCAAAGAAAACTAATATTTACATTGTTTATGTATAATGATGATATATGTGTTAGATAATTATAAATTTGTTTCTGTTATTTTTTTTATTATTTTTTAATTTAATTTTTTTTTTTTTAAATTATTTTATTATATATATTAAAGAAAAAATTATAATTTTTTTTATAATAAATTATATAAATTGCTTCCCAACTCCATTATTCAAAAGATTAAAATATTATTCAAACTGGTTTTTCCAATAATTAAGACATCTCAAAACATCATCTAGGTATTAAAAAAATAAAAAACAAATCATTTAAATCATAGGAGATTGCCATAAACAAATTGTAAAAATATCCGATACAAAAAATAGCATAGTATCGTATACGAGGAAAACAACCATGATCATGAACCTCGTATTCTCATATATATTGAAAAAATAGGCGTGGTCATTGATCTCTTATTTGATTGAACTTGAGATGACATATCATTTCCAACGCACCCTAATGCGTTGAGTGATCAATTAGACAATTTAATAGCACTTACAAAGTCATGAAGTATTTTTTTTATTATTAGAGGCGATTATCCTCGCACAATATCTCTAATATACACTAATATGAAATTTAAACGAGTTGGAAAGAATATTCCCTACCTTGGATCAAATAACTCCTAAAACTTAAAACAAAGTTTAAGTAAATATTTTCTTCACAATGATTAATATGTAATACAATAATACATGACTAATTAATCATATAATCAATAATTAATCGTAAAAATTAATAATATGAAATGGTGTATAGCTTCAGTAACGTTAAGTTCAATTAAATTATTATTATTAATTTAAATATTTTAATGGTACATTAAATTTTTAGAAAATTATTACTGATGTTTTTATTTATTTATAATATTTTTATAGATTATTTTATAAATATATTGTTATAAGGTTATAACACATAGATTTATATACAAATGAGTGATAGAAGTCTTTATATTATATTATTATACTATTATTAATTGATTAAATGATGATAATGGTAGTAATGAATAAGGTTTAATGAGATCAAATATAGTCTAGTTGATGATGATGGTAGTGATGAATAAGGTCTAATGAGATCAAATATAGTCTATCAAGCCTTAAGAAGGTACAGTAGAAAATTACTGCACTTTTAAGGCTTTTCAAACTTGTGGTATTTTATCTTTAATGTTTTGATAAAAAATGTTGGAACTTTAACAACATACAAGGAAAAAGAGTTGATGCAACATCAAAACTTTTTTATTTGGGGGTGGTTTTTCCAGATTATTACACAAAAAAATTTAGTTTTTAATGTCATTGTTTAAAAAAAAAAGTAAGGAATTTTGACTCCACAAAAAATGTTGGTGTAGCAACAACATGTTTGATTTTTTTTGGTGTTTTTCCTTGCTTATTGCACAAAAAATTGGTTTCTAATATCCAAATCATCCTTAAGTCGGTAACTTTGTTGAGTGTTAGACTATATAATACCCACTTGCTGTGTTTGTCTGATCATATTTAATTGTTGAATTCATTGTCTTTTATTAGATAAGGTCCTAGTCTCTAAGAGGAGTTCGTTTTAATTGTTGAATTCATTGTCTTTTATTAGGTAAAGTCCTAGTCTCTAAGAGGAGTTTGTTCCTAGATTCTAGGAATTTGTTGATGCATAGTTGGTTTGAGCTATTCTCTCCAACCAGTTAGCTTCCTAAGTTGATGTGTGGTTGAGATATTCACTAAACATTATATTACATGTCTAAAACTAATTTGTCTATAACAAGATATCATTAGTCTAGTCATATTTATGTTTTTACCATATTTAATAGAAAAAACTATAATTTTTTTTAGCATATGTAATAATTTGACTTTGTCATCTTATCAAAATAAAAATAAAATTTGATATTTAAGAGACATATTTAAAATTTCCTGAATATTATATATATAGATATAGATATTAATTTAAAAAATATTTTATATGCTTTAATTAATCACATATCAAATTGAAAGCACATGTTTGAGGGGAATTTTTTTTCCAAACAACCCTCAAAAATAAAATAATAAAGAAATGTTCCCAACATCATTATGCTTTAAGTACTTATATGTTATGATTGTAAATATTTTGGTGCATAAAAATCGATGAGGATAGATTTAAATTATTTTTAAACTAAAAAAATTATATAGAGATAAAAAAATAATAATGTTAATTAAATTTAATTTTTTATAGAAAATAATTATAAAATTTATATAATTATAATTTTATTTTTAATTTTATATATCAAAATACTTTTAACTAACGTGCTAACTATGATATACAGGATTCACTTGCTAAGAAATGTTCTCACCAACTTTAAGTATATCAGATGATTGTGTAAGGTTTTGTTCTAACACATTAGTGAGAGATTATTTTTTTAAATATTAAAAAATATAAAATAAATTTTATTTAGTTTTAAATAATATTAATATATGAAAAAAATAAATTTATTTTTTATAAAAATAAAAAGAAATAAAATAAATTTCTTTATTTTTAAATTATATTAATGTATGGAAAAAATGAATTTATTTATTTATTTATAATAATAATATAATAAATAAAAAATAATGGTATTAAAGTTTAAATGGTTTATGTAAACAAATTATAAATGCCTCATATAATTATAAGATTGATTAAGGTGTAATTTTTGTTTATTTTAAATAAGTTATATATTTAAATGATTTATTTTAAATTAAAATGTAATTAAATGTCTTATTAAAGTGATTTTCTTTAAATTATATATGGAGTGCATAATAATAAATCAATATATATATATATATATATATATATATACACTTTTTACTAACATGCTAATTGTAGTTTTTTTGAACGGGTGAATTTATGGTATTAAATGATCTTAGGTCGCATGTTTTGCATGCGAAGGAAAATATTGGAGAATACAAAGGTGCATTTGGGGATCAACACCTTCGTCACCACTTGTCTGAGAGTCATCCATGCGTGGCGGTTATACCATGCACAGGTTCAACCACAGGGTTGTTTGTCAAATCGTTTTAAATGCAGGCAGGTGGTGCACAAGGGAAATTAGTCTGACATTCATTTCATTTGAAAATCCCAACCTTGATGTTGGTTATCTACAATGTGCATGAATCTGGTGTTAAATGAGGATATTAATATGTGTGCCAGCAAGCACACTTGTCCTCCTTTACTTCTACAAAATTCAAGAGGTCTTTTCAGCTCTTGTCATCCACACGTCATTGCTTATTTCTATAAAGAGAGGGAGCTTGCCCTAGGGTGGTAGATTTTCTACGATGTTTTCAGCTTTGGTAACCTCCTCCTATCTATCCTCTGTTACGATTTAGTAATGATGGTGCATGGAGATTTCGATGAAGGTCAGGTGATATATTTTAGTCCTTTGAGTTTTGTTTTTTTCATCAACTCATAGTTTACGGTGAACTATTAGGTTTTGGTAGTCTGGTTCATTCTTGTAGGTGTCCATGTTTTTCATACTCTTTTTATATAACAAGACGACATGCCCTTCATTTCAGTTGGTCGTTGTATTATCCTATACCCCCTCCGAAATCATCGGTTTTGTGGGTGTCTCATTCAATTGTTCGGTTCTCGTCTCTAGTGCCTGGTACATGTGCACCTTCTTAATTTGGTTCTAATCGAGTTCTTGGCTGGGTATTTCGATGCCCCTTAAGTATAAATTTCATATGCCATCGACACCCATAAAGCTAGAGTCAAGAGGAGGTCTATATTGCTATTAGTATGGGAGCATCCATCTTTTTCATGGTTGACGTTGTCTTTCTTACGTATTCCGTTACAATTTCACTCGTGTTGAAACTTCCTCACATTCCAGTCCATATTTTTAACCATCACTTAAAAGTATAAAATTATTTTACTTACGTGAGAATTGAAATATTTTACAAACTGATTTCTTTGATTTGATATTAAATATTCATTATCATTTACTTTACAAACAAATAATAAATATAACAAAATTTCCCTACGAATACTTTAACTACACTAGCAAGATATGATTTCCATTGTCAGGTGGATGGCCTTATTAGTAGGATATACGTCCCTTTTTCTTCATTCAAAAAACACTTTTCTGAGTTCATCCACATTATTTTATAAATGCAAGTGTGACAAGATCGAAAGACTAGGGGACCTCTCATGTGAGTTGTACAATTTCATTTCCTTAAATGTTTAGGATACAATACTCATGGCTCTTTGCTTACAATTTTCTAATGTAACCGACATGCCTCTCATGTTACATACTCCATGAAGATTCTACATAAGTAAGTTTCCATACCTAGGCTGCACGCAAAATTTACATGGAATAATAAGTAGGAGGCTTGGTATAATCTACACTCTAGAGGCTTTGATGTTGTGCCAAAGTAGGTGTAAAATAGCCAATGGGAACTGAAAATGACGACAATTGATCCAGATTTAAACAGGAACGCAATAAAATACAGAGATAACCATAAAGACAAATATGCAGCAGAAATAATACTTCATTTCATTACTGTAAAATACTGAAATATGCTTACAAATAGAAATGGAAATAACCCAGCTAGGGCGATGGTAGCTTATCTCTGAGAAGAGATGTGTCGGCTACATGCCTCTGAACTGTTCTCCAAAAACTGTGTTACAATGAGGCTCGAGGGCCTATTTATTGTTGAGAAACAATGGAAAACCCTTCACATTCCAAAACCTAACCCTAGAAGATGAAACGCCAAATTGTGGGCCCCGTTTTTGGGTAAGTTGGTACATCAACTTCCCGGGGTCGCAAATTGGTCGTACTATCTTCATTTGACGCGCATGATAGCCCGTTGGAAAGATATCTCCGAGGACTACGACAGAAAAGACGATTTTTAGCTAAAAAATTGGTGCTGGTGGATTTCCCAAAAAAACGTTGTTTAGGGCCTCAAAACGGCTCCAGAAGTTTAAGACCCGAAAAACTGCTAAAAATAGTAAACTGTGCTATAATTAAGGAAACAGAAAAACTGAAAGAGACAGTTGTGGGGGTCCAAATGGGATAGGTGGGTGGCCACCAACATCCACCTGGATCAGCAATTGAAACCTTCATGTCGAAATTGCAACAAGAACATGGTTTGGAAAATTATTCAAGAAACAAAATATCATGACCCATATATGGGAAGGGACTTCAACAAACCCACCGACACAATCCCACACAAAACTTCAAAAGAAAAATACTAAAACAATTACTTATTAAGCCTCACACACCTAAAATAATGTAATATACACCAAAATAATCTCACATCTCTCATATATTTCTTGGCGGGAGTTACACCAAGAGCTAATAGCCCAAAGAAAAGTGGAGAGGGGAAAATGTGTAGCGACTCTAGAGCCATAAATAATATCACCATCAAGTATAGATTTCCTCTACACATGTCTAAGTGGTGCCAACTATTTTGAAAAATTTGATTTAAAAAGTGGGTATCATTAGATTAGGATAAGTGAAGGAGATGAGTGGAAAAAAACCTTCAAAACTAATGATAGAATACATCAATGGTTGGTCATGCCTTTTGGTTTGACTAAGGTTCCTATTATATTCATGAGACTCATGAATAAGTCCTTAAAGAGTTCATAATAAAGGTTTTGATTTTATATATATTAATGATATTATTGTGTTCAATCAAACAAAGGAGGAACATCTTAGGCACCTAAATTTGGTTCTAAAGAAGTTGCATCAAGAAAAAATCTTGATAAATCTAAACAAATATTATTTCAAAACAAACCAAGATTATTTGGGCTTTATAATTTCACAAGAAGGTTTGAAAGTGGATCTCGAAAAGGTTAAAGCCACTGGGAGTGGCCTTCCCCAAGAACTATATCTCTATTTATGAGCTCTCATGGATTAGTAAGATTCTGCTTGAATTTTATTAGAAATTTTAGTGGTATATGTTCTTCGATAGTTGAAACTATAAAAAAATATAATCATCCTTTTAGGTAGATAGTAGTATTTGAAATAAGTCTTAAATTATTGAAAGTGAAGATCACGAATAAACTTGTATTAGCTCTCCCAGACTTCAATATGTTGTTTCAGATCAAATGTGATTCCAATGACACTCATATAGGGGTTTTCTAAGCCAAGATGAGAAACAAGTTGCTTATTTCAGTGAGAAGTTGAATGAGGCAAAAAAGAAGTACTCCACATATGGCAAGGAATTCTATGCAGTCATCCAAGCCCTAAAGAAGTGGAGGCATTATCTTATGTCTAAGGAATATGTTTTATATTTTGACAATCATGCTTTGCAATATAGTACTAAATAGGACAACTTGAATAAAAAACATGCTATGTGGGTAGAGTATATGCAGAATTTTACATTTGTTTTCAAACATATTAGTCAGAATACTAATAAATTTGTTGATGCTTTGACCATAAAATGTCTAATCTTGCAGGTATTTCAAGTGAATGTCATGGGATTGGATCATCTCCAAGAACTTTATAAAGATAATACATATTTTAAGAAGCTTATTAGGCATATTAGAATCAAGTAAGAAAAGGTAGGATTTCCTTCCACAGGTTGAATTTGCTTACAATGATTCATCAAATTGAAGCATTGGATTAAGCCCATTTAAAATTGTTCATGGATTGCTTCAACGAGGATTGTTTGAGCTCAGAGATTTAAGAAAAGAATGCGTAAGGAGCACTAATGGAGAGGACTTTTCTACATCCATGCAATCTTTGAATGAACAAGTTAATGAGCTGATATAGGAAAAGGCTATAAAGTATTAGCAAAAAGTAGTTTTGAAGAGTAGGTTAATTTTAAAGAAGGAGGTGTAGTATTGACACACATAAGGAAAGAGAGGCTTCCCAAGACAGAATATAACAAGCTCAAACTAAAAAAGATCGGACCATGCAAAATCTTAAGGAATTTTTCAACCAATGGTTATGAGATAAAACTTCCTAGTGGTATTGGAATATCTCTAATCTTTAATGTAGAACACGCACACCCTTATGTTGATAACGAGTCAGAAATACCAACAAGTGGACCAGATAGTAATAAAGATCAATTAATCCAATGGATTAAGAAACAAACTACAGCTAAGCCAATGTAAATGGAGAAGATTTTGGACAAAAAAATGGTGAGAATTGGACAAAAGATTAGTGAGTAAAACTAGGGATACAAAATACTACAAGTATTTGGTCAAATAGAAAAATTATGAGTACATGATTCTACTGAGGTACCTATTGCAATTATACAAAACAAAAAAAAAAAAAAAAAAGAGAAAAATTAAGACTTCATGGATGGGAGTCCAATCAGATTTCTAAAAGTCCAAAATTCATGTTTTTTTTTTGCGAAATATTTTAATTTAATTTTTTGTTGTAATAGATAAAGGAAATAAAAAGAAGATATTCCCTCTCTTTATTAAGTGATAATTGAGTGGCTGTAGGGTCATTCACATTTCCTACTCAGAATAGGAACTCATATCCTATTGGTTTGGATCTCAGATTTCTAATGTCAGTAATAAGAATTCGAATTCAAGCTCGTAGAGCGTTAGGGATTGAAATTTGTGAAGGTGTGAACACCAAGGAAAAAACTAATATAGTGGATAACCTTAGCGTGCTCATTCCTATGATTTGAGTATTCTGTTACTTTTTCCTTTTTCTAATAATGATTAGATCATTGTATGCGTTTCTATGGAGTCACCCTAGTGTCTAAATGGACGTGTAATTCATGAAAGAACTAGGAGGATCGTATCGACGGTTTAACTTCAAATTGCAGAACGTGTGGCTGTAGGAAAACGTTGGAATTGAGCCCAAAATGAGGTAAAGTTTATTATCCTAAAATCCATACCACCGTTTAAACTTTAACAGAGGAAGCAAACCTTCAAATCCATAATGAGCTACAAAAAATAATTACTCTATTTTTCCTTAACGGTTCAACGCTAATTTGGAATCAGCCAGATGAGTGATGGATACTTTGGTCAACATTTTAGGGGTGATTGTACTTGCTTTTTTCATAATCGATTTGAGTGGAAAAGGCGAATATTCGATCTTTTTTATTTGACTTCTGGTAATGCTGTGAGTTCTAGTAATTTATGAAATCCTTGTAGCTCTAGGAGTGCCTAAAATGATTTCCTATAGCGTAATAGTATTCCGATAATGATTAAACTATATATGTAGCGCCTGTGTAGTAATAGTCATTCATTCCTATAGAACGAATTATTTCATGGATTTATGTAGCGCCTATTCTAGTAATGGTCTATTTGTTTAGCGCCTATACAATGAATTATTTCCTGAATGAGTTTTCTGAATAGAGGTCATCTCTGAAAGTGTCCCCCCAACGACGTATGAACATTTGAGCTTGCATCAAAGAATTGTATTTTTCTCTTACACCTTTAAACCATCAACCTTGGCTCCATTCCTATCATAGAAAATAGCATGTTGTTTCCTTCTATTTTATAGAGTAACTACACCAAGAATATGTTAGTGCTATTTGAGAATTCTTTTGGACCTAATAATTGCGCATAGATTTTTGTTGTCCCCCAGACATATTTACAACTTTTTGGTGTCATATTGAGTTCATATGCACGTCATAAAACATCATATTAACGATGATGTTTTTGAATAACAATTTTTTGTTTATAAGATCAAGCAACAAATATTTCTACGAGGAAAACTAATTCAACAATATAAGGTGACCACCTATTTCTATCAGGGTGACCACCCACTTTTACCATTGATTCAATAATTATATATTGTTTTTGCATTTTTTTAATGGTATTTTGAATCTCAAATTTTTGGGGCTATTTCAGGGCTCACATGGTGTTTTTTCGCCATTCATGGGGCCAAGGATTTCCATGGGATGTCTCGCTCTTAGCCAAAAGTTGTAATCCTTATATAGTTATTTCCAACAAGCTATTTTGCACCATGTGTAGAGATTGTATGCAAACTTTTTTGCACTCGGAAGGCTATGTATCAACTAATCGCCTCAACGCCTAAGAACCTTTTGGAACTCCATCCACTGGGGTAAGGGTTTTGAACCTTTAGGGTTATTTATTTATGTTAAAATGTCATTTTTTGACATTTTAACACCATGTGTAGCGATTGTATGCAAACTTTTTTGCACTCGGAAGGCTATGTATCAACTAATCGCCTCAACGCCTAAGAACCTTTGGAACTCCATCCAATGGGGTAAGGGTTTTGAACCTTTAGGGTTATTTATTTATGTTAAAGTATCATTTTTTGACAACCTATAGTAGCTTTTGAGAATCATTGTTGTCACCATCTCTCTCTATTTAGAGATAAGTTTCCACCACTATAGCTAATTTTGGTTCTACAATGTTTTGTGATTTTAAAGTTTAATAGAAGTTGAGTTTCCACTATATTATTGTGCTCTCTACTATATTTTTTTGTGTGTGTGTCCCATTTTCTTTCATCCCATTCATTATGATCCTTCTATAACCCATATCACTAATTTCCTTCATCTTCGTTCCTTGTTAGGTGTGAAGAAATTTGTCATTATGGGGGCATGGCATGTAATTCCTCCTTCCTTCTACCCAATTCCAAATTATTACTATGGAAGGTTTTGGTGCATTTTTATTTTTTTCACATTTAATGATAAATTATATAGAATAAATAACTATGTAATTATAGAAAATAAAGAAATGGAGTTATCAAGAGAAGTTTGACTTACTTCACTTAATGGATCTTGATCCTACAATGCATTAATGGATCCTAAGTTGGAGTAAGATTAACTTGGAGTAGGCTTTTGTTTTAAGCTTAGATAATTGAGTTATGTCTCGATTAAATATAAATAGGTCAATATTTGTCATGATAGCATCTACTCTATAAAACATACATGTAGATAGTTGATTCAATTGATATTTAGTTCAACATTCCATTTTCTTCATGGATATTTGACATGTGAAGGTATCTACTATGTAATACCTCCATGAGTTTGAAGTTCTACTATCATTTTGTTACCAAGTGTGATTTCAATCATTCACCACATTTGAAACATTTTTAACCTCATGTTGAGTGCACCTTTTCTGAATTCCCTATCCTATCACCTATATCTAGTAAAGAGCTCTTAAATAAAGAGGCAACTTCACCATCTGCTAGTTGAAGGTGATATAAAATTCAACACTCCTCACCATGTATCAATGATGTCTAATATTCCCATTAATGAAAAAAATGAATGGAGGCTCACAACAAATGATAAAAAACACTCAGTAACCTCCTTCTTTAGATGTATTTTACACATATTAAGGATATACTCAACCAATGTATAAGTTCCTTGATTTTTGCCAAAATAGATCTAGAAACTATTGCCAACTTCAAATTGAGCCCCATGACACTTGAATATAGTGTTCAACAAAACTTTTGTCATATATGAAATTCCATTCATCCTCACCAACACCCTTGTCACCTTCATGCACCTTATTAATTACATTTTTCATTTGTATCCTTGGCATATTAGGTTTTTTTGGTATATTTTTGACTTGAGGCACTGAAATCTTTAACTATTTTAGCACAAACCATCTCTAGCACCTACATACCATCTTTCCTATGCTCTATTGTTACAAAGTCTAAGAAAAGTTGTAAAAGTATTTATATTGAAAATTTTGTATTCAATATTTTGGTTTCATTATGCATCATTAGGGAATACTTATGATCCTATGCAACATATTTTCCCTCTTAAACTAGCTTCTCCTACTCAAAATCATGCATGCCAAATGCTTTCATGATACTATGAGCCAATACTTTAAATTCATTTACCAATTCACATTATTGCTTGCACATGCCATCATCTATCTAACAAGAAATCATTCACTAAATCAACCATGGTTGGTTAAGCCTTGAAGAAGAATGGGAATGCATTATGTTCTGTTCTAGTACTTCAATTATGTGATCTACATTAGCTATTTGAGATTCAGTTGGATGCCTTTCTATATTTTGGTAATGTGGTCCTTATACAAGCAAGGTCCACCCCATTACATATCATTTGGAAACTTTACATATCATTTGGAAACTCTATTATTTGTTAATATTAAATACAATGTTTATAATAAAAAATTGTACAACTCAATTAAGGATCTTAGGTATTTGGAACACGGAAAGAAAACAATCCTACATACAAAAAAGTATTCATTGAGTTTTATAAACCCACAATCCAAGGTGCATGAGGAATAAATTCTTAAATGTGCATCTTATATATAATAGTTCCATCTCATCATCAAGTACAAATATTGTTATAAATTTATGGAGAAAACCATTATTTTGTGCTATGTATATTATCCATCTAATTTC